>OY293830.1:9110377-10593268 GCA_958507055.1 Crioceris asparagi | reverse complement strand
AATAATCAGATAGAATTATGAAGGAACACAAGAACCAATGGACAAATCATAATCTCAATATTTCCTTGAAAATTTAACACTGGAAGGTCCTCCTTAATAAATCATTCTAGATAATTGGATGAATTAAAAGAGTCTTCGTATATACACATATACAAATTTATTGTCTGATTTAAATTTCCAATCGTGTTTGCAACTCATGTACCTAACATTGTTTTTTGTTTAATATTTTATAGCAAATAAATAATTTTATCAACAACAGAAAATACTGCGTGAAAATCTATAACACACCAGCAGAAATAAACTATTGTGAACTCGTATTTTATTTCTACTATACAATTTTCGATGGCATTTTTTAATAGATCGACATTTAGCAAATTCTATAATTAAAATGTGGAAATATAAAAGTTTTCATATCAAATTCTGCATTGACTGAACATGGCCATTTTAATTGAAGCTACTCCCTCTCTCTCACACACTAGGTCTTTTATTTCTATTATTTTACAACTTTTACATATAATTGCAATTATTCAAAACAAAGCGTATCGAAGCGAACACGAAATATTCATAGTATTACATTTTTTTTGCAAGTTCTATTGTGATGGTTATTAATAATATATTTATTAATATGTATATGGTAATTATTACATGGTCAGCAGAGGAATTGGGAATATTATTCGTGTAATAGCCGGTAGTTAGTATGGGATAGCTTTTAATAATATAGCCCATTTGATATAACTTTGTAATTTCACATAGGTATATGTACTGAAAAATGTTTCCACAAAAATATAATTTGGCCGGCAAATATAGCTAACGGAATGGAAAACTAATGACTGGACGAACAAAATTACCAGCTACTCATTAAAAAATGTACTTTCTAGCTAAATTTTATCATATTTTATGATATCTTCTAGTATTAGCCCGCATTCAGTACGGTTGACGCCATTTAAGTTGAGGTTGTACAATCCTGAAAGAAAACTTGAATATTTCAATACAAATTTTCTACCAAAAATTGAACCGACTTTAATAATTGTTGCACTGAAAAATACACAATAAAATTAATTCTTTATGTGCTGGATCTTATGAAGCTGGGCAGTTGTAGTTAGTTAGAAAACTTTTGACAACTTCAAAAGTACTAGCACCAATAGAATTAATCTTTGGTAAAAAAAATCACAATTTTGAGTGGAATATTAGTCACAAAAATCGTTAAACCTACACTAATACCAAAGAAGATACTACTTATCCTATTACCAGCTATATGGTTTGCTTGTACTTGTTATTATTCAGAGTTCTCAAAACATCGCGGCGGAAAATTAAATATGTAACTCGAATAACGCAGCTTTTTTGAAAAATGTCCAATTTAAATATTGCTACCTATAATCTATTCTTTAATTTGGCGGTCTCATATTTTCAATTTTCGCAAAAAATGTCCCCTCCACAAAGCGGAAATATACATATTTCAGTCTTTATCATTGCTGTGACTCGAAAACCGTAGTTCTTTTGAAAAATTGTTCAATTTAAATGTTTCCGTATATGGTTTACAATTTGTTAAAATACTTTTTAAAGATAAAGCTGCCTAAGAGTATCTATATATACCGGATGTTTCATTAATAATGGGAAATAATTAAACTGGAGAATCTTTGATTCAAAGTAATAAGATTCAACCCAATTCACAAAAATAAAATGTGTCTTCTGTCTGAGTTACAGGCCAGGTTACAGGGAGTTTTATTTAAATTATTTAAAAATATTTTTTCCCCATTTCTTTAAAACTGTTTGACTAATCCTTATGATGTTTGACAGGAAATGAAGACTGTAAACCTTAATAAATTATGGCAAATAAACATTTTCTGTGTAAATTACATACTCTTCCTTTGTAATGCTAAAGTCAATGTTTTTCGAGATATTTAAAGTTGAAAATAATGCTGCTCAATTTTCATTTGTATTTATCATGGCGGTCTTTTTGTGTCATTGGTTTGTATTTATTACGCAAATGAAACTTTACAATTGATTTTTTAGGTTTAATGAGGAGATAAACTTACAATTATACTATTACGTAATTATCAAAAAGTTTTTCCACAATTTTGTTACAATAAATAATATAAGCAAAATAAAAAATACTTAACAACGAAAATGATATTTTTTTTAATTTTCCATATCACAATCAGATAAATGCCAATGGGATCATTTCTGCTTATCATTTGGATAAAAGGTAATGCGTTCTTTTCAAGTTACGACATATTGAAAATAAGTTCAGGTTTTGTATAGTTGCCTCTCATATGAATTATTAATCGTTTCGGTTTAGTAGGCGGTTGTTGATTTTTACTGTCACGAAAGATTTTGATTGTTATGAAATTTAAGAAGCTCATCAAGTAGAAATGCCCCGCCATAACAATTTTACTAATCATGAAATGCATGATATGATTTGTTTTTATGTACAAGGAAATTATACTTGTCTTGCTGCTGCTCGAAATATATCCAGAGTTCAACCTGGTCGCAAAACCTTCGTAATATTCTTAATATATTAGGAGATACTGGACAATTTAAGACAAAATGTGATGTGGGACGAAGTAAAAATTTAACTGTTAATGAGGAGAATTATGTTTTAGTGCGAATTGCTCATAATCCTGAACTAAGCACTCATCGTTTAGCAGCAATGACTGGAGTAATATTATTTTTATTGACGAGGCCACTTTTACACGTATTTAATAGGAGAAATAACCACAGTTGGGATATTGAAAATCCGCATCTATTCCGACAATCACAATTCCAATATGAATATAATGAATGCATGGTGCGGTATATTTGGAGACAGTTTGTTGGGTCCATATGAACTACCAGTAAATTTGAAAGGTAAATCGTGTTTGGAGTTGCTACAAACTAGATTTTTCGACAAACTAGAGGGTTTGCTTGCCACTTGACGGAAGAAGAGATATGTGGTTCATGCAGGATGGTGCACCACCTCATTATCCTTTAATTGGATGGAACTATATAGTTCAGCGATTTCCTCATCGTTGGATTGACAGAGGTAGTGAATTACTGTGGCCGCCTAGAACTCCCAAAGATAGTCCCTTAGATTTCTATTTCTAGAGCTATGGCACATAGCAGTAAATTCCGCTAATTTTATTGCTAATCAGCCAAACATATTTTTCTAATTTAGAAGATCGTTTAGTCAAAGAATAAAATAAATAAAAAAACTTATTGAGGTAAATGGGAGTTACAGTGAACATTTTTGTCAAGCAAAAATGTGAAAAAACTTTTTCATAATTACGTATTCGTAAAAATGTATGTTAATATTCTCATTGAACCTAAAAAATCATTTGTTTTTTACGTAATAAATGCAAACCTTTGACCCAAAAACACCACCATGATAAACATTAAAATGGTGCAGCGTTATTTTCAACGTTAAGTATCTAGAAAAATAATAACTCTATCGTTACGAAGCTAGAGTATGTTAAGTACACAGAAAGTATTAATAGCATTTTTTTGCTAGAATGACAATTTTGCCAGTGGCCTAGAATTTAGGAAGAGTTAACCTTTCACTTACCCCTGTCATACGCCTCTGGTAGTAGCCAGAAACGTTTATTTACCATAATTTAGTAAGGTTTTCAGTGTCTACAATTCCTGTCAAACATGATTAAGATTAGTCATACAGTTTAAAAGTTATGGAGAAAAATCATTTCTTAATAATTAAATACTATTTGGAATCTGGAACCGTTGGCGTAAATAGAATCAAAAATAATAAACACATAATTACCACTTTAAACACCAACACTTTATATTGTCAAACCCGACAATTGTTTCGCCAACAAGGTTGGCATCTTCAGGGGGTTAACCTGTAACTGTTTAAAGTGGTAATTCTGTGTTTATTATTTTTGATTCTAAATAATTATATAAAACAGCTTGTAACTCAGACAAGAGACACATTTTATCTAAGTGAATTGAGTTAAACCTTATTAGATTCTCCAGCTTAATTATTTCCCATTATTATATGTCGGAGACAGACGATTAATTTTTGCGTTGTCAATGAGTATTTATTTAGTTATAAAATCCAATAGCTTTATACATTTCAATCGTCACAAATTGTCGAATTTTATTTGCTGCTTTATCTTTTGTTCAGGTAGGCTTGCTCGGTTGCGACTCTCATATAATCGTCGTCTGAGTGAACATGGTATACATAGCAAAGAGTGTTCTTTATGATAATCTTTGCAAAGGGCGAAAGCTCATGTGGTACTGTTCTGTATAAAGTAGGCAGACTGATTATTGAAGGAGAATCACAAGACGTAGGTACTATTCGGCGGGTCATGCATTCGCTGCCGAGTTTAATTATAACAACCGATTAAATATATATATATATATATATATATATATATATATATATATAAAGTAATTGTATGGAATGTGTTTAAATATATATATATATATATATATATATATATATAAATATATATATATATATATATAAATATATATATATATATATATATATATATATATATATATATATATATATATATTGATTCTGAATTCTTCACTGGTTTATTATTTGATAAAATAGATTTTTGTTCGGGATGCAGTCATTTAATAAATAAAATTCTTTGGATTATGCCAAGCTTTCGAGAATGTTTATTCTCTTCGTCGGAGCAAAATTCGTGAATTTACATAAAATTAACCACAAACAGGAAAGATTTCATAGTCATCAATCAGAAATGACGAAGAGAATAAACATTCTCGAAAGCTTGGCATAATCCAAAGAATTTTATTTATTAAATGACTGCATCCCGAACAAAAATCTATTTAATCAAATAATAAACCAGTCAAGAATTCAGAATCAAATATATATATATATATATATATATATATATATATATATATATATATATATATATATATATATATATATATAGAAGATAAGAATGATTTTCATAACATTTAATGTTTTCGAAAATATGCATGCTGATTAGTGAGAGATATCAGCTTGTTTTCTGGAAAAGTGAATGATTTTTAAAATGTTTCATTCTTATGTCGTATTGTGAGAGAATATGATTGTATATATTATTTTGAATATTTATGAATATTTGAAAGAACATTAAAAAGTGTTTTAGGATTTCAAAACATCTATTTCACCCAAAAATTTAGAGGTTGATTAGTGAGAGAAATCGGCCTTTTTTGAGTGAATAAGTATCAGTGCACTTTCAGAATAATCATGTTTATATGTTTCGTATTGTGAGAGAATATGATTACACTTATATAGAAGTTTTAAATAATATTATGTATCTTTTTCTTTTAACTGTCAGTTCAAGCCCAGATTAAACGTAATTTAGTCTATGTATGGGTATATATATATAAGTATTTATGCAATATTCTTAAATTACATTTTTTTTTTTAACTGAACCTGTATCTGCCTTAATAATAATTTTAATTTAATTGTGCTCCTTGTTCAAATAGCCACAAACATATAAAGATCATTCAGTAATATTCATTTGTATCAACAAAATCTAGATACTTTTTTACTTATTGTGTTACCATGACAAATATAAATAATGACATTTGTAATTGATGGATATGAAATCTTTCCTGTTTTTGGTTAATTTATTCTAAATTCACGATTGTAAGTATTTTTATAATACTATTAAGTTGTTGTTGAAATAATTTTGTAACGATTTGTAGTTTGCCCTGAAGAAGAGAATAAACATTCTCGAAAGCTCGGCTTCAGTCAAAGAATTTTATTGAATATATGACTGCATCCCCAAGAACATCTTTTTATTTATATATATATATATATATATATATATATATAAATATATATATATATATATATATATATATATATATATATATATATATATATATTTAATCGGTTGTTATAATTAAACTCGGCAGCGAATGCATGACCCGCCGAATAGTACCTACGTCTTGTGATTCTCCTTCAATAATCAGTCTGCCTACTTTATACAGAACAGTACCACATGAGCTTTCGCCCTTTGCAAAGATTATCATAAAGAACACTCTTTGCTATGTATACCATGTTCACTCAGACGACGATTATATGAGAGTCGCAACCGAGCAAGCCTACCTGAACAAAAGATAAAGCAGCAAATAAAATTCGACAATTTGTGACGATTGAAATGTATAAAGCTATTGGATTTTATAACTAAATAAATACTCATTGACAACGCAAAAATTAATCGTCTGGGCAAAATTCGTGAATTTACATAAAATTAACCACAAACAGGAAAGATTTCATAGTCATCAATCAAAAATGACGAAGAGAATAAACATTCTCGAAAGCTTGGCATAATCCAAAGAATTTTATTTATTAAATGACTGCATCCCCAACAAAAATCTATTTTATCAAATATATATATATATATATATATATATATATATATATATATATATATATATATATATATATATATATATATATATATATATTATTATTATTATTATTATTATAAAATCAGTTAAAACTAATCCCTCATCTCATATGAGTATTCCATAATATTTCTCATCATATGCGAGTAAATCTTTTATTTACATATACGAACATTCAAAACTGTGAATCCTTATTCCTCTCGAAGAGAATGTTTGTGTTCTGGCTATATTTTTTCCCCATCCAAGTACAAAGAGAGATTGATATTAAGGCCTGTCAGTTTAATATTCAATTCAATATTTTTAAAACCGCATGGCTAAAACGTTCGACAGAATTGAAATGAAATTGGAAGTGTTCCATATAATAATACCTACACACATCAAAGAAAGGAAGGAAAACGGCATCAGCATATATTTCGGATGGCTGCCATCGCATAGTATTGGGGGCTTATGTATAGAAGCGCGGTTCATAAGCCGAACAAGCCGTCAAAATCGGGCGTTTCGCGCCCGCCTCAAGATGACGTTTTTGCTAGGTGAGCACTGTCAGAGAGCACGTTCGGCGGCCAACTTGATGGTTTCGGTTCGTATTCATGCACCGTTAGCTCGTAAAATGAGAAGGGTGCCTTTTCTGACGGCGGCTGCTTTTCTAAGCACATGCCATTGATATTGTTATTGACATTATTATGGTAATGCTATGTGCATCTACATTTTCTTTGAATTGGTTCTGTTAATAGTTGATCATTCCTTTGTTTGGCCAATGTATCTATCTATACGATTTCTGAAAACCAAAACTATTTGAATACTCGATGAAATCTTATTTACATAATAAAATCCAATATAGGAATTAGAGAATTAGCGCAAACAGTTTATTTAAGGTGAAGCATGAATAAATTCAGCATTACCTTTATAATGCTCGAGCGTATTCCACTAATTCAATTAGAGTTGAGGCACGCCAATTCCACAACCATTTTAAAGTTGTCCTCATTTTTAACCTCATTTCTGACCAGTGGGGGTAGGTATAGGTAATTTAAGAATATGGCGTTAGATAATATTTTCTGTGATTGGCTATGCCCGATGTTTCAGTAGCAAATCTAGACAATCTCTTCGAAGCAATAATCCTAGTTGGTCTTAATGAAGATACTGAATTTTATATAATATTATTGTGCCTAGAAATCATGTACTGCTATATATAAAGTTAAATTGTGCAATAAAAGAGGATACTGGAAGATTATTGGGAGTGCTAAGAATACGTGAAAAAGATATTTAAACAGATACCAACCATAAACTTAGACACATTTCCACCAATTCTCCATAAGTTAGAGGAGTACGTTTAAGGTGGTGCCCTAAAGCTTCATAAATATTGTCGAGCAATAATATAGTCATTTAAAAGCAGTTAATTCTACGTATGCGTAGTGGACAGAATAAGAGTATGATTATTAGAACTTGTCCTTAATGCATTTACGATAACTCTCCTTTGTATCTTATATAATCCATTACTTTATTTTTATTTTTGAAGGAACGAGTAAACATGTTGTTTATATAGATAACAAATACAATATACAATCATATTAATCCCCATTACATTTCGCAACTTTGCCCCAATTTAACCTTCTTCGTAGCTCTTACGGTTTACGAGAGCCCAATGGTGAGCAGCGAATCTGAATAACCCGGTATACATGTAAGTCGATATAATTTTGAAATGTTTGTAGATACTATATGTTTTCTCAGATTTACATTCGACACCGGACCTATTTTGAGTTCCTTTTTTTTTGTTGGATGGATCTCTTCAATATTCTCAATTAAATTTAATTCTACGATTTCTGTTTGTAAATCACTATTATTGAAGAGCCCTACTATCTAAAGAGGATTGGAAATCTGTCGCATATATTTGTGCAATTCAGAAATATACGGAAAAACTTAACGCCTTTGCCCCCAAATCAATATTAGTACATTAAATATTTCTTTATTACCAGCAGGCAACCGAAACCCATACCAATATTATTTTCAATTTCACACAACCAGTGCCCACATGTCTCTTAATTCGGTAGCTTCTGTATAATGAATTGGTGCAGATTGTGCAAAGGTTGAAACCATGCCACACTTCCACATTCGGCATTATCATCTCGGCATCAATAATTCTGTGAAACCTAAATAATATCTGCTAAAAGTGTAGGTTTTTTGTTTGAGATCGATTGGAATGTGATTTGTTTACTTCTTTTGCGTCTCGCTTTTGCTCAATAAAAGTGGTTACATTGATTCTGACGGAATTTACAGCACTTTTTGAAGGGGGATTCAAGCATTAACAGAAAGTTAAATTTCCTATGAGTGCTAACGGTCGTAAAACAGAGGTGGTCGCATTTGAGGCGAATACAAATAGTACAGTGGGTTTTTGTAGGTTGGTGGTTGCTTGATAAAAGTGATTGATAATAGATGTTTTACTGTAATTCGATTGGAGATCTGCATTTTATTACTATGAACATGAATTATATTTCCGTTTGAGTTGTAATAGGTATAAGCTTTAGTCATGTTGAAATTCCATGATAGTGAAGAACTACTTATGTTTATCACCCTTAGAAAAACTTGAAGGGAGAATAGTTAAATGCAATAAGTTATTCCTTTTATGAATGGGACTATAATTTTTATGTTTAAGGTGTATTTTAGTGTAAGGTCAAACGTTATTTTTATATTGTAAAGGTAGGGAAGATAAGTCAATGATTTATAAACCGTCAGTACAGTCCTGCTTAAAACCAGGTCACTGAATTAGTGCTTTGAATCTTATCAACAATAAAATCGCCAAATAACTACATCGCAACTACGCAATCTCCGGATGAAGCAGGAATACTTATTTAATGCTATATTCTGAATAAAATCAATAATTATGATTTATAATATTTCCACTAGAGCCCATTACCACTCTCATGTATGTTTGTTTTTCTCTATATGTCGGCTTTTTCTGCATAGCACACTTTCTACCATTATGATAACATTACAAAAATTGAGGAATTTTCTTTTTGGAAATCAAGAACTTCAAAAAAAATGTCAAAAAATGTATACAATCAATAATTGTCTTCTGTAAATAAATTGTTTCTTCTTAAGAAGTTTTATTATTATTATTATATCTTGAGATACATGTATGAGTTGAAGACCACTTTTACACGTTACTTATTTCTTATTAATATACCATTGTATCGAGAATAAAGGCAATTTATGCTTTATGAAAAATACTGGCTCACTAAGTTCACTTTACGAATGATTTCTATATTCTGGCATGGTTTTCACTCACAAAGTCAGATCAGTAGAGAACAGTTTTGGACTCGGGTTAGGAATAATATTGAAAGTCAAGACATACCTACGTTCTAACCTTAACCAGATATGAATAAAATACCACACTATAAATATGAATAAGAGCAGTACAGGTGACGGTAGGTACTGCAACCGGCCCTGTATACAGTAGGCGGTTATATATCCACATTAAAGGACAGAACCATCCAGAACAGAGGATCTGATATAGTTCTATAAGATAAACATCTGAACAGTTCACCTAATCGTAGATAATGAAACTGAAAGGTGTTAGAAGTTACGGCAATATTTGTGTCGAGTAATAACTTGAACATATTGCCCTAACAGAGATGATATAATTCAACACGAGTTGGGGCATTATTCACTGAGCAGTTCTTTTTATCGCTGGTAATTTTTTTTGTTTTGTTTTTCAGTAGAAAAAGTTTCCCATCTTTATTAAAGGAAAAAAAAATCTTACTAATTTATTCTTCGAAATTTATGTAATTCATAAATTAATTAGGTACATTAAACTGAAAAATACCATAGCCCGGATCTCATTTAGCATTTTCCATGATATTTCTGTATTTCAGCATTAGAAAATATCTGATTTTAACACTTGACATATGACTGTCGCTTATTAGTATATTTATGGATTTATGGCAATATCCAATTACTTCATAAAAAGTCCATTCATTAGGTTAGTGAGATAATTGGGGTCAGTATGGCACCTTTAGCTCCACATCACACTCATGTGGGTCAAGTTTTTAATTAACGACTTCTCGAGTTGTTAGAGCAGTGTGTAGACAGTAAAAGCGGAATCGTCGTCAGAGAGGTATATAAGGTCCCACCAATAACATTAGCATATTAAGTCCGGCTTTGTGTTCGGGTCTTAACTGGCGTACCTATATATATATATGGCGGAATTTCGAGACCTTAGTCTCTCCAGGATCCGAACTTAGGTAGTTTTGCGGCGGCATTACTGCTAAGACTCGGGAACACAAGTAATATACCTATATTGAATCCTTATTCCTTCCATTTAAGGATATTGCAAAGCGATATGGACCCTCGAGCTGATATTGCTAAGGTCATCCACTTCATTTACTTTCTATAAAAGGGAGGATTGAGTATTCTGAAGAAGTATATGGTCTCGGACATAAATTATTCAAAAATAAGACTGTTACCCTAAGGTTATAGCCACCAGTTCTGCACTATGACGAACCATGGGATCTGGTACATTCATACATTATATATGTAAAGTTTTCCTTGAAGGGCGCCAAAAATTTATATTTATTTTGAAGGTGTTTGAGATACCAGATAAAAGTATTTGAAGACTAAGGGTCGGAGCACTAGTTTTCTTCTTGGCCAGAGTTACAAAAATAAAAATTTCAAGAATTTGATATTCTAAGTTCTCCTCCAATCCTGAATGCACAAAATATCATAAAAAAATATTTTATTTACATGATTTCTGGTTAAATAGTTTACTTTCTTCCCTACATATCACAAAAGTTTGTTTTCTCTTTCTCTTCTAGAGATTAAAAAAAAATCCTGTTTCCAAATATATCTAATTTAATACGTCAATACTCACTGTAGTTGTGGACAAGTTGTCCCTCATACTTTAATAGGGCATAATATAATTATGAATAAAATGAAAAATTATAATTTCGAACTGAAATATTTTGGAAACTGCTGAATTAAATAACGAAAACTATACTAATTCTATGAACATTTGAAATCTGCTTTTATGAGGTATATAATCTCTTGAGCTAATACTCAAATTAATAAAAATAATATGTACTTGTACTTATATAGATCTTTCTTTAAAAAAACTGAACTAGTTGGTTCACTGAAAAATACACTTATCAATTCTATTGGTAATGGTAATTTTGAAGTTGTGCAATTGTAGTTAAATAGAAGACTCTTGGCACCAATTTCACAAGTACCAGCACCAATAGAATTAAAATAATATTCTGTATTTTCCAGTGCACCGACTAATAAAATCGAAACAATTTTTTGCAAAAAAATGTTATTTCACACTTTTGAGAGTAACATTATTCACGAAAATAGTTATACTTATTACAAATTTATATTTGCTCACAATATCGTGCTGGAATTGTAAAAGAAACGCCTCTTACAATCTTATGAGATAATTCACAGGTTTCTAAGATGGTTTTTCAGGTCATAAATATTCTGCAGTGACCCAAGCTTTTCCGCATTTTTTTCTGATGATTTAAAATATTTACCATCTCTAAAAATCCGATTTTCATGGTGATTAAGTTAGAAATTATAAAGAGGTGGGTATTGATACTCTAGTCATGGCGATTAAGATATTTTGTTTCTATGGGCTACTACTTCGAAAATATTTCTATCGTTTTTCTAAGTTTTTCTGGCTTTAAATCTAGACATTTTATTTATGCAGGAAATTTAACCTAACCTAACCTAACCATTCGCAAGCAAAAATTGATCGAATATCTATAAAAATCAGTGAAGGCTGAATTAAATAAAATGAGAATAGAAGATATCCTGATTCAGTTCAACACAAAAATTAGTTTTGTTCAAAATTTAGTTTGTGCTCGTTAATGGGTTTGATTGAAGAATTAGATTCAAAATGGTGACAATGGAGACATTTGAAAAGAAATTCATGAAATGCTGAAGAAAATTGAATATAGAATATTTTTGGTTGATTCATTTAATTACTGGAATTCTGTCAAAAAGTACATATATTGGAGAAATCTAAGTTATAAAAATATGAATACACCGTGTTCAATAAAATTTTATATTCTACTGGCCTTTCGAGAATTGAAGCCTCTGGGTAAAAAACCAACTCGTATTTGCCGTTCACTATTTTCATGTACGATAGATAGAATTTCCTGATTTAATTTTAAGAGAGGATGTACTGAGAACATATATGGCTATCGAGAGTCGCACCCATATCAAGTACTGTTGATTCGGAAATAAAAAAATGATCATCATTTAACATTGAAATTGTCTTACTTCTGCTCACTTGTCTCTCTCTCTAATGAATTACTTAATCTGTACTCTACTCTACTCTAACATAACAGATAGGTATAAAATCCTATCTATTATTATATTCATTTTAAAGTTTTCTTAAATCACCGAGAATTTTTCAGCTCCAGTCGCAGTATTTAATCAGTTCTTATCAAATATTAACATTTCCACTTTATGAAAAAATTATTCTGATGCTACTCCTACCATGTTCGCATAGAAAGGCAATAGAGATTCAACTCCCACCATTTCATATACAAGGTGATTCACGATCGAAGGTAGGTATAAGTTTAAGGAGAACGTTCCATATAATTAGTATTTAATAATAAGTTTTACATCCAAATTTTATGCATATATTTTATCCCTTTAGGGGACTGTACTTTGAAATATCCTTCCTTGTAAACAAGTATATATACATTATAATCGTAAAGAGAACCTTAATGTGGGTATTGATGAGTCAATGAGTCAGAACTATTCATTATACAGTGTGGAACAGACAAATGGAATAAATTAATTGTTTCAATTATTGTAAATATTTATAAAAAATCCTGAGACACCTCGATATTTATTTCAAACCTCCCATCTTATGGAGTGTTACATCAGTTTGTGACGTCATCACCGTTTAACATATGACGTCATCAATTTATTTAATTGAATAGAACATCCATTCATTTCTGTATTCTCAATTTCAGAAGGATATTATTTTGTGTTTGGTAATTTATAGTTTTGCAGTTAAAATTATTTAAAAATCATGTTTTTTTTTTGGGTTTCATATCAGAAATACTAAATTGCCACAAAATATATTACAGTAGAATTGTTCATTAAAGACCATCAGATAATTATCCTATCTAATTGTTCTTAAAGCTAATTTCATCTTCACCTTTCGCTAATAATCTCACTAATTCAAAAAAACCAATAACTATTTATCAATCATTCTGTTTCCTGAAACAAAAAATACCTTAAGAGTTTTCGATAAATAATCACGTATAGGTAAATATTTTCAGTATTCATATACTCTACAAGATTATCCAACAAATGAGATTCAAAGATCTTTCAAAGGGATACGCTTGATCAAACCCTGATTGATGGACTATCTTACAGCCATCTTCTTTCAACTAATTAAATTATCCACAAAATCGGTGCACGTTTCTTTTGTGTACTATGGAAAACAAGATTACGTATACCTATAGATAAACATTTTTTAACAAAAATTGGACCGACTTTATATGTTGCACTGAAAAATACAAAATGATGTTAATTATATGGTGCTACCTAACTATAAGTGCCCCAATTAGTAAAGTCGGTGCAATTTCTTGTAAAAAATATTTATTCCACATTTTTCAGTGCAACTTTAGTCATGAAAATCGTTGAATGTTTACTAATACCAATGAAGATGGTATTTATCCTCTTTCCCATGTATATTATTTGCATGTACTTATTATTATTCAGAGATCTCATAACATGGCGCCGGAAATACACATATTTTAGACATTACCATTGCTGTAACTCGAAAACCGGAACTTCATTTGAAAAATGTCCAATTTAAATGTTGCTACATATATAGAGCTTATTCCGAAATACACACCATTAGCCTGACCAGGCAAAATTACTTCTTAGTGTGGATTTATGCAGCCTAAAATAACAAATAGCAAATAACAATTATCACGTAACAAATAACAAGTAACACGTATAGAAAAATTTACCATTTATGCAGATCAAATTAACAATTAGCAATAAGAAGTACGCATGCGCATAAGTCATACTGCATAATAAACAACTTTTAAAATGTTCAGTGAAATGGAAGTGGTTGCGGCATTTTTTTCTCTGTTAATTTTGCTGACAGCAAGTTTTTTTATATAAAAATATAAATAAGAATGCGGACTGAAAAGTAAAGTTGTTTTATGACAACCTCCTAAACGATTTTACAAGATCATGAGGGATTTTTTTCATAAACTCCATAGCAGTTTGACGTATTGTTATGTCAAACCACCGTTCACAGATTGCTAATTACTCCACAGTGTATTCACATATTTTGTTTTCAGCAGTTGATCATTTATTGAATTATCTTTCAGAGGGATGTTCAATGTAAGAAATTGCTCGTAAAAATGTATAGCAAGGTCCAGAAGAACAGCATCATCGATTATTAATTTATGGTCTTCAATATCCATTTTGAAATAATACCTATATTTCAACTAAAACCTCTGATAAACAAAAAATGCACGAAACGTAACCTAACCACATAAATTTGTTTTGGGTTTTGACAGGAATTATATTAAATTTCGTCATTGGATGGGCCAATCGGCGGTCATCTGCGTATTAGTTGCGCACAATAAGAAAATCTCGTTCAATTAACGTAGAAAGTTAAAAGTTGGTTAACTTCTTATTTGTTATTTGTTAATTGATAATTGTTATTTGCTATTTGTTATTTTAGGCTGCATAAATCCACACTTAATCTGCAGCCATATTGTACTGGTGAGCACGTTGACTGATTTGACATAAAGAGTAAATAGGTTAGGTTAGGCGTTTGACGCTGTTATGAGCTGAAATAAAAGCGTAAACAAATAAGTGTGTATGATTTTCTTCTTTTATTTTTAATAATATTAAACTCTCAAATAATTTCCTTTGACATAATGCCCAATAAGTCAATATTTTTATGAAGGGTACCATACCTATATATCTAAGCTCTATGGATGGATTCTCGTGGAATTTTCGATATGCATGTGAGTTGCTAGGATATGCAATGGTGTGTAAGTGCGAATGGGACTCTTTGGTGAAGGGTTCCATACGTATGGGTGTTTTCCATTTCTGGATGAGTTTTCGCGGAACTTTCTATCTGTATGTGGGTTGGGAGGTTTTGTGATGTTGTGTACGTGCAAGTGGAATTTTTCAATGAAAGGTTTTATCCTTATAGCTGTGTACGTGCGAGTTGGACTTTTTTTATGAAGGGATCCATATCTATACCTCTCGGAGCTTTATGAATGGAGTTTTCGGTATGAATGTCCGTTGAAAAATTTGCGATGGAGTTTAAGAGTGGGACTATTTGGTGGAGGTATCCAGACCTTCCTCGTAAACCTATATGACTATGATTGTTTATATCTCAATCGCTACATTCGTGCATCGCTTTAATAGCAAACCGTACTAAAAATTATAAAATAAATAATAGTTTAAGAAACTAAAAACATGCTTTAATGGCAACCCAATTAAAAAATAGAAAATAAATAAAATATCATTTTAACGTAAAACAGCGTGGGAGGATTTGTATCAATGGAAATCAAACACCCCACGTTTTTTTACATTAAAATGATATCTTATTTATTTTCTAATTTTTAGTTTGGGTTGCTATTAAAGCGTGTTTTTTATTGTTTTAAACTATTATTTATTATGTATGGCTGTTCGCGCATTTTGCCTAGTAAACGTGTTCCGATTTTGACGATTTTTTATTTATTTGAAAGAAAAGAGTTGAGAAATGGTCCCATATTTAGAAAAACTCAAAGCTTAAATCTCCTTCCCTCTAAAAACCGCCCACGAACGGGGTGAAGGGGGGAATTTATCTCGAAAATAGAAAATCTGAGACGACAGAATTAATGATAGGACAATATCCGGAGTCACTTCAGGTAATTTGTTATACCTTAAAACATAAAAAAGTCCTACTCGCACGTACACAGCTATAAGTATGAAACCTTTTATTGAAAAATCCCACTCGCACGTACACAACATCACAAAACCTCCCAACCCTCATACAGATAGAAAGTTCCACGAAAATTCATCCATATATCAAAACTACCCATATGTCTGGAACCCTTCACCAAAGAGTCCCACTCGCACTTACACACCATCACATATCCTACCAACTCACATGCATATCGAAAATTCCACGAGAATCCATCCATAGAGCTCAGATATATAGGTATGGTACCCCCATCAAGGAGTCCCACTCGCACATACATAACATGAAATTATTGTATTGTCATCGGTCCTCTAAAAGTATACAAGGTTTCAAGTCGATCCCAACTCAAATCCAAATTACTTCCCTCAGAGGGATAATTATTATAATGGAGCACTGAAAAATTTAAATAGTATTAATTCTGGTACTGTAGAAGTTTTGTACGTAGCACTGTAATAAATAATAAGATACTTTAGTACCTATAGCAAAGAACAAAAAATTCTCAAGAAATAACTTCACAACCATGTTGGAAATAATAAACGAATTATTGGAGCTATGTTTTGAAAAAGGAATAAAGAGATTATTTAATTTTCTGAAAACCATTATTACAGATAAGTATAGTATTTTCAGGTAAAAGTTATTAAAAGAAATGACATTAGAGAACCTAATTAAATATTAATACAGGGGGTTTAATTTGAAAATATCAACTTTTGGATACATGCGGTAAAGTCACCGAGCCGAAAATATTTCCACTCGGTATAACCAGCACCAGCAGCAGGTGGTTAAGAAAATTTTCAAATTAATCTATCCATATGGACCGATCTCCTAAAAATTGTAAGGTCCATCGATAGTGAATCCCTCTGTAGGTATGTGTAAATGTTCTCAAACTACCTGGTGGCGTTTGACTCATCAGTCTTGGTTTCTCATTTCCTCGGTGAGCGTGTGGATGTGTTTGTGTAATATCTCTGTCCTAATATAGTCTGCAAATTTTTCCAGAGCACCATGAAAGGCGCGCTGGAAATGTTCATTTGGCCTGACATGACAAATACCCGGATTGCCAGTTCTGGTGTGTTTTTTCATTAAGCCCGTCAATTTACTCGAACACTATTCACGACCATCTAGCACACACAGTATCGGTTATTTTTTCATTAGTTTGCTCCATTTTGATGTGCAGTATGTGGTTGGTATTCAAGGAATCTCATACATGATTTTATTTCGACTCACTCAACAATTTTCAGTTTGGTTGAAATTAAACTTCCTAAATCGATTAAGTAATGAACCGCGGTCTCCTAGATAGACATGTCGTAACTTACGTACACTTGTAGTTCATTGAAGTTTTATTCACTAAAATTTAAAGGAACAAGTTAGACTAGTAAGTACTTAAGGTACGAAGGCACTAAGCGGAACTTGAACTGCAATGGAGCAACGATATGCAGCAAATTTATCAGTCATTTGGTAACCTTTGGGCAAGATGGACGACATGACATAGATATTATAATCATTTATCTGCAATTCATGTATTTATACGAGATAGATGTGAGGTTACAAATATTCATAATCATTTAAAACAAATACGTCCACCATTAAATGAGAAAATGAGAGCTTCAGCAATGCCATGATAGATGAATGTTAAGCGCAATCAAGCTGAAAATATACTAGTAAGATTAAGACTATAGCTCATTATAA
This sequence comes from Crioceris asparagi, assembly GCA_958507055.1. Lineage (NCBI taxonomy): Eukaryota > Metazoa > Arthropoda > Insecta > Coleoptera > Chrysomelidae > Crioceris > Crioceris asparagi. The sequence continues at coordinate 10,575,267 of OY293830.1, read as the reverse complement.
AAAAGATAGAGATTCATTTATTATATGACGTTGACGCCGGTGTCGTTCTCAGAATGAACCCAATGCCAATTTTGTGTGAACGCATTCATTATGCCACATTTGTTTATGAGATATTGAGATATCAACGAAATGATATCTGAATGAAGTTAAGACAAAATATCTTAATTCCAAAGCATTCTGGAAAACTTTTTTTTGATTGTTTGATATATTTTTATGTGCTTATGCCATTTGCTTCGATTTAAGGAAGTGTATTGTTGTGTATATGAAATAGGGAATTATCTATTATACAGGGTGGCCAATGGAAAACGAAACAGAGCCGTTTCAATATTCTAGGAAAAAGGGGGGACCCGTCGCTTTTTAATTCAAGGGAAACCCGTCGATTTTTAATTCAAGGGGGACAATTTTTCCTGCATTTTTAATTCTACCACTTTTACCTCCTAGTGAGGGTGAGAATCACCCCAAAATATTTAAATAGCATTGGGGATCGAGTAAGATGTATTTTAAATGCTGGTGTAATTCCCTATACAGTCGTATTTGTAAATTTCGCTTACACGTTAAAGGAAATTGAATTTTAAAATATAGATTTCTCTAGAAACATTCAGTTACTACACCACTGATGTAAATTTTTAGTTCTTGCTTTGCACTGTTTTGTGGCAGTTTGTTATCACTTGTGGAAAGAACAGGAATGGATACAATACAAGCATAAAAAGAACGTGAAATTTTGTTTGTTATCGTTTTCGAAGTATTGGTTATTGGTTTATCTACTTGTACATTCTTTTTCAAAATTGAATACCATGGTTTATTAGATTGCAGAAAGGGTAGATATCATTTCGCTTTACTTCATGAAATGAATGTAGCTAATAAGAAACGAGAAATTGAAAAGCCTGCAGTTAATGAAGTTAATGAAGTTGCAGTTTTGGGACAAGTTCATCTTGATCCTACTTCTAGCATCTGTGTCTGGGGTCAATCGAACTAGCGAAAACACATTTACTGCAGGAACTTCAAGAGAATGATTTTAACAATTTTCTGAAGTGATGCAAGAGCGAACAATGGACGATCCACTGTTTCTTTTTAATATCTGCTTTTCCGCTGAAAGCAGCTTTTTAAATCATCACAACTGCCGCTATTGGCCTGATTCAAATCCAAGAATTTTCCACGAGGTGCATACACTGCAGCTAGCAAAATTAAATGTATGGGCTGGCATTTTCGGTGACCGACTGGTGGGTCCTTTTTTTTCTACCTGGTACTTTAACTGGCGAAATGTATTTGCAATTACTGGAAGACGTTATAGATCCGGCCTTGACGGATATTATTGAAAATTATCAGCAGCATGATGAAGATCATTTGCTTTATCAGTCAGTGTCAGTGTTTGGACCAAAATTTGTCAAGGCATTGATTTGGGAGAAGAGGCAGCATTGAATGGCCTCGTAGATCCCCAGATTTAGCACCACTTGATTTCTTTGTGTGGGGATACTTAAGAAGTAAATTCTACAGAACACAACCAGCGTCGTGAGAAGATTTGCGTCAAAGAATTATTAACAAGTGCCGTCGAATCACTCCGGAAATGCTTCGGAATGTGCGCGAACGTTTCGAACATAATCTTTATTATTGTATGGAGGTAGATGATAATCAGTTTGAACATTCACTCAACTAAGTTGTAATCAAGCAGCAAACCATCATTTAAACTTTAAAAAGTAAAGTTTTCTAAGTATTATCTGCTGTCGACATCACAGTATGGCTTTAGAGACAAAAAATCAACAAATGATGCAATCCATTCCTTGACAAAAACCATCTACGAACCCTTAGAATCAAGTACTCGGTCCATCAGTCTTTTTATAGATCTCAAAAAGGCTTTCGATACTGTCGATCACTCCATAATTCTAGATACACTAGAAGATATGGGTGTAAGAGGTTTAGCGCTTAATATATTCGAAAGCTACTTAACAAACAGAACCAAAAAAGTTAAACTCAAAAGTCATGTGAGTAAAGAGATTAACATTAAATGTGGTGTACCTCAAGGCACAGTATTCGGGCCATTGTTATTCATAATTTACTTAAACAATCTATTTGGATAAGTGACAATTGGCAAAATAATCAGTTTTGCCGACGAAACTGTTATTTATTACACAAATTATAACTGGTATAACCTCAAATTAAACATTGAAAATGACCTTGGGAAACTCAAAGACTGGCTCGACAGCAGATTGCTCTCAATAAACTTTGACAAATCCGTATACGTACCCTTCAGTAGCCATGAAATATCATTGCCAAAATACAGTCTGAATATCCAAGAAGATTCAAGATTCAATTAAACCTACAAAAAAATATATCTGGGCATTTACATTGACAATCATCTACGATGGAACCATCAAATGGAATATTTAACTAAAAAACTTCGTAGTATCCTATTTAAATTTCAACAAGTTGGGCAATTTTTGAGTTTTAAATATAAAAAAGTACTATACCATAGTTTGGTTGAGTCACACCTAAATTATGGTATTATTGGTTGCGGAGGAGTATCCAGAAGTTACCTACATGCCCTCGAAATCTCTCAAAAGCGATTCCTTAGAATCATGCTCAACAAACCTACAAGATATTCAAGCTCGCTACTCTATACTGAAACACAAATATTAGATATAAGACAATTGTATATTATTCAGATAGGATGTCAGCAATATAAAAATAAAAACGGACTTACTACTCTAAATCATACATATGAGACCAGATCAAAGAATAAATATTGTATACCAATAGCATCCAAAACTACAGGCCAAAAAAGTTACTCCGATTTGGCACCTAAATTATTCACTTAACTACCACAAAGAATAATCGATGAAACTTCTTTCAAAAGCTTTATGACCCAGCTGTCAAAATTTGTTAGAGAAGCGGACAAGTTATGTTATTTTTTATTTTTATTATACATTTTTGCTCTCATTTATACTTTTGAAAATTGTGTTGATCATGATTTTATTTTCTATATTTATTATATATTGTGATCTAGAATAAGATCTTTTATCACACAAGCTGTGAAAACAGCTTCAGTGAAGCTTCAGTGATTATTTCTGTTTATTCCTAGGTGATTTGCAAAATTGTCAATTTTATTATAAATCATATTGCTGAATAAACACATTATATATTATATATATTTTATTAGGCGGAATTTCCAAATTTAAAGACTATTTATTGTAAGGGGAATTTCAAAAGCTGTAAAAAGAAATTTTACTCGACCCCCAATGCTATTTAAATATTTTGGGGTGATTCTTACTCTTGCTATGGGGTAAAAGTGGTGGACTCAAAAATACCGAAAAAAGTATCCCCCTTGAATCAAAAGGCGACGGGTTCCTGCTTTTTCCTAAAATAATGACATACTTCCTAAAAATGGCTCTGTTTCGTTTTTGACTGGACACCCTGTATATAAAGCAAAGTGAGTAAAGTTTTGACCAGTATTTTTAGGCGATTTAGCTGACTTCAACGTGCGAACTCACAGGCTTTTGCTAGAAATATATATTTTTGTCATCAGGTCAATTTCTTCCTCGTGATCCTTTCTATAATTATATTCAACTATAAATTATCTTGCTCCTTCATCAACTTAGTTTTCCAAGAATATATTGTGATGGGTCTGATATTTCAGAAATAGATGCAAAGTTCAAAGTATCATGATTTAGTGATAATCGCACCACTTTAGAATAGGGACAGGGAAGGAGAATACGTTCCAAGCTTGGTCATTCGAAGAACTCTGCAAAGGTAAACGTGTGCTATCACAATAGCATATCGTGTTTTGAACAAACAACACCAATCTCGGCGCATATTCTCTCAATATTGCGCAGGTTGAAGTTCATAAACATGCTATACGTATACACTACCTAAACTACCAGGGAACACGCTGCTCAATTGATAAGAGATGTACACATTATTCTGAACTTGTTGTTCTATGTTCTATCCAGAGAGCCACTTCCACCAGATTGGATGGGCTAGCAACAATAGTCTTATCGGAAACAAACATCTCACATCCCCTATTCGTCGATAGCAGATAGCAGCGCTCCTGTATGGACTCACATCCTGGGTCTATCGGAGGTTAAGGGGACGGCTGCCGAGAAAGAAAGAGCAATAGACCGCGAGCTAACAACAGAGTCTAGGTTGTGCTTAAAATCTGACTAAATAACGAATAGACCAAAGCTCTTTGGTGGGAATAAACTACCCCAAGACTGTTAAGAGGATGGGAAAAATTATGATGCCCTCAAATTATCAACCTTATAATTTTGTTTTTAATAAAAGTAATTTGTTCTGAAAAAATAGGTTCCGAACCGTTTCACCGCCCCAGAAGGCTAAATTTTATGTTTAAAAAAATCATTTTGTTAATTTCAAAAGTCACCAAGTATTAAAACAGTAATTTTTGAATGTTATTTAATCATTATACCCCACTGTTTAGGTATAGAAATATGGTTCACCAAATAAATGGGGCATTAATAATTGTCTTTCAGAAACCAGAACTTAGACGCAGTTGTAAATACTTTTGCATAGAAGCGGCAACGTTGTACAGCTGAAAATATTATCAGTTGATAGACTTTAACATTTTATGATACTCATAGGATGACTATTGATAAAAAAGTTAGAGCACAGGCTCCTTTTTTATGCAAATTTATTCTGCCTTCATGACTTTTGTTTTGTAAAAACTGAAAATTTTTGTGACTTATTAGTGAGATGAAAACACACAGTTTAGCCGTTCTGTTTATAATTTGTAGGAGATAAAAGATCTGGATTTTTTTGTATGAATAGTGATTATTATTAAAAACAAAATAGCAAGGTTTTTCTTCTTCTTAGAGCGAAGTATTCGTATTTGATTGTTGGCGTCTTCTTTGCCTTGAATATGTTACCACAGCCAAGGAGATCTACAGTTTAACGGGGATTCCGAGCCACCTATATATCTCAAAACAAACCCTTCCAGAGAAATATATACTCCCGCTGATTTCCCGTTGCCTTGCAAGAGGAGAAGCATGCAATGCAGCAGCCAAAGATTCGAACGTAATCCCGCATCAACGGTCACTCGTCCAAACCGTTCGCCACGCACTGCGTAGCTTAACTTCCAAGGACGACGTAGGCTAGTGTTAGCCCGCAACAATGCGTTCCCCAAACACAAGGTTGTTGAGGAAATTATTATTTTTCTCACTCCCCTCATAGCTTAAGGTTAGCTCATTCCGACCAGAGACTGCTTTTAGAAAGCCAATTCGTTAATCAGCATTTCATAGGGGTTTTGTGGATAAAATTTCATTACTTTTAAAATGACAATCGACAGCCTCTATGTTGCATGCTGGCTCTCCATCTACAAGGCTTCGTTTGCATCGACGTAGAGCTAGGGTAAAGCTATAGGTAGTTATCTAACAAACAGCCTTCATCTGACTTGGGTAGAGAAGTTAATGAAATTACGGAAAATGGAATATGTGCAGGGAGCACCAAACATGATGATGATGTTGGTAGTGGTATCTCCAAATTGGATCGAAGTGTTTAAGCGAAATTCGAAATTCCTCTACTCCAGTCCAGTCGAAAACATGCTGATCAATTTATTGATATCTAACGGACGAAACATATTATCGGGTAGATGATACCTGTCCGATGATGTTTATTGTTAGCCCCTGTCTGAAATTTATATCTTATATTCAAATATATATTTTTATTTCGGTTTTATATAATTTGAATATGACAGATTGATATTTGCCTTGCCAAAATTTAAAAAATATGTCTTAGGTTTGTATGTAAGTTAAATACAGAAAAGTTTTTTTTACCGTAGGTATGTTATTTTTTCCAGCCTAATTTAGTTCTAAAATAAAAAGTAACTTTGGGTTTATTTTCTTCATTATCATTATTTAAAGTAAGTATCCAATTTTTTCCTCATCAGCTGCAGCCAATGCAGGAATATGACAATTATTAGGAACTAATTTGTATGAAATTTGTTCTTATATATTGATATGAATATATTTTTTTTTATAAAAAATTAAAGTAAGTTTTCTTGTGAATATGAAAGAGATATTTCTAGAGATGTCAAAAGATAACTTCTATAGAATGTACATCAAACTATGTTCTATGGATTGGAATATACATGCAAGAGATTTTAACAGAGGTAATTTAAGAAAACTGAATCGACAGGATTCATATATATATGGACTAATTATCGTATATCTATTTCATGAACCATCTAAAGTACTTGAAATTAAAACATTATTAAAATGTAGAAAAATTAAAAACATGTGACATTTGTTTCGCTACAATAGACCTTGATCAAGCGAGAGTATAAAACTAAATCCTGAGAGGACAGTGCCTATTTATATAACAAGGAGGATGATTACTCATAATTTTTAATGACTATTTTTAAGTACTTATTCATGATCTGATCTCTGAGAAAATTACCTGAATATTTACGCATAATGATTTGTAAGACTCAATTAGATTTAATTTTATTTATTTCAATTAAAAATAAAATAGCATTACAGTGAAACAAAATGGCGAATACCCCAAAATGGCAGTCAAAATGATCTTATCTACCATGATGATAAGGGTATGAAATTAAATGGGTTTACTGAGAAGAATACGAGCTAAAAATAAAATATAAATTAATAGTAAAAAACTTCGAATTAAATTGAACCCATCAGTTTTTTTATGTTGTCGCGAGATAAATCTGTGTAAATAAACAGAACTACAATTTACAACTTGATCTTGACGGCATTGAGAAAGCCATGTACCAAATAATATATTTATTTCTAACTTTAATAATTCATCTCCAGGAAATATCTCCTTATTGGATGAGTATATATCAAAATAAATGACCATGTGTAAATAAATCTGTGAGGAAACTCTTCCAAAGCTCTTTCTTGTAGATAATATAAGTGGTTTTTTTTGGAACTGTAAGCACCATCTGACTTTAACGCGTTTTCTCAAGTATACATACGTCTTACTCAGTAGGTAACATATTATATAAAGCAAAAATGTTGAAATAACTTCGATTGCTGACAACAACTCACCAACAAATCGGATTAACGCATAGATGACGAAGAATCAAACAAATATTATTTTTTGTCCCAAACATTTTCCATTAGATCCACATCTCACCAAAGTTTTTCATCCAAATCTGAGAAATGGTATGTATAGAAATGCCTAGAAGACGAACAAATAGTCATTTTATTTATTAGAATATATAACTATTTCCAAAGTTTAGTGTCGTCACTTTTTCAGCTTATTATGCTTTGTTATTATACCGATTACCTATATATGATCAATATTATATATTATTTTTCACTTTCACAATGTTTGCAATCCTGTAACGGAGACAATTTTAATGTTTCTTATGGTAAAGCAATATGTTTGTGTTAGGAGTCAAGGCAAACAAAAACTTTATTGGAAAACGGGAAGAAAGAACGTAAAGGAATATTTCTCTAAAGAATACCTATATCTTGCGGCAAGTTTAGTCCAGTCCGTTGAGCAACTTTTCACTGATGTTACCTACCAAGGAAGACACATACAATTTTTGAATTATTTTTAAAGTATGTTGTTATCATATCTATGAAGATTAAATTTTGTTTGAAAATACTGTGTGAATAAAAAATGTGTGCCAAATTCCATCGAATATAGAAATCAGGTCATGCAATCATTCATTTCAGCCTTCTAAGGCCAATAACAATGGTCATGTTCAATTTAGACGTAGGAGTAAACGTTTAGTCAGAATAAAATTGAAAAGCTGATAAGTTTCACAGTTCATTTCCTGATTTTTTCTCAAAAGTACGCGGTACTGTAGGTGATCAAGGGCTTTAAACAGAATGTTTTACTCAAGTTATTAGAGTAACAAGTATCTTTTATCTTGAGCAGTGTACCTCTAACCAAAAATTTTGGAATATTTGATACTTATCTGGGAATTAAGGTAACAAAATAAATACCAAATAAAATTACTAAGCAGTTGATGGAAAAAAGAATAAAAATGAAAGACAAGCAAGAAATAAATATCTAAGACTACTAGATGAGACATAAGACAACACAACAGAAATATCTAGAGCAATTGATGAAAATAGGGGAATGAAGGTACTGAGGAAACAACTGTCACATGGAAAGAAACAAATAGGAAAGATTTACGATAAAAACGGAGTACCTACCAAAAACTAACAGACAGGAAATCTTGAATATTGAAAGACTGTTCTACGCAGAATTGTACAAAAATGATGAGACTTTACATAAATACCAAAATATTCCCAGAATAAAATATGAAGGATCCGGCGACATTTCAAACATAACCAATCATGAACGAACTCAAAAATAAAGACAAGAAAAACAATAAATCGCCTGGAGATGATGATATCAGCATCGAACACATTAAAATGGAGGCTCTACACTTTTAAGATTGCTAAGTAAATCATTTAATGCATTGTTGTACTCATCCATAAGAAAAGAGGTCCAAAACTATCGACCTATCAGCCAGCCACGGGAGCAAACGGTATTCAGTTCTGGTTACTGCGTTAATGACCACCTCCATACAATCAAGGTCCTCATCGATAAGTGTGTAGAATACAGCAAACTCTAGTTTCGTCAACATCGAACACGAAAAGGCTTTTGACACGATCGACCGTAATACAATGTTCAAAGCTTTGGCTGAATGACACTGCTAGCTTCAGGATAGGACGAGGTGTGCGACAGGTAGATGTTATTTCTCGCAAGTTATTTGCAGCTCACCTGAAGTAGATTTATGTTCAAAAGTGTTGCTGACATTGAGAACTACAAAATTAATATTAACGGCGAAAATCTCAACCACCTGCGTTTCGCTGATGACATAGTACTGGTGACAGACTGCCTCGGTGAGTCACAAAAGAAGCCGCAGATGCTGGAACAAGCATCCAAGAAAATGTGTTTGAGTATTAACACCAGCCCAACTACGGTCATGACAAATCTGGTTTCAAGTACTAACTTAAGTCTCAACATTTTCAAAATAGAACAAGTATATTCATATAAATATCTGGGCAATGAGATTCGCTTGGGTAGAGACAACCAAACTTGTGAGTTGTCAAGGAGAATTGCACTATCTTGGGTAGATTTCAGAAAGCTGTCATGTCCTAAGATCAAACATCCCCATCTGCCTTATAAGCAAAGTGTTCAACCAGTGTGTTTTGCATGTACTTACATACGGCGCCAAGACTTCAACCTTAACAAGGCGCACAGCAAATCAAATTGGGATTGCACAGAGATCTATGGAGAGAGCAATGTCTCAGAGGGATAGGGTTTCCAACAAAATCTTAAGAGAAAGAAGTAGAGTAATCGACGTTATCAAGAGGATCGTTAACCTTAAATGGAACGGGACCGGACACCTAACCAGGTTCAGTGACGATTGATGGACAAAAAAGGTGACAGAATGGAAATCATGATCCGATGCATTTCGCAGCAGAGGAAGACCACCCACTCGATGGTCAGGCGATATAAAGCGCATCCATTACGACTGAATGAAAGCAGCTCAGGACAGAAGAGGAATAGAACAATTACAGGGGGATTATGTCCAGCATGGGGCCAATATAGCCGTTTGATGATGGAAATAACACAGGATGGGAGAATACCCGTAGAAATAACAATGAAATTAATTAAACCAACTCGAATATACTACTTTTTGAATAAAGCACTAAGGTACAAAAGCATTGATATGAATGTAAGGATGAGTAAAATCTGGACAATTCGAATTTTTGAAGCTCTTATGGTTTCCAAAACCTCATCGGGAGTAGCAGGAAGAAATTAAAATGAATTTACTAGTGTTTTAAGGTTTTTCAAAAACCTTAAAGCACTCATGATTTAGAGTAGGTACTCACCGGATGCATTGTTAGGTAACAGGGTGAAATTCGCTTTTGAGCATAACCTTGTAATACTACATTGGTTCGACATACAGTAATGCCCGTCTAACGTATTCAATGATGTAATGAGTTACAAAAAAGTTGAAGTTCTTTCATAAAAAACAGCCAACTACAAGTGCTCTTTAGCACTTCTCTTAATTTGAATCATACCACCCTTATTTTCGATTTGTTACAATAAGACAGGAAACCGTAAGGTAATAATCAAAGAATATTACAGACCTTTAGCATATAAGTTGACTGAACATAACGAATCAACAAATGTGTCTTGATAATGTGGATATAGAGCTTAGAGGTTTAGGGGGTAACTGTTCTACGCCCATGCGTAATTTCAGTGATCAAACCCATAACTTTTCATTGCATTGATGTCTATGAGCTATGAGTCTCTATGGTTACATACCCCATTATTATACTACTCTATGGATTATATCAATCATTCTTTATTCGATCAGTATCAATTGCAAATCTGTAGCCCGTATGGCTTGAGAAATCGCTTCGGACCCTCCTAATCCACTTTGAAAATAATAAAAACTATTTATAAACGATAAACCACACTATTGTTACGCTACCTACCCTGAAATGCAATGGTATGAAAAGTTCTAGAAAGATTTACTGGGACAGGTAAGAGTGATGAAATGGGGGAAACTGCTAATCAGAAACCAATAAAGCGAAAAATTAAAAAGGTGCAACTGATTTGGTATGGACATGTGAAAAACAAAGAAAGTAATAGACATAGGGTAACACATTTTTACTTTCCTACGCTACTATAATAGTAGCTGTATCAGGAAAGTATTGTAATCGTGTGAAATTTTCAGTATTGAGATTTTTATAGATGTTGACGATTCAGAATTTTCTAAGTCTAATAAACATATTTTCAGTCATTGGTCTGTCTGTCCGTCTGTCTGTCCATCTGTCTGTCTGTCTGTGGCAGTATTATCTCGGGAACGGATCGGTGTATTCTGTTGCTTTCTTTTTTATTTTTTATGGTACCATTATATATATATATATATATATATATATATATATATATATATATATATATATATATACCCCCAAAATAAATATTTCATTCACTGGAATTTTCTTGCGAGCGGTAGGAAAGTCATGTGACTGGACACACAGATTTTTTTAATGCAAAGCATCTTGGATGAAATAGATGGAACAGATACAACATATAGAAACGATAAAGGAAAAATCTTAATTAAAATTTAAGTTCAAAAAGAACAGCAACTGCAATCTGAGGGTTAGGAAGCGATAAAGATCCGAAAAAGATAGATTTATACAAAACTTGTAACTGGCATTTCATATGGGCCTTCCCATTATTATGGAATCAATTCATATGTCTGAGACTATTAAATGGTTGCTCTATATACGATAAGAGAATACATTAGACCCCCTTTTTAAGCATATTGCGTTCACGGATGAATATGTGGTTTGGCATTGTTAACGTTTATATGAAGAAGAAGTGCAGAAAGTTAAAACTTATATTTCTTACTAATACATCAAATTAAATAAAGTAAACTTACGTCGACCCGTCATTGGTATTTATTGAAATCTCAGACTGTCAAAGTCAAATGCTCTGATGGTGTTGCAGTTGGGTCTTTGCCCTCTCTTAGAAAGCTTACACCTGACCTGTGTTTGATTCTTGGTCATCTATTTATTTTTCTCTTTCACAAACATTAAAAATATTTTGACATAACTAAATTAACTTGTATAATTAAATATTATACCTAATCACTATTTTATTATCGATAATCTAAATTATATATCAGAAACATTAATTTTTGTACACATCCTTTACAAGCCTGTTGGACTGGACTAAACTTGTTACTTCTATTTACCTGAAAACGCTGCCAGACGTTTGCCAATGATACATCGTGATTTTATATTAGACTCTTCCCATTCTAGGACTCTCTGGATCGATTTGGGAGGGGGGAGGTTAGGAGAACGGGGCAGAAAGCAGAAAGATCATAAGTACTTCCTCTTCACTAATTAGTTTTGGGGCCTCTTCTAATAGCACTAATGAAATAACTCTAACAGCCCTTCTATTGGATTTATTTGTTACCACATTAATTCGTAGTGGCAAAGAAAATTCAAGAGTTGGCGAGAGGGATGACCTCAGGTCGTCTATGTGTATTTTGATTTTGTAATGGAATTGATTCAGACTAGATTTGAACGGTGATGGATGAAACTATACTGATAATAATATTATATCAACGTAGATATCCGTTTTGCGAGATAGATAAATACACGAAATTCAACTCTAGCAGAGCGCTTACAATTCTAGTTCTAAAAATGATAGAATGTACCGTTTTTTAAATGAAAGTGCACATAACGAAGTATAAAAGATATATTAGACAAGAGGTCCCTATGAAGCAGAGTTCTAAGGAAGAATGAAATTATATCATTTTGTTGGTAAAAGTGCTCATTCCAAAGTGCAATAATTGAAATTCAACATAAAGGATTTTCGATACATTACCATCATGTTAGTCTATGGTAAAGCATATCGGTCCTTTGCGAGGAAATAGGTTTCTGTATTTTTTTCTCAACCTTGATTATATAGTGTGTCTCAAATTGAGTAAGATTCATGCTATTGCTATATTTGTTTTAATACTGACAATTTCTGTCAAATTGGCAATGATGTATGTACATTGTTATTCATTATATTTTGACACCCAACTACAGCTCTTATATCGAGTGATAGAAAAAAGTTTTATGATTTTTCATGAAGTTTCTTTTGGTAATAGCGGAAATGAAAAATTCACTTTAGAACATTGAAAAAATTAATCGAGGCATATTTTTTAAATGGAACACCCTGTATATTATTAGTTAGAGTTAAAGTCCTTTCTGTTCTATTTTGAATAAGTATAATTTGTTGGCATTGGCTTCAGTCACTCAAATATTTAAAATTTGAGTTTAAACTTTTTTTCACAATTGTTGCTATAAAAATAACTAATCAAATTGCCTAGAATACGTCTGCAATTATCGTAATCGTGGCAACGAAACAATGTCAATTGAAGATTAAACCGTATTCCATAAATGGAAAATTATTTAAAAAATATATCAAATGGTTATTTCTTTCAAATAACAGTGTTAATATTAGGTATCAAATAAATCCGGGCAAAAAATACTATTAACAACGTAATCAGGCATACCTAAGAGCGCAATAACGAAAGAAGAGGACAATCGAAAGAAATTTAGATGAAGAACTTGTTATTTTACTTTAATGTCAAGGTAATAGATATATTCCAATGGAAATATCCCTTTCTAGACTTTTTAGAATACTTTATAGAAAATCCAGAATATCTATTCAGTTTCCGATGAGCAAAACATTTCTGGAAAGTCGTATAGCTAAACTCAGTGAACGCTAAAACGTCATAAATATCACCTTTATAGATTTCATCCTGTGCAAAATTTAAATGACGAACACAGAAGACAGAGGCTTGCATTTTGTGCTGAAATGCTAATGGGTCTTTCACAACAGCGGAGGATTTACTCGGAAAAATAATCATTTTTGGGGAACGGAAATTCCATACCAAATACATTCTGTTAAAATACAGGGACAAAAAACTCTCAATATGTGGTGTGGTATGTTAAATGATGTGATAATAGGATCAGTTGAACATTATAGTCATTTAATATGGCATCAAAATCGCGTCCCTTTCTACAAGGTTCTGTAACCGATCTATAGGATACGCCGAGAGGAAGGAAATGATACAAGTATCGCAAAACAATGAATTTAATTTAAACAACCGTCACCTCAAACAAGAACAAATTAATTAACAAAATAACTTATTAAGTAGTACTTCGAAAGTATGCTAAATAAGGGATCACGACCGTAACTATATTCTCCAGCGAAAGAATTTCTCCGACTGTGTTCCCACAATGCATTCCAAACCAGATCACCTGTTATTGGGGATGAATCATAGTCCATCACAACAGTCAAGGAATGCAGTACAACAACAATATATAGGGTGCCATAGATAACAGTTCTATAGGTGAAAAATTATCTGAATAACAAATACTGGCTTTAGATAAAGACACACGGAACCGTCCGATGGCCAGCGATTATCTCGGAACTAAATCCGTGTTTCTTATGGGGATACCTGAAAAACAAATTTTATTATAATAATACCCGAAAGTTTTGAAGTAATATGACTGTAACTCTTAAAAATAGTATTAGAATTGAACACCGAAAAGCCAAATTTTATCACCACTTGTATGAATGATAAATTCGGAAGTGCTTCAAAAACAGAGAGGTCTATGTAGAAAACAATTAGCTTCGTATTTAGTATTGTGTTGTAGTTGTGTTTCTTATTGCTCACCAACTGAGATGAGCTGTGGTAGTACTTTAAAAATCTAATATAATTAAGTTAATATTGTTTATATTTGTTATAGTTTATAAAAAGTCATTTATTTAAAATTAAAACTAAAATAAGTATTTCAAAAGTTATTGAAACAAATGCCAACTAATTAGATATATTTTAAATCGGAACAAAGAGGACTTACATTCTAAATAAAAACATACAGGGTCTTCTATTAAAAAAATATGACTCAATTATTATTTTCAATGTTGTAAAATAATTTTTTTTATTTCCGCTATTACCAAAAAATACCTACTACATGAACAATCATAAAACTTTTATATTTCAGGTTTTTCTCTATCACACGTAATAAGAACTGTAGGTTGCTATCAAAATATAATAAATAACCCTGTACAGGGTCTTTGATTATATTTACGTGCCTATCTGAAGCATTTATTTTAGAAGATACTATATTGTATATTAAAAACTTTAGTTTGTTTTTCATATTATCTCTGTATATTATGGGCTACAACCAAAGATCTCTTTTCCTGATCTCAAATTTGTATGTATTGATGATATTGAGGTGAACCATTTTCGATTTTTCATTTTTAGATCCGATATAAATATTTGAAATTCTGTACTCATTGATGTGCGACAGTCTATGTAAGTAATAAATTGCTGATTACTTGAAAATTTATTATATTATACTAAGTAGTCCATGAATTCAGATGCATTATGTTGTCATGTCTTTAAACTAAATGACAGTTTGAGCTGTCCATTTTGAGTTATCAATTAGGTATATATTTATTCTCTGGGTACCCACTAGAATAACAAATTTATTTATTGATGCCATA
The DNA here is from genome assembly GCA_958507055.1 of Crioceris asparagi. Taxonomy (NCBI): domain Eukaryota; kingdom Metazoa; phylum Arthropoda; class Insecta; order Coleoptera; family Chrysomelidae; genus Crioceris; species Crioceris asparagi. The sequence goes on along the minus strand of OY293830.1, from coordinate 10,560,243 downwards.
GCTGTGAAATTATATAAAACGTCCAATCAATTCCGATATACAGATTTAGGAAAAAGTATCCTCCTTACCGTTAGGTTTTGAATTCAAGGAGATAGTTAGTTTCCAAAATTACCAAAGATTGGCCTAAATATCAAAAGATATTCCAAGAGTTCCCAAAGAGCCCTTTCATAGCAAGCAAATTTGCAACAATAATAATGTCAGAACACTTGTCAGAGGTCATTTATAATAATTACTATCATCATAACCTTCATAAACTTTATTGTGGGGTTATTCAGTGCTCAGATTGAGCAGCAGTTCGTTCAGATAGTCGTCTTTTGTGCAATCTTCGATAAATAACAAGGGACGAGTCGAATATTAAGTCGTATACGAATGCCTTATTCGCTCCTATATTCCCATTCAGCACACGGAATTATTATTATTATATTGTGTGCGGAACGACTTGCTGATTTACGCGGAAAATTTTGTGCTTTGGGAATATCCCTTGTGACGTTTTCACAATTAATTTACACCAGAAAGTCGCTTACAAGCCCTTCGGGCAACTAAACATAATTTGAACTGTCTCAGTGCTCTTCTCTCCTAGCCTGGCTGCTCAGCTTTGGTTTACGAAGTATATCTATATATACATATATATTTCCGCTTTCCAGCTGCAAGACGATAAATTCATTTTTGTGTGCGAGCGACTTTAAAAATATGATAACTTTGTTAGGCGTTATTGCACATAAAGCGAGTTTCTCATAACAGATGTTTGTGTACTTTTTATTATTAAACAAGACTATTATCTCACATCATTAGGCTTAAATACACTGCTTTTGATTTTAAAGTTGAATAGATGTCGCATATATACTTTGTGACACTGGAAATGCAACACACAGTAAAACATAAGATATTATATATATAAATATTTCCTCAAAATGCATCCACGAGACTTTGAGTTTGGAATAAATTCAACACATAGGCAACAAAGTCAACAACGTCGTAGAGATGAATACTTTTACTGCTCGAAGTACCAAAAGGCTTTGAAGATCAGTTTTAAGAGTAAATGCCCTTAGAAAACAACAATTTATGTGTTCATCTAGTAGTGGCAGTAGAATAGCTGAATACGAAAACGATCGTAGGATCAGGTCTTTTAGCTTGTATTCTTATCGACCAAGTTTCATCTTGCTTTTGAGCCAAAAATACAGGGAGTGCGATTCTAGTGGTGTCATCAACGTTTCCAGCTTGATCAAGAATGAAATCAAGTTGGGTGCAATTACGAAGTTCGATATTTCAGCCCATGACGGATACGGAAAAAGTCACTGAAGATGTGCTCAAAGCACTATTGTACTTAAGGGGTGCAATATCGTGTGGAAGCAGGTCTCTGTTAGTTTGCCATGAAAGAAACATGAATACTTTAAACTCCATTCATAATGTCTTAGAACCAGTTACCAGTCCATATGTTAAGCAAGTAGGAAATTCAATTTTCCCACTGAATATTTCCAGACCTCATATACTACATATTTATATTTACTTCAACACTTCAGTTACCGTTCTTCCCTGGAAAGCTACTTCTTCTGATAATTCATCCAGTGAACGTCTAGGGGACATGGGATATGATATCCAGATAGAAGATTGGGCCTCTTCTTGGCATAATAATGGATTTGCTTTGCCTCAGCCATGAAGTTCAAGTTGCTTGAGACTCAAATCTTCAAGAAAACATTGAGAACCTTATTCGAAGCAGGTCTCGAAGAGCTGAGGAATGGCTTTTGCATTTTCAATGTCAAAGAGTATTATTATATCATCAAATCAATCTGTTTTCGGTGGTGGAAGACCTGGAGGGAAATATTGTGCAGATGTTAATGCTTTTCACATTTTTTTTCGAGCCAGCCAAATAACTCTAAATGGGCCATGGTTAGATATGACAAGATTTGAAAATCAGAGAATCTAGGTCCTTTTTAATGTACATAATATTATTTATTAGTCAAGTATTTTGAAATAAAAATATGACAGTAAAGAGACATTTTTCTATTTTCTTCCCCGTAAAACAAAACTGTTGGAAAATGCAGCCTGAACGTCCAGAAGCCTATATGAGACTATTCTTTCAAATTTTCTTATCAATATCTAGTTCTTTTTTTATATTAAATCCTTTCATGAATTTTTTTTATTTAATAACCTCGAATTCCTCTTTATTCTCATTTACCCGTTATCCCTCACATACAAGGTGCTCTCTAATTTTGCAGTATATCCCGTAAATATGCTAATCACATTAGGATTTTGAGATAGCTTAAATTAAATAAAAGTTGCGCTATTTCAAGTATAATACACTGATCAGATTAGATTTGAGATACCCATAAAAACGGAAAAGTTACATCATTTTTAAAAATGTTCACCTCTAAAATCAAAATCTAAAAAAAACCGTTCTTAGCTGACGTATCCTCATAGGTCAAGTAGCTCTTATATTTCGTGTTTTGTCTGTCGCATTTATTACACATATAGCAGATATATCTCATGAAATGTATCAGAAAATGAAATGACGTCTTAGTCTATCATGCTGGCGAGTTATAACTCCTTTAAATCATTGACAGTTTTATTCAATCATACAGTCATCCGTGGATCTTATTCATAGGATTTTTAAACTGCTGGTTCTTTGACTAGGTTATTGCAAATGATTCCGACTAGATTATAATCACTCGAATTTGTGATAATGGAAAAGGCAGTTACACATTCTCATTATCAAGCTATGATTCGTATAAGTAAAGAAATTGTTTTTATGTTCGTTTGGTCACAATGTTTTCATTTTTAATCTATCATTTGTTTTTTTTTTTCAGCATCGTATTATCAAAGTCATCATCAACATTCCACACACAGTCCGTGATCCTAGTACTGAAGGAAGCTCTAATTGAGAAACTGCTTGAGTAAGTATTCTTAACCATATTCCTTTAGCTCTACTATTTTCAGAAAATTGTCTTTTTGATGGAAAAATTTTAGATTTTGAAAGAAAAAGCTCATGTTGATCCTGAATGAACAAACCAAAAGCTTTTGAGTAATTTACAAAGTGTAAGCTTTATAACCTTTCAATTAACAAAAGCAAGTTTATTTTTTCTTTTGTGTTTTTTGTCGCTTTATTCCGAATAAAGCGACAAAAAACACAATAAATCATTCGTTCGATATTTGTGGTAAGTGAAATGACATAGTATAACGGTATAGATTTATCGACAAGATAGCTTTACTGTCATGTTGTAAAATCACGCTATTACTTGCTTGTCGATCAAAAAATAACAAACTTACAACACTATTTTGCTGTGATAGCATCTGCTTTGGTTAAAATTCAATCTTGAATAACTTATTTATTTTGTATGGATTTCGATCAATTTTGGTCAGAATTTAGGAGATATTATATATCATCGTGAATTTGATTTAATACTGAGCTTAATAAAAATCGGATGAATCTGATACAGGGTGGAACTAAAAGTTTCATTCTAGATATTCAAACACTCTGTGAAATTTTCTAATAACACAATTAGGTTTCCTTTTACTACAATTTTAAGCCTCATCTTTTCTGAATATTTCTATTTCTGATTCATATCCATAGACGCATTTATAAGGAAAATGCTGAATTTTTAAGAAAAATATGCAATTTAGATTTCAATCCTGAAGTGAAAATTGAAGCAATTGGCAACAGAAAAAAACTAGGCAGGTAACTAAATTTGAACAAATGATTTATCATCAATGGCCATATTCACAACTAATGAATTCCCATCCAAGTTACTGAAGTGTATATTCATATGGACGTCAAAACGACGGTAACCATAACGCTACCAATATCGAGGACAAATACTGAATGAAAGCTTATAATTTTCACTCTCATATACCTATTTCTATGTTAACAAAGAATCATAGTCGTGATCTATATCATTTTGACGTTCATATGAAAATGCACTTAAGTGATAGATTTACATCACTTGGAAGGAAAGTCATCAGTCGCAGCCAATAGCGTATTGCCTCCTCGAGCACTAATGACCATAGAGAAAAATATCCAGACTATTACTGCTGTCATGCGATGTGCTATGCCTTAAATAAATTGGCAGTCTCTTGTTTGAATACTTTCTGGTTAGAAGCTAGTGAAACTCCTCTTTAACATGTCTCACACGCGTACGCATACTTGGTCGGGCCTAGATCAGGGCTTCGTGGTGGCCAAGCTAATCGTTGAATACCTATCCATTTTATTTAGATATTCATGGAAAACTCTTGCAACATTAGCCTCGCTTTATCGTGCATTCAAGAAAAACTCTCACCAATAAATGGAGCGAAAGGAATGATCTAGTACGATAAATATTTTTCTATATAGCGATTAGTAGTAAATATACCATTTTACATTAAAAAAAGGTCTGTATTTTTTTTTTATGTAAAATTGCTCTTTTTTCAAAAATTAGTGCTTTTGTTAACATTGAAGTTATGCATAGCAATCAAAAACGGAAATGTTTTAAAATTTTAGAATATGCAACTCTTAGTTCCACCCTGTATAAAACTAGGTTCATTAAATATATTCTTATTAGAGAGGTATTACATCAAATTCATGATGATATCGTCTACATATTGACCAAAAATGATCAATAACCATAGGTACAACATTGAGTAAGCGAATTTGAACAAAGTTTTCTTTGTACGTTTTTTTGTCCTGGAGTTTATATTGTTGTTACCTACCATGGTGATTCAGTACCTATCTCATCATTACTCACAATAGCTGAAGGACATCCTGTTGCCTTTAATGTTATATTGCTTCAGTTAAACAATATCTGTAACTGAATGGGATCAGGGCCATTAAACCTCATATAATTCACCGAAATTAAGCGAAAATTTATTAGTTCGAATTATAAATCAATCGAGCGACTTGTGCTGCTGCAATATCTATCTGCATTCCCTTAATAGCCCTCTGGCACCCTCCACTTCGCCACCCTGTACCTATACCGGAACATTCGTCGATTCAGAGGTTGAAACTTGCGGAAAGTCCTCCTTAACCGATATCAGAATTTAATGTCTCTCTCTGTCAGATCCTCTCCACTTTGTTGCTATATATGTAGTGATGATCGATATCACAAGAAATTATAGAGTTCCGCAGACTAACCCAGTAGAGACTATTGCAGAAGTTGTTGAGCTCGACGATAAATTATGTATTATACAGCCAACTACGTTATTACCTACCTATGTGAGGATGTATCAATCCACCTGCAAGAAGTTCAACTGTTCAAAGAGATAGAGTTGTAGTAGCAGCAGTTGATATATCTGTTGGTGGTGCACATTACTTGAAGAAGCTGAATTCCAACATTTGCAGATCATAATGTTCCACCCCTGTAGCGATATGTTTCATTGATGCCAAAGTTATATTCCCATGCGCGTAGTGTTCCATGACGAAATTACTCTATGTTTGACGGGTTAGGTACCTATGTTATTTCATTGTTTTGCAACTCATTGGAATTTGCAATTTATTTCAAGCAAAATAGGGCTAGATTTATGTTCTTATAAAATAACATTAGTTCACTTCAATAAGAAGTAGATCACTTCAGGCAAAGCACAGACTCAAATTGAAAATATACTAATAAAGTTAACGGAATCTGTGCGATTTTTGTTAGATTATCACATGAAAATCGCTATCAAAATAGTTGTTCTGAATCACTGAATATGATAGAATTTCTGAGAAGAACCTGGTGCTGTGCCAATCCACAAAAACTTAGATACCACAATCTATAAATATTATGTTTGCGTACTGATAAATTACGGTTCATTAATATACTTTCCATAGCAAAAAAACTTATTAGAAGTCTTGAGAAAATAAAGATTCGGTCAATTCGTATTGCAATGGGCTACAACAAAAGCACAACTACAAAAATCATTTTAGAGGAATCTAAACCGCCAACGATTACAGAACAATCCAGATTTCTAGACCAGTCCTTTCTCACTCAAGTCATCTCCAATCAAAGCTTCATAACAAAAAAAAGTTTTGATAAGTTCTTCCAAGTAATTGAAGAAAAATTAAATGTAAAAAACGACTAATTCAAAAATGTGTTGAAGAAAGTAGGTATATACCAGGTGACAAAATATAAGCCAATAAATACAACGATACGAAATAAAATACCAAACAATAATGCAACTAATATTTTTAGTCTCATGGTTTCCTCTCAGTACAGTTGTTTTTTACTAGTAAGAGTAGAGACCTTTCCAACGATACCAAACACTAGGGATGTCCTACAAGAACTAACCCTTAATAATAATTATGGAACACTGTCCATCAGCAGTTAACAGTCCACTTCCGTTCTGGAGTCTGGGAGTGGTATAGTATATATACTAAAGTGAAAGAAAAAAATCTGGTGTGTCCACTCACACGACTTTAGTACCGCTCGCAGGCAAATCCAGTGAATGAAATATTTTAGACTATTACAATACGTTCCTTACATAGCGACGAGAATAGCGGTGGTAAAGTAAAAATCATCTGGTCAAATCGAGCTACCACTCATTTTTTTCAGCATGTCAAGACAAACAACAATGATCATGTAACATTTTTTGCAAGATGAAACGTTTAGCCAGAATCTGAAGAAACATGTAGAAAATACGGAATTGTATTCAAGTATAACTTTTTTTGTGCTTTTTCTCAGAGATGGCGCTATATGTGGGTGGTAAAGGGCTCTCAGAAGCATACTTTAGGCAAGTTTAATCAAAATCCTTAGAGCCGTTTTCGCGCTGTAGTCTTGAGCAAATCACGTTTTTTGCCTATAGCTCAATACCCAGTAAATACAGGATTCTCATTCAGTGTCACTGGCGAGTGATATTGGTACCAAAAGAAATAAAAAAGAAAGCAACAGAATACACCGATCCGTTCCCGAGATAATGCTGTCACAGACAGACAGACAGACGGACAGACAGACATACAGACCAAATATGTTTATTAGACTTAGAAACGTCAACATTTGTAAAAATCTTGATACTGAAAATTTCACACGATTACAGTACTTTCCTTATAGAGCTACTATAGTAGCATAAAAATACGAGAAATACGATAGGTGTGCGTAGTTTATTTACTCATTAAAATACCAATCTAGATGTATCACTGAATGTGACGAAGTTTCAAATGATTTGTGATATAACCTCAGATACTAACATTTTCTGTTCGTTTTATGCAAACCATTCCATTGAGCACTACGCAAGGTAGATAAGTATATGAAGTATTTATTTATTATGAGAAATTATAAATCATACATACTTATTCCATTATTAGACTAACCCGGGTATTTGAAAATTATAGTCGAACTATCCACTAGGAATAAATACCCTATGTTTATATTGTAATTATTTGCTTTGAATATAAATAACAATAAAAGTTATGTTGGGAAAATGTGCTTTTATGTACCGCAATGAAACTAGCAAACACACTGATAAAACAAATGAAAAATATCAGGAATCATATTTATTGAAACAGGTATTTACAATATAGAGTCGTTCATAATCTCAGTTAAATCTTGCAAACCAATCTATTCGTCTGCATGTAAATTTCACTCAATATCTTGGCTTCCACATATTTATTCTACCTATTACTGGCTCATTTGAACAGAATGTCTCTTCCCCATAGTCGTTGTTAGCGATAACAGAATATTTCAATCCAGGGTTAACAGAACCTACAAATATATTGCACAAAAAATGACACCATTAGTTGGAGAGCTGAACAACTCAAAATAATATTAATTAATTGCTGGTAATTTTAAAGTTTTGTAGTTCTAGGTCAATAAAAGACTTTTGGCTGTAACTTCGAATTTGTTTTTAATTTTTAAATACAAAATGCATAATACTTATTTTCAAAAGGTTTTTCAGATAAAGTAGGTACCTATCACTTTGGTACTCTATATAACTGATATTAACACTAGTATTTGTTCAATGAGCTCTTATATTATGTTCGGTCTATATAGCCTCATAATCATTCCATCAAACGAAAATAGCTTGAGCAGGTGCCGAAATTGGATAGCAAGTATTATATTTAAGGAAAAGTTTTTTAGACTTATATATTCGATCAAGGATTTTAAACTATTGCCTTCATCTTTTGATATAGTTTTACTGACATTATCATTTGATACTGAAGAAGCAGAATCTTGAAACAAAATATCATAGGACTTTTCTTCTTCTTCTTTTTATCAGAAATAATATGTTGGGAGCTCTTTTTATCATCTTGTTCTTGTTTCACATTTCTCACTTCTAAAACAATAAGTTCTATAATGTAATTTCTGATAGCTTTCTGTACTCATTTCATTTTGAAAAAGGGATAAGATCCAGATAAACAGTAGAAATGTAAGAGTGGATTGTTATTCTCAGTATTTTGGCAACCCACAGCACAATATTTCCTTCTCAATTAACATATTTTTGGATAAGAGATACAACTACAAAAGAAAAATTCACTTTGGACTGAATAGAACGTTTGAAATAAATAAGATCGACATACGTAGGATGTGAGGCAAATGTCAAAATGTCTTGGAACTTAATTTGGGCTACATCGGTGGCACAAATACTGCACGTAGTATATATATATTATAGATTATACTTTACTAGCCGATAAATTACCCTCATATAACAGTGGTATAATCGGTGAATTTTAATTTCACCAGACACTTTTTCTTTGAGTCAAATAATATTTTGAATTATAAATTTAATGTCGGCAATAACAGTTTATCATCTAATAATAGCAATTCTTGTATATATAGGTATAAATTTTATCTCGGAAACAGCTCTAACTATTTTGATAAAATTTGGTATGTAGATAAATAAGGTTTTACTTCTCAAGTTCATCTATGTAGGTAGCTCTCGTGAAAAAACGCCATCCTCAAGGTGCAGAAGCTTTTTCTAGAATAGCTCGGCAGTTTTCAATAAAAATTACAGAAACAGGTTTTCGGGGCCGAGATATTGATTGGTGATACTTTTTATTAAATAGTTGCGACCTTCGAGGTCCACACAGCTATTTCGATCATGGTTCCGTAGATTGCGATATAAATTTTAGTATGGAGTTTGAGGTCCGAGAAGTCTGTTTGGACACAGTCAAGTTCTGGTATGTTTCACATTCACATTGCAATTTCATATTAATTTCTAAATCTATAAATTATGAGCTGTGAACAACCAAGGCGATATGTATTTACCGATTTACCGATCGCAACATATTTTAACTAAAAATATGCACATTTTTGGAATCTTAACTCATAAAGACCCTCCCTAAATCTTGTTTTACCTGAGCGAAGCTCGGTCGCCTAGATATTAGGTACTTATTCAAACAATATGAGCCTAAGGGCAATTTAGTTCTTGTGCTTCGGGATCAAATTTAAAGTTTAGGACCCTTTGACAGTGGTAATATTTTCAAGACAAAGAAGTCGTCTGCACTTCTGTACGAGTGCATCGAAGCAAGAAGAAGATGTGTAGGTATCTGTACTATTTTCCTACTGAAGATACTTTTATGGCATAAGGAACTGGAAAAAATTATGCGACGATCTATATAGAATTCCAAGGAATAACTTGTAGCGAGAAAACATTGCATGATTTGAAAGAGAGACTTACACCCCGGACTGGATGAATACGGGCTCAAAAGATAAAGAAGAACACATATTGCTTTGTCTCCATTGCAAATACATACATCATCATCATCCATGTCTCTACAACCCAGGGTAAGTCTTGGCCCACTGTACTATTCGCCTCCATTGTTTCCGATCTTTCAGCAATGCGAAGTCGTAATCTATCTCGATGGTCCTTAGGTTCGCTTTGATGTTGTCACGCCACCTTATTCGGGGGCATACCAAACGTCTTCATTCTGTTGGTGTTCCTTCCAGAGCCCGTTTTCACATTCGTGCGTCAGACTGTCTTTGCACATGACCCGCAAATTACAGCCTTCTTCTCCTTCACAATATCTGGATCTTAGAATTCTAATATTGGTTGATTGGTTCTTACTCGGTGTCGTTATGTTGCTGGTCTACACAGTGGTCCAACAATCTTGCGCAGAACTCTTCTTTCAAACACTCTCAATCTTCTCTCGTTTTCTTTGGTCAGGGTCCAGGTTTCGCTGGAATACATAACCGTCGGTCGTATAATGATTTTATAAATTGTGATATTTTTAATGCACGCGCTGATTCCTGTGCATAGGGACATTTGTTTCCAATCTGAATTCGGACTATGATTTTTTCTTTCAGATTGTTATTTTGAGCAATTGTGGCTCCCAAATACTTAAAATTGCGACCCCCTATTCTGCTGGTATGCTTATACCTACTTGGTTTTATCCTCGTTTATTCTGAGCCCTATTTGCAAATATATACACATGTTTGTAATATTATCATAAGAGTTTGAGAAACTACTTCACCAACTAATAATAAGGCCAAACACACAAACGATCTGAGAATCCATTAGATCCATCACGAGCAAACAAGAACAACATCATGATCTCTGTGCCACCACCGCACCATCCATATATATATATATATATATATATAGATATACCGCCATTTTGTAAACGTCGCCACGCTGCACTTTGAAATTATTATCAAGTAAGGCGCCGCTTGATGTATTTGCGAGAAACTTAAACATCTTTTAGAATTAATTTTCCTTCAGGGAATCCATGTTGTGGGAGTCTCGAGTTTTGCATTTAATATATATATATATATATATATATAAGCTGTGAGAGTATGTATATTTTAATTACAAATGGTATCACTCATGTCATTTATATAAGTACAACATTATAAATTCTGTTAATTAAACTGTAGGTACATTCGGAAATATTGAAGATATTTCATACTACATTTGTTATTTACAAGCTAATATCTATGTCTCAAAATGATTATATATTTATTTTTTATCTAATTATATTAAACGAGCAATGCTTGTATATATATATATATACAAAAATAAAACAACACACACCGTTTACGAGATACCATGCAACGACTGCAATAGTAAATATATAGGTGAATCCTGCCAATATTTAGAAAACAGAATTAAAGGTCACAAGTATGATAAAACAAATAAAACTGCTCTATCGAATCATGAAGAACATAATAAACACAAATTCTAGCAACCGCAAAATACTCCTCTAAACGTAAAATATTGGAAATGATTTACATAAAGAAAAATCTAAATGCAATCATCTCTAAGTCAGATATTAAGCAACTCAGTAAAATTTATTACTATAAAATATTCAATAATATCAGTTAGAAACATTATCAAGACTACCATCCGAACAAACCCACCTTTTAGGTGAAACTTAACCTTACAATAATAATTTCCCTCACCTATATCCTGCTGTCTGTCACTTTTTATATCATTCCAATTAACAAGTCAAGTCAACACATAGGTAAATCGTCCACAAAGTTAATCTACAAGAAAAACAATAAAATGAAGAGAAAGAAAAAGAGAATGTAGTGCAACATAATTTGAACCCACAGAATTATTGTTCAGTTTTATTTTATTTATAGTTTTTTTTTTGGGAAGCTGATTTTTTTGTACTTTATGTCTTAGGTAGGTTATGATATCGTCCTAACATTAACATTTTTCCTTACTTTAATTTTAATTTTACAGAATAATATTATTTTAGTATTTAATTTTTATACAATTAATAAGGGCCCCAAAGCGGGTCGAAACGTCTTGTTTTGTAAACATTCTGACATGAAATAAATGTGCGTTTATTTCAATCTTTCCAGTCACTGAAAGAGCCCTAAGCCCACGATATTCACGAAATATATATATATATATATATATATATATATATATATATATATATAATGCAAATTTTATCTCGGAATCTGGTCTACCGATTTCGATGAAAATTCATATGTATGGGTTTTAGAGTGTATTGAATCGATTGGTTGTATTCACATTCACAAGAAAAATCGTTTTCAGCAAATAATATTCCCATTTTAGGAGTTTTGCATATTATATCTGACACATATCAATATGAACCCGATAATATCATAGGAGAAAATAGTCCTATGGTTAAGCTTCGGGCTATTAATCTAGAGTTCCTCGGTTTGAAATCAGATCAACTCAAATTTTTGTTTTTTAACAAAACCCATTTTTTCAAGTTAAAGGTGTTTATATGAGTTTCTTATAATATAATCGGGATTTTCATTGAATTTTTTTTTACATTTCTCATCTAATATATTAACGAGCCATTCTTGTATGTAAAAAGGACTGCGCAAATTGCTTTAAACATTTTTTGGTATTTTTACAATCATATTTATTTGTAAATCTGTTAATTATGAGGTATGTGAACGATAAAATCAATTTCTACTGATCTACCAATCGCTATACATTTTAATTAGAAATAGGTATGCACATATCTGAACTAAGATTAAACATCCTTGTAGAAACACTCTAAATATTGTGTTACCCGACCAAAGCTCGGTCGCCCAGATATTATATTATAAATTGTGCTGAACGCAATTTGTTGGGCAGAAGGTATGTATTGTATTTTCCACAATTAATGGTATTGACTTATTCACTGGGATAAAACTGCCGGGTGTATTCCCATTATGGACACAATCCACAAGCAAATATACCACACGATCGTGCTTTATATATTTAAGTCGGTATATAATATAATCAACGACAAAAAAACACATGCTCCTATCAGCAGCCCAAACACGAAAGATAGCAGACCTGGATATCGAACAAAGAACGTTCAGAGGAGTTGCAACCTTCAAATACCTTGGAAACGTTATTGATTCTAACGCTCAGTATCCATCAAGGATACAATCAGGATTCAAGGCATACTATGCTAATCTAAGTCTGCTGAACAACAAAATACTTACTTAACCGAACCGCCAAAATGCAGATATATGAAACCCTTATCCGCTCGGTTGTTACTTATGGCGAGGAAACTTGGACACTGACTGAAGACGACAAAAAAAGACTAAGGCGTTTCGAAAGAAGAATAATCAGAAAAATATATGTTGGCTTATGTATTAACAACGAATGGAGGATCAGATTAAATGCAGAAGTAAATGACATCCTAAAAAACCAAGACATTGTCAGATTTATCAAGGCGAGCAGAATTCAATGGTATGGTATCTTACGGATGGACGATCTCCGAATGCCAGAGAAAGTGCTGAACGCGAAAGTGTACAACACTAGAAGAACAGGAAGGCCGAAGATGAGATGCTTGACACTGTCTACGATGATCTCCGAACCATGAAAGTAACCGGCTGGTGCTCCAACGTAAGGGACCGAAAGATGTGGAGGCTTATAGTAGAGGAGGCCAAGGCCCACCTGGGCTGTAGTGCCATTTGGATGGATGGATGGATATAATATAGGTAGGTAGTTTAATTAAAATTGAAATTATGGAGGTATTTAGGAAACAAGTAATCTTACACACATTATACATTTATATAATATATTTATGACTTGAAATATCCTAAGTAAATAATATATAAATATAGTAGTTAAATTTATATACACACATATACAGCGTGGGCCAATGAAAACATTACACCCCGATGTATTGGCTTTAGAATCAAAATAGGGAAAAATGCTCGGACCCGTCGATTTTTGATTCAAGCAGGATAACTTTGCTACTTTTTTTCAGTCCCGTGACTCCTACCCCGTAACGGGGGTTAGCACAACCCCATGATTTCAAATAGAGATTATGGGTATTGCTATACCTTATTTCAAACGACAAAGTAAAATATTTGTAATTGACCTTGAGAAAAATTATTGTTATCAACTGGCATTTCAGAATTATTTTTTTTTGGTTCTAAACAGATTGAGAACATACTATTTACTCCTTTATTTATCTCAGTTCATCGTGAATTTTTACGAATGTTACCACCGTTTGAACTCGCTTGTGGTTTTCACTAGAATAAAATAGTGTATTCCGTAGAAGAAAGGGTGGAAATTTAAAAATTGTTTTTTAAGAATGACGACTCTGCGCGAGTAACAGTTAATTTATTTAACGAACGTCATCCTGAAAGAAATGTTTCTACACCTTACGTTTTGCAACTAGTTTCCAAATTTGAAGCTACTGGTTCAGTCGAAAATAAAAAGATGGTGCATGAAAGAGACGATGCGATGGAAGTGGCTGTTTTAAGTCATGTAGCAATGCATCCGACCCTCAGTACTAGGAAATTGTCTAGTGTATCGAGCACAACAATAAGGAGAATTCCTAAACAACATAAAATCATCCTTTCAAGATACGATTGGTTCAGGAACTGCATGCGTATGATTTTGATCGCCGACTCCAGTTCTGTGAAGTGAAAATCTTAACAATAATCAATATTACATGTTCGATATCTGTTTTTCCGGATGAGGGTTCATTTTACCTTAATGGAACTGTAGATAGACATAACTGTCATGAAGTGCATACTCAACATGTACAAAAAGTAAATGTTTGGGCAGGTATTTATGGAATAAATGATTTTTTATAAAAAATTCCCCCTCCACCCCCTATGGAAGAAGTTTTTGAGGGTAAGGACATGTTGAATGTCGATTTTTTTTTCAATGAGACAAATTCTCAATAGCCCTCTACCAAATGAGAACAGAACCATGAAAATCGGAGCACGTTTACTATTTATAAGGCATAGACATCCATAAAAAAACATGCTGACAAAAAATAGAATTGCATACCTCCTCGGTTTGTTTCGTCGGTCAAAAAATAATAATAAATAAATAAATTGTAGTCTGTTTGTGGTTTGTATCCTTTTCAGTAGAATATAGGTACCTTGTTGTTCTTGAACAACACTCAGTATTCTCTGAAGTACTACATTTTCACTTATAATATGTTATAACATTCCTTCTCTATGGGTTTCTATGGGAGTGTTTTTAACCTTCAATAACTAATTGCAAAACCATTGCTCTTAACAATCAGATTTCTTATAGAATAAATATTTCGAAACTTTATAAGTCAAAAAGGATATTTAAGAAATATAACAACAGTATCGATAGTCAAGAATTGTCGATATAGAACTAACTTTGAACTTATCGCAAATTTTTCAAATTCTCCGTTATGCCAATACAAGTAATATCGTTCAATATTCCTCAACATCATAGAAATACATCATAAGAATACCTTATATACATAAGAGACGCGCTGCTGCCTTCTGAACTTTTGCCGCAGTAACCCTTTTATATATATTTTCATATAATCCCGATTTGTATATGGTTAACATGCCACAGGTAAATGCAATAAGAAAAAGTTAGAGAAAAGTTCCAGAAAGGGAATTTCGTTATTCAAAGAACGTCGGCGGAACGTGAATCTCCTGACAAACGCATAGCGCACTAAAAGAGAGACACGGAATGGGATGGACAAAAAATAGGAGTGAAAAAGCTCTGGAGGAATTAAATCTGAAAAAGGGACTTATAAATAGAACGTTGATTCGATTTTACTGTAATTCTGTTGTGACAAAGTTGTGTCTAAGTTGATGAGAGAACAATTGAAGTCGAGATTTTCTTTTATGACAAACTTTTTCGTCTTTAGTTTTTTGAGGTAGTTTCAAATGGGCCGATGCTTTTTTATCTGTCTAAATTATGGTGATTTTAGTGGCAGCTAGCATCTTGATTAATTTTTCTTGTTTTATAGACGATGGCGATTGAAATTGCTCGATGAGATACGACTCATAACATTGTAACAGAAGAAGACAGTTAATTGTAAGAAATAATTTTTTTCATATTCCAAGTTCTATTTGAATAATTCAGTTATATCAATGCTCTAATTGACGGTCTTTTTTCCTCGAGAATCCTCTACATGCCATTTCTTCGAGTAACATTGAAGAAGGAACTTAGAAGGTATACCGTAATCTTTAAGATATTATTTTAAGTCTATTCTCCTTCTCTCGCAGATTCTGGGTACCGATAAGGCTTATTACACGCCAGCAAAAAAAGTTTTTTTTTCTGTTCTAGTGCGTCGATAATCCTAACATCATAATTCAACCAAATCCTATTGCGTTTTGAGAAAGTGACCAACATTTGGCCATTCTCCTTCAGAACTGGTAAAACCATCACTGTCTTTGGCGCGAAAATAAGTGAAAAAGATCCTTATGACTGGGATCCGACAAGAAGGTGAAACATGCCACACTGAGTGTTAAAATATTGAACGTATGTTATCAAACCAAAGATCATAAAAGAGAAGGACATTTTGAGAACGATGGCGACCACTCAATCTATATTATTTTCGTAAACAAGTTGACATAAATGGAAAAGTGATAAGCTTGAATTATGAAATAAACGTTTTAAAATCTATTGAGAGTTGTTTGTCTATGTTGAAACGAATTATTAAAGTGAAATACTCAATTTTCCTCAAGCACCTGTACTAAAAAAACATAATATTTTAAGAAATATCGTGTAATTTATTATAATACTTTGGCACAGAACAATTATTTAAACTAGTTGTTCTCAAAATATAAAGATTGAAAAGCTCGCAATAAAACTAACTACATTTCATTTAAAAATCAGTTAAAGGAAATCCAAAGTAAAGGGGGCAGAGCCTAAACATTATCTAGCTTTTCCGTGGGGAGCCGATCCAGAAACTCTCCTAAATTTGTATTCAAGTTATATCCGCTCCATAACTGGCTTCGGTAGCTTCATATATTTTCCTTATCAGAAAAAAGATGGGATATAGATTCTGTAAATGTACAAATTTATTATTGGCTGAATCCAAGCTCATTTATATCCAAAATGGATCTTAAATTCTATACTCCATGTATATGGATAAAATATCGTATTCGTATGAGTAGTTTTCTTGTCTATATACCACTATTAAGAAATTCATAAAAAGAAAAGAAGACGAAAAGACCTCCATTCCGTTAATAGAAACTAGGTAGAGAAATCAAGAGCTGTTGTGATCCAAACACTTCCTTAACTCATTCCTCGCCAAAGAAGATGCATTGGCAATCTATTCTTATAGCAGCAAAACTGCTGGTGATACCTAGATAAAAAGATCTACAATATCTTAGACTTACAAAACAAGGACAAAATCGTTTAAACATCCTGTGATTCTCTTAGCTCTCTTCAAACATTGAACAGCATAAAAGAAAAATCAAAATTAATCCATACATCTTAGAGACCAAGAGAAAGTACAACACCTTCCACAGTCAATCCCCAAGTAAATGCATAATCAAATCTTTCTGGTTACCAGCGCACATGGCAGGAAGCAGATGCATCAACGAAGAATTTGATAATTCCAGCTTCAGCCCATTCACGGAACACGAGAACCTAATAAAAACGACAAGAAATCATAATAAGAATATTGCAAATGAACATAGGAAAATTCAAGGGCAAGAAGTACTTTGAACTCCATTACAGCGATCCTCTCAAACTATGATTCTCTCACTAAAACTTCTCAAAAAAACTGATTGTGACCATAAAATCATTGTAGAGCCAACCACTACAATATTATCCTCAGAATGTAGTTTTGTATTATGTTTAGTTTTTGTAAAGAACTCTTATACATTGCTCCCCACACCAATACGCCATATCGAAAAAGTGATTCAGGCAAAGACCTGTAAGTCATTATGAGGAGCTTTCTCGATAAAAATTGTCGTAGCAGGTAAAATTTATATATTAGCTTTCTCACTGTTTTTGTTAAATAATCGATGTGGTTGCTCCATTTCAGATTTTTATCAATAATTATGCCCAAGTTTTTGACCTCGTTTATTTCTTTAATTTCGTGTTTCATACCTGGAACTTCAATACTAGAAAAATTTGGTCTATTCGTATCAGTTATAGAAAAGGCAAGATAGTGGGTCTTCCTGAATTTATATAAGCTTGGAAAAGTATTGGTCCAAGAACAGTTCCTTGTGGGACTCCCATTTTAATAGTCATGGTTTCGCTTATTGAATCATTTATTTTAACACATTATTCCCGATCAGTCAGATAACTTGGAAAGACTTCCAACACTGTGCCACGAACCCCAAACCGCTCAAATACGTTAAGAAGCATTACATGATCAACAGTATCAAGGTAAGTCTCAAGGCACACCCTTCCAAAGAGCTATACTAGGGAAATAAACTCATGCTGTTTTCCCGTTGTCTTGCGAGAGGAGTAGATGCAATGCGTCCCACAGAGATAAGAACGCGCGTCCAAACCGTTCCCAACGTATTGTGCTGCGTAACTTCGATGATCGAAGTGGGTCAGCACTAGCCCGCAGCTACGCGCTCCTCATCTTGACTTTAATCGACTGTAATTTAAAAGTTAGTAGAATATATAATTTCGCACCCAAGAAATAACCTGCTTTTATAGAGGATACATTCCCGATTACCTGTATCTTCATTCTTTGACAACCCCATCGACGTGAGAAAGCAACAAAAATCTCACCGCTAATAAACTAACAGTATTCATCAAATGCAAACTCTCCCTCCAATGAGTGAAATGGCGAGGAGAGAGCACCACTAATGGAGCCAATATGGGAACTGGTTGCTGGGCACACAAGGAAGGACCTTTTGCATCTCTCAATTATTGTGAAAGCCGGCCCTGATGTTACACAAAAAGGTAGTCAGTCTGTGTGTGTATGTGCTCCCACTCACTCAGCGATGTAATATTCTCAGCCAGACTGGGTATGCTTTGATAATACTATGGACAAAATGGAAAAGAGCACTCGTGTCAAACCTATAAGTATATTATGGTCAAAGGCCTGTGGTTAATTGTAACAGCAAATTGTGAATTAGATTCTGAAAGCGGGCTTTGATTTATCTAATGTGAAACTGGTAGGCATGCAGAATCCACTTATCAATTTAGATCAGATTTACATTAAAAATATCTTACTATGTTTTTATCTATCACTTAATTAGCAAGTCCATGTGCCTAGAGTTAGAGACAAATTCATAAATGTCACTCAAAGTCAATATCTGCTACACTCGATTTGAGAACGATATGAGAATGAGTGGACATCAAGATTCAAATTGGTATTAAAAGACACAAAAAACGCTGTTTCACAATCATATGAACTGGAACAAGAATATAGAACTTACAGAAATAAACTAAGTAAACTACTGAATATTAATAAAAATAACTACTATACTAAACAAATTGAAGGCAGTAGAAATAATCCAAAAGAAATGTATCAGCTAATATCAGAAGCTACTAATGAAAAACATAATATTAAGAACATCATTCAAATCCTAAATGATGATGGTAATATATTTAACGATAGCAAATTAATGGCAAACTATTGCAATAATTATATATATATGGAAGACAAAAAGTACTATAAACGAATTCCTAGAGACCCTACACTCACAATTCAAACAAAATCTAATGAACTAATTAAAAAAATTATTCTAAAGGAGCAATAAGTAAGGATGAACAACAAAACTTAACTATTCATAACGGAGTTGCTCCTAGATACTATGGGTTACCGAAAATTCACAAACCAACACTAAGCTTAAGACCTATCGTTTCAAGTATCAATTCCCCGAATTCTGGTATTGCAAAGTTAGTTACCAGAATATTATCAACATCATTCAATTACAACAATGAATATTATATAAAAGATTCTTTTGAATTTGCGGCATTTGTGCAAGAAAAACAGTTACCAGAAGGATATGTCGTTATAAGCTTAGATGTTGTTTCATTATTCAATAACATACCACGCGTTTTAGTTAAAAAATCCATTAACAAACATTGGGATGACATTCGTAAAAACTGCCAAATTAACAAAACAACTTTTCTGGAACTGATAAATCATGTCTTCGATACCACATATCTAGTATTTGACGGAATATTTTACAAACAGATACTAGGCACACCAATGGGCTCGTACGTTTCACCAATTTTAGCCTTTTATGTAATGAAAGACCTGCTTGATGAATGCATCGCTCAATTACCGTTTGCAATTCCTTGGCTTAAAATCTATGTAGATGACATAATTTGTGCAGTTCCAGAAATTGAAATTGAACAAACTCTATTAACGTTTAACAGCTATCATAGACACTTACAGTTCACTGTTGAAAGAGAGACTAATAGAAGATTACCCTTCTTGGACACTCATGTTATCAGACTAGAAGACAACAGGATAATCCTAGATTGGTACACTAAACCCACCAGCTCTGGGAGATACATCAATTATAAATCTCACCATCCCGTTAGAATTAAAATAAATTTAATTCTAGCATTGAAAAACAGAGTTTTAAAAATTTCACATCCTAGTCTGAAAAATGAGAGTCTAAGAAGAGTGTATAGAATTCTCACACAAAATGGCTATCCATCTGGGTTGTTACGCAGACTCATATACAACACAACGGTAGATCCACATACAAGACAAACCTGTGAAGAAAACCAGAATTTAGTGGTTAGATATGGTTCCTTACCTTACATTGAAGGGCTTTCTACTAGACTAATAAGTGTATTTAAACAAGATAACTTAAAAATAGCACAAAAGAACATCAAACCTATCAGTCGATTATATACCAGAACTAAAGATAAAGTACTTACCAGCAACATATCTCACTGTGTATATAGCATTCAATGCTCCGACTGTGTAATGAAATATATTGGACAAACCATCCAACTTCTTAAAAATCGAATAATAGGCCATCGCAGTGACATAAACATAAAAAAGACGTTTTGTGCTCTGGCAGAGCATGCAACCTCAACTAAACATCTACCTGACCTGGATAACCCTAGAGTGCTTCACATAGAAAAGAACTGGCATAAGCGCATCTTTCTTGAAATGGTGGAAATAGACAAGGAGTGCAACAGCATGAACAAAAGAACTGACATCCATGGTCTGAGTCAGGTTTATTCCTATTTGTTGCTTTTCACAGGAGACCACAACTACAAATAAGAGAAAATGCACTAGAAGAGAATGAACATGCATAAACAATTGCAATATACAATTCTAACATAGATTACACACCAGACTTGAACTTGTTGCACCCTAGATCATACATGACTGTTGTTGTTTTTAGTCATTTCCTACATTATTTGGTTTAGAAAGGAAACTAAACTACAAATATTATAACTTTGCGCCATACGTTTTTTGTTTGTTTTTGTTTTTATTTTTATATTTAATTCTTAATTGACAGCTTAGACATTAGACGTCAGACATGCAACCTATAGATAAAATTAACAAAGAACACACAAATCAAAGAACAAAATAAAAGACAGTAACTTTGAATTCCATGCATTTAAATTTTTTTTTAAATAAAAAGTAAAAACACAATCTTCCCCTGTTTCTGTATTCTAGTTTTTTGCTATTTATGACCATAATATTCTGTTCTACCTTTATTCTCGTACATTTGAGTTCAGTATTTTAATATGAGATGTAGAAATTCAATTTAGTTTTGATAACATAAGAATTAATGATGTACCTAACTATATTTAACACTCAAATCAATGTAAGTTGGAGTTCGTATAACGTGTTTTTATATATAACTATTTTCTTGATTATTATTTCGATGATTCTTATATCCTTTTAATTAAGTACTTTTTTGTAACCTTCTTTTATTTTAATACAGCCTTGAAAAAGATAGCCACCGCTATCGAAACGTTGGTAATTGAAAAAGAGTTTTCATTATCCTACAGCCCATAGTGCCGCAACCCTATGAATGTTTGTCACTTTGGTTATATATATATTATAATTATTGCAATAGTTTGCTAATAATTTGCTATCGTTAAATATATTACCATCATCATTTAGGATTTGAATGATGTTCTTAATATTATGTTTTTCATTAGTAGCTTCTGATATTAGCTGATACATTTTTTTTAGATTATTACTACTGCCTTCAATTTGTTTAGTATAGTAGTTATTTTTATTAATATTCAGTAGTTCACTTAGTTTATTTCTGTAAGTTCTATATTCTTGTTCCAGTTCATATGATTGTGAAACAGCGTTTTTTGTGTCTTTTAATACCAATTTGAATCTTGATGTCCACTCATTCTCATATCGTTCTCAAATCGAGTGTAGCAGATATTGACTTTGAGTGACATTTATGAATTTGTCTCTAACTCTAGGCACATGGACTTGCTAATTAAGTGATAGATAAAAACATAGTAAGATATTTTTAATGTAAATCTGATCTAAATTGATAAGTGGATTCTGCATGCCTACCAGTTTCACATTAGATAAATCAAAGCCCGCTTTCAGAATCTAATTCACAATTTGCTGTTACAATTAACCACAGGCCTTTGACCATAATATACTTATAGGTTTGACACGAGTGCTCTTTTCCATTTTGTCCATAGTATTATCAAAGCATACCCAGTCTGGCTGAGAATATTACATCGCTGAGTGAGTGGGAGCACATACACACACAGACTGACTACCTTTTTGTGTAACATCAGGGCCGGCTTTCACAATAATTGAGAGATGCAAAAGGTCCTTCCTTGTGTACCCAGCAACCAGTTCCCATATTGGCTCCATTAGTGGTGCTCTCTCCTCGCCATTTCGCTATAGGTACCTACTTTTTGCTTTACCACAGTTTCAACCCAACAAACAGCCAGAGAGAGGGGTAGTCTACTGAAATAATGCGCTTACGAACACACTATTTAGTTCTATTAATCGTAGTAGCAGTAGTTGCGATGGTTTTGTACTTGCAGGAGCTAAATCAAAGCTTTATCGATTAGAAATTAGTAATGCTTTTGATTGGACAGAATTCAAGAGGGTGCATCCATTAGTGTATATATATATATATATTGTAAAGCGTAGTGGTTCCATTAATCTTTATTGCTCTTTAATCTTCTCTTAATAATTATTTCAACTCATTGGAGGGAGAGTTTGCATTTGATGAATACTGTTAGTTTATTAGCGGTGAGATTTTTGTTGCTTTCTCACGTCGATGGGGTTGTCAAAGAATGAAGATACAGGTAATCGGGAATGTATCCTCTATAAAAGCAGGTTATTTCTTGGGTGCGAAATTATATATTCTACTAACTTTTAAATTACAGTCGATTAAAGTCAAGATGAGGAGCGCGTAGCTGCGGGCTAGTGCTGACCCACTTCGATCATCGAAGTTACGCAGCACAATACGTTGGGAACGGTTTGGACGCGCGTTCTTATCTCTGTGGGACGCATTGCATCTACTCCTCTCGCAAGACAACGGGAAAACAGCATGAGTTTATTTCCCTAGTATAGCTCTTTGGAAGGGTGTGCCTTGAGACTTACCTTGAGATATATTGATGGTTCGGAATCCACGTTGAACTGTTGGTCCCCTTGTTTGTGGTAACAACGCTCGAATACGAGTTCGGCACTCACAGAAAAAGAAAGCCAAGTTGATGAGAACTTCAGGAAGAATACAAAACAAATATGATGACATCGTAATGCTTATAAATCGAACTCACGAAACTACTCCAACAAATTTTAACATGTGGGGTTGAAAAGGCAATAAGAAGGTGAGTGGAGAAATTTCCTGGTCTGGTTACAATAGGCAATTGGATAATGAGTCGAGTCTCCAAAAAGCTGACACACATTCTAACCAATATTTTCAACGAAATTTTGCTATTTTTACTAGCTCTCTAGAACCACGGGCATTTTTTTACTACAAAATTAACGTTATATTAATAACAAAGAAAATGTATAACTAATACACCGGTTATCAAATTTTCTTGAAGTCTTGAAAAATAGTATTAAAAAGAAAAGGAGACAAACGATCAAAAACTGAGTGAACATGCATGCATTAGAAAAAGATTTTCAACTCAATTTAGAATGACTCTATATTTGGAACCAAGATAAATATCTAAAGCTGCTCAAAACATATTTTATAACAGGAAGGAAGTACCAAACTAGCTGTTCTCATATACCCTCTTACCCCCAGCAACTCAAACTAATTAATACGTAAGACACTTCATTGGTATCCTAGAAAGTTACTGTCGATAGATTAGTTCTTGCTTTAGTGAAAACCTATTAAAATATCAAAATTTAATAAACGTTCAATAAGTTTCCCATTATTATTTCTCGAAGCTGCTCTATTGATCATGTAGCGTTTTATTGAGATACAAAGGATTCTACTGACCCCACAGAAAGAAATCTAGATCTGTTAATTCCAAAGATTTAGGTGGACATTCAATAGGACCTCATTATCTGATCATTGACTTTAATAACATAATGAGGGCAGAAGTAAAGTAACATTTCTTCTAAAGTATAATTTTCCTGTGTATTTCTCTGACTGTTCTAATTCATGAATTATCTCTGATCTCGATAGATGTCTCTAGCATGTCAGCATACATATTCAAAGCTTCAGCAGTAAATGGAATAAGTTTTAGAGCCACCTTTATTAAAAAAAATATTTACAGTTATTAGTCCCTATGTGTATCTGTCTGTTGGATCGATTCTTTTCCATTTTTTTACTTAGGTATTTATTCAATTTCGAGTCCTCTCGCCTGTGACACACGATGAGCTCAAAAAAGCTTCTGCACAATATCCAGAGAAAATGTTAGAAGTAGAAATGTTGTTTAACTTAAATAATCTGACATTTTCAGCACATAAGTATTTCTTCCCTATATTTTCAAACTATAAATATGCATCACAATTTGTTATAACAATTCTAGAAATTCTTTATTTATTTTATAAAAAAAATCACAAAAATACGTAAGCAAGTAATTAATGATTATGAAAACTTGATATCACTTGAAAAATCTTTACATCACTAGCTACAGTAAACGTTTCTCCAGCGGTATTAATAATCAAGCATCTATCGGTTGGTTTATTTACAGGCTTGTATTGGAATGGGCTTCCCCTGCCAACGGAACAAACCGAGATAAAGCATTTCAAAAAGAGTGGGAGAATAATTTCCTTGATTCTCGCATTTAAAAGCCTGCCTTCCTCAAAATATATCGATATGAATGCTATTTTCAATCATGTAAAATGAATATCCCGTAGGCTTTTAAATCTCATTAAACTGCTAAAACCAAATTGTAATTTGGAATATAAACCTTAAACATATCTTTGTACCATACCAGATTCTTCTAACAAAGCGAAAACATATTCGAAAATATTCAGATATAAGTAAATTTTCTGAATACCTACTCTAAACCAGTGGAAACAAGTGGAAGAATTCTTATAAAATTTATCAATACGCTGCGTTTTTCCATGAGCCACTGAACGACTCCTCAAAATGCGGTAACGATTTAGAGGGGCTTTCATTTCAGAATTGTAAAGAAATATCATAGAACTATACTAATGCAATTCAGCGTGTTTGATGTTTCTTGAGCAGAGCTTGAAGGGCATAAGTGATCGGCTGGACAGGAAGGATATTCTATGTATGGTCAGCGGGGTATTTTCCCATACTACCATTCGAAATTCTGAAATGAATTTCTGCGTAGTAGAATCTTGTAGGATGCTTTAAATTTTCCAGGTTCCTCAACTCATAATATTTTTATACGAATCAATACTGTGAGCAAAGATTAAATACACATAATCTTTGCTGTGAGCGCATCTGTTGCTATCATATGTTACTATTGGTAAGTTTTGATGAGTATGAAATCATTATTAGATAGTTTTACTAGAGTTTAGTAACAAAGGTCTGTCAGAGGATAAATTAGACAATTTGTTTTGTAAGGTCATAATTTTTGTATATAATTATTCAAACTCTTTATGTTTGATGAATAAAGAGGAGTTACCTGCACCTGATGTGCATATAATCGGCGGCAAGTCATTTAAAGATATAAGATAAAAAAAGACCCAGTATGGATTATTTGGGTAATCCCTAGGGAATTATCGTTCATTGATGGGAAAGCAGATATCCCAGATTCGTATGTTATTACCATTTGAGATTTATGTCTTAAGTAAAAATGGAACCAGTCAAAAGCACGAAGATTCCAGTTATGTATATTCTATTAATTTGGATATTACATATGGTAATGATAGTGGCCTATCATGTTGTCAGAGCGTCCTTATTCAAAATTGGAGTATTAATTGAAATTTTTCGCCAAGACGGAAATGTTTCTATAGTTTATATTATGCACTAGACGTGCAAGTGTATGGGAACTTATTTTTTCAATCACAGTTCCAGTAAATATATATTTATAACATTTGATGTCAAGAACCCCATTCTTTTACAAAAAAAAACTTTGTTTTTCAAAATTATATTTTAACTTTTTATTTCGGATTATTATCAAACCGTGTTTTTTAGTTTCTTCAAACTATAATTTATTTTGCATTTATTACCAATAATTTAATTAATATATCTCCTTAAGTTGTCTCTATTTCCTTTTGTTAAAATGCACATATACTTAGGTCTTTGAACCGTCTACAAACGAGCCAATTATGAGTAATATTTATTTGTTCCGAGTAAAAACAAGAAGACAAGTTAGCATTATATTCCGACTGGAACATATGTTACTTAACATTATGGCTCGACATACACCAATTTGTATGCGTTCCAAAGCATTATTATTGTGATCTAGCTAGAATTTAGAGGCGTAATTTGACACAAATTTGTTATAATTTATCAACAGAAATTTCATGCAACTGTCAGGGAGGAACGGTACATTTGCTAATACCTATATGCATGCAGGAAAATAATTATATTAAACATGTTAATAAAGCTTATTTATTACAGTTGGCTATTTCCTACAGCACTGAAAAACAGTATCGAATTCCTAAATTATTCTTAAAAATCAATTTGACCGAATACCAGAATTATTTAAATAACTAATCACTCACTCACAGTCAGTGAGTTCCACAATTAATGTTTAAATTCATTCAAAACTTTCTTTCTATGAAATACTCAGAACCGTCGATTTTTATTTTGTAATGTGTTTTTTATCGTAAATTTATGTATATAGGATAACTACGTTACTACCATATAATTAATTTTCACAAAAGAACACATGTTTTTTTGCATCGAATTCCTGAAATGTTTCATCTAAGTATATCTAAAAATCTAAACTCAAGAATAATCCTCTTATTGAACATATCAATCAACACCCTGATATGAAGTGAAACTATTTCCACAGCTCACCAATGCTGAGCTGTGCTATTTCTATTATAACAAGTCAACATTCAGAAATACCGGAATTGAAAAAAGTATATACACACACAAGTATATACATACATTTTTATCTATATATTATTTCGTTGAGAGAATTCTTTAAATCCCTTTTTAAGAATAACGTTAAATTGAATAACTTAAATTCACGTTGACCAGCCGTTTTTATTTATCGATTATGAAAATAAATGCTCTGGTAGTGTAGTGATAACGTATACTTGCCTTTCGTACAACTCATCTAGGTTCGATTTCTGAAACTTATTTTTTTTTGATAAACAAAATTCAAAAAAACTATATCCAATTGCAGATATACTAATTGAAATGTTCAGTCATCTTTTTTCGATAATAATTATTGAGTTTAGTTATAGGACATGGTACATGAAACTTTCGTAAAATTTGATCCAATATTCAAAAGTGAAAAAGAAATTCGTATTTTCAGTTGAAAAAATCGAAGGGTCCGAGTATTTTTAATAAAGAGCTTATATCTTAAATAAATGTCAACTTAACCTTTGGGGCGTACTGTAGGTATATAGTTGAGGCAACCAGAATTGTTTCACAAAAATAGAAGAGAAAATATGAACTTTAAAATTTAAAATGTCAGAATACTATTGGTAGTGAAAATCAAGGTTTACATAATTGGTTCAACAATAAAAAATCCCGATGGCCTGTAGTCAGCGGAAAGGTAAATTTTTAAAAATTCATTGAATTGAAATTTTAACAACCTTTTCATTGGTATACCTACATGTTATAAAATAAAATTGTCATAGCCTTGCGGTTAGAGGTTTTTGTTTTGGCTGTTGAATATAAAGCAGACAGGGTTCGAGTCCACTTCAAGGCAGATTTTTTTTCGTCTATTTCTTTTCAATAAATATACTATATATTTTTTTAATCAGGGTCTATAGTAAGATCTCCAGAAAATGTACAATTATATCAAATTTATATTGAGTGTTCATGTTTTATCAATATTTGTTATTTTTCTTTATTAATTTTTATTTTTTTACCTGTGTATTTTATGAAAAATTGCTTTGAACAAAAGTTGTTGGTACTGATTATATCTATAACCTAAAATTATTTTTAATAATATTTACAGTACTGCTCTTTTTTGATAATTTTTTTAAATGTTTGAATGGTCGCCATTTTGAAACTACTTACCCGATATTGCCCAATAACGAACTCGACCGAGATATTTGAGAGATTGATTTTTGTAGCAAATTTGAACTTGATACCTTCAAAACTGCGACCTCTATCGTGTTAACAAATTTCGTAATATCCCATATATATATATATATATATATATATATATATATATATATATATATATATATATATATATATATATATATAAACTTTTGAACCAAATGTTTTTTTGGACTAACTTATAGACATATAACAACATGCCGTTGAAATTTTTTCGAAATTCAAAAGTGTGAACGATCGCAATAGGTATATTTCTATAAGAAATTTACCTAAAACACAAATAATTCTTGACATCTGTTGAGAATCATGATGTAAATATATTTAATATAGATCTCTTTTAGATGCATCGAGTTTGCAAACGATAATCACAGCAACATATTTATTTGCTTGTAATAAGACATACGCTACTATTTTAACGTGAAACAGACAATGGTACTACATTAAAAGCATGTTTTTTATGTAATCAGCTCTAAAGACTTGTTCATTTTTAATGGTAAAGTCGCAGTCATTATAAGATTAGTTGTATTACTTCTATAATTTTCAATATGTTTAATGTATTATCGAAAAAAATAAGCTAGGCAGTTTAAGTGAGACGAACAAAATTGAAATGATCTCTTACATCGTAATTGTCGCAGATTCTATTAGGTAACACAAGAATTCCTTATGACTATCGTTTATTTCACTTGCCAATGTAAAGGTTGCTTTAGAAGTTTTCTGTTACTCGGTATTTCTCAACAGAGCTGAAATAAAAATTTCACATAGCAACGCTCTCTTATTAGTTAGTTAATCAAAAACAATCATGGTGTATATTTTGTTAATGAAAACTTAATTTCAATCGAGTTTAGATTTTACAGTTCAATGATTGCTCGGAATGATTTATTCACTAAATGCACGAAAGTATTGAAATCACTTGACCGCTGATGTAGACAAAACACTATTGTCAAATTATTTCATGAAGCTCTTCGTTCTTTTGATATATTTTCATCTTTCATATTTTAGATCGTAAGATACAATCTCCTTATTGTGTTCACTTTTATATATTAAGTTTTATGACTTTATGACTTTATGAATAGAAATCCTTTTTGTAAAGTAGCAGATAAATTGAAGATATTATTTTCTTCTGTCAATCAGAAAAGTTCACATTTGTCTGTCTTGAATATCCTCCCCATCTTACCAGATTCACACTGAAAATTCAACCTGCGATTGTATATTGGATAACAAAATCTCCAAAGCGACTTGGCAGCAAAGTCTGATGACGTAGTCGAGAGGAGTTGTGAGTGCGATAAAACTAAGAGTACGATAAAATATTGAGGACCGTAAGTTTGTTATGTCAAAGGCAGTTGTTTCGTGGCACGTATGTGAGAATAGATGATACCTCCTCCTCACTCTGTTGAGTTCATCCTCGACAAGGGGTTGGGTGATGCGAGAAAAGTTGGTCGCAGTTATATACAGGATGTTGTGTTGTGGGTTATTCGATTCTGCAGACTTGCAACAAAAAGATTCTACTCAAAAGGGTCGGGATTCGAATGTCATTTGTTGCTATCAAACTACTGCACACACACATACAGATCTGCTGAGTTTTAAATTGAATTTTGAGCAATGGAGGGATTGAAGGAAAATATAAAAAGACATAACTGGAGATTGCAAGAAGTGTTTCGACCAAAAGAATTATCAGTGGTACATGTTAGTAATAATATGATCTGCATAAGCACTATCGCGTCGATTACTCGCTGAATCTTAACCGATTTAGATAATTCATTTTTAGGGCTACATATCTAAAAGAGTGAAAACGGGACCCTATTACGTCCATCGGTCAACGAGGTATTGTAATAAGGTGGATCTCTGAAATTTTTACAAAAGTCTGTTGCCGCTACAACAACAAATAGTAAGTCCGTCTGCCGGTCCAACCGTTTATCTGCCAGTGAGCGGTATCTTTTTATAGTCTATCTATTGTTGAAATTTGTATTTGCCGCTTTAATATCAAATACTAAGTCCCTCCGTCCTGCAAAATGGTACGGAACCTTTCGTGGGCGAGTATGACTTGCACATGACCGATTTTATTTTGTTGTAAATAGGAGATAGGTACCATAATTTTTAGTCAAAATCCAATATGTCCTTCTCCACAAAAGTACCCCCGAAGGGTGGAGCAGAAATTGAAAGTCTATCGGGCAGAATTGAAGAAAAATCACTCCCATCAACATCTGAATTGAATATTAGAAAGAAAAAAAAACAGGCTCTCGAGTTACAGGACTGGGTAAGTGCAATATTGCTACCGCCATATTTTGAAATCACTGAATGTAAGTGAACTATTTTATGACTAATGAAACAGACAAAATTTTAAAATAAATATTTTCTGCTAAAAACAAAACCGACTTTATTAGTTGGTGCACTGAATAAATCAAAATAATGTTAATTCTATTGGTGCTCGTAACTACTTTTGAAATTGATGCAAAAATCTTTTATTTACCTACAATTGCGCATTTTTATTTACTCACTAACTTCAAATATGGCTCAGGGCTGAGTAGGAATAAAATATTATCAAGAATTAAAAAAAGTAGACTGAGTATTCAAATATCTAGTTTTTTAATAGATGTACCACAGACTTGAGATAGACTATGTTTAGTTAAATCATTAACCAGTACTAGCGCCTTACTGCAGAAGCTCTGGAAGTCTGGAATATAAAGGTATTGAAGAGCATTCTTTCGTAACCACTGAGCTTCTAATTCTTGAAAGTGCATAAAAATATTACTCAGTGGTTTTCATGATGAGATATTGCATATTAACCCAGCTCACCTGAAATAAAATAATAATGAAACATCACATGTCACATTTGAAAGCAGAAGTTAAGCAATGTTGAAAGAAATTAATACATCTGAATTGAAGTAATGTTCATTAGAACTATCCATTTGCCTTTACTCTCCAAAAATGTTTATACTTCTCATGTAATATCTTCAATTAAATTTCTTATGGACTTCTTTCCCAGGTTAAATTTTAAATTTCAGTTCCTGGTTTCAGGTCATGAAAAAACATATGTCAGTATCTCTAATTCTGAGAAAAACCTGTTTGAAGTTTCCCGAAATGCTTTCTTCTGACGTCTGCCGCCTCAAAATCTCGATTTTTGAACAAATGTCCCCACTATCTCCTTTGGATAGTAATTTTGAGGAAAATATACATGACTTTTTTCTCATGGGATAATGTCTCAGCAGCATTCATCGAAATCGAAACACGTTTGCTATGCGAAATCATTCTTAAATAAAATAGCATACATAGGGTCAAAGTGTATACCTCCCAACTTTTTAAAAACGATCAAAAAATGCCAAACATACCTCGAACGCTTGAAAATGGTATGATTTATTAATCATTCATTGAAACAAAAAAGTCAGTCCTAACTTAAGAAGAAGTTTAAGAGTTTATTTCATCGAATTCATTCAGTCTCAACGGTTTCGATGGAATTACCAAACAGTTGGACATATATTCACACTGCTTGAAAATTCGTTACGTGTGCAGGTCCGTTAATTCTCAAGTATTACTGCGTAAACATAAAAATAATCTATTCTTGTCACGCGTTCCAACCTTCCAACTCTGCCCGAACGATCGTCCAAAAGTCAGGATTTAAATGATCTAGCGCCCTTCTATAACGTGAGCAGCGACATTTTGAGTGTACTCTGCACTCTAGATGGCAGATGACTACCCATTATTTTTAGATTGCACACTGTCTTATGTTTATTTTAGTATTTTGTCGTGTAATGTAGTTACACCTCGAGGCGATAGTGTTTTGTTCTTGTTATTATGTTACAGGGAAACGGAGTTTTGCATAATTCAGCATGTCAAGCCGTCAGATACCTAGGACATATAATCGGATAATGACGAAGAAGAAACATTTCAATCTAGGGATAGAATATGGAGAGAGATATTTATTCCAAATTGAACTGAACTGACATAGAAATGACATATAGTCTCTGATGCGACTTTGTAGGTATTTCGAGAAGAGTTAGGTAGTTCCGTAACTCAAATCAGTATTACCCAAATCTGAAAATATAGAGGCATTTTTAAAATACTAATAAAATTGGTTGCAATGCTATTATAAATATAGCTCAAATTATCTAACTCAGATTTACCTACAGCATGTATCTGAGAAATTTTAATTAATAATCTGAACGCATCATGGTTAGGTTAGGTTCCAAAATAGACAAGCCACTCCCCGCCATATTGTTCGTTTATTTCGATTATTTGCGTATAATTACTAGCAAAGAAACTCGATACGTCGTGTTCAATTTGAAAACTCCGTTCATGATTCGATAACCTTGTTCGGCTTAAGTATTAATTTAAATTTTTTCTAATATTTCAGTCAATACGGAGACAATAGGGGGCCTAGAAACAGATGGATATATAGACAGGCAGATAGCAGCGTGATCTTATAAAAGTTGCATTCTTTCTTCCAATTTTAGGATCTAAAAAACAAATACATAGTTTTAGTATCCTGAGTTTTTAAAAGATTTGTATTCAATCATTTTTAATAACTTTTTTTTAAAAGATTTATTCAGATATGCCTTTGAAAAAAAGACATTAGCGTCAAAGAATCCAATAGTTTTGAATTCAATATTACACTATCCTACCCTCTATTTTATGTAAAAATTTTCCAACCTCCACAAATTTAATTATTTTTGACCCACGAACCCAAACGGAGGAGGTATACAATTCGACTGCCTGTTTTTTTGGTATGTGCGCGGCGTTGTATTTAGTAAATGTACTCTGATTTGGACGTTTTTCCAAAGACGAGACAGGAGAAATGGTCCCACGTTCGTAAAAACTCAAATCCAAAATCCACTTCCTTCAAAAAACACCCCCGAAGGAGACAGGAGAATGTCCAGAAACGTTTAAATTGAACATTTTTTCAAAACAGTTACGGTTTTCGATTCTGAAATCTCTACATAAAAACACGTATACAAGCTAAGAATATACGTGGGTATTAGGATAATTACTATCTTCTTTAATATTAGTGAACGTTCAACGATTTTCGTGACTAATGTTACATTCAAAAGTGTGAAATAGATATTTTTTACAAAAAATGGACCGACGTTATTAGTTGGTGCACTGAAAAATACAAAATAATATTAATTCTATTGGTGCTGACACTTGTGAAGTTGGTGCCAAAGGTAATCAATCTAACTGCAACTGCACAACTGCAATAGTAATAGCACCAATTGAATTAATATTATTTTATATTTATAATAAAGTCGGTCCAATTTTTTGTAAAAAATATTTGTATACCTTTGGCTTCTGAACAACGATTTTTTTTATCACCTGCCAGAATGATCGATTGTATACCACTAGATTATAGTATAATAAATCACACAATCGTTGATAGTCGAGCAATAAAATGGTGATTGATATTACAGCAGAATGCTACCTGATCGAATAAAACAATTACTCTATCAAATATATAGGAAATATAATGTTGAATTGATTAACTATTCAACTTCAATCAATTTTAAAATATATTGATATATTTTATTGTACTGTGATGAACACATTTTTTGACTAAATGGTGATTTTACATCATAGGATTAATGATGTTGTTGAATAATTATCAATAGGTATTGCTCGCTATAAGAGAATTGCAAGCATTCATAAAACGATGATGTATAATGTCATAAGATTGTATAGATGGACATTTCTAACTATCTCTTTGAAATTAAAATGGACAAATAGAATATGGCACTTCAAGAAATTTGTTAAAATCTTGGCCTTGCTACTGATTTAAAGTGGTACATTGTAATTACACAGCCGTCTGTATTTGATTTTCATTATATTGTAAAAAAATAGGATATTTTTCATAGTATTTTCTAAATCGTTAGATTTGGCATAAAAAAATACTTAATCTTTCATTTGATATGTCACATGATGCAATTAAAATAAATATAAATTTCAATATTCTAATTGGGTCAATAAAATAAACCCCGTGAATCAGAACTTGTTTATTAGCATTTATTAGCTTGATCTCTATAAGTACCTACCATATTCAAAATGTCTTCGGTCTGTAGAGAGAATATAGGCTGTAACAGAAACACAGGCATACATCTTACAAGTGCTCCATTCACTCATCGGAGGTACGAAACCTTTAAAAGGAAATATTTCCATTGCTATTAACAATTTCTAATAGACTTTCAGTTACTCACAGACATGTACCTACCAAAAATAAAACAAACTTTATTCCTCATCATAAATACATAGCATCTCCTCTAGCAATTTTATTAGTTTTTGAAATTGGATTCTTTTGTAACATTTAAGATATTTGAAACCGATATTGAAGTAAAAGGTTTCCATTTCCAGAAAAGAATGAAAAAGCCAAATAATAACATTGCTTACATGTATCATATGAAGCGGTGGACTTGAGGTAGAATAAGAAAAGAGGATTTTCTTTGAAATCTATATAAGAATAGATCATGGAACATTTTAGAAAATTTCTTATACTAAAAATTTGAAAGAAATATTTGAAAGTCTGCAGATACTGAAATTAAATTGATTAACAGTAGGAAATCTAACACAATATTGTAACGTGGATAGGTAGACATGTACTTACGGTTGTGATTAGTTTCATTAGCTATTTATTCTACTACCTTGTTTGCTATAGTTGTTTCATGTTATAGTTCATCATTTACTTCTAGAGTTGGTAGAGTTATTCTCGATCCTTCCAGAAACTATATGTGAGGTACAATTTGTCATATTATTGTCAGTTTGACAAGGATCTAGAACATTAATTATGTGCGTCTAGATATTCATAGAACATTCTCGATGAATGTCATGTTATGATTCAGGTATATAAAGCCGTGTCGATCACGGGACAGAGTCAGTCAGTCTTATGAAGTCAGTCAGTCTTATAAAGTCAGTTAATCACAGTCAGTCTGTGGATCAGAGGTTAATAGTAGTTCTGTCGGTGAAGACAGTGACAGTATAGATTGTCAAGGCGACAAGAGGTGACAGTTGTACCATAATAGAAGCTCGTGTACAGTGTGTTTGAAAATAAATCATTGGAAGCAATCTGCGACATTTGAGTATTACGCAAGTGAACTCACCCCACAACGTTTAGCACAGGGTTAAACGTTACAATATCTATGAGAAGAAAAGAATATTATTTTTTTCTGTGAAGAACATACCTACATATTGGCTGAAGAGCCGTAAAATTACATTCCATATTAAATTATTCAGTTTGAAAGGTGTGCTACTTGATGACAGTACCTGTTTGAAAATAGTCTTATTAAATTTCCAATATGCCATTATTATTTTAAATAGAAATGAGAAACGCAAATCAATATAAGGGTATCAGTAATTATCTAAGTATTTATTCGTCTACTCTTGAGTTACAGTAGTTGAACTTGTGATAAGAATATCCGAACATTTACATCAAAGTGGCATACTTAAAAGAATCAGCCATATTCATAAATAACTAAGGTTGATACTAGTTTAATTAGTTTGTCAGTAACGGTAATTTTAATATCATATTGAATGTTTTAGTAGCAAATCAAGCTAGTGCCAAACTGGTTTTGTTTATGAATATGGCTAAATGATTATGGAGAAATAAATAAATAAATACATTTTCAATATTTAGTTAACCTAAGGAAGCTTTCCTAATTTAGTCATGACATTCTGCTATTATGTTTTCATATATTATCATTAGGTATATGTCTATGGATTTTTATTGATGACCGAATTCCCAGACTGAGGAGTACCTTCAGTAACCTAGTAAAACTAATATTGTAATCGTGTAAAATCGCGTCCAGTTTTCTACAAATGTTTACGTTTCAGAGTTTCCTGACTTGAAAAAAAACATATTTTCCGCCATTAATCCGTCCACTTGTCTGTCTCTTTGTGCCAACAAAGATTGGGTATCCTGCTTGCACTG
The DNA here is from genome assembly GCA_958507055.1 of Crioceris asparagi. Lineage (NCBI taxonomy): Eukaryota > Metazoa > Arthropoda > Insecta > Coleoptera > Chrysomelidae > Crioceris > Crioceris asparagi. The sequence continues at coordinate 10,524,240 of OY293830.1, read as the reverse complement.
GTTGCCAGGTGATAGGTGAAAAACATGTTTCGCTTAAGACTGGTGCACAAAAATGGCTTTAATGATTTTGATGAAACTTACCGAAAGCCAAAGTATTCTTCTTTATCACCTGCTATAACGCGTATCTTTGAGAAAAAGCAGGATAAGGTTATGATCTAATAAATTCTCAACTACTTTTCTCAATATTTTCTCATATTTTAGTTGAACGTTACCTCCAAAGTCAAAACTGAATATGAGCATTATTGTTTGTCTTGACAAGCTGAAAAAAATTAAATGGTTACGATCTTTCAGCTGATTTTATATTCAGTGGAATTAGTTAGAGAGCTGGAGGAAAGTCATGTGACACACCAGATTTTTACCTGCTCTTATTTTGATCACTTCATTTTCGTTTGAATGAGTGCTAAGAAATGTTTCATATAAAAAATTGCGACCAAAGGCGAGTCGATTGTTCGTGCTCATAGATAAAAGGACGAACCTTCAGACGAATTTAGTATTTGATATTTTAACGAAAATAGAAATACACAGTTATTGAGCATTTCAACTGTCGATGTATTGTGCTTCATAAGATCAGTCCTCTGCCACGGACGGACGGTATTTTTTGTTGTAGCTCAGTAATAGGCTCTCGTTTTCACCAATTTGGCACACCTAAAACCCTAAAATAACATTTCCTGACCCACAATAGCTGACCTCAAAGGGACTGTAAAGGGAATTTTTTAATAAATTCAAAATTTTGAGACGGCAAAATTAAAAAAGGGACCATATTCGGCGATATTTAGAAAATATGTTTTCCAGATTATAGCAAAAGTAAATTTTGAAATATATTATTTATTTTTGTTAAGCGATTTCAAAAATCTCTGATTATAAGATTTGCAAGATTTTGTAAAACTCTTGAAAAACTTTTGGACTTACTATGAAAAAAATCCTCCTGGTATTGTAATGGTATCAAACCATTCAGTATTGAGAACTAAACTGGGTGCGAAAAATTAATTTACGTCAAGGGAGATGCTCAAATAATTATGAAAGTTTAAAAATTATTATTCACAATTTGCACATGAGAATCGTATCTTACCACTGCGAAGATTGTCTGATTGTGTTTTCTTGATAACTTTCGTCGCACCTGAGCACCCATTTTACTACTTTCTTGCCATGTTTTTATGTATAATGATTGCCCTTAACCTGTTTTATGATACTTCTACATAAAAACTCATTCTACAATGGTTTTGTACCATTTTCTTGAAAGAAATAGTGGAAATACCAAGAGTATCTCTCTGTTCTGGACAATTACCAAAAATTCTCTCAGAGTGGCCATTGAGAAGGCGATCAAAAGTATTTCTGGTTTATAGATAAAGTCTTTAGCTTCAACTTTTGTACAAAGCTTTTTCTAAAAAATTCAAAATTTAATAAAAATTAAAAACTGGTAAGAAATCTGTTAATACCGCATTTGTATCTATTTCATGTGAATATCTCAGTTGAGGTAGTTACAGAGCATGATCGAAAAAATTGTTTCAATATACGGACAATCGAAACTTTAAGAAATCTCAGAATGTGGCTATTGGATAAATGAGATCTAAAATATTTCAGATTTATAGATTATTTGTAACTACAATTTTCGCTTCAAACATTCTGCGTGGTGAAAAAAAAACAAAATCATTTATCTTCCCCTGGCTAAGAGCAGTCGGAATTCTTTGAAATCAGCTGGTTTCAGTCTTGGGACTTGGTCTTGCATAGACGGTCCAATACTAAGATCAAAAAAAATCCCGATGGCCTGTAGTCAGCGGAAAGGTAAATTTTTCAAAATTCATTGAAATGAAATTTTAACAACCTTTTCATTGGTATACCTACATGTTATTAAATAAAATTGTCATAGCCTTGCCGTTAGAGGTTTTTGTTTTGGCTGTTGAATATAAAGCAGACAGGGTTCGAGTCCACTTCAAGGCAGATTTTTTTTTCGTCTATTTCTTTTCAATAAATATGCTATATATTTTTTTAATCAGGGTCTATATTAAGATCTCCAGAAAATGTACAATTACATCAAATTTATATTGAGTGTTCATGTTTTATCAATATTTGTTATTTTTCTTTATTAATTTTTATTTTTTTACCTGTGTATTTTATGAAAAACTGCTTTGAACAAAAGTTGTTGGTACTGATTATATCTATAACCTAAAATTATTTTTAATAATATTTACAGTACTGCTCTTTTTTGATAATTTTTTTAAATGTTTGAATGGTCGCCATTTTGAAACTACTAACCCGATATTGCCCAATAACGAACTTGACCAAGATATTTGAGAGATTGATTTTTGTAGCAAATTTGAACTTGATACCTTCAAAACTGCGACCTCTATCGTGTTAACAAATTTCGTAATATCCCATATATATAAACTTTTGAACCAAATGTTTTTTTGGACTAACTTATAGACATATAACAACATGCCGTTGAAATTTTTTCGAAATTCAAAAGTGTGAACGATCGCAATAGGTATATTTCTATAAGAAATTTACCTAAAATTAGGATAGACTTTATTAGTTGGTGCAATGAAAATAATATTAATCTGCTGGTACTTTTCAAGTTATTGTCAAATGCCATCTTGTAACTGCATTACTCCAAAATTAGCAGTAGAATTAATCAAACTTTTGATTTTTTCAGTGCACTCACTAATAAAGTCAGTCCAAGTTTTTGATGAAAATAAAATCATAAAAAGTGTATGTTACAGAATCAAAAGAATTGTGCTATTGTGAAATCTGAACACGACCCTATGACTGACACCTGAAGCCTCTATGATTGAGCCATACCTACGTCTGCCTTCTATGAGAATTTATTGAATAAGCAAATAATAAAGAAACCGTCCATCTATGGAAATTTTCAATAATCGGACGAAAACAAGCGAAACTAAAGGATTTCTTTAGCCCCATTTTAGGTACACGCTAATAACACAAGCAACTGAAATGTTGTACTTACCTATTGTTATTGAATATGATAATTTAAAGTCCGAAAATCAACTATGGTACATATAGAACATATTCAAACGGTAACTCAGCCTATCTTTAATGAAGGCTATTGAAAATTAGTTAAACGCTTTCTGCAGTAACTACCTAATAGGTATATTGACTATAGTATAAGTATGGCTAACCTGTTGAAAATCACGATAATAAATTGTTAAGCTGATTACATAAATGCCTGTTCACCATTTATCATCTAAATTACAACGTTCCCAAGAGATTAATCGCCAGCTTTTCCATTGCGCAAAATAATATCTCAACGATATTATGCATGATGCAGTTTACTACCCACCTACTTGCTTTTGTAAGTATAGAGAGTAATGACTGAATTAATTATTATTTTGCTAGAAAGAATTGAAAAGATCAAATGCACAACAGACATGCAATTGTTTTTTTTTCTCTCTCTTGTTGTTATTTAGAATATGGACTGGAACAGTAGTTGAGAATGAAAATATTTCATTGCTTATAAACGTTGAAAATACACGCACCCGCATTTGAATTCAATTTGCATTCTGAAACAAGCAAATTTTCCTGGTTACACTCTGAATTATTACTTCGTAATTTCCATTGCTCACAGTACAAAGGGAGCTCATCATGGAACTTTATCAAAATTTGATTTGGTTTACTAACATTGCGACATGCCATACTCACTGTTTCTATTTGTAAGCTATTGTTAAATAAGCTATTTTGTAAGTGTAAAGTCAGGCATGTAAAATCTGAACTGCTCTCCTTCATAGGTGCAAGCATAAATTCTACACATATAGCGCCAGTTCTATGACACTGCTCTATTCGATAATTTCAATCAAATAATGTTAATTCTATTAGTGCTGTTACTTTTGAAGCTATGTAGTTGCTGTTAGATTGATAACGTTTGGGACCAACTTCACAAGTACCAGTACCAATAGAATTATTATTATTTTGTATTTTTCGTCGGTGCAATTTTTTTTATATTTGTTTCACACTTTTGAGTGTAGCATTAGTCACGAAAATGGTTGAACGTTCACTAATACCGAGTACTTACCATTTTACCACCGCTCTAACTCGAACTCTAAGGAAAAAATGTTCATTATAAATGTTACTACGAATAATTTAATCTTTCATGTGGTACCCACAGATTTTCAATTTTCGAAAGAAATCGCCCTCTCAACATATCGAAAATACAAATATTTGAGATTTTAACATGCCTATAACTCGAAAACTGTTACTCATTTGAAAAAATATTCAATTTAAATGTTTCCGGATTTTGTCCTTTTTTTAATTATACCACCTCAGATTTTCGATAACAATTGACTACTCAAAGGGAATGAGACTTCGGATTTGAGTTTTTACGAATATAGAACAATTTCTTATGTCTCCTCATTCAAATGAATCAAAAATTATCAAAATGGGAAAAGCAGACAGTCGCATTGTATACCTACTCCGTTCGGCGTTCCTCGGTCAAAAATCCAATTAATTTACAGCTACTTGTTTTTACCAATGAAGAATAATAATTTTAATACATAAAAGCTTATTATCTCTATTTCAACTTTCTTGAAGTAATAGCTCAGTTCTATTTATGCCCTTTTCAGTTTCCTCTAAGAACAACGTTAGAAAACCCGCAATTAATTTGAAAGTTGGTCACAGACGTTAATTTTGAGGTTCATTACTCAACACAAATAGGCAATCGTCTTAAACTATTTTAAGAATACTTCAGAGTTGGTTTTCCGCAATGAAGTGCAATATAATAGTGCTGGTGTGAACTATAAGAAATATTAATGTACATGAAATTTTATAGCATCATTAGAGAATAGGTCCTAATATAACTACCCTATGGTGTTCACTCTCACTTTAAAATGTTTAAATTTAATTTTTGGAGAGCGTTATGTATCAGCAAGATGACTTTTTCTCTTATGTGATATAATATTAAAATAATATATACAGGGTGTCCCACTAAGGTCAACGAAATGGGATAATAGGAAAAGCGTGAACACTACGACGTCGGGAAAAAATGCTTGAGTAAATCGACTTAAATATTGTCTAGTTTTGAAAATGGCCGCTACCATAGTAAATATTAATATTATTTTTTCCCAAAAAATCGATAGGTACATTAACGAATTATCTTATTACTGAAAATGGAAAGTTCATGAAATTCTGCGTAATTCTGGTTTTTATACTTTTTCCTTATTTCTGATTATAGGGGGGGGTGCTGGGTAAACAGTACTTTCTTAAACCGCTGTTATCTCCTAGAAGCGGTCTTAAAAGCTACATTTTGGCGAATTTTAATTTATACCATGGTAATTACGTCACCTAGCAGCAATTTTAGAAACTTGAAAATATTTTATCTGAATTTCTTTTAGTCGATTTATTTAAGAATTTTTTTCCGGAGTTCGCGCTTGCCCTATCATCCTTTTCCGCTGACCTGGGACACCCGGTATAGAAATAAGAATATGATGATAGAGACCAGGTGATAAAGGTATCGTGACAAAATTTGGTGCAGGAAAAAGTTTTATAATCATCTCTATGGAATTTATGAGGAAACAATGGGTTCGAAAATAACGGACATCGAAACTGTCCGAAAGAATTAAGGGGTGGCCATTAAGTAAATATTTAGGTACATGTCATTGAAAGTTTTATTGTTTAATATATCTATGTTGCTTATAGCTTTTTCCAAAACGTCTTCTCTATCAAAAGAGAAATAAAACATACGAAAAGACAGAAAGACAGACAGACATACAGACAACTGGATAATCTTATAGGTTTTCGGTTTATCATGAGGTATACGGAACCCTTAATATAATTACGAACTCTTCCAGTCTATGCAGTACTCCTTCTTATTTTTTAACCATGTATTATGAGTCAAAGAATGGAGTTCTTACCGGAGTTATCGAGTAATAAAGTTACTTTTCATTATTCTTATTCAAAAATAACACCTACTTTGTCACTAGTTTGTATTATACTGATACAGTAAACATGATTTTTAACTTTTTATCCAAGACAATAATCTGCCAACAGGAAGATTTTCATATATGTTTTTGTCACATGTTTATCACAGTTCTGGACAGATATCACAACTCTATAATACCTCGATGTAGCATTTCTGAAAATAATCTAGATTTCTCCTCATACTACCCATAATCCATAATAATGAAAAGGTCTATCACAGCAAAAAAAAACGTGATCCAAACAATCTTTTATCACAAACACACATACATACACACATGACAGACATTGTAAGTTGAAGAGCTGCTCTGATGGCGCTTTTTTTACTCTCTTTCAATCTTCTACCCACCTCATACACATGCCACATACATACCCCACACATCTCGAAAGTTCATTATAGCGTCCGTGTCCTTTCAAGTGAAGTGTCTCCAATAATAAGTCTCTGGCGACGTAATCAGGTGCAGCCGACGCCGCCAACTTGACTTGTATTATGCATCCTCGCTGATGATGCCAGCCAGAAAAGTGCGAAGGACACGAGTAGATGTACCTATTTGAGAAGGTAGGTATCTCAGGCATTCACAAGTGGTGGTGAATGAGGTGCTAATATAGAAAAGAGGGAGAGGGGCCTGAAAGGCATTTACGCAGACTGCTTCACATGAAATTTATATCAGCAGATTTTTTTGGCATGAAAACATCTAATTGCACCTTTGCAGTCGTATCCTGTGTTCAGATTCTCCTGATGTAATAATTTGGGTTCAATTACGATAAGTGTGCAATAAAATATCCTTATTTTTGTATCATACTTGGTGACATTAGTAAGCTCTCTAAACTAAATTGCGAGATTGCTAGAGTAGAATCTTACCTGGTCTGTCTTCTATAATGTAAACAAAAGTTTTAGTTTAGATATCGGTAATCATACATATATTTTTAATATAAAAATATTTCTAGACGTGATGTATTTGCTTTGTTGTGCTATTGCTCAGATGTCGATATCACCATACTGATTCTTAGGGGATTAGTCTTGCAAAAACTTCTGCAACGTGAGCATCAATAATCCTGTATCTTCCGGATATCGGTAGGTCAGTTACAGATCGTGCTTTTTAAAATTTGCTAATTGAATTGCGGTAACATTTCATTTGATTGGCCCTGTTCTCAAACCGATTTGCGTTCAAAATCTTTGTAATACAGCAGATCAATTTTTATTTTATTTTGAAAGCAATTTCATCACTGGATTCCATTAAGTTATTGCTACTAGCTTGATTTCTCGAAATTAAATGATAATTGAGATTACATTTCTTACTTTCTTATGACCCTATAACCCTACCTACCTATAAGTTTTTTATATACCTGCTATAAGTAGGTACATTCACGGATAAGAGCTATAATACAATTTTTTGTTTTCTCATCATCATTGCCTACTAGATTTGACATATCAAATGAAAGTGATCTTTATGGATATTGAAGATATTGTGGATAATAGACCAAATGTCACAGTTATTCGTTTTATCTCCTAAAGTACTGAGCGTAAAATTTTCGATAGAACATGGAATTCAGCGCTGTACTCAAAGTTGATAAGAAAACTTTTGAGAAAATCTTGATGCAGCCCTACTCGAACTTGACCATTTCTTGACCGACGAACCCAAAAGGAGTATACCTCCAGTGCGACTGTCTGTTTTTATTGGTTTGTGTACGCGCTGTATTAGTTAACCAACCCCGATTGAGTTTGACGGTTTCTAATTTATATGAAAGAGGAGTCTTGCGAAATGGTTCGTCGTAAAAGGTAAAATCCAAAATCGTCTTCCCTCGACAAATCGCCCCCAAAATGGGTGGAAGGTACAATTTTTCTCGAAAATCAAAGATCTGAGACGGCAGAATTTAAGATAGGACAATATCCGGAAACGTTTAAATTGTTTTTTTTTTCTAAAGAGTTACGGTTCTGGAGTTACAGCAATGTTACAATTTCAAATATGTGTATTTTTGCTATGTGGAGGGGGCCTTTTCTTTCGAAAATTGAAAATCTGTAGCAACGAAATTAAATACAAGATTATTTGTAGCAACATTTATATTCAACATTTTTTTCCAAAAAGATACCATTTTCGAGTTATAGCAGTGGTAATGTCTAAAATTTGCGTATTTCCGTGACGACGTTCTTAGATCTCTGAATAATGATAATAACAAGCAAAGAATATACATGGGTAATGGTATAAGTAAAAATTCAACGAATTTCGTGACTAATGTTACATTCAAAAGTGTGAAATATATATTTAAAAAAAAATGGTGCGACGTTAATAGTTGGTGCACTGGAAAATACAAAATAATAATAATTACATTGGTACTGGTACTAGTAAAGTTGGTGCCAAGAGTTTTCAATCTAACGGCAACTGCACAACTTCAAAAGTACCAGCACCAATGGAATAATTATTATTTTGTATTTTCCAGTGCACCAACTAATAACATCGGTCCAACTTTTGGTAGAAAATATTTATTTATGTATGTATGTGTGCTATGTAAATGTAACCAAATTCACATATTAGCTTACATTCAAAACAGAACCTCTGAAAAGAAGAACCCCTCAAATGCGACGAAGGGATTGCACTTGGCATAAATGACATTTAGCCATATTCAATAAACAATTCTTAGTTTGATACTAGGTTAGCTTGTTCATTAGTAACTATGGTAATGATTATAACATACATAACAGTGCCAGTATCAAACTAAGCTATTATTGACTAGATTTATTTCAAATTGCTGCTGAATATTTGCAGGAAAATTTAAATCACGATCTTAAAAACAAAAGTAGACGCTCTCTCAAGAAGGAGAAAAAAAATGTTTTAGGAAATGGCGAATTTTATTAACCACAAACTGAAGAGATTTTATAGCCATTAGACTTTAAAATCGTATTTTTTCAAAAAAAAATATTCAAAAGTCAACACCATTTAAATATAACAGTATTTTTGACGAAGTTTGCAAACTATTAAATGTTCCATGAAACTCTGTAGCCTTAGTTATCAGAATTGTCACGAATAACTATGAAACTTGTATCTTCAGAGAGAAAACGCTCATCTATCGATTAACTCACGCAGTCTTCTGTTTGACAGTCTCTGATTGCTAATATTATGACAGAAATCTGCAGCATTACATGCCTACACAATTATTTTACTCTACTGGTTGCCCTGCAGATGCAGCAGTGTTTCAATTTACAATTTCATCATACTCGCTAGTTATCAAATTCCATTTTAACAACAATCGCACAATTCAGTGCATTTACTTGTTACATAATGAGCTAGCCGAAATTATTTAGAACTCAAACTCAAACTATGGCGCGCATTTACCTGGCAGCTTTTGCTTTCGCTTCTCTTGTACCACGTTCCGAATCTGGATAATGAGAGAGAAAGCGGGTCTCCTAGCAACGCATGCAAACATACATCTAGTAGGCACACCTGGGGTTAGAAACAAGAAGGTGAGGGGAGACACAGAGATAGAGCTCCGTGACCGAGTCATTGCGACTCTGTGAGGAGAGCTATTCTGTAACTAAACTCCCTTTATATGGACGTTGGATAGATAGATGTTCGATTAGTTCAATTGTGGCTGTATTGTTCTGCTGGTTTGGTGTTCTCCAGAGGTAGAAAGGGAGAGGTGTGGTGGTATAAGATCAATGATTTACAGCCTTTGATTGTAATTGAAAGTGTCATATGATATTTCTGTTATCTAATAAAAAACGGATGTCTACTAAATTGTATCCAAATAGTTAAACGTTAAAGATCATTGGTTATATTTACTAACCGGTCTACAGGTGTACTACAAGTGACAGTTAAAAACTTGTATGACAAGCTACTTAGCTGGTTGCCTAATCTTTTCATAGAATGGCGCGTTAAAATTTTCTGGCTGAATGACGTTTAACCATTTATTGAAACACCGAGGCCAATCAGTTCCGCGATAACGTTTAACTGTGACGTGAAACTCCAGGTCGCTTAACTTGTTATACCATTGTAGTTTTGAAATTCGTTGCCTACTTTTTCTACCCAATTTTTGATCAATTCTTAATATAAAAATTGAATTTGAAAGGCTTTAATATTTAATATAAATATCGGTAGAGTTGCACCATTATTTTCCTAATCTGAGATAACAATCAGTTATACTCAGACGAATTCTCAAATAGATGTTCATTTGCCTATTCGAGGGTAAGGGAAAGTCATCTGAGCATGTTTTGTTAATAGTAAGTATTCTTTATTATACCTACCTATATTATAAATATACAGTTTTTTCCATAAAATCTGTGGTGCTATAATTTACTTGCTAACTCTAATATCACTCGATAAACTGAATGAACAATAAAGAATGATATTCAATTAACATGCCCAGTTAAAATTTTCTTGCCTTGAAATACGCATACCCATATAAGTACATTTATTTTGTAAGGAAGTGTAATCTAAGTAGGAAAAAATTATATTGCAGATTAGAGCAAGAACCATTTACCATTAATTTGATTTTTACTTATATAAGCTTAAAGCTTAAAAGGCGTATTATTGATCACACGCTTTCTTAAATGTTGTATGAAACTTTCTGGCTACATATCATTCAGCCATATAAATGGATATGGCGATATTCAGTCAGATGGCACAGCCAGTCGTGTCTTAACTGCGTAGCTTTGAAAATATGTAATAACCAACTATATTAAGATAGGTTAGATTGTAGATGGAGTGGATTTCTCATTCCTATCTCACTGCGACCTTTTCAGATATACTGTGGTTCCTCATTCAATTATAGTTCATTATCTATATTTCTCTTTGGAGGCTTATTAGGCTAGATACAGACTTAATGTAGCTTTCGATTTTTCTTCCATGAGTAGCAGAAATCGCACCAGGCCTTCGTTCTTACATAGTTTGTGCCCTGCGGTTTACTCTTCTTCCAGAGATTTAGAATAATTTAGTTTGTCTCTGTCCTGGAACTTCTTTCAATCAGGCACTGGTCCTATCATGGCCTGTTCATCTCCCTGGACCAGTTTGTCGGCCTTTCATTGCCTTCAGTTTCTTGATGCCCCGGACACCAGGTTAAGGTCAGTCTGGTTTGACTACCTAGTCTCTTAAGAGCTGTTATACATTCTCATGCCAGCACTGATATTCCCAATATGAGTTTATAGTTATTAGTGCCACTTTGCTGTCTGAGTAGATGACAATTCTTTGGCTATTCAGCTCGTATTCTTAGCCACTCCTCCGCGCAACACTCTAGCGCTATTATCTCTGCCTGAAAGACAGTGCCATTGTTCCTTATGCTTTGAGGGATCATAATCTTCTCATGTACCACGTACATTAATTTAATTCTTAGCTAATTTAAATGTTCCTTCTTAAAACTTTTGTCTTTCAATTCATTTGTGATATTTAACTATTGATATCAGATAACCGACATTGACTCCAAAACTAGGGGCAATCTCAGAGACATAGAAAGGTTGAATTTACAGTAATTTGCAATTGATGAGATTGAGACCATTTCGGGATTAGTAGCTTCTGAATTGAATATTAACCGCAGAGTTATTAAGTTCGGAGACTTATTAGGACTCTCTTTCAAAAAACATATCCTCTAGATACTCGAGAATGTGTCAAGACACAAACAAAAGTGATAAATGCAAGTGGTATACAAGCTATTTATAAAGCTTCATATGGAAAGCGGAGCATGTCGGATCATGAGATCCAAATTTTATTCATAAAAATGACTCTCTACTTTGCGAGTTCGTACATTATATATATATATATGCCTATGTTGACGTTTTGTATTCATTTTTCTTAATTCAGCAGCAGAGCTCTTAAGCATTCTATCATATTTTGTATGTGAAATATGAGTAACTGAATGTGTTGGTATTTTGCTGCTCCTACTCTTCGTTGAATATCCAGTAAATCAACGTCACATTCAGATGCAAATTCTGGGAAAAAATTGCTCGCACATGACACATGGTAGTAAAATAACTATAGATACCTTTTCAAATCAATCGGCATAACCTCTCATGCATCTAAAATGAATTTATCGAATATTCGTGTATGTATTTGATTATTTTGATGACATATATTTATGTGCAGCTTAACAGTCATGTCTATTATTTCGAAAGATATTTCTTCAAGTAACTTTGTCCTGAAGAAACCAGATGAAATATATTCATATTAAATTGCAGGAAAAACAAACAACTTCACAACAATCCAGCTTGTATTGACGTCTTTTTGAATTCATGTTAAGATTAAGATCTTAAGATTGGAGTATTTAAGATCATTAAGAATTTAAGTTTGCTGACAAACCAGGTGTTCTGAAGATAAATTAGTTATAACTCAGTCTAATTCCATCTAATGAGAAATTCGTATTGAGCATTAGTGCCTCTGGATCTTATCATTATATATAAAATGTTAACCGTTTTCATCAACCCTAAAAGTGCTAAAACATTGATTAAAGATCAGAAAATCACACTTTTGCAAATACCTCTGAAACAAAATGAATCATCGAGAAAATTAATTCGTAGATTATACAATTATAGAAAAAATATTTACCAACTTTTTTCTAATTAATTTGTATTCATAAGATGTGTCAATTTAAAGAGAAAATAAAATTAAAAATTTGATTTCTGATCATTTTATTATTACGGCAGATGCTTTGATTATACGTAAGCATTATTTTAAAAATGTGATAAAAGAAAATTATTTGCAAAACGCGATTGTTCTATAGCATTGACCAATATTGATTCTATTAATCATTGCAAATTCAATCAATAGTTTTATCTTTTAACTCCGAATAAGTTGATTCAATAGATAACTATAGGAGAATTCACCCGGCAGGTTAACGATATAAACTGCCCTAAGATTTAAAGGAACGCACATTTGAAATAAGAATTTTATACAAAAAAATATCTGACCATATTCAGAGACATTATTAGAGATTATAGAAATCAGCTAGCTTCCTTTTAATGTATTCATTTCAAGTAACACGACTAATTTCAACAAAAGTTTGATCAGGTTCTTATAACTTAGGTTAACTTGATTCGATGACGCAATGGGTTCTATCACTAATATCTGACTCTGGCGGTACGTCTCACTTACGTCGCTACATGGACGAAACTAAATACCCATGAGGAATTTGGTCATTGCATTACAGTGTTACAGCTTGTCAAGAAGGCGTTCGATCAAGCTTCTACCCAAAGACCTGAAAAAACCTAGATTATCGACGAGCTCGAGAAAGAGCTCCTTCAAATGCAGGTTACTGTTTTGGAAAGTTTTGCTGGCGAGTACCTAACAGTAATTTTAATTACAAAATGAAATTCCATACATAATGTTTTGTTAATGTGTTGACAAATCTAATTATTGATTGGTGAATTGGTTAGGACATAATTTCTGGAGTCAAATGATGATTTACGTATAATTGAATGATTAGTATTCTCGAAACATTGCGCGCTTCATGAAGAAAAGGATCTACCATTCTTAGCCTTATAGTCTCGCTTTTCTTTCGTCCGATATTCCCGCTTCCTTATCTCCGAAGATAATTCAATAATAAGTAATATTAATATAATTGTACGGAGCCCTCGCAATATCAGTTCTGCTCATACTTTGTCAGACATATGTTTTGCTATGAAACTTGTAATGTCGAATCATTCTACCATAAACTACCGGTGAATAGTTTCTAAGGTAATAGGTACATTTTGTAAATTACCTCCTTTAAACAATGCAGACTATTCATTGTAATTAGAGATTTGCTTCGGAAATCATTTGCAGGCTATTTGAAATCCGTTGCTCCCTTTGGTCTTCTAGATTGTATAATGTACTTTGCGGAACTTTAAGGGCTTCGGAAGATATTTGAATTGCCTTAAATAGAGGTTCTAAATCATTTTGAGAATAACTTAGTTTTTACATGAAGCATACGTTCTTTTAATTTCATCGGAATTGACATAAATAATCAAAGGGTTGATGTGAGTAATCTACTTTCTTTTTTTGTTTTATCTAAATGATGATAAATAAATAAGGATGGGGTTATTACAAATGGGTATTAAAATACTAATGCTAACTGTGGTAACATATTATAGTATAAACAAAGGCAATACAAATTTAAATGTTTGTACACCACTGGTATTGCAGAAAGCACATCTCAAATCCACGACAACACTTGACACTTGGACTGCGTCTTGAGAAAATGAACGCCATTTCAACGGCAGCCAGGCAGCGAGAATCGGTGAAGGAGAACAGAGCACAAACATACGTAGGTATATAGACAAACATCCAAACACCTACAAGACACCTCTTATGCACATATAAGAGTGGTGGGTAACAGTCTGTTCGATTGTCATCCCAGTCTACACGATGGAGATTGAAAGAAAGAACGAGAGACTGAGACCATTTCGGGATTCTGTATATCTTGTGAAGTGAAAAGAAAACATTCCATTCGAAAGGGAAAAAAGTGTGGTTCTTCTCTCTTTTACTGTCGAACAGTTTTACACCTACCACCTCAACTCAAAAGCCCTCTGGATTGATTCAATTTCGCGGAATGGTCTTGTGTGTGTGTGTGAGAGAGGTTATTTTTACGCACCGTCTCACATATTTTATAAGGTGGTCGTGTGAGCAGAGAACTATTATCATGGAATTGTCGTAAAGTTTTTTCTTTCTTCTGTCGTCGCCGCCATAGGCCGAATGAGTAGGTAGAAAGAATCCATCTCTAAAAAGACGAAAGGAAGATCTCCCTCCCTCGCAAATGTTGTAAATGTCCTTCGTGAGAGAAATGCAATATTTGCGGCGATCTAATAGCTATAGGAGGAGGAGGAGAAAAAATATGGATACTCGTTATAGATGAGACGGATTTGAATGGGGGGATCATATTGTCACTCATTTTTTAAATTGATATTGGTGCAAGACGTCGACTTTCCATCATTTTATTCTATAAATATTTTATATATTCTCCTTAATGTGAGACCATATGAAGATTCATGAATTGTGGAAATATTTAATATGCTCGAAGTAATGTCCCAGGCTTCTCTGAGCTTCGAGAAATTATATTGTAAAACAAGAAATTTGTATAAGTTCTTGGACCAGGTTGTTCTCATAAACCTAACGATCCAGATGGTCGAGGATTTGTTACAATATCAAAAAAATAGTCCAAAAGTATAAAGATATTTTAAATACTATTACAAAAATAGAGGGAACCACCTTTAAGAATTTTCGTCTGCTAAAATATTGTCGACGATTATTTATCTTCTTTTTTTAACGCATTCGTGAAGATCCAGGTCTTTCTAAATTTGTCTCTTTCCATATAATAAAAAAAGTATAGAAACGCATAGATATCTTCTACAATATAAACATAATGGGAGCAAGCTACGGCATGTTGATTTTTGTGCAAACAGTATTATTCTACCCCCTCCAGATTTCAACCTATGACAACATGATTATTTTTTTTAATAGACAGCCCATAATTTTGTATCATGTATCTTGCGAATTCAGAAACACCATATGCCGGGGTATTAAAAGCAACGGTATATTTCTCTTCTTTGGGGTACCCGTGTCTTTAGTTTGATCTTGAGATAAATTTGCTTTAAATTATAGGTCCGTTTATCTCAGGTAATACTAAGAAGCCGGAAAAGTCGCCTAGACTCGAATACGAGTACGAAATATGTAGGCGAGAAAAAACTCAAAGCCCGACCAAATACATATTAGACTTTTAGACGATCGGACGACAAGAACAAATTAAACCAAAAATGTTGCTCACCTTGGATATAGACTAGTAGTTCAATGGGTACAATTACAACATTTATTATATTTTTTTTATTGTTTATCAGTAATAACTTGTTTTTTATGAAATCGGTTATTACAAGTTGTTTTAGATCTGTATGAGTAAATAAATTTAAACGAATATATTTATTCATTAACACATGGTATTTCATATTTCGAAATATTGTTCTCCATGTTTTCTTAATTCAGAAAAGTATGTCATAACATTTTTTATTGCTCCTGTTGAGTAAGCGCTTCTAATTTTTATGTAATTTATCGAAAAATTATACATCCGACAATATCCATATATCCAATTTTATGATATACTTACTATAGCTGTTACTCGTGGCTTTGTCCGCGCTACCTGCCAATGAAAATCCTGTTGGAATCGGTTTAGCTGTTAAAGAGATTCGCCGAAACAAATACACAAACAAAAATTATTAAAATAGCTTTTTTGTTATTAGTGACACATATACTTCGATATGCAATTAGTCGAAACTTGTTATTTTGAAATTGCAAACATACACTTCGATCTTATTTACTTGTATTGATTCTTTTTCTAAAAGAAAAATAGCCTGAGTTATGTATTCCTTATATCCTTAGCTACCTGACAGTGAAAATTCCGTCAGAATCGGTTCTGTCGTTACTGAGCTTAGCCGGAACAAACAGACAGACAGACAAAAATGTTGTTATTGTTGACACAAATACTCCCATAGTACGCAATTAGTTAAAACCTGTTATTTTGATTTTACAAAATGACACTTCGATTTTATTTATTAGTATAGAAACTAGTGTTGTTTATGAAAAGCATTTTCATAAACAACCCTTCATATAGGAGAGATATCAAATTATTATTAGATATTTATCAATTATTTATAGTTAATAGGTAGACCAACGTCAACTGCTTGACATATTTCCATATAATATGAAGTTCAAATAAGCGCACATTGATAGATCAGTAGGTATTTAGAAAACTTATCCTTAGACAAATAAATTGCCCATTGAAGCCAAAATAACTTTAAACAGTCCAGCTGAGAGTTTCCATTCTTAAAGATAAGATCGTTATCTTATGTGGATATGAAACTCAGCTATATCTACCCCACTCAACACTCAAGTGTGTAGACTATTACACCTTAAAATACAAAAGTTTGCTGTTAAGTACCTACCTCTCTCCGAGCTCTGTGAAATTTCAACTGCATCCACTTAACAGCATAGTCCATACTATTTCACTTATAGCCCACACAATGTGGAAGAGAACCATCTGTAGGGGCAGTATATTTTAAGATAACTTCTACAACTTTCAACAAGCGCGCAGATCGTCGAAGTCCTGTGTTTCCTTTCCTTTCGGCCCCGGCTGGCATCGACATTTCGCGAAATATGGTTCTCCCCTAAAACTTGTTTGCAACTTCATAAACTTCATAACACCCTTGATAACAACTCACTCCTACTCGGCGGCAAGGAATTTTCCAAGGAAACGGTTCATTGTCACAAGAGGACTACTGCTGTGTATGTGTGTGTGTGTGTGTGATAAAGGAGATGTTACACGTGTACATTGCTTTATTTGAATAGTACACTGATTTAAATTGTATTTATAAATTAAACGCTTCAAAACTGTCAGTTATAAAACATTTCCATGGTAACAGCCTCAAAGCTGTCCAGATTAATTGGGTAATGTTCCTACTGTGATAAAGAAGCAAAATTCAAGAAATGCCTTGAGTTTAGTTATAGGGAACCCTTATACAATTCGAAAGAGGATTCAATTCTGCATTAAAATATGTAATAATATAGAGGGTGTTCCATTTAAGATAACGAAGTTTTTCAATATCTTATATTGAAATTTTACAACCATATTTTTCCAACACCCTGTATGATTTTTGATATTGAAATATGATACAGGCTATAACCTTGACCTTTATCAATATGATAAAACCTTTAGCTCAAGTTCAAAATGAGCAACTTTGGAAATTATAGAAAAATAGTTCATACCTTACATTTCAACAAATCTTTGGATATTTTCAAAATGGAAAGAGATAGGTATAGGGAATACTGAAGAAACTCACTTTTATTTTGACTCTTATATCCGAAAATAATAAAAAATATAGGACATTCAATTTAAGAAAACATAACTTTGATATGTATCTTTTTTTTGAATCACCCTGTATGTATAAAAATAATTTTAGATTGTGGCCAGAAAAATTCTGCATCTATTTCGTTTATCATAAAAACATTATATTGTATGGATTCCCCTTGAGAGACCGTGTCGTATACGGTGCCCCACCCTGTATATATATATATATATATATATATATATATATATATATATATATATATATTTAGTAAACTTAACAATATATGTCCATAGTAGAATTAGGTAATAGCAGAAATATATCGGTTATATTAAACTATTGTTTACTGATTAGCTGTCAACTTTCTGATTACTAAGCGATTAGTAATCAGTCAGTTCAATGGACACGGCCATTATGTGAGGTAATATTTGAGGAGCTATACTGTTCTAGATCATAAGATTAGAAATTTTCCTGAGCTGACAAAAAATGTGTTATCGGAGGCGTTCAAATAAAGGTACGAAAAGAGTAACACAAAATCTCAAAAACTAATTGACAAGTGAAGCTGAAATTTGGATGGTAGGTAGTTTATAAATAGGAGACGTCAGCTAAGAACGGATTTTTCGAAATTTTGATTATATGGGGTAAAAATAATATAAAAGGATGTTTTTTTGAATATTTCTGGAACAAACGATAATATCTAAGATCTGATGTGACTATCATATTAGAGTCGAAACTTTTCTATAACATAAACCACTTTGAATCTCCTACTAATTTCAAAATCCCAATGTTATTTTTTTAGCATATTTATGGGATGTACTGCTGAATGAGAGAGCCGCATATATGTGACTAGCTGTAAAGGTCACGCTGACAGTTTCGCCTTGACAAAAGATGACGTTCAGTAATATTTAATATACCTACTTTAAAATTCTGTGCTTCTGGCAGAAAGGTCTTCAAGTATATAGGTTCTGACCATTGATATAGTAATGGGAAGGGGAGACGACATATGTGTTTAAACTCATTTACAAGAATGGCATCATTTACGTAATGTTACTCTTAGGAAAGCGACTTGCACAGTGTCGGATACAAACTAATTTAATACTTTGAAAAAATTACAATAGTTTTAAAGTAGCAATACTTGGTATTAATTAACTTTATTTATTATTTTTAATAATTTGTTTTGTCTGTACTTGTATAAGTAGCAGCAGAATCACTTCAGCAAATATTCCACAATATAATTTTTCATATCCTGAGAAATTTCTAAGTACGTATCTGACGTTTATTAACACTTACTTCTGGAATGTGATTCCAAATGTTTTCTTTTCAATACAGTTTTTTTGCTGCAGCAGGATTGTATGGCAAAACAAGGGATATTCATTTGAGAGAAATAATGGATAATATTGAGTTACAAATAAATCTCTACACCAAAATAGCATACAAAACCTCGAAAACACGCAATGAAGTGTTATTACTTGTCAAAATGATACTATCTCTGGTACTGACGCACTATTACTAGCATGAAAACATGCCACTAATGAGCAACTGCTAGTTAACATATGTGCCCATACCTTGTTTAAAAATCATTTATGTTTTTGATTAATTTTCCGTTTTGGCAGAGGGCATGCTTTTGAATTTAATAATAAGCGTGCGCATCAGTACCATATGACAATTTGAAGAAAAATTAGAAGCCAATCTGTGTACCAAGAAATAGTAAGGCGATCCCTTTGTTGTCGCTTTGCGAGGAAACACGTCAGAACTCTTAAGATTTGATTAACAAAGTCTTGCATTTTTGATTAGATAAACTGTTTGTTTTAGGTTATCATGAAGTTTATAAAGCCAATTATGAATTCGGATCCAGCGTGTAAATGAGAATATGCAGGAATTTGAGGCGTTTATATAAGAGGCTATGTTCTGACTGACAAAACTCAACATACTACTGGAGCCACTGATATGAAAATGCCCAAGTTTATTCGTGAAGGGCCCTGGACGCTCAGATTTGCCAACATTTTGGTTTTATATACCTACATCAAAGCGGCTGTGATTAGGTAACATGTTTTGAGCTCAATCTGACCACTAAACATCGGCACACCAGATAAGAATAAAATAATACAAACGAAAGTAAATTCTTTTTTTTTCATTTTTATTAGAAGGCTACATAAATAACCCCATGGCAACTGTAGGGCATCATAATGTCAGTATTATTTTATTCAAGTTAGCCATGGAATACCTTGTCCTATTATCCCCATTATATTATTATTTTTTGTAAAAATTTTCATTCTTGTTGGATATTGCATTGACTCCTGTATATTTTTTTCTTCCTCATCCAGGCTTCATCACCAAGAACCGTTCGTTAGGTTTAAATGCTTTTTAACTATTTTTCTTGCACCATATTTTTTTTTTCGGGTAAAGCTTTTATCAAAATCTTATTTGCATTTGACTACCCCATATTTTAATGATTTGAAATTTACGAATTTGAACAACCTTTCAAAAACATTATGACGCCCTGCAGTTGACATTGCGTTATGCAGCCTTCTAAGAAAAATGGAAAAAAGGAATATTTTAATTTCGTTTGTAATATTTTATTCTTATCTGATGTGCCGATGTTTAATGGTCAGATTGAACTCAAATCATGTGTACTAATAAAAGCTGCTTATTATTGCAACGACAAAAATAGCACTGCAATATAAATTTAGCCCTAGATCCGGCCCTGTATTGTCATCCTTATACGGAATAACAGCAACCGTTCAAGCATTGACGAATTCGTACTGTTAACAAATTTTATTGAACTCGGCTTGAAAACAAAAAATTCGGCGGTATATTCGGCGATAGAAATGAAACCGGCTAGCGCTTAGAGGTGAGTGCTGTTACAGTAGCTAGTGGGCTATGTACGAAAACGTTTTCATGACACCAACCACGAGCTTATAGTATTGTTCTTCCAAACGCTCATACTCATGAAGAACCCAGACCAATATCTTTAATCAGTGCTGAAGCTTTAAGAGATTGAGGTAGTACAGACCAATTTTAATTTAATTGAATTCAGAAGTAAGAAGTTGCTTATATGTTGTTTAAGGAATCAGATGTTGAAATAATATCATGTCCGAATGAATTGCATCCTTTATTCATAACTTTTGGAAAGTCATCACTTCTCAATTTTCCGCTTACAAATTTGTGGGCAGTATTTTATAAACATATTTAAATTTGTTGTAATTTTTCAACAATATAATCTTAATAGATATCATTATTAATAAGATCCTAATTTTTAATCTAGGCAGGGTATCCCTAAAAGGTTAGTCAATAAAGTACTACATATTCCTAAGATCAAAATAAGCGGTTACAAGAAAGAATACATCTTTACAAAGTTAAGCATACGGAACGCTATACAATTTTGAAGTTAAAATCGTTTTTCACAATATTAAGTCATGGGATTTTCCTGAAATTTGATACTGTGAACATAGATGAGGCAAATAGACCCAAAAATAAATAATTTCCTTGCTCTTATTAATCTTTATGTATCACACACACATTTTCGATAGTTTAATACTTAAACTTGAACACCTTAAATTAATTTTTGAGATATATTTTATTATATAATCTTTATAGTGCGCCTAAATTTTAATGATTACAGGACAATTTTTGTCGCAACAATTACCTATGTATGCTTTAGCATGGGAATTACGTGATGATTTTACGATCTAAAGGATATGATCCGATGATATATAATTCCTAAGACGACTCAAACGATTGGCTCATCTACTCGTTTGCCCAAACCTGTTTTCATCTACTGAACATGACAGATGTATTGCGAAATTTAGTGAAATTGCTAACATTTCCTGGACCTTATTAGATGCATATGATTAATCTTTCATCACCAACATTTAAAGTGGATATTTTCGCAGTGAGAGAGATCTCTTGCTAAAATGAAATGACCACCTAGTGAGGTATATCATGGTTGGCAGTAGAAGAGTAGCATATTATGGGATCATAAAAACCCGGCAAGGCGTCGCTTTTTAGATTTTACTGCACTACCGTCATCTTAGCAACCAACCGGCACTGAATTATTGATACTTTAATTCGCACGAAATGCCAAAACATGAATCTTGCATCCTGCCATAAATGTATGTACCTAACTTGTTCAAATATGCGAGCTATTTGGTAGCTGGCTTCGCATACCAGAAGAAAAGATTAAAATTTTGATTTAAGGTGGAATATTTCCATAAATAAAATCATTTCATATATAACATTCTGTCTCTGGTTTTTGAAAATTAACTGTGACAGTTGACAACTGAAATATCTGTTTCCAATTTGTTCCAAAAGTGAACTATAATACTCTATTACTTAAATCTGCTACGTACAAGTATTCCTGGCTTAGCAAAGTCCATCATAGCAAAATTTCTGATTTTAAGATACAGTAAATTCTAGCAGTATCTATGTATCTAGTGGGTACTGTTGGAACACTCTAAATCCCAATCTTTTGATTTAATAAAATATATTGATAATTTTTGCCTGATGAACTTAATATTTTTTTTGTATCAATGGTTCTTAGAACACTGGAAAATCTAGGTGTGGGGGTCTTTGATCCACTTTATGTTATTCCAACTGTAAATTGTTTTTTCTTTCTCTAATGATTCTTAGAATTACATTAGATCTGCCATCGTTTCTTTAAAAACCAGCAAAAGTACAGATATCTATGATCTTTCTACATTTCTTACTAAGAAAAATATTAATAATTTCATATTGCCCCATAAGAAACTTTACCATTTGTATTTCGACAGTAATACATATTCCGATAGAGATAAAAAATTACAGGCCAATTTCTTTAGTACATATCTGTTTTTTTTAAACTTCTATGTTCTCAATTACTTGAATATTTTGAAAGAAGTAATTTATTTTGTGCTCAACAAAGAAGGGAAGAAGTACTTCTGACACTGTCATGCTTGATAGATATCAAGCTGTTTACGTAAATGACAAATGGTAGAACTCGGAGTCCCGCAATGGTCAGTTTTGGGGCCTCTTCTCTTTTTAATTTTCATCCATAATCTTCCTTTTTATCTAAAGACCTTTAAGGTTACACAGTTTTCAGACGATACTACTGTCTCCCTGGCATCTGGCAGTCTTGCTTCACTTTTGAAGGATAGCGGGATGGCCGTCGAGTGCTCTCAATTGGTTTACCTCTAATAGACTCTTAGTTAATAAACAACATATAAGGGTTTTCTGTTAAGGAGTATGTCGGCGACTGTCGTGTGGGTGGTCTAATTACTTATGGAATTACGTCTAAAATATGGTATATTGGCATGGAGTGCACTTCTCGCTACAAAATTTTCGCTTTTCAAAGGAAAGTCCTCAGGATACTTTCTGGCTAAGACTATCGCGATGATTGAAAGCCACTATTCATAGATCAGAAAAATCTAACCTTCATATCTTTATATATTCTTAAAGTGTCAACATTTGTGCACAAAAATAAAAGCAATTTTGATATTAATGGGTCAGATCATGATTATTATAAGATCCCTTTGGCTATTTAGAATTTGCCCTCAGAATTAAGAAACTGCTGCAACAATGTGGTTTTGATCGCATTGACGAGTTTTTGAATTTTGATGTGAGAGCATTTTGATCTCGTTAGTTGGATGGATTTTACATTTGATTAATAATATTTTATGTTTCCCATTGGTGCAATTCCTGACAAGTGTAAAATAATCTAATTTGTAAGGCATTATATCACTAATAAAATAAAAATTGAATAAAATTAAATTCAACTACATTTATTTAAGATTATTTCTATTGTTCTCAATTATAGGATAAAAAAACTATCAAAAATAATGATTGCATAAAAAATAATTATCAAAATGAGATGTCGTATACTATGGAAAATACGCGAAGACACAATATATCCATATTCTTATCCAATATATACAATATATAAAAAAGTAGTCTATCGAAGAAAATTTATTTTTTGTTTAATTATATTAATCATATATCTAGCAACAACATTTATCAGAAGCGAAAATGGAAATAATATCGGTTATATGAATTATTGTTGGCCCTTGCCTTCATCAATCAACCTTGCGCCTAAGCAAATAAGCGACTTCGATTGATGCAGGTCTTATTGTGTTCATATTACAAGCTATCGTATCTAAAATCACAATGGTCGTATTTGTAACATCTTATTTGGAGAATGGATCTGAATTTGCCTATTAAAATATTCGACATATCTACT
Source organism: Crioceris asparagi (assembly GCA_958507055.1). Lineage (NCBI taxonomy): Eukaryota > Metazoa > Arthropoda > Insecta > Coleoptera > Chrysomelidae > Crioceris > Crioceris asparagi. The sequence goes on along the minus strand of OY293830.1, from coordinate 10,500,316 downwards.
TGAGTATGACTGACATTCTATTAAAAGGACTGCTAGTCTAGAATACCCGGTCAAACATAGAAGGCTAGAGTAAAGTATCAGGTCAATAGGATGCTTCACTGCAGCCTGATTCTTAAGATGTCTTTCGAGCAATGTGGCCAGAGTGGCAAAGACAAAAATTGTTATAATCTGGAATAAAAAATCACTACTTTCTTATACCACATACATAGTCAATAAATTTTATTTACGTAATGAAACGTAAGAGGAAAAAATAAAAACATATAAAACATGGACAGCTACATCAACAAATCAAATCAAAATCATAATCTAAACTAATCATCTCATTTTCGATATATAGCTATTAATGGCAGCATTGTCTTTGAGTGCAGATACTTCAAAACCGTTTTTGGTAGGGCCATTGTTGACCTCGTACAGCAAACTAGTCTTTAATATTTAACAGCTTGATGTTGCTGGAGAGCACTATCAGTCCATATTATGATATAAGTCTATTATGGTTCATTGGTATTGTATTTTGATCACAGAGAAGGATTTATCAAAATGTTGAATGAGCGTTTGTTTTGATAATTAAATTGTAATATAATGGATTTGAAATGTGTTTTGTCTTCGAAATTTTGAAAACAATCCGTAATATCAATCCGAATGAATTGCATTCGATGCATAGATGGATATTAAAAATCCGGAAAATACAATTTCATTTCCCTTGTAGCACAATAAACTAATGAAATATTGACGTAAAATATTTTTTATCTCGAAATATGTATATATGATGGAGATCTGGAGATGTATTAATAACTTCATATTATATAGCAGTGATTATCTATGGTATTAGTGTAGTTTAGGGGCTTTTGTTATAGAAGCCCTAAAAAATCAAATGTTTTCAAAAATAGGTGTGTTTTATCATAATTTTTAATAGAATTGAGGCGGAAGGCGCTAATTTTAATGATTTGTCAATAAATAAGGGAAAAATGCTGTTCTTAGGACTTACGAAATTTTGGTGGAATTTTCGATTTGGTATCTTTTTTTTTCTTTTTAGTATCTTTTTAATCCCAAATAGTAGGTGTATAATCATCCTTGAATTCTATTAAACGGTAACATCCTTAAAAATTAGCAAAAACTGAGTGAAAATAGAAAACATATGTTCGCAAAAAAGTGAGGTTGAACGAATTGATAATTGACTTGTGCAGTATATTCAACATTCAAGTGCTGTAGATATCAATGTTGCCAACGCTGCCATTAGATTATTTTGTGAATTCAATTTCCAAAAATATTTGAATCAGAAAAAAATACCGACAATAACATCTGAGCTCAACATATTAAACAATTTTAATAGTTAAAATTTTTTTAATGGCAAATGTTGGGTGTTTAGATGCAACTTTTTTAAATGGAATTTAATATTTTATGAGAAAATGAAGACGAACTATTGTTTTTTAAATAATCATGGTGTTTTACTGAACTCCAAAAATTGCGAGAATTGTAATAACATGACATGGTCTGAGAATGGCACTATATGGCGCTGTCAGAAATCTTTTTTTTTTCTCTAAGGCAAGTATTATTGAAAAAATATTTTTTTGTAAATTTTAATAATAATGATAATAATAATAATAATAATACTCTTTATTGGTTCTCATCGGATCATGCAAAGATGATATAGAACAAGTCAGTATTTTTATAGTCTAGAAGTGTAATATAATCATTAAATTTAAAAGTAAATAAACTAACTAGTATAGTATACATTAAATTGATTTATACGCCTTTCTCAGAAGAATCCTTTTTCATTTCTACTTTGAACTTGCCAATTGGAAGCGTTTTGTATTGATAAGGAAGATGATTATAAATAGTCACCACCATATACTGTGGACAGTAGTATTTTGTAACCGATGAAGGGGTATCTCGAGAACTAAGGAATTTCTTGTTTGGTAATTGCTATTTCCCAAAGTTCTAAGCGAGGTCACGTTTTTCCTAGCGTATACTAGTACATGCATAATGTATAATGAGTAAAATGTTAGGATGTTCAATTTTTTAAAGATGTATTTACAGTTGGTTCTTCTACTTTCACCTACTATGCTTCGGACTGCTCTCTTCTGCAGTTTAAAGACTCTGTCAGCTTCACCAGACATGCCCCAAACTAGTAATCCGTAGCTCATTACTGACTGGTAGTTCGCGAAATAAACCATTATCAAAATAGGCTGTTCCACAGTTTTCCTAAGCTGATATAGGAGATAACACTTGGAAATAAGGTTTTTGCACACGTTATCTATATGGGTAGTCCAAGTACAATATTCATTAAGATGGAGACCAAGACATTTTACAGAAGAGCTTGGTGCAATAGATTTTCCATCAGATTTAACTAGTAGGCTATGGTCGGAATTACCATTTGAGTGACTGAATCTAAGGAACGTTGTTTTGTTCATATTTAACCTAAGTTGATTATGAGTAAACCACTCTTTACATCTCCCAATTTCTTGTTCTGTCATTAATAAATAGCAGATATAGAAGGGGACCTAAAGTAGAGCCCCGGGGAATACCTGCTGTAACATTAACTGGTTGTGACATATACTGGTAAATTTGAACATATTGAACTCTATATCTTAGATAGCTAGTAAACCATTCGAGTACAATGCCCCTAACGCCATAGATGTCAAGTTTGTGTAAAAGAATTTCATGGTTAACAAGGTCAAAAGCCTTACTTAAATCCAAAAAAGTACCCAATACTTTTTATTTTGGTCAAGTTCATTAAAAAGCCTATTTATGAAGGTGACCATCGCATCGTCGATTTCCCCTTTTGAAATCCATATTGATATTTATGCATCAAATCAAATCTGTTCATAAAGTTGATAACTGCATCTGATACATATTTTTCAAAAAGGTTTGCAATTGGACTATAGTTTTGTATGTCTGTAACTTCACCAGCTTTATAAACCGGGACAATTTTGGCCACCTTCATAGCACTTGGGAAAAGACCTTCCTGTAGAGAACGGTTTAATAGATATGTCAGGGGCTGTAGTAGCAAATGGGCACATTTTTTTTATGAGACAAGTAGTAAAGGAGTCAAATCCTTGGGCCTGCGAATTTTTCAAGTTGCGAATGATCTCAGAAATTTCAGCCTCGGTGACCGGTTTAAGGAAAAACGATTAAGGATTTCTTCTTTGAAGAGTGTTAATTTTTTCAACATTTCTTTGATCAATTAGTGAGATGAGGAATGTGTGTAAAATAGTGATTAAATTCGTTTGCTACCATTTCAGGCTCATTTATTTCTAAATTTTGTATTTTTGTATTCTGTTTTCAGAATTCTTATATGAAATTTAATAAACAAAATTCAAAGAATTATATCCAATATTTATAGTGGCTTACTCATTGATAGAAGTACCTCAATAATATTAAGACGTAAAATTAATGAATTACGGTCGAAATTCGACCACTGCATACCCACCACTACGTTGATATAAAAAAGTACAATTTCCTTAACAGTTTCTGAAAAGATTACCTGGACTGAAAATATAAATCATACGATTCCATCTAACCCTCTGAAAGGAATTTGGGAGAAAACCTTCTACATAAAACACAACATCTTTTCGATTTCTTTAGCGCCTCTCAAAGTCGTTTAATTTTAATTTATTAAAGGAGTTTGTCTCTCCATCTCTCTCACACTGTTTCACCGCAATAAACCCACAAGGACGTAGGGTTGGACTCCGTTAATGGAGTGTGTTGTCTGAGATAGTGAGAGCTTTCCTGTGAATTTGTGCAACTTGTGTAAATAAAAGATGTTTACCTCTTTATGGAGGTGAGATTGAGTATTCGCCATATTGAAGTATAAAATATAACATTTTCGTTGTTGTTGTTGTAGCTCCGTTGAGTTATTATTCATCATTCAGATTCCTTATATATAGACTTTGCAGTAGATTGAATAAATAATGAATTAGATGATACAGAATGTTCATGTTTGTAAGAAAGTTAAGATAAGTAGGAAAAGTTCATTTCTGCAATAACATTTTATTAATGTAAAAGTTTAAGGGTCTATGGTTTTCTCTACAAATGCGAGAATTTTGTATATTTACACAGAAACCAATTCAAAAGCTATCTTTGATGCTACAGATGATTTTCACTCCGAAATAACACCTAATGTCAACTACCTTAGAGCCCAATCGAAGAATCCTTGATGCTGCATACGGTCTCTTACTTCCATTTAATGGGACAATTAAAGTTTGTACGCATAATCATTATTCGCCAAGTTTATTTCCTGGTTGCAACGAGGACTTGACGGTCTCCTGTTTTACGGCACCTACAACTTAACTAGGTACGTCTGTTGTTGGACTATGTAGTCGGGACATCTTACTTAATAATTTTCATGAACCCAAATATAACACACAGACAAATTATAGTCAGAATTTATACCATTACAGCTTCAGAATGATACTAGTCATTCTCGAAAAGGGAATAAGCATTTTCAAATTGGGTTTGTCAGTATGACAGCAGTTAAAGTGTTTCAAAATAAAAAAGAACTATCAAATTCGATTTCAGAAAAACCACAAAAAAATGGCGCTTAGCAATTTAAGATAAGATTCTATCATCAAATATAACAATCCAGTCCTGTGCTCAATCCTATTGAACTGGCATAGTCATAAAGCCGTTCAGTAGAGAATAATTTAATAAATTTGACACAAACTTAATTTCGTTTTCGGCTACTTGAGATTACAATGAAACAAAATATTCATACAATAAATATTATCAATTCTCAAGATTTCTAGCCAGTCCTCAAAGACCAATTTCTAACGCTGTTTATCGATATCCAACTCCAAGTATTTGTTTTATTTTGTTAAATAAAGCGTATCGTTTTCAAGTTGATTATTCTGAACTAGCCTGCGATCAATGAATCCTATCTTCTGCTCTATAAGAAAAGCTCTATCTACGTTTGAAAACCTTATTGAAATCAGCTCTGTAATTTTGGACAGACAAACAAATAAAAATCTTTGTGTCTGTTCTATTATTTTTTTTTATCGTCGCCAATAATAATTCTGATCGCCCAAAGTGTGTTGGTATCAGGTAACGTAAGAGATGTTATTACGATTTACCGGGAATTTCATAATAATTTAATAATGGTATTGTCATAATTTATCAATGTATGTTTTTAGATGTACCTACATAACAAAAAATGAAAATACATTAGAACTGATATAAAATTGGTGGAATAGATATTTTCCCAAACAAATTAGACACACCTTATCTGATGGTGCTCAGAAGAATACAACATGATATTAATTCTATGGTACAGGTAATTTTGAAATTCAATTATAAATTTGGTCCTATCTTTCCAATAGTCATCAAAATCAAAATAAAGCGTCAACAATAGTTCATCATACTTTCAGCACATTCCTGCTGAAGTAACTATTAATTTTCTTTTAGTAATACCCAAACTTAACGTTGCCGCGAATAATATTTTTCTCAATACTGCTGGATAAATCTATATATTTTTTTAAAGTGTACACTCTTCCACCTACTGGAAAAGTTTAAGACCGTCGCTCAGCATTCTTCTTTCAAATGCAAAAACAATCATCAAAATCGGAGCATGTTTACGATGGAAGGTGCATGAAGAGATAAAAAAGCAACAACAAACAAGATTTTTTTTTCACGTAATTATCCTTTCTTTCTAGGAAAACTAGCTATCAAACATAGCAAAGGACTGAGCACAGATTCCAATATTGATGTGAAAGAATTAAAAAAAGAAAGAATCTACAGCTTTGTGCTATGTTAACTTATACTTTTCCATAAATTTTAGTTATATAAAAAAAATTGTTACAAAAAATTGGACCGACCGAACGACAGTTGGTGCACTAAAAAGTACAAAAGGATATTAATTCTATTGGTGCTGGTACTTTTGAAATTGTGCAGTTGCAATTAGATTGATATCTTTGGGACCAACTTCACAAGTACCAGCACCAATAGAATTAATATTATTTCGTATTTTTCAGTTCACCAAACGTCGGTTGAATTTTTTTTTAAATATTTATTTCACACTTTTGAGAGTAACGTTAATCACGAAAATCTTTGAACGTTCACTAATACCAAAGAAGATAGTACCTATCCTATTACCCACTTATATTCTTTGCTTGTATACCTATGGCTAAGATATTTCAGACAAGATCTGAAGGGTATTTCCCCTTTGCTATTTATTTTACGACCCCATTGCGGATGGATTTCAGGTACGAACTCGCTAAATATTATGTTATTGGTAAGATAAAGGCGAAAGTATAAAATCACTTTTTTACCTTTTTACAAAAAAATATGCAAATAAACTGAAATATCTTGTCCTCTATTATAAGTACTTGTTATTATCGCTGCAGAAATACGCATATGTATTTCGAAAACCGTAACTCGAAGGAAAAAATGTTCATTATAAATGTTGCTACAACAATTATTTTGATTCATATGGTTTCAGTTTTCTAAAGAAATCGCCCCCTCTACATATCGAAAATACACATATGTGAGATTTTAACATAAATGTAACTCGAAAACCATAACTCTTTCCGGATTTTGTCCTATCTTTAATTCAGTCATCTGAAATGTTTTATTTTAGAGACAATTTGCTCCCTCCACTCTCTCGGGGGCGGTTTTCGGAGGTAAGGAGATTTCGGATTTGAATTTTCAAGAATATGGGACCATTTCTAAAGTCTCCTTTTTCAAATAAATCAAAAATCATCAAAATCGGAGTACGTTTACTAGAAACATCGAGCGCACAAACCAAAAACAAAGCAGGCAGTCGAATTGTACCTATACCTCCTCCGTTCGGGGTTCGTCGGTCAAAAATGACTGAAAGTGAGTAATTGTGAATGTTTTATAGATAATTTTCAAGTTTTGGGTCTTGGTAATGCTATAGACAGATTAACTTGATATGTTCAAAAATCAGTAATATTGAACATCAATCTTCTCTAATCAGAAGTACCAGGATATAAGTTCCATTTATCTATATAAATAAACAATAAACATTAAACCTCTACCTGTTGTGCCGATGCAAAATGTTTCACATACATAATCTGGCAGCAAACCAATCTACTTTACATACAATCAGCTAATAGTATATCCCTTATCTTGGATCATCTAATATTCCGGGGAAAACTACTTAACTCCCGGCATATATGCAGTGGATAGTTTACTCCATGTTTTATTCATATTTGAGTCTCATTGACGTTCCGCAGGTAGTAAAACAGTCATGGCACAATCCGGAGAGGCGCATTTATAGGGCTTGCTACAATATGGACTGAGGATCTTTATGCCTGTCAATGTTGGATAATGGAATAAGATCTTCATAAGCGCTGGTGTAAGTATCTACCTGATATATAGGTATGGATGGTGAGATTAAAATGGAAATGGAATTTCTATTAGATTTTGATTAATTGAATATAAATTCTTGGAAGGCTGACCGCTTTTTATTATATACTCATATGTGAGGTGGACATATAGCTTTCAAAATAGCATTGATTATATGATAGTGAGCATTGCAGAAATATTTTGATATCTTAGAAAAATGTATGAGACAGTTGCAGATAATAATTTGGTCAGTCATATCTTATTATTTGTAGGTAAAAGATTAAAAAGAATCTTGCCGAATCCAGAACTGGGAGGTGCACAAAAAAATCCTGATCACAAAACCCCTGACATATAAAATTTAATGGTGCTGATGAATTTGATGGCTCTTTTCATGGGGACTATTTGAGTGGACTTATGAAACAAAAAAAAACGCACTGAATGCGAATGAAAGAATGAAACGAACAAAATGGCTTTGGCACTGATTGAGATTTTTTTTATTTTTCATAAATCCTTTCAAACTGTCCCCATGAAAAGAGCAAACAATTTAAAGCGTATAACAAAATTTTAGGTATACCAGTGATTTGGTGTTGACGATTATTACTGCACTCTCCAGTTTTAAACTGGACAAGAGTCTTTTTAAGCATGTTTTAACAGTTTTTCGGAGTCAATCCATGTGAGAATAAAGCAAAGTACGAAATTCACTCTATTATATTTATTAATAAGTTATATTCAAGACATTACTATCACATGTCAACATCAGAATTGGGGAAAATGCACTCCACCCCCCAGAACTTTACGACTAATTGACCGATTTCGATATTCTGCGTAGCGTTGGAAAGGTTTTGATGACTTGAACTCATTTGATGGGTTGAATAAGAATCTCAAACACTGAATAACACAACATTTAGAGAGATTGAATTTATTTTCATCATTTTTCTCAAGGTTTTCGAGGCATGAAATGCATAAATGTATTTACTAAACTGCAAGATTTGCATCCTGGAGATATTGGCCATAGAAAAACATTTTTTGAATTTTGGTGGTGGAGGTTTTTGAACAATACTAAGCTGTCCTGGAAACAGTAGTAATATTGTTTGTTTGTTTTCGCTTATTTATGTAAATAATTCATAAACCTTACAATTTAGATATAAGGAATGCTAATAAGGATGGAAGAATGCAATATAAACATAAAGTACAATGTATTCTAATTGAAATAATAGATATTTTCTGAATGTTAGACTGCATTTTTGGAACACCTGGCACGTTTCACGGAATTTCCATATGCCCCAAACATAAGACTTATACTTTGTTAAAACTTGTCAAAAGGAGCTAAACCCCTTTTATGCACAAATTTTTCAGATAGCGAATTACGTTCAAATTTGCCTTGAAAAAGGATTAGAATAACAATTTTAAATGAAAAATAGATATTATTCCATTTGAAATAAGAACGTTAGTACCTATCCACTCTCGAAATGACCGAAAGTGACTTTAAGCTGCCATTATTTTCATAGAGCCTTCTAATAATAACATTAATGAAAGTTTTAAAACCTAAAATAAGAATATTTTTCTCATAATGTCTAATTTTCCAATTACAGTGAAAAAACTGTTTGTATGAATTCTTCTAAAGCTTCTTCTTACTTCAAAAACTGTTTTTAATGTTTTCAAAAAATTCTAAATTTAATTGTTTCCGGAAGTATCCAAATTTCAATTTTCGGAAACACACTTTTATATAACAAGGTAATTTTGGGGAGAAATACAAGTTGCATTTCCATTTTTTATGGGAATATTTATTTGCAATCCCCTATCTTCTTTCCTCTATGAGGTTAAAAGAAAAAAAACACCAAGGAAAGCAAACACCTTCAGCTACCTAATTATTTCTATTTGCAATGTACGAGGAAAATGATATAGATTTGATTTCATTTTTGCACATCTGGAGCCTAAGTGTCAAATTCATATTTTCTTTTAACAAAGTACCTACTCTTTCTATGATATTTCCATCAAAACATAACTGTTCTAGAAAACATGTCATGTATTCTTAATTTTTGGTGTATCGTACCTACAAGGTGGCAAGAGGAACCCTTACCTATAGACTCGATCTCTTTCATCCGATTTTTCCCCTAATATCCGGAAATCCAGAAGTAAAACCTCAAGAAAAATATAGGTGGTCAAGATTGCAGGAAAAATAAAAGTATGTCTCTAATAATAATAGGTGTCACTTCTTTTCCATTCTTCAATATAATTTCCAATAAAATTCTTATATTTACTATATTTTACCGTGATATAAATGTACGGAACCCTCGGGGTATGAGTTCTATTCGTATTTGCCACATTTTCTCTACGTGGAGTATCTGAGAAAACTAATAAAATGATAAGAGAAATGAAAATTAACATTAAGTTAATATATATTCTCATTATTATTATTATTATTGAAATGAAATCAAATAAGTTAACAAAAAGAAGATTGAGCTAAATACCGGTTATATTTATTATATTTATATATTTGTCCCTCATATTCAATGAACTTAGCTATAAAATTTTAGTTAAATTCATGGACATAAAGTCACTAGCTGGTTAATTTTGATATTTCCCATATCAAACCATACAAATTTATATACCTATACTCGGGTATGTATACCTACGCATCGGCCTCATTCCCCAAAATGGAATCTGAACATAAAAGCAAATGGGTGTTATCCACAAAGGTGGCAGAATACATATATATGTATCATGATGAAGCAATAAATTTCCAATTAACTGCTACCCTTCTAGTTCGTTTCATGACACATCATACACCTATAGGTAGCCAGCAGAGGCAAGAGCAATCTTGCTAAGAACACGGACAAGGTCACCCGCACTGACCGCGCCTCAATGGAGCGCTCTGCTCTGCTAATGAGAGCGTTATTAAGTCCCTTTGAGCAGCAGCCGTGCTCTATCGAATGCGTGGATGGAGCCTGTGCCTGCTGCTGCTGTGTTAACCTGTTGCCACACGTTTTTACCATACCACGCCACTAACGGCCGCTATTGATGTGGTATGGCATGACCGCTGGATTATATTAAGGACACTCTTGCACATACGCACACACACTCATACGCACACAAAGTGATTATGTCGATAATATGTCATCCACATACACGTCTCTTATTTTTGAGCTCGCGTACTCTATTCAGAAGCCAATATTTTATAGCTGACAAAATATATCTCTCTTCATATGTGGAAATTTTATGGGTTTGTTGCCTAATTCCTTCATCTATATATTAATAGGCGATCCTCGATTCTCTCCCCTTTGAACTAATTAGAAATTGATGTTTTGAACACCATCTCAAAGGTTTTGAGTTGTAGATGATCGGAAGTTTTTCTGAAATTTTAAAAGCGGGGAAAATTTTAAATGTATGTTTCTGCTGGTCAGTGTTAATTATGCGGTAGTCAAGGTCATGTTTCAGTGGGGAGCCATTTTAATCATAGAGGTATTATACAATCAGCAGGCAAGTCCTGTACAGCACTGTAGGTGCCTTTTGTGTGAGGGAGAATTAGTTATTTGGAGATTTAGAGTGGTGGGAAGAACGTCAATGTTCACCGGATTTACAGCTTCGGTTATTTGGGTATTGGAGACTTTGACTTGACAGATACATGGATATTTTGCAACTATCCAATTTCTTCATTTCGAATGCTAACATCTTGCAGAAGTGATCTGTAGCTTCTTTGTTATGAGCTCATCTAGGCCACAATGTACTAATTTCCTTTTTCCTGGAAAAATCTTTCTCAGTATTAAATAATCTATTTACAAAGTTAGAACAGCATCTTCAACAGAGGAACTTGAAAAAGCCATCAACTGCTTTCAAGTATTTTTTCTCAAACCACAGTCCTCAGTTAATATTTATAAATTTAATTGATTAACAATTGACTCTGACGAGATCACAGCAAGCCGACGCCAACAAACCAATCGAAATTTGCGCATGCGCGTAATTCTGGAGACTGTCAGAATGTTGAGCTTGAACGAACTTCTTGAGCATTTGGAGATTCGGCGATTTTAACGTTACTCGCTATGGTCACGTGACTATTTCAGCCAGTGACGTGAATCTCCAAATACCCGAATCCCCAAATCTCCAGCGCACAAAAGGCATCTCAAGTGGATATATTCCAAGGGTAAAAAGACAAGGAGATATTTCTTGTTCGTGTTTGTCTTTTTTCAATTTTATTTAGACAAATTATGAGCATTTCGAATTGACAGTTATAGCTATCAATAATCTATCACCAATAAAAAAAATAAAAGAGATAGAAAATCTTTACTTTTATGTGGGGACGCATTATTGATTGACTTGTCCGCTCTATATTATATAATCTGTATGATTTCCATACTGTTCAGCAAATTGGTTTGTAGATTGGAGGACACACATTGTGGATATGCTCTGTCACTGTCGTTATTTTTTTCAAGCTTAATTGTTAACAAGAAGAAGAACAAAAGTCAAAGATATAGTAGAAAGAATACGTACATTAAAGTGGAACTGGGTGGGAAATACCGGAACAATGACAGACAACAGATGGACGCAGAGGGTGAAAGAATGGAGGCTATGGGAGAAAAAAAGAAGCAGAGGAAGACTGCAAACAAGATGATCAAATGACTTAAAGAAATTGGCTGGACATAACTGGATGAGGAAAGCATGCAACAGACAAAACTGGCAGAAGTTAAGAGAGGCATTCTCTCGTCGATGGGTGGAATCAGCTGCTGAAAAAAGAGGAAAATAACTAATAAAGTCAATATTAGTTTGGGCAAAAAAAGATTGCCTTATCATAAGTTCACCTTGTTCATCAAATCTTTGTACCTAATTCTACGAGATTTTACTAAACTATCCTTCTAGTAAATTTACCTTTTTCATGAAGTTATAAAAAATGCGTCGAAAATAAAGATGAACACAAAATTTACCGAATCCAATCAAATTTGATATATCAACGCCAAACATCCAATCTAGGTCACCATCCATAAACCTACCTAACAAAATCTCCCTCTCCTCGTTCCAATGAACTCGAGAACTGCTAATAAGAACGATGATTTTATAACCATAGATGTTTTATATGGCTAACGATGTAGGTGTCTTCAAAGTTTGTTCACCTTTCGCTATTTACATGCGCGACGTTACATATTAAGAGTTGTATGTGTGTGTGTATGGGTATAGAGCAAATTGGATTTGGGATGTTCACGAAACCGATCCCCTTTACGTCAAAGGACTTTACAGTGTGCAACAAACCGTATTTGAAATAGAACGGTCTGTCGATATGGGCATCCATCCTCCGCCTTCTTCTCTCTATCAAGCGTGCAACGATTTGACATTAAAAGGACCGCGAACAAGAGGGAAGCTGAATACTCAGTAGACAGAAGAAGGAACACTGTGATATAGATTTCGGCTGTGTACAGTGTGTCGCAAATATGAGCTAGACTAGGTTAAAAGGAAAAAGTTATTAAGAACTGAGTGGAAAGATCAATATTTTTTCAAAATTGAATCTATAAGTATTTTGGTTTTGGAAATTGCTGCCAAAAATATACAACCTTTAGAATTGTTTTGCGTTCTTCACTCAATTTATGCATTCCCTATACTATTACAGATTTTGTATAAAATTTCTGAAAAATAGATTTTACACTTAGAGAGATAGTCGGGTCATTCGAAAAAAGGTTCCTGACGAGAATGTCTTAGATGCAATAATGTTGAGTAGATATAGGTTTTACCTACTTGTTTATTACACTGTCGCTTTTTATGTATTTAAGCACTGATTTAATTGTCTTTTTCTGTTGAAAATAACTTTAACTAGTTATGTAGAATTATTGTAAGAGGGGTAGTCCCGTCAAATAAATAAATAAATAAATATTCAACAGAAATAAATTCGAAATCTATCTCTCCATCCTTTTCTTGCAAACGTAGAGTTACTAGGTGACGCACGCCTAAAATAATCAACGACTACATGTACTTCTGATTTATTGATAGATTATTTGAGTACAAAAATGTCTCTTCTGAAAATAATAGCTCTAAATAAAATAACTAAACTCTCAAAAAATTAATATATATTACAAATAATGTTATAAAATAACGGTTCCAGTCAACTACCTTGTTGTTTCAAACAATATCAAAATGAGTAATTCAGAGATAGTGTTATTTATGTACTTGAATACATTTGGAAAAATTTGGGCATACAATTGGATAATTTTTGACCCTTAATACAAGGAGATATTCTTTCAAACTCCTGTCTGTTGTTGAAACCATATATCCATAAAAGGACCTAAAGAGAACATATTTCATGTTAAGAAGTTCTTATGGTGGTTTTTAAACTGAGCACTGACTGAGTCTAGATTTGCGTGATGCCTGGTAAACTTTGACGCTCGAAAGAAATGAAAACTAAATGATCCTACAGTTGTTTCAGTTCAATACATGGTTACCCTCGCCTAGAATCTGTTTATCGTACTCCACTTACTGGTCGACTGGCCCTACCAAAGAATTTGATTTGCAAAAGACACACTGTTCTCCCGGCATATACTGTTTGTGTCTTAATAATACCCGTTACTGTTGGTGTTCCCTGTCTATCTAAACAAACACATCTGTAAACAAATGAGCTTTAAAGTTTTCTAGGTTATAAATTTGTTTGGTTTAGAACGTGATCTCATTTTATTGACTTGAAACATTTGACAGAACAAAATATGATTTGAGCTTTGTTATACGCAGTTATCAATATCAACAGAATTATAAATGCAGAGATGCCTCAAATGATTTTTTATGATTTTTTTCAGGAGAAAGGTAACATCATCATGAAGCTTAGAAGATTTTGCAAAACAGCGTTACCAATTCAAACTGGTCTCTATCTTATTTCAATTTGTTATTTTGAGTATTAGTTTCGAGAATAGATAAATAATGCTAATGCAATAGATTTCCAGGACTAAAGTCTATAAAACCTAATACATTCTATTACCTATACATATAGGCTTTGGTTGCTAAAATTGCAACTAAACAATCGGTTAGTTACCTTGTTTTCTCACAATTAAATATCAGATATTTGCATGCAAATGTAACATCAACAAAATCATAGTCTGGTTGTTTGTATTTCAGGCTGCCATCCAATTATCGGCTAAACAGAGTTTTCAGAAGATCCAAAAGAAACAGTTGCAGGTAAATATAATTATAAATCAGTATCCATCCTTTTACCTTTAATGAATCGTAGAATTTTGATAGTTTATTAAAGGTAGATGGTGTTCTCTTATTGTTTGTATTGTTTATCAGTTTTATTTTTGACAAACTTCCCAAACTGGCGAGTTATATAATTCGACTGTGGGATTTTGTATGTCCATTTGCCGGTTTTGCAATAGTAAAGTTGCTTCGATTTTGATGATTTTGTTTCATTTGAAAAAAGGGTGCTGAGAAAAAGTCAGCATTAAAAAAAAGAAGAACGCTTCCTTCACTCAGAAATTTGGTGTGGGAGTTACAACAAATGTGTGAAATACGTATGTATACAATTTTCATTAGTTACACTCAAAAATGTTGAATATTTTTTTTACAAAAACTGCCGACTTTATTAGCTGTTGCACAGAAAAAATACACAAAAATATTAATACTATCGGTACATTTGATGTTGGTGCCAAAAGTCTTCTATCTTCCTATTACTGCACTACCTACTTCAAAGTTACCCGCACCTGTCGAATTAGTTTTTTTATGTATTTTTTGATGGAGCAGTTAATTTCTTTTTTTACAAATAAAGTGTTACAAAACTTTTTTCAAAACTGGGTTATGACCTAAAAGAAAATAAGACTCCAATGCTGCTCATCTTTACTTTTTCGGTAAATCCTGCCATTTTCTGAAATCTCTTGTAATCCATATCCATATCCGTATCCATATACATAGTGAAAGTCTTATTTTGAAAAAAGCTTTTTCTAGGAAAAAAGGTAATATAGGTACCTCACCTATTAATGAACAGCTCAGATATCCTGTATGGAGAAAAACAATTTTCTTTACTTGTAATCGTACCTACACAAAATAATGAAACTGTGTTTTTACTTTTCATCTGTATGGAACAAATAGATATTCCTTTTACAAAAAAAATTAAAACCTTGAAGGCGGTACTATTATTAAAAATAACTAAAAAAAAAACATCTGACAAGTCTTTTTCCCTCTTCCACTTTTCCCTACGTTTATTATGTCTCTCTTATATAATTCTCTCTACCAAAATCCTCTTTTTCCATTTTCCATTTTCCACAAAATTTTTCCCTCTTCCTAGAATCACATCGCCTTATTTATCTCGTTAAACTTTCCTTTTTTAACCAATTCTATAATATGAATGGGTACATATGTTTGAGTTTTGAGGGTTCTGTGAGAAAAGACACAAGGTAACCTTATATATTCTCTCTTTTTTCCGTCCGATTTTCCCCGAAAAAAATAATCTCTCCAATAAATGTAACTGAATAGAGTTGAAATTCATAATTCCTCATCCTCGCATTAACGATCACCACAAACAAAATCTTATAGACCGTATAAAACATAATACAATATAAAGCTTCATAATTGGAATATTTGATCTTTGATCATTCAATAGAAATTGTCTCTAGAAATAACAAGTCCGTGTATGGGATCTTCCATAACAGACAATAATGGTATGACAGAAGAATTAAAAGCGAGAATATAGAGTGGCAATAGATGCTACTTCGCAATGCAAAACATAATGAAATCAAAAATACAGTCACGATCATCAAAGGTAAAAATATATGAAACAATAATAAAGCCAGTTGTTTGCTATGGAAGCGAAACATGGAGCCTAACAAAGCAAAAAGAAATCATAATCCAACGCTTTGAGAGAAGTATTCTAAGAAAAATATATGGCCCTGTAAAGGACACAGATATTGAACAATACCGTATAAGAACAAATGCTGAACTGGAAAGGTTGTACCATAATCCAAATATAATAAAAACAATAAAATCACTGCGCCTAAGATGAGCAGGAGGTGGATGTGGTGGAGAGATAATGTTATCAAAAATCTGCAGACTATGAATATCAATAACTGGAGAGAAGCAATGACGGACAGAGACCAGTGGAGGCGGATCGTCCTTGAGCAAAACGTAGGTACATAGGGTTGTAAAGCTACTAGATTGATATATGTACGGAACCTTCGGGGTATAAGTTGTACCCGTACTAACAACATTTTTTATTTATTCTTATTCGCACATTTTGCAGTGATTTTTATGAATATTTTTTTTGCTTTCGAAATAGACTATCAAAGAGATAATCTTGTATTGCATTCTTCAAAATCCAATACGTGCTTTCTTTCGGAAACGCCCCCTCATGTTTAAGAAAATCTTGGGTATACAAACTCTTATGTGAACTGCTTCTGTTTTGTAATTTAATTCAATTTAAACTTCTCACTAGTTGAAAGCCGTATTCATGAACATCTCTAAGTTTGACACTAGTTTAATTTGTTTGCTAGTTACTATGGTACCGTAAATATAATTAGTATCATACTAAGCTAGTGCTGAACTAGTTTTGTTTATGAATACGGCTGCTAAGCTTTGCAAATACATTGAAAATCTCTTGTACACTTAGGTATAAGTAATTTTGTTTAACTGATCATTTGTTAAATTAATTATTTTTCCTTCATACATTAAAATCTTGACTACTTTGCGATGTCCTATCTCTGGTTAAATGACGTCCATCTTTCTTAACACACATTATTTTTTTATTAACGAATTAACAATTTTTAAAGACCAATAATATTTAAAGTAGTATGACAAAAATAAAGCACAAGCTTAGATACATAGTACAAAGATGTACAAAAACAAAGCCCTCGATTCAAGGATCGTTTATTCTTTTTGATCATCCGTATATAATATAAATTTTATAAAGAGCTTAAATAATGAGTCATAAATTAATACAGCTAACGTTAACTTATACTTGTCCGCGTAGTTTTCAGTTCACTCTCTTAATATTCATAATTCCTTGTATGATAATGAACCAACTCGTTATAAACCAAAATTGCGTAATCTTGAAGAGAATCTGTAGAAACCATCTGGAGATTCAGTTTCTCTGTCATTCTAATTGATTATTCAAATTAGATGGGGCTAAATCAAAATTAGGCATGGCACAGTATACAGCAGATGAGATCTTGAGGAGTCCGCTTTACAACACAATTTACTCAAACTAATGACTCGTTCGCGATTGTTTCCATTAGATTTATTTGCTTGGCGAAACAAGCTAACAAGTGAATTTGCATAAGGTCTTCCCCTCGAAGGATTTATGACTATGTGTTAGGCCTCGATTAACGGCGGTCTGAGTGCCGAGCGAACTGGAGCTAAGTACAAACTGTCGGTCTGGAAATCTCTGGAAGTCAAACAAGGTAATCCTCTCTCCAAAAACTATTCCAGTATTTGTTATGTTGCTCTTGTGTCAGTTCATTAGGGAGTAAAGCCTGGCTACAGCAGCCCTATTCGATTTTCATTTTGTAGCATTTGAGCTTTCGCGCATAAGCACCTTGGCACTTCCTATCTGATAATTACTACGTCGCTATATACCCATGTAAGATTGGATAGAATACTGTCAAGGGATTTGTTCGTTTGTCTGTGTGTTTTTCATTGTTTTTGCTCACCTAATGCTACCCTAAGTAGACTAGTAAGGAAAGTATTTGTAATTGTTTAAAATTTTTGTTGTGCGGTTTTCAACAAATTTTTACGTTTGAGAGGTCCCAGAGTAAGTAGCCATTGGTCTGTCTATCTGTTGGACAGGTTTGTTGATATTTTTTTTATTTTGTGGGGCTCGATACCGCCCGCCGGTAACTTAGATTGGATATCCTATTGACTCTTCTTACTAGGCAATAGAGGAAAAATGTGTATTGGTCAAGACCGTGGCGCGTAAGTGGCTTGCTTTTACGATATAAATAAAATTTGTTTACAACATTCTGACTAAAACCCTTTACCACCTCCTGATATCATACGTATCTCTGAAAAAAGCAGGAAAAATGTTATTTGCAAATAAACTGTAAAATGTTTAACTATTTATACTCGTTAGGTACGTACCATATTCATGGAATCTATCAGAAGTTATCAATACCAGATAGTTTTCATTTTTTTACAGTTTTCTCACTCTGAACTGGTTTAAGAGTATTCAATATAATATTTTAAGTTGTTCATAATCCATTTATATTAGTTTTTCTGATACAGACCATTACAATCTTCTGATATTACAGGCGTCCCATTCAAAAGGATTTTTACCAAGTCCTTCCGCTTTCTTGAGATATCCAGTATGAATAAAATCTGTTAAAACATTCGAATGAAAATCTACTACTTTTGAGTTTAAGGTATTC
The DNA here is from genome assembly GCA_958507055.1 of Crioceris asparagi. Taxonomy (NCBI): domain Eukaryota; kingdom Metazoa; phylum Arthropoda; class Insecta; order Coleoptera; family Chrysomelidae; genus Crioceris; species Crioceris asparagi. Next base: position 10,481,696 of record OY293830.1, on the reverse strand, counting down.
TTGAATTGAATAAATTACGGGGAAGCGACGAAGTTTTGATTCTTATTCTTAAATAATTTTCATAGAAAACAATAGATCACCATTTCGTCTCCTATCAGTTTATTTTAACTTCGCAATAATAGGTACATATAAATATTTTTCTCAAGAATGACTAGTGCTGCAAAAATTATTATTTTCTTGGAACTTTTTCTTCATAGGAAGATGGCTACAATTTAAAATTATTTTAATATATACAGGGTGTCATAGAAAATCACTAGGTATCAAAGTTATCTTTTTTTGAATGGAACACCCTATATTTTATTGGAGATTTGAGTTCCTCTCAAAATTTAAAGGACCCTTTAATAAAGGTTTACTATACCTAGGATTAACGGTTTTTGGGATAATTGAGAATTTTCGAAAATTTAAGACGTTTGAGAAATTGATATTAGGTACTTTCAAGACAATTCGATATTTCAGTTTCTGTTTTCAGCATTTGATTTGGCGTACTTTGTTCTAATGAATGTTTATCATAGAATTCACCGGTAATGTATATGGTGTTTCTGAGGATGAGCTCTAATAACCTTCATTTCACAATACTATAACTTTGTTATCTGAATAGAACACCCTGTATATTTTCAACAAAATTGTAGTTCTTCCTATTCGCCATCGAACAGTATTAGGTTTCCCTTTACCTATCTCTTATAGTAACAGACAAATGTGAAAAATTAAGAAAAAACTACCAAACTGAAATATTTTATACAAAAGAACAATGAATCAAGGATAAGGTGGTCATTCTTTTACAAAGTAATAAATATTAGAGACACTTCTGTCAAAAGTAAAACTACTGACATAGCCTTGCTTGTATAGTACATCCTTAAATGGAATTTCGATAGCTAGTTTATTTATTTGATTGTGAACTAATACTACAATGACGGATTTCTCGATTAAAGAAAGAGAATGTCAAAGGAATTGTTTGTTAGCGTCTCGAGTTTATGCCCAGAAATATTCAGAGCGAAGACATCACGATAAACGAAGTTTCGAGAGGCTTTTACTAGGTTTCAAGAGACCAGTAATACTTGCTATTCCAAATTGAGACGATTTAAGTCAGTAATTGATAAAGAAGAAAAATATTTATTGGTATTAGGATCTAGTTTTGGAAATCCTAGTACAATTTCAAGGAAAATTGATCAAAAATCCACCATAAAGCGTGCAGAGGATCCTCAAAAAAAACATAAATACCATCCATATTGTGTCCAAATTCAATATTTGTACGAGCGAATATATTGACTTTTTCGAATTAGGTCTATTCACTGAAGAATGTAAGTTTCATAATTATAGACATAATTTCCATTATTAGATATTAAAAACCCACAAATTTTTTCATTGCTGATCACCAAAACCGCTGGAATATAAATGTCTGTGAGAGTATTGTCGGAGACAATGTCATTTTACCTTATTTTTTGAATAAAAATTAAACTATAACTACAACTACAATTTTGTTGGAAAATATACAGGGTGTTCCATTTAAAATTAGAAAGTTTTAGTATTGTGAAACGAAGAATATTAGAGCTCATTCACAGAAACACATTGTACATTCTCGTTGAATTCTGTCATGAGCATTCAATAGAACAAAGTAAGCCAAATCAAGTCCGGAAAACAGAAATTGAAATCATGAATTGGCTTAAACGTAATATAAGTTTTTCAAACGTCTTAAATTTTCGAAAATTCTCAATTAACCATAATTCCCCGTAAATCCTAGGTATAGTAAGCTTTTAATAAGTTGACCTTTAAATTGAGAGGAACTCAGATCTGCAATAAAATAAAGGGTGTTGCATTTAACAAAAAAGTACTTTCATACTTAGTGACTTTCTAGGAAACCGTGTATACAGTAAAATAATTTTAAATTGTATCCATTATAGTCACCATAGTTCTATGGAGAGAAAATCAAAAGAAATTAATTATTTTGGTAACAACAGACCGACGCGCTAGTCATGGGCCACCCAGTATATTGGTATATAAAATATGTGTAGGTATAAGTCAAAGGTAGAGACGGACAGAAATTCTACGAAATGTTATATTGGGATCTCTTTCTTTCTTTAAAGTTATAGCAAAAATGTTACTTGAAAATATTCTATTTGTAGAATTAACCTTCCATTGATTTTATTATAGATTATGACAAGAAAGTGTTAGACGTTCTCAATATGTTCATCTAATTCGAACTGAATTAAATTTGTTATGTGAGTATGTGAGAAAATGGCGGAGCCGCTGAATTATTATGCTGACTGCTTTTGGCCAATTAATATAAGATAGATTGGCCCGCTATCTATTATACCATAAAATAAGTCCTCGGAAAACTTTCAACAATAACTTTTAAATAACTGCCTAGATTATTGATATTATATTTCTAAAATTAGTGTGTCCTAACAGACTGAGCGAATTAAATGGTGCACCGTCTTATTAATGTTTTAATTTAGTATTATATTCAACAGCGTTTTCAAAGTTTTTCTTCTACCGATCACTCAAAGTATCTACTTTGATGCAAGTATTAAGTAAGTAGTAAGTCTCAAATATCATTTATTTTGAGGGGGGGGTTGGGTTGTTTAACTTGATTTTAGCAATAAAATAATATTTCAATAAACAGACAGTTCTTGACAGAGAAACTGAATATTTAAATTACAAATATGAAGAAAGAAAGAAAATTTCATGCCAAATAAAAGTCAAAGAATCTGCTCCGTTTTGAAGACACCGGGGGGTTATCACGTAGTTAGCAACTGCAACGCGACCGTGACGATCGCACCATCGTCGCTGTCAAAATGTCAATTTGGTACAGTGTTGTCGCTCTGTAAGACTTGAGCCTAAGCTGATACTCGAGTGAAAAGCAACAAAGTGAGGTTGGTTGCATGTATTTTTGAATAATAAATTACTATAAATCATGTTCTCAATGAAATTGATATTTTCTCTTTTAAATCCAATATTTTATAGACAGTGTCTAATAGACTTTGGCAACAACGCGATTGCAACTAGTTGCTAAATTTTACATGATACGGGGGCGGGTTCTACAAAACACCAACAGGAAACGTACAATAATTTCACCTTTCAGTAATTTATACCCCACAGGCCATTGTATGCACAGTTTTGGTAATACCTAAAACTTTCAAAATGATAGATTACATATTGAAATATCTAACTTTAAATAAGGAGGCATTATTACCTATCAACTGTTTTGTGCCTACCTGTAAGCCATATTTTGTACTTTTTCGGTAATATGTCAAAACATATCTTAATAACGTTTCTTACCATGTAATCCTTATTACATTTCGATTGACACCCCACAAGCAATATATTAAACCCTTTTGTAAGAATGTGAGATCACTGTATATAAACATATGACATGTTTAAATAACTCTTTTTATAGAATGTCTATTTAACTTTCAAATGATACTACAAAATCGCAATATTGTTATATTATTGTAAAATCGACCGTTTTTTTCGACCAATACTACAGTAGCCATATATTTTGCGTCAAATTTCTTCTAATGACCTCATTTCTTCTTCTTGGCTCCCAGAGTACTACCTATGCTGTACTCTCACTCGAGTTTAGTTACCACTCGAATTGTCTTTTTCATTCTAGCGAATGGCTTGATCACATTAATTTTACATTATTGAAATAATTCAAAATTCATTAAATCAACAAACTGACAAATATTCATACGGATATCTACGTTAACCTAGATTATCGTAGAGAATAAAAAATAGGTACCCAGCACGTGCTATATTATACCATTGCAATAGAATCAACACTAACCTATATCAAGTAGGTTATACCTACCAAATTTCATCAATTTTCTTGAATTACAACCGTGATTTAATATTTATACCTATTTTGCGTTGTCTAAGCTTTACCTGATGAAACGCCACTGGCAAGTATAGCGTCCATTGGCGGCCATTGATTTAGTCCTCATTTAGCTTCACTAGCTCTCCGAATGCGATGTCTCCTTGTTAAATTCCATGCTCTAAGGGTATAATCTATGATAATCATTTTCAATCGCAAATGTGATGAATGATAGTCAAACTAGTTAAAACTAAAGTGTCATGCTTTGAACTACCCCTACTTGAATCAATAAATATCCAAAACAAGTCAAATGGCTCTAAATAGTACAATTTTCACTGACTTGTGATTCTCCAAAGTAAATACCTATTCAAAAGCTAATTAAATAAATGGCCTTCACCAAATATTGTTTGCTGCATTTTATGTGTAGTAATTAAAATCAACGAAATGTTATTGCAACATAATAAATTCAAACGTAATCTGAATCATTTATAGCCATTTTCGTGGCCGTTATTTATTTTAAAATTAGCATTAAAAAAACATTTTGAAACTTTGAAACATAAACACTGTGCTTGCTCGCTCATTGCCGCACTTGAGAATCCATGAAAATGAAATGAAACAATGAAATAGGTGGGGATTGTGGGGGAGTTTTCTTTGTTATCTTTATGGTCTCTCTGCAAATACACTCACACAGTTAAAGAAAGTATATGGTTATAAAAAGTATATACCTACATTTCCTTAGCTCACAAAGATAATAACCGAATAAGGTGTTAATTCTGTTAGGTACTGAGTAAAGTATAAAGTATAAATATACGAATATGAGCGTAAAGTGATAACTGAGATCAGATAGTACAGAATATAAACCGGAGATAAGAGAGGTTGGAGAAAATTATATTCTTATTTTATTTAGTTATAAAAATAGTTGTGAATTATTCTGTATATTCTCATTTAAGTGCAGATATGAGCTAAATTACAAGTAAGAATTTATTCGTGCATGTAATAGCTTCATCTAAAGAAAGCTCCTATCTATGAAGTAATATTTAAAGTTTGCTTTAATCACTGCCGTTGGAAATAGAATTATAATTATCAAATTTATTTCACCATCTCTCTAATAATATTATTTAAACTTTAATAGAAAATAAATATTTTGCTATTTCTATTTCCAATGTATCTAGCAATAGAAGGTACACGTCACAGACTAGAAATGCAAAAAACTTATCAATTTTCGTCTTCTTTCCAACCATCCTTTCGCAAATTTCGCTGGAATTTGCTGATCTGCGAAGAGGATATAGCAGATCATAACAAAATAATAAGGCAAATATTCATTTCTCAATATAGAAAGATACAAGCAGAAGAAGTTTTTGTGTACTTGGAAGAACAGCTTTGATTGTTTGTCCGACTCTTTATTTCTCTTTACAATTTTTAGCTCATCATACAAAAACCACTGAACGGACTTCGACTTAGTTTGGCATGGAATTATATCAAAGATGTCGTCACTATATCCGTCTCAATAGTGCCTTTGTGACTTCTTTTTCATCTTTTGCAGAAGCATTTAAAGTACGAAGTATTGAATTCAAATCAGCTTAATTGGATAGATAGTTCTTCAACTATGTATATACAGTAAGGCCCTAAAGTGAAGAATAAAATCAATAATTACCTTCTCTTCTAAGCAATTAAAAAAAATCCTCGATCATGTCGATTTTATTTTTTGTCCAGCATTTATTGGGAAATTAAATTATTGTACAGGGTGGTCGCAGAAAAGCTGGACAGGTAGTATCTCAATTTTTTAAAATTTTAGGATTTCTGATGAAATTCTAATCATTTTTCATAAAACATTTCCTATACCTAAATTCAACTATTTTCAAATTACAACGTGGTAAAAAAATAATTCGCCAGTATCATAAACATGGGCAATAATACTATTTAAATCGAAACAGGACATGAGCCAATAAGGCACTAGAACATTTATTACATAGTTTAATTAAGTGCATTTCAATAAATGTTGAATTGACAATAACCTAAACGATTATTAAACTCCCCCAGGACATTATTAATGACTTCCGGAGTAATACGTCCTATTTCTTGCGCAATACGATTTTTTAAGCCATTCAAATCTGAAGGTTTTGTCTTAAGAACTTGCCCTTTAATGTAATCCCACAGAAAAAAAATCCACCTATTTGGAAAAACTTCATTTAAAATGCGCGAACGTCTGCATGGTAATATGGTGGAGCGTTGAGTGAGCTGGAATCAAATCGTCCTGCAAAAACCGCAAATATCTGTCACCAGTTAAATTTTCTTCAAAAAACGGATCTTATAACTGTAAGAGTGTCTCCTAGAATACCAGTCCATACGTTGATTTTTCCTTTATTATTATAGAGTCATTCGAAAACACAATATTTTTCACAAAATGTTGGTCCTCAAAGCACATAACTTATAAACGCTCAAAAAATTCCAGATGTCTTTCATAATCGTCCTCATAAAGTTTTTATATATAGATAAATGTTGTCACATCGACTTAAAATTGACCATACAATATGCCATTAAGAGTATGACCATTCTTTATGAAACACCCTGTATAAACCATTTTGAAGGGAACTGAGAAAGTTTTCAATCTGTGGAATCATATTTGATGACATTTTTCTTGGCCAGATCTTTGATGAAAGCATGGCAAAAATTTTCAAGCCATGGTAGAAATTGAACCGGAGTCTAATAATGCATGGAAGTCCGACGCTCAAATCACCAAGCCATGGTGACCCTGAAAAATATAAACTATGAAATGGTCATAAATCAAATATCTGAAATAGGACTATACCTACCCAACCTTCCCACTAAAGTTCCATTAAAACATTGAATCTTGGTCTTTCGAAACTTCCCTTGCCAATTGTTTATTATAAAACTTATCTCCTTAATTTTACTGCTTCCTCATAAAATAGTAGAAACATAAACTAGTTCTTAATGAACTTATCTATATATTATCATCTCAATTGTTTCACATTCAACGAGTTCATGCAAAATGAATGCTACTTATCCTCTATATATATATATATATATATCACTAATAAAATACGTCCTTGAAAGTGTGATAACGGGAACTGATTTTCAAATTTGCATGGGGCATCATCGGCTATTATTTCGATTAGCCACTTACGTGGGTAGCCTCATTTCAAATGCAGATTGTTTTTAGAGTCTGGCCTCTCTCTGTGTCTCTCAATTTCACTCTCTTTCTCTCTCTCTCTCCGTTTATAAGGGATCGGGATCTGAATGACTATGTCAACATGGCCTCGCACATTGTTTTCACCACTTGGTAGCGTTGAATATGCATAATCGTCCATATTGATCCATTTGATGAAGGCGGCTTTTGGTCATCAAGTCACCAAAGAGAGATGAGCTGATTTTGTATTTAATGTTCGGGAAGTTATTAATTCAAAATAAGTTTGCGTTCAAGCATAACTGACTTCATATTACTTTTAGGGTGGTGCAAAGTCGATGGACTATTGTAGATATGTACGAAGATCTACAAAACATACGAATTTATAATTTTGGTTGTAGCCATACTCATCTAAGATCTATTGAATCAAAATATTATTATAATAATAATAAAATAATAAATTTTTTTTTGTAAATCCATTCACAATGGTATGTGTAACAAATTTATGGAAATATTATGAAAAAGGTATTATGTATGAACGGCATATGTCTGCGAGAATGGTTATTAAAAAGAAGTCAGAAGTCAGTTTTCTCAAATGAAACCTAATGTATATTATTTGATAAATGAATAGAGTAAAATATTCCTGACTACCTAAAACAAAAATGATACCTTCCATTATTTTTTATGATTTATAAATAGAATTATAAAAATGCCGATTTTGAAATTGTGTTCCATTATTTATTAGTATGTTATACTGAAATAGCTCAAATGAGTATGAAAAGAAAAAGTATAATACAAACATATCATTAAATCATGAAAATCACTAGTTATGACAAGAAATACATTTAATTATCTTCTTCTAGTAATGTCTTTGTTTAAAATAGTTACGTTGATACTGATTTGTTGTCCATAGCATTTCTGCTGAATAGAACTTTTGAAATGCCAGTCTCATTTGAGATATACCAAATCAACTTTATTTACCTATGAATGTTATTTTGAATTCGTTCTCTTTCATTTTACCCCAGAGATTGACATCAAAGGGATTGAGATCCGGGGACCTCGGTGGTCAATTCTGAGTATCAGTTCTGCCAATATAACGATTTGCGTATATAGAAAACGTCAGCATTACGAAAGCAAGGATAATTTTTTCTAAAAGTCATTTGCAGTAAATCTTAAAACGTTTAGAAACTGAACTGAAATGCAGTTCGGGATGCTTTCGGCTTTGTTAAAATAACAAGAAAACACAACTTTCCGGTTTCAGAATGTTATTCTCCCAAAATAAAATTATTTTGGTACGCCATTGGCAATACAATTTGATACCAAATTTATCGATAACACGTGCAGTCTGGTCTGGTTACAGATGTCCTCCTCTTCTTCCTTGATGATTCAGCTGGGAATAATTTGATTTCGAATTTCACTGATTTTCACTCTACGAGGTCTCTAGGAGAAATGATCTGCCCGTCGTATGAGATTTGCAGTTTATATAGGGAATTAGATTGATCCATCATTTTTCCACTTATTTGAAGTGCATTTAACTATTCCTCACACTCCGTAACACATGGGTTTCATCTGGACAGATCCTTGGCATTCCATGTTCATTCCAAGTGAAATTCCTTCTCTTGCTTTTTGTTGTTTGTTGTAAATAGAGGAATTTTAGTTTTTCCTAATTAACTATTCAATGGTTTCGAATAGAACCCTTAATTTTCAGTACAATATTTTGCAGTAGGTATATAATATTTCGATTTCAATAAACAAAACATTAAAACTGAACATGTTGAAGGCTTATGATTAGGTATGTAATATTTTAGAGATACAATTATTGATCCTCCTCTAAGATTCCTCTAAAATTTTGAAAAGTAGAATAAAGGAAATAATGTCACATAATGCTTAGGAAGTATTTTTCAATATTTTATTATTGAATGAAATGTTCAAAATGACCACCATTCACTTCGTTACGGATAGTAAGCAAGACGATCTTGGAATTCTCGCACAACATTTTGCAGGACATCAGGGGTTATGTTGCTAATTTCTTCCGTTATCGCAACTTTTAAATCTGAAATATTGTCTGGTTTATTGAAATATACTTTTGATTTTAAATAACTTCATAAGAAGTAATCAATAGAAGTCAAGTCGGGGGGTCTACGTGGCCATTCAATACGTGTGTAATGCGGTGGAGCTCCGTCTTATTGGTACCAAATCAATCTATATATTTCATTTGGAACATTAACATCAGGAAAAGTATTTTTAATGTGAAGCTCTCAATATCGATGATTTACTTACATCATTGTCGACAGCAAGTTATATACTGTCATAAGCAGATTTTCCTCAATCGCTAACAGTACATCTAACTTTATAAATCATCCAACTTAACACTTCGAACTGGTTTTTGAACAGTTTTTACATGTACAGTTTCACGAAACTTGAGTCTGTGTTTATCCTTCATGCTGACCACATGTGCATTTTCGTATAGTGTGTTTTGTCGCGTTCGAACTGATATTTTTGGAACGAACATTGTTGTGAAGGGAACAAGTGATACAATTGACGTAGGATGTAAGACGGAAGGCTGGTGATATGTCTCAGTTATTACATTTTTCCTCGCGCGTAGACGCTACCAATTTGTCCGCTAATTGAACTATCAAAATAAGCAGATTCTGCGATTGAATTTTTATCATTCTTGTTTGTTTATCTAAAGATAATACTATAATACGTACCCAGATATTTGTTTTTGCTTGCTAGGCAGCCAACACTACATCGACGCGTATTGTTGGTTGCCAATCAACCTATCTTTGCAAATTGCAAATAATCTGCCTTTGACTACATCGGCACATCTATTCAAACAAATATGAACCCATCCATGATCGACTCTAGAAATAACAGTACAATGACTACAATGAGTAAAAGCCACAGTTCAAGTGAATCGTCCTATGTAGCTGCAGCAAAAGCACCTCCAAAACCTACTTTCCCGAAGAAAGAACAAGCTATATTATTCCATTGCGAAGAAACGCTGAAGCTAATTGACTATGTAAAAGCCATAGGCAATATTATCGGCCCTAAGAATGTGTGTTTTGCATCAAGAATATCAAATAATAGAATATGCATCTACCTCAGCAAAATGGAGCTCGTCGACCACCTAATGGAAAATAATAGAATTATTAAAGTTGGTGAACGTGACCTCTCAATCAGGCGATTGGTCACACCAGCAAAAAGAGTAATAATATCAAATGTTTGTCCCTCAATACCCCATAATCTATTAGAAGACGCGTTAAAGAGCATGGGACTTCAGCAGGTCTCATCTATAACCTTCCTGAAAGCTGGAATTCCTGATGATGATTATAACCATATCCTATCTTTTAGGCGACAAGTTTATGTCGTCCCACCAACTGAATATTTCTCCCTTCAAACTTCCATACTTATTAAGTTTGAGGACAACGAACATCGCATATTTCTATCTAGCGATAAAATGGAGTGTTATATGTGTAAGCAAATAGGGCATATAGCTGCAAATTGCCCTAATACTAATTCAGCTGCTGACACAGCAACGCCTAATACCTCAGAACCGAACTCTAACACAGAAATTTCCATACCCGCATCATGTCTTGCTTCACAACCAAATGAACCTGAATCAAATGAAATCATTGTACCAGAAGAAGAATCGACGACTGTACCCAGCCTAAAAAGAGCATTATCAGCCCAATCTAGTTCAACTGAAGTGGATGATCCTCCATCCCCATCGATTCAAACACCTCCACAAAACTCTAAGTCTCATATGCCTCCTCCAGAATCCTCTTCGAAGAAATCTTCCTCAAAACATACTCAAAAGAAAGCCAAAAAAGACGACACCAAAATCTCTGACAAAGCGAGAGAAACAATTGAGCAACTATACAGTAAAGATCCCAGCTCTTTTAATGTTTCACTACAAAACTTATTAGCTTTTCTCGAAAACTCATTCGGCAGCAGTAATCCTCTGAAAGAAGCACTGGAAATAACAGCTGACCTCAAACTACTACTATTCGACCTTCACAATATATATCCATCACTATCTGAGCGCTCACTAAAAAACAGATTTTCAAGATTAATTAGAAAAATCAAAACAGAATTGAATATGAACATGTCAGAGCTTGAAAGCAATTATTCAGGGTCTTCACAAGATCATACAGAGGAAGATTACTTCTCAGAAAGCTCTCAGACACCACAAAAACCTTGAATCATAACTCTTCAACCTTATACAGTGGAATTGCAATGGGTTCTACCCACGCCTTGAACAAATTCAACACTTAGTATCCGAAACCTCTACAGATATACTGTGTCTACAAGAAACGCATTTCAACAACAATCATAACCCCAATCTTAAAGGATTTTTGGGGTACCACCGCATAAGAACCACCTGTAATAGAGCTAGCGGAGGAACCTCCATCTTCGTGGCCAGCAATGTATTTTCTAGAAGTGAGCAACTCATCACCGACTTAGAAGCAGTAGCAGTCTCTGTTTGGTGCCCCTGCAAAATCACTATATGCTCCCTATATGTACCACCTGACTATGACCTCACAATAAGAGACCTAACAGAACTTATCAACCAACTTTCGTCTCCATTTATCATCGTAGGTGATTTCAATGCACACAATAAAATATGGGGATCCGAACAAACTTTTGGCAAAGGCAGGATTGTCGAAAACCTACTCAATAATTCTAACGTATGCATACTCAACAACGGCAGCAGTACCCACTTCAACTCTTCCACTGGAAACTTCTCTGCCATCGACCTCAGCCTGTGTGACCCCAGCTTAACTTACAAAATAACATGGAATACTCTCGACAGCTTATATGATAGTGACCATTTTCCCATCCTGATCTCGGATAATACAAACTCACAATCAAAAGAAATAGTCAGATGGAATATTGCAAAAGCCGACTGGAACAACTACAAAGCACACATTGACGCACATCTCGCGAAACTTCAACTGCCCGAAGACATTGAGGATGCTGTTCACCACATCAATCAATGCATTATCTCCGCAGCTGATATCTATGTGGGAAAAAGCTCCTATTCTACCAAACGCAAGAATGTGCCTTGGTGGAACGACAACTGCGATAGAGCAGTGCGCAAGAGCAAAACTGCCCTTAATAAATACCGCAGAACTAGAAGTATAGAAGATCTCATCAATTTTAAAAAACTCAGAGCTGTGTCCAGCTGTGTGCACCGTTAAACAGAGCAAAAAGGACTCATGGCGTCAGTATGTATCCTCAATCACTAGCGATACTTCTCCCACCGAAATCTGGGGTAAAATAAAGCGAATGAATGGCACTAAATTACATAATACTATACCCGCAATTGTACTGCAAGATAAAGTAATAAATGACGACCAAGAAATTGCTAATACATTAGCACAACATTTTAAAAAAAAATTTAAAAATACCAACACAGTAGAAAACAAGATCAATGTGCCACCAGATTCACCAACACTCCCACAAGATCAAGTCGACGATCTCTCATCTGTAAACCTACCTTTCACCTTTCAAGAACTGTCATATGCCCTCAAAACTTGCAAAAATTCTGCTGCAGGGCCAGACAATATTCCCTTCACTTTCCTGAAAAATCTATCCGAGAATGGCCTCAAAAAACTTCTTGAATTTTATAACAATCTGTGGTCACGTCACACATTCCCCAAACTCTGGCAAAAATCAATCATCCTCCCAATCCAAAAACAAGAGCAACCACCAAACTGCCCTAGCTCATATAGACCAATTGCTCTAACCTGCACTATGTGCAAACTTATCGAAAAAATCATCGTTCTCAGACTCCAGTGGTACTTGCAGAAATATAATATAATCTCTCCTCATCAATCTGGTTTTCGCCCCCATCGCTGTACGCTTGACAACCTGGCCGCTCTTCAAGAATACATTTCCGAAGCCTTCATTGAGCAACAGGACGTAATAGCTGCTATTTTTGATATCGAAAGTGCTTTCGACCGTATATTTAAGCATGTTATTCTAAATTCTCTGTCACAGTACCACTTCAAAGGAAATATATATTCGTTCATTAACAATTTCTTATCAAATCGTAAATTTGTAGTCAAAGTCAATGGAAAAATATCCGTCGAATTACCTCAAACTGATGGAGAACCCCAAGGATCCGTCCTGAGCCCAATTCTCTTCATACTGGCTATTAACGACATCTCGAAAACAATCCTATCACCAGTGAAGTTTGGTTTATACGCCGACGACCTAATAATATATTGCCGTGGCAAAAGTACTAAGTCCACATCATCACAAATCCAAACCACAATAAATCAGCTTCAACTTTGGTCAAACAGAATCGGTCTAAATTTCTCCTCATCAAAATCTAAAATTATTAAATTTAGTAAGAGGACATCCAGTACAGTGATTCCACACATACTTCTCAATGATACTCCACTTCCAGTTACCAAAACCCACCGAATACTTGGAGTGATATTCGACAGCAAACTTACATGGAGGGAACATATTGCAGCTCTCAAGGCTAACTGCATGAAAAGACTCAACATAATCAAAACGCTGTCTCATACACAATGGGGTTCAGAAGAAGAAGTTTTATTGAGATTATACAGATCCCTCATCAGATCAAAACTCGATTATGGCAGCATAATTTACCTCTCGGCATCCAACTCCAATCTCAAGGCACTTGACGCAGTCCACAATACCGGCCTCAGACTCTGTTTAGGAGCTTTCAGGTCAAGTCCAGCCGAAAGCCTGTATATTGAAGCCAAAGAATTGCCTCTCCAACTAAGAAGACAACAACTTCTTTTAACATATTCTGCGCGAGTGTCTGCTGATCCCCAACATCCTCTCTATCCTCAACTGCTTTCTCCCTTACCTACACGTCGACCTTCTGAATATAACCGTCCCCTATCACATATCCTTAAATGCATAGTACCCGACTTTGACTTCTCAGATACTCTACCCAACCCAACATCTCTGATGCCACCATGGAACAAAACACTGCCAGTAGTCGACAACAGTCTATCTGAACTTCCTAAGCGAGAAACCTCAAGTCTTCTTATTCAACAAAAATTCCATCAAAAAATTAATGGAGGCTCATATGATGCTGTTCTCTTCACCGACGCCTCAAAAAATGAGGCAGGTCTTTTCTGCTCCGTGACAACTTCGAACGGCATTCTCCAACAACTCAAACTTCCGAACTCTGCAAGCGTCCTTACTGGTGAACTATATGCCATCCTTAAAGCATTAGACAACATAGATATCGGCCACCATAAAGTTGCTATATGTACCGACTCAGCGTCCTCCGTGGAGCTCATCAAAGACCGATATACGCAGCACCCAATAGTCCAAGATATCCACAATCGCTACCAACAACTGATCAGCACAAATGAGTTAACTATAATTTGGATTCCTTCACATGTGGGAATAACAGGAAATGAACTTGCCGACGAAGCCGCTAAAAACGTACCTGAAGACCACACCGCTATATCCAACATCACCACACAAAAAGACCTCCAATTACACCTCAAAGGTAAAATCAGAGAGAAATGGCAGCAAAAATGGGATCGCAATTCCTCCAAACTGCATGAAATTCACCCTAGCATAAAACCGTTCAAGTTAAACCCAGTAAACAGACGAACTACAGTTATAATGAGGAGACTCAGAATCGGGCATACCCGAATCACCCACGGCTACCTCATAACTTCATCCGCTCCTCCCCAATGTGAATACTGCAACACGCCTCTCACTGTCAAGCACATACTGATGGACTGTCCTCGCTTCGCAGAAAACCGGAAAACACATGGCCTACAAGGAAACATACAGACAGATCTCTCCATGTCAGACAATAGTGCAAACATTATAAACTTCCTCAACAGTCTTTCCATCGCACACATCATCTAAATTCTAAATCTTATTGTAAAGTATATATGTATTGTATTTGTTTGTGTCAATGACCATGGCAGTCGAGACACTCCTCAAATAAAAAAAAAAAAAAAGTTTCACGGAACTTTGTTTCGATTTTGCAGATTGTAGATTATGAGACGTGTTGACCAAGGTATTTATTATTGAATATTTCACAAATTTCCTGTTGCTTTCGTTTTTGAATACCACATGCAATCATAATTAAAATGTCTATTCTTTGAGTTTCTGATAAATGAGCCATACTTAAATCAAATACACATAAAAATATTTTTCAATACACTGACGTCTATCAGCAACTAAATGTCAAAATAACTGTAGCCTACTAGATTGGCAAAATGTAGCACGAGAATTCCCAGATCGCCTTAGTGCTTATTGTCAAGAAGTGAATGATGGTCACATTTGAACATTTCATTCAATTAATTTTAAAATAAATTGAAAAATACTTCCTAAACATTATGTGACATTATTTCCTTCATTCTACTTAAATTATCAAAATATTACATTTTCTCAGCTATGATTGTACCAAATTTGAAAAATTTGGAATTGCTGAATAGAGCTTGAAAATCCTTTTCGAACAAGGTGCCACACGCCCCTTCCAATTAGTTTTTTTGAGGGGTTAATGGGTTAATATTTTCATATATGCTATTGTCAAAATAAGAATAGAAAACGACCTGTTTCAGGTTTCCTAAAACAAAAAAAATAGATTTCTCCATACCTATTGACCGCACTGTACTTATATTCCAAACTATACAAAGGAAGGAGATATATATCCAACTGATTCTTCGTGGAGAAATTAGCGGTTAAAAGCTAGTAGAATATTATATGTATATGACAACCGTACACGCTGGCCAATAGACCTACTGTAATTTAGTAACACACGCTATTTCCAAAAATAGGAACGCACATACATATTACCGACCGACTATCTGCCATTCGAAATATGTATCATGAAAAATGTACAAAATGCATTCCAAACAACAATAAAAAATGCTAGTTTCATAACTGCGTATATGCGAAATGTTGAAAAGCATTTGGTGAACATGTCCACTCACTCATACACTCACCTCACACCCTGCCCCCCACCTCCAACTATGTATCCTTGAATATGTAGGTACATAATCTGCGATCAATTGACCAGCTATATGCATTCGGATAGTAATTGGCCGCTTTGTAGGTATGTCTGTCTGTCTGTATGTGTGTCATTGGGAAAAAATGCCTCACTGATAAAATAAATATCTACCGCTTCGACCTGCATACAACCAGAAAAAAATGGAATAATTTTTGGGTGAAATCGTTGTTGCCTCGCTTCGTACTCTCAATCAATTGAATTGGGGCCGTGTATATATTTGGGCATTTTATTTTGGCCTCGGTCATAGTTGATCGAAAATAAATATTTGGATTATGCGGTGGTATTGCAAACTGTGAAAGATTTCATGATGTGCATGGTTTCATTACGAGCTTCAATTATGATGTTGTTTTCTATATACAGGGTGCGGCATCCTGTTCGCCAAATTCTCTGTATTGAAAATTATGTAACAGCAAGGAATTGCTTCCAACTGGCTGGGTAAAATTTAAAATTATTTTAAGCTATAGAGAGTGTTAAAAAATGAAGATACATTTATGTTATAATTTGTTAAACGGAACACCGTATCACTTTTGATATTTTCAGATTTATGAACCCAAACGAATATGACTTACTTCAATATTCCCTACACCCTATCTCTTATCTTCTACCGTTATTGAAATATCAGAAGCTTTGTTGGATTGTACGGGACGAAGGAAAAAATGTACTTGACTTAGATTAATTTTGAACTTAAGCAATATATTTTGTTTCACGAATCATGGCTATTGTGTGTAATCATTCACGAGCTACGTACATATCGCTATACGTCTCATCATATCTCATTATCATGAAATTCTCTACTACGTTTGTCGATCTAAGCCACGACATCAGTATGTCAAGCTTATGTCCTTTTATACAATGATAGGGCGCTGCACGTATGTCCGAAGGCAACGCAATCTTTATTTCATAGGCGTCACTAAGTCATTGTGACATTTCAGATAATTCAGGTGCATAAATTTATATTTCATCACTCAAGCAATAAATTTGTATTTTGTGTGTCTGCATTATTGTTGATAATAAATCTTTCATATTATGTTTGCTTATTTAATCAATCGATATTTTTTCCTCTAATTATATGAACTTCCTTAAATGCCATACCTTAGCTCAAAATCGTTACGCCACTGATTTACTGCCGTCAGTTGGATTAATCCATTTTTCGTGTTTTCAAGGCAGACGCCAACATTCGTGAAACAAACTGTAGCTTTGATTGTTGGGATGAAAGAAATTTACCATCTTTTATATTCCAATTTCAAAATTATGCGTAATATTGACAAAATATGGTTAGAAAATTTCAACTATTGAAGTTTGAAAAAGAATTTTATTCTCTATCGGACTGTACTCGCATAAGGGTTCCCAATACCTGCCATACCAATGCCTAATAGAAATCCACCATTTTAAATTAAGACTAGAACTTTATTAACTAAAATTTTCGAATCTATTAAAACAGTGGTGTCATAATAATTGCCTTTTAGCTACAAGATCAAATAGTTCAAAAATATCCAGCCTCATACTAATAGATAAAGAAAAAATGAGTTTCATATATTTGAATATATCATAGAACTTAAGTTGGTAACGAATAAAAACATATACAGGTATCTATCACTAGGCAGACCATTCGAAGTATATTAAAAATATATAAATTTCATTCATACTATATTGAAAAGCATTTTCTTGACCCAGTTGATTTGGGGGTTTGAATTTTGGACAAATTAGGCGGAGCTGATAAGATACAAACGATAGATGGGCAATGAAAATCTTTTAGTTACTATTATAATGAAAATTGTGTCTCTTATCAGACCGTAAATAGAAAAAAAATCATCAGAAACTGAAACTCGATCAAGATAGTTTTCGTCACCTCATAATTGCTCCCAAACCCATAATCTAAAATCAACTCTGCGATAAAAATCCGTTTCATAATGCTTCTGGTACGTAGGTACATCTGGATATGGTGTATGGACGAAATTTATATTATTCAATATTCTTGAAATGGTTCGCCTACTGTATGTTTTTTGATATCATCTTCGCATAGGTTACAGTCCTACTTGGTTGAGTCGGGGCTGGATATCTTTGTATAATATGTTATTGTAGCCAAAAGGCTGTTATCATGACGGTTAATAATTATCAAAAGCATAAAAAATAGCATGTCACCCCATTCAAAACTGCCTATATGGATTCCAAAAATTTATATTGATAAATGTTTTCGTTCTTAAGAAAAAAGCTAAATTCTAAAGGACTATTGTGTTTAGTTAAAGAGAACCCTAATACAGTTAGAAACTATAATATTGACCGACGAACCAAACGGAGGAAATATTCAATTCGACTGATTGTTTGCATGTTTTTTATGTAGGTATATTTTTCTAAGGATATTAGCGCCTTTTAAATTGTTAGCGTGCTCCGATTTTCATGATTTACTTTTTTGAGAGTTGTTCCCATAAAAAAACGACATTGAATATGTCCTTCTACTCACAAACTTTTTCCAAATGGGGTGGAGAGGGGATTTTTTTTCGAAAATCGAAAACTTTAGACAACAAAATTAAAGAAGAGACTATATCAGGCAAGGTTTAAATTGGACATTTTTCAAAAAATAATAGGTTTCCGAGTTACAGTAGTGGAAAGTCTGAAATATGTGTGTCTCTGCTATGTGGTGGGGGCTTTTTTCTAAAAGTAATTCACCTTCATTTGAGCTTTTATTCAGAAAATGACAATTTAGAAATGTACAATTTTTATATTGTATCTTCTTTTTTGAACGCCCTGTATAGTTTAAAATTACATACAAAAAAATAGGGCCTAATTCATTAGTTGGCGCATTGATAATAGCAAAATAATATTAATTCTATTGGTACTGATAATTTTTAAGTTGTGCAATTGTAGTTATATAAAAGACTTTAGGCACCAACTTCAAAAGTACGAGCACCAATACAATTAATATTATTTTGTATTTTACAGTGCACCAACCAATAAATTCGTAAAAAAAATTGTAAAAAAGTATTTCATACTTTTGAGTCATATAAATCATTCAACGTTCACCAAAAAATATATTACTTTGCTTATACCTGTGATTCAGAGATTTCAAAATAACACAGAACAGACTTTAACATTGCTGTAACTTGGAAACATATGATTTTTTGAAAAACGTCAGTTTTAACGTTGCTGGATATATGATGTCTTCTTTAATTTTGTCGACTCAGATTTTTGATTTTAGAAAATAATGCCCCCTCCACTGCCATTGGCAGAAGTTTTTTGGAGAAAGGCCATATTGAATGTCGAAGCTTTTCTCAACTCTCAATAGTCTTCTTTCAAATGAAAAAAGAATGATGAAAATCGAAGCACGTTTACTATTTAAAAAGCGCGAACGGACATAAAGAAAACATGCAGACAAAGAGTCGATGACTGCGTAGTCATCATCTTTACATAGTAACAACTCGAATTAAATTGTTCGAAAATTGGTAGAAGAGCGCAGGACTGTATGCGGCAGTTTTTTAAAATCTAATGTATTGTTTTTCTGTGGTAACGTTTTCAAAGCAAGAAAATTGCCACATATCTAGTACGAGTAAAGCACTCAAGGAAGGAAAAGATTAAGGTGAAGAAAAGTCGATATCACTATTTGTTCTCGTTCAATTCGATGCCAGGAAAAAATGCTCAAACATACACACCCACACATACACAGAATCTGGAGAACCCACAAGGTCATTTCGTGGAGGCATACGACTGTCTCTAAGTCTCAACGAGTAAATAATGCGCTTCAAATAAAAGTGAAAAAACGGAATGAATATAATTAATACTAGTATATCCTCAAACATAATTCGAGTTATCAATGTAGATTGATTCATGGTGGATTTTATGTGAACAAATCATATGTGGAAACGGGTGGTATTATAATGTTAGTAAGCACTCAAGAAGTCAGAATCTAATTCCCAAAAATCTACAATACAAAATCCTACCAGTGCTAGAGTACGTATCAAAGACGAGAATGATGCAAGATACCCAAATACATAGGTAAATGAATACATAGAAGAGGTCATGTTATTCATTGAAATAAGAAGACAAAGAAAAGTGGACGTAATTCATACCACTGAAAACTAACCTCTTATGATAGTCAAATAGAAATGTGGATTGTAAAATCAGTAAAATAAAAATAGTGGATAAGATGATAATCAGATATAAAAAAAATCCCGATGGCCTGTAGTCAGCGGAAAGGTAAATTTTTCAAAATTCATTGAATTGAGATTTGAACAACCTTTACATCGCTATACCTACATGTTATTACAGAAAATTGTCGTATGTGTCATACCCTTGCGGTTAAAGGTTTTTGTTTTGGCTGTTGAATATAAGGCAGACTGGGTTCGAGTTCCACTTAAAGGCAGAATTTTTTTCTCTTTTCAATAAATATACTATATATTTTTTTAATCAGGTTCTATATTAAGATCTCCAGAAAATATACAATTACATCAAATTTATATTGAGTGTTCATGTTTTATCAATATTTATTATTTTTATTTATTAATTTTTATTTTTTTACCTGTGTATTTTATGAAAAATTGCTCTGAACAAAAGTTGTAGGTACTGATTATATCTATAACCTAAAATTATTTTTGACGATATTTACACTACGGCTCTTTTTTGATAATTTTCTTAAATGTTTGAATGGTCGCCATTTTGAAAGTACTTACCCGATATTGCCCAATAACGAACTCAACCGAATCATTTGGGAGTTTGATTTTTGTAGCAAATTTGAACTTGATACCTTCAAAACTGCGACCTCTATCGTGTTAACAAATTTCGTAATATCCCATATATATATATATATATATATATATATATATATTCGTACATCGGGTAGTTTGGCGCCAGTGTATAAAATTTATACAGTTTTATACACTTTTATACACATTTATATACATCTAAAATTAACATATGCCACGGTCACTTTGGCGCCTCTAGAAAAAAATTGTAACATATGTTTTATCAACTAATCAGTAGATAATTATGATTTGAAAGATATTTTCAAATTCAATTCTGCAGAATTTAAATGTTTCTTAATATCACCAGGTATATTACGTCGCGCCTTTTGCATAGTAAATGTGTTTCGATTTTGATCATTCTTTTTCCATTTGGAAGACTGTTAAAACACAAATCGATATTAGACATGCCCCTTCCCTCTCCCCAAAAGGGGTAGTGGGAGCAATTTTTCCAGAAAATTGAAAATACTAGACGGCAGAATTAAAGAAAATTTCATATCTGGAAACATTTGGACCAACTTTATTAGTGGGTGAACTGAAAAATACAAAATATTATTGATTCTATTGGTTCTGGTACTAATGAAGAAGTTGGTGATAACTTTACAACTTCACAAGTACCAGCATCAATAGAATTAATATTATTTTGTATTTTTCAGTGCACCAACTAATAAAGTCAGTCCAGTTTTTTTGTAAAAAATATTTATTATTTTTATGTTCGCAAGAAAGAATTTTTGTGTGATATTCAAGGATCAAGGAACATTATGTGCTTCGAAGAGAAAGGGGAGAGAGTGTCGTGGTATTCCTAAATTTTTGAGAATTATAAAAATAGAGAAACACCTCCATATACATATATTTTATCTATGAGAAACACTTCTATAGTCAATGAATTTTACAGCTGATCTGATAAATATTTTTTATATAAAATTAGACCGACGTTTTTAGTTGGTGCACTAAAAAATAAAAAATTATATTAATCCTATTGGTTCTGGTACTTTTGAATTTGTGCAGTTACAGTTTGTTTGAAAAATTTTGGCACCAATTCACAAGTACCAGCACTGGTACTTGTGAATTAATATTATTTTGTATTTTTCAGTGCACCAACCATAGACATCGTTGTTTTGATGTATGGTACCAACTAATAAAGTCGGTCCAAGTTTTCGCCGAAATACACATATTTGAGTTTATCACTGCTGTAAATCGGAAACCGATGATTTTTTTGAAAAATTTCCAGAACAAATGGATATGGTCTCTTCTTTAATTTCGTCATCTCAGATCTACAATTTTCGGAAAAAATGGCCTCATTCGGAGCCCGTTTACTATTCATAAGGTCTGTTTTAGTTTCACTTGTTACTTCGTTGGTTTGATTCAAATTTTTAAAGTGAATTTCGACCCAGTTCTAGTTGTCCGATGAAACTGGAATCTGGTATGTGTTCATAATTTCTATGAAAAATCAATTAAGGAATATCTGTCTGTTTAGTCAGTATCTTGCATTTGTAAATTAGGTATAAGTATTTAAAATTAGTATATAGATGTTTTTGTAAACGGATATTATGATATTTTTGACCAACGAACACCGAACGGAGGAGGTATACAATTCGACTGTCTTTTTTTGTTTGACCACGCATTTCATATAGTAAACGCACTCCGATTTTGATAATTTTTGATTCATTTGAAAGAGGAGGCTTGAGAAATGGTTCCATATTCATAAGAACGCAAATCCAAAATTTTGGTGTAATTAAAGCTAGGACAATATCAGGAAACGTTTAAATTGAAATTTTTTCAAAATAGTTACGGTTATCGAGATAGAGGCATGTTAAATTCTCAAATACACCTAGGTATTTTTGCTATATGGAGAGGGCGATTTCTTTCGAAAATGGAAAATCTGTGGGTACTACATGAAAGACATAATTATTTGTAGCAACATTTATAATGAACATTTTTTCCTTAGAGTTACGGTTATCAAGTTAAACCGGTTTTAAAATGGTAACATCTAAAATACTTAAGCGTATTTCCGCAGCGATGTTTTGAGATCTCAATAATAACCACTACAAGCAAAAAATATACGTGGTTAATAGGATAAGTACTATCTTCATTGGTATTAGTGAACGTTTAACGATTTTCGTGACTAATGTTATACTCAAAAGTGTGAAATAAATATTTTTTACAAAAAATTGGATCGATGTTATTAGTTGGAGCACTGAAAAATATAAAATAATATTAATTCTATTGGTGGTGGTACTTGTGAAGTTGTTGCCAAAGTTATCAATCTTATTGCAATTACACAACGTCAAAAGTAATAGCACCAATAGAATTAATATTATTTTATATTTTTTAGTGCACCAACTAATAACGTCGGTCCAATTTTTTGTAAAAAAATATTTATATGTAAGAGTTTTAAAATTCAATAAGGTGGACACCTTTTTTCATTTATGCTCTGATTAAATCCAGAATCGACATTTAGGTATTCCTGGGTCAAAGATAATGAATTTTTGGTCGAAATGAAAATTTCGAGATGACAAACAAGGTTTCTTCGGCAAAAATAAAAAAATCAAGATGGTGGACGAGTTTTATATAATGTATGACCAGAAATAGTAGGACTAAGGCGCGATATAGAAAATTTATACAGCGCTCTAGGATGACCATACTAATCAATCAATTACCCCATGCGAACCAGGCGCTTCATGCAGGAATTTACCAAATACCTACAAATTTCATGCTAATTATCGCTAATGGCAGTCTTAATTTCTTTATGGTGTATGACATCTGTGCAATTCTACCTGCATCTACACTACATAGATGATAGATGCAAAAGTTTCCAGACTGATACAATTGCCATAGGAAAGTTTGTTCTAAAAATGCGTTGACTTGATTTTGATCAGAGCAGCACAGTCAGAGAATATATACCTAGTGCACAGAGCACAGTGCAGGGCAAGAAGACTGGAAGCAGCAGATTAAACTCACCCTAAAAATCTTGAAAAATTTAATACGCATATCTTTTTAAATGCGTCTTTCTGCATCATGCCTTGAGCAACAAGCGGCTCTCGCTTAAAAAAGGACAACAGATCATGAACAGGTTTACCCCTGTATATGCCAACTTTGTTAGTGAAACAATTACCGGGTGATAATAATAAATTTGAGGGTGTGTTGAGGTATTTTTCTGTTTTTATTTTATTATTGTATCTACGCCAACGGTTCCAAATCGCAAACACTTTTTATAAATAAAGAGAAAAAATGTTTAAAGTGATTCTCAAGATATTCATTGTACACGAGGCCACGCCCCTGTAATCTCATGTTGCTACATAGAGAAGCATCGGAAGTTAACTCTCCATGTTTCCAGTCTTCTTGGTGCAGGGACGTGAATTTCTGGATTTCATGAATCATTTCTGTTCGACAAAACATATGAAAGAAACATGTTGAAATGAAATCCAGCCAATCGCGGCTCTGCACTGAGCTGTTTTGAACAAGTGAGAATCCCCTATTAGATTTTTCTCGTCCTAATCACTTCATAGTTGAATGTATATGTTTTATGAACATCTGACCTTTATTACTCAGAGGATGATTTTAATCGGTTTTGGCTGGTTCATTTTGGTAGGATATATATATATATATATATCGAGCAATAGTTTGGACCAGTTTCCAACTGTGATCCGTGATTGTGCATTTTAATTCCTGTTTTCTTAAAACTCAAATGCGCATGCTTCTGACGATTTGAGTATAGTTTGAAATGCTGCTCTAACACCCTTTATATCTCAGGCGCGTGCCTAGAGTAATTCCATATGGCATACTCTTAGCTATGAATATGATCTTATACGTCAGAAAAAGTAAAACATCAGTCACAATTTTTATATTTAACTACATGTAAAAAAATAAATATTAATGTACCCAAGAAAAGGGGTTGGGATAAAATGTGGAGTACACTGTAGGAAGATCCCTTTTACTTGGACCTCCACGCGGTGTTACAGAATTTGCGTAATGCATAACAAAACATAAAACACCGTAGGTGTTTCTAATTTTTGTCGTGATCATAGACACAACGACACACGTAAGAAAATTTTTTACAATGCTCCTGCAAAGACGACTGGAAAGAGTAGATTAAACGCGCCCGAAAAATCGTGTAAAATTTCATACACATATCTTTCGTAAATGTGTCTTTGCGCACTATGGCGTGCGCAGCAAACAGCTCTCGCTTACAAAAGACAGCAGATCAAGATAAATAAAGAAAACAAATATCTAAGGCAATTGTCAAGATGTTCATCAATGTTCATCCTACACGAGGCTACGCTATGATATGCAACTTCTGTAATCTCATGTAGCTACGTAGAGAAGCATAGGAAGTTTACTATCCTTGTGTCCAGTCTTCTTGGTGCAGGGTCGTGAATTTCTGGATTTCATGAACCATTTCTGTTCGACAAAATATATCAAAGAAACAAGTTTAATGAAATCCAGCCAATCACTATCTTTTTTCTTAAATAATTTCAACGTTTATTTCAAGTGACCTTGAATACGGCCTACCTAGAGTAATTGACTAACTTGCATGTTTACATGAGCTGCTTTTGTAAGTTGATTTTAGTATAGAACACGTAGAAGTGAGACTTGACACAAAGTTTATGGAATACATATACTGTAGTATTCTGTAAACTTAGCTTGAAGATATAGTGTTCTCTGAGTGACACTAACACATAAACAATCGGATGAGTGCGCAGTAAAATATCGCGCAGAGATCCCAATAAAAAGAATCTTCTGCATCGGAGTGTATCTTTAAGCCCACTCAATAATTCCCCCACCTCCTTAGTTTGTTTTCCTCCATAAAGTCATGGTACAAATAAACTTGTACCATGCATACAGTACTCTTGTATGTTGCATGTAGCATAGACATCTCAACAACAACTACAACAAGACCACGCATTGCCACCTTCAGAGCGATTTAAGTATCTAACATCTCAAGAATGAAACAAGAAAAAGGAGATGAAACTCGCTATAAAAATGCGCATGCATCAGGGCGCAACGAGCTTTTCTAGCTTTCATAAAATTGATTATTGGTTGTGTCAAAAAATCCAAAGTCTGATTACCAATCGCTTAGTTATCAGCATAGAATTAATACTATTTAAATAATAGTATTATTTCTATGGTTATCAGTATTCAGAAAGTTGATGCCTCTAATATGACAGCTGTCAGTGAACAAATGAGCTAAGTGATGCATCAGTCATTAGTCGTGTCTACAACAGTGACTAATTAGTCCCAATCGCTTAGTAATCAGTAATCATCTCTTGAGGACACGACTGATGCATCGCTGAGCTCATTGGCAAACTGACGATTATCAAAGGAATGAAATTCGACAAAAAACCGATGACATTAAGCGAAAATTGTTTTCCGTATGCGCGACGGGAAGTTTCCAACGGCCACTGTCATTTGAAATGTTACTCTTTTGTATGTATGTACTATGCCAATGCCCAAGCCCAAATAATTCCATGCTAATGGCTGTCTGCGACCGTCTCAATCCAAGATATTTATAATGTAAAAGATTATGAGGTAAACGAAACGATAGATATCCATAATTCCATAATAGAATTGCGAAAAAAGAGTTTTCGACCGATATTAAAGCTAAATTGACAAAACGGAACGGAGAATAATAATTCACGAGTCGCCACATTTCACATTTCGTTAGTTGTCAGAACTTCCTAGCTTTGTTATCCCTTTCTAAAATTATCTTGCAGTATTGCCATACATAAGATATATAAACATGTTCATCTTATTTATGTGTTCTATGATTAAGAAAACACAAATATGTTTAGCCTGTATCCGTATCACATTTATAAGATCATGGAAAATTTAAATACCATTTTTAGCAAAAAAATATGATTTTATTGTTTTTGCTATGGTGGTCATGCTATAATCTTCTCAATACTCAGACCCGATGTATATTTTAAATTGTCAATGACAATTTGATTGCAACCCCATTAAATAAATTTGATATCTATCTATATGAAATGTATATAAACAGGTATTGAGGTTTTTGAAATGATGCATTGTAGTTAGTGTATTATCAGAGAAAATTATTTGCTAATTGTTATGTGTAAGTAGGTATATTCTTATATAGATATATCATTATTTGATGTTGATGTTATTGAAAATATTGTCTCTGTTTTTCAATAAAAAGAACGATTATTTATATAGACAATAAGACTAGTATGGTTCAGGATTTCGCACTAAATCATCATCATTTTCTGTAAATATCAATCCACTAACAATGATCTTTTCAGTTTTAGTTAATGTTTTCGATATTTTTATACGTTTAATTTTAATTGATGAAATAGGTGCGTAAAAAAGAACCGTTATAGACATTTCCTTATTATTTACTAGGATTGACCAATAAATATTTTATTCTATTTCTATATGAATTCTAAAACTTCCGACAGCAACCGGTTAATCGAGAGTTCCATATTTTCTTCTAAGAAAGCAGGTATTTATTTTGCGTAGAAATTATAAGCCTTAAAACGGTAATTTACTTGAATATGCTGCGCCTCGAAATTATTACACGGTTGCTGAAAATTCCTATTGGCAAATTTTGTCTTTGTCTTGCACATAGAAATTACCAAAAAAAACTATCTCAAACCGCCTAAGGATATATTCCTTGAATGAAATGCTATGTCTAGGTGTAACTACAGGTGTTCTGATCTGAGTCTGTGCACTCAGTAAATATATTTCTCTCTTCGCTACATGTGTTAAGCAAAGAACACATATACACAATAAGATATTTTTTTTTGTTTGTTATATTATTTTATTACAGTATATCATTATTAAAAGTGTGGTGTTTTCATTTCTGGAACATCCTTCATTAGTCATTTTTGAGGAAGCTTTTAATAACTAATAACTGTATACCTCTATAAAGGCGGGCTCGATCGACGAATTAGGTCAATAGACGTATAAACATTTATTCGCAGGTGTTGCCACATCTCGAAGATTTCTTTAAATCGTTGATATGAAGAGAGAGAAAGAGAGAGAGAGAGTGAGAGAATCATGATTCAGGGCAAGGGGAATCATGAAGGAAACACAAAAAATACCTTTAACCAACAAAACGGTGGATATAATCCTTCATCTACAATTCCGAAAGGTACATCCGACGTCGCTATCCTTTGAGATGTACTTAGTTCCGCATAAATGCGTTTTTGATTCATATTGATTGATTATTATAAAACAACAAAAATGAGAAATAATTTAATAAAATATTATAGTACGAACTACGTACGATAGATAAACTGGAAAATTACACCACTTACTTCAGACAAAGAATGAATGGAAAACAACGCCTCAAACATATCTCGAACCCTTCAATGCAAATTTATTTTCCTACTTTGGGAAATGTTGAACCGACGAAACATTTTCTACTGCAGTTAAAGAATTATGCCATATAAATTCCTTATATTTTTATATGTGTATGATTCTAATCAAATATTAAACAGAAAATGTAATCAAAATCGCTATTATGGGGCTAAATTATCAGAACCCATTAAATGATTATCTTAAATTTAGAAGGATTTTATGAGCGCTGTTGCCAAATCAATACACTGGAAGCGTTCTCACTATGGTTAGGGGAGAGCGGAGAATATTTTTTTGAATATAAATTAATTCTCGCAATTCAACGCCAATTAGTCAAATCGGAAGCAGGTATTGACATTCAGTTGCTTCAATATGGAACTTAGATTTTATCAGAATGTATTAAGGTCACAGGTGGCATTTGAGTGAGATTAATTGGCGGCAAAGTCTTCTTGCTTGGCGTCCTTGGCGCGTTCTACTACCAGAGTTAGAGACAATACTCCACCACAGAACACCTTATATAATTTCTCGTGATGAAAATTTTACGCACGTTTTCATATCGAGCGTCTATAGGAGTGTTTAAGCTAAAGATTGGACCAGATTAAAATTGTTTCTAAGTGTGATCTGTGGTTGGGAGATATGAACATTTAAATTTTGATCTCCTAAAAAATGTAATGCGCATGCTTCTGACGGTTGAGTTTGGTTTGAATTGGTGCTCGGACATACCTTATAACAAAACGCTATAAAGTTGTTCGAGCAGCATTTCAAAGCCAACTCAAAACGTCAGAAGCATGCGCATTTTAGTTTGAGGAAGACAGAAATCAAAATGCGCATGCTTCACGATCATAGAACACAGTTGGAAATAGTATGAAACTGGTGCAAACTCTGCTCAAACACCCTTTATATAACGGATTTTTTGACAGCAGTTCAAATCTAGTTCAAGCCAAGCTCAAACTGTCAGAAGCATGCGCATTTCAGTTTTAAGAAGACAGAAAATAAAATGCGCTAGCTTCACGATCACGGAACACAGCTGGAAAAAGTTTGAAACTGGTCCAAGCTACTGCTTACTGCTCGAATACCCTCCTAGACAGGAAAAATAACTTCCTGTGGAGATGATAATGCTTCGAAGGACGGTAAGGTGTGCGGGTCATTTATATCATCACATGAATTTTCGTACATGCGCATAATGAAGTGCGTATCCACAAATACATCTCATTTTCTTTCAACAATGACAGTTGCAGAATAATAAAGGCTGTTTTGTCAAAAGAGTTAAATGTTAAATGTAATGAATGGGAAGGAAAGTTTTTTGACATCTGATGATTTCGAGTTATAAAACCACGTTCATACAGAAAGGTAATGAAAGGCGCGTTAGAAAATAGTTCGCTTAGCGTCCAGTCTTTTTCAGCTTCCAATTTCTGCTACCTGGTTCGCAGTTGAGGAAGGGTGTAGGATGCTGCAAAGTTGTAAGAAAATTCACACTGTCTCCTTTAACATATTTCCATCTTGATAGGTCTTGATATTATTCATTATAGTATTCTGCGCTCATAAGTTCATAACTTTTTAATAAGTTTAAGTTATTTTATGTTCTAAGTAACATACCGATTTCTCAATTTTGCAGTGCCATCGTTGAATTTGACATTTGAACAAGATGCTAAGCGACCCACTTGCTACCTATGATACAGTTTCTTGCAATTTGATCAAGAAGACTGCAAACAGGATATTACACTCGCCCTAATAATTTTGTAAAAATGCATATGCATATCTTTTGTAAATGCGTCTTAGCGCACCATGCTCTGCGCAACTAGCGACTCTCGTTTGAACAAGACAGCAGATCATGATCTCGAAGATAAACGAATTGAACAAATATTTATGGTAATTGTCAAGATGCCAAGATATGCAACTTCTGTAATCTCATGTTGCTACGCAGAGAAGCATAAGAAGTTTACTGTTCTGTTCCAGTCTTCTTAAAATCGACCTTCAATTTCAGATATGTTTGTGCCTTGTGCAACCATGTTGACATTTGAACAAGGCTACGCGACCCACTTGCTGTCTATAAGGTTGTTCGAGCAGTAGTTTGGGACGGTTTGATAACTGTTTAAAATGCGCATGTGCGGTTTGAAAGTGTTTCCAAGTGGTTTGGGATTTTGTTGCAAACTGCAGTTTCCCCTTCCACTTTCTTACAATTTCGTCATCATAGAACAAATGACTATGCCGATAGATATGTTTTATGACCAAAGATAAGAGAGAACATCAATGAAAGACTGATGGACAAAACACAAAACCAGGATTTAGTTTAGGACTGTGGTGGTGTTCTCTGAAAGGGATTTCTCCAACAACAGAGAACACTATACTCTAAGAAGAAGAAGACGCTTCAACTGCGCCTGTCTCAAACTGAGTCGGGACTAGTTTGGAAATCGTCAAACTGCTGCTCGAGTTGTGAATAAATTATTTCATCGTAAATTGAAGTGCGCAGGCGTCTGACGGTTTGTGACTAGTTTGAACCGCTGCTCGAACACCCTTAATGTAATTCGATCTTAGATTCCAGATCTGTTAGTAAGACAAAACAAAACAAGCGTTCCTATCAAAATTAGCCAAACTTCAATACAACACTTGACGCTTTTTTTCTTTCAATCTAGATATCATCAATGAACATATTTACTCTGTCACATGAACATAGCCAACATTGATAAACCTAACGTCAAACACATTTTGGCATAGCATGAGTTAGGTTAGGTTAGGTTAGGTTTTGGCATAGCATGAGTTAGAAAATACACAAAAGGACAGTAGTTACGTGATATGTGGGCACAACGTAGTACGTAAATATCTTTTAAGCCACCATCTCACCCAGCCGTTATTTTCAGCATGAGCACGCCACCTGATTTCCAGGTACTCATGCGCAGTTCTCTATTTGTTACTTTTAATGCCCTTCGTCCAACACACATCTTCCTAAAAAAGCGCTGCAACATTTTTGACAGATTTTGGTATGAAACACTTGCGCTTTTCAAGCTGCAGCATCAAAAATACCCCAACAGTTATTTTTAAAAGCTTCTTTATAAACCAGCTTAAGAGCGCAAGACGTCTAACAGCAAATCCTGTCAAAAATGTTGCAGCGCTTTCTTAGCTAGATGTGTGTTAGACACAGGGATTGGTTGGGTCTTAGATTTAGGGGACTTCGTTACCTTACGTTATTTCAAGGGAGCAGGAAATGAACTTTATACGAATGTTTACCGAATGAATACGATAATCTTAGATGGGTATAATTTTGAATTTTTACAGGCATAAAATCCTTTCTTACCATTACCTAGACTTACAATTCATTTTTAATCCACAATAACATTAACCAAGAGGAATATACTTATAATACCAATTAATATTATAAACGCAAAAGTGAGTTTCTTTGTTACGCTTTCACGCATAAACTACTGGTCTCTGTACTGAGCTGATTTTAATGAGCCTTGATACCCCTAACTAGACCTTGGGAAATGACATTGGCTACCTTTAATAGCCCGTGGGGCACTATGTGGTGGGTTCCGCATTTGAAACTTGTATATTTCGTTGGTAATCTCTTCGTTCGTAATGCATCACCATTTCCGACATAAGCTTCAATAATATTATTATAATCGAAGACATTGTTGAAAATAAACGCAACACTCTTATCTACGCTTAGTATCATTTTGAAATAGAATGAAGTAGAGTCAAGCTAAAGTTGTAGTTCGTAACATATAATAATATAAATTATGATATTCAGTAAAAAACCAAATGATGATTTCGAGATGGAAAAGTTTACGAAATTTGTTGTGTTTACCGAAACCAATGGAAACTATCCGGACTTTCAAACCTACTAATTATGTATCAGAAATTTTACATCTGGTAAACACAACGCTTCTTGTGTTTCCATCGCGTAATTATCAAAAAATTATCTACACAAAAATTGCGGGAATTAATATTAAATAATCGAAGACGATTCTGTACGAAATAATCCGATGCAAAAAAAATTAAAATCGCTAGATAACTTACACAACTTATATTATTACCCAGACTGCACGATATGACGTTCTCTGACGCACTGTTGTGGGACAGAGAACACGAGCTACTAGCTACTAAATCATTGTGAAAACACCTAGATAGCACCAGAAATATCTTTCAGTTCAGTCAGTTTTGAAGGTGCCAACCAAGTGAAATAAGTAGTGTGATATAAATTGTTTATAGTTAGTTCATACTGAATATAAATTGTACTTGTTTGTGTAAATTATGATTACTCGTTATATTGAATAAATAGACTTTATTAATCAGTGTGTACATGGATTTCTATCCACATAAAAACAAAGAATATTATAGTATTTTATGTTCCAGCATTTTGGCGATATGCTTAAGTGCGCATTCATCTGAATGATTGTATATTTCCATAATCATCAAAACACATATACCTAGCATTTCATTCATAAAAATATCTAAAGATTTGTTATTGTTAGAGATTCTCCTTGTGCTGAGCATAATCGAGTCGAAAATATAGAATTAAACTGGTTGCTATTGGATGTTTTACAAGTCATGGAAATAATAGCATAAAATATTATGTATTATACAGGGTGTGATTTTGTTCTGTAATCGGAAGATTACGGCTTTATGGATAAAGATATCAAAAATATGTTCTCACTAACTATATCTGATTTCTTGAGCTCTATAATTCAAAAATATTTTCAATTGTAGCAGGTGCGCCCAAATAGACGGAATTGCACATAACTTAATTTTTTCTTATGGAACATGTATATTTTTATTGATTCATTATATTCTCCATATAATATTAATGCCATTTGTATAACTAATTTTTTTGATTATTGTTAATAGATTTCAAGATATAAATGTTTTTAAAAAAAAGTTGACAGTAAAAGGCACTTTACAAAAAATTAATATCTCAGAACATGTAGAAAAGCAGATAATGAAATATTTATCAGAGTTACACATAATATTGGAGATTATTATGAATTTGTTAAATTTCCTTTAGTATCCTACGAGGCGTGAACAGAATGTAATTTTATGAAAGGTTAAAAAAAGTTGAAAAAGTAATTTTTTCGAATGGATTGGTATTTTTTTATTATCTCACTAGAAAGATTAGAAAATTCTACATGTGATCTACAAAAAAATATTTTGCAGTTTCATAAGTAAAATTCTATGGAAATCCAAAAATATTATAAATTTTTTCGTATGAAACTTCAAAATATTTTTGGTAGATCATATGTAGAATTGTCTCCTCTTTCCAGTGGGACAATGAAAAATATACAATCCATTTGAAAAAAAAAATACTTTTTCAACTTTCTCTAACCTTTCAGAAACCTATTTTGCTCATGCCTCGTATATAAAGGGAATTTAACTAATTCATAATAATCTCCAATATTATGTGTGACTCTGATAAAATTCAATTCTCTGCTCTTCTACATGTTTTAAGATATTTATTTTTTAAAGTGCCTTTGTTCTGTCAAAATTTTTAAAGAAACAATTATATCTCGAAATCTATTAACATTAAATATGATTCGTTATACAACTAGCATTAACATTTTAGGAAGAATTTAAATAATAAATAAAAATATATATGTTCCTAAAGAAAAAATGAATTGTAGTGCAATTCCGACTATTTTTATAGAGCTTAAAAAATCAGATATAGTAAGTGGAAGAAATTTTTATCTATAAAGCCGTAACCTTCTGATTACAGAACAAAATCACATTCTGTATATGATCAATATTTCCAGAAAATGAAGATGTAGGTATCTGATTTAGTTAAAAAACTACTCCATACATCTAATATGATTATCTAAATAAATAATTTTGTGTTTGGTGAAAAATACCACTTAGAATGTTGATACAAATATTTTTGAACTTCACTACATATAAGATTTGAAACAATTTGAACATAATTGAAGTGAATTGATAATCTTCCTATTGTTCTTTAATTCTCTGGTTCAATTCGTTTGGATCGCTATATACTTAATTCTTTTTTTAAACGCACTAACAAGGAGATAAATAGCTGCATAGGTACCTATGTAAGCAAAAAAAAAATTCTGTAACTCCGACCCTGCAGAGCCATATGCAGATATGGAGCAATGTCTGACCCCTGTCAAGTTAGCCCCCTGATTTTCGAAAAATAAACTTATTTCAATGTAAATTGTTCGTTTGTCGTTTGTTATTGTTTCGTGGAATTCAAGTAATTTTATTTTGAGGATTATGTTAACGGTTGACGACAATTTTTATATATATCAGCGCGTAAGGCAGATTCCCGAGCTGGCCCAACAGTTTGATGTTTTTGTTTTCAAATAGTTGTATTGTTCCCAAAGATTAATCTTTCTATAGCAATATGCTATGAAATGCGAATTATCGTATTCAATTGTTCGGTACAATCAGCAACCAAAAATGAAAGATATTTTTCTTTCTTGTATCACCTTCTACGAAGTTTAGACTTAAATATTATTGCAAGTCGATGCCAATTATATCAGGCTATATGCAATATGTTCCAAGTTTGATCATCGGTGAAAAGTCTCAAGGTTCGGCACGTATTCCTTGTGATGACTGAAAATTCTCACGAATATCAGAAGCAGAAATAAAAATTGCTGCAAATATTTAGGTAATTAAGATCTAACAAAGCGGACACCATTCTAACAAACAAAAGCGAATTAAAAACTGTCGATTTGCGAGAAAAAACTTTCATATTTTGGAAGTCAAAACTTTCAATTGTTATTAAAAAAAATAGCAACTAACAAACAAAATTTTTCATCTAACAAACAATAACAAATGACAAACAAACGATTTACGTTGGAAGAAGCATATTTTTTGAAAATCAGGGGGCTAACTTCACAGGGGTCAATGACTGACATACGGTATGGAAATGATAGAACAGATTATGAAAAAAACACAATTATTGTCAATATGCACATTTATGGACGGTTCTTATCTGTTTTATGAAGATTTTTTATAAAATGAAAGAATCTTCCAAGATGTTCTATTTATTATATGTGATTATCATTGCTGCCATGAATGATTTTTTTAGATGGCTAATAATACATAATAGTTTTGGTTCGGGCATAGGTATGCGAGAAAAAAAGGTCTCTAGGTGGAGGAATATTGTGTACAAGTTTAGTGATTAATGCTCTGATTCTTCCCACAAATGTATGTTAAGGTGGAATTATGTTAATTTTTGTCAAAATTCAAACTAAGTTTATGGCCCGATTCTGTTCAAAACAGGTATTTACTTTAATTAAAAAAACTCGTCCGCTATTTTGGAGCCGCCATCAGTAATTTATAAATTTTGACGAAAGTACCATAATTTCCGACCACGAAAACCCCTACATATCAATTTTGAATTAAATCGGACCATAAACACAAATCTCATCAGCTATTTTGGAACCGCTATTTTGATTTTTTCTCTAACAAAAAATCCATAATTTATTGTTATCAGAATTTTAACATTATTAGCACCTTCCAAATTTCAAGGTATACGAAGGGCTGGAAGTGGTCACATATATATAACAAGTGAAAGTTAACAAGAGTTCTTGAAAACATTACAACTACTGGAATCTGATTTTATTTATAAAATATTGAAAATGAGAGTAAGAAATTATAATATAGACTGTTAGTTTGTTTCATTAACGGTTACATAAAATAATGCTAAATGTTTATTACTAATATGGAAATTTTACATTTTTTCGGTTAATTCTGCCCGATATGAAATTTTCTCTAAAGGGGCGCCAAAAGTTGCGTTTTATGACAAAATTGATATTAATCAGGCATTTTGGCCCCCAGTACCAATTTCGGGGGCCAAAGTTTACGTTTAAATGTTTTGGCAGTTTGGCGCCGGGCGCCGAAATGGACAAATGGGGCCGAACTGCCTGATACGTGACGGTATGAGGGGCCGAAGTGCCTGCTGTACGTATATATATATATATATATATATATATATATATATATAAAGATGTTCTTGGGGATGCAGTCATATATTCAATAAAATTCTTTGATTAAAGCCGAGCTTTCGAGAATGTTTATTCTCTTCTTCAGGGCAAAAATCGTGAATTTAGAATAAATTTGACAAAAACTGGAAAGATTTCATAGCCATCAAAAACCAGTCAAGAATACAAAATCAATATATATAAACTTTTGAACCAAATGTTTTTTTGGACTAACTTATAGACATATAACAACATGCCGTTGAAATTTTTTCGAAATTCAAAAGTGTGAACGATCGCAATAGGTACATTTCTATAAGAAATTTACCTAAAAATTACAATTTTCTTTAGAATACAATATTCTTATACAAAATCGCCTTTGAACGAAAGTTTTCAATTTAAAACGCTCTTCTTTTAATAATGTTGTTTAAAAAAGTTATGTACACATTTTGACTTGAGTTTCAAGAATATTATTACCTTAAATCAGTAGTTCTACTTCCTTTTTCTATAAACAGTTTAACATATATATGGAATATAATTTTATTGTTACGAAATAGCCAAGTGATTGGAATTCGACCGTAATTCATCAAAGTTAAGCTTGAGCACTGTTGAGGTTCTTGTGTCAAACAGTATTGGTTATTATTTCTTTTAGTTTGTATTTGTTCTAATACTTTCTTGTTTTTGTCTGCTTCTTTCTTGATTTTGTAGAAAGTTCATTATATCTGCAATATTCGCCATTTCGTCGTAATCTTTCAATCTGGTATTCACCATATATTCTCAGCAAAATGCGAATATCCCACTTCTGACACCAATTGTAATGTTTAACCCTGTGCTAAGCCTTGTGGAGTGAGTTCACTTGCGTAATACTCAAAAATTCGCAGATTGCTTCCAATGGTCTATTTCGAACACTCTGTACACGACCTTCTGTTATAGTACAACTGTCACAACTCGTCACTTTGACTATCGCGTTTCAACTACTACCGACTTATATCTCCGATTGACTGATACAATAAACTGACCCTGTCCCGTGATCGTCACGGCTTCATATATCTAAATCATGATATGACATTCATCGAGAATGTTCTATGATTATCTAGACGCACATAATAATGTTCTAGGGGCTTGTCAAACTGACTGACTATGACAAATTGTACCTCACATATAGTTTCTGAAAGGATCGAGTAAACAAGTAATAATAACAGTAAGTACATGATAAACTATCGACGTTACAGTATTTTTTAATTTGTTATCCAAAAAAAAATCGGTGGCTAAGAATCGAGTCAGCTGAGTATACAAAAAGCAAGTACATTACTTCTACACCACCAAAACATTTATTTGCATGATCCGATACATCGATATAATTATAAACGGCTTGTCAATGTAAATTTAATTCATTTACGTAATTTAACGCATTTGTAACAAATATTTAATTTTAGGTGTACTCTTTCGCCATAAGTTTAATCTTCAACTATGCGAAATCTCATATTCCTTAGTAGGTATACGCATATTCTTAGAATAGGGTCCAAATAATTCCCTTTACGTATTAGTACATTGATTTTTGTTACGGCTTGTTGTTAAGGCTTGTCTCTTACTCAACACAAAAAAACTTCGTTACAGCAGAATTAAGCTTTGACATATATATTTATCCTTTTTATATATAGTTATGTATAAAAACCAGATATATGTCGTCCTGCTATAGAGACAGCAATACGAACGTCCGGGATATAAATTCCAATAGAGGAAGGCACCCCACGTATTCCGTATTATTCTGCACCATTTATTTTTCATATTCCACCAGGAACAAACATCGCATCCGATGGAACACAACACAATAAACTTGCAATTCCAAATCAGTATTGATGAATTCCTGTTGTGCACCTGTGTATATTTACTGGCACCTATACCTACCTACCCTTCAACAACTCTTACATTTTTATGATAAATATGTTGTACTCTTCTTGTCGGAAAGGATAAAACTATATTTAGGTCAGAGATTTATTCAATGTAAAAGAGTTCCAATTTTTTTTTATTAAATATTTTATCCGAGTTCCTGGTAGATATGGAATAATTCTAGAGTACTTTCCAAACGATTTACTAGTTTTATGGAATTTTATGGAATTGAAAAAATAGAAAACACTAAAATGAGGATAACAACCAATTTACGAAAAATATCGAAAATCTCAATACAATTCACAATAGTACTTGGTGCAGTTTTCGCTAAAGCTCAGAGTTCTATCGAAAATCCTTATATCATTTTCATAAGATATTCACAAAAAACAAAAATATTCAATTTATCCATTATTCAAGGAAATGGAGAAAACTAAGAAAATTAAAAGAGTTATGTTTGAGGTACTCGCTAGAGCTCTGAGAGTTCTATCGAAATGTTCAATAATTTTTTTCTGTAAATTTTATATTTTATCTGTTTGCAGTTCTCGTTAGAACTCTAGAAGTTCTATCGAGAATGCCAATATTATTTTTCTGTAAAATTATTAATTCATAAGATATTGACAAGAAATGAAAATATTCATTTTTTTTTCATTATTCAAGGCAATGAGGAAAAATAGGAAAATTAAAACAGTTCTATTTAAAGTACTCGCTAGACCTCTAATACGTTATTAAACATTTCGACTCTTTGAGTTGTAGTAAGAATTGCAAATAGAATTATTGTGAATCTTTTTAGGTTTTTCAATAATTAATTTTTTTTGAATATCTTATGAATAATTAAATTTACAGAAAAATGTTATTGAACATTTTGATAGAACTCTTAGAGGTCTAGCGAATATTTCAAACAGAACTGTTTTAATTTTCTTATTTTTCCTCATTTCCTTTAATAATGGAAAAAATTTAATATTTTCGTTTTTTGTGAATATCTTATGAATTACCTCGTGAATCACCAATTCTACAGAAAAATTGTATTTGGATTTCCGATAGAACTCCCAGAGTTCCAGCGAGAACTGCAAACAGAACTACTGTGTTTTTTTGGTTTTTCAATAATATTTTTTTTTTCAAATATCTTATGAATTAATAATTTTAAATAAAAATGTTATGGAACATTTCGATAGAACTCTTAGAGGTCTAGCGAGTATTTCAAACACAACTGTATTAATTTTATTATTTTTTCTCATTTCCTTTAATAAAGGGAAACAATTTGAATATTTTTGTTTTTTTTGTGAATATCTTAGGTATTAATTACTACTTCTACAGAAAAAATGTATTAGGATTTTCGATAGAACTGCAAAAAGATCTATTGTGATTTTTGTTTTTTTCAATATACTTATATTTTTTCGAATATTCTGTAAATTATTACATTTACAGAAAAAGTGTTATTGAACATTTTGATAGAACTCTTATAGTTCTAGCGAGTACCTACTTCAAATAGAAATCTTTTAATTTTCTTAGTTTTCCTCAATTCCTTGAATAATGGAAAACAAATTTGAATATTCTCGTTTTTTGTGAATATTTTATGAATTACTAGTTCTAAAGAAAATTTGTATAAGGATTTTCAATAGAACTCTTAGAGATCTAGTGAGAACTGCAAACAGAACAATTGTAGGATTTTTTATGTTTTTCAACAATTTAGTTAATTTCGAATATCTTATGACTTACTATATCTACAGAAAAATCTTATAAGTCTTTCCGATAGAACCCTTAACTACTAAAGAGAACTCCGAACAGAACTGTTGGCAGATTTTTTTTGTAAAATTGTATGTTATTCTCACTTTAGTAGTTTCTATTTTTTTGATTAGATTCCATAAAACTATTATTCCATATCTACCAGGAATTCCGATAAAATATTCAATTTTTACAAAAGTGGTGACATTATTCGATAGAACTATTTAAATTTAATGGAAATTACTCAAGAACTATCCAATATCTACCAGAAGCTCCGATAAAATATTTAATTTTCGCGAATGTGGTTGCGCTTCATAGGACTAAATAGATACGAAAAGTGATATGGTTCTTACCAAATGGAAAGGTATAGAATTCGACTGTATGTCTGCTTTTTCTTTCTTCAACAGTCAAAGTTTCGTATGTTGGCATAGATATGTTCTACACTCTCTATTAACCTCTTTCCCAATTGATATGATCCAACTTTATGCCGTATTGATTTTCATAACTTTAGAATTTCTTACAAAATTAGAAACAGCTAATCCTCAGATTATTGGAATACTGAAAATATACAAACATTTCTCTTGGCGTTGATCGAATCGATTAACGTGTAGATAATGATGAAAAAAAATCGTGTAATCCCCTGGCCAAGGTCAAGAGAGATACAAGAAACTCAATCTAGGTACTGCTCGAACGTACTTCTGCTGCCATTAAAATCAATGTTAGTTGTGTGACAAATATGAATTGATTATAGAGATAACAGAAGTCAGCAAATAAAAATTATAATCTTATTATTAATAGCAATAACTTGATCATGCTCTAAAGGTGCGTATTCACCAAAACCAACCAGGTAGTTGACTCTAGTGAGAAAGGCTTGTCGCCTCTCTTACACTCCTACTTCCTTCAGGGCTTACTTGGGCTTGTTCCCCAAGTAGTCGACACTAGTGAATAAGGCTGGTTCCCTTACTCAAGCACATCTTTTACCTAACTAGCTTTTAACCTCTGTACCTGGAGGACTTCTTCTTAGTGAATACGCGAAATTATTGTCGAGACCTTCTGTGTAGGACTGATACTCCATTAACTTGAGTATAATCAACTATTATTTGACAATTGATACACTCCACTCGACACGCTCTTTCCCGCTTTTTTGATGAATACTAACCTTAAATACCTGAAAGATATGCTTGTATGTTCAGTTTGTTCATTTCTGCTCGCTATCTTATATAAGTTCTTTGGTATCAGTCAGTTTGGCAAGTTTGTTTTGAATACTTGTTATTGATTATTCAAGCATTGAAGACAGCAGATATAAAAGTTTAAATATCATTCTATCAAATATTGAATTGAACGACATCACAGAAGTTTAGATCCCTTGTAATTTTGTGTGTTTGCTGTACTCCCTCATCTTGATTTCCGGATAATTGTCACCGCTTAATCAATCTAATTAGAACCTAAGGATTTATGTAAGTTGGTATTCAAGCATGCAGCGTGCTAACTTAGCGATAAATTACAGTAATTATAATCCATTACTGTGAGTGGAGGGAGAACTCTGAGACCACTGTTTAGCCTCCCAAATCAAGGCCTGCATAAGCAAAGAGTTATATCTCTTTCTTTCCCAAACTCAACGTATAAAGATGAAAATAACTGATCTATGAGGAAAATTTATGTTAGGATTCGTATTAAGAAATTAAATATAAAAAATGTGCTCAAAATATGATAATTTTCAACATTCACTTACATACTTACATTAAATTTGGTAGGGATCCAATTTTTCTAGAAAATTGAAAATCTGAGACGGCAGAATTAAAGTTGAGACCATATCCAGATGAGGTACAGTTTTTGAGTAACAGCAATGGTAAAGACTGAAATATGTGGTGTATTTCCGCTATATGCTCTCTGATTTTTTTTTTATTGAAAATTTTAGACGGACAAATTAAAGAAGACATTATATGTAGCAACATTTAAATTGGACATTTTTCGAAAAATCTACAGTTTTTTAGTTTCCAATGTTAAAGTCTGAAATACCTATGTGTATTTTTGCCGCCATGTTTTCAAATCTGTGAGAATAACAAGCACAAGCTAAGAGTCTTCTATATACTACTACAATTGCACAACTTCGAAATTACCAGCTCCAATAGAATTAATATTATCTTGTATTTTTCAGTTCACCAACTAATAACGACGGTCCAATTTTAAATAAAAAGAAATAATTATTAGTACTGTAATTCGCACTAACAACCAAAAGTAAACATACAATCGAACTGTATATATTGAAGTCAGTCAGAAGTTCTCTGAATTGAAGTGGAGATAAAATTCTCTGATATCCATCTTTTATATATACATCTACTCGATTTACTCGAATGAATGATTTACGAGATTCAAAAAATTTCAGTGCAAATCTATTATCCCAATAATTTTAAACAATACAGAGTAAACGACACGTGACTTGTTTTGCATGAGGTAGGTGAAAACCTTTTCTGCGGCTAGTCATCCAAGCCACGCCTGGAGGCTGGTCAAAGATTCCCGATTATCTCGGCAGGTATATCCAAAAAACTTATTCGATGTGTGTCATGTAATATTAGGAATATGTTTTTTATTAGAATCACATGATCTGATATTGAAACATCAGTTGTCACTTTTTTGCTGAGAGCTCCTAAAAAGAGATACATTGGTGTATATGTATATGTAGATATACATGTATTTTATTGTCAAACAGTTTCATCAAATCAGGAGATCTATTAAAGCTTTCCAGATGCATTTTCTTTGAAATCTTTACAAAATAATTTAAAGAAATAAAAATTAAATAAAAATGGACCAACTTTATTGCAATGAGAAATACCAGACTTTTCTGCTGTAACTCGAAAACCCTAACTCCTTAAAATAAAATTAATTTAAATGTAGCTACATATAATCTCTTCTTTTTGGCCGTCTCATATTTTCAAATTTAGAAAAACATTGCCCGTTTCACATAGCGGAAATACAGATATCACATATTTCAGACTCAACCATTGCTGTAACTCGAAACTGTTTTGAAAAAATGTTCAATTTAAACGTTTCCAGATATGGTCTCATCTTTAATTTTTTCGATATTCAAGAAAAATTGTCCCCTCCAACCGTGGCAGTTTTTGGAGGGAACGAGATTTCGGAATTGAGTTTTTACGAATATGAAACCATTTATCCACGTCTCCTCTTACAAATGAATCAAAAATCATTAAAATCGGAGTACGTTTACTATGCAAAACGCGCGAACAGCTATAGAAAAAATAAAAAAAGCGAGCTATAAATACATTCAGGTTTGCCCAATACAAAATATGCATCAATGACATGGAGATGATATCTTTTATAATTTTGCATTTATGAGAAAATAAACAATTTTTCCACAAGCCTCTTATGTTATAGATTCATTTACAACAACAAGCTCATTCTTTATCATGAGTTAAAAAGAATTGTACGTCGTTTAGGAAATAAATTAATAGGTAGAATCAAAATGTACTTGCAGTACAAATAAATATATAAAAAGTCGAGCATTTGCCGATTAAATTAG
The DNA here is from genome assembly GCA_958507055.1 of Crioceris asparagi. Taxonomy (NCBI): domain Eukaryota; kingdom Metazoa; phylum Arthropoda; class Insecta; order Coleoptera; family Chrysomelidae; genus Crioceris; species Crioceris asparagi. Next base: position 10,438,587 of record OY293830.1, on the reverse strand, counting down.
AGAGTACAAGAAGGAAGATCAAATAGAACATCGGACAATCAAATTGAAGTTTGAATTGTGTTGATACGAATAGTAACTAATGTTCTCAAAAAAATAGAGGAAAACCAGCCATAATACAGTTGATGCTGTTTAAAATAGAGAAGAAGGTATAAGTTGTATTATCCCTTTTTCAAGTAGATTTTCTATAATGTATCATTACTGTGATTGTAAAATACATTCCACTTCCGCAATAATATAAGTAGGTACCTACTTTTGCCAAACCAGCTTAAATAACACTGACACAGCTACATAACTCAATGAATAAATCATTATTATTTCAATTGCATCCTACATAGAGATTACCACTAATGAACCCATTATTTCACATAAGAAATGCTCCTGTAGGTACATTTCACGTGTAATGATTCCATTTCTAAATGACAAATGTTCCAGATATATATCAGTCTCTTTAATATTACCATCATGATTTATATAATACTGTGTAGGTACATTAGGCATATAGTATATAACTGAGTAGTAAAATTTCTGTATTTTGTGTGAGAAATGGCCATATATATAATATATAAAATCGTCGCTGTTTAATGTAGCGTATACGTTTTGCATTTGTCATTGGGCCGTTTATTATTTTCCGTGATGGATAGAACCAATTAGAGAACACAGTGAGTGTATGTGGAATAGAATAATGATAACTGTGAGCGTTTGTAACTTCTCTAAGTAGAAATGCCATTTTGATGGCATTAATATTTCATGTAGTATAGGTAGGTACCTACACTCATATTAATTGGCAGGTATATAGTAGGGTGAACAGAACATTTGAAACATTGAAACCGTTGGCTGATAAAGATTAAATTTAGGTATTTGTTTATTCACTAAGTGTAAAGGGGAAAATTTTTCACTACTCTAAATCTGCAAGAGGTCTTCATAGAAACTTGTGAGAAGGCCTGGTATGACTTAAAAACTAAATAAGAAAAAATTATGAAAATAAACTAAAACAGTAGAATATAGGTATAAATAAGAAATAATATTCAACTTTTTGCTGATAAGCTATAAATCATTGTAGCTAAACTTATTTACTTTTAACGAGAAATGTTAGGCGCTAGAATGATATTTTATAAACATTCACGTAATTAAATCATTCGGTACAAATGTGTTTTTTCTGTTATCCATCTTTTTATTCTATTTCTAACATATTGTAACGGGCATATAAAAATGCCTGGGATATATTTGTTTTCAAGTTTATTTATTTCTACACTAAAATATCACAGTCTAGTTATTTACACTATTTATATAACTTACACTACACTATCGACGACTATGTACAATTTATATTTACTATTTACAACCGAGCGTTATTTATTTACGGACTGTACCGTACTCCCTGTCTCTAGCATAGTCCGGTATGTACCGTACTCCCGGTATGGTCCGGTCTCTACCGTTTTCACCGTACCGGGCTGACTGCCCGGACTGACTTACTGTACCGGGCAACTGCCCCGTACTGTCTGACTCCAAGCAAATCCTCTCTAGTCTCCAATATATAGGCAAGTCTCTCCTCGAATATTCAACAGACATCTTCCAACGCAACGCGTACATTCAACCACTAGCGCGAACTTACTAGAAGCTTCGAGATATCATCTTGACACTGGCATGCATCGCTGACCAATAACAGCATGCCCCACACTCACACCAAGGGGGCCTCACCAACGTCCATACTCGCCAAGGTGCTCCGCACTCTTACGAATCGTACATGCCTCGATAAAGACGTCCACCAAGTTCGTCACAATATTTTTTAATTTAGTTCAATGTTTTAATGTTAGATTCTAGTGCGTTACACATTTTTATTGCCACAATCTTACTACTTTTCAATGTTAGTGTTCTATTTATCTTTTGTAAGGTAATTTTATTTCTCGAAATTTTCTGTGATTCTCTAAATTCAGTCGATAGTGTTGTATAGATTTGTTGGATAATGTTAAAAAATAAAATTCTTTTATCGATAAGAGCATTTTTATATTTGATTGTTTCTTCCTTATTATTTAAAGCAGGCTTATTTGTATTCTTAGTATATTAGATAGGGCATTTTCGTGCACTCCTCCTCAAGCAACGATACCATAGGTAGCAATACTGTGGAAGAAGGCGTAATACAAACGCATTACTGAATAAGCAGTTATATAACTAGACAATTTATACATATTATAAGCGATATACGTATTTGGATTTACTAAGTAATTTTTTATGATTTGATTCCACTTTAACCTATTATCAATTAACAATCCAAATTATTTGCAATATTCTACTCTATGTAATTCTTGTTTATTAATCTGTATACATATATCAAACAGAATACTATCATGGTGAGAACCATTCGTTATGAAAAGATTTTTCTTTATATTCAAGGATAATTCATTTAGACCATCTGTACACAACTTCTAAATAATTATAAATTTTTTCGTCAGTTTTATCCCAAGACTCATCTTGACATAATATTTGGTGTCATTGGATAGTTTATTCAATAGATCATTTATATAAATTATAAATAAATGTGGCCCAAGTATTGTACCTTGGGGAACACCGTCATCAACATTTAACTCGTTGAGATCTATCAGTTAAATAACTTTTGAATAAGTCAATTGTAATTCCTCTGACACCGTATCTTTCTAACATTAGATAATAAATAGATATAAATCTGTAATTAATCATGTGGAAGGCTTTAGCCAAATCTAAAAAAGTACCAACAACTTTTTTGTTTTCATTTATTCCCTTTATTATAGCTATTATTTTTTACAAAACATAACGCATCTTTAGTACGAATATTCTTTCTGAATTCACTTTATTTTACCGATAATAAATTTTCCTTATCAAGAAATTTGTAAAGTCTGCTGTGGATTATTCTGTCAAATGATTTTTTTAAATTTGTGGATGCATTTACGACTGTCAGCTTGGATATCTGAACAAATGTCATCAAAAACATAATTTTATTTTGGATATAATTTGTATCTGCAACTTCTTCTCCTAAAAGTGATAAACAAAATAAGAAAGAAATAAAATTATAAAATCTCTTTTGTTCTAATAGCTCTTGAATATTCAGTTCCTTTAATAAATATTTACATTTTTTGAAGAGTTATTGATTAAATCTTCTCTAAATAGGTGTACAAAATACTCTTCGTGCACTGGAAATATGTTAAGTAGAAAAGCTTTGAATTGTAAACATTATTTATTTCATCTATCCCAATAAACCATTGTGAAATACACAATTTTCTATGAAATTTATTATTCTACTTGTTATGTGAAACGAGCCCGGGCTACCACCTCTATCCATCTGCTTACCTACTGTTGGATTCCAGATAGAGAGATCTCTACTACATGAGCGACTCTCTGGCAAAGCAGCAACTAATTTGTTCCGAGCTTGTAATAAAGAAGATGACAAAGAGTCATTCCCTTGATACGATTTTAATTCTCACAAAGTGAATAGTTAAACTGGACATTTTAATTTAAAGTAGCTTGTTCTCTGAAAATTGGAACTGACTTTGTAGTAGTTGCCATTTGGCATGCACGGATTTTTAATGAAAATAGTTTGGCACGTGAGCAGCAAGGTGAGCTTCAGGCTCTTTGACGTCGATGTTGTGAGTAATTGTCAAATAATATGCCATGGATAGGGTTTTATTGCTTGTAGCACAAAAAGATGGTAGAAATTGTTCCCTATGAAAACACGGGTAAACATAGATGAGCAAAATTCACCCATTTTTGTTTTAAGAAAAAAGAGCTCGATAATGAGAAAATTATGTAGGTGAATTTCATAAAGTTTCTGCAGAAAATATTTGTAATATTAGCTGAGCCCACTCTATAATAAAAAGTAGGTGTTTATTTATTAATGTTTGATCGTTTTGCTAAACAGTCCAAGGCACTTGGACCTAAATGTAGGTATTTTGTTCTGTCCAGTTAGTTGTTATTTAATTATGGAATTGATTTCCTTGAAGGTCTTTAATGGAAAAAGTTTGTTATTGCGTCATATTTCTCGAACCATTTCACCCTAAATTTTCATAGCAATGAAATCATAACCAATACATTTTTCAACTTTTTGGACTGTTCTATGATTTTGCTTTGAATATACAAAGAATAGAACTTGTTTAGTAAGAAGATTTTCTTGTTGACATTCTTAAATTTAACCTCAGATAAAGGAGTTTCTAGCCATTAGACATTTTTTTAATTTCAAATCTTCAATGAAAGATTATTTTAGTTCATGTAACATTCAAATGTATTTCTTTGAGATTGGAAATTTGTTCGTAAATTTTGTCTTCATTACTAACTTTTTCGACTATTCTTTGAATTCTTATGGCTTCTTTCAATGCTTTATGTATAGAAAAAACTGTTTTTTCAGTTGCTGCTACCATAACACACTATGAAAAATAGCGTGAGACGGGCAGAATACTTTTACTGATAACAATATTTTCATAGTAACATTCACAATAAGGATTATTCTATAATCTGGTGAATAAAGTTCAGTAACTGTATATATTTAACATATAATTGATGGAATCATAATTATAACTAAGTTGCTAGAGTTTATACAATAAGAACAGAATGCGACGCCTTTTCATGTAGACCTAGAGAAAGAACATAAAATGGATGAAAGAACAAAAGAACAAGATGAAGATAACATTGTAGCGTTAAAATAGAACAATGGAAAAATAAAATCTAAATTTCACTGAGAAAAAAAGGCAAAATCAAACTAAATGTTGTGAAGTATGAGAGCAGAATAATTTCAAGGGCAGATTTTATTGCTAATAAGAATTTTCTACCAGGTCTGCCAAAACACTAAAACATAGTTATAAATTTTTTGTAAGTGAACTACATTATTACACGTACATGTTTGAAATCTTACGTGCGACTTCTCAAAAATGCTATGGAATGATGAAATAGAATACAGTGTGTTCTATTTGAGATAGTTGAGTTATTGCCAGTAGTATTTTATCTTATCTTAAGAAATCGGAGTATGTGACGGAATATAGATTCTTGGTTCAATTACATCTAAGAAATGCTCTGAAGCTTCAGAAATCGACCAATAGAGTTGATCTAGTTATCTTGAATGGGTTCGGAGGGTTGAATTTCTTTTTGGATATATGCACGGATCTTTTTTTGAAGAAAATTGATATCAGTCAAAAATGACATCAGATATGTCTAAGAAACCTTAGTGCGTTATATCGAAAAGTCAGTGAAAAATCTAAAAATGTACCAAAAATAGAGGGTTGCCATTAAAAAAAATCCCGATGGCCTGTAGTCAGCGGAAAGGTAAATTTTTCAAAATTCATTGAATTGAAATTTTAACAACCTTTTCATTGGTATACCTACATGTTATTAAATAAAATTGTCATAGCCTTGCGGTTAGAGGTTTTTGTTTTGGCTGTTGAATATAAAGCAGACAGGGTTCGAGTCCACTTCAAGGCAGATTTTTTTTTCGTCTATTTCTTTTCAATAAATATACTATATTTTTAGGTAAATTTCTTATAGAAATATACCTATTGCGATCGTTCACACTTTTGAATTTCGAAAAAATTTCAACGGCATGTTGTTATATGTCTATAAGTTATTCCAGAAAAACATTTGGTTCAAAAGTTTATATATATATATATATATATATATATATATATATATATATATATATATATATATACATCTCGGTATCATTCTGGCGTCCTTTCAAAAAACAGTAATGAAGCGTCCTTGCCGTATATATTTCACTTCGCCATCAATGTGAGCTCCGTTCATTCTTAAGCCGTTTGGGCGTCCAATGTATATAAGAATTTCAATCTTACAAACAATAGAGCGTCCATACGATGTATATTTATTTCATTTACCGTAAATACAGCGTCCGGCGCTATTGCCAAATGTGCAGTGGAATGGGATGATGAAATGTGATTTTAAATATATTTCTCGTATTTTGAAACTACCAGCGACTGCCTAGCATTGGTTGTTTCTCCGAATAGTATTTCATCTGACTTTTTGTTCCTTAAACTTTATTATAATTACTCAATTGTCATATATTCTATAATTCAATTTATACAAAATGGAATTGTAGATGCTAATGATTTTAAAATGTAAAGTAATTTTCATTTTTGTCATTATTTATGTCTCCAACATCAAATAGAAATAGAAATATTTATTTCATGTAAACAATTAGGCATGTATACTTTTGTCCTGGATAGTGATATAGATCACACCAAATAAAATAAATTAAAATACGCTTCAGATGAAGACATAATAAACATACAAGTGACAAAGTACATATAACTTAATTCAAGACAAGGATTATGAACATGTTAAAAAAAGAAAATAATAGTAATAACAATCTAGAAAAAAGGGTAAAAAAGGATTACCTACATAAATGTACTTACAACATGTTCCAGATAATCATCTAAGAAGTTAAAACGATGTTGTGTTAAATATTTACGGATCTTAATTTTGAGTGATGCACAAGACATATTATTATCTTTGAATATTTTGGCAGAGCATTATTCAATTTCATGCCCAGAAATTTATAGGAATTATGGGTCTATGTCTGAATAATGGAGGACAGATATAGTTTTTTTTCTCTTGTATTATAAGAGTAAACATAATTGTGCTGGATTCTTTGGCATGTTTTTTATATGAAGCAGGCACTGCAAAATGCAGCAACATGGTAATTGCAGGATGTTCAATTTTTCTAACAATGGCTCACAGTGATCATCATATTTGCTGGATGTTATTATTCGAATGATTTTTTTTGCGCAATGCATATTTTGGGGCTGTGACATGAGTTTCTCCAGATTATCAAGGCATACGGTCACTATTATGCTATGAAACATAACAAAATATGCCATTCTTAGATAATCTTTATCTACATTCAGCTTCAGTTACCTGAGAGTATTTCTGTTTTTATAGATAGGTATAACTTGAGAGTATCTGGAAAAATACATGTACTCATACGAAGATTAAATAGATTCGGTAAAGAAATCACTACATTTTTATTTATCTGCGGCTCTAGAATTTTTCAGTTTATGAACAATGTTCAATATTTCTGATTAACTTGTTGGATGTATGTAAGAAGTCAAATGGTTTATTGCTATTTTTTGCATGCAAGAATCGAAGGGATTTGCAATATAGTTCGCAGAATTTTGCACTAAATTGTTTATGCAATGTTCAAAAGAGTTGGCAAAGTCCTCAGCGGATAAATTGCTCTCATTCCTTAGGTTATTAGTTTTACCTAAATTTGTATTTAATATTCCCCAGACCGACTTTTGCTCATTTTTGATTCAGATATTATCTTATTATTAAACTCCACTTTTTCGATTTGTTAATGTTAAGTAAATCGAAGCTATCGAGCGTCCTGGTCACTTCGGCAATAGTATGAACCTGGGTTAGTTGTGACTTAAGATTTTTAATATCAGGAGAATTGTCTCGTCCTTGAAGCTAGCAGAGCAAAGTGAGCGGAATTAAAATTACAAATTTGGTGCTTGCAGAGCTAATTAATTGCTAATTAACTGCTGTATACCGAAATGAATTGCTCTTATAGTTTTTTTTAATGGCTGCTTTGCTAGCTGTAAATCTAACGCTTACAGAGCAACATTTAAAAATATTTTTTTGAGTACTTATTTTTTTGTGTTTATAAGGCTAATTAAGTTCTAATTAAATGCTTTATTCAGAAATTAATTACTCATATGGTTTTTGGAAAATGGCTGCTTTGCTTTAAAAAATCAACTTTTCCGAGAAAATTTTATTTGGTGCTTGTAGACCAAATAAAGTGCTAATTAATTGCTGTATTCCGAAATTAATTGGTCTTACATTTTTTTAATGGCTGCTTTGCTAGCTTTAGATCTAAAGCTAGCTGAGCAATCTTTAAAAATATTCACTGAGAACTTCTTTTTTAGTGCTTAAGGTCTAATTAAGTGCTGTATTCCGACATTAATTGCTCTTATGGTTCTTAGGAAAATGTATGCTTTGTTTTTAAAAAATATGTTTTTCTAGAAAATTGTGGTTGATGCTTGTAGTGCTAATTATTTGCTTTATTCCGAAATTAATTGCTCTTATAGTTTTTTCTAAATAGCTGCTTTGCTAGCTTTAGATCTAAGTCTAACAGAGCAGCCTTTAAAAATCAACTTTTCAAGAACGTCTTTTAGTGTTTATAGGGCTAATTAAGTGCTGTATTCCAAACTCAATTGTTCTTAAAGTTTTCGGAAAATGACTGATTTGCTTCAAGAAACACTTTTTAGACAAATACTTTTTTCGTGCTTGTAGAGCTAATTAATTGCTAATTAAATGCTGCATTCCGAAATTATCGGCTCTTATAGTTTTTAGAAAATGGCAGAGATTGTCGCTATCAGAGCAAAAACATATAATCTATACACCCGATATATAAACTATATCGGTAAGCATTATTTGAGGTATTTTTTATAAAAAATCAATAAAATATACATATTTCCTATGTTATTTAATCAAGTGCTGTATTCCGAAATTAATTTCTATAATTTCTATAATATTTCGGCCAATACAATTATATTCGTAAGAAAAGTACTTACCGACTTGGTTAGTAATGAACTTATCCACCGGCAAACCTATCTTACAGTCATAGGAACATATACGGTTAGCAATCGAAAACCGTCTGGTCCTACAAAAATTAAGTTTTATCCCTTAGCTTTTTAGTATCAGAATTGTACATTTCTTCATTGGGAGAGATAATAAATTCAAAACCATTAAAATCTCAATTTTAAAGTGGAATTAAAAATGGATTACATAAAATTAAGTACTTTCAAGTTGCCCGGTGTACCTTTAAAGCTATAAATATCCCCACAATAGATAAATTGACATTTTTATTTGTCTTAAAAGAACGTTCTCTCTCAAAAAAATATTAGAGCAATTAATTTCGGAGTACCGCACTTAATAAGCCCTACAATCGCTAAAACAAAAGTTATGAAAAATTATGATTTTCAAAGGTTACTCTGCTAGCTTTAGATCTAAAGCTAGCAAAGCAGCAATTTTTTTAATATCAGAGCAATTAATTTCGGAATACAGCAGTTAATTAGCACTTAATTAGCTCTACAAGGACCAAATAAGATTATCCCGAAATAATAGATTTTTAAAAGCAACCATTTTCCGAAAAACTATAAATAAGAATAAATAATTTCGGAATACAGCACTTAATTAACAATTAATTAAGCCTAAAAGCACTATAAAAGAAGTTCTAAAAAAGTAAGTTTTCAAAGGTTGCTGTGCTAGCTTTAGTCTAAAGCTAGCAAAGCAGCCATTTTCAAAAAAAAAAAACTATAAGAGCAATTAATTTCGGAACACAGCATTTAATTAGCTCTACAACAAATTTGTATTTTTGATTCTACTCACTTTGCTCAGCCAGCTTTAGGGACGTAGAAATCTCAACATTTTAAAGTTATTTTCAGGGATACATAACTTTTTTATGGAAAACGAGATGTTTAAAGATCTGACAGAGTAAACTAAATGAGCAGCTTTTGTTTCTGGATCTAAATGGCATATATTTCAGATCATTTCATCTAATGCAGCTGTGAAACCTGATAGATTTTTTTGACATTGGTCGACACATGATAAAATTTCCTTTATGGTCGGGCAAGTGCGGCTCTATGACTTCAAGAATGAAAATGTTATCATCTAAATTTGTGAACAGATTATCGACTCTAGTTTCTCTAGATTTAGTTATCCGCTGGTGTCAACAAAAACTTTTTCTAGCATATCATGTGATAAAAAATATGTTTGCATTCAGTTAATTTATTGTCACTGGTTTTAAGTCTTAAAGCTATAATTGAAAGTCACCGACAGCCTGTACCTTATTATTGGAGTTTTTTTCTGATAATATTCTGTGCAGATAATATTAAAAAAAAATTACTATCACCATCCGGTGATCTGTAGGCACAACAAAAACTAATTTTCATATATTTAAGCTGTGTTAATTCTGCATCTATCTTCGCGCAAAGATCTTTTACACAAATGTTATGGAAATCTAAATTGGTCTTAGTATAAATGCCACCATGAATACAAATTTGTCGAATATGACTTATTAGTCTATATCCTCGCGGAATACGATACGATAGAGTTTATGTCCTCCAATTTAAATGAAACGTCTGTCAGTTACGTCAATATTGTTCGTATTGTTAGTTCACTTTGTTCCCAATATATTGAATAATGATTTAAAAAAAAATTAAATATATAGTATAAATAAAAAAAATTCAAAGAATGATTTTTATCTAGAGCGATTTTTTCTTCTATAGATTCGAATGGCACCAGGTTTATCCACATGATCACAAACGAATAATTTATAAGTGCTTCGAATATATATCAGAAGAACCTATATGAGTGTAAAAGTCATTGAAATGAAATTCATGTGTTTCGATGTTGTCAGATTGCCGGACGCCCAATACGCGATGGAATGAAAGTTAACGTATTCAAAATGAATATTTTAGCGCCGCGCTGCGCCAGATATATCGAACTAATTATATTCGAATATCAATCAAAAATCTTTTGGGACGTGCATGGAGCGTCCTTCCAATTTTTGTTCCATCGGTTAAGATGATCATCTTGACCAGAATTACACTGATGTGTAATAGAGCGTCCGTATACGGACGCTCAATTACCACGGACGCTCTATTAAATGCAATTCGTCAATGTACGGACGCTCTATTGATAGGAAGATATATATATATATATATATATATATATATATATATATGGGATATTACGAAATTTGTTAACACGATAGAGGTCGTAGTTTTGAAGGTATCAAGTTCAAATTTGCTACAAAAATCAATCTCTCAAATATCTCGGTCGAGTTCGTTATTGGGCAATATCAGGTAAGTAGTTTCAAAATGGCGACCATTCAAACATTTAAAAAAATTATCAAAAAAGAGCCGTAGTTTAAATATTATTAAAAATAATTTTAGGTTACAGATATAATCAGTACCTACAACTTTTGTTCAAAGCATTTTTTCATAAAATACACAGGTAAAAAAATAAAAATTAATAAAGAAAAATAACAAATATTGATAAAACATGAACACTCAATATAAATTTGATGTAATTGTACATTTTCTGGAGATCTTAATATAAACCCTGATTAAAAAAATATATAGTATATTTATTGAAAAGAAATAGGCGAAAAAAAAATCTGCCCTGAAGTGGACTCGAACCCTGTCTGCTTTATATTCAACAGCCAAAACAAAAAGCTCTAACCGCAAGGCTATGACAATTTTATGTAATAACATGTAGGTATACCAATGAAAAGGTTGTTAAAATTTCAATTCAATGAATTTTGAAAAATTTACCTTTCCGCTGACTACAGGCCATCGGGTTTTTTTTTTTAATCAGGGTCTATATGAATATCTCCAGAAAATGTACAATTACATCAAATTTATATTGAGTGTTCATGTTTTATCAATATTTGTTATTTTTCTTTATTAATTTTTATTTTTTTACCTGTGTATTTTATGAAAAATTGCTTTGAACAAAAGTTGTAGGTACTGATTATATGTATAACCTAAAATTATTTTTAATAATTTTTACACTACTGCTCTTTTTTGATAATTTTTTTAAATGTTTGAATGGTCGCCATTTTGAAACTACTTACCCGATATTTCCCAATAACGAACTCGACCGAGATATTTGAGAGATTGATTTTTGTAGCAAATTTGAACTTGATACCTTCAAAACTGCGACCTCTATCGTGTTAACAAATTTCGTAATATCCCATATATATATATATATATATATATATATATATATATATATATATATATATATAACTTTTGAACCAAATGTTTTTTTGGACTAACTTATAGACATATAACAACATGCCGTTGAAATTTTTTCGAAATTCAAAAGTGTGAACGATCGCAATAGGTATATTTCTATAAGAAATTTACCTAAAAACTGATTTATTTGCTAATCTTAATTTAGGCCATCCTTCATATTTATAAAAATATTTTAAGAAAGTCCCTAATTGTGGAAAAAAATATCAAATTCAATAGCTTCGATGAAAAAAGTTTACACGCACCCCTGAGCCACCCTGTATGTATATATATAGAGTATGTCGCACATGTATCAACTGCAATTTCACCCTGTCCGACCGTTACTTTTACCACCGGACCACTTTTACGATTCCAACCCCAAAAAGATTAAATAGTTACGTGGTTACTTTTCATGCCGCACCAATCTCCCCGACCTCACGATGAAATTCCGCACTTTTGCATCATTCTCTCTATCACCGAAAATAGGGTCAAACCGTCACAAAAATATTCATGGCAAATTTATTAATTTCCAGAAGAGATACATGTGAAAGACTCTTACCTACCTGGTTTTGGTTCCACAGTTCACTATCAAAATCTAACAGCCCTAGGTATTCATAAACAAAACCTCTAAGTTCGATACTAGTTAACGTTAATATCATACGTGATAGTTTCAGTATCAAACTAAGCTATAGTTTAGTTTATCAATACGACTGTAATTGTTTCAAGGATTCTCTAGAACAAGGAAATGCAAGAAATTATTACTATGTTTATCTTACAAGTGAGCATGATAAAATGTTAAGGAAGCAGTTTGAAATATATTCTTGATATCTGTTCAATCGAAATTTTCTGATATGTAACATTTCCGGTTTACGAAAGAGGGAAATCCCAGAAAATAATTCTTCCAGTCTATTTTTGAGTAAATTAAAAAATAGAACATTTTAAAATCAACGTTTTAATAATGTAATATAAATCAGTTATATATATATATATATATATATATATATATATATATATATATATATATATATATATAGAGAAAAGTAACAGTCTTATACAGTGTGGTTCTCCGGAAAGATCGATTATGGGCAATCTATAACTAAAAGTAATCTGAAAGTTTGGTGACATACTAAAGTGACAGGGGGACATACGTATAAAACATTTTCATGTTAGTCGCATTTCCTGTTATACCGGAAGTAGATGCCAACTTTGTTATTTTTAATAGAATACCCTGTATATTACCACATTTTTAGATTTCTTGTACAATTTTGAAAACATTTTATGCATAATATATTATACCTAAGTCTACCCGTTTTTGACCTATTTCAAAATTTATGTCAAAAACTAAGTTTGACTTTTTTGACGCATATTTGACACAACTTTAAAGATGTGTAGCATTTTAAATAGGAAAATGGAAAATTGATAATTATTATAAAAACTACCAATTTTGGGTATAGACAACCTTATACAAAGTTCCCCTTATATTTGCTGCTTATTAAAATAAAATAATAAAAAATGGGGTTTTCCATTTGAAAAAAATGACAAGCTTCTTTTTTGATCCCTCTGTATAAATTATTATGAAAATATCATAAGAGTACTGATAAAGTAGATCGTCTTCTACTAGAAAATAGGAAGGAATGATTATTATGTTTTGGACTACAAACTTAATTTTTGACATAAAATTTGAAATATGTCAAAAACGGTCAGACTTAGGACATTATACATAAAATATTTTTAAAATTGTACAAAAAATCTAAGAATGTGGTAATATATAGGGTATTCCATTAAAAATAAAAAAAATCTACTTCCGGTAAAACTGGAAATGCTACTAACATGAAAATATTTTATGTATGTTCTCCAGTGACTTTAGTATGTCACCAAAGCTTTAGATTGTTTGTAGTTGTCGTTTGCTCACAATCGAGCTTTTTTGCCTATTATATTACTATATTATTATCTGGTTCAGTATCTGAATCAGAGGGGATTTCCTCTTCACCTGTACTGTCAATCACTTCATTGTCACTAGTTGTGTTGTTGGTAAAAATGATTAATCTTTATACGAGTACATTCATTCCATTGCCCTCCTGGTCATGTTCGAGGAAAATATAGGCAGAGCAAGATTATAATTATTATTTGTTCTACGTATTCTCTGCTAAATTATCAAGGTTTCTCAACAATCTTTTCCGCAGAATGTCAGAAGTTCAACTCCAACGCAAGAGCATATGTAGCTTACTGGTTAAGTTTTTGAGGTAAGATATGACCTGGAAATTTCAGCTTCTTACCAATAATTAAATCAAGAAATTTGATTTTTTACCCAAGCTCTTATGGATGATGACCTAGAGTTAAACTTTCAAAGCAAACCAGTTGCAGTTGCACCGTTAGCAAATCCCTTGGATGGTTTCCTTGAATGCAAAAAAATAGTGGTATCATCAGCAAAGACAGTAAACATGCCTTGGTGATTAATCAGAGTTTAATCATTTAGGTATAACCAAAAAGTCCTGGTCCCAACACTGACCTCTGTGGAATATCATAGTTAATGTTCTCACTATCGAATCGTTAATTTGACCATAGAGTTATTTCAAAGATTTTAACATTGAATTATAATTACTCCTTACAAGTTTATTGGTAAAAAAGATCCAAAGGATACAAATTTGCATACTTGTACTTGTAGGGTATAGGTAATATCGACCAAGATGTGTTAAAAAGGTCTATTTTGTAACTAACATGCCTTTTATACAATACAAAGCAAATTCTTTTTCTAGTAAGACATATAACAATGTTTGCTGCTGCCAAAGAATTGTAATTTGATGCGACCGAGATCTTCAATCTATGAAATTAACATCAATATTATGAACGGCATCAACCCAGACCAATTAATATATTATTATCAATACATCAGCAACAACAACTAAACAACCTTGTTCTTGTCTGTTCACGGTCGCCTACTTCAGCAGCTATTGATGATGTATTATTCCAGCAATTACTTCATCGAAAATTTCATCCCCGATTGCTGGATGATGTTGGATGTTTTATTGTTTTCCGCGCTCTGCTCTTAGTTGAGCTTTTAGCGCTTCAATAAACAATTATGTCGTTATAATGGGCTGCTTTCATTAGTCAAGTTTTATGCCTGGAGTGCTTCTCTCTCTCTCGATATATATCTTACTCTTTCTCTCGCTTACTCCGATCGACATGTCTAACAAAGTTTCGATTAATCTTGAGTGTTTGCAGTCAACAAGCCAATTCCCCGAAACGTCGGATTGTCGTGAGTTGGAGTGCCTTTTCCAGTTGGTACCTAACACAGCAGTTTATTGTTTCACCTAGATGTGCTTCTTGATGGTATTATTTACCTCACGATATATATAGGTACATGTGAGATTGAGTGTTTGTTGTTTATATAAAATAAATAGACGGTATAACTCCCCTTGAGAAATTCCATCTCCAATTATCTTTGTTAGTTTTGGAGAGAAAATGAATTCTCAAATGTTTGTAAATTTATAACACGAGATAACATTCAAAGGTTCGCCCTGATATATAAATTGCGAAATCATATTAGGTATATCTTTCTATACATGTATACATCTATACATATTTATTAATTCAAGATTATCCTTTACCAGTCATATTATCATATTTCTGAATATGAATTCACTTGATACATAATCAAGATTATTATATAACATAAGTCGTTTCTGATAAATAACTTGATTACGCTAGGACGTCTAACTGTGCCGACAACAACTACTGCGAGGGCAAACACCCCTTCCGCCATTGAATAATATCAACAACTGTTAGGGCAATACCTACAATTTCACATTGTAACAATATTGCATAATACCAATATAAATGTTCATGCTGATTATGTATCAATTGAATTCATATTCAGAAATATCTACATATTCTATACATTCTATACCTAAATGCTTATTCTATACATCTACACATCTATACATATCTATACAGTATACATATACAATAAAATGTAACAGGCCGATGACTGTGCATTTTAAGAAAAAATAATAGCGGGATCTTTATTCGAGCAATAGAAGCCAAAACAACATTTTTTTAGATTTTTTGTCTGTCTGTATGAATGTTTGTTTGCGCATCACGCAAAAACTACAGCATGGAATTAAATTCAGTTTTCACCAATGTATTACTAGAAATCTAACTTAAAATATAGGCTACATTTTTTTGCGTCTGTTTGTCTTTCTGTATGTTTGTACACGTATCACGCAAAGACTACTACATAGAATTGAATGCAATTTTCACCGATGTATTGCTAGAGATCTAACTTAGAATAACTTTGAATATAGGTTCCATTTTTCCACGCGCACGAAGTAGCGGGCAAAAGCTAGTTGGAAATAAAGTTAGGCTACAAACTATTCAATACAATTAGTCAGAGAAGAAAATTCATTCACTATTCAGCAGTTTTTTTTAATTAATGCTCGGACCCGCTTATTGAAATGTTTCAATTCGTCTTTTATAGTAAATTCATGCATACAGGGTTAGGTACATCAGCTTCCATTTTCCCAGCAATTTCCAGTGTTATGACATGGCACACTCTCCCCTTCCAGACTGCCCCGTCTATTAATAACTATATTTCAGGTAACTTTAACTTTTAATAATAATAAAAGTTCTCCTACTCAACATAATGGAGCGATATACGAAGTCTAAAAAGGGCGATGACTAATTTGATGCCTGGGCAGAACGACTATAAGCCACGAACCGTTGTCGATTACCGATTCCGTCTGCGCTCTCCGTCAATTAAATCGATAAGAATGTATTTAATAAGCCATTTGATCAATCCGCAATATTGATATGACCGTTGACAGATAAAATATAGGGAAGTAACTGCTACTAAGCCTGTTAGATATCAATTATGATTCCGCACAATTAAGAGAGCCGCTCTTGAACTGAAAGGAAAATTTTTGGTTTTGATTTAAACAACTTGAATTTATAGGAAGGGGGTAATGCTTATTACCAGCACAGTATAAATTTTATGCAATTCATTATATTTTTTTTGTTTTTTTTTTTAAGTTATCCAGAGGCTTTTTGATTAGAAATTAAGTTATTTACAGGTGTACAGATAAAAAGTTCTCTAGTGTTTAAAAGTGAAATACTGAGTTTTCTGGACAAAAACTGATTAAAGATAATGCTTTGCGATGAACTAGGTCATCTGATAATTCAGAAAGCGTTAATGAAATAAGACAATCAAATTTCAAATTTGACACAAACATCACAGCATATGTAGGGAACTTCCAAAAATACTCTGATTCAGAGCAGCAAAACCATTAACAAGATTCAGAGAAAATCGAAATTATAATCAGTTTATGCATTTATAGAGATTAGAAATAAAGATGATAATCGTTTTCCCAAAAAAAAGTAATTCGGCGATAAATGATGGTGTTTTTACTATGTATGTGTGTCGAATGTTATTAGAATGATCTGGTTTTGGGTCTAAGTATGACTGGGCCTCCAAGGTGGAGGCTTCCATACCTGTAATATCCAAAGAAGTATTTCTGAGCTCTATGACTGAATTTTCGTGGATTTTTTGCTACATTTGCTTGTAGTATGTCACTGGACTGTTTTGTGAGAATCTGTCTGTCTGACTGGGGCTTAAAGGTGGAAGCTTCGTTACCGGAAAATCCCTAATTCATATGTAGGGGAAATTCTCAAAGTGACGCTTGGTACATTTTTGTGGATGAATCTGGGTTGGTGTTCGTACTGGTCCTACGTGCGAGCTCTGAGGTGAAAGGGGACCACACTCAAGACTTTTTATGACTTTATTTCTTGGTACCACAATCTACCAAAGTGTTAGCCTGGGAAGTACCAGTTAAAACAGTTAGTTTCTTATAATTTAGAAGTATCAACATCCGTTCATCAACATTTTGTATTGAGCTTGAGCGTGTGATAATGAAAAATGCTTGGTGTCTGCCAACTCAATCGATCGAGGTCAAATGAAGGAAGGATTATAAAACTATCCTTTTTTTAGATGAATAATTGATAACCTCCGTGGGAATCTGTCATATTTTATATTTGTTGACTGGCCTAAATACCTCTCTCTCTCTCTCCCCTTGCTCAATGTAAAATCCATTTTCAGACAATTCTATTAGGAATCTGATTAATGCAATTAACTCTTCTCTGAAGTTATTACAAATATAACAATCTGCCAAAATAAGAAACATAAAATATCAGCTGCTATTTGTTAATGAACACCATTGTTCATATGAATTCTCAATGCCAACTGGCAATACATTTTGATTGGAACGATCGATACAATTTAAGTCTTGATATATAGAGAAAGTCTTTATCAATTTTTCCTGTTATATTACAATTCTATGGCAAATAGGGTGCATTTTTGTAGGAACAAATTTTATAAATGACATAGACAAAGAAGCTTTAAATCCTCTTTTCTTGAAGAAAACATATATATTTTCCAATAATAATACGATACTAGTTAGTTGTCCCTTTGAAAGCGGATCCTCTTACTGGGGGGCTTCTTCAGGGAAAACGTATATAGCAAAAGGCTATTATAAATGAACAAAGTTTCCGGGGACTATAACAACAAAGCCTATACATGTACTGCGTCTACCACGGCTGCTGCTACTCAGGACTATCGCCTAGGTCACTGATCACTCCTTTGTGAGTCCTGAGTCCTTGCGACCGGAGCATAGTTGAGGCGACGAGAGTTGTCTGATGTCGCTTATGAAAGTCGATGAATTATTTCGTCTAATTTGACATAATATCACTGGAGCTGGAATTATTCACATTCACAACGGCGGTGTACATAGAAGTTACTGATTACTAATCGCTAAGTAAGCAGAAATTACTAATCATACTCTTATGTCCACCATTGATGTATCACTTAGCTCATTCGTAAATTTGACATATATATAAGAAAAATTAAAAATGGAAAAAGAAAGGTTATCTTCTGTTTATGTTAAAAGATTATGTAGTAAACGAAAGGATCGATGTACATGATAGAATTGGGTAATAGCAAAAACACATTATAGGTTATGTTACACTATTGTTAGTGATTACCTCTCAACTATCAGATTACTGAGCTATTACTAATCAGTCGGTTCTATGAACATGGCCAAGGTTTGTATATTAGGTTCAACCACAGACATCTGTTTATTTGTTCATCCAAAAAATTTTTATGGAATAAAAACCATATTTTGTATTGATGCAGGCTAATTGTTTCAAAACAATTGTCATATCATTCAACAACATAATAGTAGAAATGTTAATATACTTAGTATTTTAACTTTAATTCTCATAAAGTATTATTATTAAACTCTCATTGCCTCAATTATAGGCACATATAAATGTTATAGATCCTCCCCACAGAATGCTCTCATTATCTTTTAAGTTGTCTTTCGCATGAGGGTCGTTAAACTATCTGACTTTTGTGGACTTCCTAGTTAACCGGATCATGGGATAGGTTTTTATTGGCCATTGGTGGGAAAATGAGGGTAACCCTCAAGAGAGTTTCGATAAATAAGGGGTACGAGTAGGTCTAGTGTGTGAAAGGACTCCGTATAATACTTCAATTTTTAGTGGGAATCTAGAGACTAAGGCATCCTGGAGACTATGGTAACGATTCCATTACAAATGACCTATGAAATGATTACATCTCAATCCAATTCATGGGAAATAAAAGTTTTCTATCGAGATAGAATGGATATTTACAACAAGATAGCTTGTATTAGGATTGCCATGATGATTTTCAGCAACAACGCGGAAAGCTCTGAGTAAAAGACTGATTCCAAAAAATCCAAAAAATCTATACTCATATAGATTTAGTAGTTCAAATACCCAGCATACAAAAGGATATAGACTAAGCTACTCCATAGCACGAACTTCTTCCTAGATCTGAGAATGAAGGATTTTTCTAAATTTTTATGAGGTCTCCTTTTTCTACACAACTATTTTCTTTGTAACTTTGAAGATTATCCACAATCTAGAAATTATTGAAGAAGACTCACGAAAATTAACCGTTTCACAATTTATCTGTTACTGACCGCAAGAAAATATAGAAAAATTTCAGCAAAAATCATTAAGTATGGACCTATTAAACGAGAGCACGATTTACCTTATTAATTTTAATGATGGGTTAAAAATTCTATTATTCCATTTATGAAAAGTTGATAATGAAGATCTACTTCAATACAACAACATTCAACAACGTTTGAATGAAGATTCAGAGGAATGTAGTGAATAATTCGAAGCAAGAACTCCCTCCATCTATTCTGTCATCAAGTGATCATTAATTAGGCTGAGTCAGTTGTCAAAATTGCTAGTGTAAGTGTCGTGTCAATTTTGATCGTATTTTCGTTGTTTGTGTATTTTCTAAATTATCGTGTTTAAAATAAAACAAAATATTGCAAAATGTGGCCAGGACTTTATGCTAGATCATTCGAAGAAGCCCTGCTGGACCCGTGTACCATCTTTGCATGTCCTCAGTCGGGAATGTTCAGGTTAGTTTCTATTGACACATTCATTTTGTCACAGTGAAGCAGGCGGAAAAGGATAGTCTTACTTTATTAGTGTTTGAATTTAGGTAGAGCGGGATGCGTAAAATAAATTGAGTTTTCATGTAGATATTATTTCGACACCCAAAAACAGCAGTGTTTTGGTTATAAACATTAACTTAGGTATAAATTATTTTTCCCATTCCAGTAATTATCGCGAATCTCTTAAAAACTCTAACACATTAATATCAGAAAACTCATTAGAAAAGACTGTTTGCTGAAAAACAGTGACAAACTAGTAACTTCATACTTCCTTAGGGTTCTATTCATCCCGTAAAAACATCTTTTCTTTTATACAATCACTCTGAGTAATAGTCTAGTTTAGCGGCTTTTGTAATAGAACCCCAAAAAAATCAAATATTTACAAAAATAGGTGTATTTTAGCATAACTTTTGATAAAATTGAGGCGGAAGGCTATTTTTAATGATTTGTAGTAGTAGTAAAAAACGTGAAAGATATTGTTGGAAGTATTTTTTCAATCCCAAATAGTATATAATCGTCCTTGCATTCTATTGAACGCTAAAAATCTTCAAACAAAGCAAAAATATGCGTGAAAATAGTAAAGACAAGTTCGCGAAAAAGTAATGTTGAACCAATTGTCTTGTGCAGTATATTCAAAATTTAAATGTAGTATTAACAGCATAATATTAATCCAAATTGCCAACGCTGCCAGTGTAACTTTCGCAGCATTAGATTATTTTATGAATAGTATTTCAAAGAATATTTGATTTTGAAAAAATTATCGACAATAACAACTGAGCTTAACATATTATACAAATATGTAGTTTTTTTTAAATATTAAGGGCCGATTTCATAATGAATCCTAAATAGGAGATTAGTTAATTCTTCAATTTGTGTGACTCATATCTTTCTTTTTTAAACTTTTACAATCTCAGTTATGTTACCTTTCGTTCTTCTAAAGTAACTTTAAATTATATGTCCTATCAAAAAATGTATGAATTCTTTAATGTTGGATTAAAATTATTCTTCTCCTTCTTCTTCTTCTTCTGCACTTCAAGGATTAGGCTTGCAGCCTGTTCCGTCCTCATTCTAGCCATCTTCTTCTGGGTCTACCTATGTCTCTTCTTCCACGTGGTTGGTAGTTTACCACTTGTTTGACCAATCTCTCTTCGCTCATTCTTTCAATGTGTTGTCGCCATTTTAATGAGTTTTGGTGTATTCTGTCGTTCATTGAAAATATGTTCAATTCGGCCCTTATCTCTTCATTTCTTATATGGTCCCTCAGCGTGCAACCTTTTGTCCTTCTTAGAAATTTCATTTCGGCAGATTGTATTCGTTGTATATCTTGTTTTCTGAGTGCCTAGGTTTCGCTTCCATATGTTAATACAGGTGTTGTCATCAATTTATAGAATTTAATTTTTGTATCTTTACTTGTCTTGTTTTGTAGTGTTCTCTGTATGGTGCCACACATCATTTGGAATTTAGTTTGTTTGTAACATCTTTGTTATATTCGTAGCTTATGTCGCATCCCAAGATATTGAAGTGTGATATTTGTTTTATGGGTGTTTCGTTTATGAGTATCTTGAAACGAACGGGTTGTTTTCCTCGAAAAGCCATAACTTTCGCCTTTTTTCTGATATTTTTAGGTTATGATTCTTACATAACTGAATCAAGCGGTAGATTGCGTATTGTAGGTCGTCTTCTGTTTTTTTGTATAATTATTTGATCATCGGGAAACAGTACTGTGCTTATACATTTATTGGTGGGTATTAGTCTTACTCGGGGGTTAACTTCTTGTTTCCATTGTCTTACAGCATCGTCAATATATATATTGAATAGGGTTGGTGACAGGCTGCATCCCTGTCTTACACCTCTGTTGATTGTTATTGGTTCTGTTCTATCTTTTCCGGTGTTTATTATTATTTCTGTATTATAGTATAGTCCTCTTATCACCCCTATCAAATGTCTGGGATAGCCTCGTCTCTCCATAATTTTCCATAGTATACCTCTGTTTACCCGGTCGAAGGCCTTTTCGTAGTCAATGAACCCATTAAATTTGATTATGAAATCCGCCCTAAGTGTTGAGTGTTCTGGATGCAACTTTTCAAATATTGAATTTATTTTTTCAAGTGAAAATTAAGACAAACTATTGAATTTTTTTAAACAATCTTGGTGTTTTAGTGAATTTCAATTTTTTTGGGAATTATGGTAATAACAAGACATTATCTGAAAATAGCTAAAGTATAATTATTTAAACACTTGAAATCTCACCACTTGGTTTATGCTTTAAATATCGAATATTTAAGATTATATTCAATATCGCAAACGTTATATTGGCAGTTTTGGCAACATTGGAATTGACAGTTTATATACGTTGAACACACTGTACGAGTCAATCAACGCTTCGCTTAACCCCACTTTTTCGTGAACTTATGCAAAGGTGATTATATACTATTTGGGACGGAAAAGATACTGCCAAATTTGAATTTCCAGTCGTAAGTCGTGAGAACAACATTTCCTCTTTTTTTATTAACAAATCATCAAAAATAGCGCCCTCTGCCCCATTTTTATTAGTTAAAATACACCTATTTTTGCAAACTTTTGATTTTTTAGGGCTTTTATAATGAAAGCCGCTAAACTCTTTCTAATATTTTAAATCTGAAATTATCGAAGGAAACTATTAGAAATGGACCTACCCCAGAACTAGCGAGCCTGAAATTAAAAATCATCGCTCAGAAATATCATTATTGGTGTCTTATTAACGTTTTCAGATTCCGAACTCAAATAGGTAAAGCAACAAAAGTGAATAATACAATCTTCAAATTTTAATAACATCAGAAAAAATCTTGTATTTCCACTCTCAAGACTTCCTATCACTATCAATCAAATTCCACCGAATATGAAAATCGTCTGATGAAATAGTGCGATTATTCATTTTTAACAGTATGCGAAGACTAACAAAATGATCATATTCAATTTTAACTTTGTAAAAAGTGTTTAGCCATAATATGAATAAACATACTTGCGCCTTGAGAAGAAGGTAAAGATTTTTCAGATAACAATTTGAGAAAAACGTCATCAAAATCCTCACAGCCTTTTTCACAAATATTGCGAACAGCAAGCTTATTCTGAGCGACGGGCGAGTGGTATCAGTAACTAACAAAACAAAAAAGAAGGAACAAAATTCATCCATTTCTTCTTGAGATGCAGAATCGCGGTAGGAAAGTTAACAAGACTGATGAGACGTAATCAGGATGATATATATTACCAATTTGTCTAGAGCAACTAGTTTATACATAATTGCTGGTGAATAGCTGAAGGTTTTTGTTGTTAATGGCAATAAAAGTATTTTCGATCATATACAAAATAAAATATGAGTTCTAATAATTGAACAAGAAGCTTTCTCACTTTTAAAATAACTGATTTTGATTTGGACGGGGACAATCTTTAAGAACAAATCATTTATTGTTCGACCTCATCCATAGTATCACCCTGTATGTAACAATTGCTGATAATTAACCCATCGAAATACCTCGCCGTGTTGTGACCGCAACGTCTGCATATTGTATACGTCCAGCATTCTCTTCATCGTGATTGCCAAGGAACGCTGATGCCATTCAGAACCGTAGACTGTAGGAGGAGAGTGAAATATTCGGAAGCCTTGTGGTGGCTGGGACACTCACTCCTTTCCTGGTGCTCTGTAATGCCAAATAGCCAATATTAGATGACTTTCTTCATCTTGAATTTTAACAGCTATCAGTTCGTCGAAATGACATTATATATAATATAGTCTATTCAATTGAGCAAAATTATTTTTTGATATTGTTATGCAATGAGTTGCAATCACATTAACTATCTGTTGCTCAAATCGATTTCTTGTTGCAATCTGGGAAGATGTTCTCAAAGAAAATTTAGTTAAGGTGCCCCATTCAACACAAAGCAAAGAAAAAGTATTTTTAATTATATAATTACTATTTCTAATAACAAGTTGTTTTTAAATGTTGCTGAATCAGAAAACAGAATTGTTTTCCCAAAATATTATAGTCCACGTCAATATTGCCATTTAATTGAATACAAAATGCAGGCCTGTTACTTTATTAAAATGAAAATTCTTAATGTAATTTCAGATGGTAAGCGTGGAACTCTTTAAACCACTTTGTGGGTTATTCGCTTTCGCTGCTATTTCCCTAGTGGTCGAATGAGGATTTCCTTGTAGTATCCGTAAAGCTAGCAAGTCATTTTCCACACTGATATGGCCACTATTTTGTATTTTTGGTATATAACACATTAGCAGTGACTTCAAACCAATCTCCTGACAATTGGAATGCTTGATATACTCAATGGTAGATTTTTCTTCCTAATTATGAATTTCTATAAGATTTGCTAATACGGTAAATTATATTCACTTATTCTTTGAGATCGAAATATATTATTTAGTGTACACAGATGTTTCAATTTTTATGAGGGCGGCCTATTTGATAGTTGTTTTTCGAACAAAGCATAACCACAATTGTTTTGTAAAAAAATCTCAAAATTTCACAAAGTAGACCCCTCCAATTCCATATAGGTTTGGCAGAAAGCTCTTAGAAAATTCTACGCACTGTTAAAATACAGGGTGTCCTATTTAAAACTGTTGAGTTAATGCTATTAATATTTTGTCTTCTTCGAAAAATCGTAATACATGACGGAACATCTATTCAAAGATCAATTGTATCACAAAAAATGTACTAAGGCTTAGAAATAGATTTAAAAAAGTTGATCTAGTTATCTTGCATGCTTCCGGAGCTATGACATTTTTTTTTGAAAGTCTATGCACGAAGCTTTTTTGATACTAAAACTAACATAAATGAGAAACTATCACAGATAAGTCTAAAGGTAAGTACGGACCGGGTAACATTCGGCCGGATACATGTTGTCAAGATTGCTGCCAACATGTATCCCATCGAATCGCAACAAGTGGGCAGATAGTCGGCACTATGTTGGGCGGCATAGCATCAAAGAATTTTGTTGAGTGTTGTTTGTATCCGTATTTTCAAATCTGAAATGGAAAACATCGCTCTTCTAGACGATGTTGCCCACAAGAAAAGTCAGAACAGCATAGTCATAGCATGTAGTGATGTTGACTTTCGCTGCTATTTTATGATCTACAGCTAGTAAGTACGTTAAATCATATTAACTTTATTATTACTTTCTTCATAGGGCCCCTAGTCAGTTTTACCGTCTTTTTTGATAAAACATATTATATTTGTTTAAAAATGTTTCAAAGAATAAATGTAAGGAAGAATTCTTCTTCAAAGCAGGAAGAATAAAATGTACAAATTGATAAATTTACATGCACATTCTTTTCCTTTTTGCATGACCCATGAAAAAAATGCGCATATTATATTATGTACATGGTGGCCATTTAAAAGCGCAACAGAGGAGTTTTCGGGTCTTAGTCTCTTCTCTTTCATTCTTCGTTTATGCTTCCTGGGGAGGGGGACAACCGATTTTGGTTTGGACGAGCCACAATGTTGGCCACATCTATCTGGATACAAGTTGTTGTGTCTAACAAATATGTTGCCAGCATCCGTCAACATGTTGCCAACAGTTGACAACATTTTGTTGTTTGGTTTGTACCTACTTACCTTAAGAAACCTAGATGCGTTATATCGACAACTAGGATACCTACCCTGTATATACTTAGATAAAACTGTTTAAGGAATGTGCCTCATTGCCGAAACGTTCGTTTTAAACATACTTATTTCAAATCCATAGCTTGGATATAAATAAAAGGAATGGAGTTTGTACGCATCCATGAATCACCCTGTATACGGGAATACTTATCATAAAATCGTATTAGGTAAATTTCTTATAGAAATGTACCTATTGCGATCGTTCACACTTTTGAATTTCGAAAAAATTTCAACGGCATGTTGTTATATGTCTATAAGTTAATCCAAAAAAACATTTGGTTCAAAAGTTTATATATATATGGGATATTACGAAATTTGTTAACACGATAGAGGTCGCAGTTTTGAAGTTATCAAGTTCAAATTTGCTACAAAAATCAATCTCTCAAATATCTCGGTCGAGCTCATTATTGGGCAATATCAGGTAGGTAGTTTCAAAATGGCGACCATTCAAACATTTAAAAAAAATATCAAAAAAGAGCCGTAGTGTATATATCATCAAAAATAATTTTAGGTTATAGATATAATCAGTACCTACAACTTTTGCTTAAAGCAATTTTTCATAAAATACACAGGTAAAAAAATTAAAATTAATAAAGAAAAATAACAAATATTGATAAAACATGAACACTCAACATAAATTTGATGTAATTGTACATTTACTGGAGAAAAATTCTGCCTTGAAGTGGAACTCGAACCCTGTCTGCTTTATATTCAACAGCCGAAAAAAAACCTCTACCCGCAAGGCTATGACGCATACCACAATTTTATGTAATAACATGTAGGTATACCAGTGAAAAGGTTGTTCAAATTTCAATTCAATGAATTTTGAAAAATTTACCTTTCCGCTGACTACACGCCATCGGGAATTTTTTTTTTCAGTTCTTTTTATTTTGCTACTTCACTCTACGTAGGAAATTATTTGAAATCGTGAACAATTTTTGGTCTGATTTTCAGCAATTGGTCTGTCTGTCCCCTGCCTTTGTCAAGATTATCCCTGAAACGGACAGGCTGATTTTATTGCTTCCGTTTTTGTTTTATAGGGTAATGATGCAACTCACCTGTGACACAAAAGTGTTTTGCTCACGACTGTAGCTCAGAAACTGCTCTAATGATTCTGATGAAATTAGTTTTGAAAATTCTTCTCAAAGGCCTTTAACCTCGCCTTTAACACAATCTTAAGGATATAACTGTATTGGCTGATACTTGATGGAATTCCATATTCGATTAGAATTGAAACAATATTTTAAATTTCCATTATTATACAATTAAAAAACGCATAACAATTGTTTCGGTACACTGTACCTTTATCAAATGTGATTCTCTTAAGGTCCAAGCGTCTTTCAGGCAGAAGTGCCTGCAATCGAAAGATGTGTGGAAATGAACACAAAAAGAAACTATCAGAAATGTGATACAGCTAAACATTCTGACAGCCAGGCTGCGATTAAAGCACTGAGCTCTTATATCATCGATTCTAGGATGGTATGGGAGTGCCGATGAAAACTCAACGAAATAAATAATAAATAATAAAAACAAGGTTTGTTTAGTTTGGATTCCCGACCAATCAGGAGTCCAACGGAATGAAGAGGTCAACATACTTGCCAGAAACGGAGCACGAACTTCTTTTATTAGTCCAGAACCTTTCTGTGGTACAGGTAAATGTACCAACAAGAAAGAGTTTCAGGAGAAGGAAAAAACCGAAAAAGAAACACTCTGGCGGAATCTCCCTGAGCTGGATCATTCCAAAAAATACACTATTTTCTTCCATGAAAGGAAAATCGATGATTTATTATTGTGAAATTTGAAGTTTTAAACTGGTTGGCTGTTGTACTTATATCGAAAATTAGCCCTGCATTGCTAAGGAAACCTGTAAAGTAATCAAATATCTGTCAACCTAACCTATTTACTCTATGATTTCATTTAAAAATTTCGAACTTACTGGTTGTTTGTTTGTAGAAAATTGTCTGATCTCGAGTTTTCTCTGACTTCATCGGAGTTAGTTGAAGCAGTGAAAGTATCTTCACAAAAATTATTGCCAGCTAAATCGCTATATATTTATCTGTATATTTTATAATCCCATAAAAAACATAAAATGTAAAAAAATGCAAGTCTCGTAACGCAGTTCATCCAACGTAAAAAGTTGTAGGATCACATGGAAAACCAAGTCAGTTAGCTTAGATCCTATCAATGGCAGTACCTATTCAACAACATTTCCATAAATTTGATCTAATTATTCATCCACCATCATTTATAGTCACCGAATAATTTTATTAGACATCTTTATTTCTATAATACATGAATAATGACTTGGCAATCGCACGGCTCCCTCACTGACAGCAAAGATCAAATACCAATGAAATATACACTATACTTTTAGGTAAATTTCTTATAGAAATATACCTATTGCGATCGTTCACACTTTTGAATTTCGAAAAAATTTCAACGGCATGTTGTTATATGTCTATAAGTTAGTCCAAAAAACATTTGGTTCAAAAGTTTATATATATATATATATATATATATATATATATATATATATATATATATATATATATATGGGATATTACGAAATTTGTTAACACGATAGAGGTCGCAGTTTTGAAGGTATCAAGTTCAAATTTGCTACAAAAATCAATCTCTCAAATATCTCGGTCGAGTTCGTTATTGGGCAATATCGGGTAAGTAGTTTCAAAATGGCGACCATTCAAACATTTAAAAAAATTATCAAAAAAGAGCAGTAGTGTAAATATTATTAAAAATAATTTTAGGTTATAGTAAAAAAATAAAAATTAATAATGAAAAATAACAAATATTGATAAAACCTGAACACTCAATATAAATTTGATGTAATTGTACATTTTCTGGAGATCTTAATATAGACCCTGATTAAAAAAATATATAGTATATTTATTGAAAAGAAATAGACGAAAAAAAAATCTGCCTTGAAGTGGACTCGAACCCTGTCTGCTTTATATTCAACAGCCAAAACAAAAACCTCTAACCGCAAGACTATGACAATTTTATTTAATAACATGTAGGTATACCAATGAAAAGGTTAAAATTCAATTCAATGAATTTTGAAAAATTTACCTTTCCGCTGACTACAGGCCATCGGGATTTTTTTTACATTTTATGTTTTTTATGGGATCTCAACTCTTTTTGTATGTAATTCTCCTTTATTTCTTCTCATGTAACATTTCTTGTACGTTAGCTAGGGATAGTCATGTGCATGGCTATTAATAAACATTTTCCAATAATTCAACCAGAATGTTATTGATTTTTTTATGATTTAGCTTTCTTTAATTTTACTAAGTCAATTGATGGCAATATAATCTATATATTTACTATTTGGCTACGA
The DNA here is from genome assembly GCA_958507055.1 of Crioceris asparagi. Lineage (NCBI taxonomy): Eukaryota > Metazoa > Arthropoda > Insecta > Coleoptera > Chrysomelidae > Crioceris > Crioceris asparagi. The sequence goes on along the minus strand of OY293830.1, from coordinate 10,409,297 downwards.
GCGCTTAATCATATATAGGACAGTGTTAGTACGTTCTGTGTTAAATCTGTGTTCTGTGGTCAGTAATCCAATGCCAGCGTGAGGAGTCGCACGAATACTGAGCGATATTTGAACGTTATCAAAATCATTTTTATTATAATGGAAACGAAACTGAAATTTAGGAATGTTTGAGTATTTCCTGCCGTGCCCCCAGATACCTGGGAAAACATTACCCTTTTTTCCCGTGAGAATAAAGTGATTTTATAAAAAGTGATAATTTGTCAACAGAGATAAAATGTCAAACTTTTTTCCCGTCTTGACTAGACGATTTTTATATTTGATGAAATTTATTTAATAGTGGTAGGAAAAATCATGTAAATCGACACCCCAGATTTTTTTCGGTAAATATGCAATTCCATTTCACAAACTGAAATGCAATCACGATCTATATAGAGGTATACACTGCCGTAATAACTTGAAATTTGCTACCACAGATGCACACAAACAGCACCTACTTGGATAGATCGTTCGTTTTTCTATTGTTAGCTTGTGTTAATGTCCGCAGTCGATAATAGTAGGCAATTTGCCGACATCAGCACACGCACTGATTAATTGCATTAACGTAAAGGACCTAGTGTGTGTTTGATGATCGTGTATGTTCTTATGTTTCAGCAGCTGCTGTGACGCCACCATTGGACAGAATTTGAACTTTGTAGGTGACACCAGCAACGGATATTACAGGTGAGTCATCAATTCACAAATTTAGCACAGTTTCAATTAAGTGATGTAGTTCAATCTAAATTTGAAATGTCCATGCTGCAATTATTGGGCTCCTATCCAGATCGACCTATTGAATATTTGAATTATTGAGAATATGGATGTTCTGGTTCTAAGAATATCTGGTTCTTCAGACAATCTTTTCGTTTAACATTTGTTCCAGCCCAATTTCAAATAATAGTTATACGTATTTAATATTAGCCAGCAATTTTTAATTCTTTAGACTGAACTCTAGTAGGTATAAAAATAATCTGGCAAAAGGTATTCTCCTCGAAGAAGAATTATTGTATTTTATTGCCACATTTGAGGCATTCTTGTTAGTTTTCTTAACTCAGAATAGACAAACTATACCAAGACCCAAGACCATGAAGCCTAGATATCGTGTTTTTTCAACAATTATATATTTATAAAATTATGTGTAGGCTGTTTATGAATTTGAGATTGCAATGGCTTGAGATACAATTTTTGCATTGCTTTTTCTGAGAATGCTGTCAACTGTATAGAAATATTTTTATGTATGGAATCATCATTAATTAGGTAACAAACAAGAATATAAGTAATGTTGACAGAAAAATATGTTGAATCCAAAACGAAACCTCGTGTATCTGCATCAATAAGGAATTTAGTTGGAAAAATATTTATTCATTAGAATGTATTATTATTATTATTTAGAATTATTTCAGTAGGGAATGATTTTCTGCAAGAGAAAAATATATTGTAATCTGTAGATGCTTACAGAAATTATATTCTTATATTAATGTGTTGATAAGTACCGAACCAAGGACGCATATTCAGTAATAGATGAGGTTGTCATATGAGTCTGATTTCTAGATCTCCATCGATTAAGCATTTTTTTCAACTACAACCAGGCACAATACATGTCGTTATTGTAATTTATACATTCATAATTAATTTAGATTTTATCACATGTCTATAGTTTCGTGAAATACGTTAAAGCACATATTGTTTTACGCGATCTATCCTTCACCTAATTTTTGATCTAATAGGTACAACTGTCCGACAAAAGAATTTTTACAAAAATTTGGACCGACTTTATTAATTAAAAATATTTATTTCAAACTTTTGAGTCATGAAAATTGCTGAACATTCACAATACCAAAGAAGATAGTACTTATCCTTTTACCCATGTATAGGCTTAGCTTGAACTTGTTATTATGCACAGATCTCAAAACACCGCAGCGCAGATATAAAATTATTTCAGACTTCACACCAATAACGAAAACTGTAACTCTTTTGAAAATACATTCGATTTATATTTCATACTTTCAATTTTCGAAATAAATGCACATTTCACATAGCGGAAATACACATATCAGATACTTCAGACTTTATCACTGCTGTAACTCGAAAACCGTAAGTAAAAAGACGTTAAAACGTTTTCGGATATCGTCTCATGTTTAATTCTACAGTCTTAGATTTTCGATTTCCAAGAAAAATTGACCCATCCTTTCCTTTTGGGTGCGGTTTTTGGAGGGAAGGAGATTCCGGATTAAATTTTTTTCTAAATATGGGACCATTTCATAACTCTTATCTTTCATATGAAACAAAAATCGTATAAATCGGAGTAGGTTTTCTATGCAAAACCCGCGAACAGCCATAAAAAAGCAAACATACAATCAAATTGTACACCTTCTCCCTTGTTTTTGAAGTCGGTCAAAAAGTATGCTATGATTTTATTTTTCTAACTAGCGAAATTAGCGTTTTTATAATCTCTTTTTGCTCTGAAGTGAAATATATATATCTGAAAAATTCATTTCAGCTAAAAACTGTACACCACACTCTGTTATAAACTCACCCTTTCCCCAATATTGTCCTAATTTCAGAATTCTATAAATAATTACAGTAACTTTAATTGCAAGGATAACAATTCTTATATTTTGTTTGATTTACAAATCTATATATTTGTTCTAAAATTGAATCTGAACGAGCGTGTAACCGGATGAAATACTCTAGAAATGTTGATTTTCACAGCGACCAAAAATGTGTCCTAATTTTTTTCGAAGAAGTCGAAAAAACAGAATATTCTTATAATGGTTGACCTCAACAACATAGGTACTAATATTAACTGAAAATAAAAAAAATATCAAAAGCCTTTTAAACTGGTCTCAATTGTCACAGTTTTTAATAGGTACAGGTAGTTTATTATACATAATTAAGATTTTGTATAGAATTGAGTTTTGCATTTGGTTTTTATTATATCTATCTTTTAAAATAATATCTTGAGGTACAGTTTCTTGTATTATAATTATGTACCTTTCAAAAATCTTTCAATCACACATATAGTCAGGTAACAGCTAAATTGACATAAGTCAAAAACTATTGCAGATAAGTCTATGATATGTATTGCATTATATTGACTATATTTAGGCAAACTTAAAAATGTAACAAAAATATGGGGCTGCCATTTAAAAAAAGAAATCATAATTGTGTATCATACTTTGGGACATCCTGTATATTAATCAAAATATTTTTAAAATGTGCTTCATTTGTCAACCTACTGTATGAACAAAAATCAAGTCGATAGCTTCAATAGAACAAAAGTTATCTAGCTTGCACGCACCCCTGGGTCATCCTGTATATATTTTTTTCTCGGAACTATTTTGATCAAATTTGGTATATGGATAAGGTTCTAATTTTCAAGATTATCTATATAAGTGGCTTTCCTGGCAAAAGGCGAGGTCCATAATCTTTTTCTTGAATGGTTTGGCAGATTTGGATACAATTTTGCCAAAGTTGTTTTAAGAAATCGATTGGCGACTCTTGCATTTTTTATAGGTGCTCCATACTAGCTATTTCGGCAATGGATGGCAATACATCTTTTTATACTAAGATTACACATCCTTGGTAATTCTTATAGACCCACTCTAATTACCTGTGTTACACGAGCAAAGCTCGGTCGCCCAGATATTTAACAATAATACAGAGACATAAAATACAAATCTTCCGATTGAGTTATAAAATATAAATATATTCATCTGAATTGTCTGAAATATCACTTTGACTTTGTGACACCTAATGAAATAAAGATTGCGTTGCCTTCGGGCATACGAGCAGCGTCCTGAAACAAACTGTAATAATTTGAATTATATCCCAACGATCTGCCAAAAAATTATTATTGTCAATCAATCTGACCATTCAATTTAAATGGTCTTCTTTTATTGATACATCATATGTTAATGAATGAGAAATTAGTTTGCGGTTAGAAGGTTTTAATTAATATTAAATCATATATGTTCATTACGTTGTTTTTTTCTGTGTATATTGAATTTGTACGTAATTGACAAAATTGACCGTATTTTATCGAAACATAAATTATGTGAGGATAATTAAATGTTGATTTGATCAATATTTTAATGAACCCTGTGTTTGTACCAACAAATTGTTATAAATTATGTTATATACGCCATTTTATGCCCATGGCTATATTCGTTATTTTCAACAAACCCATGAATTTGTATGACAAAAAATAACTAAGAAAAACCATATATACAAAAAAAAATTGCTGGAAAACACTATGTGGAGATTAAACTGCCTAAATATTTCTTAAACAAAAAACCTTAGATATCGATGATCTGATTACAAAATTGACTTCTCCAAAATGAAAGTCAAGCTGGTATATTTTAAGAATTTTATATTTTAGTTTACGGATTCACTTTATTGTTCCTCAAATTATTTTCCTTCAATTTGCTACCAGTTACAATTAAAGCAAGATATCTCTTATTTGGCCAGCTAGACAAACACTTTCATGGGAGATCTATGATAGATAAATGTTTTAGGTGTAAGCAGAGCTATACGCAGTTTTGATATCAACACACTCAAAATTATTATCAGTAGGTTCATTCCAATTATCTTGGCTATGCTACATTCGTTAATGAAATGTCGATGTACACTCTAGTCAAAACATGATTATTTTTTGGGAAAAGTTCTGCAGAAATACTTGACGGGATGCTATTTCTTTTGAAACGACCGATTATGTAGGTATATTTATGTAAGGGATATTTCGGAAATCTAGAGAACTTAAGAAATTGCCAAAGGAAGTTTAGTAATATTTTACAGAAACTTGAAATTTGGTTTGTTGTCATATCCAATTAAGTATGTTTTATCTGAAACATCCTTGCACCTACAGCTGTAGAGGGTTTGAAAAGTTGGTGAATATCAACTATCTTATTTCAAATAAGGGCCTATATTACTTTCCTACACTGCTTATAGTAGCTGTATAAGGAAAGTATTGTAATCGTGTGAAATTTTCGGTATCGAGATTCTTACAAATATTGATGTTTCAGAGTTTTCTAAGTCTAATAAACATATTTTCAGCTATTGGTCTGTCTGTCTGTCTGTCTGTGACAGCATTATCTCGAATGAGAATGAATGAGAATCCTATATATACTGGGTGTTGCGCTATAGCCAAAAAACGTGATCTGCTCAAGACTCAAGGATTTTGATTAAAATTGCCTAAAGTATTCTTCTGAGAAACCTTTACCACCCATATATAGCGTCATCTCTGAGAAAAAGACAAAAAAAGTTATGCTTGAATAAAATTCCATATTTTACAAATGTTTCTTCAGATTCTGGCTAAACGTTTCATTTTTCGAAAAAATGTTACATGACCATTGTTGTTTGTCTTGACATGCTGAATAAATGAGTGGTAGCACGATTTGGCCAGAGGATTTTTACTTTACTACCGCTCTATATGTAGATATATATAACCATTGTTGTTCGTTTTGATTGGACGATTTTTTTTTCACTCGAATTTGCCTGCGAGCGGTAGGAAGGTTCTGTGAGTGGACACACCAGATTTTTTTTATTGACTTTTTGTGTTGAACATACCCAAGTTATAACTTATCTATTACAATTTTTGACATATGTCAATTTTTCTGTAAAAATTAGGGCCGTAATAGTTCACTATTAAGTTTGTAACTCACAAAATTAAAAATTCAAATTTATTTGAATTCCATTTTGTACTATTTGGAATCAGGCGACATTTAAATGTTGCATTCAAGAATTGTCAAAATCTCATTTTTGCCTTTGCTCAATTCTAAACTTGTTCTCTAAATACATTTTAGGTGACAGTATATTCTACAGAATAAAACTAATAAATTTATTCTTACACTTTAAGATCCATAGCTCTAAACGTTATGCTGAAGTGTTTTTTCGTATTAAAAATTATGCTTTATGGGAACACCTTGTTGTAAAACGTAAAATAATAATGTGAATTTAAAATAGTTCACGATACTGGTAAATGGAAAATTCCTTTTTTGATCCATGCAAAATGCTGCGCTTTTTTGGTAGATTTCATTGTAATTGTGTTTGGGTATTACATAATTAATTAAATCAGATTTCGTTTTGAAATAACTCACATAACGTCAAATTTTACTAGATTCCAACAATAAGCTTGGGCTTGTTTGTTATTCGATTATTGTTGATGCATTTCTCTTTATTTTATATTTTTTATTATTGTTTTACTTCGATGTGGGTAGCGAACATAGAATAAAAAAAATCATAAACAAAAATCCGCAATGGGATTTTAATTTCATTTAAAAGGTTTATCATATTGGTGTGTAGTCGAATTTTATCCAATATTTGATTTATGTTTACCATAAGCTTGTAAATTGTAGAATTAACAGAAACTCGATAAAAGATAATCCATTATAGATGTATATTTTTATTGCGCGTTTTGGCAGCAGTCAATTTTCGTAGGTGAAATTTGATTAGGAATCAAAAGTATTTTCTTAAAATATTGCACACTAATTTCCCTAAAATAATAAAGACGTTATCAAGGACGTAAGAAAAAGTACAACGTTGAAATAAAATATTGAATGTCTTTAAATTTAGGCATTTTAGGTAATGTTACATTTAATTTAATCATAAAATGTATGATTACTGAATGAAGTATTGTACTATTTGAATTTGAATGATAGCTGTTTGGCTAGAGAAAGGATCACTTCCTCCTATCTACGGAAGGATCCACTAGTCCAGTGGGAAACCATGTATCGTTGAAGGAAACATTCTGTCCATCTGTACCTACCAATAGTGTAAAAAGTTTCGGATCAAAATAGCCATGGAGAAAAGAAGTTTCGCTTTGGTTTATTATTCATCATTTACTATTTATTATTATTTATTTGTCTACGACGAAAAAGCCATATACAAATAAATTAGGATAGTTTTTGCCCCCAACAGAGCCTTTTTGGATACATACCTATTTAAAATTTTGTTGGGAGTCAAAACATACATAGATTCCTTTTGTCCATTATCTTTATTAGTTTTGGAGATATTGAATAGAAACCATCTTCAGGCGTGTAAGTTAAGAGGGCTGCATCTTCCATATCGAACATTTTTAGACCTATGTTTAATGGAAAGCTTTGCATTATTTTTAAACTTAGAATCCGCTGATGAAGTTTGGCGGGCTAATTTTGCGACACACTGTATAATGTAGGCTTAAAAAAGCTTTACTTGAAATTGTCGACCAATATTTCCCATGATCTTTCTCCGCCATCTTGAAAGACTTTTCTTCACAATAATCAAAAATAGTTATTTCTTTGTATGATGCGCCGAATCATTTTTTCATACAAGAATGTTCCGATTCTTACCTATTTATAGCGGAGAAAAACGAAAGAGGACGTACGGCTGTCATTAAAGCTTGATCCGGGGTTTGATCTATCGCTGTGCATTTGTTTCCATTTTCCCAATGCACCAAGTTTGTCTTAATGATTGCAGAAAGAAAAACCTCCAAACTCTCGGGAACAACTACGTTTTTCACAAATTTATCTGAAGGGTGTAACTAGTGGAAACATTTTCTTCACGAGACACTTTATTTTTTTGACCCACTTCTAAATGGAAGAGGTATAATACAATTCGACTGCATGTCTTTCTAACCGACGAACTCAAAAGGAGGAGGTATACAATTCGACTGTCTGCTTTTTTTGGCTTGTGCGCGATCTGCATATACTTAATTTTGATGATTCTTGATTTATTTGAAGGAGGATCCTTGAGAAATGGTACCATATTTATAAAAACTAAAAACCGAAGTCTCCTTCCCTCTGAAAACCGACCCTGAATAGGGTGGAGGGGGCAAATTTTCTCGAAAATCGAAAATCCGAGATGACAGAATTATAGATAAAAAATATCCGGAAACATTTAAATTGAACATTTTTTCAAAAGAGCTACGGTTTTCGAGTTTCAGCAATGTTAAAATTTGAAATATGCGTATTTTAGCTATGTGGAAGAAGAAAATCTGAGAATGTATAATTAAAGACAAAATTATTTGTAGCAACATTTATAATGAACATTTTTTCCATTGAGTTACGGTTTTCGAGTAACACCAATGGTAAAGTCTAAAATATGCTCATTTCCGCGACGATGTTTGTAGGTTTCTGAATAATAACAAATACAAGCAAAGTATACGTGAACTAATATGTAGCACTCAAAATAAAAAAAATAGACCTACGTTATCAGTTGGTGCACTGAAAAACACAAAATAATATTAATTCTATTGGTTCTGGTACTTGTGAAATTGGTGCCAAAACTTTTCAATCTAACTGCAACTGCACAACTTAATAAGTATGAGCACTAGAATAATTAATATTATTTGTATTTTTCAGTACACCAACTGATAACGTCGGTCCTATTTTTTGTAAAAAATATTTATTCTATGGCTGTTCGCGCTTTTTAAAGAAACGTGCTTAGATTTTCATTTAAAGGAGGAGGAAAGTTGATCCACGACAAAATCAAAGAGAGTCATATCCGGCAACGTTTGGATTGAACATTTAAAAAAAATCATAGTTTCGAGTAACAGCAGTGGTAAATTCGGAATAAATAGGTAGGTATAAGCAAAGTATTATCTTCTTTGGTGAACGTTGAACGATTTTGATGATTAATCAATCATTTGTAACTCGAAATCAAACTGATTTATCTAAATAATTTGTTTAGTGCTTCTATACCTACTCCTACTCTATATATCGAACAGAAATAGTTAATAATGGTTGTAGAAAAACACGAAGTCTTCTCCACAGTTTATTGTTAAGGATTAATTAGACATGTTTCGAGATTGTACAATCTCATTTTCAGTCGAAATATAGAAAGTTATGGAGATGAAAAATTTAAGAGCAGAAAAACATTATGTAAACGATCCCAAATATATACTTGAAAAATAAAATAAATAAATTATCCCGTTATGAAATTAAAAAAAAAATTAAAAAATTAAAAATAGTAAAATAATAAATTCTACGTCAGGTCACATTGTCCGAGTATGAGTGTTCGTGCCCGGTGACTACATATATTTTTTTAATTTTTTTAATGTTTTATTATTTTTTTTTAATTTCATAACGGGATAATTTATTTATTTTATTTTTCATGTATATATTTGGGATCGTTTACATAATGTTTTTCTTCTCTTAAATTTTTCATCTCCATAAATTTCTATATTTCGATTGAAAATGAGATTGTACAATCTCGAAACATGTCTCAGTAATTAATCCTTAACAATAAACTGTGGAGAAGACTTCGTGTTTTTTTGGTATTAGAAATAGTTAAGCCCCGCGCCATAAATGCGCGTAGTATTTGAATAAAATGTTTCTATTGGTCTAATTTTTAAAACCCGTAACACAAGCAACTTCATTTGCTGTGTTTGAAACAGTCTGCTGCTCTCATTGGTTGCAAATTATTGGGGCGGGGCTTAACTATTTCTCTTCGATAAATAGAGTGTAGTTTAAATATAATAGTAATAGTTGGATTAATTTATCTATGAAATGAAAGCATAAAAGTCAACGAAGTTGTCTCTGACAACAACAAATAGTTTAAAAAATCCGATCTGGTATTTTGTAAACTATTACAAATGTTAGGTGGAACATAAAATTTACAGTAGGCATTTTTCTAAACATCAGACGCTTGAATTAAAATGCTTCTGAACTATTCCGCAGAATCGTGACTTAACGAATTTGTTTCTGTTGGAACAAAGCCATAAGCTGTCTAGGTACTTTATCGAATTTCATGTGTCGAGTTATCCCTTTCGACGACATTCTACTTATACTACATACCAACACCCACACTTGAAATTATTCCCTGGACGCCATGGCACGACTTACATACAGACACACACAACTTTTGAGTCTTATCCCATAGGGACAGGGATTTGAGTACATGACGCATACCGGATTAGCGGTTGGGGCCAATTAACGTCGCGTCGGTTAAGTTTTCCAACACATGGCCATAATAAAAGTGAACTGAACAACACACACACGTCGAGCTTCAAATTTTCACAGGCGAAGCTGGTATAATCGATGTAGACGTACTCTGTGTTGTTGGTATTCGCTCGTATTTCATGTTCATGAAGTATATTGCAAATACTAGGCAGGCACTTGTAAATGATTCAGTTGAATTGGATTTTTTACTTTCCAAATTTAAAACTGATCTTTTTTCATCCAGTTTCAATATCGTGTATATTTCAATCTGTTAATAATTTTTAGACACCATCAAAATGCACATATTTAAAAACAACTTTTACACAATCTTTTTAAAGTGTAAGTAACTTTTTATCCTCTAATGTTTGCCAGTTTTCTCCATTTTCTTCTCACCGCCCCCGAAGGGGTTGGAGTGCGCAACTTTAACCGAAAATCTGGGACGGCATAATTAAAGATGAGACCATATCTGGAAACGTTTGAATAGAACATTTTTTTCGAAAAACTTACGGTTTTCGAGTTAACCCAATGGTAGAAACTGAAATATATGTATTTCCGCTATGCGGAGGGGGCAATTCTTTCGAAAATTGAAAATATCAGACTCAAATTGAAGAAGAAATTACACGTTGCAAAATTTTAATTAAACATTATTCAAAAGATGTTACGGTTTTCGAGTTACAGCAGTGGTAAATTCTGCCACGATGTTTTGAGATCTGTGAATAAAAACAAGTAGAAGCAAAGAATATACGTGGGTAATAGGATAAGTACTATCTTCTTTGTATTGGTTATGGAGTGTAAAGGGGAGGAGCACTATCTCTGTGTTAAAAAATGGCCCCGAAAAAACATTAAATTAAGACGGCGCTTGTGTACCAGAGTACCATTTTTAAAAGAGAGCGCCGAAAGTTTTGAGAGTAGACAGTAACATTGAAAAAGAAAAGTTACTAGCTAAACGCGCCATTTTCAAGATGGATAATACAGACACAATAGGTATATATCAAAAAACAAACAATACACACTGTATGGCTCAAACTTTTACCATTATTATTAATCACTTCTCACTTTTAAGAGCTTTTCACAATCAAGATCAGAAAATAACCAAATACTATTTTCAAGGGTCAAGATAAGATTTCAGGTTAAGTTTAAGAACAGATACAAAAATATTTTGCACCTTCTACTACACTAATGCCATTCTGGCCATTTTCTGAAACATTATTTAATGCTTTTTCAAGCGAAACAGCCTTATGAGATTGTTCTCCTCCCCTCTACACTCCATAGTATTAGTAAACGTTCAACGATTTTAAGACTAATGTTACACACAAAAGTGTGAAATAATTATCCTTTTAAAAAAACTGGACTGGCTTTATTAGGTGGTGCACTGAAAAATACTATTAGCTCTATAGGTGCTGGTAATTGTGTCAAGAGTCTTTTATTTAACTACAATTACACAACTTCAAAATTATCATTAGCTACCAAAAGAATTAATATTATTTTGTATTTTTTAGTGTTCCAATAAATAAAGACGATCCAATTTTTAATAAGAAAATATTTATTTCCAGAACTGAATCACTCAGTATAGTTAGGTAATTTTCTTTTAAATGATTATTAAACAGAACAATAAGACATTCTATAGAACTATGTATTATAATACACATTCAAATGTATCGTTCTACAAGTTTAACACACCACACAACAAAGATGAAACGTATGGCAGGGTACTCTACATGCTCCAACAAGCATTATAATAAATATTACCAACGCCGAAAATCCGACATTATCTGAGTGGAACTTCTTTGGAGCATTTATCACAGCGCGATAAATCCGCTCACGAATGCTGCGTATATATATATATATACATACGTATGCACGTATATATGTGAGTGTGTATGCACATAACATAATTTAAGCTTATGCCAACCTCCTGTACCCCCATATAGTCCCCATGGACTGTTCAAGCTGCCGTTGCCGGCGGCCCACATTCCCTAACAGGATTAATAGGCCAGTCTACGGAGCTAAATGAAATCGTCTCATTACAATAGTTGTTATAAAAAACTCAGCTAAGCGATATTTTTGAGTCAAACCATCAAAATATTATTCTTATCTGGAAACAATCAGTTTTATTTCAAAACGCTATCAGGGGTACCAGATAAATGCGAATTACTTTGGCCGACACTTTACAAATTTTTACATCATGCCTTAAATTAGGGCATTTTTCTGTTTTTTGAGTTATCTTCTTCAAGTGCCGTACTCTTATGAGAGCGTGGGCGACTTCTTTGCCTTGAAAGTGTTCATCGAACCACCGATATTTCTTAAGATAAATCTTAAGATATGACCTTCCAGATAAGTTCTTCTAGGGAAATACACTCTCGATGGTTTCCCGTTGCCTTGCGAGAGATGAAGGAGGTCAGGGCTTCGAACATACACTCAGCACATTACAGATCACTCGTCCAACTTTTCGCCACACTCGGCGCTGCTTTACTTCAGTAATCGATGTCAGCGTTAGCTTGCAGCCACGATGGTAAACTTTTCTTGATACCACTAGACTATAATGAATTTAATTTATAAAATCGCTCTTTTTCGAAAGGCTATTTTACATTCTTTTATTTTTTTGTATTGGTGTAATGTAACTCTTTACCATGTTGTAAGAATTATTTAACTAATTTTGGCTATGCAAATAATATCCAATTCTGAATGAAAGTATTTATTGATTTAAATTCAGTTCTTCAATAATAAAGAATAGTTTTAATTAGAATATTACTGACGTTTGACATATTAGTTTACTTAACATAACCTATCAACAAATCTTCTTCGGAGAATAAAGCATAGACGTTTAAGAGGGTAATTGTTTTACGCCTTTGCGTAATTCTAGTGACCGAACTCATAACTACTATTCTTTGCCTATATGTATATAAGTCTCTATGGTTCCATGTCCCAAGAAAAACTTCTTTATTATTCTATTGATGATACCAATTTATCTTCATTGGGTTAGTAATAAACTTGACAGACAGAAGAATGCTTTCGATTTATGTATGAATAAGAAGTTTTAAGTTTCTAGCCCTTACGGGGCCTGAGAAATCGAAGCGGATTCAACTTTTCCACTTAACCGAAGGTAATGAAAAATAAAAAGTATTTAATAATTACCTACTGACATAGAAGATACCACTTTTTCAAGTTTGGACATACTTGTGTTGTACTTGTATGTACTTTGATAATATATATTTAACTGCAGGATTTAAATTATAACTTGTCTGAGACTATTCTCTCTGTAAAATGAGAGCATTTTATGTTCGATGTAAACTTGACTGTCAGCTGAGGGTGTATAACAGTCTTACCTAGACTGGTAACATCATTTTAATGTCAAATTTGCCAATTGATAGATCAAAATGATAAATTTTATCGAGCTGCATACATTATAGTTAAGGAAGTAAAATAAATAAAGAATTCATAAAAAAGTTGTGCCAAAATAGGTTCTACTATTGAAGATGTTAGAGTTTTCAATAATATGGAGCTACAATAAAAATCTATTTGGTAATGAAAAATATGAACATAACACAGACTAAAGTATTAAATGATATATATAAAAATTATCAAAATGAAAGATGTGGAGATTTGTAGTGTAAAATATATAAAATATGAAGTCAACAGTATTAAGTAATACAATTACCGTGCCTACCAACGATTACAACAACTACTTGGTGAGCTATTACTCCATCCCGCATTGGATTACATCACAGTTGAGTCAAGTGTATGATCGCCGATTTAGTTCTTGTTAGACACATATCAGATACACATATGACTCGCGGATGTGTCCGAAGAAGTCAAAGTGCCGTTGCGAAGTTAACACTAGGCTAACAGAAACACAATTGTAGATTATTATATTCGATGTAATTTTGCAAGGGAGTGGTAAGAATTTCTTGTCAGTAGAAACCCCAAATGTTTTAAATTATCTTTTTATATTAGCATTACATGCCTGAAATCTACTTACTTATCTATGGCTCTAGCGGAATTTGAGCTGACAGCCACAGCTCCAACATGGTTTCGCAGACACTCAAAGAGTGTTCTCACCTACTACTACTATCTACTGAAACTGCTTTTAAAAACTATTGTCTGTCGTCCTCATGAAGATATGCGGAAAGTTCTTAAAAATACATAATATGGTTAGAAAAAAATCTCTTTTGAAATTTCCACAAAATGTCCAGGAACTGGCCTCCTGGTCTATATAAATCTTATCAGTGATGAGCGGCGCGAGAGCGTGCAGGACGGGGCACCTCCACCACCGTCTGCGGTTCGTAGTCGTCGCGTGCAACCCACCCATTCCCAGAGATGGAGGACCCCCTGCCCCCTTAATACACCCGACGAGTTGTTGCTAATCTCTCTCCCTCTCTGTATTGTGTTTATGAATTTTCAGTCCTCTGTGTACGAGGAGCTTATAGAATAATATTGTGTGTGACATGGACTATTTACTGAAAATCTGTATCTAGTAGTTGTAGATACTAAGTAAGGCCCGTTTTGTGGTGATATTCCTTGCATGTAAATCATCAGTATAAATATAAATGAGAGAGTTTGCTAGTGTTCCGAGGAGCTTAGAGATTCGCTGGAATTAGCTATAATTATACTTAGTAATACTTACATGTTGAGCTTGTATCGAAAAGTTTATTCATCATTCATGATGGAATATGCTCACCATAAACTTTTGTGGATAAAGGGTTTTCCAAAAAGAGATAGGATTTTAAAATTGCATAAAATGAAACTATTTCAAACACAACCAAATTTTTTAGCTAATTATATTAAACGAGCAATGCTTATATATATATATATATATATATATATATATATATATATATACATATATATATATATATATATATATATATATATATATATATATATATATATATATATATATATATATATATATATATATATATATATATATATATATATATATATATATATATATATATATATATATATATATATATATATATATATATATATAAATATAATGATTTTTTAATGATTGGGGTTGCAGTCAAAATGCCAATAAAATTGAAACTCTTTAACGGTAACGCTTGTTACCTTCATCGGGACAAACTAAAATAACAAACAAATTAATTATAACGAAAAATATTAATAATATGAACTACTTACAATCGTGAGATTAATGAAATTTACCCGCTACAAACATTTATTATTATGCATTTAACTTTATGATTGAGTTTTTTTAATTTCATAATTACAAGTTACTATGGAATTACGAATACTAATATCAATCTATGTACGTAGCTAATAAAGATAGAACACACTTCAGAAGTTAAACACAGGAAATATCGTTTAAAAATGGATATAATAAAAAAATATGGCATTAACTTGTATAATATGAATGAATATATTAATTTAGAGAGACATCAGATGGCACACTACGATAATTATCATTATATAATTTTAAAATATATGAGTAAATGGAACTAAGTCCATTTATATCCTAAACGTTCATAACGTTTGTTTCTTTTTGAATATGAATCATTTCCAAGAAACTTCGTTTAAAAATGTTCTTTTCAGAACATTGAACAATTGAATTATCAAAATCTGAGTAATTATGAAAAACTCAATCATATAGTTAAATGCATAATAATAAATGTTTGTAGCTGGTAAATTTCATTAATCTTACGATTGTGAGTAGTTCATATTATTAATATTTTTCGTTATAATTAATTTGTTCGCTATTTTAGTTTGTCCCGATGAAGGTAACAAGCGTTACCGAAAGCTCGACATTGATTAAAGAGTTTTAATTTTATTGGCATTTTGACTGCAACCCCAATCATTAAAAATTCATCATAATTTAGACAGTCAAGAATTCACAATTCATTTATATATATATATATATATATATATATATATATATATATATATATAGTAGGTGGAAGAACGACAGTGCTTGTTAATCACAACAATTACAAAAATGGATTGGGGATACTGTCGGAGGACTGGGACTTAAAAAAGCATACTCTGTTTGCTCACCGAGCTTTCGAGAAAATTTATTCTCTTCATCAGGGCTAAAATTAATACAAAACGATGTATAAATTCAAAAAAATTCGATAAATATATATTAGACTTACTGTGCAACTTGAGGTTTAAAATATGTTAGTTAAACTACAGTATGGAAAGAGCATCCTCATTACATATAATTACAATATTGGTATTGAAACATCTAATAAAATAGTGAAATAAAAGCGAGAGAAATTAATAATACACTCTAAGGTAATAAACACATTGATAAAACTAAGAATTGTCATTACAGAATGAGAGGGAATTGAAATATTTCTTTTTTTTTAAACCTATGTATAGTAGAGGGAAGAAATATGAAGAAAAAAGTAATTGTTTTGAATTTGCAAATTGTATTTTGCGGGTAAAATGTGACAATTATGACAGTTGATTTTATACCTGTCACCTTTCATTCAAACTATCTTGAGACATCACAGGACGAGAAAATTGTTATAAGACGAACCAAAAACAAAATAAACACAAGGTTGCTTAACCACAAAAAAAGATTTGCCATCCATCACTAATTAATCAGAACATTGACAAATTATACCACATCCTATTGGATAACTCTTACCCCAACAAACTTCTACGTAAGCTTCTATACAGCAATCCTTCCATTGACAACAACCAGAACATCTTAAACAATCCCGTATCTCAGCAGCATCAGGGTTTTTTCACAATTCCTTGGATAAGGGATCTCACACCTAAATTGGTCAGTATCATAAGGGAAGTGGTGGTTACCAAGAAGGTTGCCAAAAGGAATGTAAACTTACTTGGTTATCATTTCTCTACCATAAAAGACAAGATTCCCACAAGAAAAATGAGAAATGTGGTCTATAAGATCCCATGCAATGATTGCGATTCTGTATATATTGGAGAAACCAAACGACAACTTGGAAACCGTATCACCTCACACAAAAGTGACTGTAAGAATAAAAAACTATATTGTGCCCTAGCCCAACATTCCAATATAAAACAGCACACTCCTAACTATGATGGGGCCTGCATCTTAAAAACCGAGTCCTGTTACAAAAAAAGACTGATACACGAAATGATAGAGATTAGCAAGGAACCCCAAGCAATGAACAAATGCTCTGACTTACGCGGGCTCAGCTCGATTTACGCATATCTAATTGCAAAATATTGCGTTCAAAATTAAAAGGAAAATTTTGTGGTTAAGCAACCTTGTGTTTATTTTGTTTTTGGTTCGTCTTATAACAATTTTCTCGTCCTGTGATGTCTCAAGATAGTTTGAATGAAAGGTGACAGGTATAAAATCAACTGTCATAATTGTCACATTTTACCCGCAAAATACAATTTGCAAATTCAAAACAATTACTTTTTTCTTCATATTTCTTCCCTCTACTATACATAGGTTTAAAAAAAAGAAATATTTCAATTCCCTCTCATTCTGTAATGACAATTCTTAGTTTTATCAATGTGTTTATTACCTTAGAGTGTATTATTAATTTCTCTCGCTTTTATTTCACTATTTTATTAGATGTTTCAATACCAATATTGTAATTATATGTAATGAGGATGCTCTTTCCATACTGTAGTTTAACTAACATATTTTAAACCTCAAGTTGCACAGTAAGTCTAATATATATTTATCGAATTTTTTTGAATTTATACATCGTTTTGTATTAATTTTAGCCCTGATGAAGAGAATAAATTTTCTCGAAAGCTCGGTGAGCAAACAGAGTATGCTTTTTTAAGTCCCAGTCCTCCGACAGTATCCCCAATCCATTTTTGTTATATATATATATATATATATATATATATATATATATATATAATATTTCTGAATATTAATTCAATTGGTATATAATCAATATAATTATATAACATAAGCCGTTACTGGTAAATAACTAGATTACGCTAGGACGTCTAACTGTGCCGACAACAACTACTGCGAGGGCAAACACCCCTACCGCCATTGAATGACATCGACAACTGTTAGGACAATACGTACAATTTATTACATTGTCACAATATTGCAAAATACCACTATAAATGTTCAATCAGATTGATTAACAAACAGAGCACCGCCACCCAGACAAATATCATGATTTCAAGGTTGTTGCCTATCTTCAGTTTGCCGCAGAGCGTCGAGCCGTGTCTGATAATCAATCCTTATTTTGAACTCATATTAGTATCAATATTCAGCGTGGCGCAGACGGTGGAGACTAATATGAGCGATGCATTGAACACATATAGTGGGTGGATATAAACACCCGGCAAGTGGAATTATTTAATTCAAGATTATCCTGTGCCAGTCATATTATAATATTTCTGAATATGAATTCAATTAGTATATAATCAATATGATTATATAACATAAGCCGTTACTGGTAAATAACTAGATTACGCTAGGACGTCTAACTGTGCCGACAACTACTGCGAGGGCAAACACCCCTACCGCCATTGAATGACATCGACAACTGTTAGGACAATACGTACAATTTATTACATTGTCACAATATTGCAAAATTCCACTATAAATGTTCAATCAGATTGATTAACAAACAGAGCACCGCCGTTATATAATCATATTGATTATATACCAATTGAATTCATATTCAGAAATATTATAATATGACTGGTACAGGATAATCTTGAATTAAATATATATATATATATATGCAAATTCTCGGAATCTGCTCTACAGATTTCGATGAAAATTCATATGTATAGATTTTAGAGTGTATTGAATGGATTCGTTGTATTCACATTCACATAAAAAATCGTTTTCTGCAATTAAAATTCTTATTTTAGCTTCCATACAGATTATAAATGATATGTGGATATGAGCCCACTATCATTATGTAACATGAGTAGCTCATTGGTTGAGTCCACGCCTGGTAATCTGGAGATCCTCGGTTCGTATCTTGATCAACTTATTTTTTTTTTGTAAGTTAAAGGTGTTAATAAGAGTTTCTGATAATTTAATCGGAAATTTTCAATGAAAAAAATTTGTACATATCTAATTTAATACATTAATACGAGCACATCTTGTATATATACATAAAAAAAAACTCGGAAACTGCTCCAACGATTTTGATCAAATTTGGTAAATAGATAATGTTTTACTTTTTACTTTTGAACATTATCTAAGTGGCTTTCCTTTCAAAACGCGAGGGTGTCACCTTCGGGTACCATAAACTTTTTCTTGAATGATTCGCAGATTTCGATAAAAATTTGCAAAACGGGGTTTTAAGAGCCGAGAAACTGATTGGCGTTACTTGCATTTTTAATTAAATATCCTTAGACTTACCATCAACATAGACATGAAAAATGTGATATTATGCACACATCCTCCAAATCATAATTCATCTAATTTTTTAGCTATTGTTTTGCCTTAACTCATGTTGGAAAAAAATATTGTCAAAATGTTTTTGAACCGAGTATCCAGTCAGCATAAAATACCGAGTTTACTGAATGACAAATGACAACATGTTACAGGTACTAATAGAATTTTTAACACGGTTGTTGGTTGTTGGCTTCGATATCATATAGTTCTCATGTAATAATTCTCATTGGAAAATCCTTTGGAAATTTATCGCATAGTAAAGGATATATTTTATCCTGTTAAGTATTTTTAATAAATAAGTTTAGAAACAAAATGAATATAATAATACCAACCATTTCTATAAATTCTAGACAGCATTTCTGATTTAACTCCCGTTTTTCTCCAGCGTTATTGGTAGCATTGTAGACACTATTTTTTAAATAATGTGAACCTATGAAAACACTAAGAACAGCAATGAAAAAAAAATAAAAAAAATGCTCAAAGATGCTAGAATATTCTTTAACCATCTTATTAATCAATATATAGGTAAGCTTGTTATAATGTGAGACTTGAAAAACTGTATTTATAACCGTTTAATAGCGTTATAACGCCTAACCTAACCTAACCTAACCTAATATAAATTCATTATAAACCTCTACTAGCTTAACATATGAACATAGCCTACTTCAGCTGATGTTGGACTGACGGTTCATCAAGAGGTTATATTTTAAGTTTAAAGCCACATTGAAAAACACGAGTTCGAACGTTCCGCCAAAGGATTGCTATAGGAATGAACTCTCGTTTTTAAATAGTTTTTATTACTTTCGGTTCTTGTATCAATGGACTCCGCAGCGATTTCTCAGGCCCCATACGGTCTAGAGACTTGAAATTTCGAATTCGTACTTAGATCACAGACATCTCGCCGCCTGTTAAGCTCCAAGTGTGATCCAATATTGGTAATTATAATTATCTCATTCAATCTCATTCAACCAAGATTATTATTTTGTCGACATGGAACGACAATGGGATCCGTCACTGGAATTACGCACGAGCATGGAGCGTATATATACGTCTCGTTTCTCTAGTATATAGGTACTTTCTGGAAGATCGTCTATGGTTATGTCACAATTGTCAGACGTCAGACGTTATTGTTAATTTAAAGTTTAATTTTGTGTTGTGGTAGACAAACAGTAATTTGATATGGAATTGCTGTTGCTGGCAAACACATATACATAAGTATAGTTAAAATCGAGAAAAGGATAGCAATAGTAGGTACTCATCGGTACGGTTTAAATCTTAAATGCCCAATAAAAACTATTTTTAATTTTTTTTCAAAAATTTCACTTGTTTATTAATGCTATCAAATCAATGTCAAATATATTAATACATTTTATCCGTTTGTCTAAAGAATTTAGTAAAATTAAAGTAATAACATAATTTTAATTGACAGCGCTTTTAAGCGTTTATTAATATAGAAAATTATAGTTTGTATCACGAATGATGGCTTCAGCCTTGAAAATACAAGAAACGGATCCATCTCACCAACGGGAGTAAATCAGTGGCGTGACCATTTTGAGATAAGATCTGGTATTTCAGTTTTTTATACGGTTTAATGAAATTCATATAATTAGAGAGAAAAATCATCGATTGATTAAATAAGCAATTATATGAAAGATTTATTATTAACAATAATGCAGAAACATAAAATACAAATCCTTTTCTTGAGCTATAAAATATAAATTTATTCATCTGAATTCTCTGAAATGTCACTATGATTCTGTGACGCCTATGAAATAAAGACTGCATCGTCTTCGGACGTACGAGCAGCGCCCTATCATGGTATAAAGCTTGAAATATTGATGTTGTAGCTTAGATCGACAAAACTAGTAGAAAATTTCATGATAATGAGAAGTATAGCGTTATGTAGGTGGTTCGTGAATAATTACAGGACATAGCAGTCATTCGTGAACTCAACTTTAAAGTAGGTTCATGAGCATGTTAGATAAATAATGAGCAAATAAAACCTATCTTAATTTTTATGAATAAAACTGTATGTCTGTAAAAATAAATAATTGGATTACGGCAGAAATTAAAGAAATGAAATTTAAATACCTAGGCATAGAGCTTTCCGGATATGGCGATGCTGAGACAGAAGTAAGACAACAGACGAATAAAGCGCTGAGGGTTGCCGGGTGCTTGAAAGATACTATATAGAAGAACAAATACCTGCATATTGAGACAAAATCACGAATATATAAGACCTACACTGCAGAATGCACGAATGTGTAAGACGTACAACAATAATGAATGGGTTGTAGATAGAAAACATGAGTAGAACGAACACTTTAATCGAACGGATCAGCAAGGAATAGTAAGGATAGCATGCGATGAATCACCCATTGGAAGAAGTACGAGAAGGCCACGAAAGAGATGGAGCGATAACCTCACCGTCAATCAAAACTATTCAAGTTACGACGAATAAACAGGCAGCTGCTTACAGTAGAAAAAGAAGAATAAGAGAACTTCTACATAGTAAGGTGACCCAATGAAGTACGAATAGCTTTGCCGTAAATGAAAGAGTTCGGATTCTCGTGATTATTTTGTTATGGAAATTAAAGAATTAGAAGAATATTTTTCTCCAATGGCATCATATTTCATTACAAATGGAATGATAGAATTAAAAAAAATGATAATCCATTTCTTTGAACAAGCTATTCTTTGACTATTTGATCCCGTATTGATTATGGATTCTTTTGAGAACGGGTCCTCGCCAATGTTTTATTGTATTTATAAGAAGCATATTCAATTCACTCGGAATGATTATTTTTCAAATGCAATCTGAGCTCAGCATTTCAATTTTGTAATGTGAAATTGCGAATATAATCCAAAATTCAGTCCAATTCTAGAGTTATTTCTATATTTCCATAATCAAAACACTACTCAACAATTAATCTCTGTTGGGATTTGATAAAAATTGTTGAGTACAAAAGACAATTGTAATGGAAATTACCTAACTAATTCAGTAAAAATTATATTATTTCCACTTCCGATGTGTAATAATATCTGAACATTTTTGATATATATGGTCTTACACATGTTTTGGAATTGGAAAATAAAATATACAATAAGTTGCAAGAGATCTACAAGCATCAATACAATGCCTGAGCTCTTCGCTAGCCAACACTTTTTCAATTCTCTCGCCAACTCGAATTGATATATGAAATAAATCCTTTTTATTTCTCGTAAAATGCAGCAAATCAATAACCCTGCAAAAATATCCCGAAAAGTCCGAGAAACTGCTATCCCCAAAGGATATCTAAATAGCTTGGGTCCGAGCCTGGGACGAGGATACACTATACCCCTCTATACCAAAGTATCACCATTAGTTATCCATGGATCAATGGATTGTCTCATGTATTTCACCGATAAAGAAATCTCTCAATTGTATCTTTGAAATAGAGGCGACGGACCACGAAGAAAGATAAATTTAAAGTGTTTCCAAATGTTGAATAATGTTTCGGGCTTGTAGTTGCCAACAAATTCACGTTGCAACTAAGTCTCACAGTTTAAAGCTTAATAAATCCACAAGTGGCACTTCTGTTATCAGGGAACTGTAAATGAACGTATTTTTTCTTTTTAACTTCCCAGACGAAGTTAATGTTATAGGGCCGATTTTGTGAATCCCCAGCTTTTACATATTTCAACGTTTCAAAGTCACCATAATCCAAATTCAAAGTTTTTATCGAGATGTGTACGTGAGTATGTACGTATGTGCGTACGTTCGGAATTTTTCGTCTCCATTATCTCGCGAACCAACGAAGAGATAACTAATTTAAGCAGCAATTAAAAAACTAAGAAAATTTCAACAACCTGTAGGCGGCGGAAAGCTTACCGTCTTAAAAATTCAAGTGGCGCTAGCTTAGTTATTATTTACTAATTGAGGTCACGATGACTGAGTGGGCTAAGGCGCTGGTAATGCGTTCGTAGCTTGTGACAGCTCATCGTGAGCGCGGGTTCGAATCCCGAAGTTCATCGTGTGGACCTCGAGGGTCACACTCATTCTACTGGTTTTTTGGAAGAAATTAGATGCTTGACAATGTGACAGTTACGGATATTCATTCAGACAACTTTGACACATATTTTCAACAGAGATATTTTCCATTTTCAAAACTATTCAGAAAACAGAAAAAGTTAAAAGGGTGATACCTTGACCTTTTGATAAGTTTAAGGCAGGGTTGTTCAAATGTACGGAAACAATTGATCTTTTATACTATAGGTACGCTATATTAAATCAGGAACCAATAAGTACCCTTATAAACGTTTTTATTATATTTTCTATTCTATTCACTAATATTCTTCAGATCTGACTCTACCAATGATTCTTTCAAATGGATGATCCTGCATTTCTTTGTATTTTTATCAAATCACTTTTTCAACAATTATATCAGAATCAAGGGGTACATTGCGAATAATTATTTTAGGGTTCAATAAGGAAAGGGTGTCAACGTGAACTTAATAGCTGATAGACGGACGGACACTACTATTAAGGTACAGGGTTATTCATTATATTTTAACAACCACCTACAGCTCTTATTAAGAATGATAGAAAAAACTCTGAGTAGGTATAAAAGTTGTATGATTTTCCAGGTAGTATGTTTTGGTAATAGCGGAAATAAAGAAAACAGTGAAAACATTAATCGAGTCATATATTTTTAAATGGAACATTCTGTATATTATTACTTAGAACGAAAGTCTTCTTTGTTTTGTTTTCAAATATATAATTTGTTGGCATTTTGTATGTTCACTTCTGAAATATTTGAGTTTAAACGTATTTTTCCACAGTTGTTGCCATAAAAATAATCAAGTTGCCTCTCAGATGTCTGCAATTATCGTAATCATCAATCATGGCAGCGAAACAATGTAATTTGAAGATTAAACCGTATTGCATAAATGGAAAACTGCTTAGAAAAAGATATCAAATGGTTATTTTTTTTAAATAACAGCATTACAAGAGTTAGATATGAATATCATCAAATAGATCCCGTCAATAAATACTATTTAGAACATAATAATTAGGCATTTCACGCAATAACGTTCAACGAAAGAAGAGGACAATCTAAAGAAATTTAGATAAAGAACTTTTACTTTATTTTCAAGGTAAAGGAAATAACCCATTATAGACTTTTTAGAACACCTACCAATTATTTTTTTAAAAATCGATATAAATATTTAGTTCCTGATGTGCAAAGGATGTCTGGAAACTCATATGGCCAAATTCAGGGAACGCTAAAACGTCTTGAATATCACCCCTATAGATATCATCTTGTGCAAAATTCAAACGACAAACGTATAGAAGACAGAGGCTTGGGCGTCTTTTACAACAGCTGAGGCAAAGATTCTAATCTTTGGCGGAGGTCAAAAATTATAAACACCTCTTTGGCGGAGGTATTTAATCGGAAAAATAACCATTTTTGGGGAACGGAAAATCCACACTAAATACAGACTGTTAAAATACAGGGACGAAAATCTCTTAATGTGTGGTGTGGTATGTTAAATAATATGGTAACAGGACCAATTATATATGAACGATCCCTCACTGGTGAACGATATCTAAATTTTTCGAGACGGAAATAGAACAATTATTAGAAAATATCTCACTTGAACAGTATATTAATTTAATATGGCATCAAAATGTCGCCCCGGTCCACAATGTTCTACAAGTGAGAGATTATCTAAATAATAAATAATGGCTCTAGATAGGTAGACAAGGAATCGTCCGATGGCCTGCGAATAGCCCGGATTTAAACCCGTGTGATAGATTCTTATGGGAAACCGGAAAGTTTAGAAGTAATGGAACTAAAACTTAATAACGCAGTATTAGAAATGAACTCAGAAAGTCCAAATTTTATAACCTCTTGTATATATAATAAATTATTATGTAATATTCGGAAGTGCTTCGAAAACAAAGAGGGCTATGTAGAAAGCAATAAGCTCTGTATTTAGTGTTGTGTTATCGTTGTTTTTATTATAAATTGTTATACTCCTAAAATTTATATGATTAATATTTGTTATAGTTTGGTAGTAAATGCAAACATATTAGATAAATTTGAAATCAGAACAAAGAAGACTTTCATTATAAATAATAATAAATAACTTTTTCAATATAAAGTATTTTTTTCGCTAATACCAAAAGATATTCCACGAAATATATAAAATTTTATATATTTGAAGTTTTTCTCTATTACTATAATAATTACTATAATAATAGTAATAAGAGCTGTAGGTGGATGTCAAAATATAATGAATAACCCTGCACCTATGTCTTTGGTTCTGCTGTTTTGATGTTTGTATATTACCTATTGAGCAAAATTAATGGACAGATGGAAAAAGTAAGCATTGGAAGTTTACCAAAAATTATTTCTCTGGTTATGGTAATTGCAACAAAATATTTCAAAATATAAGTGCCACCTTCTCAATTACATCTTACATAGAACAAAACAATCATCTTAGCTCGTTAACTGGTATTGTAAGACTAACACCTATAATATATTTATGATACTAAAAGTAGCTTTCAAATTTGGCATTCTCATTTATTCTCTTACCATGAATGGGCCATCAAATGGGTATGCGGAAATCATCAAATTAGTAGTTGTTTGCACATACTGGAGCGCTAATTTAATTCAAGATTAAAAATTAAATTTACTTGCTTATATAAACCTTCTCACGGATAATTTTTTAATCTTCAGAAAATTTTATTGCGAGCTTACATTGAAATACTAGATATATTTTTATCTAAAAAATAATGCCAGAGTCACAGCACTCGGTGCAGTTAGATACAGCTCGAATATGCAACTTCTTTACAATTCTCCAATCAGTACCGATAGTTTTGACATGCCTTACGATTGGCTTTAATGAATAATAAAATCATGCGCAATGGGACTCAGCATTCGTAAATTTAGAAACTGTTTCGAATCGTAAAACGTTTTAAATGCATACAGAATGAGGTAGCTGAATGCTTACATAATAAGACCTCTGATCTTAACCGCGTTACTCGTTGTGAGGTTATTTCAAAATCTGACCGTTTAGGACGCTATCCACAACGCTGGAATAATTATGATAACTAATTTGAGCAAAAGTTGCTGTCATTCATACAGAAATGCATAATGGTGAATTTTTTATACAAAAATAAGCTTACTCTTAGGTTTATAATAATCTTGTTTAAAATGGTGTGACCACAAGCTGTCTTTCTCTTTGAGTGTGATTGAAAAGGTAGGTATATCACCAGCCAATATAAATCTCTCTTTCAATCTTTGTTGGAAACGAGCTATAGAGACGACACAAAACATAGAATAGAAATGAAAAACAACAAAACTTCCATCCGCCATTCTGCCCTGCAGTAGGGTATATAGATGTGCTGCAACAGCTCGCAATCATCATTATCTTTAGTTGAATAAATATCATAGAAGACAAAACAAATGAAATGTTTACCATTGTCTTGCCGTTGTCTGTTATCGATGTGTTGTTCATTAAATTACAAAATGCGATGGCAAACAAAAGTTGGCGACTCAC
This sequence comes from Crioceris asparagi, assembly GCA_958507055.1. Classification (NCBI taxonomy): domain Eukaryota; kingdom Metazoa; phylum Arthropoda; class Insecta; order Coleoptera; family Chrysomelidae; genus Crioceris; species Crioceris asparagi. Next base: position 10,382,444 of record OY293830.1, on the reverse strand, counting down.
GGCAACAATGCTTTTCAACAGGAAAAAGGGATGTTTGACTAAATGAAAAAACTTCGACAATGGAGAGGCGTTATTTTTACGCTCTCAGCATCCGTTGGTTCTTCTATATAACTGGAAAATATTTATAGGGGTGCTGAGGTATTGATGCTTTATGAAACATTTTTTTTTAATTGAATTTTCTTTTCATCATGCATTTGTTATTCAGATCCTGGAATTTCTGAGCTAACAATTAATTACATGAAAATCATCACCGTTCTTTTAATTAGGTACCTATACAAATCTATATAATATATAAAACTGAAAGTCTATGAGTATATATTTGTATGTGCCGTATTGGCTCTTACACTATTCGAGATATCCCAACCCAACTTTGCACACGAGGTTATCATACCTTAAGTAGAATACTGTCAGTACCCGTGGGACTCTATGTGGTGGGTTCCGTACCTGAAAGTCTATTGTATATTTCTGAAATCTATAGGGCTGGATTTTGATGGTCGGATTGGTTCTACGTGCGAATAGGATTCTGAGGTAGATGGGGTCCAGAGTTTTTGTGAGTTTATGATTTCGTACCACAATATACCAAGGTGTTTGCCCGGAAAGCGCGCGGTAAAATAGCTAGTAGGTATTTAATGAAATCAGGGCTTATTCCTGAAACAGTGACTTAGACTAGAAGTAGGGCCAAAATTTAAATATTATATAAAATATATCTACCATTAGCACTATGTATATATAGTGCAAATTAATTATTATGGGCTTAAGAATTTCTTCATTGAAATATGTAGTGGGAATTTGTATAGGTCCAGAGACCAATTCGTCTTCATTAAATCGACATGTCTCCAATAAAGTTGATAGATAGTTGATAAAAAATATCTGATTAGTCTTACACCAGCAAACAGCACGCTTTTGCTGTGGTATTTAAGCATTGTTAGTCCAATAGGTTTTCAGAATCCCTTACATCTTATGAAACGAAACCCTTTCAACATTACTCTGATATCTACCAGACTGTATGTTTCTCTGCCTCTGATGAATGAAAAAGGTTCTAGAGGGTTAGGTGAGCCAATCATGGAGAACTAGCTTAAATAGAAAGACTAGTTTTATGGAACAAATTGTAATATGTTTCTTGATTCATAACAATCAATCAGAAGGCTCGTTGAATGTATGTAATTTAAATATATATTTGTTCATTTTAAAGGGATTTGCTTGTAAGATGGTACATTGAAAAATAAATGATAATATTTAATAATAATAATAGCAAAAATTTTATACCTGTTGTTTTAAGCCAATCAAATGCCTTGATTTTTACAGGTTGCTATGACGACAACCTCAATTTCCTGAAAAAAAATTCAGTCAAATGACTAAGATACAATATTAATGAGTCATAATTTCCCTAGCTTGATAGCTGTCACATACAGATGCCAGAATTACAAGCGTAAATTATTTTTGCCAATATTTATATATAAACTGTCAAAAATTATATTTACTTTCAAATATAATTCTTGGTATAAATTTTTCGTACCGAATCTCCCGCGAGCTTGAACTATTCTCCGTAACTTTTATCAGTTGTTATTTTTAAGGAAATTAAGAAAATTGCACCTCGAAAAAATTTACGGAAATTATTCAAGCTCTAGGGAGATTATAAGTGATAATTTTGAAGTTGTGCAGTTATATAGGGATACAGGAAACTTTTAGTATTATCTTCAGAAATTCCGTAAAACGTTGTCAGTAATGATCTTCAATTTTGTCAGATCCAGTTTTAAATTTTTGACAAAAATTGCTCTCTCCATCCTTTTTTCGTATTTTGTTTTGGTATAAGTACACGTTGGATTATTTAAAAAGCACTATGCCACAGTAGGTACTCCTTTTTCAGACAAAAAAAACTTCAAAATGGGAAACTTTCACAAAGCAAAGCTCGCGAAAAGAAATAAAAAGAGCAAACAAAAAATGCAGTTAAAACATTGACCGTTCCCATCTTTCAACACTGGAATAACTGAGAGTGAAATTTAAGTAACTACAAATTATAGGACATCATCAGAGCTAACAAATATAATCTATGCAAAAATCATTATTGCCGAATACACTCGACGCGAGCCTCAGTCGCTCTAGATTGATTTATGTTTTTTCTGCAAAATCTACAGGCTACCCTTCACATTAAAACTCATATTGGGCTTCGAACACTTTTTGTTACAGCCTCTTTATTTTTTACTCTACAAAGAGCAGGATCTTTGACTAGCTGATCCTGATCGGTGCAGTTTCCTTATATACATAAAGTATCAATAACGATAATATTCACAAATAAAGAAGAAAAAAAAACGTATCTCCTTTTAACCGATTGCCCATCAGATGACAGATATGTCGAAAGAGTTTTGACTGTTTTGCTGGTTCAAGAACATCTTGAGTCATTATTCTTAAATGTTATTCTCTAATAATCCGGAAACTAAATCTTATGAATGGTTTGGAGGTCATTGGAGTAGCCTTTTTTTGGTCATCAATTAGTCTAGAACCATTGTGCTGTCAAAACCAACTCTTATCTAACCAAGGTACTTCCAAAGCGGATTCGAATAAACATGGGTACTGTGTGTGTACTTGGATAGGTACTTTCATTTAGAAAAATATTTGAATATTTTTAGGTATACGTAAGCTCGATTTCATGCTCTGTTTTTTCTTATTTAATAAATTCACTATATCAATCACTGTCCAACGAATTAATTTATTAGGTCTTTTTCCGAAACCAAATTATGCTTTTACAGAATGATTTCCAACTGGAGGATTAACTTATTTTTGTCAGCCAGTCAGTACGTGAATTGGTTTCTGGAACATGGCCATACATATATGGCATAGAGAAAAAACCGCAAAACAAACTCCTCGTACAACAAACTGGCGAAAAAAGCTTTCTCGTTAGTCTTTTCTCTCATCGCCGCTCGGACCAACAATCCTTATAAAAGTCGAAAGACATTTTACATAGGCAAACAACTGTTGAAAAAATATTTTCGTTTTCAGTCAGTGTTTTTGTGGGAACGCTCAAATGTCACACAGTGGCCGGATGTGGGTTTTAAAGTATTAAATGGCCATGAGGAACGTTTGGAGGCGTTTGAAGGAATAATATTATTTTAATGCATTTCAAATATATTTTTGGTGCAATTACTATTCAGTCTTATCCTACTTATACTTGAAGTAATTGCCTTTATCTTTATGTGTTTATCGATAACAATCAGTTCTTATTACCTTGAGTCCAGAAAGTATTACAACAGATAATTATTCAATTTATAACGAGGATACCTAAGGATTTTGTCGATTACATTTGTTCCATGGAAATAAAATGTTATCAAGTATTCACATGCTTAAGTATTTACAGTTTGGTTGTATTGTTTCTTGAATACTGAATGATGAAGATTTCAACACTTGTTCACATTTCGAGAACCCCTCAGACTCTTCTCAGCTCCAAGATTATATGTATTGAAGGGTATATCTCGCTAGCAATAGCTCCTGGGCAATGGCCGAAAAACTCACTTGATTTGGTTTGTATTTGACTCCTTCCAGATATTCATTTTCATAATGGAGCAAATGACTATATATATCCTCTCCGGACAATGCATAATTACATAGCTCAGAGATTTTCCTACAGCAAAAACAAATCTTCTTGACTTATTACAAAAACCGAAGTTTGTCAATTGTTTTAACACCTGTTATAAAAATTGAATCTCAACCATTTTAAAGGTATTAAATTATTTACGTTCAGAAAGAAATTCTTCTAATACTTGATAGCATATATTATGTTCCTTTTTCATTTAATTAAAATGTTAATGATATTTTTTTTGTCACGTATAGTAATTGGGCTTGGAAATATTATAAGATAGATACATGGATGACATGTTGCCAGGGAATATTGGTCAAATGTGTTTGGTAATTTGTGACGTGTGAAAAACTATTTAACTCTGTTGGCTGGTTTTTTCTACTTATCATTACTTCTTAATTATACGAGTAATAACAATTGAAAGATATTAAAGCTTACTAAAAATAGATACTGAGACACATGATCACTGACTCTATTAGAAGATTTGAGTCTCTAACAAGCTTTCTGTTATAATCAATCCATAGACATCATAATATTAGTTTCACGTCAAAAAATCCATTCTGAAACAATTGCCAAGACAACGTTTGCTACGAAAATCTGTACCATGACACTTTTTTTCTGGTAACCTGCAATGGGCTTGTATATTGTTATGTTGGGTTTGTTTTTGACAATTCCCTCCTCACATTCATATATCCCCAGCAAAAGAGTCACGTACACACTCTATTCAACCCCTTCGTACCGAGCATTTGCCCCTCTCTCCGTCTCTTTTTCTCCCATACTATGTCTGTCCTAATGCCTGTCTCATCGTACGTTATCGGAGATTACGTTTTTGTTCCAATTTAAAACGAGACAAACGACATCTGGTCGGATGGATCGCTCTGCTTCATCCTCCGGGTGTTCCTCGTTCTTATTTTCGTCTTTTCCGCGTCGACGTTTTGGGGAAGCAGTAAACAATATAAGTGAGAAATCTTCAAGTGGACATAGGGCTGGATAGTGGTGCATGGTAGTAGAGTAGAACGTGTCTGCGTTTTGTCCAAGGGCTCGTAGGGATGATGATATACCCTGCTTCTAGTGCTTGTGTGCTACGAATGCGGTCGCGCATTGGGTCAATGAACTCGTAGAGATTACGCAAAATAAATAGATCGATATTAAATTTATTCTACAGGGTGATAGGAGATGATAATTTCAAGCGATACTTTGATTTAATTTGAGACTCTATTATCAGAAAACCCATTCGATAGTATGTATTGCTTTTATATTCCACACGATGATAATGAAAATATCTGGTGAATTCATGCATGACTTTCATCAAACATATCTATGAAAATTATCTGACTGACTCTTGCGACATTCATTTTTCGTCAGCGTGTAACGGCTAACATTAATGGTCAATTTTGCCGAAATATAATCAAACAGTAATGTAATTTCGGGGTTTCTGGGTTGTTATTAAAAGAACACATCGTTTTTACTTTCCTACCACTACTCTAAGAAGCCTACTAAGGTAAGTAGCTTTTTAATCGTGTGGAAGTTTCGGTGTCCGATGTTCAACATATTTTCAGCCATGGGTCTGGCAGTCAGTCTGCCTGTCTGTGCCAAGATTACCTCAGGAACATATGGATCGATTTTTTTGTCTTGCTGAATAGTTCATCTTATGTCAAACTTGAACATTTTTGTTCGTCTTGGAATGCTGAAAAAAATTGTCTCACAATCTGATCCGACAATTTAATAGAATTGGTCGACAAATCTTGATACATTGCTGCTTTCTATGCAACTGAATATGTCACATGTAGAACTGAACAATCACTTCTTGTTTCAGAGATACTAAATTCATATTCTGGGGGTGTCTCTCCATTGAATTCGGTGCTGTACCTACCTTTTTTATGATTTTTTTTATGAAGTAAGGAACCAAAGATTGTTTTTGTAAAACAAATAAAGTGCTTAATAACAAGCGAGAAAAACTGCGATTAAATTGAAATCTCGACACTAACATATTCCTAGAAGGCATACGAGTTGTCTCTTAGAACCTTGAAACGCAGAAATATGTAGAAATTTGCATTGTGAAAACTCGTGTCCATTGTAATAACTTTCGAAAATAAATACAAAAATGTTTGTTTGTGTAAGTGATCTGTGACTTGTAGTTTTAACATAACGACAGGACAGGACCTTTTGAGCTGTGATTTTGCATGGACAGCTTTCTTTTTCAAAAGTATTAATATTTTCAATAATTTTGCATAAATGCATTGAATACAAACACCCGACCTGTATCTATCGTAAAATAATTTCCAGAATATTAAATGGTACATCCAGACAGTGCTCTCTAAAAAAGAGCCATTATCATGAAAGATGTTATTGAAGAAAGTAGGTACATTAAAGGCCGGTCGGTGTGAAGAACGACTTTATAATTAGTTTTCCGTAATCGAGCCAAATTTAATCGGATCCATGCTAATTAACCTATAATTTAACTATAGTAACGATTTAATGGGGCCGTTCGTAGGCGCCTTGTAAATATCCTATGAAAGGCCAATTTGATGTCCCGCCTTGGCTTCTAATTCTATTCAAACGCTACTTTTACGACGTTCTAAATCGTTGTGCGACTCGGCTCGAAATTGGTGTGTGTATGTGTTTGCCCTCGATACGCCTGCCAGCTCTTCAACCACCCCCAGCCCCCCTCTATGCTATTCCTAACTTCTAATTGAACTACTAAACTTGTCTAATTAGAGGCAGGTTTTGTAGTAATCCGTTCTCGATGTATGTATACGATCATTGATAGTTTTCTAATGATTCTATAGGTAGATATTGCATACCACACTATTAAATATTCCCTGTTATATGATCTTATTCTATTCAATAACTGGATCGAATTTAGGAGCACGTAAAAATATATGTTGAATCCACGCATGACTTTCATCAAACTAATTTATTCGGATATGAATGAAAATCATTTGATTGAATCATTTTTCTTCAGCGTGCAAAGGCAAACATTATTGGTCATTTTTGATTTAGGATGAGCCGTTTAGCCGGAATATAATTACATCGTAGGAAATTCAACTAAGAACTTCACAGTGCTGCCAAATTTCCATTTAATTGCGAAGTTTCTAGGTTCTTAATGAAGGTAAGAGTCTGCTGGTTTTACTTGCCCACCTACTATATGTAGGCTTGTATGAAACAGATGGTTTCATTTCGGAGGTATCTGAGTCCAAAAATATGTTTTCAGCTATTAGTCTTCCTATCAGAGCTAATATTATTTGGAAAACGGATGGACCGATTTTGTTGTTTCCTTCTTTGTTTTGATAACGCTCGCATACCGAACTAATAAATATTCTCTGTTATACGATCTCATTATATTCAAAGAGCAATAGTTATTTGTATGTTCCAAAATTCGAACACGCGTACTGACCAATACCTACTTGTCAGTAACGTCACCAACCGATGCCAATATGGGCTAGCGTTGCACTGGTGTATCGGCGCTATTTATAGACTATTGTTGTCAATAAACGTCATATTATGAGAATGACTGATTTGAAAAATACAAATAATGGTGTCAGCATTCAAAGAACAGACTAGACATACCTATTTGCTGGATTGTATTTAAGTGCACAGGCATGATTTTTTTTTCAACAAACGCCTGCAAAAGTATATTTTTAGCGCATGTGTCAGTTTCTTCAATCCCATTTTATAACATACTGTTAAAAGTCTGCTAGCCGTATCCATCAAAGACCCCTTCAGATCAAACTAGAAGATTCATCTCAGTTGTACAAATATCTAGAATTGATATATCTAATAATACCTGATATTCCTTCGAAATTATTGAAGAAACTGAATCAGATATAATGCCATTACTACCAGTAATCCAATTACATAGCTTAATGTTCAAAGAACTTCTAATTGAGGAACAATTTTGCCCTTACATAACAAAATTGGACAGAACAGATCAATGTCATTCTTAGCCTTGGCTACCAGATGGCTAGAAAAGATGATAAAAATTCAAGCTTTTACAAATTACATGGTTACTTGAGTGAAGCTTGATGCTCCATTATACCTATTCCCATTATTATTCATAATAATATAAAAATAACAAATAGGTGGTTTGTTCCGATCAATTTGTTGATTAATGATAATGGATAATTATTTATGTACGCAACAAAATAGGCATTATATATTATTTAGGTGTGCGTTTTGACATGTATTATATACGAACTTTCCAACGGCTAGCTAGGCTCACACTTCTATTATTTTCATCTTTATTAATCTGTTGGTTCTAACCACGGTCATATACACAATACTCCTTCAATTTAAAAAGAGAGAGAGTGTAATAAATTATAATAATGAAGGGATCATTGTGGTTTTCTGCCGTTATATTATGATAATTTATAACTATCATTCTCCCTTTAAATGGCGTATAGCAGACTTATTCATAAAAATCCCTCAAAATATCTTTTAAATGCTCGTTACTTACCATGATCATAAACCTACTATAACTTTTTCTATCTATATACGCCCAATAGAGCTGTCATAACTCGAATGAAATTATTACTGTCATTTTGATAAATCTTAAGACAAACAGATAAAATGTTTTTATATATTTGACATTGATTTGATAGCAATAATTATAAATGACATTTTATTTATTGGCAATACAAATACCTGTGTTATTTGTAACCATACACGATGTAGGAGAATTCAGTGACTCTACTCATTCAAACAGTGTTTTGCCAGAATATGAATTTTATTCAAGTGATATTTAGATATGTTATGCTCATTTACCAAAAGGAGTGTAGTCTTCTATGTGAACTTTTTATTCAAAATTATAAATAAAGATGATTTCGACAGGTTATGATTAATTTTCATCTCAATTCAAATGTGATTATTCAGAAATTTTAAAATTCTAACGTTTGACTTCTTAATAAACGAAAATTAGTTTATGAACTTGACATTTCGTAAGTAAGTTATATATATCTTATATATTAGGTTTATATTATGTTCTATGTGGAATACGTGGTAACATTAATGTTCATTTGAATGAACCTTCATTGGTATAAAATTCATATTCTGGCAAAACACTGTTTGAATGAGTAGAGTCACTGAATTCTTCTATATCGTGTATGGTTATCTCCCACGAGTGTGCTGCCGCCTTGATCAAATAACACAGGTATTTGTGTGTGAGAGAGAGAGAGAGAAGTGCTTTATTGTCGAAAAAATATAAATTTTGTAGACAAAGCAAAATAAAAATATCAAAATCAAACAATACACAAACAAAACAAAGGCAAACTTAAAAATTAAATTAAAATTAAATAAATTTATATAATATAAAACAAAAATATAAAAATATAAAGATGTAAAAATATAAGATAATAAGTATAAGAATGTAACCTACAGCTGTATATTCGGTTAGAAAGTAAGTTAATATACAGCTGTAAATTCAGTCAGAAGGTAAACACTAACTAAATCACAAAAAACAAAAACAAATTGTGTATAAACAATAAACCAGTGCGTAAACTGAGCAGAAACGTGCCTTAGTGAAAAAGTCGTTAACTAAAATAAAGTTTGGCAAAATCTGAGAAAATCCGTTATAGATTTAATTTCGTGTGACAGATGATTTTACATTACAAAAGACCGTTAGGATATCAAACATCAAATAATATTGTATTGCCAATAACAACTTTTCCAGGGCACGTTCGAGCTTCTTATTTTCAGAATTTCTATAGAAAAAGCGTCAAAAATGTGTCTTAAAGTATCACCTGTTGATGAGCCGTCAATCAAAAATCAGATGAAGTCGGCCATGTTAGCCTATTGGAGATTTATAATGTAACTGTGCGCAGTATTATTTCTAGGTGATTTGGCTTAAATCATCATTTTTTGGCTTCGTTATTTACCAGTCAAAATATTTTAAATTTTTTATTATTATGTTGTTTTATTTATTAACTATTTCTCTCTCATGGTTCTGTAATGCCATAACAAAGAAACAGATATGTTTTGAAACAATATTTATCTTTTAACACCTAATTTATGCATTTTCCATTGAAATTAGGGAGTTATTGGAAATATATTTTTACATCATGCACTATTAAGGGGTTGCCTTATTTTAATAAGGTCTTGACCTTATTTCTCGAAAATATAAAGACTTATTGGAACGGACTCTTTAAATTGACAGTTTGTCTGGATAATCAGTAAGTAACAGCTAGCATAACCTTGTCTGCGTTTCTACTCTGTTGTTTAAAAGTGATTTGCCCAATTTCAACAGCAACAAACCAAATATTTGAAAATTGTAATGAAATTTTTTTTTTGAGGTTAGAAGGTTAGGTTGAATAAGGGCAATAAGCAAACCTTAAATACTTACGGTAACTAGTCGTAAATAGAGGAAGGCAGTATTTTATTATGGCTCCCTTATTAGTATTTTTTTAGTGCGCATGCTTAGCTGTCATTTTAAGGACGACCATAATAAAGCCTTTACCTTATAGCGTTTCCAATAATTCCCTAATACCTGTAAGCTGAGATGACATTCAACAAAATAATATAAAGTTAATAATTTAGTTATAATTTATCCTTGTTAACCAATAAGAACCGATGATGAAATCACTCTATCAATTAAAGCGGCAACACATGAACCTTCATATAAAACTGTCCCGTATACAGGGTGTTTCATAAAGAATAGTCATACAGTTAATGGCATATTCTATGGTCAATTTTAATTCGACAACATTTATCTCTATACCAAAATATAACCTCAAAAAGTTACAGCCCTTCAAAGATGCATTACATCGATAAGTTAAAATCCAAACAGTAAAAAATAATAGCTTGAAATGTTGGTATCTATCATTTCTTAGGTTCAAAAAATTTCTTAAGGAATTATTCTTTTCAAAATTTCTAAAAGACTTTTGCTGGAAGTGAAGGAAACTAAAAATTTTGGGTTTGAAAAGGGTTGAAATGCCATTCAGTGGAATTCGTTAACTCTATTCGCAAACGATTTTTGAACCTAAGAAATGGTAGGTTCAGAAATTTCAAGATATTATTTTGTACTGTTTGGATTTTACAGCCAAAAAAATTATCGATGCAATGTAACTTTGTGGGGCTGTAACTTTTTAAGGTTGCGTTCTTCTATATACATAAATGTTGTCATATCGTCTTACAATTGACTAATAGAATATACCATTAAAAGTAAAAGACCATTCTTTATGAGTCACCCTGTATACCTATACCTACATATTAGTTAAATATAATCACATATTGGAATCATTCTATCCCTCTATCAGTCTAGTGAAATTTCATCAAAGGACAACAGGTGCTGTGATGCAAACCTAAACAAACAAACGAATAAGAAGTCTATGTGTGCACATTATATGCGCTGTGCTATAAATGTATATATACACTTGGGGTATAGTCTCTACCATGTGATTGATAAAGGCAAAAAACAAACTTTGCCTCGTCGTCCATCCCTTTGTTGACATTTCGTGCCGTCGCCTGAGCTCTATATATGGCTATGATGGGGATGGGATAGCATGTCTTGTATATATATTTACTTGCGTTTTTATTGCATATATACATTCTTGGTGTAGGAATTCGTGTCTGGACAATAAGGATGGGGATATATTTTCTATATTGGGAAGGAAATGAAAATTTATGCAGTGCTCATGGTACATACTATATAGGTATATGAAAATAAATGATCAGTTTCAATATTTGTATTTGTATGGTATTGGTGTCTTCACAATCCAAATTACCAGTTCCTTAAACAAACAAGTAGCTTTGACATATGTGGAAACACCTATATACCTACCTATAACATCTATAGTATTCCACAGGTTTGTGTATATGGTCCAGTTCTTTCCAAATTGTCTTTGAAACACTATTGGAGATATCCCAACCAAATTCTGCAGATGTATTTATCATACTATAGTTAAAATACTGCCAAAGTTTTAGTTCCCGTGGGACTCCATGTGGTAGGTTCGGTATCTGAAAGTCTATTGTATATTTGGAACTCTATGGCCTCAAATGTGACTGGGCCTCCTAGGTTGTGGGTTCCATACCTGTAATATCCAAAGAAGTATCTGTGAGCTCTGTGGCTGAATTCTCGTGGGTTTTTCGCTATATTTGTGTATAGTATGTCACTGGACTGTTTTGTAAAAGTCTGTCAGTGAGACTGGGAGTTAAAGTAGGAGGGTCCCATACCGGAAAACCCATAAGACATACGTAGGAAAAATTATCATGCTGTTCTCTCTTGGTGCATGTCTGGGGATGGATTCAGGTTGGTGTTTTGACTGGATCTACGTACCAGTACGACTCTGAGGTAGAAGGGTTTTCCATACTCAAAACTGTTTATGACTTAAGGTCTTCGTGGCTCAATGTACCAAAATATTTGCCTGGAAGTGCCGGGTGAAGCAGCTAGTATAATAATCTAGTTCGTATTCTCAACAAGATTATCATGATGGTGTACATATTCCATTTGACAATCAAGTATCTATGTACAGTTTGTACAAGTACAAGACTCTTAACAGAAATAGCTTTTTTTTCACTTTGGATGAACAGTAGGAAGTATCCTTCTACTAAGGTGCTACGGTTATTGAAGAGACGTTTGCTATAAATTTGGAAAAGTTCAAAATCCAGTCAATCCTCTTGTAGATCTAGCAGATCCAGAACACAGTGATAAGAATGCGCATAAGATATTTGTCTTCGATGATGTTATCAGAATAAAATTGAGGGTATAAATAAAACACAATATTAAAAAAATACAAAAAAGAAACTGATGCTATAACTGCGAGTAAGGTATTCTTATTTTTTGCCTAAGGCCAATAATTCATTCATTTAGAAATCCCTAGACGTGTAATAGATATTGTTCAATCTTTATTGTTATTGTCAAATCAAAGCCTGGCTTCAGAATATTCAACATAATTGACAATATCATCACAATACCTCTTAGAATTTATTAGTTTCGATAAAAGCTGTTACCGATAAAACTCAATAAATTCGAGCACATCATTTTTTTGCCAATATCCCAAATGTACCAACTGAAACTTGATGGCGATTTGTACCTATACTCAAATGTTCAATAGTAACCAGATTCCCAATCATTGTATCAATAAAAATTCAAATAAGCACAAATTTGATGCATTATTTGCTCATTGTTATCGATAATAGTTCTAAACTTTCAATATATTCGGATAGGTAATATATACAAAGCAGATCAACTCTTGATATCAATCTCTAAGACGGGTTGTTACACTCAAATAGCTGAATATTCAATTAACAGAATGTGATTTGTCCATTTTACTCTAAAGCAATTCCAAGGATGTTTTGGATGATTGTGAAAATAATATAGGCCACATAGGCCTATTAGATTTTGTAACACAGTAAAAGTGCCTTATTAAGAGTTATTCAGTTATCAAACAATATCAAAAGCAAAGCTATAGAAAGTTGTCTTCAACTCATAAAAAATAACAAATTACCTACCTACTGCTTCACAAAACTTTCAAAAGCTTGTATATTGGAGTAAGTTTACAAACTTGCTAATATCTTGGAAACGAGCGATCTTACTACAAGGTCCATACTTATTTATACCTATTGATATTCTGGTCAGTAAAGGGATATCGTTTCTCCAACATTTAAACGGTTTCCTCTGGAACACCCTCATTTAGTTGGTAACTTTGTTGTAGGCTGAGAAAAACATAAATCTCTTCACAATATTGACTGTTTATACAGAGTGTATAGAAAGTAACGCAACTTGCTTATATTTCGATTACTGTTATGTCTAGTTGAAAAAGGATTCCAATGAGATTTTATAGAATCTTTTTTATCAGCACGTATGATTTAAAATATACTGGATACACAATTAGTTCAAAATATATCAGTAAACAGCATATACCCTGTATATTTTCAGTTTTTTCCTTATATCCGAATAAATTAAAAAGATACCTAGCAAAACCCCAGGGTGCTGTTTATTAGTTTGAAAATGGTTTAAACCAGGTAAATTATGCAAAAAGATATTAACAAAACAATACACAAAAAGAAATGTTTTAATTTTTTTCGGGTTCCGTGAAAGATGTACAAAAGAAACCCTTATAGACTCTCTTTTTTAAGCACTATCTTTTCCCTATAATCGCCGAAAATAGCGAATTAGAAGTTTTGAAAAAAAAATGGGTTGGTAGGTATAGTTAGATGTGAAGGTTACTGTGAAATTAAGATGGATGGTCTTTCTTATGAATGTAGTTGAGAAGAATTTAAATTCACAAAATTATGTCACATTATAACACAAACTACAAACAAAACAAAATGACATAGCACAAAACAAAATTTACTGTTGGGTCAAACATTAGATTAGACTGGTATGTCTAAGCAGAATCAAATACAGTTTTTTCCACGAATGATGGCTTCTGCCTTGAAAACACGATATACGGATCAGTTCAACCGAGGGGAATACATCAGTGGCGTGACGATGTCGAGATAAGATATTGTATTTAAATTTTCTATTTTATTTTAGGTAATGGACATATTAGAAATATTAATCACTTACTTTCGACATATATTGTGTAGATCACATTTCACATTTCCATTTTTAAATTTTATATATTATTAAAATGGGTTTTATTCAAATTTTATCCATAACTATCTAAACTGTATGTGACGCCTATGATATAAAGATTGCGTTATCTTCGGATATTTTTTTTGAAAATGTTTTGAAAGTACCCATAAAGTTCATATTCCCATTAAATGTAACATCAGGTTATTGATGCTTATATTCAACTAAATTGTTAGTGATAACAAACTTAAAAGAATACTTCTCTTATGTAACCGAGCGAAGATACAAGATATGGCCAATGTTCATGCAAAATGTAATAACAACTGGCAAAAGTATGTGGAGTACATTTATCAAGTTCTTGACTTTACCATCTGACATGTGCTTTTGTCCATACATGTTTATACTGTTTATATACGAGCAGTGCTCTATTATGGCAAAAACTTGATATACTGATGTCGTAGCTAAGAATCGACAAACGTATTAGAGAATTTCATGATAATGAGATGCGATAAGAAGTATAGCGTGATGTACGTAGCTCGTGAATGATTACAGGCAAAAGCCATCACTCGTGAAATGAAATCAGCCTTATTCATAAACCGCCTTAAGATTGATACTACTTTAGTTTGTTTGTTAGTTACTATGGTAACATTACTAGTTTTGATTATAAAGGTTTGATTTCATAATCAAATTTAATCTCATATTAATTTTAATGCCACATTAAAAGGTTCATAGTTTTTTTGATTGAATATACAATTCAAAGTTATTTTATAAGAGCGGAAGATAAGGTGACTGACGTTAAAAAAGTTATTATAAAATGCACTATTTTTATTCGGTCCTAAAGATATGAGCTACACAAATTAAAGAACTAACTAATCTCCCATTAGGGATTCATTATGAAATCGGCCCTAATACTGTTGACTGTATTTACACAAACTGATTATGAATTCGGTATACTCAAACCGAGTCAACCATGTACTGGGTGAAGTAAGTCCTCATTATTTCGATCTCAATATCAGTGTACTTTTTTTGAAAGTACAGCATTATATTGTTGGTATTCCCTGAGTATTTTTATGATGAGTCGCATTTCTTAGGAGATACACTTCCATCGACAAATGAATCAAAAAGTTCCCACACCGCTGACTTTCTTCGGGGTCATTATTTTTATTAAATATAATTAGTAATAAGTATTAAATTGAATATGTACTATAAAAACTCAGCCTTTATCATGTCTTGCTTTATTGCCTTAAGTTGTATACAAATCTAAATAGATCTCATCAATTTATGAGAGATTTATATATACTAGTGGTCGCCCAGTGATCGAAATTCGAAAGTATTTCATTATTTTTTAAATTTAAATGTTAAAAGGTTTTTATTGTCAAATATATAATATAATTTTTGTGAATTTTGTTCTATTACGTCAGTTGCAAGTTTTTACAAAACTGCATTAGCGTGTGGTGTTGCCTAATTCCTTACAATACATATGAAATCCAAAATTTAATGTTAGTAACAGTTTAAAAGCACAATGATAGGTAGGAATAAAACACTCTCAAAGCTCTGATTCATTGACTTCACCTTACAGTTGGGTTCGTTATGCAACACACAATGCACGTATACCACGTAAACCATATTTTTTAATTTAATTTAACTTAAAATAGTAACGCATAATAGATAAAATTTCTTAACTGTTTGCACTACTTCACCATATAAAAATCGTTTACGATCACGTATTAATATATAGATTATATATTTTCGCATAATAATATAAGTCACCTATTTCATGTTGATATAAGTAACTTTCAATAATCAATCAACGAAATATACTAAATAATATGTAATAATTTAATACATATACTTCAAACAATCGAGATCAAAACAATAGCTACATTGACAATATTTATTTACATTGTACCCACCGAACTACGTTCGACCGATGAATACGGTTCAGATATGTTTGCTTATAAACTGACTTCGACAGATAGTTAACCCATTCAATTCAAGTTATACTGAACCCTTCTACAAAAATATACCTACTGATACATTCGCTAGGGCAGCTTGGCGTAATGGTTACGATGACTTCCGCTAATCATAGGGTCGTTGGTTCAAGTCCCATCCATATCAGTTCACTTGTTTTCATAAAAAAAATAGATGAAAATAAAACAGATTGCTTTTTATTTATGGAAATAAATCAATCTATTTGTTCATAATTAAAATTTCGCCTATAAAGTTTACTATGTTTAATCCTACAAATACAAATACAAATGTACGGAGCTCTTGAGGTATGAGATCTGTTGCACTTACCGCATATTAAAGATCATCAAAATGACTTCGATCTTATATTATATATATATATATATATATATATATATATATATATATATATATATATATATATATATATATATATATATATATATATCAATTTGTTTTTGGAATAAAGTATTTATTCTACACTGCATAACGCGATCATATAAACTTCAGAAAAAACATAGCTAGTGTATGTAGTATTATGTTTTTCTGCTAAAGCAAATCTTAAAAGACATATGTGCATGCATAAAAACGGTAAAAAAGTCATTTGAGTTGACACATCGGAATTTTATTTTGTTCCTAGTCATTATCCCTGGACCTATACTCCAATCTACATTATAACAATCATGAAACACAAATCGCTGAACTTGAAAAGAAAATGACCTATCATGTACCTACATACATACCTACCTACAAATGGATGTTATTCTTTCCCCACGATCCGCAGAAGTGGAATAGTGTTAATCGAGCCGAATCGCTCTTAATTAACCCATTTGCAGTTCCATCTCGCTCTAAGTTACATTTGAGAGTATATACGTACCTATCACCCATACCTACGTATTGTTACTGCTAATTCTGCCAGGTCAGCTGCTGAGATGCTCACTTTGGCCATTGGGCAGGATGTGCAAAATACTCAGCACAATGTTGCTGCCGCTACTAGTAGTATGGTGCTTACATGCTTGCTTGTTGGTCACGGCACGTTGAGCTAAAACGTTCAACTTTACAGGAAGAAGTTAATCAGAAATAAAATATAGTTGCTATTTAGAAAATATAAGATGCTATTGTTGTGTTTCTTAAGAAATGTATTGCCTTGAGTTGCATCGGAAATTAGTTTCCTAGTTCATATTCAGAATACTGGAAGCACTCTTATCTACATATTATGCTTGTTAATCAAGCTTACTCAAAATAAAGCATTTGCTTTAAAAGTAGGGATTATTTATTAATCATGAAATCTATCAGTAAGGAAAAACAACAACTAAAACTATTGCTAATATCTTACCTAAAAGAAGAGAAAGAACATTCAGATATTGCTTCATAAACTTCTGACTAAACGTATGTCTGTTTCGATATAATAATAATAATAATAATAAAGTTTATTTACGTAAATGTAGAGACAGTTACAAAAGTATAAACAAAAATAAATATGGGTAAATAAACAAAATAGCACAGAAGCAAAATATGCTTGTTTGTGATTTAATGATTAATGTAGGTAAAATGTATATATATATATATATATATATATATATATATATATATATATATATATATATATATATATATATATATATACAGGGTGTAACAGAATAAGTGTAAAATATTTAAGGAGGTGATTCCTCATCGAAAAAAAGATAGGATCTTTCATATAAAGAAACTTCATTGGAGGATCCCTTGTTAAGATACAGCCCCTTAAAGGGGGTACATAAAATTTGTATAACAATTTTTTTCACAAGCACTGAAAAAGTTACAATATTGAAATTAACCTGACGTTTTGTACTACCAAAAAGACACTTAGCCAGTAATTTATTTGGTTTACCCCATGGTTGTAAGGGGTGAAAAACGCAACCCCTAAAATTTATTTCCAATGTAACTTTTTGTCTTATTATTTGTTTACCATTTAAAAATTTATTTCCGATAGCCTGTTTCATTCTAAACAAAAAATGTCTCTTGGGTTTTTTGCCCAAAATAAACCAGTAAGCAGCAAAACATTTATTTTACGAACAACTACAGAGATACATCGTCATAAATGCGAACTGGATTTATTGTTATTTTGTAGTTAGTACCTGCATTAAACGATTAAAGGGTAATAAACAAAACTAAGTTATTAATAACAACACACAACATGTAGAAATCATAGTGAATGTTCAATATGTCTACCTTCAAACATTACGCATGCGTCTAGACGTCGGCGCATTGAGCCACGTATTCGCTCAAATATTCCTGGAGTCTCTCTGATTACCCTGCACGCATCGATGATGCGGTTTCTTAAGTCCTCTACATCGCGAACAGGAGTACGATATACCAAATGCTGTGAATGGCCCCAAATAGAGAAATCGAGAGGATTGAGATCCGGGGATCGAGCGGGCCATTTATGTGGTCCTCCTCGACCTATCCACTGATTTGCATATGTTTCAGTTAAATGCTGACGTGCTACTTGACTAAAATGGGCGGGAGCCCCATCATGCATAAAAAACATATCCCTTCTGACGCCCAAAGGAACTTCCTCCAGCAGTACTGGATGCACTTCTCTTAAAAATTGAACGTATGCCTCACCATTTAATCGAGGAGGTAGAAAATGAGGCCCAATTAAATCATCCCCAATAACTCCGAGCCACACGTTAAGAGAAAACTGTTCTTGATGGCTAGTTTCGACAATAGCGTGAGGGTTTTCATCAGCCCATATGTGGTAATTATGAAAATTAATAATCTTGTCCCGAGAAAAACTACATTCGTCTGTGAATTCTATCGTCTTCAGAAAGTCACAATTTCTTCTAATCATTTCCAGCATCCAATTGCAAAATTCAAGACGGTTCGGAAAGTCTCGCGGAAACAGTGCCTGTACTCGTTGCAGATGGTAAGGGTATAAGAGTTGTTCCTTTAAAATTCGAAATACCGTCATATGATCAACATTTAGCTGGAAAGCAATCTTTCTAGTACTGGTAGTAGGTTGTTCTTCAATCAAATTAAGTACTGCTTCCTCAAGCTGTGGTGTTCGTATTTCTCGATGGCGACCACAATCCTGCGTTCTTTTGTCGAATGAACCATATTCTCGTAATCGTTGATGAAGTCGAGCAAATATTCTATGTGAAGGATGCTGCCGTTGAGGATACATTTCAGCATATCTTCTAGAAGCTTCTAACCCATTCCCCTGCGACAGACCGTAAACGTAATGCATATCAGCCATTTCCTCATTTGTGTATGCCATTTTATTAACAAGTGAATTATTAAAGTAACAAAGTAAGAACAGAACAACAACACACAATTAGTATTAATTCAATTTCGAAAATTCCCAAACTGACAGCATCATACCAATTTAATTGTCACTATCGCTAATAGCGACCTACTAGATAGATTAGTTTCGTATTTTCGCATTTATGACGATGTATCTCTGTAGTTGTTCGTAAAATAAATGTTTTGCTGCTTACTGGTTTATTTTGGGCAAAAAACCCAAGAGACATTTTTTGTTTAGAATGAAACAGGCTATCGGAAATAAATTTTTAAATGGTAAACAAATAATAAGACAAAAAGTTACATTGGAAATAAATTTTAGGGGTTGCGTTTTTCACCCCTTACAACCATGGGGTAAACCAAATAAATTACTGGCTAAGTGTCTTTTTGGTAGTACAAAACGTCAGGTTAATTTCAATATTGTAACTTTTTCAGTGCTTGTGAAAAAAATTGTTATACAAATTTTATGTACCCCCTTTAAGGGGCTGTATCTTAACAAGGGATGCTCCAATGAAGTTTCTTTATATGAAAGATCCTATCTTTTTTTCGATGAGGAATCACCTCCTTAAATGTTTTACACTTATTCAGTTACACCCTGTATATATAAATATGGAATAAAGTACAAATTTCTAAAAATAAATTTGTAGGTACGGACAAAACGATTAACTATAGATAAGATTTGGAAAACCATAGGTAAAACTTTGTAATAGCTTAGAAAAAATTTGGTGGATATTTGAAAAAATCAGGTATTTATAGAGAAAATCAGGTACTCACGGACAAAATCAGCTTTAAGTATGCTCAGTTTAGGATATTATAGACAAACTGTTCATTTTAAGACATAAATATCTGATATTTTATAATCAACATTTATCATCTTAGATATTTTAAATCTACCAGATCACTGAAAATTTTTCTTCCAGTTGCATTAATCGACATTTTGAGTCTGTTCTTGAGTCCATTGTAACTCCGAATGCTCTTTAGTTCGTTTGGCAGTATATTCCAGAGCCTTGGGGCAATGTATTCTACAATGAGCGTTGTCCAATTGTTTTATTGCTCGACGTAGTGTTGTACTGTTTTTTTGTTCTTGTTTCATATTTATGTGTGGGAGATGTTAATGTTATTTTATTTTTATGAATATTTATTATTATTCGTTGGCAGAAAAGTTGTCGGATGTCCAATATTTTTGTTTCATCAAAAAGTCTGTTACTTGAATACGTGATATTTTTTTAAATATCCATTTTTGAACAACCCCTAGTTTTTGAAGATGGCAGTCTGCCACGGCTCCCCACCCTAGTATACCGTAAGAAAGTTGTGACTGAACAAGTGCAAAATAAATAATCTTCAGATGTGTACTATCTAAATAATCTGCAAGAATTCTAAATTTAGTTAACAAACCCCTTAGTTTATTGGTTAGATGTTTCATTTGTATGTCCCATCTGAGATCTCTATCGATGATGATTCCTAAATAATTCACCGAGTCTCTTTCCTGAATTTGTGTATTGTTGTTAATATTAAGTGGTCCGAAATTCGGTAGGTTGTTTGCGTAGGACGTGAACGGTAAGTAGCAGGTTTTATGGCTGTTGAGTGTCAGCTTGTTGAATTTGAACCATTTGCTAATGTGACGAAAATCTTCTTCTGATTCATTTTTCAGTAGTTTCCAGGAAGTAGATTGGTAGAGAATAGCCATATCATCGGCAAAACTAATTATTTTACCTTTCGTTGTCATTTCCATGATGTTATTTACGTACAGCGTGAAGAGAAGAGGTCCAAGCACAGATCCTTGTGGGACGCCGTAGGTCACTGTTTTTGGTTCGCTTAACGTTCCGTCGATGCAGACAAATTGCTTTCGATCGTGTAGGTAGTCTTTGAGCAATTTGTGTATTTTCCGTCTCAATCCATAACAGTTCAATTTTTCTAGTAAATGTTCATGGCAGACCGTGTCGAACGCTTTTGAAAGGTCAACAAAAATGCAGATAGTGGGAATATTTTTATCCAGAGCATTATTTATTTCTGATTTTAGAGCATATATTGCATCATCTGTGGATTTTCCTTCTCTGAAGCCGTACTGTTTATAGGAAAGTATATTGAATTTGACCATAAATTTAGTAATTCGGCTTTTCAATATTTTTTCTAATATTTTTGCAAATTGAAAGTATTGAAACAGGCCGATAGTTTTGATAGTTTTCAATGTTATTTTTGTTTCCACCCTTATAATATCTATCTTCAAACAATTAGGAAAGCTTCCTATTGTAAAACATCTGTTAATTATAAAGCTAAGGGGTGCTACTATTTGAGAACTAATGTTTTTTAACGTTTCCGTATTGAGATTGTCCCATCCAGCTGCCTTCTTCGGTTTCAAATCTCGAATGACTTGAAGAACTTCTGTTTCACTTGTAGGGTTCAGGAACATACTACTTTCCATGTTGTTTATATCCTCTCTAAAGTTCTCCGGAGAGTCTATTTTACTTGCATAATCCTGACCTAAGTTAGTGTAGTATTCATTGAAATTATTTGCGATGTCATTTTTATTTTTCAGAATTCTTAGATCATTTGATTCTATTGAATCTATATTAGTTGTTGCTTTATTTTTCGAACATATTGTCTTGACACTGTTCCATATGGCACTAGAATTATTCGAACTATTTTCTATAAGTTTATTCATATAGTCTTTTTTGTTGACATTTATCAGTCTTCTAATTTGATTTTTATAGATTCTGTATTTTTCCCTAAGTGTTTCATTGTTGGGATATATTTGAATTTGTATAAATAACTCATTTTTTTCTTCAATAGATTTTCTTAATCCCGGGATAATCCACTTTTTCCTTATATTATATTTATTTTTCCGTATTTTCACTGTTTTGGTATTTTTATCAATATTATATCCTAACTTTTGTATGAATAGGTCCATCATTTCGTTTGTATCGTTTGATTCATAAATTTCTCTCCAATTTTCATTATTTAAACTTGTTTTTAGTTTTTCGTATATGATATATTTTCTATATATACTTGCTTTTTGTAAATTTTTAGCGTTGTTACTTTTTTTACAGTAGATTGAAATTGGAAGATGATCAGTGATATGGTAGTTAAACACAAATGATTTGAATTCATTCTCTGATTGATTGTCTTTCAAAAATATATGATCTAAGCATGTTCTACTTGACGGTCGCGTGACTCTGTTTATATATGGAATGTAATTGAAAGAACTCAGTATATTTCTGTAATCCTCAACCTCGCTTGTATCACTCATCAAGTCTACATTCATATCACCAACCAAAATGTGTATTAATTTTTTAGATAAATTTCTTATAGAAATGTACCTATTGCGATCTTTCACACTTTTGAATTTCGAAAAAATTTCAACGGCATGTTGTTATATGTCTATAAGTTAGTCCAAAAAAACATTTGGTTCAAAAGTTTATATATATATATATATATATATATATATATATATATATATATATATATATATGGGATATTACGAAATTTGTTAACACGATAGAGGTCGCAGTTTTGGAGGTATCAAGTTCAAATTTGCTACAAAAATCAATCTCTCGAATATCTCGGCCAAGTTCGTTATTGGGCAATATCGGGTAAGTAGTTTTAAAATGGCGACCGTTCAAACAATTCAAAAAATTATCAAAAAAGAGCCGTAGTGTAAATATCATCAAAAATAATTTTAGATTATAGATATAATCAGTACCTACAACTTTTGTACAAAGCAATTTTTCATAAAATGCACAGATAAAAAAATAAAAATTAATAAAGAGAAATAAGAAATATTGATAAAACATGAACACTCAATATAAATTTGATGTAATTGTACATTTTCTGGAGATCTTAATATAGACCCTGATTAAAAAAATATATAGTATATTTATTGAGAAGAAATAGGCGAAAAAAAAATTCTGCCTTGAAGTGGAACGCAAATCCTGTCTGCTTTATATTTTACAGCCAAAACAAAAACCTCTAACCGCAAGGCTATGACACATACGACAATTTTATGTAATAACATGTAGGTATACCAATGAAAAGGTTGTTAAAATTTCAATTCAATTAATTTTGAAAAATTTACCTTTCCGCTGACTATAGGCCATCGGGATTTTTTATTTTGTGTAAATAACTATAAAGTTTGTTATTGAATAAATCTAGACTAGTGCTAGGTGACCTGTAAATAGCGGAAATTGACAGTTTTGAATTATTTTCATTTA
Organism: Crioceris asparagi; assembly: GCA_958507055.1. NCBI lineage: Eukaryota > Metazoa > Arthropoda > Insecta > Coleoptera > Chrysomelidae > Crioceris > Crioceris asparagi. The sequence continues at coordinate 10,358,905 of OY293830.1, read as the reverse complement.
AATTAATTTCAATGATTGTGCTAGCGGTTATTTTTTGTATTTATTCATCAGGTAGTAAATCGATATTAGGTAAATTTCTTATAGAAATATACCTATTGCGATCGTTCACACTTTTGAATTTCGAAAAAATTTCAACGGCATGTTGTTATATGTCTATAAGTTAGTCCAAAAAAACATTTGGTTCAAAAGTTTATATATATTGTAACGTTTAACCCTGTGCTAAACGTTGTGGGGTGAGTTCACTTGCGTAAGACTCAAAGTTCGCAGTATGCTTCCAATGGTTTATTTTCAAACACTCAGTACACGAGCTTCTATTATGGTACAACTGTCACCACTTGTCACCTTGACAATCTATACTGTCACTGTCTTCACCGACAGAACTACTATTAACCTCTGTTTCCACAGACTGGCTGTTATCAACTGACTTGACTCAATGACTTCACAAGACTGACTCTGTCCCGTGATCGACACGGCTTTATATACCTGAATCATGACATAACATTCATCGAGAATGTTCTGTGATTATCTAGACAAACATAATTAATGTTCTAGATCCTTGTCAAACTGAGAATAGGATGACAAATTGTACCTCACATATAGTTTCTGGAAGGATCCAGAATAAATATTCTATAATTCTAGAACTCCATAAAGAAATATACATGCAATAACTACTATAAGCAATATAGTAGCATAAATAACTAATAAACGAATATCAACCGTAAGTACATGAATACCTATCCACGTTACAATATATATATATATATAAAATATAAAAAGAAACGTAAATTAATACAATGGATCTTTTCTCCTAAGGTTGAATCGAAGCTTCTAGAAATATTATAATTAAAATACATAGTAATGTCTTTTTGGAGGCCGAACTGGATAAACAATTAACAATGGTCTTTATGGTAACTTGCTGACTACTGGTCTGCATCTCTGGCACGTAAATATCCTTATCACTTTTGTTATCTTCTTAAACTGCGTCTTGGAGATGTAATATGATATGGTGTACTGCGTCTTGCAGATGTAATACGATATGGTGAGATACTGCGTCTTGCGGATGTAATATAATATTATGAAATAATATTTAAAATAATACTTTGTTATTATTATATGACTTAAAAAAGTAATTCAATTATAACTTTATATAACATATATATATATATATATATATATATATATATATATATATATATATATATATATATATATATATATATATATATATATATATATATATATATATATATATATATATATATATATATATATATGGGATATTACGAAATTTGTTAACACGATAGAGGTCGCAGTTTTGAAGGTATCAAGTTCAAATTTGCTACAAAAATCAATCTCTCAAATACCTCGGTCGAGTTCGTTATTGGGCAATATCGGGTAAGTAGTTTCAAAACATTCAAACATTTAAAAAAAATTATCAAAAAAGAGCAGTAGTGTAAATATTATTAAAAATAATTGTAGGTTATAGATATAATCAGTACCAACAACTTTTGTTCGAAGCAATTTTTCATAAAATACACAGGTAAAAAAATAAAAATTAATAAAGAAAAATGACAAATATTGATAAAACATGAACACTCAATATAAATTTGATGTAATTGTACATTTTCTGGAGATCTTAATATAGACCCTGATTAAAAAAATATATAGTATATTTATTGAAAAGAAATAGACGAAAAAAAAATCTGCCTTGAAGTGGAATCCGAACCCTGTCTGCTTTATATTCAACAGCCAAAACAAAAACCTCTAACCGCAAGGCTATGACAATTTTATTCAATAACATGTAGGTATACCAATGAAAAGGTTGTTAAAATTTCAATTCAATGAATTTTGAAAAATTTACCTTTCCGCTGACTACAGGCCATCGGGATTTTTTTTTCCTTCTAATAAACATTTTGGAGAAAATCCAGTTCATTGTGCTCTGTTTCATTATATTTTTGTGTGCATCATGAGTAATAGTCGTCCAGGATAATTTATCTTTATTTTCAACGTCACACGACATCTTATTTTATTGACTAACGTTTAGTTTAATCTTTCATTCAGACACATACATTTACTGCAGCGAATATGGGAATATTTTCTATTTCCAAAAAGTTTTGAAAATCTTTTGAATTTATCCCTGGATATTTATTAGATAGAATCATGCAAATTTTATTTTCTTGTGGTACTTTTTCTACAAGCTTTAGAAAAATATTAGATTTTAAAGTTTTTGATATCAAAATGTTGGCATATCTAGTGAAGTGCTCTACCAGAAGGTATAAATATGTTTTTGTAGAACGTAAGCAAGTAAATCCTCCAATCGTGTCTAAAGACATAATTTCGAAAGGATAAGAGGCGGGACCAAGTTGAGACATTAATCCAAATCCATAATTGGCACTCGATTTATTTTTTATACGGATTTCACAATTTTCAGGTCGATGGTACCTTAAACGTTTACGGAGACCAGGACGTAGGATTCTTCTGAAAATTTGGTTACTCAAGTAATAATTGCTCTTGATCTATCGATCTAAAATATTTTCAGAGATGCAAAGTTGCCGTTCATTATTACTCCAAATGGGATGCCCTGTATATTACCGCATTTTTGAATTTATCACTACTCCTACTGGTTTTCGAGATATTAATTTTTCTCCATATTTTTTATCCAAAACATATCTCGAATTAAATGTTTATTTCTACGATATTTGGATATATTATTGATTCTGTATTTAGAAATTTGTTCTGCGTTATACAGGGTCGTTCGAAATTCACGATTTTACTACTAGATACAAAAAAGGTTGAAAGTGCGTTTTTTTAATGGAACACCCTTTATATTATAAAATATCCTGAAAGGTGACTAAATTCCCTTTGTATTGATATATCATGTTCCTATAGCGAAATAGCCAGAATTCTGAGATAAAAATTTTCTAAAAAACTCATTTAGTTTCTCATATTCATTCAAGGTGGCTATTACATGTCACGATGGTACAAGACATTATGAAAATGTAACAATTAGTGCATTATTAATAATACCTTTGTGCGTTTCTCAACAGAAGTGATTCGAAACGAATATTGAAATGGAGGGAGAGTTACTATTCAAACAAAGTTCTAATGAAATTATTTATTTTTGAAGCAAAATGTAAGGGAACTACAGCAAGAACGTGTAAAAATAACCCTGATTTACAACCAATAAATAAGAGGAAGCTTGAACGATCTCAAAATAATTCTGATTCGTCTGGCCAGATAATTTTTTTGAGAGTTATGATCTTCTTGGTTGAAAATCAGGATTTCTGTATATAGAATCAGTAAACATGATCTTGATGAACTAAACACAAAATTGCAGCTTCCTAGGAATTCAAATACCGCAGAAATAAACATTTATTTCGAGCTATGTTTTGGATAAAAAAATATGGAAATTAATATCTCGAAAACTGTTTGAGATAGGTATAGGTGAGTATAAATGAAAAATATCTAATCATAAAGTAATGACAAATTCAAAAATGCGTAATATACCGGGTGTCCCATTTGAAATAACAAAAATGATGCTATTTTCTGGTATAAGCGGTAACGCTGCATCGCTTAAATAATTTTAGAGCGATAGATCGAGAGCAATTACTTTGTTAACCAAATTTTCAGAATGATCCCACGTCCCGTTCTCCGTAAATGTGTAACGTACTATCATCCACCGAGACCCACCCTGTATAAAATGCGCGTTTCCAGGAAAGCGTTTGTTATTGAGAAGCCCGTCCTACGGATTTATAAATCCCATCAGACAATAATATAAATTATTCAATAAGATTGTCTGTCACATAGTAACGCTGGCAGTACAGAGTCGTTTTCTTAGATTTGTAAATTATCCAATAAAATTATTAAGAAAATAAATTTGAAAAAATAGTTATATTTGATATATGCCTACGATATGTGTAAGATTGTGGGAGGTAGGTATTTAGTATTTTGTTTTATTTAAAAATGTTATAGGCTTGGGATTTTTATTTAATAGGTACCTACCATTATTATATCAATAAATTGCCGAGTTAGGTATATTGATAGTAGGTACAGGGTCTTTGAATATATTTACGTGGCTTACGAGTCTTTATTTTTTAAGAAAGAAGACAAAAATGTTTCATTTAAAAATTGTAGACTGTTTTTCATATTTCTTTTGAAATTATCAGTAAAAAATATCGCTTTTAAAAAATGGAAAAATATAGGCAACTTCATTTTTTTTAATGGAACACCTTGCATAATATGCGCTACAATCAGATCTGATTTCAAATATACATATATTGATGATATTTAGGTGAACCATTTTCGAGATATTTTAGCTTAAACTATAAATATATTGAAAAAAGATCATATTCTATATTAGGGAAGCCATGGAAACAATAAAAATTTAATGTTTTATAAATATATTTATTTATTTTATTTATCTATTTTATATAATTTATTTTTATTTTTATTGTTTTTAATACGATATTTTTCTACTGATTATTTCAAAAGATAATATGAACAACAAATTACAATTTTTATATAAAACATTTTCTTCTATTTGCATAAATAAAGGCTCTAAATAGCCACATAAATATAATCTAAGATCCTGTACTTTTACCAGCTTGTGATAGCGTATAATGTGGAAGCATCGCTTATGTCAGTATTAGGAGCATAAATATTTTATTAAACAACATTTATTTGTTTTCGTACGGCACACTACTCAATCGGTTTATTAACTTTTTTATTAGAACGGACACTTCTAAAAATGGTTTCTTAACTCAATCATATCTTTTTAACGGAAAATATCCTCCAAAGTTGGTGGAGGATCTAAAATTAAATATGATAAAATTGTAGATATTATGTATGCTTCCGATATACAGTCGATAACCTCTCCTAATGGGACACCCGGTACATATAATATAATGTAAAGGGTATTACCAGCTTCTGTCAAAATAAATAATACATTCATTTTTGATGAATATAGGATACAATTCAATATTTGAATAGATTGATCGCATTGTCAATAGAGTTATGTTTAAATTTCACAAAATAATATTGTAAATAAAATATTTAATGTAAATATTAAATTCGTATATATTGAAAAATGTCTACAAATGAGGCATGAAAAACGATTTCAATATAGGCATATAATATTGAAAAAAATGGTGATAATCAAATATCTGGAATTTTGCACTCGTCAATATACCTAAAGGTTTAGATTTTATTTTAACTAAATGGTATTTCATTATGTATTTTACTTGGTTATTGACAGAAAAAATAATTCGACTATTTGTGCGGATTCTAATAACGTTATTTTCATAATAATTATTCACCAATATTCACCCGTGTTACCGAAATTTATTTTCAGCTTTGCCTTTCGACGTATTATCACGCAAGAGTTATGAGTTCTCTAGAAACAGTCGTAAATCTGTTCCAGACTTGGAAATTACCCTTCTTGGAGAATTCATTTCTCATAAGATGAAATATACCGTCCCAAATTCAAATGAAACTGTATTGCTAATTTCATTTGTGTAGGAGGATATAAAATCTTTGGAGGGCACTGCCCGAAATCTATATATTATCATAATAATAAACTGTCTCTGTTGAAATTTTAATGGAATTTCAGGGGCACCGAGGTTTATTTTGAATGTTTTTGCAAATGAGTGTATTCGGAAGACCACTTAAATGAGCCAACGGTAGCTAAATTAATTACACATACTAAATTAATATTCTATATGCCTCTTATGTTGCAAGATTGAATAATTTCTTGTGAATTCTAAATAAAAAAGGTAACTGCACATATATAAATTGAGGAGTTTTTAAAACATTAACTACGAAAATATTCAAATGAACCAAAGCAGGTGTAGTAAAAAGTATTGTATCCTATACGTGAGCATAGGGGCGAAACTGGTAATCAAGATACAAGATTCGTTTCTAGGTATATGTTAAATATATAGGTACAATTTGTTTTAAAACTCTTACTGTAACAGTAAAAACTATTATATCTTCAATGTCCATATTATCTATCCCGATGACCGTTATCCATTACGATTGCCGATGCCATTCCATTTTCGATCAGAGCAGTCCACGGTTACTGATTACCGTCTCAGCACCCTCTAAACTGTATAGCTGGTTCTACGAACGATGGCTATTGCCTGTAATACTTCGCGAACTACGAACATCATGCTAATCCCACTGTACTTCTCATCACATCTCATTGTCATGAAATTTTCTAGCCCGTTTGTCGATCTAAGCTACGACATCAGTATTACAAGCTTTATATCATGATAGGGCACTGCCCTTACGACCGAAGGCAACGCATCTTTATTTCATTGGCTTCGAAAGTCATAGTGACATTTCAGAGAATTCAGATGAATAAAATATTTCAGCATTATTGTTAATAATAAATCTTTCATATACTTGGTCATTTAATCAGTCGATGCTTTTTTCTTCCTAATTATATGAATTTCCTTAAAGTGTATAAAAAAATTTGAATGCCAGATCTTCTATCAAAATCGTCACGGCACTGATTTACTTCCCTCGGCTGAATTGATCCGCTTCTTGGGTTTTCAAGGCAGACGCCATCATTCGTGAAACAAATATATATATTTTCGTGATAGATAACCGTAAGTCAAGACATAATAGTGTAAATATGGAATGCCAAAGTTACAAGAGACATTTTAAATGCTGACAGCTTAGGTAACTATTAGCTTCTGCTTTCAACCGCAGTGAGCGCCAATGGAATCGGTAATCGTTACCTATAACGGTGAGTGGAGATACGGAATAGTTGGCGCAAATTTGAATATGCTGCTGAATTTTTGGTTCTTCTATAATTGAGCCAGTCCGTAACATGTGCCCACCCCTGTGTTCCTTGATACCTATGTGGGAATATCATGTAATTATTGTCAATCTCAGAGAAGGAACAAGACTACAAATCCATTATCCCTGTTCTTTTGGAATGTGTGAAGCTCATTCTATATTCAAATTGGATAAAATGGAAACCATGTTCGCGGTTAATGTCAATATTTTAAATCTCATCATGGAATGACATCCGATTAGATAATAAAATGTATGTGAAATGATTTGATGAGTATATGTTGAGCTGGTTATTCAATTACATTTGATATGATTAGGCTGTGTATAACACGTCGAGTGATAGATAGATACTGAAAATTGCGTGAAATAAATGGGCTTTCAAATCAACATATCAACAGAAGTTGACATTATTATACGTAATTAATTTTATTGCATGCGCAATTCGGACATACATTTCGAAAGTATTGACTCAAAAATTTCAAAGAAACATTCATTTGCTAATTTTCTATCCTATAAATCGTAGGTTTGATAATTTTCTTCTCTATAAATCGTAGGTAAAGTGCAAATTGTCTCCATTTCAAGAGACCGACAGTCGTATTCACAAATCTTAGCTCGATAGTAGTTTGTTTTTGACCGAGGAACCCAAACGCAGGAGGTATACAATTCGACTGTCTGCTTTTTTTTTGGTTTGTGCGCGCACTTTAGATAGTAAACGTACTTCGATTTTGATGATTTTTTATTCATTTAAAAGAGGAGACTTGAGAAATGGTCCCATATGTGTAAAAAAATCAAATCCAAATCTCTTTTTCTCTAAAAAAAGCCGGAGAGGGGGCAATTTTTCTCGAAAATTGAAGATCTTAGACGGCAGAATTGAAGATAGTATAATCTCAGGAAACATTTGAAATGAGAATTTTTCAAAAATGTTGCGGTTTTCGAGTTACAGCGATGATAAAATCTCAAATATGTGTATTTTCGCTATGTGGAGGGGGCAATTTCTTTAGAAAATTTAAAATATCAAGCGACCAAATTAAATCACATATCATACTATTTGTAGCAACATTTAAATTGAACATTTTTACCATAGAGTTACGGTTTTCGGGTTACAGCAGTGGTAAAGTCTAAAATATGCATATTTCCGCGACAATGTCTTAGATTTTTGATTAATAAGTACTACTATCTTCTTTGGTATTAGTGAACTTTCAACGATTTCGTGACTGATCTAACACTCAAAAGTGTGAAATAAATATTTCTTAGAAAAAAATGGACCGTCGTTATTAGTTGGTACACTGAAAAATACAAAATTATATTAATTCTATTGGTGTTGGTACTTTTGAAGTTTGTGCGAAGAGTCTTCTATTCAACAACAATTGCACAGCTTCAAAATTACCAGTAGGTACCAAGAGAATTAATATTATTTTGTATTTTTCTGTGCACCAACAAATAAAGTCGATACAATTTTTTGTAGAAAATATTTATGTAAGGTTTATTATTATAAATGTGTTTATGGATACGGCTGCAAGTGTTTTGTTTTAAAGAATTTTTGCATTGTGGCAATTCGGCACATTTTTCTATAACAGAATATCTACGTCAAATTCTAGAAACAACTGATTTTTATAGTTATTTTCCTTGGTTTGTACTTTTGATAAAAAAACACTTGAGAAATGAAAGATGAATGTTGCTTTTAAATAGAAAATCTGACCTAATAACCGTGAATAATTTATACCTAAGCTTTTTAAGCATACCTAACACAGCACACAGAACAGAAACAACTAATAAGAACGACTAATTATTATGACTATTAATGAAGCGATAGTTTTCGTCTTGTTCATGTGCCGTAGGTTTACTCGTATTTAAGCGTAAGCAATGGCTTTGCCTTGAAAATGTTCCCTCAGATAAAATGATCTACATTTTACCATGACCATCGATATGTCCTCAAACTTCTAAGCGCACCAGTCGCTACATCGGTCACTCATCTAAAACTTCGTCACGCTCTGCGATGCTTAACTTTGATGAATAAAACCAGCCAGCGATTTTTTTTTCTTTTTCCTACGCTACTATAGTAGCTGTATAAGGAAAGTATTGTAATCGTGTGAAATTTTCGGTATCGATATTTTTACAAATGTTTCAGACGTTTCAGAGTTTTCTAAGTCTAATAAACATATTTTCAACCATTGGTCTGTCTGCCTGTCCGTATGTCTGTCGGTCTGTCTGTGACAGCATTATCTCGGGAACGGATCGGTGTATTTTGTTGCTTTCTTTTTAATTTTGTTTGGTACCAATACCACTCGCCGGTGGCTCTGAATGAGAATCCTGTATACACTGGGTGTTGAGCTATAGCCAAAAAAACGTGATTTGCTCAAGATTATAGCGCGAAAACGGCTCTAAGGATTTTGATTAAATTGATTGCCTAAAGTATTCTTCTGAAAGCCCTTTACCACCCACATATAGCGCCATCTCTGAGAAAAAGCACAAAAAAATATATGCTTGAATAAAATTCCGTATTTTCCATATGTTTCTTCAGATTCTGGCTAAACGTTCCAACTTACGAAAAAATTTTCCTTGATCATTGTTGTTTGTCTTGACATGCTGAATAAAATGAGTGGTAGCACGATTTTATCAGTTGATTTTTACTTTACTACCGCTATTATCGTTGCTATGTAAGGAAAGTATTGTGATAGTGTAAAATATTTCATCCACTGGAATTTGCCTGCGAGCGGTAGGAAAGTCGTATGAGTGGACACACCAGATTTTTATTATAAAGAGTTTACCCGGAAAATTTTGAGAATTAAGCTGCTCGCACATAAACAGATTATATCATCACTATTATGAAAATTTATCAGATTTCGAATGAAGCTTAATAAGAAATAGAGCTAGGTTACTACTTTTATAATAAATGTCATTCTATCATTTTATCTCTCCTGTTTCTATCGATGAAACATGCGCAATCCCAGGTACTCGTAGAGCATGCATGGTTTGATCAGTACGCGTTAATAAGTCACACATATTCTATATGTCACATTTATTCTATAGAAACTTCTTAGTTGAAAGTAATAATATCCTCGAGTGTGGTAAAGAAGCATTTGTTAAGTTTTACAAGATTTCTTCTGGATAATTAAAGCTTATGAACGTCTTGATTTTTTTTTTCATCGATCCAAGACTATACTGATAAACTCTTAGCAAGAACTCTGGCGTTTTAAGTTGTGGTGTGATGGTCGCTGGAATGCCGATCTTTGTTTCATTGATACCTCGAGACTTAATTATGCGGAAAACTGGCACACAGCTTGTTGGCTATTAGACCGTTAAGCGGTGCCTTAGTTACTATACAGAGGTGAGCAGGAATTGCCTATTCTCGTATATTATATACAAGATAGAGGACTACAGTTATCACCTGTTGTGAGAGATAATATGAGCTTGATTTAGTATTAAGGATTAAATTAGCAAAAAGACTCATAACTCATATCTTGATGACTGAATAAAAATAGTGCATTTTTCAATAACGTTTGCAACTTCAGTCACTTTATCTTTCATTTAAAGTAACTTTGAATTATATGTCCACTCAAAAAAATTATGAAATTTTTAATGTATTAAAAGTAATAGGAGATTAAATTTGATTTTGAAATCGAACCTTAGACATCGTTACCTTAATTCTAATAAGAATCTAAAGATTGTTCCGAATAGAACGTTTATTCTAATTTTGCAGAAATAGGATTCTGTAAACTTTGGTTTAATCTACTAATTTGCGTACGATCAAGTAAAATTTTAAATTTCTTCTGACGCATACTAATCTATTTTAATTTTTTGCCAATTGGGAGAAATGCCAAGGACTGCGTTGATATAGAACACTTAAGAACCTCAATCTCACTTTCTCGTGAATAACCTAAATAATGAAATTTAAATGATCGTGATTATTCTTCAGTATCTTTCAATGAAAAATAATTATCTCCAGGGTGCCATGGAATTTGAGGAAGATTGGTTGAGCTTGATCTAATATAAGGATCTAATATCTAGTTAACCATTAAAATACTTGTGTTCTTCTATTCCAAATCTCCGTTCATTTGAGACATTTTTTTCTCAAAAAGCTTCTTGAAAATGAATAAATTATTGGTGCAGATGTAAACAAAGCTCAATATCCCGTAGCATATTATATGTGAAGTTATTTGAGAAAAATTAAAATTACTTGGTGTTTTTAAGTCCTCTTTTTGACCGTCTTCCAAAAAGGAGGACATTCGTTTGTATGTTTACTTTCTTCTTTCTATTCACGTGCTCCGATTTTGATGACTTTTGATTCATTTTATGAAGAGATTTGAAAAATGGTCCTATATTTAGGAAAACTCAAATCCAAAATCTACTTCTCTGGAACAATACCCAGTGCAATGGTAAAAACTGAATAATGTGTATTTCGACTATGTGGAGTGGATTTTTTTTTGTAAAAATTTAAAAGATGAGATTGCCAAATTGAAGAAGAGTTTATATATAGCAACATTTAAATTAGACATTTTTTAAATGAAGTTATGGTTTTCGAGTTACAGCAGTGGTAAACTTTAAATATGTGTATTTCCACCGCGATGTTTTGAGGTCTCTGAATAATAACAAGTACAAGCAAAGAATGGACATGGGTAGTAGGATAACTGCTATCTTTTTTGACATTAGTGAACGTTCAACGATTTTTATGACTAATGTTACACTCAAAAACGTGAAATAAATATTTAAAAAAATTGGACCCAATTTATTAGATGGTGCACTGAAAAAGGCAAAGGCCTTCTATCTAGCTACAATTGCACAACTTCGAAATGACCAGTACCAATAAAATTAATATTATTTTGTATTCTCAGTGCCCGAACTAATAAAGTCGGTACAATTTTTTGAAAAAATATTTATTAAAAATGTTTCATTTGAAGCAGGCACATTCTTATTTGGTATAGACAATTGTCCCTGTTATGACTTATTTATTTAATTTTTTAGACAAAATATATAATTATCAATTTACCGATCACTTAATATGATCGAGAATCATTTCAGATCGGATTTATCGTAGTACGTACGTACCTAATAAGATGAGAGAGAAGTTAATTCATATTTATATATAAATACATCGATAAGTCGCCCCCAGGATATCAGCAATATATGGATGTTGTTCCAGCCATTGTTATTTTCATCTCTCATGTCCCGCAGTGCCGGGCTAGAGCCGCGGTCTTGTTCGGCGATCCCTACCGGAGTTAATTAGATAATGAGCTTAGAGAATTGGGTCCTAACTGAATCGCAATATTGTATCTATATATATATATATATATATATATATATATATATATATATATATATATATATATATATATAATATTATATCCAATATTATATCCAACCAAGATGTTCATCTCGTATCAAAGAGACTGTTTGGTGTAATGGTTTGGAATATAAATCTCTATAGCCGACATTTTCCTTGCATTATTATCTTTGATAAATGACTGGAATTAAGATTAAATTATAATCAAGCAAGCAGGTGAAAAATAAATTAATATGAGAGTTAAATCGATGGGGTGAAAGTAAAGAATTTATCCAAAACATAAAATTTTATTAACTTTGACTAAAGAAAAACTCCGTATCCTTTCGATATTCTTTCTTTCCTATTTCGCATCCGAACTTCTTTCATCTATAGGTAGATACATACAATAAATCTGTTGGTTTTTGCTTTCGATTTTCGGCTACTTAGTGAAAACTGATCCCTACATTTTGCTGAGCTTGCTTATATCCTCAAGCTACAATTTAGGATAAGTTTGATCACGTCATTTTTACAGCAGGACTCAAAAAGTAAGTGTTCGAATTAATTTGAAGAAATAGAAACGGGTTGCAACATCTGTTGCGGAATAGATAATTCACAAACAGCTCACAGAACAATAAATAACTATGTTTGGGTTCACACCCTGAATTATTAACTAAGTTCACATTTCACATGGATATTTAACGGAATAATTTTGTACAGAGGCGACATGCGCTACAAATAGTATGCGTTGGCGAAGTTCCGGGCATCATCTAATTTTATTATAAAGGGAATTAGAAAAAATAGTAACAAAAATTAGAAAGGAAAGGTCACGGCAGACAAACAAGGCAGATTTTAAAGCAACACTCTGTTATTTTCCCGGACATTATTTTGACAATGTACAGCACAGAAGAAAAATTTGCTAGTATATTTCAATGAAAGCCCGGAAAATCTTCAACAACACAATATAAAAATATAGGGTGGCCCATAATGTAGTGACGCAGTTTGATGTTTAATAACTGCCTCTGAAAACCTAAGTAAGTTTTTGGTGTTGTTCAATAGAAAAACTCAACAGTCTTTTGTGTTGCAAAAAAATGCTGCGGGTCGAAATTATAAAAATTGTAATCAAATAAAAAAAATAACAGTAACAACAACAAGTGAAACTGAGGAAGGATGACTAGCCTAATTTTTGAAAATTTTGTCTTAAAGATGAAGACCTGCTCTTCTTAAACATATTTCGCATGACATTATGCAACATTAAAAGAAAAATATTCCGAATTTCTATTCGAATATTTTCTTTTAATTCGTCGATACTTTGAGGATTATTGATGTAAGCCCTGGATTTTGAATAGCCCCGTAACCAGAAACCAGAGGGTGTTAGGTCACATGACCTTGGGTGCCACTGGAGATCACCAAACCTAGAAATCAGGCGTCATGTTAACATCTGCCGCAGGACATTCATGGATGCGCGGGCAGTATGACTCATGGGACAGTCCTGCTGAAACCACAACTTTTCTGGAAAACGCCGTAACTCTTATTGAAAAAAAGTTTGCAACATGCTCACATAACGTTCCGAATTTACCGTGGTAGTTTCTTCATTTTTATCCTCAAAAAAATAAGATCCCACAACTCCCTGTGCTGACACTGCTAATAAACAGTAACGTTTTGGCTATGAAGAGGAGTTTGGTTTATTTTTTCTGAGTTTTCTTGAGACCAGTAATGCTAATGTTTGAGATTGTCTGGTTGAAGATTTCTTTGGATTTCTCAAAAATGCAGCTAGAACTCTTGTAATATTTGCAGGAGTTCTAACTGAAGTAGGCCTACCTGCAGATTTCTTATTTAGACATGATGCTGTGGTTCTAAATTGACAAAGCCATTTTAAAATTCTGGTTCTACACGGAGAAATAAAATTTAATCTTGTGCGAAACTGGCGCCAAGTAAGGGCAATAGACTCGTCATTTTTAATGAAATTTTCAACAATAAAAGGTTGATGAATAGCGATATAATTCATTTTTTGAACAGTCAGTACCTACGCGGCTGTCTATTTAAAAAATTCTAAATATCTATGTTTCCGCTTAAAAAAAAGTAATTATTTTCTATCGAACCCCACCAAAAACTTACCTATAGGTTTTTCAGAGGCAAAGATATTAGACTTCAAAATGTGTCACTACATTATGAGCCACTCTTTATTTAATACTAGCTTTTGCCCGCTACTTCGGGCGCGTGGAAAACTGTATTCAATTCCATGTGAAAGTTTTGCGTGTACACAGACATACGTGGTAAAATGGAACCTATATTCTATTCTAATTCAATTCTATGTAGTAGTCTTTGCGCGATACGTGTACAAACATACAGAAAGACAGACAGATGCGATAAAAGTGTAGCCTATATTTTAAGATAGACCTCTAGTAATACATCAGTAAAAACTGGATTCAATTCCATGCAGTAGTTTTTGCGTGATGCGCGTACAAACATACAGACAGACAGACAGAAATTTGAAAAAAAAAATGTTTTGGCTTCTGTTGCTCTAATAAAGAGCCCCGTATTATTTTCTCTTAAAAATCTTCAATGTATAAACATCGGCCTGTTACAATTTTATTATACAGGGTGTTTCAGAATATAAGCGCAGGACTTGAGGATGTGATAGCTCGTCCAAAAATATGCAAAAAAGTTCTGATTAACTTACCCTCTAAAATGCACGATTTTTGACAGGGTGTTGAGATTGAAAAAAAAATCGTTTTTTGTGAACATCTCATAATATGTTTTGAGTCGTAATTGGTGAAGATTTTGAAGGAGTAGTGGTTGTTTTTCTCCCCAATTTCAACGGCAATGGAAAAAGTATGGTTTTGAGGCAACCATTTGAACCGCCAATGTTTTCTACATAAAAAAGGTACTCTTGGTCGTGAGCTCTAAAGTCGACAGTTTTCGAGAAAAATCAACTTCTATGTTGAAAAAACACGGTAAATTTTTTGAAATACAATTTTTGTATTTATTAATCAAAAAAAGTATGTAAACGTTAGAACAAGTAAAAAAAGCTTTTCTGTTAACTATTGTCTGATTATATAATCGCCAAAATTATAATATCACAGGTTTGAAGAACACATAGACCAGAATTCTCTGCTACATACGGATTCTCTTCTTCATCTTCTCATCGTCTCTCTTTGAATAATAGGTACTTACATTTGTGTCGACTTATATCTGTGGAATGTCAGCGAAATATATAATCAATCAAAAATCTTTTTGATTCTGAATAGAATATAATATATCATTGCATTCATAAATTGCAGTTGGTCAAGTCAGTTTGGGAGCCGTTTGTAATAAACCACTCAACCTATAACTTACTGGGTTTCTCACAATTTCTATTTTCAAATCAATTATTCGTCTATTCCATTTTGATTAGTGTTTCATGTAGATTGTTGAAATTCCAAAAAGAGAGTCCAACCTGTATCTTAATATTTTGAATATGAGGGAACTCTGAAAATTTTATAGGGTGTTTAAAATATGTCAACCATTTTAAACTGATTCAGAAACTAATAACTAGCTTACTTTAAATAGAATATATTCTTGCATGATAATCCATATACTTTTTATGTCCCTTTCGTTTTAGCATTCCCTGTGGCTAAATTACACTGATTTAAAGATATTTGAATATAACCGTTAAGAATATAAATATTTTTTACAAAAAATTGGACCGACTTTATTAGTTGGTGCACTGAAAAGTATAAAATAATATTAATTCTATTGGTGCTGTTACTTTTGAAGTTGTGCAGTTGCAGGTAGATTGGTAACTTTTGGCACCAACTTCACAAGTACCAGCCCCAATAGAATTAATTTTATTTTATACTTTTCAGTGCACCAACTAATAAAGTCGGTCCAATTTTTTGTAAAAAATATTTATTTCACACTTTTGAGTGTAACATTAGTCACGAAAATCGTTGAACGTTCACTAATACCAATGAAGATAGTACTTATTCTATTACCCACGTATATTCCTTGCTTGTAGTTGTTATTATTAAGATCTCAGTACATCGCTGCGGAAATACGCTTGAATATTTTAGTTGTTACCATTTTAACACCGATTTTACTCGAAAACCGTAACTCTAAGGGGAAAATGTTCAGTATAAATGTTGCTACAAATAATTATGTCTTTCATGTACTGCAAACAGATTTTCAATTTTCGACAGAAATCGCCCTCTCCACATAGCGAAAATAGGTATATTTGAGAGTTTAAAATGTCTCTATGTCGAAAACCGTTACTCCTTTGAAAAAATGTTCCATTTAAACGTTTCCGGATATTGTCCTATCTTTAATTATATCAACGCAGATTTTCAATTTTCTACAAAATTTGCCCCCTCCACCCCCTTCGGGGGCGGTTTTCGGAGGGAACGAGATGTCGGATTCCCGTTTTTATGAATATGGGACCATTTCTCAAGCCTCCTCTTTCAAATGAATCAAAAATCATCAAAATCGGAGTACGTTTACTATATGAAACGCGCGCACAAACCCAAAAAAAAAAAAAAAAAAAAAGCACACAATCGAATTGTATACCTCCTCCTTTTGGGAAGTCGGTCAAAAATGCCTAATATCTCATCTAGCTACGTGCTTGGCGGTGAAATGAAATATTTTAATGTCACCTCATGTCATTATTTATTTAGCAAAAGCTATGGTATTGCTGTTAAGTGATTTAGTCTGTTATGTTTCAATATAAGCGAATTTTTGTAATAACAATGGCTTGCTCCGGTTAATTTATTCACTGATATAGAGATAATAAACCAAACAGAATGGAAATTATTGTAAAATTAGAAATAATTGACATGTTGTACAAAATGAATTTATTAGATAGGTACAATATTGAACACAAATACACGAAATCATTAAATAATATAATTATTATTTCCTATAATCTAACTCTCATTCACGGGAACTTGAATCACATTGTTGTTAATATTATGTATTTGCACGATCTTGTGACAATAGAAGACTATTCAATAATTGAAAAGTACAAAATAATATTAAATACTATTGGTACTGGTAATTTTGAAGTTGTGCAATTGTAAAGATTCTTGGTACCAACTTGACAACTAACAGCATCAATAGAATTAATATTATTTTATATTTTTCAGTGCACCAACGAATAAAGTCGGTCAATTTTTTTGTAAAAAATATTTATTTCACACTTTTGAGTGTATCATTAGTCATGAAAATCGTATAACTTTCACTAACACCAAAGTGCTAGTACTTGTTATTATTCAAAGATCTCAAAACTTCGCGGCGGAAATACGCATAGGTATTTCAGATTTTACCACTACTCTTTCTCGAAAACCGTAACAGTAAGAAAAAAAAATTTAAATGTCGCTTCAAATAATATCGTTTTTAATTTGGCCCTCTCAGATTTTCAATTTTCGAAAGAAATTACCCCCTCCATATAGCATAAATACACACAATTCAGATTTTAACATTGCTGTAACTCGAAAACCGTAACTCATTTGAAAAACTCTTCAATTTAAACTTTCCGGATATTGTCTTCGTCTTTAATTCTGCTGTCTCAGATTTTCGATTTTCGAGAGAAATCTCCCACTCCACCCCCTTCGGCGGCGGTTTTTGAAGGAATTGAACTTTTGGATTGGAGTTTATATGAATAAGGGACCATTTCTCAATTATCCTCTTTCAAATGAATAAAAAAATATCAAAATCTGAGAACGTTTACTATATACAGCGCGCTCACACACCAAAGCAGACAATCGAATTGTAAAACCTCCTTTGTTTGGGTTCGTCTGTCAAAAAGTATGCGTATGCAAGAAACATGGTTTTTCTTAAGTTCTTGGAATATAGGAATTATTAGAAATACATAAGGAACAACATAAACAATATTATCTTTCTATAATAAAGTTTCGAAATTAGATAAATTTAATTTATTTGCATCAAACTGATCAATAAATAGTATTCTGTTGGGTTTATTTTATTACTATCATTGAGTAAATGACCCGGTAGAATCCATTATTTTTAAAAGCACTTGCTTATATTGAAACTTAACAGTCTAAATTACGTTACAACAATGACAATAACTTTGCAAAATAAATAGTATCGTTATGTGACGCTATTCAAATGTTTCTTTTTATAGCGAATTCGGAAGCTAGCTGAGTGATGATGTATTTTCATCTGCGTAGTAATATCCAAATATTTTTTAATCGGAGAAGTTTAGGTATAGGGAATGCTATACCAAACGAAGGAGAAATAGAAATTACATGGATTAGTATGAGTATTATTGGTTTCTAAATTAGTTGGAAATGGTTGCCGGATTTTAAACAGACTGTATAATTTTCTAGAGTTCTCTCATATATTGAGATACATTTTCGACTTTCTTCTTTAAAATTTGAATCCTTTATATAGAAAATTGGTATAAATGTAGCTATGCTTTTGAAAAAGTTTTCAATGAATCTCAATATCTCGAAAACTATCAAAGGTAATAATGCACAGTGTAAATGAAACTAACCTATAATTTCAAAGTAAAATTCAATAATATTAAATTGCATTTTCAATTTATTCAATTTATTCTCGTTTTTAAGCTGAAAAATAGCAACAGACTTACTTGTAGTAGATATTGCTAAAAATATCTTTTTTATTCTTAAGAATCGAGATAACTCAAAAGCTGAAGCGTTTAGGTATAAACAGAACTAATCATATATTGTAAGTTTAATTTTAACCTGACGTGAAATAAAGAGTGTCCCATTCAAATGACTTGAGAAAATCATGCTCATGAGTAACAGGTCGCCGTTTATAAAAAATGAAATCTAATATATTAATACGAGCTATTCTTGTATAAGATAATTTTTTTTCAGAAACGGCTTTAACGACTTTGAACAAATTTGGTATATAAAAAACATTTAAGATTATCTTAATAAGTGACTTTCCTGACAAAACGCGAGGGTGTAACTCTCGAGGTCCATAAAAATTTTCTTGAATAAAAATTTACACAGTCGTTCTTGGGGCCGATAAATCGTTTGGTGATGCTCTCATATTTTATGGGTGTTACCTTTGAGGTCCACATTATCTATTTAAAGGAAGGTTTCGCAGATTTTATTAGAAAAAATGCAAAAAGTGGATTTGGGATTCGAGAAATCGATTGAGAATACTTTCATATTTTATGGGTGTGACCCTCGAGGTCCACACTAGCTTTTTCGGGAATAGCTCCGCAGATTGCGATAAAATTTCATTATGGGGTTTGGGAGTCGAGAAGTCGATTGGTGATACAGCTGATTTCTGGTATCTACAAATGCAATATTTACCGATATACCGATCTACATTTGAACTAGAGATATGCAAAATTTTTGAACTGAGATTAAACATTGTTAGTAACTCAGACTCAACCTAAGTCCTGTGTTACCCGAGCAAAGCTTGGTCACCCAGATATTATATCGAACATGTGATGAGTCGCAACAAAACTGAACCATTACGAACTCCTTTTGGCCATTAAAGACTATCTGTTCTTGATTTCAAGAATACAGGGTGACTACTTCATTAAGATTTTCTCATAAAAGTGGCCAAAGTTTCCTGCAGAATCTAGTGAAATTTTATATTGCCGAAATAGGAAAAACATAAATTTGGTGGGTAGTGACCTTATAAAACACTCTATATTACAAATTGATTTAATAATATATACCGTATATAGCATGTATAATATAAAAACACTCACAAGAATTTTGAATACTTACCACGAATAATTGCAGTAAAGATAGCGTCTGTCTCAAAATAATGTGGAAGACGTTCCTGTTCATCATAAAGAGCAACAATAAAGCTGCTGAGGTTGCTACTTATAATAGTCTCCATCATATAATAATGAATGGGAGAGCGTTTAATTTTTTTCCATTGAAGCTAAATGAAGCCAGAAGAGAGGTTTCAGCAGATAGGCGGTCAGTAAGTAGCTTGACAAGATAAAAACGATGATGATGCCATGGAAAGGAATGGCAACATTTTGTATCGATAGGTCGGTCGGTCTTTCCCTCCCACATCTTCTCCTTTGACGTCTAACGGTTCATTATTAATGAGGGATCAAAGGAGTTCCTCCATAATTTTTCGTTAATTATCATTCTGGTACAGTCAGCTCTTTTTTCTGTTCACCCTAGCCCGCAGATTATTTTGGGGATGGGTATTAGATTTTACGTGTATAGGTATCGAATGAAGTGGTGAAGTTAATAAAAGTGTGTATTTTTTACGTTTTCTAAGAATTGGAGAAGTGTGGTATATATACAGTGTGTTACCTTCGTTTTCTGGAATTCCATGTATAACCAAAACTTTGAAGAAAACGTAAAATCTACAAATCTAATCATTTTAGATTTAGGGAATATTTAAGAAGAATAAACTTAAATGATGGTACTCTCTGCCTTTGATATAAAATATAGGGTGATCCATTTGAAAAAAATAGTTTTACTGATATTATCAAAACCAATTGTCTTTATAATTTTTGGAAATTATTAAAATTATGACTACAAGAGATCATGACTTTTATACCCCTTCTCAATTATACAGAGCGTTCAACTTGTAACGATTTTTCATCGAAATTGATAATAAATTTTTAAATACAGTGAATTGCAGTAGAATTTAAATTAGGATCGAAATACAGGGTGTCTCATTTTAAAAGATGTAACTTTGATCTGGCACGGAACACCCTGTATCATTGTAACTAATTTCAAAGCTAGGATCGCCAAGGTGGCTAAACTCAGTGTACATAACATTCACATCTTGTATAATAACGAATCTACAAAGACTATCAATGACTCCTTGTATGATCAGAAACTTATAACATGTAGTATCTCATCATTGTATGTACCTTCTGGCCGAAAAAACGCCAAGCAAACGTTAATTTTAGACTCGTACGCGAATTTACCACTAGCTCGTTGTTTCCTTTATAGTTTATTGTTGAAGTGAAGTTAGTGGAGCTCAATAGGACACTATAAACTATAATGTAAGATATAAGCTAGCAGAAGATTTCTTTACTACTACTATTTGGCGCATTTTCGTCCGAAAACAGTTTGTTCTAGCGTCTGTCTAGTGCCGCCAAGAGCTATTTTCCGCGGAACGCCCCCAATATTGTCCATAGACAAGAATTTGGAACAATAATGGGCAACATGCAATATTTTTATTCGCTTACATTTTAAAGAATTCCATGCAGAATAGACCACAAGTATATTAAAAAAATAATATTTAAACTCATTGTGAAAAGTGCGATTTTAAACTAACAACTTCAAATTTCCCGCGAAAACGAAGCTACAATTCCGATGACGTTACTCATGTCTGTCACTAATATTTGTTCGTCGCTCGGATGTAGTATTCTCTGTTTCGTCGCTGGCTTTCATAATTATTGCATTGTATTTTTTATTTTAAATACATACAGAAACTGTAAAGTACTTAAAATTAATCCATTTTCCAATCATCCATCAAAATAAAGCTACTAATGTTCTTTTAAAAAGCCGTGTTGATTCATGTTTTGTGTCATTGTGTCATTTTTAACTGGACTTTCTGATCCAAAATTAGAGTCTGCTCTTATGAACCCAGCTTCCTACAATAAATTTCTTAACGAAATGATGTTTACCGTCTCACAAGTATAACCTCAAACAAGTTCTTATCGTAAGTCATAAGAAGGAAATACGAATGACAGACATGAGTGACGTCATCGGAACTATAGGTTCGTTTCCCCGCGAGAATTGAAATAATCAGTTTAAAACCATATTATTTTGAAATAAATTTGTAAATAATGACTTTGATCTTCTAATACGTTTGAGGTCTATTCTACAACGGCATTATTTAACGTGAAATCAAAATAAATCAAAAATAATTATTTTGCTTGTAGCCTAGTATTGGTCTACAGAATAATAATATCATATTGCTGACGAAAAACAGGTAAAATTAATGTTTCTCTAAAATTAACTTCTAAAGCAGATATTGCAAAAGGAATTCTACTGTCCTATAGATTAGCAAAGAAACAAAACATGTCAAACTCGCTCTCGGATTTGTAAGGATCTCGTTGCCCGCCTATGGTTCATACTGACATTTACTACGCTTGTCCTCCATGGAATTTTATATTTATTTACCATGGCTTATGCTGCAATATTACAGTTGTAAAATTATTGTTCCGTTAAACACACGTATCGCTATTAAAATTCTGAATCTTTTTCTCTTTCCTGAAACTTGTCTTATGGGATTTGATCTATCTATGATTTTACAATAATATATCAAACTCCTGAACTTCAAAATCTCAAAGCGAATTGGTAAAAAGTGACAATAACCTTTCCGAATGATATAATAACACCAAAGTGTAATATGAATGACATAATATTAAATATTCAATAGTCAACTGTTATCTACTTCTTATTCTCTATTACCTTGGAATTACGAAAGAAGATCTAATCTTTCGGCTTGAATTTACTTTAATTGTTTATTTTCACTGCTTAGTAATAGAACCATGTCTCGTCTTGCTCCCTATCCATTTATGATTGATTTAGAAAACTTGTATGAATAAAACATGAACATCAAGTAACTGCTTTACACTAAACTTGTTTGTCACTTCAATGATATATCACATTCATATATAGGTACGTATGCTTAAATTATTCAAGAACATTCGTTCGTATTCAACTCTCCACTCTGTCGAGGGAAAAGTTTACAGCATAACGAAGTTTCTAAGGTTTTGTTTGTTGCATATTTCATTGGAAGATGATACAAAATACAGAATGCTCTTAGAAATTGTAAACTTTCTTCTACACACGGTTATATACATTATACAATTTATAGCTTTGCATATGTGTAAAGAACTCTTTACATTAATTACAAATAGAAAAACGTATTGTTTATAAATAAACATCATTTATTTTCACTTTTTCAGGAAAATAAGCCTATTAATTAGATAGAAATACTCAAAGCCACATTTTTTGAGTATTTCAACTACATTTACGAACTTTCCCTTAACCCTAGAGGCATGAAATTTATCGGCATTTTATCTGGTTACTTTTAATAATCAAATGAATGTGATTTTAAAATTTAAAAACCAAGGAGTTTACAACACAACATACATTTGCTTGATACAACATTGAATATCACAGTGCTAATCTGGGGATAAGTAATTTATGATGAGAGATAAAAAAATATCTTAAAATATCTCTGTTGACAGGTTGACAGAAAATAACTTTTTATAAAATTACTTTTACCCACGGAAAAAAATGACTTCCTTTTGCTGGGTATATGCACATAAATATAGCGATTTAGCTGGCAATAATTTTTGTGTCGCTACTTTCACTGCTTTTGCTCAACTCCGGTGAAGTCCATGGTCTAAAGTCAGGGAAAACTCGAAATCTGACAATTTTTACAAACAACCACTAAGCTCGCAATGTTTAAATCAAATCACAGAAGTAAATTGACAGATATTTGATTACTTTAAAGGTTTTCTTAGCAACGCAGGTCAAATTGTCGCTATAAGTTCAACAACCTACCAACTTAAAATTTCACTCCGTTAATTTTCTGACTGTAATTTTTTTGAATATCAAATCCTCGTAATTCCCGTCACATAAAAAATAGCCTAGTATATATACACGGAAAGAATATTAGATGTTAGCTTTCGGTTTTTTGTCTCCTTCCGCTTCGTGTTGGTCGACAACACAACTTCGAGCTACAATCTGATACTTTTTTCCTTTGTATAGGTAATAAATATCTACATGACAAGAAATGTTAACCTTCACATAGTTCACATATACATTGATAATTAGAAATATTTCAACTGCAAAGTCTTGAAAATATGAAACGTGAACCCAAATCACCTAAACACAATATGGCTCAGAGTTACAGGGTTCACAACTTAAACATTCTACTGTGGAATGGACAGGATTGATTTCAAGCTCAAAGGGCAGGGACCTCGACAAAAAATAATAATATAAGTATAATAATAAGTGTTTCGTTAAGTAGAATCTTAGGGTTGTTTGGATAGAATGTTTCAGAAAATTGAAAATTCATAGTAAAATGACAATTGTACCAGAGTTAAGGAAGGACCAGCTTCTTAGATTTAGCTGTATCTATATAAAATGAAGTAGGTTAAGAATATATAGAGGTATTTCATTTTCTTTAATTATGTTGACCGACTTCTCAAACGCAGGGGGTATACAATTCGACTGTATGTTTTTTCCTATATTTGTTCGCGCCTTTTGTATAGTAAATGTGCTTCGATTTTGATGTTACTTTTTACTTTGTTGACGTTTATGCGTTTTCTAATAAACATATTTTCAGACATTAGTCTGTCCGTCTGTCTGTCTGTGAAAGCATTACCTTGGGAACGGATAGGTGTATTTTGTTGCTTTCTTTGTTATTTTGTTTGGTACCAATATCACTCGCCGGTGGCACTGAATGAGAATCCTGTATACACTGGGTGTTGAGCTATAGCCAAAAAACATGATTTGCTCAAGACTATAGCGCGAAAACGGTTCTAAGGATTTTGATTAAACTTGTCTAAAGTATTCCTTTGGGAGCCCTTTACCACCCACACATAGGGCCATCTCTGAGAAAAGGCACAAAAAAAGCTATGCTTGAATAAAATTCCGTTTTTTCCACATGTTTCTTCAGATTCTGGCTAAACGTTTCATCTTGCGAAAAAATGTTACATGACCATTGTTGTTTGCCTTGATATGCTGATAGTAGTAGCACGATTTGACCAGAAGATTTTTACTTTACTACCGCTATTATCGTCGCTATGTAAGGAAAATATTTTAATAGTGTAACATTTTTCATTCACTGGAAATTGCCTGCGAGCAGTAGGAAAGTCGTGTGAGTGGACACACCAGATTTTTTCATTTGAGAAAGGAGTACTGAGAATTGGTCTCATAAAAAAAACAATATTAGACATGCCCTTCACCGCATAAACTTCACCCAAAGGGGGTGGTGGGGGCGATTTACTTGGGAAATAAGACATTCGAGGTGACCAAATTAAAGAAAATTCTATGTGAGGAAACGTTTATATTGGACATTTAAAACATAATCATAGGTTTCCGCGTTTGGAAGGGGCAAATTTTTCCGAGAATCGAAAATTTGAGATTGGAAAAATAAAGAAGAAATCATATCCAGCAACATTTGATCTGGGCATTTAAAAAAATCATAGGTTTCCGAGTAGCAGTCCTAAACTCTGAAATTATTGAATTTCCGCGATCTTTTGTAATCTCTGAATAAATATTAGTAAAGCATTATCTTCTTTGGTGAACGTTGAATTATTGTGATGAATATTTCTTACAAAAATTTGGATTGACTTTATTAGTTGGTGCTGGTACTTGTGAAGTTGGTGCCAATAGTTTTTTATTTAACTACCTACAATTGCACAACTTCAAAATTACCAATACCAAAAGAATTGATATTATTTTATATTTTTCAGTGCACTAACTAATAAAGTTGGGCTTATTTTTTCTGTAAAAAATATTTATTATAAGTCGATGTAAATGTAAAACCTATTTCAAGAAAATTTTATGCCGATTCTATGTATAATTAATATTTGTGAGTAATCCATGGATGTCACTTTGTCATTCTAAAATTAGAGCTTCATTCCACTAAAAATATCAATAGAATACATTATTTCGTAATTTTCAGTCCAACTTCTAGAAATGGGCGGCTTTACTTTTTTCCTAATTTATTTTCCATTAGTAACATTACAAATAATGTTATGTATAGGGAAACACTTATTAAAACCTGTTGATTATGTAATACGAAACATGACGTTCTTTACGGTAACTTATACTAAAGTTTTTTCATTTCTGTTCTATTGCTGTGACTCAGAGATCACGGACTATGCAACATATAGCAAAGTTTGGCATAAACCATGGTGCATTTCCAATTATTCTTAACGCGAGTGGAATCGTACAAGAATTTCAATGTTTGCATTACTGGCCGATCCAACGTAGTTCAGATGGGCTTCAGACTGGTTTTGTAGATAAGTACCAGTTGGGATTTTTAGTCGATAAACCAACATAGGTTTCTAAATTTCAGCCCCAGCAGTTTTGTGAAGTTGTGTTTTCTACATGATAAGCGTCTGTTTACGTGCATGCCTAAATATTCAACATATTCATGTTGAGGTAGATTTTGTTTTCTGAGAATTACTTCAAGTCAATTACTGTTTGTGAAGGTTTTAGATTTTTTGTATGTGATTCTATGGTAAATATGTTGCTGTAGAAGAATGTCTGTGCCACGATCGTTTCATCTTAGAATGTCGTTGTTAAGGCGTTATGATTCGTTGATAGATCAGCTGTTTATATAAGATAGAGTAACGGTCCCAAAACACTGCTTTGAGGAACACCAGAGATAACCTTGATTAGAAGTGTTCTTCAAGATTCTTAATAATGAAACAGGTCTTATCTAGTTAGGGGTTCAGGATTTGGAAATATTTCAAAGGAAGATATAATATATTTTGTATTTTTTTATAAGTTGTTATTCCATTATGTAAAAACATAATTTGCTCTTTTTTAAATCAATCCTGGATAAACGCTGTTTTTTATGAAAATATTTCGATTGAAATGTTTCAGTATATTTTAAATATATTATCTCTATACCAATCACATTAAACTGACCTTAATGGAAATCATTATCATTGGTGAATCCTTTAATTCTGAACTTGCAGTCTAACAAATATTTCATACTCAAATGGTAATACGTTACATAATCATAATCAATCATCTTATAAATAATTTCATTTGATAATCTATTAACCTATCCAATTGTCGACGTCTAACTACTATTCGGTACACTGGCGAGGTCATCTTAAATAATCCAAAAGGGAAACAGAGAAAGAAACTATTGCACTAGGTACACACGACAATTGCTTCAATAATATGGCGGTTATTTTCCTTTTAGTTGCTATATACATTGTATCGTACAATATTAATCATTACGTGCTGGAAATAATTACAGCGACGTCGTATTACAACCGGACAGCAGGGCCCCGTTGTCCGCCGCCCTTTGCCGCCCATCTCCCCTCCCTTACTCCATTATTATTATATATCCATTGTACACATCAACTTTGGATCAATAATCGATATCTATAGATGGGGTGGACATTATTTATTTAATGTACAAATTCGATATCGATACGACGTAAAGCACAATTATTATTAGTGCAAGTGCTGGCTCAAGAAAGTATGTTTGATCATGCCATAAAGGAATCGAATACCTTTAAAATGTTAGGCTTGGCCCCCACTAGCGATTTGAATTTAATTTTCAGTGAATATAAATGCACCTTCATAACCGCTACGATTGTTTAGCCGCAAGTTGATGCATTTATCTATCTTCTATACAGGATGGTCAGAAAGTTTGGCTAAACTATACCTTATATTAAAAAAATATCCAAACAAAAGTTTTTATAAAAAATATACTTTTTCTAGGGACTAAAGGCCAATTTCATAATCAAATTCAATCTCGTATTAATTTTAATCTTACATTAAAAATTTTAGTTTTTTGATTGGATATATAATTCATAGTTACTTTGAAAGAACGAGGGATTAGGTGACGTTATAGAAGTGATTAAAAATGCATTATTTTTATTTCGTCTTCAAGATATGAGCTACACAAATAGAAGAATTCTAATTTTCGCTAATTTTCGGGAGATGACGCCATCGGTGATTATTTTAAATAGATCATCCAATATATTTTGAATTTTCACCTTCCCAAGAACTTTGCCATATAGAAATTAAGTAATTTTGATTATAACCGATGGAGTTATCAACATTTTAAGAGAATTTAATTTTCTTAATTGATTTATTTGATCGACCAGTATTTTTGCGGCCAGCTAATGGACTAAAATGATGGCAGCGGACTATGTCCAATCGTTGTGGGTACATTATAGCTATGTAGGTATAACAACCATACCCCTCTCTACTTTGTTTGGCCTATATTTTATTATTATTATCCTTGAAATGAACGGTCGAGCTCAGCACGAAATATTGCTGGATCAAATATTCAAAGGATGTCGATATGGACTATTGCACTAATGGCAACGACTAGTAATGTAGATAGGTAGCTAATGGTCGATTTAGAAGCAATTTAGTGAAAAAAAACATCGGCGGGGCGGGGAGGTAATAAATGTGATATTTACTAGTAATGAAGAATAGAATCCTCAAAGAGAGTTACTAATATTTGTGGCCGACTTCATGATATGAATCTCCCTTTGTAATTTATTCCTAGAATTAAACCTAATAGGCGCTTTGTAGATATTTTTGATGTTGTATTTGTGGAAATCTAGCTTTTCGTATAAACCACCTATACCCGAGGGCGCTAAAGCCATATAATCTGTAGAACTTTTTGACCGACGAACCCCGAACGAAGGAGGACTGTCTGCTTTTTTTTGGTTTGTTCGCGAGTTATATATAGTAAACGTTCTCCGATTTTGATGATTTTTGATTCATTTGAAAGAGGAGAGAAATTGGTCCCATATTCGTAAAAACTCAAACCGAAATCTCCTTCCCTCCGAAAACCGAAGGGGGTGGAGGGGGCAAATTTTCTCGAAAATCGAAAATTCGAGATGCCAGAATTAAAGATAGGACAATATCCGGATTCGTCTAAATTGAACATTTTTTCAAAAGAGTTACGGTTTTCGAGCTACATTCATTTTAAAATCTCACATATGGGTAAATTTGCTATGTGGAAGGCGCAATTTCTTTCGAAAACTGAAAATCCTTTGACGCCACATGAAAGACAATAATATGTGTATCAACATTTATTAGGAACATTTTCTCCTTAGAGTTACGGTTTTCGAGGTAAGCGGTGGTATAATGGTTAAATCTAAAATATTTGAGCGTATTACCGCAGCGATGTTCTGAGATCTTTACATAATAACAAGGACAAGCAAGGTATATACGTGGGTAACAAGATATGAGTGGTGAACGTTCAACGATTTTTGTGACCAATTTTACACTCAAAAGTCTGAAATAAATTCTTTTTTACAAAAAACTGGACCGGCGTTATTAGTTGGAGCACTGAAAATTACGAAATAATATTAATTCTATTGGTGCTGGTACTTGTGAAGTTGGTGCCAAAAGTTATCAACCTAACCGAAACTGCACAATTTCAAAAGTAACAGCACCAATAGAATTAATATTATTTCGTAATTTTCAGTGCTCCAACTACTAACGTCGGTCCAGTTTTTTGTAAAAAAGAATTTATCATTATGTTTGGTCACAATCATTTTAAGCGGCTATGATAGCCAGATCCTCAAATTGTCTATTTCATCAGTCCAAGCGAACTTTTTAACGGTCATCTAATTTTTTTATAACTTTATATTAAGAAATGCATTCTCACAGTTTATATATATATTTTTTAATGTTGCACAATTTATACAAATTCTACTTAATGTTGATAATTTCCTCCTAATTATGTCAAATGCAGAATGGTTTGTTATAAATACATATAAATAAAACTTGAATACCTCAAGCAAATGTGGATAATTCAATAAATTCAATTAATTTGAAATTTACACAGGGTGTTTATTGAGTGTATGCCGATATTTCAAGGTGTGAATCCTTGAGTGATTTTAAGAAGAAAAGGAAATATTAACATTTGTCCTAAGCCTCTTAATTTTTGAGCTACAGTGTGTTGAAGTCTTAAGAAAATATTAACTTTTTTCACCATAATTTTCTTATCACTCTTTGATATTGTTATGAAATTTTGTATACACCTTAAAATCAGTAAGGAGCATTTTTTGAAACAAAAATATTCATAAATAATTAAGTTACGCAGGTCGATCAAAAATGCACAAAATTGAAAAATCTTGTATGTAGTTTCCTATCAAAACTTTCTAATTTGGACCACTCAGCGTAAAAAAAAATATTGACGTTTCTAGAAAAAAAGTTCATGATATACATATTGAAATTGATTTTATTTTGTTACCATAGAATAAAATTTCACTTTTAACACTTTATTTATCTACTCCTAGAAACTCAGCACAGAATCTGTGTACTACTTTCTTAAAATTATCGACGTCATGATCGCCAATCAATTGCAAAACAAGCCCCATTTCTTTCAACTAGAACTAGATAATTTCGTGATTCGTAATAATATATTGAGTCAACAAAGACCTAACTGCAGGCCAAATTAAGATAGCATAAATTAAAACTTCGTAGTGTCGGTAGCAATATATATACATATTAGTTTGCCAGCTAGTCGATTAGACAAAAACAACATAATAGACTCACACAATAAATGGATGCCGTGCATTTCCAATGTCTTAATTTATCGACAGCCAACGTACACTACTTGGCGAAGCCTCTTAAATACCTATCGAAAGGTTGCAGATAAATTTAACACACGCCGCTGAATTTTTATTGGTCGCACCTCTATAAAACAGTCATGGCTGACTCGATTCGAAAATCGAACGAAAATACATTTGGAATGCTGTTCTGTTGGTCGGTAGGTATATACTGTGCCCTACTACAAATCTACCTACCTTCCTACCAAAGGTGTTTGTTTGCAAAGAAGATAAAAGAAAATTCGCTTACAGATAATATAAATTCAACGTACGAATTGGTTGGAGGAGGAGTCGCTACAAGAGAAACGAAAGAGCACAGCACACACACTTTTGAGTTTACTATGTATTTTGTATTGGTATTCTATCACAAGTGAAAGATTTAATCAAACAACAAAGATGTTAGATTACTTGTAGGAAGCTTTGAAGTTTGTTCAACTGTTCTATCAGAGAATAAGTCTCAGAAAGCACTACATCAAAAGGTAACATTTAACGTTATTACGTAATATTTTGTTTGACACAAAAATGTTGATATGAATATTTATATGGTTTTCTATACTGGTACAAATTTGTCCACGAAAATGATGGAATGATGGAGATGGTAGTAAAGCTTGTTTTTCACTAGGTTGGAGTAAAAATCAATGAAATTTTCAAATAAAATTCTGCAAAGATTGTTCTCTTGTGCAGGTTTCAAAATATATAATTATAATAATAATGACTTTATTCAGAATATAAAAGAGACTACAGAATAAATTAGAAATCTATTCTAAATATATTACAGTATAACAGATTTCATGTCTGGCGCAAGTCTAGCCATTGGCTACTCAACTGAACAATTATTCGTAAATTATAACTAACTTTTGGGAATATTTTTTTTTTTTTGAACATTATTTATGCTGATTATGATGTGGCATTGTTAATTTTACACTGTTTATAAGATTAATTCTGTGGATGGTATTGCGAAATAGTAGTCGCTCCTTTATAGAAAATGGTGCACTAGGGTTATTTATCAAAAAGGTTGAAAAATAAAGAATTCCTTACCTGCTATTTAACGACATTTGACCTCCTTATACAAATAAAGAACATGATCCAAACGACGCATATTATAAACAAATTAATTTCGTTTTAGCTGTCTACTTAAAATACGTCTATTTTTATATAAAATTTTAATAGAACTAAGAGATTTTTGAAATATTTTTCTTAGTTGCTGTCTAAATCTAAGTTTGCTCTAGAAAATTATGCCCAAGTTTTAATACTGTCTCTAAAGTTCAATTTTGAATTGTTGATTACTATATTTAAATTGTTTTTCAGAAAATTATTATCCTTATTTGAAAAAGCAAAAGGCCTAAGAGAGATCCTTGAAGAACGACGGAGTATTTCTGCTTTTTCCAAAAAATCGTCTGAAACCTATATGATACATATGAATTGATAAGCATAGCAGTGTCTTTATTGAATCTGTAATAATGTAGTTTAGTCACCATCAGTTCCTGATTATGTCTTTTTTACAAAAATTAGGACCATTTTTTTTAAAAAAAAAAAAACGGATATGGTATCTTCTTCTATCCCCTTATGGGGCGCTTTTTGGAGAGAAGGAGACTTCAGATTTGTGTGCTTCTAAATATGGGAACATTTCTCAACTTTGCTCCTTCAAACAACACAACCGATACCTCCTCCATTTTTTGTCAAAAATATTATTAATTCTACTGGTGCCGTTATTTTTGATGTAGTGCAGTTAAAGGTTTATAGAAGATTCTTGCCACCAAATTCAAAACAACCAAGTACATCAGTAGAATCAAAATTCTTTAACGTTGACTTATACTCAGAGATTTTATAACAACGCAAACACAAATTTCAAACTTTACTATTGCTAAAACTCGGAAACCGTTTTTTTAAAGTCCAGTTTGAAATAGAAAAAGTAAAAGTTCCATAAATTATTTTGAAATAGTTATCAAATCTGGTTATTCTCAAACATCTCATGTGATATTGAATATTAAACAAAATCTTATGGGAAAACAAAGAGTTAATATCTTGGTTCTAAGAGGCTGTAATGAAATTGACAGATCACTCGAGGCTGTACCAATGCATCATTTTAAGTACCTTATTTTATTAGTTACTATGATCACATCTTATGTCATTTCGTTAATTAATTTGTTCCAAAAAATGCTATAGTTTCTCTATTTTTTTTCCAAATTTTTAGGCCTTTTATCTTTAAAATTGTCAACCCCAAGGTTATATTTTCTGGAATGTTTTTCTACTAAAATTCATGACGACTTCGCAGGGATTTCTTAATGATCTATGTGTGCTTATTGTTTCCATTCTAAACGTTCGCACTGTATATATAAATGGCAGAGATAAAAAAGAACAGTTTACGAAAACAATGAAGATTCTTCCTTTGTCAATTCAACAGTGATTCATTTTTTTTGTCGAAGTAACTGTCAAATGCAAGTTCTTCTTCTTGCGTAAACAGCTACGTCACTTTTTGTTTGGTTTGGTCACAGGATCTCCGCAGTTACCCACATAAATATCTCAACACGAATCTACGCGATAAAAATGGATCTGTTAATTCATTGTCAAGTCTATATATGTCAAGGGTCAGTATTTATCTTAAAAATTCTACTTGTTGAAATTTTGTTTGCCAGAAATAAAATCGATCAGATACCAGCATAGGCAATGTTATTTTTCAATCCTTTACAATAAAACTTCAATCCGAAATAACACCAATATTAATTGAATAGTGGAGTTGGGAGAAAAAACTCAGCCACTCCCATGGCGCATCCTATGCATTCGGTAGAATAGTAGGTAGGTAATTGCAGAGCTCTTTTGTGTAAGGCAATTAAAGTGACTGAGGACCATCGCCACTTTTGAATAGTGCAGTGACTTCCCGCTAAAATTGGACTGTCAATCACAATGAGAGGAAATTGTCGATGCATAATGGAGTGATTTTCCGTGTTGTTGTTGTTGGATTTTAGAAGCGAAGTATACGACGTTTGCTTCTTTCTCTGTTTCGATCTATCTTCTATTGCGCTCTTACTCTCTGTCTCTCGCCGGCTTGTGTTTGTTTGTTTGTTTATTTGTTCGACTGATTGTTATTGAGCTTCAAGGTTGCTTGCCGTGTTGTAGCACACGCTCTTCTATGGAAGAATATCATCGTCTACAGCACACCGGCTCTTGAGACTGTTTGATGTATCATTATTATTATATCGTGATAGAAAATAATGGAGTTTCCATGTTCAGAAAGTTTCTATCTATTATTTCAACACGGCTATAACAACTGTGTAGAAGCAATTTTAGTTTGGTATCACGTTATTTTGAAAGTATTATCGTTTCTCAAAATACTATCTTTTATATTTATTTTCTCTTTAGATCATCATTTTCAGGACCATTCAAATGTTACTACACAAAGCCCGAGTTATAATGTAGCTACGGTGTTTTTCAGTTTTTATTGAAGACAGGAGTCCCTATGCTGTGAGCTTAATGTAGTGCTTGTTTTTTAATAATCTAGATACAAGGTGCAACACAAATACATCACATTTTTTGCTTTAATCTGAGTTCCTCTATAATTTATTTGTGAGGATTAAAAAGACGTATGAAAGGCAATAAATGAAAAGACATTCCTTGGGTTCAAGGTAATGTTTGTTATCCAAAGTCAATTATAGCAACAACAAAGTACGAACTAAGATCAAGGTTTAAAAGGTAACTTCCGTCCATGCGGGAGTCTTCTTATCTATATAGGGTGGGGACATTAATTGGAACACTGGTTATAACGTCCCTGGGAATAAGATTTTTCAAAAATCCAAAAATACGTCCTCAAAGATTATTCAAGGAGTTCGCTTTCGTCATGTAAAAAAAATTGGGGCCCCAAAGAGAGGGCGCAGCCCTAAACAACTTTGTTTTTTAAATTAGAAGATACCACTTGTGGCACCTCTTTGGAAAGCTTATTAAAAAGGAATTTGATAATAATAAATGACATCTGTCAAACCATATGTCAGAAATTTACTAAAAAGTGATTTTTATCTATTTAATGAGCAATTACATTAATAATAACATTAATGCTGGAATGTCACCTTTTTAGACAGTTTTTGAAAATGTAAACGTATCTCTGCCCGACTCTTTATTTAAGTCCTCCAGTTTTCTAGAGAATTTAAATGGAGACCTGTAGCATTTTTATTACCAGAACAACAAGGAATAATCCCTAATGATGGAAATCTAGAGCACAGGATATCTTTTCAGCAGGATGGAGTTCCTCCCAATTTTGCAAGAAATGTAAGGGAATTCTTGAATGCTGCATTTCCAAATAGGTGGATAGGATGGCGAGGTTTTATACAGTGGCCTCCTAGATCCCCCGATATTGCGCCATTCGATTTTTATTTATGGGGCGATTTAAAAACAGACCTAGAAATCTAAAAGACTTGAATGCAAAGATTCTGGCAGAGATACGTTTAATCACGCCAGAATTTTTGAGAAGAGTAAGGGAAGAGTTCTAATATCGGTTGGGTCTGTGCCAACAGGTTAATGGGGCACATTTTCAACAACCGTCACGCTAAAAAGGTGATATTAATGTTATTATTAATGTAATTTTCCATTAAATAGATAGAAATCAGTTTTTAGTAAAGTTCTGACACATGGTTTGACAGAAGTCAAAAAAATGTTATCGACAAATTCCTTTTCCAATAAGCATTCTACATGACGAAAGTGATTTTTGAAAAATCTTATTCGCAGGGCCGCTATAAGTAGCATTCCATTTAAAGTCCCCACTCTGTATGTTTAACAGTACTTGGTACTTTTTGAGACTATTTTGTTTATTTTTAATCTACTTTTATTGAACTGCTATTTACTAGAAATTTGTTAACTAAATAGCTTCCGTTACCTTTCGGGCATTCTCACTATCTTAACCAAAGATGTCTCAGTAGATGTTGACAAGAAGTCTGATGCTTTTTCTGCCATGATATTCTCTTTTATTTGAGTTTATTTATTTAGTTTATTTAAGTTCTTCTTCTCTTTAAAAGATTCCAGACAGAAATAAACTAAAGGTCTCAGGTCTAAAGTGCCTTATTGGAGAAAAAACTCCTTTGATGTTTGAAAAGTTGCGCCATCTGGATGAAGTCATGTTCCTGTGTTAGATTGATGGAACTTCTAAATTCAAGTCATTTCGCAGAAATGCCTATTTAAAGAAGTGAAAGATGATTGTTGCATTGAAAGAAATTCAGGCCCAAACAATAACATTCATTAGAGCTATGAAGCCATGGCTCATATTTTAGTGGTTGTTATCTTGGAATCTTATATCTGGTTCATGGCTGATGGTCTCATCAAAACACGATTTTTCCTTATATTCTTGCAAAGCCACATATTGTTTTAAATAAATCAATGCTTTTAGTATAGGGTATCCTATCCACTTTATGCTTACATCTTAGATGGTTACAGGTATAAAATATAAATAGAAACGGAAACGTGACTTGGCACGAGTGACAATTTCTTTTGATTACGCTCACTTTTGTAGGTAAATGTTCCTTAATCTTTGGAATTGAACATTCTACAGAGCTGATATTTTCACCACATATCCATTAGTTTAAAAGTAGATTTTATTACATTAAAAGTTATAACGAAAACCCTTCCCATCAGGACCTTAAGTAGCCTGGTAAGGAAAAAATCGCCGTCGTGTAACAACAACAAATACCATATTTTACATTCATCCTCTGTCAGTCTGTGTGTTTGGAGCTAGATTATCTCAGGAAGAGATGGGCCGATTTTGTTGTTTTTTGTTTTGTTTTGTAGCGTATTGATAAAGGCCGCAGGTGACACAGCTTGGGTAACATGCTTGCATCGATTTTAATGAAACTTGTTCAAAACACAAAGCCACTTAGCACCTCCTATAATACGTATCTCAAAGATAAAGCAAGAAAAAAGTTTCTTAATTGAGAACAAAAGTATTCAATTGTGTCGGTAAAATAAAAATATCTATTTTTATTTTCTATAATTTTTTGATGATTCATAAACGGGTTTGATAAGCTCTTTATTTCATAAAAACAGAGTGAACTTAAACTTCATTGCTATTTGTTAAAGTGAGTCATGAAAATGTTTTCTGCTATTTTTTGTTGAATTAATCGCTTCACCACCATCCTGATATCAATAATAGAATTCAATTGTTTTTCACTATCAGCTCTCTCTGAATATCAATTATATACCCTAGCAAAATGTACGGAAAAGGGAGCATCCCGGAAACTACCCTCTATAATACTCACAATGTTTACAAACAACACACCGAACCTAGAGTCTATCCGGCTCTTCTTAATGCATCGTTTTCTCCGGCGGCACGGAAGTCGTCAACCGGAAGTCGCGCTGCTGGTAATGGTGTCAGACAAATAGTTTGAGATCCGGGAGTTTCCCATAATTAATCTATGGGTTCGTAGTTTTTTTAACGTGGTTAGGTGGATTTAGTGTACGGATCTTTTGTTTGGAGAGTAGGTACTTTGTTCAAGATGAAGAATATGGCATAATCCAAATCTGAGGCTTGTCACTATAAAATTTATTACGAGTTG
The DNA here is from genome assembly GCA_958507055.1 of Crioceris asparagi. Lineage (NCBI taxonomy): Eukaryota > Metazoa > Arthropoda > Insecta > Coleoptera > Chrysomelidae > Crioceris > Crioceris asparagi. Next base: position 10,322,064 of record OY293830.1, on the reverse strand, counting down.
CGAGTTCTGAATGTCTCCGGCATTATCATCTATTCAGATTTGAAGGTTGAGCATAATTTTTACGTTTCGTCCTAAAATGTTTTCTTCAAGTTATTTTGACAATTTATTGTTAGTTTGTAACGCATCCTATTTTAACTTCTCAATTGTCATTTATCTGCCCTGAGATCTGACCATTTATCAATTGCTTTCTTTTGAATGGATGGTATTTCCATTACTTTCGATTGGACTTCGGAGTTTGAGATCAAATTTCCATATTAACTTTTTATTATCAACTTCAACGACTCAGGCCTTTTTATTAGAAGATTAATTAGATAGTTCTATATCACAAACAGTGAATTACAGTTGTGTCGATTTTCAATCATTCTTTCGACTTTTTGTACTGCGGGTAACATCGATGTTGACACGTTCTATTAGAAGATAAAAAAACTGGCAAACTGCGAATCGCAGTCAAGTTGAGAGGTGTTTCTTTCTAAGAATCACATGTAGAGTGATGCTTTGTTTTATGTATTATTTGGATTAGTCTTAGAAAATTTCCTTGAACGTATTCAAAACTTGCCAATGCTATATTTTGGAACGACTTCCAATAAAGGAGGAGGTATAGAATTCGGTTGTATGTCTGCTTTTCTTATTCTTTTTTATGTATGGGCAGTTCGCGCGTTTAGCATAGTAAACGTGCTCCGGATTTGATGATTTTTGATGCAAATAAGAGAGCTCAGAAATGTTTCTTTATTTAGAAAAACTCAAATTCGAAATCCCCTTTTCTCTAAAAACCGCCCCCGTAGAAGTGAGAAGGAGGCACTTTTTCTCAAAAATCGAAAATCTCTGACAACAGAATCAAAGATAAGTCCATATTCGGTCCATATTCCAGTCCATATTTTTTCGAGTTACAGCAATGGTAAAGACTGAAATATGTGTATTTTTGCTATGTGGAGGGAACAATCTTCTACGAAAATTGAAAATATGAGACGGCCAAATTAAAGAAGAGATTATATATAGCAACATTTAATTTGGACATTTTACAAATGGAGATACGATTTTCGAGTTATAGCAGTAGTAAAGTCTAAAATATGTGTATTTCCGCCACAATATTTTGAGATCTCTGAATAATAACAAGTCGAAGCAAAGAATATACATGGGTAATAGGATAAGTACTATTTTCTTTGGTATTAGTTAACGTTCAACAATTTTTATGGCTGATGTTACACTCAAACTACACTACACTACAATTGCAAAATTTGTCTAGGACTAATATAATTAATATTATTTTATATTTTTGAGTGCACCAACTATTAAATTCGGCCGAATTTTTTATAAAAAATATTTATCTAGTAACAACCTTCCAGACTAATCTATCCAATTATATTAAACGAGATAAATATTTTTTATAAAAAAATCTGCCGAATTTAATAGTTGGTGCACTCAAAAATACAATACAACATATATATATATAAAATAAGTTATCTGGTAGAACGACTGTCTAGTTATTGCATGGATTGCCATTAAGTATACATCGGTGAAACAAGCAGACATTTAATAGATCGTATAACATCACACAGAAGTGACATAAGAAGATTTGTGCTTTCTTGTACACTTGCAAATCATGCAGTTACTAACGATCACAATGTTAACTATGAAGGAGTTGAAATTCTTGATATTGAAAATAATTTACACAAACGAAACTTTTTAGAGATGGCTATAGTACTATAAATAAAAAGATGTTCTTGGGGATGCAGTCATATATTCAATAAAATTCTTTGATTGAAGCCGAGCTTTCGAGAATGTTTATTCTCTTCTTCAGGGCAAAAATCGTGAATTTAGAATAAATTAGCCAGAAACAGGAAATATTTCATAGCCATCAATTACAAATGTCATTGAATGACATTTGTAATTGATTTTGGCTAATTTAAATAAAATTCTTTGGATTATGCCAAGCTTTCTAATAGATAATTTATCTAATAAATAACTAATAACATTTCTGATTGATGACTATGAAATCTTTCCTGTTTGTGGTTAATTTTATGTAAATTCACGAATTTTGCCCCGACGAAGAGAATAAACATTCTCGAAAGCTTGGCATAATCCAAAGAATTTTATTTATTAAATGACTGCATCCCCAACAAAAATCTATTTATTTATATTATAAAATTCTTTGATTGAAGCCGAGCTTTCGAGAATGTTTATTCTCTTCTTCAGGGCAAAAATCGTGAATTTAGAATAAATGAACCAAAAACAGGAAAGATTTCATAGCCATCAATTACAAATGCATCCCCAAGAACATCTTTTTATTTATTTATATATATATATATATATATATATATATATATATATATATATATACTTTCGTTTCTATTTGTTTTTGAGCCTAGTGGATTTATTTTTCGTGAATATCGTGGGTTTAGGGCTCTTTCAGTGATTGAAAAAATTGAAATAAACGCACATTTATTTCATGTCATAATGTTTATAGAACAAGACGTTTCGACCCGCTTTGGGGCCTTTATCAATCTTATAAAAATTAAAAACTAAAATATTATTCTGTAAAATAAAAATTAAAGTAAGGAAAAATGTTGTTAGGACAATATCATAACCTACCTAAGACATAAAGTACAAAAAATCAGCTTCCTCCAAAAAAAAAAAAACATATAAATAAAATAAAACTGAAAAATAATTCTATAGGTTCAAAATATGTTGCACTACATTCTCTTTTTCTTTCTCTTCATTTTGTTGTTTCTCGTGTAGAATTAATTTTGTGGAAGATTTATCTATGTGTTGACTTGACTTGTTAATTGAGAAAGATATAAAGTGACAGACAGGAGGATGTAGGTGAGGGAAATTATTATTGTAAGGTTAAGTTTCATATTTAGTTTTTACCTAAAAGGTGGGTTTGTTCGGATAGTAGTCTTGATGATGTTTCTAACTGATATTATTGAATATTTTATAGTAAGTTATAATAAATTTTACTGAGTTGCTTAATATCTGTCTTAGAGTTGATTGCATTTGGATTTTTCTTTATGTAAATCATTTCCAATATTTTACGTTTAGAGGAGTATTTTTCCGTTGCTAGTATTTTTGTTTCGTTATAGTTGAATTTGTGTTTATTTTGTTCTTCATGATTCGACAGAGCAGTTTTATTTGTTTTATCATACTTGTGACCTTTTATTCTGTTTTCTAAATATTGACAGGATTCACCTATATATTTACTATCGCAGTCGTTGCATGGTATCTCGTAAACGGTGTGTGTTGTTTTATTTTTGTCGGTTTTGGTCTTAAGCCTGCTGTAGATTTTTTTAAGAAGATTGTGGCCCTTATGACTGAGTGGTATATTATAGCTTTTAAACACTTGTTGCAAACTTTTAGATAGATTTTCTATGTATGGTAGTGTGAGATAATGCTTATTTTCATTTTGGTTTGTATTAGCATGTTTGTTTATATTGTAAGCTTCATTTATTTTAAATTTGAAAATTGAGTTAATAAGTTTTATTGGATATCCATTCTGTATAAGGACTGATTTAGCTTTATTTATTGCGTTGAGTCTATATTTCGGGTCGGTTAGTTTAATTGATCTGTCAGCAAGGCTGTTTATGACTGATTTTTTTTGGGATAATGGATGTTCTGATTGAAAATGTAGGTACCTTCCTGACCAGGTACTTTTTGTATACCATTCTGTGTATATAGTGTTATTGTTGTGAATTAATGTTAAGTCCAGAAAACTTATTTTGTTGTTTAGCTCTGTTTCTATCGTGAATTTGATTTTGTTATGATATGAATGGACTAGTTTTAAAATGTTATCTTCTTTATTTTTGGGAATAGCTGTTAGGCAGTCATCAACGTATCTGTAGAAAAAGGGTAAATGAAAATTGGCGGTAGGCAACAATTCATTCTCAAGGTCTTCTAGGACTAATTGAGCAATGCAACTGGAAATTGAGGATCCCATTGCGCAGCCGTAAATTTGTTGGTAGTATTTGTTTTTGTGCGCGAAATAAGTGGAGTTAAGTGTGAGCTCGACAGCTTCCTTGAAGTCTGTGAGAGGGATATCTGTATATTGTTGTAGTTCATTCCATTTTTTTTCAATTATTTTGAGAGCTAAGTCTGTTGGGATATTTGTATATAGTGAGGTTACGTCAAGAGATACTAAAATATAATTATTAGGAATCTTTATGTTTTTTATTTTTTCTTTGAAATGCCACGAATCTTTGATATATGAGCCTGACTTATAGATAATATTCTGTATTATTTCTTTCAAAAAGTTGGATAGTTTGCTAAAAGGTGATTGAATGGTAGATATAATTGGTCTTATAGGGATTCCTGTTTTATGTAATTTCGGTTGACCATATATTTTTGGTGGTAATGCATTGTTGATTGTTAAACTCTTTTTTGTTTCTTCTGAGATGTATTCTTGTTGTCTCCATCTTTTAATTAGGTTGTTATTGATTTTTTGATATTTGTTGGTAGGATCCGATTTAATTTCCTTGTAAGTGGTGGTATCAGATAATAACTCATTCATCTTAAAGTCATATGTTTCGGACTCCATTATTACCGTTTTGTTTGATTTATCTGGTTTTAGTACTAGCAAATTTGGGTTATTTTTCAGAAAAAATTCTTGTTTTATTATAATCTATAATGAGTTTATTTTTTATATATTCTTGATTTGGGTTAAGTTTTCTATTTAATTTTTTGTGATTGGTTAATATGTAAATTTATTATAACTTACTATAAAATATTCAATAATATCAGTTAGAAACATCATCAAGACTACTATCCGAACAAACCCACCTTTTAGGTAAAAACTAAATATGAAACTTAACCTTACAATAATAATTTCCCTCACCTACATCCTCCTGTCTGTCACTTTATATCTTTCTCAATTAACAAGTCAAGTCAACACATAGATAAATCTTCCACAAAATTAATTCTACACGAGAAACAACAAAATGAAGAGAAAGAAAAAGAGAATGTAGTGCAACATATTTTGAACCTATAGAATTATTTTTCAGTTTTATTTTATTTATATGTTTTTTTTTTTTTGGAGGAAGCTGATTTTTTGTACTTTATGTCTTAGGTAGGTTATGATATTGTCCTAACAACATTTTTCCTTACTTTAATTTTTATTTTACAGAATAATATTTTAGTTTTTAATTTTTATACGATTCATAAAGGCCCCAAAGCGGGTCGAAACGTCTTGTTCTATAAACATTATGACATGAAATAAATGTGCGTTTATTTCAATTTTTTCAATCACTGAAAGAGCCCTAAACCCACGATATTCACGAAATATATATATATATATAGCAAATTTTATCTCGAAATCTGGTCTACCGATTTCGATGAAAATTCATATGTATGGGTTTTAGAGTGTATTAAATCGATTGGTTGTATTCAAATTAATATAAAAAATCGTTTTCAGCAATTCAAATTCTTATTCTACCGCCCATAAACATTATAACTGATATGTGGATATGAGCACTTCAATATCACAGAACATGTGTAGCTCATTGGTTAAGTTCACGCCTGATAAACTGGAGATGCTTGGTTCGTATCCTGATCAACTTATTTTTTTTATAAAACTAATTTTTTGTAAATTAAAGGTGTTAATATGAGTTTCTGATAATTTAATCGGAAATTTTCAATGAAAAAAATTCTACATGCCCAATTTAATACATTAATACGAGCAATTCTTGTATATATACAAAAAAAATTCGGAAACGGCTCCAACGATTTTGATCAAATTTGGTATATAAATAATGTTCTACTTTTGAACAGTATTTAAGTGGCTTTCCTGACAAAACTCGAGGGTGTCACCTTCGGGGTACATAAACTTTTTCTTGAATGATTCGCAGATTTGAATAAAAATTTGCAAAAAGGGGTTTTAAGAGCCGAGAAATTGATTGGCGTTACTTGCATTTTTAATGGATGTGACCCTTGAGGTCTACACTACGTACGGGGTTTGGGGGTCGATCAGACGATTGGTGATACAGCTCAGTTCTGGTATGTTTCACATTCATATTTATTTGGGAATCTGTAAATTATGAGCTTTGCGAACGATGAAATCAATATTTACCGATCTTCCGATCGCAATACATTTTAACTGGAAATAGGTATGCACATATTTGAACTAAGATTAAATTTCGTTAGACTAACTCTAAATCCTGTCGCCCAGATATTATTTAGAAATACAGGCTAAAATATTTTGGTGTAAAATAGAACATTATATTACTTATAGACAGTTTTGCTTAGTCTGACTTTTGTCAATCATATTCCAAAGTTCATGGTGTGTTGTATTTACTTATGTATAAAATACATGACTTGTGAACAAAGCAGGATATGGAATGGGGGGGGTTTCTTATGGCGTCGTACCTAATATGAAAACCGATCAGGGGCGCCATTGCCGATGCCGCCCCCATACCACGTTTCTGCATGCAACTAATCGAAACGCACGCAACATGTCTCCCATTAAACTATCAAAAAGTAATTTACCCTGACACAATAATTATTACTCAACTACCTCCGTGTATACGGGAGTCAGAGCTCAACGACTCTCTGTCTCCATTGCCGATTTAGATATTTTTAATAGGAGATCGAATATACAGAGTAACCAATTTATACGCTGCAGTTAGGCAACTCTATTGTCTTTAAGATTACGAAAAAACATTGGATAGAATATTCTTACAAGCTTCACATTTTGAAACCAAATCGTCATGAAAAGGGCGATTTTTAGTTGTTCCGCATGTCACAGTTATGTTTATTTTTAAGAATAGGTAGAGTATATAGGATTTGACCAGGCTCTAAAGAGAATTTTTCAAGATATGTCCACTTTTAGTGGAGAGTTCTTGTGAAATCGTTACCCTTTATTAGTATAACTGAGGTGCTCAAAAATGATAAAATCCTACCTAAAAACTACCCAATTGAAACAAATAATATTTTGTACTAAAATATCACGAACTCTCAAGAAACTGTAAAGAAAAAAATTAAGGTCTAGGACAAGAACAAGATGGAACCTGGACAAACTATACTTCGAAGTCGACGCTCTGATTACAGAATTGAAAAACGCAAAGAAAAGATCTAGAGGAAGGCCTCATAAAAGATTGTTTCGTTAGACAGCACTTAAGTAGTTAGAAACTGGAGGAGGGTAACCGAAAGTAGATGGGAATGGACTAGAATTACTGAAGTGGCTAAAACCTACCAAGAGTCGGGAAGCCAAATGAAAAAGAAGAGGTATTATTAATACTGTACAAGTGAAAGTTCTTATCACAAAGCCAAAAGAATTTCATTGTAGTCTAGTTTTGTTTCAACTCATCACGTTTTATGATACCTTTTATTTGAATACACGGTAAACGAAAACGGAAGTTCATGATTCTATCGGTAATTTTAAATGGATCCACCTGATTCATTATCAAGAACAAATCCGTATATACTTGCATACTTTCGCTCACCATTCTATAATTAATATACGTAATTGTTATGGTTATTATTCTATCCAAGTTTGTTCATTTTTGATATAATCGTTACTCTAGTCACTAACAAACAGAGTAGACTAGTACCTGACGAATTGAGATTGATTATGAATACGGCTGTACTTGTCTGTTACTTTTGAATCAGGTCTGTTCTGAATAAATCAACCACTAAAAAAACACACCAATTATAAAATACTCTCTTAATAAAACCATTAATTGTTTAGCCAAGCTAACTGCTAGGTCAGAGTCGGAAAATGACAAGGGCATTAGTGGGGATGCTGAAATATCACTTTAGGCTTATGAAGCACATTGACAAACATTATCGGCGTTAGGAAGTATAGCCGCTTATAATAGGATAAACAAAACATTCTGAACAATTCTCTTAGAAAGCAGTACATAAATAATTGAAGCTTGCTTTCTCCAATATAAATATCTCATAGACTATAAATGTGGGTAGGAAATGTGGCTGAGTCATATGAAAATTGGGTACTTACAATACTGTTTAAATGTAATGGGAGGTGGAACAGTTTTTATAATTCATTTGATGATATTAATAATTATATTGAACTTTGTAGTCTCGTGGTAGTCTGTGATAATGAAAGTTTTCTTAAGTGTTAACAAAATATCAATATTTCCATAAATGTCGTTTTTATTCTCAAAAATCTTTATAATTCTATAACTATATTATTTGGGTACCTACTAGGCTTTATTCACAAAAGTTGAATTTGGTTCAAAGTAAAAATGATAAAAATGAAGGAAACCTGTGATTCGTAAGAAACGTACCTACCGCCCGCACACTGACGAACGAACTGAGGGATTTTCTTGATTGCAGAGTCAACAGAAATACACATTGTCTGAAAATTTCAGCTCTCTACCTATTAAGTAAGATTCATAAGGTAGAGTCCGCTGACAGATGGATGGACAGACAGCTAGCTGAGTCTTAGTAATAGGGTCCGGTTTTATCAAGTTCGTACGGAATCCTAAAAATGAGAAAAATTGTCATTCAAGATAATATGCAATGTATTATTATTCCCTTTGGAAAATTAGAGTATAAATTCTATTTAAAACTTTTCTGTTAATCTCAAGTCAACGGATATATCCGTGCTATGACTTGATCACCGTGTAAATTAAAAGTGAGACAGTTAGACACATGCTCTATAAACTTGCTATAGTTAGACACACAAGAACTATTTACTCAAGTCTCTAAACTGGAGCAGACGTCCTGCTGCACGGAGACTGTCAATTATTTGCCTTTCTGGAAATCGTTACCAATGGAACGACATTGAAATCTAATTAATTATTCAGTTATCCATGTATTATTTGTATGTTGTTCCGGAACGTCTCTTGATCGATTTTGTACGTCTATCGCTTTCACACACTATTGTTTAAGTAGGTACTAAATGTTTTACTAGTCAACAGCTAAGACTCTAGAGAATATCTATACATAATTAGATATAATAAAACTATAACAGGTCGATGTCTTTACATTAATGATATTTAAGAAAGACTAATAGAGCAACAAAAGCCAAAACAACCATTTCTAGAATGTTTGTCTGCCTCTCTGTAAGTTTGTACGCGCATCCCGCAAAAACCACCGTATGGAATTGAATGCAGTTTTTCCCCGATGTATTACTAGAAGGCTAACTTAAAATATACAGCATCTGTCTGTCTGTATGTAGGTTTATACACGCATCACGCAAAAACTACCGCATGGAATTGAATGCAGTTTTCTACGCGCATGAAGTCGCGGGTCAAAGCTAGTTTTTATATAAATATTTTCTAATTAATTTTATCTATAACTGTTTATTATTGAAATTTAGTTGAATGGATGGATTAAGAATAAGATCAATAATATACATAGTAACAAGGTATATGCTTATAAAAAAATAGTGTTGGACTTAAAATTAAAACATTAATGCAATCCTAGTAGATCAACATTTTAAATAAAATTGGGAGAAAGATAAGAAATAGTTTCGCCAGGTATTCAAGTGACTTTATATATACAGGGTTGTCCATTAAGCGCGCGTTGGTCACTAATGATCTCACCGTTAAATTAGGAAGAAAATGTTTCAAATATACCGTGTTTCTTCTCGAGTATTCTTTCAGTAGAAAATAATTTCAAAGATGGCGGATTTCAGGATATACCAGAAGTAGACATCAACTTCCTTATTTTAAATAGAACACCCTGTATATTTTTACATTTTTGAATTCAGAATCGATTTTAAGGTCCAGTTTGTGAAGCATAGTTGTTGTCTACGGAGTCTCCGTTTATTCGGTAATCTTTAGAAAATTTGATGTTTGTAGTACTTCATAAAAGCTGTAATATCTCGGAAACTACTTCTGATCGAGGCATGAGGTTTCGCAGTTGAGAAGACCGAAAAACGTACTTATGTTTTAAAAGTAGTATTGCTTCAAAAGAACATCAAATCATTACAATAGCAATTTTCAAAGACGAAAAGTTTGAAATATGCAAATGTCATTTTTTTCAAATTGGATGGTTTCATATCCATAAATGCAAAATCAAATTCTTCTCAAAATCTTTCTTGGTTTTCAAGCTATTTAATTTAATAAAATTTTGTGCATTCTTTAAAGGATCGTAATCAACATGAAACATGCCACCCAAGAACTAATTGATATGGTTTATATCCTTGATGCTGGATTGGAAGACGTGGAGCTGTTGCCTGGCCACCAAACTCACCAGATCTAACAAACTGGATTTTCTCCAATAGGGATTCAAGGAGGAGTAATATCTCCCCTCCTATGGTGCTTAGTAGTAGACGAGTTACTCCACAAACTCACGGAGCTTGGCTTCACATGTATAGGCTATGCCGACGACATAGTCCTAATAGTCCGAGGAAAATTCGCGAACACCCTATGCGAATTATTGCAGGAGGGCCTCAGAACTATTGAGCAATGGTGCTTGTCAGTGGGGCTTAGCATAAACCCATCCAAGACCATAATTATTCCATTTACTAGGAAAAGGAAACTTCCAGCTATGAAACCTCTCACTTTAAGTGGAGACATAATAAGCTGGAAGGCTGAAGTCAAATATCTGGGATTAACACTAGATAGCAAGCTTCTGTGGGACAAACATATTGAGGCTACTGCTAGCAAAGCAATAAAGGCCTTAATGGCGTGCAGAAATCTGACTGGTAAGACTTGGGGATGTAACCCAAAAATACTGCGATGGATGTACGTCATGATTGTAAGACCGATAATATCATATGGGTCAATAGCCTGGCATGGCAAGGCAAGTCAGAGCAATACGAGGAAAACCCTCGATAGAATACAAAGACTAGCCTGTGTCTGTATCACTGGAGCCATGAGAACTTGCCCGACCAGGGCACTAGAGATCATCACAGATCTCACACCTCTCCATCTAGTGATAGACAGATTGGCCCACGAGGCCATTCTAAGACTATCTAGGGAAGGTTCAGAAATGGTGGGAATTCGGAATCAGAGGGCTTGGTCCTCTTTGTCCAAACACATCCCATCAGCAAACCTTCCCAGTGATGTAGTGACAAAGAAAATTAGCATCGAGAGAACTTTCACCACGGTGCTAAGTAGCAGAGAAGATTGGGACAGGGGGCTCACAACCCAAGCTCTCAAAAAGAATACCATCAAATGGTACACTGATGGTTCTAAGACCACGACGGGGACAGGCGCTGGAGTGTTTGGGAATCGTACTAAATGCTCATTTGCGCTAGGCCGCTGCCCAAGCGTCTTTCAAGCAGAATTGCTTGCAATTGAGAGATGCGTGGAGGTGAACCTTGAAAGAAACTATCAGAAATGTGACATTGCAATACATTCTGATAGTCAAGCTGCAATTAAAGCACTGAACTCTCATACCATTGACTCTAAAATGGTATGGGAGTGCCGATGGAAGCTCAATGAGCTAGGCAAGAACAACAGGGTCTACTTAGTCTGGGTTCCCGGCCACTCGGGAATCAAAGGCAACGAGGAGGCCAACACACTTGCCATGAAAGGAGCACAAACTCCATTTACTGGCCCAGAACCCTTCTGTGGCACAGATAAAAGCACCTACAAGAAGGAGTTTCTGGAGAAGGAAAAAACCGTAAGAGAAACACTCTTGCGGGATACCCCTGGATTGGATCATTCCAAAAAGTTTCTAAAAAACTTTGATACTGCAAGATCCAAAAGGTATTTGGATCTCAGCAAGAACAAGCTACACCTACTCACTGGATTTCTTACAGGACACTGTTGCCTCAAGAAGCATCTAATGAGATTAGGTCTAGCAGAGGATGACGAGTGCAGATTCTGCGGGGAAGAGGAGGAAACTCCGGATCACCTGGTGACGGAATGCCTCGCCATTGCTAGCCAACGCAAACAGTGCCTTGGACTAGCAACCTGCAGTAGTGAGGAAGTATCCTCCTTGAAGCCAACCCAGATACTGGAGTTCATTAGAACTCTGGAACTGGAAGGCGAGTTGTAGACCGCGTATAGGCGAGTGCAACTCAGGTGGGGGGCACAATAGACCTTATGGTCGCAGTGCAATGTAACCCCCTCTTAAATCTAAATCTAAATCTAAATCTTCTCCAATAGGGATACGTTGAAGATCTGGTCTACAAAATACTCCCAACTGCAGCAGTAAACATGCGGGAAGGGATACGACCAGAATTTAATTTCGGGACATCCTTAATGTTACATAATGTAGATAGGCCGCTAAGTGACAGATATAATATGTATTTACTGTAAAATGGCAGGCAATTTGAATACATAATGAAATGAATCTGCACAAATAAAATCTCTACCATATTTTGTTTTCTTCTAGTTTTCCACCAAATACACCTTGCTGTCTACGATTTTACCATTTTCGACCTAAATATGCCTTTATGAAATCGTAAGAAAATCTAATTTCGCATTCATGGATATGAAACATACAATCCCATTTAAAACAAATACTTTTGCACGTTTCAAACTTTTCAACTTTGAAAATTGTTGGTGTAATGATTTAATGTTCTTTTGAAGCAATACTACCCTTAACACATAAGTATCTACGTTTCTCGGTCTTTTCAACAGCGAAAAACCTCATGTTTCGGTCGGATGTAGATTCCGATTTTTGTGAACGAACGAGAAGTTTTCTAAAGATTACAGAATAACTCCAAATGGAGACTCCATAGACAATAGCTATGCTTAACAAACTGGACCTTGAAATCGATGCTGATATAAAAAATTAAAAATATATATGTTGTTCTATTTAAAGTAAGGAAGCTGATGTCTACTTCCCTTATATCTGAAAATCCGCCATATTTGATATTATTTTCCGTTAAAAGAACACTCAAAAACTTTTCTATTTGGAGCATGTTCTTCCTATTTTATTGGTAAGATCGCTAGAGATCACCGCGTGCTTAATGGTCAACCCTGTATAATAAAAGGTAAAATCAAAATGAAATAAGTACATTAAATTCGATTCGAGCGATCACTACCTTTATTTAAAATAGAGTAGTTTATAGGATGATAAGAACATGTTTTTACAGTTCATTCCTAAAGATTAAATATTATGTCTTTTGTTCTGAACACCGTCCATAGCCAACACGCGACTATTTTGTTTGCGTGGCTCAAATATTTTTTTCATAACTTCCTAATACGATCTGTCTTGTTTCTGTAGACTATAATTGTATCGAGTACACGAGTACAACTTGCCCTTTATTTTATGGACTCCAGGTTCAGGTAAAAACGGTCAATCGTGATTGGTTCACTTTTGACAGTATATTAGATTTATTTTCGTCATCAAGAAATGAGTATTTTTCAGCCTTCAAGAAGGATATCTTAATCGGTCACATTTTCGTCGTGTATAGAATATAAAATAGGAAATAAAATCCTACCGCTATACTTACAAGCCTTATTATGAAAGTACTGCAATCGTGTTTAATCTTTAGAATCCGGTTTTCAATAGATGTTTACGATTCAAATGGCCCTGAGTCTAAAAGTCTTATTTTCAGCGGTTGGTATGTCTGTGCCAAGATTATTTCGGGAATGCGTTTGGACCGATTTTGTTACTTTCTTTTGACGTGACAATGTCCTTCTCAAAGGGTTGCATACATAAAATTTGTGTAAAACATTTAGGTTGAAACTCTTGTTGTAAAGCATATATCTAACAAAAAGCAGGAAAAAAGCTTATTACATTTTATGAAGAAATAATTCTTGGATAATGCGGAGAATAACTATTTCTAAAGAATAAACTGACCATCAATCTACTTAAATAGCTACATGCGTAAACAACAAAATGGAACCTCCCATTCTTCGGACCAGTATATCAAGAAAAAAACTCCCCATCCAAGCTGTCGACGACTTTTCTCTTATTTCGGTCGTCGCCATCGAAGGGTGTGGGTCGGAAAAGTTTTTAGTGCCTCATAATCATAATCTCTGTACTCGTTTTGAGTTCGTGTGTCCCAGATAAGTGCACCCCAGTCACTGGCACACTCCTCCTTGGACCTCTCTTTCTCTCAATTTATCACCGCCATTTTGAAACAATTCTCTGCCGTTTAGTGTTTCTGTTGGCATCCAAGAGCAGACGATATCCAGATGCCAGATTATATTTTTGATATTTCAAGTATACTTGATATTTCCATTTAGAATCGTCTGAGATATAAAATGATATATCCAATGGGAAATCTCTTTTAGTAAAACGATTTAGATAAATCTCGTTTTTGATACCGAAAGATTCTAAAACAGAATCGGTCCATCCGTTTGAGGGCTCATATGTCTCAGATAAGGACCGACGAAATGATTAAAATTTACAAAAACACGAGCTATAAAAACTCTCGATCTTGTCAACTTTTTAAAAAAAAAACGAAATTAGAATCTTTTCAACCGTTGAGTCTGATAGGAAGGAGAATTCGATAAACAAAACATAGTAGCTAGGAACACTTTCGAACACAAATTTCTTGCGTAAATATTATATGCAATGAGGACAAAGTTGAATTGGCCACCAATGTATTAAGTGATGTTTCAAAAGTCTTGATCATAACTTGTATCTCTTTGGTGCTTTTAAAACAACGGAACTAATTCCCAAGACTGTTATTGATCATGAAATCAACAAAATTAATGTCTTTGCGGAATGATTTTGAAGCCTTCACTAAAAACTTTATTCGCATCTCAGTAAATAGCATACGGCAGCTTGCAGCTCACATTTTCTAAACTCTAAACTAAACTGATGAATCTAAACGTTATTCAAAATCTTTTTAGTTTGGCCTTGGAAATGTAAATATGCATCATAAAGAAATAGAAGACTGAGCTCATTAATAAATAAATTATAGTATAATATTACTAAATTTACTCGCAACAATATTTTTTGTTTCCATTTCCATTGCACACTATTAAACATAAAATAATGTTGATTCCTCCGTGTTTAGAAGTCACTGGAAGATTCACAATTTTAATATTTGGAATATTTTTACGGAATGGACGTTGAAAAGGGAAATCATAAATAATGTACGCCCAGAGTACAATTGACATAAATCCGCAGAAAAATGTAAATTCTGTAACTTTTATTGATTATGACGTCATTAGAAAATATCGGTGACGTCGTCATGATATTTTCTTGAATGTTTCATTGGTTATAATAAGAAAAACATTCCTGGAAATGGCAATATGCAACACTATAACTTTAGAGTTGAAAATTGTCGAGATAGAAGCAAATATTTCTCTAACTATCATTTCCTAATATCACAAAAAATGTTGAATAATAGCAAAATTTACTCATAACTTCAAAATAGTTTTTGGGACAATAACCTAGATGAAATCAAACAATTGAATAATCAGCATTTTTATATAACTGTCTATAGTGGTATTTTGCCAAATGTTTTTTTTTTCACGAAAACTTTCATTTTCAAGGTTTTATTGCCATTTTCAGAAATGTTTTTTCTACTTAGATTCATAAAAAATGAAATGACATGTTCCCATTGAAGTGAAGTGAAACGCAATGATGGAATAGGGTGTATTATATTTACCGTCTCCATTCTAAACGTTCACACTATAAACAAATAACGTTTTTGATGAATTTCAGTATACCTACTTAGTTTCAAAACATCACGTTCTACATCTTAAGCAGTTTTGAAGATGGTGGGTATAGTCGCGAGTCTTGAAGACAGAAAACAAACCGGCATAATGTTTTGTGATTTGTCTAAAGGTTTTGACTGCTTTTCACACAACCTTCTTCGGAAGAAATTGAGCTACCATTGGCTCTCATTAAATCATAACTTAGTAATAGAAAACAAGCAGTTATACTGAATGGTCACTGTTCTCAGTTTATCCCAATAAATTATGGGGTTCCGCAAGGGTGTGTATTGGGACCAATACTATTCATCATTTATAATAATAACCTGAGCGGACTTATCACATCTTATAAATCAATTTTCTTCGCTGATGATGTGACATTCATAGTATCAATTGAAAGTAAGCCCACTTTTAAAACAGCCCTTAATGAAGTTTCTACCAAATCAGAGTAGAGGTTCACAAGTAACAAATTAAAAGTAAATGACGATAAAACTCAGTTCTTACATGTTTATATTAGTAGTCAAAATGGTAAGAGCAATGAAAAAACTCGGAAAAACTTCGGGGAATAACACTGGACAATAATTTAAGTTGGCTGTCGCACATACAGCATTTGAAACATAAACAATCAAGCTCCCATTTCGTTTTACAGCAGTTAAAGAAGATAACAAATTTTACAACAAATAAAAGTAACTATTATATCAATTTTTAGAATGAAAAAGAAAGCAATAAGAATCATTGCTGGAATCGGTTACTTAGACCCATGCCAAGATCACTTAAAAAATTGAGAGTAATTTTTATTTATTTTCAACGTTCATCTCGAGGTGCATAGAAAATATGCTAACCTTCAGGCTGAATGGTGAACTGTTTTATAACCTCTTACCAAACAATCAAACACAATTAAATTTCAATGCGTTCAAGAAAACTATTGTTTTTTTCTACCTAGATATTGCATTTATTCTGTCAGTGATTATGAAAGACATTTCAGATATTATTTTTATTGTGCTCTGTTACTTTATTCTTTTTTATATATGGTGCCACTTTATATATTTTATACATTTTCTATATTATGTTTTGATTTTTTTACTATTGTCGGTGCTTACAAATTTTATTTTTATTCTTATTGTTGTTTAATCTGCTACAAAGTTTAGTTAAATAAATCTATCTATCTATCTATCAATTTCTAAAAACATGGATTTTCTGTATAAAATCAAAATTTCAGATAATAATTTTTTTTACCAAAAATTGGACCGACGTTATTTTTGTTGGTGCCCTGAAAAATACAAAATAATATTAATTCTGTTGGTGGTGTTAGATTGATAACTTTTGGGACAAACTTCACAAGTACCACCACCAATAGAATTAATATTTGTTTAGATTTTTCAGTGCACCAACAAATAACGTCGGTCCAATTTTTTGTGAACAATATTTATTTCACACTTTTGAGTGTAACATTAGTTTAATACCAATGAAGATAGTTATCCTATTATCCACGTATATTCTTTGCTTGTAGTTGTTATTGAGATATCATCATCGCTGCGAAAATACGCATAATTATTTAAAATTTTACCTCTGCTAAACTCGAAAACCGTAACTCTAAGTAAAAAATGTTCCGTATAAATGTTGCTACAAAAAATAATCTGGTCAGTACCCACAGATTTCCAACTTCGAAAGAAGTCGCCCTCACCACATAGCAAAAATACACATATTTGAGAAATTTAACATGCCTCTAGCTCGAAAACCGTAACTCTTTTGAAAAAATGTTCAATTTAAAAGTTTCCGGATATTGTCCTATCTTTAATTATACCACCTCAGATTTTCGATTTTCGAGAAAATTAGCCCCCTCCTCTCGGCGGGAAGAAGATTTCGGATTTGTGTTTTTATGAATATGGAACCATTTCTCAAGCCTCCTCTCTCAAATGAATCAAAAATCATCAGAATCAGAGTACGATTACTATATATAAAATGCGCAAACAAACCAAAAAAAAAGCAGAGAGTCGAATTGTATAGGTACCACCTTCGTGCGGGCTTCGTCGGTCAAAAAATAAAGTAACCATTCCAGCTGAAAAGAGAAAATTAGTGAACACCACTGGTAAGTTAATTTCGGCTAAGGATGTTGGCTTTGAATTATTAGTTTATTTCAAGTATGGGAAGTAACTTTGGAATAAACGTAAATAAAAAAAATCCCGATGGCCTATAGTCAGCGGAAAGGTAAACTTTTCAAAATTCATTGAATTGAAATTTGAACAACCTTTTCATTGGTATACCTACATGTTATTACATATAATTGTCGTATGTGTCATAGCCTTGCGGTTAGAGGTTTTTGTTTTGGCAGTAAAATATAAAGCAGACAGGGTTGGCGTTCCACTTCAAGGCATAATTTTTTTTTCGCCTATTTCTTTTCAATAATTATATACATTTTTTTAATCAGGGTCTATATTAAGCTCTCCAGAAAATGTACAATTACATCAAATTTATATTCAGTGTTCATGTTTTATCAATATTTCTTATTTTTCTTTATTAATTTTTATTTTTTATCTGTGCATTTTATGAAACATTGCTTTGAATAAAAGTTGTAGGTACTGATTATATCTATAACCCAAAATTATTTTTGATGATATTTACACTATATATATATATATATATATATATATATATATATATATATATATATATATATATATATATATATATATATAATAAAATAGATTTTTGTTGGGGATGCAGTCATTTAATAAATAAAATTCTTTGGATTATGCCAAGCTTTCGAGAATGTTTATTCTCTTCGTCGGGGCAAAATTCGTGAATTTATATAAAGTTAACCACAAACAGGAAAGATTTCATAGTCAGCAATCAGAAATGTCATTAGTTATTTATCATAAATAACTAATGACATTTCTGATTGCTGACTATGAAATCTTTCCTGTTTGTGGTTAACTTTATATAAATTCACGAATTTTGCCCCGACGAAGAGAATAAACATTCTCGAAAGCTTGGCATAATCCAAAGAATTTTATTTATTAAATGACTGCATCCCCAACAAAAATCTATTTTATTAAATAATAAACCAGTCAAGAATTCAGAATCAAATATATATATATATATATATATATATATATATATATATATATATATATATATATAAACTTTTGAACCAAATGTTTTTTTGGACTAACTTATAGACATATAACAACATGCCGTTGAATTTTTTTCGAAATTCAAAAATGTGAACGATCGCAATAGGTACATTTCTATAACAAATTTTCCTAAAAACGGCATAAATTCTATTTTATTCTGTAAACGTGCACCTAATGTTGCCAAGTCCAACAAAATGGCAGAATATTCATTATAATGGGAAAGAGAAAGTGATAATGGTTCTGTCGCCGAGTTTATTTTATTGGGTGATTTCCAAAAAGAAAAAGATGGAATGTAGTGAAGAGGATTTTGTTGGTTTATTATTTCTTTAACGACTTTGCTATTAGAGTTGCCGCTTTTAATCTGAAATGGTAACAATATAATATAAGCTACTAAATTTTCATTATGGCAATGTAAGGAGTACAAAAGTTGATTTAAATAATTTGGGTAATAGCCAATTAGAAGCCGTTATTTGAAAGTTATTCCAACGTATTCTAATTTGTTTCAGTTTTATTTTTCAACTCAAAGTTGATTTATGAAGTACCGTTTCGTCCAATCAAAACATCATCCTTTAATAGATTAAAAACAAAATTGAAAGAAAAAAGAAAAATCTGGCCGTGTTCATTCACATGACTTTCTATGCCGCTATCGCGGATTCCATAGAATATAAAAATCGTTCGATCAGGTCCTGTGACCACTCAGTGTTTTGGCGTGGCGCCAAGACAAACAACAATTGTTTTATTTAATATTGACGTAGGAGGAACATTTTATTCAGATATCAGATATGATTGAGCAGTCAGAAAATTGCTTGAGCTTTAATTTTTTCCTGCTTTCTTCTCAGAAATACGCGTTATAGCAGGTATTAAAGGGTTTGATGCAGAATGTCTTTTGCATCCAAATTGTTAGTGACGTCGTTTCCACGCTACCCTTGTGAGCGAAACACGTTGCGAGCAAGATGCCCTATCTGTGTGGTATCGGTTCCCTACAATACATAAAAAAATGCCACAAAGTCGACCTATTCGTTCCAGAGATAATCTTGACACAGACAAACCGACCGACAGATAAACAGATCAATATTATCAATATCTAATTATTCTTAATATTATATAATGTAGTTTTTTTATAATTGTATGATATACCTACGGGTTAAATAAATAAAATAAATAAATAAAAATAGCTGAAAATATGTTTTTCAAACTCAGGGTCCTCTGAATCGAAAATATCTGGTTTGGAAATCGAGAATAAGAGGCACCGTTTAGCCAGAATAATATTAGAATTTGACAATTCATTTGAGCATAACAAAAAATCGTTTGAGGCGGTTGTGTGCTGCAGTCTTGAGCAAAATATGTTTTTCATTTATTGTCTAGCAACCAGTGCGAGTAGGACGCTCAATCTGGGTAAATCGATAGCCAGCAAAACAAAAAACAACAAAATCTGTTCATCTGCTCCCAAGATAATCTTGTCACAGGCAGACCTATGGCTAAATTGAAGTTTATGCCTAGAAGTGCGTAAAGGGCGAATATCTGACAATCGTGAGTTTTGCATTTATTTGAATATGACATATACCTAGAAGCAAATGTTCGCCCTTTTGCCCCTTTGCTCGCCAGTAGGATACGTCATTTTTGGAGGTTAATTTCATAGAGTCCTTATTTCTTTGATCGTTACGTTGCAACTTTTTCGCGTGCGAAAAGTCATTACTTTTCACTCTAGTGCGTAAAGTAATTCATGATGCTAGTGGGGAAAAATACTTCAAGCTCTAGTGTCATGAAATGAAAAGTTATCGTCAAGGGTGCGGTCATCCAGTACCTATTTTCGCTACTATAATCAGTTCTCGAAAGTTGAACTTTCCTGGCAGGTGTTGCGAAAAATAGGTTTCTTGGATTCATGGACCTCCGAAACTCAAAATTTTACACTATTACAGTACGCTTTCCTTCCAAATATTTTGGCTGTATTCGAATGCGATAGATAGATTGAAAATGTATGAATTATGTTTTGCATAATATTTATATTATAAATTTCAAAATGGTGTATTGGCTTCAGGAAAATATTACTTTTATTTCATTGATGAGGGTTTCCATTTGACTTAATTGCTTCAGACGATATCTAGGCCCGGAAAAATTTTCGGACAATGCTGTCGAGAAAAATATCTATTATTTTCCCAAATAATTTTCAAAAAATGAGTATGGCGATAGGAAATAACTATGACATCATAACTTTGCAATGCTACTGAGTATGAAGTTCGAAGCGCTAAAGTATGGGGAAAGTCTTGAAGAAAAGCACACCATTTCTCAGAAATTTGGCAAATGAAAAAAGTTGTCCTACTCAACATAGTGAAGCAATATACAGTCTCAAAATAACATTTTTGGATGAATAATTCTAGGTCTGAGCCCAATGACTATTTCCGTGTTTCTTCAAATACAGTAATTGATAAAGTGAATATTTTGCTTTAATTTGGAAAGTTTTTCACCGAAATAATATTGGGAAACATTCCTACCTACACGAAGCTCGAAATTCATGTTACTTATTTCTTGTCGCAATTACGTAATACCTCTATTTATTTAAATTATTTAGCAGGCAAAGAATAGAGCTGCTCTGGAACGCGCGTGCTTTCAAAAAATTAGTCGACAACACGCAAACCTAAATCATTTATGCACATTAGTTCTGATTCCTAGATCGTGTTCGATTTTACCATTATCATTCACCTGATTCATAATATCGCTTGACACATTTGATTACAATTCATATGATTAAGTAGGTACAATGGGGTAGTTGACACTAATTGAAATTACAAGTGAATTAACATTGAAAAGAGAATTAGGTAGTTTTTAGTTAAAAGGACAATAATTAAAATTTGTAGATTTAATTTAAAAAATCATGGAAGATATAATTAATTCAAGAGCCGATTCAACAGCCATAATTCTTTTTTACAAAAAACAGAAACTTATTTATTACTTGTTGCACGGAAAAATTTAAAATAGGGATAATTATATTGGTGCTGGTAAGTTGTACTGATACTAGGTACTAGGTAAATAGAAGACTTTTGGCACCAACTTCATAAGTACCAGTACCTATCAATATATTTAACCTAATTTTGTTTTCAGTGAACATACTAATAAATTCGGTTCTATTTTTTGTAAAAATGATTCATTTCACTCTTTTGAGTGCTTCCTAAGTAATGCAAATTGTTGGACTCTCTCTAATTTTCAGGGATAAAACGGTAACAGTATTGCACATTCCTAGTGCTGTATCTCGGAAAGCTGTCATTCTTTCTCCTATTTAAATATTGCTGGAAATGATCTTGTCTTTATTCCTGTCACATAAAATGTTCACAGAATCATTAAGATGTTGTATTTAGTGCCAAGTTATTATCATCTATAGCAGAAAAATCAGAACAGGCTTCTTAGCTAGCTGACAAGTTATGGCCGCTTGGAAAATTCGCGGATCACCTGTAGGTAAATTTTGACAGATTGTCACACAGGAATCGTGATAATAAAAATGGTCCTTCAGATACCTTATAGTTTGCATCACAATGTCAAAGTGACATTTCAGAGAATTCAGGTGAATAAATTTATATATTATATACGTCATCATTCGTGAAACAAGCTATAGCTTTTATATTAATTGATACACATAATTATTGTGCGTATATTTCCAATTGTAGCCACGTGCTTCCTACATATGTTTGCCATTTTGTTACCATCTCAAAGAAGTAACTACAAAAACATTAGATTCATCAATTTTTTTTAAGAAATCCAAATTCTAATAGAAACGCTTTAAAGGAATAAGCATGATCGAGCCCTGAAAATTTGGAAACGGGACCAAGACTCAGCCACTCTTTCAAGTAAGACAAATCATTAGATTGGGTGCACAGTTACCTATTGTGTGAAACGAGGTTACATTCATACCAAACAAACATACAGTCAAATTGTATACCTCCTACTTTTATGGAGGTTGGTCAAAAATGAATGTTCGATGCCAATTGTTTCGAATGTTTATCTAACGAAGGAAAACAATAGGTCCACTTTGAATAATCCTCATGTATTTTTTTTCACAGCTAGCCTATTCCCATTTATTTAGGAAATTCTAATTTCTCATTGGATATAAACTCTTCTTCTTCCAACTTAGAGTCGACCGATTCGATTGTATAAAAATAGATCAGATTATAAACTAATTATCGTAACTCGGAAAAGCGAAAGACGGGTTCTCTTCTCCCACTCCTATTTGCCGTACAGCTATTTCGAAATCAAATTAGAGATAAACCGAGCGAAATATCTTGAAATTAGTTTCAATGGGAATAAGTTTTCCAATGCGCGCCATTTCCACCCAAGCCTGAAGAAGAAGAAGAAGAAGTAGGATGAGTTCTTCTCGACGATGATGTAACTTTATTTGTTAGCCGCAAACTTGGATGTCGAATTGTGAGAGATAAATCATCAAGTCATTTTCAATCTCAATCAATGGATTAGAAAGGGTTTGATATTTTAAGAGAATATGTCACAAATTATGATAATCTGAATAGACCTCACAGTGGGAATAAAAAGATATGAGTTATAATGGTGAGAAAATAATTAATTAAAATATACACTGACCCGCATAAAACACGCAACACCTAAAATGATGACCAGTTTTAAACTGCTATAACTTGAAAGTATTGCTCGATTTGAATGAGGTTCTTTTTATTTGAAAGATCTATTCTTTTCCAGCATTTCTGTATGTGTCATCCTCACTTTGCCGGTCTTCCATTTAGGAGTGGTGAAAAACGCTTACACGTGTATTCTTCTTACATTTTAAATCTGGCTGTGGGTTGTACCGACAAAAGAAATTAATTTGAAACAAATGAGCTTATAGTCTCGTATTTTCTGAACACTCCAGTTTTTTTGTATTTAACAAAATAAGCAAGCCTAGGAAAACAACAAAATTTAATTTGAACTGTGACAAGTAAACCAAACAAAATGTTAATGACGGGTATTTCCGCCCCTCGCTTTAATTGTATCCCTCATCCTTCACGGTATACTTCGAATTAAATTTTCAATTTCATTTTGGGGAATCCATTCCTCTTCTATTGCCATCTACTTATATCCACATCATCATTGTATTGGGACACTATGCGGGCTGTATGGGAGCGGGCATTATCTTGTATAAACAAGAAGTTGTCACCAATAAATGGGCCGAAGGGAACCGCGTGTTCAGCCAAAATGTCTTCAACATAACGAGCCGCGTTTAAATTGCCATTGATAAAGCAAAACTCCGTACCAGCTTCGCAGCTCATTCCTCCCTAAACCATTTCAGATCCTCCCTGATATTGTACTCTTTCAGAGAAGTTGCACTGAGCAAAACGCTATCCTTCTCATAACTCTCTCACAGAAACTGTGGTCCAGTTGCTGGTCTCCGGAATCTCAACCCCGCTTCTTCAAATCTCCTTCTTACTGTACATTTACTCACGTTCATCTGACGTACTTGCTCATGACGATTTCTTGTCTTAATTGTTGTAGTTTGTCGATTTCGTAACACGATCGATACGATATAACGATCATCACGGACTCGTGTGGTGCGTCTTCTTCCTAAACCAGGTCGTCTGTTGAAGGTGCGATTCTGACGAAATCTTTGAATGGAGCGACAAACCGTACTTGGTATCGCGCCAAGAACATATTCAGCATGCTGCATCAATCTTCCACCAAAGCCACTGCTTGAGCAACTTTTGCATTTCTTATACTCATTTTCTTGCCTAGCAACAATCAACGAAGTTAATGACACTTAAACGTCACTGAATTGTTTGTTTCAAATATTTTTTTTTTGTCGGTGCGCCCCACAGCCAGCTTTAAAATGTAAGAAGAATACACGTGTTAGCGTTTTTCACCATTGCTGAAATGGAAGAGAGCCAAAATGGGGAGAGCACGTAAAGAAATGTTGACAAATAGTAGAACTTTCAAATTAAAAAAATATCTCATTCGAATCGAGCAATACCTACGTTGAAAAGTTATAGCAGTTTTAAACCGGTCATTATTTTAGGTGTTGCGTTTTTTAAGCCGGTCAGTGTATATAAAGTTATAGACTCACTTCTATTACATTGGCTAAGGTTGCGAGCGGTAGCCAATAGTAAACATCCACATGAGAGTAACAGGTTTACCCCTGAAGATGCCAACTGTCTTGGCGAAACAATTTTCTGGTGACAATAATAAGTGTTGGTGTCTTGTGGTATTTCTCTGTTTTCATATTGTTGTATCTACGCCAACGGTTCCAAATCCCAAACATTATGACAGTTGTCATGATTTTGAATATCTTTCGTCCCTTTGACATTACATCATGGCACTATTTTGACTTGAATGATGTTATCTGTCACGAAAAACATAAACTTTAGAGGGTATTGAGGATGGAATCGGTAAGCGAGGATAGCTTGTATAAGTTTGACTGACAACGAAACGTAGTGTAATCGGCAACCGTAATGGATAACGGTCAGCGGGATTCTGGAATATAAGGGAATCTCTCTATGCGAGCCCAACTCACACTTGACCACGCTCTCTCTCCCTTTGAAGCTTCAGTAAACCAAGTCACAAGCATATGCCTAGTTATAATAAATTCGTTTGCAACAACAATGATCGATTACTTTAGAACACATAAATATTTTGACAGGCAGGCAGTTTGGTTTTAGAAAAGGGAGAAGCACGTCGACATAAGTGCTCGAATTAGTTAATTTCATAACTGATGGCTTCGAAAACCAAGAATCAACAATAGACATTTTCTTGGATCTGAGTAAGGCGTTCGACTGCGTTTCTACAGATATTTTGTTGAAAAAACAAAAATTATATGGATTTCTACAAATACAAATATGGCTCACAAACTACTCGCATCATATCTATATGACAGAAAGCAACTTGTATTTTATAGTGAAGAACTTAGTAGCACAGAATCTATATTCAAAGATGTTCCTCAAGGTAGCGTCCTTGGGCCACATTTATTGATTTATATTAATGACTTGCCAAACTCAATGACAACGTTCACATTGCCTTTTTGCGGATGACACTACCTTTACCATTCGGAAAAACAATAATGTAGAAACATCTGAATTAGAAAAGAGAATTATTCAGTAAGCTACTGAGCGGTTCGATGCGAATAGCCTTTGTCTGAATAGAAGTAAGATTTAATCTGCTATGTTCTCATTGTCACATAATCCCTCTGATGATGTGAATTATTGTCTATAATCATAGACTGAAAGTCAACTTGGAAACCTCGTATTAGCAAAGTTGGTAATGTAGCTGCTCATACCGCATACCATAAAATGTTTCATAGTTCATTAACGTATGGACTGATAAACTGGGGTACATTTATTCATGTTTCTAGAATATTTACAATTCAAAAGCCAGCAATCCGAGCATTAGCCGGAATAGTTCAAAAGGAGAGCTGTAAGCATTGGTTTGTTAAATTTAATATTTTAACTCTATCATCAGGTGTTATATTTTGCAATCTCATACACATTCGAGAACACTTACAGAAGTATGCTACATCACTAGGAACAAAGATAATATTAGAGCACCAAGCCAAAGACTAGAAATGATAAGGAGATATAAGTCATCTATAACATTATACATTTCAATTCCCCCATCAATTGAAAACGCAACTCTCTCAAATTTCATCTTTTAGAGAATGCTTACTATGATTCGTCTAAATTCAACTTTACCATGTGATTAGCATAAAATGTATTCTGTTTCTTTATCTTTGTCTGTATTTTTTACACTTTATTTGATATTTATTTATTTATTGATTCTTCATAGCACTAAGGTGTAACATTTAGACCAATAAAAAAATATCATGTGTAGCGTCGTACACGTGGTAGAAGTGAAACTTTTTGCAAACTAGAAAATGAGTGAAATTTGAGTTGTGTGTGAGTGAGAGAAAGAGAGAGAGAGAGAGGTGCATCATTTCAAAAGAACTATAACATTACTAAATTTATAAAATAGTAAAAATACTTGTAGAAACTTGAATACGGAGTGGTATGGAAACCTCACCAATGTGTACTATTCGCACTTGAAAATACCAAAAATTTTTCTCGAACCACAGAAAATAAACCAAAAAATCCAAGATGTCGACCGTATCAAAAAATGGTGGAACCTTCAACAAGAGGGTCCCAAGTGTACTTAGACACCATCATATAATATTCTCTATCCGCAGCCGTAATGTAAGTCCCAGTAACAAGCATCCGCGGGGTCAGAGGGGTATAGATATGGAACCCAAATCCAATGAGTTCCAGTCGCACTTAAACATAACCATAACATCGACCAATATCAATCCCTACCAGCTATGACTTGCACAAAAACAATATCTACTTGAAGCATATAATATAAGAGTGCCAGGTACGGAACCCTCACCTAACGAGTCCCAGTCGCACTTAAAACTTCACTACTCCACCACAGAACATATATATCTACCCATCGAAGATATATTCATGGTATCCTTATACTCAGGAGATACTTATACATGTCTGAAGTATGGAACCCACACCTAATCGGTCGCACGCGCACTAACACACTTTCCCTCAACTCCCTACCAACTCCCAACTCCATAGTCATCAAAATACTCGGCTCTCCCTCTTGTTCGTACGACGCTTCCTAAACTAATGCCCCTTCAAGCAACTTGAACCTTGGAAATCTCGAAACGTTACATTTTTCCCGAATTCACTCTCCATTCTCGTCAAATGTCAGAATGCCATCAAGAAGCTTCATTTAAAAAAAAATACATTTCATTTTGTCAAAATCTTTCTACCAACCAAAAAATCGATGAAGAAATGGAGAGCGGCGCATTTAGGTAAAAAATTCAAATGCGAATAAGGAAAGGATCGTGTCAGACTGTCGGGCTGAGCCGCTTTCCTGGTAATATTTCTTCAATTGTGTGCGTGTGTGTGTGTGTGTGTGTGTGTCGGTAAGGACTACAATAAAGGAACCGACGCGGACGTCTAGATGTGTGTCCTTCGCCTTTTCTTATCCAAGACGAATGTCCTTCCGCTCCAATACACGTTACCTCGGTAAATAGATGCCTGCCGGGGATTTTCTTTTCCCCCTAGTAGTAGTAGTAGGTAGTAGGAATGTCCTATATTGCATTTCTCTCTACACAAGGTTATACGTGACTCGAGGCATACCGTCCTATGAGAAAATTTGTCAGGATTAGATTTGATACGAATGTGAAAGTTTTCTAACTTACCAAATCAACAGGTTAGCTCAGAAGGAATTTGCTTCCTTGTTCTTATTAAAAATAGAAAAATAAATATATTCTGGACAAGATTAACACGGAAATGGATGGATCGATTTTAATGCTTTATTTTTGCTTTGTAGGGTATCGATACCACTCGCTGGTGACACTAATTGGGCAACTTGCTTGCACTAGTTGTTAAGGAATAGCTGAAAATGTGTTTCATTCAGTTCTGAGGCGTGATGACGGGTTTAATGATTTCGATGAAACTTCTTTAAAACATTCTAATTTAGGCAAAAGTTAGTTTTCTACGATTATCACATATTGACTGACCTTCTTCCTGAACGGAGGAGGTTAGTCTGTCTTTTAGGGTTCAGATGGAAGAGCACTGAAATCATAATATGATCACTGTGACGTCGGTGCTGTTTTTCTGTCTGTATGTATGTCTGTCCGTCCGTACACGGACGAACCTATCTATGCCTAGTTTAAAAGATAAATTAAATAGTGCAGGTTCATTCCGTGGAGAAAGTTTCAAAATGGAAGCAAAACTTGACATACGAAATGAAGAGGGCTGTTATGATTGAATCAAATATAGTTTTTCTGCTTATCGATAAATGGAACACTTAGAGAATATTACGGAAAATATACAAAAATTGCCTTCTCCTCCATTATTTCCGAAACTACTGAGCGTAGAAAATTGAAAATATTACAAGTTATAGGCCTTCACTCATAGCTTTCTGAAAAACCTATATAAAAACTAAATGAGGAACTCCATGTGGCATTTTTTAAAACACAAATGAATTGGAAGTTTACCTATAAAATAAAAATCAATAGTTATATTGAATTTATATTATTTTCATTTAATATTAGATCGACATGAGAGATCAGCTCAAATGGCGTTTAAATTTCTTATAATCTAGACAAGAACATATCATCCATTTTGAATTGTTTCTTGAAATAATTCTCATTGGGAAATTCTCCAACAATTATCAGTTCTAGAAAAAAATGTCAAAGGTTTTGTTTTGTTGAAATACAAATCTTTCTATCAATTATAATGGTTTTTCCTCTAGTAACGTTTATTAATTTTACTCTAATGTCTGTGACCATTTGAAAATTTTTGTTTTTTTACAGGTATGGCCCCCAGAAACCCCGAAGAAAAGGTGGTGAGCTTAGTAATTATGTGCCACTATTAATTGACGTCAGATAATTTTGCGACGCTATCCAAAATCCAAACATTGTAAGATGGATTGCTTACGCCATTAAGTTATTTAAGTACGTAATCAAAAAAATGTGCATTACATTCAATATGTAAAATACACCTGAAAAATTAGGACAATTATTATTAGCTTAAATAGCAAATTTCACCAATCGAACCTATCGATGAATATTGATGGTAACAACTGCAATTTAAAGTTCTGTTATTGCAATAGGTAGTCCTTTGGTCCAGAACTAAACTTATCTCTCAGTAACATTGAGAAGTTATGACGTCAAGTTATACCGGGTTATTCAGATTCGATGCTCACTTTTGGGTTCTCGTAAACCGTAAGAGCTACGAAGGAGGTTAAATTGAGGCAAAGTTGCGAAATGTAATAGGGATTAATATGCCATTAACAAATTTGAAGTATCATTTTTCGTTTTTCAGAAATAAAAAAACAAATTATCACATTTTCTTATTTTTTTAATAAATTGGTTGTTAAGCAACGAATTCAAAAACCGATAGCCTTTCTCCATGGCAACATTTTAAGTTGTATCCAGTTGTGCCCACCATTTTTTGGTACAACGTTTCGTCAATTTACAATCATCATCAACTCAAAAAAATTAAATAAGGACCTGGATTTTAAAACTGGTTTTCTGATTGCTACTTATCTCCATAACATACTGGATGCAACAGAAAAAGTTGCTATGGAGAAAGATTTTTGGTTTTCCAATTATTTGCATAACTATCAAATTATTAAAGAAATAATAAAATGTGACAATTTGGTTTAAAAAAAAATATACTTGAAATTTTGTTGTTTCATATTAATTCCCCTTACATATCGCAACTTTACCCCAATATAACCTTCTTCGTGGGTTTACCGTCAAGCTCATTTTGGCTCAGAAAATAAAAAGATAGCACCCCGAAGTCTAAAAATCAAGTGAAAAGTCCTGAAGGAAAACGCTCCATTTTCCAGAATTGTTCCAAATAAAAAAAATTGTTTTCGATGAATAATTTTTCGGCTGAACCCAAGGACTAATAGTATTTCATCTAAATCACATTCAATCAAACCTACAGAAAAAATTTATAGTCAGATCAGGGACTATTCTTGGATTTATATTTCAACTCGGAGCTTTCTGTGTTGGCTTTTTCATAGCATCACTTGAGGCCCCTGAGATTCCATTGGATGTGCGTTTTGTTGCATGAGCGTCGAGGATTGTACGTGAAAAACATCTATTATTAATCTTCCCTGCGTATAAGCGTGTAATCGTTTGGCTTTCTTGCGAAGGACAGATAAAAGCCATTATGCTAGAAAATATATTACATGTGTATATCCGAATGGACGTAGTATCTTTTTACATATTTTTTCAAGTTTCCTCCCATTTCAGTCTCATAAATCACAGTTTACATTTCGTATAACTATGAGCTATAGATGTTTTCCATACTTTAAGATATCTAACAGCTCCGTACAAAGTCCATTATTTAAGGAAAAATAAAAATTATGGTAGGTACATGTAAATGTCAGCAATGAGGTTTTGCTTACCAAAACTTATTTTTTAAGAGATTTGGAAATAGATCACCGCTGACGATGTCAACTGGGTTAGCGAAACACATGCTTTAGCGATTAGCCCTGACAAATAAAGCGCTACCTAAATCGCTATGTAAAGAATGTATGTTCTGGCCTAACAGTTCGTCGTAGGATAAGATTCAATACGATAATATTCTTTGCCATGTCATGTTAAAACATAGTTAAGATCGAACGAGTTAATCCGACGATAATTATGTTCTCAAAAAAGAAAAATATTTTCATTGTAGTACGCAAGTTTTGTGAGATATCTTTTTTGTTATGAGAAACTAAGAAAATAACAAGACTTACGAAATAGACGTAAGACGATGTAATTTTGGACCAATACTGTTTGTCTGCTTTTTTATTAAATCATGTTGTATGACGAAATCCTGTCGTGAATATTGGAATTTGGGTGCAATTCAAACTTGTGAAATAACAAAAACAAGAGAATATTTTTAAATAAAAACACCCGCAATTGTTGCTGGATATTTGTATGCAAAAGGAAGTACCTAAGTACTGAAGTAAGTATAAACATATCAAGAATATTGCTTAAGAATTGTACCTAATGAGAACACATTTGGAAATCAAATTACTTTGATCATTAGATAGATCGTGCCTGCCAGAGATGAAAACAACTACTCGGTGAGCAAATACTCCTTTCCTTATTGTATTACATCATTGCTGGTGAATGCAATATCAAAATCACGTTACGTGAATATTTGCAAGATGACATAACTTACCCGACTGTGTTTACTACTTTTTATATAGATTTCTGCATATGATTTTGAAGAATCTAATGATTGCTTACACATCACGACTGAAAAATCATATGAGAAATATGATAAGTGTTTTCCGAAAATATTGTCAGGATAGTTACAGTCAATTGTATTTTCACTGTGATGCTTTCTAAATATATTTGAGATATTTTGAAGTTGAGAAAACAGAGATGATGATCATCTAACCTATTATTGCATTTTGTATTGTGAGATCTTCCTGCTTTCCAATAAACTCGACGTTCTGAGAATATTTTCTCATCACTAGTTTGAATATTACAGCAACACGCTTCTCTCTGTGTTATGAGAATTTCAATTACTTGGCCTAATGGAAACAATAAAGGCAGAAGGTAACTTTTATATTGTCTATAATAATTTAAAACTCGCTCCATACACTAGGATCGGGTGTAATTTTATTCATGGGCATATTATTGAGATTATTATTTGCGATATACAAACATGGCTGTTGTGCAGAACTGAGAAATTATTAATTGAAAATGTTGATGTAGTAGACGTCTATAATGACAAAGGAAATTTCTTATTTGTAGGTTATAATTCTTATTCCACTATTACATTACTTGTCAATGCCAATCCATACGAGTTCAGGTTATCTATGTGAAACATTTTGAATGTTGAAAGTGGCAGAAGATTAACCTTTTAAACAGGTAATCAGCTAATTCTAATCAGTGTCACTTATAAGATTTTACAGTGTTTAAAATTTCAGGCGTGCCAACTTACCTGTGATTTAATACAACTAGTTATTTAAATTATCTATAATGATAATGATAACAGGACAATAAAGTCCGCAGTAATTAAAACTCTACTCTAAATGAGAGCATCGTCAAAAAAACCAAAAGTAGAAATTCGAGTATAAATAACTTCAATGCAATCAGATTAAGTTAGAATAATAGATTCTAGTTTATACTTGCTATTATGAAGGCAAAGATTAAAATCTTTGATGAAGGCTTCCTAGGTCTATATAGATATTATTTATTTGCCTTCAGGGAAAAATAATAAATAGCCTCCAATGTCCTTGATCTGGCGCCATTATTTTCGTTATCAGTAAATAATGGATAGATCAATGAGCGGCCTTTCGCAGTCTACAAATCTGCTGATCTTGTAAATACACCATATCATATCATATCAAATCAGAATAGAGTTCATAATATATATTCATTGACTTCGAAAATGTCTTCATTTCTGCGAACACAAGGATAATGTGGATAAGTTGAAACGAATTCTTTTTCATCTAAGATTGTTAACATCATAACAGAAATATTTCTGGATTACAAAAGTCTAATATATAGATAATTAACAGCATCCGTATATACCTACCAGTCTCTCTGGTGTACGTCAATGATACAAAATCTCAGCATCTCTGCACCTACTTGTTCTGGACAATGTGAACGAGTCATTGGCAGGACTGAGAGAAATATACAACGGATTCTGTGAATCGCCCAGAAGACCTGGACTATGCTGACGATATGTGACTTCTAGCACAACGCTTCACAAGCGTGGGAACACAATTTATTCCAAAGAAGAAGAATGAAATGTGGACAAATATAAAATAAGAGAATCGGCTTCTCATATAGGACAGAAAGAGACAGTGGCGTCCTTTGTTTACCTGGGAGGCTTATTGACAAAGAATGGCAGTGCGGAAGAGCATATGAAGAATAGAGTAACTGTGGAAGAATAAGAACATCTTAAGGAAGACCAGAATCTGGATACAAAGCCCGTCCTTTTCTGCGGATGTGAGTCTTGGAAAGTGAGTGAGCACGTCATCCAACAACTACAAGTTCACCTAAACAGATGTCTCTGTTATCCATATAAAGTGGCAAGTTAGCCAGTTATTGCAAACACAGGCCACTGGAAAATGACTAACCAACTTTAGGTATATACCTAGATCAAAGAGTACAAAAGAGAAAGTAGATTAGTCACATTCTACAAAAACAGTATGGAGCTATCAGGAGGTATATTTAGGATTGGACCAATACGGTGGTCGAAAACAGAATCACTCAATGAAAACTTGGAGATGCACGATTAAAAACGACCTAGCCGCTGTTAAAACTGGATAGAGTTTTTTCCAGGATATGTATCTTATGCTCTTTTGGATGCCACATGATTTAAGTCTAGTGTATCAAATCGATTTCATATCTCTCATCCCATATATCAAGAGCTTGGGTACGATCATTAAAATGGCGTTGAGGAGGATGATAAGTGACTGATATGCTTGCTGAGCAATACTATCTGCTGAATAGTCAATTAATTAATTATTTATATGTTGATACTCATTAATGGATAATTTCGACATTTGAATAATACTTCAGTAACATTCTATGCTTCCATTTTTGTTTTTTTTTTTCAATTCCCAACGCAGGATAGGCCTCTTTACGCAAAAGTGACAGTGTAAAGAGTGTTGTGCGTATGCACTCATGAAATGGAAACAAACACTTTTAGTCTTCAACAAATAGCCAAGCCAAGTGCCTAATGAAGTGTTAAGACTTAATTTAGTATGTCAAATTAACTCTCATCATACCTGTTTGAGATCGGCCATGCATGAACTAATAACTCACACGTGTGTTCACACTTCACTTGTCATTTGTAATTTGCTAATCTTATGGAAAGCAGCACCAGAATATATATATATATATATATATATATATATATATATATATATATATATATATATATATATATATATATATATATATATATATATATATATATATATATAGGTATATATCACTTGCAATGTGTGAGTGCCTGCCTGGATAAGCTTCCAGTAACTGGCAACTAGGTATAACGACCAGATAAGAGGTAACTCTGGGTGTGGGTATATATTCGGTAATAACGTATTTCAAGAGGTTTCGTTCATCCGTCCCACTAAATACTCATCACATTTGCTTCTCTCGCACTATCTAATTCTGCTTTGTGTGTAGCACCACACGTTTTATACAGGGTAGTCCTTAATCAAGAACTCTGCATTAATCGATTTTGGGGAAAAATTACAATCTGAAAATTTGATGACATACTAACGTGACTGGGTGACGTTGGTGTAATTTCCAGGTTAGTCGCAATTCCATATGTACCTGAATATAATCAAAAAGCCATTTAAATAAATCAGAATGCCCTGTATATTAAGACATTTCCAGATTCCAGAAAATTATCTTAGCAAGACCAAAAAGTAATCATCAATTTCTCCTATAAAGAAGCCATTGATATTTAATATGAATTGATTTTCTTTAATAGTATTTAAATGATATTACGATAATTATTGGTAATAATCAAAAAAAAAACTGGGTCTGCGTCGGACCAGACGGTGGAAGTTATACTTCTTTGGCTATTCGCACACACCCACTCACACACACAGACAGGATATATAAATAAAATATAAGACCTTTTTCCCTGTTATTCAATGTACTTCTCTTAAATATCTTATTATGAATGACTTCATTATTATATAATAAACCTATATATTATTATCATTATCAGTAATTTCTTCTCAATCTTGTAATCACACACAGACGTACAGGCAGCTGAAAATTAATCCCATAGGAGTTTTACCATTACGTATTTGTGTACCAAGTTTGGTGTCGATCGGTTAAGTATTTTCCGAGTTATAGTGTTGACAGACAGACAGACAGGATGATCGAAACAATAACTACCTCAAAAAAATGATCGGTGGTTAATAAGGAAATATAATATAATTTTCAATTAAAAATTCCTCTAAAAGACAGAACGTACAAAAAAGTATACGAAAACGTATAATCACGATTTTGCTTACATTTAGCGCGACGCGGTTTCTCGACCAACAAACCATCCCAACGAGCCCAAGGAAGTATAACTTCAAAAAGAATTTGTGCGATTGTAGTTAGATAGAAAACCTTTGGCACCAACTTCAAAAGTACCAGCACTATTAGAATTAATATCATGTATTTTTGATCGACTTCCCAAACGGAGGAGGTATACAATTCGACTTTATTTACGCATGTTTTTTTATATATTTGTTCGCGACTTTTGCTTAGTAAACGAGCTACGATTTTATATGTTTTTATTTACTGGAGAGAGGAGCATTGAGAATTGGTCCCATTGAAATAAAATCAATTCAGACATCCCTTCCCCTCAAAAAAATCCTCCAAAGGGGTGGTAGGAGCAATTTTTCCCGAAAATTTAAAATCTGAGACAGCAGAATTAAAGAAAATTCCATATCCCGAAACGTTTCTTAAAATAATCACAGGTTTCCTCGTTAGAGTCTGAAATATGTGTTTCAACTATGTGGAAAGAGCAAGTTTTTCCGAGAATCAAAAATTTGAGATTTGAAAATAAGAAAGAGGACCATATCCGGAAAGGTTTAAATTGAACAATTTTTGAAAACAGATATGGTTTTCGAGTTACAGCAATGGTAAAATCTGAAATATGTAATAGGTGTATTTCAACTAGATGGACGGGGCATTTTTTTTCAAGAATTGAAAATATGAGACTGCCAAATCAAAAAAGATATTATATGTAGGTATCAGGATTTAAACTGAACATTTTTTCAAAAGAGTTTTCGAGTTACGGCAGTAAAGTTTGAAATATGTATATCTGCGCCATAATGTTTTGAGATCTCTGAATAATAACAAGTACAAGCTAAGCCTTATACATGGTAATACTATAAGTACTCTCTTCTTGGCTATAAGCGAAAATTCAAAAAATTTCATGACTAATGTTACACCCAAATGTGTCAAATAAATATTTTTGGTTGGTGCCTACAACAACAAAACTACAACGGCACGACTTCAAAAGTACCAGCACCAATAGAATTAATATTATTTTGTATTTCTCAATGCACCAACCAATAAATTCAGTCCAATTTTTGCCAAAAAATATTCATTTCATACTTTTGAGTTAACATGGGTCATGGAAATCGTTGAACGTTTACTAATACCAAAGAAGATAGTACTTATCCTATAACCCATGTACCTATATTCTTTTCTTGTACTTGTTATTATTCTGAGATCTCAAAACATTGCGGCGGAAATACACATATTTCAGACTTTATGAATGCTGTAATTGATTTGAAAAATGTTCATTTTAAATGTTGCTCTTCTTTAATTTGGCCTTCTTACATTTTCAATTTTTGAAAAAAAGCCCCTTCACATAGCGAAAATACACATATCTCAGTCTTTACCATTAATGTAACTCGAAAACCGTAGCTGTTTTGAAAAAAAATTAAATTCAAGCCTTTCCGGATATGGTCTTATCTTTGATTCCGCCGTCTCAGATTTTCAATAATCGAGAAAAAGTTGTGAATAACCTGAAAATATTTAAGACGCATAGCACCCAGTGACCGATGAGGTTCCCGGAGGACCATCCTGTATAGCTCTTGTCCTCATATACCTACGAATGGAATTTATTGGGCATTATTCTATCAATGGCACAAGGAATATAATTTGAGCTATAGCTTTGGGTTGGTTATCGAATACTATATACCTACAGCTTATTATCTTGTTGCGTAATAGTATTTTAATTCAAGAGGTTGTCAATAATCCTGATCGATTCTGTCTATTAATTGAATATGTGGTTGGTACATAATATGGTTCTAGGCGTAATACATTCATTTTGAAATAGGTTTGGATTGGTTGAAACTGAATGATCCAGTATTAATATATTGATTTAGTATGTTTAGTATTCGGAAAAAAGATGCTATAATCGGATCGATATATGAAATTTCTATGAATCTGACATAGCGGAAAAAGAAATTATTTTGTCTAAAATGGACAAGGTAAGAAAATATGATTCTCTGTATGGTACTCATATTTCGCTTGGAGTTGGAAACTTTTTGCTTTTTCCAATGCTTTTGGTTGTTTTTCTTTATAGTCGGATAAGCATCACTCAAAAGGCACTGAATAAACTTAGACTAAACATGGCAGGAAACAGCAACATAAAGATATAACGTATTTCTCTTTACGCTTTCAACAAAACTGAAGTTTGGTGTTGTTTGGAAACTTTTCACAAAACCAAAGTGAGTTGTCCCCAGTATCAGTACTTGAAGACTATCGACCTCCTTCCAATAGTATTACCTATTTATCTACAGTCGATGAAAATCATTTATATTTGAACACATATCACAGTAGAAATCTAATGTCTTCAGTTAGGATATTCTAATGCATTTCTAGTGTTTTGAACGACTTCAAAAAAGAGGAGGTATACAATTCTGTTGTATATTTGCTTTTTTATACATTTTTTATCTACCTGTCTGTTCGCGTGTTTTGCATACTAAACATATTCCGATTTTAATGACTTTTGATTCATTTGAAAGAAGAGAATTGAGAAATGGTTCCATATTTAGAAAAATTCAAATCTGAAATTTTACTCAAAAATAGAAAATCTGAGATGGTAGAATTGAAGATGAGACCATATTCTGGAAAAGTTTAAATGGATTTTTTAAGAAGATTAAAGAGAGCAATTAAATTCTGAAATATGTGCATTTCCACTATGTGGAGGCAGCGATTCTTTCGAAAATTGAAAATATTAAATTAAAGAAGAGATTATATATAGCAATATTTAGATATTTTTTTTTATAGAAGAATTACGGTTTTCAAGTTACTGTTGCTCCGCCATGTTTTGCAATTTATGAACAGGAAAAGCTAAACCTACATGCACACGGCATGGATAATTACTACGGGGGCGGATCAATAAGTTCGTGACTTTTTGAATGAAACTCATGTTTTGGATAAAAAACATTTTATTTTTAAGCATACTCTCCTTTTATTTTTATACAGTAAGTTCAACTTTTTTCATTTTTTTTATCTCTTCCAAAAAATCAGATTAGTCAAGGTAATCAAAATAGGCATTTGTTTGTGAGATGATTTCATCGTTGGAGACAAATCTCTTTCCGCCGAGCCATTTCTTCAGGTTTGAAAACAAGTAATAGTCATTTGGGGCTAGATCCGGAAAATAGGGCGGATGAGGCAGCAACTCGCAGCCTAATCCATGGATTTTTGCTATAGAAACTGCACATGTAGGTACATGTGTGCATCGTTGCATTGTCCTGGTGCAAACGAACATTCATCTTGGCCAAATGCTGTAGTTTTTTCATGAAATCCTCATTAAATCGACCCAATTAATTGACATAATATGCAGAGTTTTCGTAGTTAACAAGCTTAGCCTTGGTTTGATTGTTGGTTTTTCCTCTAAAAATAATGCTTAATAATCACACGAAATTCACTCTATTTTCTCTTCAAATCAAGCAGTAGTCTGCTATCAATGGCTGTCAAACACAAACTAAATGACACAGCATGTTCAAATATTGACAGAAGTCAGCTGACAGATGCTTGTTGACAGAAGCAGTGTTGCCCTGTCAGTGAAGAGGCGGGAAATTCAAAAAGTCACGGAATTGTTGACTCGCCCTTGTATCTTCTTTGGTATTAGTGAATGTTCAATGATTTTCATGACTGATTTTACACTCAAGAGTGAAATAAATATTTTTTTACAAAAAATTAGACCAACATTGTTAATTGGTGAACTGAAAATACAAAATACTATTCATTCTATTGGTGCTGATACTTTTGCAGTTGGTGCATACAACGGCACAACTTCAAAATTTGCACCAATTAATAAAGTCGGTCCAAGTTTTTGTGAAAAATATTTATTATTATATAGATGTGATAGCATTACTATCTCTCGAACGCTAATAGTTACGAATGTGATATTAATATAGTGTTGATAAAAATATGAGTCATTTTTATATCCGAGATCTTAGAGAAATGAAAATTTCTTCCAATTATT
Organism: Crioceris asparagi; assembly: GCA_958507055.1. Taxonomy (NCBI): domain Eukaryota; kingdom Metazoa; phylum Arthropoda; class Insecta; order Coleoptera; family Chrysomelidae; genus Crioceris; species Crioceris asparagi. The sequence goes on along the minus strand of OY293830.1, from coordinate 10,282,983 downwards.
TCTTTCTCTTGAAGTTAGAAGAAAATCTACCAGAAAACGGAAAGTACTTCTTCACAGCTGCTTTTCTAGAAACTATCAACTTTGACTTTTTATATGGACCGAAATAAAAGCACTTTTTATTACCAAATCAGCAATGTTTCAAATGATATGCCAAAAATTATAAGTTTATTTTAAGAAAAATAAGTTTTTTTGATTTTGAGCTCTCTATATAGACGATACTTAATAGGTCGTGGCTGATCTACCTCTTCCACATGAAGCTTATTTTATTGAAATTGCTTAAATCAAACCAGAATTGATGGCCTTATTTCATAAAGACTTCCCCAATCTCCACCTGCATTTATCTAAGACAAAGTTTTTAACAATAACTGATCTGAATTTAGTCCTTATTCTTGTTCACTTATCCAAGATTCACTATAATCGAGAATGTTTAATAAAAAGATGGTTCTTAAAAACAAAAGTTATTTTCCGTGGAACTTTTCACCAAGAAATTTTTTATACGAAAGTTGCACGATGACCATTTTCTGATATAGATCCGTAGACTCTTTTTATTGAACCATCCTGTATATAGTCCATAATTTGCAGATAAATGTGAAGGCAATTCTAAAGGCAAAATCTGCAGAGAGACTAATAGTGTGCTCCGATTTTCAGAAAATTCGATAAATATGTTGTTCAAAACTGGTTTGTCTAGTAATAAGTACGTATTCACAGAAAAATATCACACACACCAGGAGATATAACAATTCAATTCCGTTTGCCAGTCGCACACTATCCTTGTATATATATGGAAAATCACGAGAGACAGGAAACAGCTTTCCCCCATCTTCCATCTCGCTCTCTCTAGATTATACCTACATCCAAAACGGCGTACATAGAGTAGCTGCTGCAACAGCACCAGATGCGTATTACTTTGATTTGCCACATAATTCAAACCCAGACCAAGAGATGGTCGTAAGCGTGACAAATTGAGATGTTCCACGATGAAATTCTCCCGGCCGCAACAAGATTAATGCAACACACACCAGAGGAGGCGCCGAACCAAGCAAAGGAGAAGGTTGGATGATGTAAGTAAGGTAGGGGGTAAGAGGTGGTGGTGGAGATTTCGTTGGGCCTCAGGAAACACAACAACACACCACAAACGTATTATGTATATACCTCAGCAGCTCAGCGCTCTGGAAATTTTCAAAGGGACATTTCGTAGTTCCGGTAGTAGAAAATTAGTGTTGTTTCTTGAGGATTTTGACTGGATTTTTTCTCACTTTTGCTGTCCTTCCAGTACCCCAAGTTTTCGACTGATGTTTACGTCTTAGGGTGTCTTGAGTCCAAAAAAGAAAATATTTTAGTTATTGGTCTATTTGTATGTCAGTTGATCAGTGCTAAAATTATTTCGGTAACGGATATACGGTGGTTTCTTTGTATTTTGTTCCTTGTAGATACCGCTCACCTGTGGCACAGAATGGGAAGTACTAGTTGCTGTGCAACAGCTGAAAAACATGTTTACTCAGGACAGTAGAGTGAAAACGGCCTTAACGATTCAGATGAAACTTGTCTGGATCATTCTTCTTGAATCCATTTAACACCATTTCAAGGAGCATCTCTAAGAAAAACTATTCACATCTTGGCTAAACGGGTCTTCTTATGATATAATCGAATATAACCATTGTTGTTTGTCTAACCATGCAAAAAATCTTACGGATAGATCAGACGATTTTTATATTGGATGGAATTTGTGTCAGAGTTGTGGGAAAGTAGTTTGAATGGACATAACAGATTTTGATTGCTATAAAAACTGTTCAGGATGGTATTTGATTTTCCTGAAAATCTTTGACAACGGAAGCTTATTGAACATCTGATATCTAATATACCTACATAAACTGAAATTTACTGCTGCTGTTATGACTTTCATCTGTGTTGTTACCGAAATGAGTTTTTGGATAGCAATCGACTGTACATTATTATAATATTCTTAAATGGATTTTTACTGATATATAACAAAAAAAATGACAGGAGGCGGTACTTACGTCACATAATTATAAGTATCATATCAATTTATTAAAAATTCTCTAACTTTGAATGAGTATAGTAACCCTGATCTCAGAATTGAATGAAGAGCTGCACATTAATGCATTATTGAGCAATATAATGTTATACATCTGTAACACTAACAACAAAAAGATAAAGAATATCTAAGAATAGCAGCAAGAATGAAAATGAATACAGGCAAAGAATAAACCATGAAATACTTCAAGAGCTGAGAGGAGTAGAAAAAAGTTTCTATACAACTCATTGCGCGTGTTAAAAATAAATTTCTTTACCGATACCATGAGGAAGAGAAAGATTCTTCGAAGTCATAAGATTGAAATGTAGAAGACAAATTTAATACCTTTTTAATTTATTTCTTCAAATTGTATTTGTAAAGTTTTCAACTGAAACAACTGTAGAATCATCCCCTTCTCTCTGAATGATCCACCTGGTGCCACATACTTTCATACGTCCAGGATGAGTTTCAAGATATTAACCACTCATATGCTTCTAACCTAACCTAACCTAACCTAACCAACTTCCCAATTGGAGGACGTATACAATTCGACTGTTTGTATATTTTGTTTATGTATGTTCGCCTCTTTTTTACTCTGATTTTGATGATTCTTTCTTCATTTGAACTACCAATATCTCGATGAATTAAGAGAGAGAACAACTACATACATACATACATGATACATGAGAATAATCTCTGAATCACTGATTTAACTATTGTTTGACAACAAGGTGGTTTATCTGAACATTTATTTAATTAGATTTGAAATGTTTATTCAGAGTAAAATTTTATTTTTAATTATTATTTTTTATTTATATCGAACAAATACAATTCTGCAACACTGCACTTGTAATATTTGTTAAAATATTCGATAGATTCGATGTTTACATGTTGATTGGCTTATAATATACGTTAAATTCCATTGTTGACGCATTTTACTTGAAAATAAACTTTGTTTTACACATATCTTAAACTCATTCCAGAAAACTTTATAAACATTTTTAATAGCTGTAGTGTAGTAACCAAACCTTTTCCATATAACCAACTACCGTAAATTTTCAATTCTGATATTTAATTATATAGAACGTAAGTTTTATAGTGGTTAGGTTATGTATAGTGAAATGGATCCAAATGGATGCGGAAAACCCAGGGAAAATTTTGGCAGGATTGAAATTGTGCTATGGATAAGAAAGAAAACCTGAGACAAAGAAAAGTTCTTTGAATAAAATTCTGTTGATGAGGACTAATTCAACACGAATTAAATGGATTTAAAAGGCTCTAACAGCGGTGCAACCCCACATGGGGTGTTAAGCCATCGTAATAAATATATGACAAATATTTCTGCTAGGGCCATCCACCTTGGCGGCCGGGACGCTTGTGTTTCTGTCGGTGGTGCTAGCAAGCAATAGTAGTGTGGTTGTAATCGAAGGAAGAGAGCAACAGAGACGGTGAGACATACATAGAGGAGTAGTAGTAGTATAGGTACTTCTTCGAATCGTGGGAGAAATCCGAAGAAGAAAAAGCGGTGCGACGCACGCGCCAGCATACCGCCCCGCCGCACACACGCCGTGTCCGTCGACCGCGCGACGCTCTCTCGACGACGACGACGACGACGCCAGCCGGCCAGCCAGCGTCAGTGCACGTCGAGACGCCCGCAAATCTCGTCCAGCCGCGGCATGCTGCGAGCATTCTACACCTCATCCAAAGCTACGGTCCGTCATCACGTCGTCGTGTTGTTTTTGTTATTGTTGTCGTCGTTAACATTGTCAAAAGGATTTCTTGCTTCATCATCCTCTTCTGAAAGTTATAGCTATCCTGGGAAGAAGGTATATAACTAATAACGTCGACAATTTTTTTGGAACTTAGATGAAAAATGATGTTGATGGTAGAGATCCCATATCTATACAGTTTATGATTAGTGTGATCTTTGCTCTTCAGAATACTGATAGTGTCTTCTCTATTTGGGATAAGTGTATATGTATATATATGAATGAAGGAGTTTGATTCAATATCAAGTGCAACAATAATTAGTGATAGTTTTTATCCTGAAAAAAAAAACTGAGTATGTACCACTCTGCATCAGTTTTATTGTCAAATTTAATTTTAGTTTCACTCGAGATCATTCTTTGTATCCATTAACAATGAAATTGATAGAACTCAATGTTGAGAGAATCTCGCAAGTCGCAACCACCTGATGCCTTTGTTCGCAAATATCTGGAAGCAGAAACATTATATGTATATTTTCTATTTTCATTCTTGAAAATTGAATATCTATTGCTTTTTTCCTTGTATTATATGACGAAGTCACGTTCTGTTGCCTTAATATTGTCAAACATCATCTTTCGCATCTTAACTATCCTGTCAGTATTTGTAATCAATTCTACGTATTCTTTTAAAGGAATATTTAGATTCTCTATAGTTATTTTTATAAAAGCACTAAACAAAAATTATCATATACAATATCATTGTAGTTCCTACTTCTGTTTTTTTATCATATGACCAAATTCTTTCCTTAGCAGTGACAGCTTAGTTAATGAGATACGAAAATATTCTGAAGAGCTAAGGTCGCTTCTTGCAAATTTTCAACATAAATAGATTCTCTATCGGAATAATTAGAGCATTAAAAAGATCCTTTATATTTTCACACTCTTTCACCTCAAAACTATTATACTAAACACTCAATTAACAAAGTTTATTTTGCTGAGACTAAGAAAAAGACGCCGACAAGTATTTATATAAATATACTATCCAACAAACTGAGATTTGTCTTGGATGGAATGAAATGTTTTAGCAGATGTGTGAAAAGTGTAACAACAATGATCGTGGTGTTGGAATTTTAATTGAAATTTTTTATTAGTTCGGACGTTGAGACATATGTTTTTGCGACAACTTACAACGCGCTAGACAATTATAGATGGTGCTCATCAATTTGCAACGTTATAAGTTTCTTGTACATACCTTCATTGATATATTATGTCTCCAACCTTTACATACTTTCTTGTTTTATTTTTCGGAAGTTTACATTTATTCTGGAGCTAGCTTTGAAATTATTATTAGATTTTACAAGTTCACTCTAATATCAAATTTCAAATGAGGAATTGAACTGTAATTTTGATCAGACTCTCAAATATATGTAAGAATTTGTCTTCTACTTTTCTTTTTAATTGAACACTTTTTCCTGTGACATTATGGGTCTTGCACTGTCATAAAAAAAAAACATCATGTAACTTGAAATGATTCACACCATCTCGAACGAAATGTTCGCATCCAAACTGATCATCGCGAAAGAGGAATAATTATGACCGAATATGATTCAAATAGTTTATGGGTCCTGTCTTTTTTTTCGACCATTTAGTTCCAAACCTTCAAAGTGAAATTTGTGACAGTGACAACAGAAAGTTCACGATTATTATTATAATATGATTTGAAATTCATTTTTTCCTAAGGGAAAAATGTTTGCAACTTTCTCGGCGGTTCTTTTCAACTTTCGATTTACTTTGAATAGATGTACAGAACAACATTTAATGTGGGGCATAAGATCAATTTTTGCCAATTAGTATATAGATACTGCTTAAATTTCCTTATTACTATTAATATTTTATTTTTAATTTTTACGAAGTTCTAGGTTATTGAGTTGGTTGACTTTGAAAGAAAAAATAAGTCTTTTTTTCAACCTGAGTACTCTTAAAATCCATACATTATTCACGAAAGTAGGTTGATATTGCTTTAGAAAATGTTATCAAAGAGCTCTCTTCTTACTTGAAGTCCATTAAATAGAGAAGCTCTCGTTCCTCTATAGCGCGTGCATTTTCCAAATGAAACTAATGGAAATGCTTTTTCCATTTTAATATATAGGTATATAGAAAGAGTGAGGGACTGTATACACGAGTTTTGCACTTTCTGGTTCAACTATCGCATTGCCATAAAGCACCTGCATATCATTCATGTATATTCAGGGGGCAAGTAAAATTGCAATTGCAAGTAATAGAATACATAACATCCACATAGATGGAATATGTGTTACAATCTCACATCTGTATTTACATTACGAATTCCATTTTCTTGGCCAATATTACACTGGATATGGAAGGATAGATATTGCGGTGATATACCTACGCTCTAATTTATTCTGATAGAGAAAAAACTAATTGTTACCATTGTAGTTCATCCTTAGGTAAAAGTCAATCTAGCTTGACTCTGAATGTTTGTCAGTTGGAAATAACAAGTAGGTACAAGGACATTTTTACCGACAGAAATATGTTTTTCTTACTATTCAAATTTGAGTTTGATAATTTCAAAGGAGAACATTTTTGTTGAGGAGAAAAGAGAAAATTCTTAGTTGTTAGCTAATAATATTCAAGATAACGTTTCTCTAATTTTTACTTACTTTTGTAATCCTGCAGGGAATTACTTCATGGAATAGTGAATGATTTACTGCTAGAATGATAAACTAGAACTTGTTGACAGCGTTAGAGACATTTACTTTAAACTTTAACAAAACCAATTTTAAACAATTTTTGAACTGAATCTTTGGCCTCAAAATCGATTCATAATCCATAACCCAAAAAATGCGGCGGCAATGTGAGAGTCGAAAGAAAAATTTCACTCGCAGATACAGATGGCTAACAGACGAATGGGCGGATGGACAGACGGATGGACGGATTTTGTATTTATTATGCTGAAAATAGAGATATACATTGAAATTTCAACTGTTTACCTATTACGAATTATAAGATAGAGACTGCTGACACACGGTCGGGCGGACGGACAGATATCGGAGCCTTAGGAATAAGGTCCCGTTTTCACCAATTCGGTACGAAATCCTAAAAACAATTTTCCAAACCACCGTCTGTATGTATCATCCTGGACTGAATGAGTGTGCTCTGAAATTGTTAGAAAAAACTCATAACAACAATATCTGAAAATAAACCTCAGGATATTCATAGTGCAAGAGTCATAAACCCTAGTGAGTTTTCATAATCGACCAGTTTAAATTTGTCTATTACAAATGCAGTTCTCTATAATTGAAAAAAACTAGATTTTACACTCATTCAAATTTTAATGTTCTACATAATTTCTTAATAATCTGCTTTCTTCCGTATATATTTTCGAGATACATGAATACCACTTTAGTTGCCTAAACTTTACAAATAAACATTTTTCCAACAGTTTAGGATCTACTTCGGTTTTGAACGATATCTAAATAGTAATTCAACAGTTAACTTGTTTATTTAGATCATTAACTCACTCAATATTTATAAATTATATATTTACCAAGTATTTATTATAATTTTAGATACCTATCAAAGAAAGAATCTAAAAATAATTGCGAAATGTACATTCATATAGCTATCATAAATTTTATGAATAGATAACTGAACATTGATGTTCAGGTGGTGTTAACTGCAAAATAACATTGATCACTTATATCAACAAATAAGTTCAAGTAATGTTTACATTCGTACGCCTCAAGAGTGCTATAAACAATATGCCAATGATGGTTTATATGTCAGTTATCACCTACAGCCTCATAGAACTGAAAGAAGTGGGCAGATGAAAATCATGCAGTTTGATGGAATATTTTTTTTTATCATAATTAGGTATTTCTTGGAAAGATTCATTGATTACATATTTTCACTTGATATACTATTGGATTGATGATTTTATAAGCAGTTGCTTTTCCAGGTTCGATCAAATTCTAATGATAAAGATGTCCTTGTACTCAGACATTCAGTGTTGAAATGATTTCATTCTATAGGGTTGGGCAAATGTGTGAAAACACCTGGTTTTTAGCTAAACTATAAGTTATAATAAAAAATACCGTTTTCCGTTCTATTCAGTGACGTACTTGGATTTCCATTAGCTACGCTAATTTTCGAGGTATGACGTCCTCGGCATTTTTTTAAATGGTTGACCCTGTATATTTTTACGTTTCAGACCTTTTCACCAATTAGAGTGACGTAGGGTTTGGTGAAAGTTGAGTTTTATAAAATTAAAAAAGTAATAAAATTAAATTATTGTTATTGGTGGAAAGGTGTATTTCTTAAAAATTTAATCTATGCAAGATCATTCATTTAAAAAAATGCCGATGAAGTCATATCTTGAAAATTAGCGTAGCTAAAGGAAATCCAAGTACACCACTGAATAGAACAGAACATTGTACCCAACTTTTATCTGGGTATTTTTTATTGTAACATAGTTTAGATAAAAATCAGATGTATCCACACATTTGCCCAACACTGTATAGGGTGTTTTTGGGCAGTTTTGCGGGGTACCTCCGTTATTATTATAGATAGAAAGTTGCGATTTTCGCGAAAGTGTGCAACCTTTTCTTAAAACTAAAAATGCCGTTAACAAATGTTTCATATCCCTCTCAGTTTTCAATATACAGGGCATTTTTGAAAATCTTGCATTTTGGGACCCCCTCGTCTTATAGATTCTTTTCCGTAGAATGCAGTGGTGTAGATAATTTATGTTATATATTTACTATTTTTGAGTTATAAACCAAACTTATGTTTTATACATAGAACATCCTGTACATTTATACACTATAAAATTTGTCTTTTTTTGTTTTCTCAAAAATATATAATAGTATGTGCACTTTTTCTCAGGCAACACGCAAATAAATGTAAATTTTCTAAAATTAAACGCATAGTTTGATGGTAGTCCATGAATAACAACAATAAACAATTGAAAGTTACATATTACTAACGAAGAATTGAATACGTTTTCTTTATAACAACAGTTTTGTAGCATAAATTAATAATACAACAAACACAAAAGAACACATTATTAAAAATAGAAAAAAACTAATTTTTAAAGGTGATGTTCAGAATGACGACCATTTTCTCCAATGCGAAACTGGCACATCTTTGTAATTCCTTGTATAGCATTAAAAATAACTAAATGAATTGCCTCTCGAAGTTCTTCTATGCTGTCGTCACATAGTGTTTTATACACTTCATTTTGTATATAACTCGATACAAAAAAATCTAAAATTGACAAATCTGGAGATCGTGGAAGCCATCTAATAGGTCCGTTGGTAACTATCCATCTCTGAGAAAACTTATTATCAATAAATGCCCTTAAGAGCCCAGAGTTTTGACTTGGGGCACCATCTTGTAGTAGGTAAACAGCATTAATAATGTATTTTTTTGTGTTGGTTGTATTGTTACTTTAAGCTACAAAAATGTTATAAAAAACTCTATAGATATTTTGAAAATGTTATGCTATTATAAAGAGATACCTATATGCAAGGTATTCGATTCCCTGTTAGTATTATGTAACTTTCAATTCTTTATTGTTGTTATTCATAGCCTACCATTAAATTATGCATTTAGTTTTAGAAAATTGTCATTTATATGCGTATTTGTAAGAAAAAGTGCATTCTCTTTTATGTTTTGAAAAGGTAAAACACACAAATTTTATAGTCTTTAAATATACAGGGTGTTCCATTTAAAAAAATATAAGTTTGGTTTATAGCTCAAAAATAATAAAAACTAACAAAAAATATCTACAACACTGCATTCTACGGAAAAAAATCTATAAGAGTATGTTTACCTTTTCGATAAATTGAAGCATAACGGATATATGAGGGGGGTCCCAAAATGCAACATTATCGAAAATGACTTGTATCTTAAAAAATAAGAGGTCTATGACAATTTTTTCAACGGCATCTTTAGTTTTACGAAAAAGTAGCCTACGATCGCGAAAACAGTAACTTTTTATCTATCAAAATAACGGAGATACCCCATAAAACTTACCCAAAATGGAACACCCTTCCCATATTTCTAAGTCGCTTTTATGCTAATATTATCACCATAATTGGACATACTCGTAAAATGCAGAGAAAATATCAGTTCTTAACTAAATTACCTAACGTGTCTGCAGAGAGTCCAGACACAGCTTTAAGCTGTGATCCTGAGATTGTCTGGACCAATGTAAACTGTACTTAATAAGCTTTATTCCAACTCCATTCTTCGAACGTTCCCAACTAGTCGGCCAATTGAGTTATGATTAACAATATAAGAATCCTGCATATTTGTAACTTGTATTTATTGGTGGTTGGAATAGATCCAATATTACGTCGACATTTATTTTAGACAAAAATATGCAAAATTCAAAATATTTTACTAAATGATAGGATCTGAAACTAAATATATTATTGACAATTTACAACAGGATAGGAAATATCTGAATCAGTTTAAATGAAAAAAACTTGACGAATTACATGAAATGTATCTCACAGGTAGTTTTAACATTAGATATTTTCTCTTATCAATACCATAGATTTTTTCTGTGAAATGATGAATAGTAATAATATGTGCCCGTTTACTGGCCTCCAATTTTGTATGAAATAGTTTATATATATATCTATATGTTGCGTTGTAACGACGTCATTAAGAATGTTTACTGAATCTCCGATTATACCTACATCCACAGTACATTGACTTCAGAAATTAAACAAAAGTCTATAAAAAGTCAACACCAACATTCAAGCTCTTCGCGTACTAATTTTACCTGCAGATTTTGATGTGAATATTCAGTAGCTTGCTATAGTCTTTGGTCTATGAGTTTATTTCGTGAAACGTTACAACGCTTCAGCCTCTGTTTACTATTATTGCTTGAGCGCAACAATAACACTTTTTTTTTCGTGCTTTTCAGGCCCTTGCCGCTTAAAACTTGTACGTGCTCGTGCTCATAGTGTGTCCATCTTTTACTTTCTGCATAAAAATTTAGAGCCGTTTCTGTGTGTGTTTGTGTGTGTTTTCTTGTAACTGTCCAATAAATAGAAAACAAAACATAAATAAACATATATATAAAGACAAACCTATCATCGCTGCGCTACCTCTAGAATTACAAAAAAGAAGATGACACCGTCCCCTGGAGAGAAAAAGTGAAACTGTGCCAGTGCCTCGATGGTACCTGCTATCACGTACGTTATCTTTTATTTGCTCAACGCCATCTTGGATACGAGCAGCAGATAACAAGTGCGACCAGGCGATATAATAATTTTTATCAGTGGTGCGGTGTATGCGACGACAGGTGATACCTACCTAACGTAATATTACATAAACCGAAATAAATAGGAAATAAAAATCCGTTCTATTTAGTGTGCCCGTGCGATCGTATCGATCTTAAAGTAATTATATTTAGTATGTTGCATTCGCTAGACACCTTAGCTGGGAAATTATCACCCAGAACAAGTTCGGTAGTGTCCAGTGGCCAATCAAGCACCACAACTATACTGGATAGCAACGCTAATCGAGTGCATCCATATTTGAAGACCACCAATACAAACAAGTAAGTTGATATTATAATACACTTTTCAAGGTTATTCATTCGTACGCCATGATGCCTGTCACTGAGTAGAGAGTAGTGTATTTTTCTTTTTATGTAGCATTGGATTTTAGTTGTCGTGATTCATACTCTTATTACTGAATGGTTTGAAAATGAAACACTTTCCTTACATTATTTCTAACGATGATGACATCGCTAATACATTTTACCAGGTTGGATTATTACTATGTTTGATCATATACAACTCGCTAGTTTCTTTATAAATTAACTGACATAAATCAAATATAACAAAGTTATGCTGGAGATAAATACTACTATATACTAAAGTAGTTATCGCTCGATAGATCACTCTTAAATTTCAGTATTAAATAATTTGAGTAATCTTTCTGATATATCCAAAAATAAACTGCAAATAATTTGACCTGAATTTTTTTTCCGAAAAGTTTAAAAAATCCTGCGTAGTTGCCTTCCGATTATCTTTAAGTTTCTTGAAATGTTTGGAAGTATTTTTTAACTCTCGTCCATTGGTGGATTCTCCGGTGCCCAGATAGTATCTTTATCCATTGAACTGTTCAGCACCTTCAATCTATCATTATATTATGATATGATGGAAGCCATATTGTATGTATTGAGTAGTGAAGGGTTTGCTTCAATATAACCATTTCTCATTATTGATTTTACTGTGTAGACTAAACATATACTGTATTCGTTTAGCAAACATCCTATCAATCTATTAATTCTCTCTTCTCTCCATTATATGGAAAAATAATAAATCGATTTTAAATATTCTACAGGTTAAGTAGGTACTTATAACCTTATCAATTTGAGAAAAAAGTGAATGATGAGATCGTATTTCAAACTACATTGATTTGAAAAAGGATATAGGAAGAAGTTTCAAATGCCACAAGAAAAATGTGGCTATCCATCCCGTCTACATAAATATTTCAATGCAATTATAAATACATGTATAGGAAATCTTCTATATCCCAAAAATATAACGAGTTGTTTTCTTTCTAGAGGTGGATAAAAGTCGTGTGAGATCTAATTTCGTCCCGGAATCGTCATCGGCATCATCTGCTAAGCATATTCGACGCCCTATAAACTTTCTACAAAAATATTCAAACCGAAACTCGATGAAATACCTAAATACACATACGCTCGTACGTGTCAGTATAGGATTTATCCTACAATTCGTTCTAAAAATAGATTCTATCAAAGTAATCTCTTTTTATTTAATTTTTATGATTTGACTTGAAATTGAGGGGTATTCCATATTACAGCATTGTTGAATCTATTATTTTGGTTCTGAAAACTTTCATACCGAAATGACTCTACCGTTGAGTCGACAAGAGTTTGCCGATTCGTCAATAAAGCAGTGAAAATGAAACAAATGCTTTTAATGCAGTACTATTTTCACCTTGACGTTAACATGGAGATGTTATTTAACTAAAGTTGTATCTATATAGAAAGATAGCTATCGACTTATTAAGGTGCATATCATTGATGACGTACCAGTAAACTCTCATCGACTCAACTAAATTTTATAAGAATTATATTGCTTTCCGATAGGAACAATAATCAGATGTGAGAGAACACGTCTTTGTTCCTGTTTGTCACATGAACTTATTTTGTTCAATACTGTGATTGTCAAAAAAAAATGTATGAAACGTTTCGAAAATGTGGAGATTCTATATTTTTGGATTCGTCGTAGTGATCGATCTCCTTTCAAACATAGTTCATGTGGTATGTATTTCTTTTCAGATTGGCAGAATTGAGAGCTAAGGCTGCTAGGCTGAACCTTGAGCTCTTGATTAAGTTAAAATCTAACGCATCTAGGAAAATATCTCAAGCTATCAACCGGTACGTGTTTATACAGAAAAAGTATGTGATATAGAACCAAGTCGATGCATGACATACTTTATGATATGGTTGATTTGCTTTTTCTGAGAACGGTTTCTTAAACTTTTAAATTGACAGTGCTTGTTTGGAATAAGATCCGACACAGACCAATTCTTTTATATGAAAAAATGGACTGGTACTCTCTTCGAAAAGCAAAGTTGTAGATATAATTTAACTAAGAAGAAAATAGAGTTTGCAAGAGCAGTGTACACACTGGATAATTTTAACTCATTGCTGAAAAATTTCTAACTAAATAATAGTTGGGTACTTCAATGACATCTGTTGAGTAATAGAAAACATGGCGTTGTCATTTAAATATGAATATAAATGTTTTAAGATTGATTCAGAAATATGACACCATAAGAACTTTTTCTTCTTCTTAGTTTAGTTATGTTCTAGAAAGTTTGCCTTTAAAAGTAGTATTCTATTTCTCCAAGTGAATGAATTGGCATATGTCAGGTTTTTTTAATCGAAGTTGCTTACTTATATTTTATTGAAATGTATTGAAAAATAATGTAGTACCGCTTCTAATATAATTTACTCAGTAACTGAATTGAGCGAATGTATAAGACATTTTTTTTGTCTGATGTAGAAAGATCTTAGTTGCCAGTTAGTTATGTTAGGATGGTTTGAAATTATTATTTCTGGAATATGTATATAATATCTACACAGTTTATTAGATAAAAATATGAGATAATCTCCTCAATTACCTTCCTTCCTCTATTATTCCATACATTTGAAAGGAATTATAAGTAAAATTGTAGAAAATATTGGATGCTGCTTGTTTTATTGCATGTGAGATGCTTCAATATAAGGTTTATAGATATATATTGATATTTGAGTCAATGATATCTTTGATAAATCACAATAATATGTAGCGGTTGCGTAACGAAAATATAAATTCAGTAACTTTTTATAATGTTACAATGAATGTTCCTGATTTCAAGAGTTAAAACTAGAAAAATATATCATGTTTGACGGCTGCCTCTAGTTAAAAAGATGCAATAACGAATGATCGTTGAGGAAATTAAATTAAAAAGACTCCTTGGCGTGAGAGATATCTTAATTAAGGGGTATAAATTAAATGATTTCCACGAAATAGCCACATTAATTGTAAAGTTAGCACCAGATTATTTTAGAGCATGTTGAAATAGCATATAATGCCAAACTTCTGATTAATAACTTTTTTTTTTGAAAATAATTTTCTCGTTTGCATTGACCATCAAAAGATGATTGAAATTCTGAGAAAGACCGGAGTCGATGAAAAAGGCTTTCGCTTTATCTCAGAACTATATTGGCATCAAACGGCAACAGTCGAAATGAAGCAAACAACATCGGAAGATATAAGGATTGGATAGGGAGTCCGACAGGGTTGCGTCTTGTCCCCGCTCCTTTTTAAGCTGTATTCAGAATCTATATTTAGAGAAGCATTAGAGAAATCTCAAGGTAGAATCAAGATCAACGGAAATATAATAAACAATTCAGGTACGCTGATGACACCGTCCTAATAGCAAACAGTGAACAGTGCATCCCATTTTGGTTGAGACAACCAGATATCCCGGTAGTTTTTAAGATAGAACCATGCGGTTTTCGCAGATCTGAGTCACTTTTTCGTGAAACTCAAGATGGCCTAAGCAGATTTTGCCTAAATTCTTTCGTTATAAGTTAAAGGGCGTTTTTGAAAATTCACACTTTTTGGACTCCCCACAGATCTACGAAGTTTCTCAGCGATAATGTCGAATTAAAAACTTATCCCATACAGAATTTTATGCAGAATCCAATGTCCTACGCAATTATTTTTTTCGACGTATGGTAATGGATATACGACTCAAACTTATAATTTTTTCAATGGAACACCCTGTATTTTATTATCTCATTAAATTCCTATTTTTTTTTTGCTTTAAAATAATACATAATATATGAACATAAAGTTTTAAAAAATGCTCCAAAGTCACTAAATCATTGAATTTTCATAGTGGGCTATGGTTTCTTCTTACAAAAAAGGTTCCAATTGAAGGAATATTACTTGTGAATTGTGAATTTTCCATGAAAGAAACAAAAACAATACTAATACTAATTCACTATCAAAAGACAAAACTTATTCATTGAATTGTTCAATTTGATGTCCATTTTCCCTAATATATAATTGACTCCCTTTCTCAATACGTCTTAATGCATTTAAGATATTAAAGGCAGTCTTTGTAAATTCTAAAAAACTTCCTCTGTTGTTGCTCATTATAATATATAAATATAAAGTTTTCAAACATGCTGAAAAATTAATAACACATTGAATTTCTATAGTACCTTGGAGTCTTACAACAGGGATTATTATTTGTGATTTCTTTTATAGTAGGTCACAGAGGATTCAAATATTGTTGTTCCTTTTGGAGCATTGTTTTATCAAGTGATTGTGAAGGAATCAAAATTTTAATCAATTTTGAAATGCTCTATTGGGTTTGTGCTTGGCAATGTTGTGAATATGAGAAATTTTATAATAGCTTTAAGATCTTTCAGAACGAAAAGTATGATATCATAAAATGTTTCAATCAGTGCCATGAAAATCTTGACAAAGCATTAGAATCATATTTAAAACAGTAACCGAGTATTTTAAAATAAGTATGTATGTAGTATGACATCTCGCATTTAAAACTTACCTATTTAAATATGATTCTAAAGCTTCGGATTCTGCAAAAAATTCTGTATGGGGTAAGTTTTTAACTCGATATTATCGCTGAGAAACTTCGTAGATCTGTGGGGAGTCCAAAAAGTGTGAATTTTCAAAAGCGCCTTGTAATGTATGAACGAAGAATTTAGGCAAAATCTATTGAGGCCATCTTGAGTTTCACGAAAAAGTGACACAGGTCTGCGAAAACCGCAAGGTTCTATCTTCAACAACAACCGAGATACCTGGCTGTCTCAATCAAAATGGGATGCATTGTACAAGAGCTACAAAATATAATTAATTCCGTGTTTCGTCATAGCGAAATCTTCGACTTACAGCCAAATTTATCCAATAGTCTTCTCTAAGATGCCAATAAACGTACATCTACATGTCAAAGGACAAACAATAAAACAAATAACCTCCATAAAATATCTGGGAGCTAATATCAACAGCTAGTGTGACCCGAAAAAAGAAATACGATCAAGCGAGGAAAACATTAGAACTCAGTCTGGAGCTTAAAGCTTCGAATGGTCAGGATGCTACGTTTTTTCTGTGTTACTTTATGGATGCGAAAGTTGCACGATGAAAAACAATTTAGGATTTCGAAATGTATATAAACTGATGAATGCTGCGATTCTCATGGATACCGTCACCAACGATAAGGTACTCCAACGCATGAGAAAACGGAAAGAACTACCATTAAAGAGGGAAAAATGCAATACTTAGGTCATGTGTTAAGAGGTGAAAGATCCTTTAACTCATAATAGAGGGTAAAATATCAATAGGAAGACGCCAGAACTCATGGCTAAAGGACCTGAGAAGATGGTTTGACCGCTCATCTACAGAAATCTTTCGTGCTGCAGTTTCCAAAGCCACAGTTGCCATTTGGATCGCCAACCTTCGGAAGGAAACGGCGCAATAAAAAGAAGTATCTCAAAATCTGAGATTTTAGCCATTATATTCACTTAAACGTCAACAAATCTAACGAAGAATCACCTCAATTTTCAGCCCTCCTATATACTAAAGTCTTTTACAGTACTAAACTACAAAAAAATACTTCAAAGAATGTGAAAAGAACTGGCAAATATTAATCTGCAATAAACGATTCTTAAGAAATAGCTCAGAGCTCATAAGAACTCGTATGGGTACATTGATAAGGTTGATTGAATCTTCAATACTGAAAAAAGCAATTAACAACTGTCACCGTTCATAAATAGCATATTCCATGGTACCGAAAAGAATATTTCTTAGATCCAATAAAATGTTAAAGTTTGTTGATTACAATGAAATCAAAATATACCAATCGACATCCAAATAATGCCCGTTAATTTACAGAATATATACCCTGACGAGCTTTTGAACTAAATTTGAAATCATTAAGTAGGTACCCACATGATAAGAAGTCTCATCAGGAACTGATAGAATAACCTCTTTACATTTTTTCAGACTCTGATGCCCAGTAGTGACACATATTGTAATATAAAAGAATCTACATGATTCCAAGTTTTCTTTGCTTAACGTTAAGCGATTAACACGATCGATGCGCTCAGAATAATAGCCTCAGGGTTGTTGTTATAATAATTATTATTGTTTCATAAATCTTTATTGAAATATTACTTGACGTGATCACTTAGCAAGCTGCTTAGCTGGCTCGTTAAATTCATATCTGAAACGTGCAGGAGCAGCAAATTCTCCCCTTTAAGAAAAAAGAAAAATTAATTTATTGGCACCCCCTATTATATGTGCAGTCTAGCTATACAGGGTGGTCTTGGAGGAACTTCATCGATTGATTGAGGAAAAACTATGACTAGAAACAATCTGATAATTGGGTGACATACTAAGGCCACATAAAACATAGAATATTGTCACTTTAGTAGCACCTCTGGCTATAACGGAATTAGATGCAATCTTGGTTATTTTAGATGGAATGTCCTTAATATATTAATACACTTTTAAATTGTACCTAAGATTCTAGAAGCATTTCATGTATAATAAATATCCTATCTACTGTTTTTGAAAGACTTCAAATTTTCTGTGAAAAATTACGTTTCGCAGGCCGAAACATAATTACCTAGGTATAACATTTACCTGGTACTTTTCAAGTTCTGCAATTTAAATTAGATAGAAGACTTTTGGCACCAACTTCAAAGTTACCAGCACCGATAAAATTGGTATTAATTTGTATTTTTCAGTACACCAACTTTTGAGAGTAACATAGGTCATGAAAATCGTTGAACGTTCACTAATACCAAACAAGCTACATGGCGAAAATACACATATTTCAGTCTTTGCCATTGCTGTACCTACCTCGAAAACTGTAACTCTTTTGAAAAAATGTTCAATTTAAACTTTCCACATTTGGTCTTGTTTTTAATTTAATTGGAGGAAAGGAGATCTCGGATTCGAGTTTCTTTAAATATGGGGCCATTTCTCATATCTTCTCTTTCAAATGAATCAAAAATCATCAAACGAAAGGCGCGAACAGCCATACATAAACAAAATAAACATACCGAATTGTATACCTCCCATTTTTTTTAAGTCGGTCAAGAAGATTTTTTTAGTAGTATTTATATGATATTTTGACAATTATTAGTTAAGGAGGATGTTAAAAATTATAAAAATTGAGTTTAAGAAAAGAATATATATTTTTCTTCTATGTTGTATTAGTAGTGGGTCGGAATTACTTCAAAAAATAATTAGAAGTATCATACAAATGTAGATTTACTAATTTTCACTAAAAAACTCTTATGGCCGTATCGCACCAAAGATTGTTGGTTATGATAGCGATTCAGTTGGCTCTCTCAGCGGTAAACGATTACCGAGGCGCTGACTGGCGGAGAACGCGAATGGAATTGCTCATTATAATTTGACAGTGGTCAGTGTGATATGGACATTAGGGCTGAAGTTGTCTGTTTCAGATAGCTATGTGAATATGTTCTTAAAATAACTGGAAAATATCAAATAATGAATATGAACATTTGAATTATTTATTTGCATTTTTTTGCATTAGCATGAATTATATGCTTTAAGGCGTATATCTGAGAAAAATCTGGAAAAAATGTTATGGGCTAAACGGTTCTTCGTTTGTTATATTTGTATATGACCATTCTTGTTTATCTTGGCGCGCTGAAAATAATTAATGGTCACACGACCTGATCAGGTTATTTCTGTATTCGATGGAATGCGTTTGAGGAAATTCGTATGAGTGGAAACGGCACATTTTTAATCATAGTTTTCCCAAAATCGATCGATGGAGCTCCTGGAGTACCACTCTGTAGAGTAGAAGAGTAGTAGTAGGGTGACAATCCTCGTGGCCTTAATCGCGTGTGCACCCTACTCTCTACAACACCCACAGCCTTGTCCCATAAATTTAATCTGCTCCCATCCAACGTCGGCAGGCTCACACACTCGAACAAAAGCGTCCTGGAACACAGGGGATAATGCCCAAACGCCGCACACTTACATGCACCCATTTCGATGTTCGTATAATAAACACCATGTTGTCTCTAAAGCGCGTATCAAAAGTTTGAGCATTGCTTCTACTACTTCTTCGTGGATCTCTTGCAAATGACAGTATTCGCCTTGATCTGGCATTAGTGTGAATAAGGGAATGAAGACAATGGGGCTATAAACTTACCCTACAAAAAATGTTTCGAGGCTCTTGAAGGTAATTTCCACCTTCTCGATATGGTAGGTATTAGTCCTTGAAATTCTTCATCGAAGATCACTCTTTTGAGACTTCATACATCGCTTGAATTATTTTGAGTAAGACAACTTTTTTATTTGGAAAAATTCTGAGAAATGGGGCGTTTTCCTTCAATACCTTCCCCTTGATTTAAAACTAAAATGATCGGAGAAAGCTATCGAAACATTTCTCAACCAGTTTTCAAAAGAATTTATTTAGTAATGCCAAGTTCATCATTTTCCGAAGCCTGAAAGTTAAAGGTAAAGTCTTGAAGGAAAACGCTTCATCTCCCAGAATTTCCACTAATCCTACTCAACATAATGGAGGCATATACGAATTCTTAAGAATTCCTATGGATAATTTTGAGTCAGGCATGAATTATATTTGAAGTTCTATCTTGAGAATACAGAATTATATTGTGTCGAGTTCCTGGAAATCTTTATTTGTTCTTTTTGTGAACAAGAAATATGGACATATTTTGTTTTACATACCTCAAGAACAAGGAATGGTATTGAACCAGTGCCACCAATAACATACATAGATAATACTTTAACTAGTATAAGTTTTATTCATTGACATTTTCTAGATGAGGAGAATAAAAATATAAACCACTAACCGTTATTATAATCAATCTAACTTTGTTACTATAATAGTTTAGTTCGTTTATTAGTTACTGTTGGTATCGATAATATCAAACTAAACTAGTACCAAAACTGATTATAAATACGGCTGTGAACTCTCATGGTTTTGTACAGTAGCACTAAACTCTTATGGTACCATTTTTTCTATATCAACAGACTATAAATTAAAGAAACTGACAAAAGATATGTTGGTAGTTCCCAAAGCAACTTCCAGCATTTGATCAACAAGTTCATATTTTTAGTGAACTGATTTCAGAGTAGGAATACAGTATGATTTCATTTGATGAATTCACATTCTACTGGTCGGAATACTGTATCGATTTTAGGAAGACATGCACAATGTTCATGTCCAGCTAATAAGTAGGTAGATTCAAATTAATTCAACTCTACATACAAAGCATACATTGTACCTATGTCATTGTATTGTGTTTATATAGAGATCAAGTTATGCAGTTGATTTGATTGCCAAACACACGGATGTGAGTTTGATTTACTTGAGTTAGATTAGCAAATATACCAATAAATTTATATCGCTAGAGACACGCTGAATTAAAATTTAGAAAAAGAATCAAATAAGAGCATAAGATTGTTATGATAATACCTAGAACAGTCCTGAACAACAAAAAAAACGGCAAAGAATTGGATTACTTTTTCAATTTTGTATGATTTATGATCATTTTTGGTCAAGATATAGAGCTTATGAACCTGGTGTTATAGGTACACGGTGGAACTAAAATTTACATTTCTCTTTAAATTTTTATGGCACAATAATTGTACGACAATTTTGAGCCTCATCTTTTATCAAGATTTCGGTTAAGGAAAACATCGATGTTTTGGAAAAATGTACCGTTTACAAGAATAACAAAAAAACAGACCTTGTTTTTATCGAAAATGGTGCTTTAACTGCTTAGTGTTATAGTGAAGAAGTTTACCGGAGCACGATATTGATGAGAGTTTTTCTGAGATATTAATAATGCTAGGCCTAAAGTTGCAAGAGTTTTCAAAGGATATCTGGAAGAAATAGATGAGCATTCAATGATTAGACTGTCTTCGAAGAAGCCCTAATCTAAACCAGAACGAGCATGTGTGGGTCATGTTAAAGAGACGTAACTGCCAAACAGAAAGAATTTAAAAACATCGAGTGGTTTTTCTTGAAGAGCGGGAAAATTTTCAGTTATGTTTTCTTCTTTTTCCTGTTGTGAACTTATTTATTCTGTATACATCATTAATTACATGAATTGTTCAACTGACTATTTAGAAAACTAGGAGCAAATACAACTTGTGGTTCCCTGTTTACCACCAAGCACATTCAAAATCATCGCAGTCTCAGCATTAGATCATATTCAAGATGATATCACCACTGATCTTGAGAAAATAGGATCAAAAACTATGGAAAATTTATTTCAAAATTTCCTTAGTCCGTTTTTCTTGTCTAAAAATAAAATTAATTCTTCCATCTCATATTATGAGTTGCAAAATAATGGAAACTAGGAGATTAGTTTAGTTCAATCCACTTGTTTATTCTCTTCGAATGCAATTATTAGAAAAAATGTATTTCTAGTGATGCAATATAATATTCAAATTCAAATATACCAACATTTCTTCATGCTACAGCCAATATATTCAGTTTCATTACATTCTGGTGATGTAATCATAAGTTTGGAGTGGATATGCGCCAATGAATACGAATTTGCTTGTCGAGTCAATCGAACAAATCAGGTCAACACGTGGATGGAAGGAACGAGATCCGGTAGAGCGAAATAGGTAAGAATTTCTTCAATTACCTACCAGCTCCGATACGATAAGATTATATCTTAAACAAATTTAAATTACATGCCTAATATCGATATGGCTGAAACCTGATCTGATTATCAGAATAAGAAAATTAAAAGACCAGGATGGACTTGATGGCAATCAAATAGCGTTCTTGGAAACATTAAATGGTAAAAAATGTAAATGTGTGTCTTTGATAGTTCATAAAAGCCACAATATAAATGCTGTACGATGGTTGAGTAATGGTCTATTTTCCACATTCTGCGTAACACAATTAATGTATCTATCTGTCTATGATTTAGAAATAAAGTTTTTCTTTACCAAAGTTCAAACAGGTGTTACAAAAAAGACATATCTGTCAGTCCGTTGACTTTGTCCGGACTCCCATTGGCCAGTTGAGTATTCTAAGCTTACAATTAACATAAAACTCTTTACTTCAATCAGGCTAAACTTGAATAATCCATTCCCTGTTTCATCAAACAAGTTGGAATGACCTTCTGTCAATGAGAGGTTTTCTTAGCTTCTTATTTCTTTTCCACTGATAATGACCCTAACTTAAGATCCATGTTCCGTTCAAATCCCCGACAATAAGATGAGCTGTATTTACTATTCCATACAGAAGTTCACATTCATCAGGTGCAGTGATGCATCGTCATTGATATCAATCTCTTTCAAAATGCAATATACTGACAATAACTTCTAATAGAAACCAAATTGAAATATATAGACGAAAGATTCTTTTGATGTTGAAAACCTTCGAATGCTGGCAGCTTATGTGCCACCTTTAAATATAGATAGATTTTATTGACGATTGAATATTGAGAGTGCACACGACTGCAACAATATTGGGATTTGGTCCAAAGATATTGTGAAATCGAGTAGGTGTTATATTAGGTATGAGGACAGTTTAAACAAGCCTCATCAATTCGCTAACTAGGAACAAATTGGTAATATGTTGAGTGATATATAATTGATCTCATATTTTTTATCTTACTTCATATTTAAGATATAACATATGTATAATGATTTACTCATCAATCATAAGCAATTATAGTTTGATTTATTTTAAAATTGGCGACAATTTGTATTATGTCCTTACGAATCCTGTCACGTGAATTTAAGACATGTACAAAATATTCAGCTCTTATATAGATTCGAATTAATGTTCTCGCATAATGAGTTCTACATTGGGTTCATGTACAGCAAACATATTCTGACAACGATTTTAAATTATACTTCTTATTTATCCGCTTACGTCGTTTCATTACATGCAAAATCTCTCTTCTGAAAATAACTAACTAAAGAAAAAAGTTACATGAAAATTACTCTCCAAAACTAAAAACATTATAAAAGTAATAATGGTTGAAATAAACCAGAATTATTTTATTATAAAAAACTGTATCTAGATATTTGACAGCGTCTATAATGCCAACGATAATGATTTTTTCGTAAGCAGAAATCTCTTTCCTGATACGCTAGTTACTTTTTTCAAACTTAGCACTGACTGAGCATAATACTTGAAATTATCGCCAGGAATCTGATTACTGTAGTCTCCTGATCCGACTACGCCTAAATTCAGAGCAAAATCCATTTTGTGAACATTTATTAACGAATCTGTAGGTACATAATTATATGAGGAACATTGCCGGAAGTTTCAGAGAAACGAAGTTCAATGTGACGAAAATACTTTTTTCACACTATTGAAATTTTCAGTAGGAAGTTGCTGCAGTATTTTTTCTATCTGGACATGTTTATGCTTTATTAATTGGCGATGAATGAAATATATGATTTTTAATTTCATTCATATAATATAAAATTGAGTGCTAATTGATATTTGGCAATCATTCAATTTGTCGAGTTCCATTTATATCGGCGGTTGAGAACAGATGACATTACTAGTTTTGGCAAGAAAATAGTTTTCTATTTGCATCGTTATTTAAGAATATTATGATTTTACTCACACTCTCTTGATTGTTTCATTGACAGACTAGTTATTTTGTGAAATTTCAATCAGAAAAACTGGTTGTGCTTCAGATATATTTGCTTGTCTGTAAATTCAAATAAATGTTTCCCTCATTTTCTTATAAATTTGAATCTATTCAAGAAACACTGAAGATTTTCACAGCACTTTCAAATGAGTAAGACCAGCCGTCGAGAGTGAATATTTTAATAAATTTTCATATTATTGGATAGTTTAGAATTTCGTTTTATTAAAGTATCATTGACGTTTCTAAATGAACAAACTCGTACGAACCAATCGCGTAATAAAATGATTGTATAAAACCAGTAGCGCATATTTTTTATACAACAATTCCTGCGGAATTCAAGCTTTCAGTACAATATTGTGGAATATCCAACTGAAATAGATGATTCGTAATTTAACTGTGTTGTGTAAACGTTGTATTACTTACATTGTCGATGCTTTGGTATCTTATCAGATAATCCCAAATGTATTTCATTGGAATTTGAATAAATTTGTGAATCTTATCGTACAACATTTTCTTATCTTTTATGACATGATTTTGTGTTTGGTTCACTTTTTTTGTATTTGTAAATGTTACGACATATTCTTAGAGCATCAACTTTGTTAGTTCTAGGCATTTTTCCGGAAATGTCTTATCACAATCTAGATTATTTGAAACATTCTGGCGCATGTGATATCCTTGATTTTCTCATAAAAATAAGATATTCTGTTTTCCACATTATTCATTTTCCACACGTCAGATTTGAGTCTTGTTCAGTTCTATTGTTATTCCTCTTGATATACAAGTAGAGTAATAATTTGGGTCAGAAGACAATTATAGCAGGATCGAAAAATAATCAATTTTCCCTTCCTCCCTTTTATTTAATGTTTTTGCTAAAACCGTACAAATTCAACTGAAAAAAACGATTTTCAATCAATTTCTGATAGTCAATCGGCAGAGATTTAGTAACATTAGATACGCTTCAGCCATTCTATGAAAAAAACAGGACGAATAGTTCCGATAAGATTATTTTGGAGATTGGAGATTGCGGGCCGTGAGTTATAAATAGTATAATGTTTTATCAATATAAGTCATCCTGAAATACATATTTTTCAATTCACAAGTATAAGGTAACTCAGAATTGAAATCATGATTCTCTACCATCAGTTAAATTCTCGGGAAGTTGCTGTATAGAATGGAAATATGACATCACCTTATCGATCTTATAAATAGTTAAACAGTAGTCTTTATTTCTCTATATCTTGGTGCAGAAATCTAGGTTATTTTTAAATACAATATACAATAAATATTTTTCACAAAAAATTGGACCGAAGTTACAGTTAGATTGATAACTCTTTGCATCAACTTCATAAGTACCAGCTCCAATAGAATTAATATTATTTTGTATTTTTCTGTGTACTAACTAATAACTTCTGATAATGGTTGTAAAAGTCCATTCTCGAAGTGAAGTAAAATGGTAAGACGAAAAAGAAACACAAAGTCTTCTCTACAGTTTATTATTTATAAACTGTGGAGAAGACTTTGTGTCTTTTTCGTCTTAATAAGTTCTGTCCAATTTTTTGTAACAAAAATTTATTTCAAAACATACGCATTAGTATTTTACATTTTACCATTTTGCCACCGCTGTAACTCGAAAACCGTAACTCTTTTAAAAAAATGTTCAGATTTAACGTTTTCGGATATTGTCCTGTCTTTAATTATGTCACCACAGATTTTCGATTTTCGAAAAAAATTGTCCCCTTCATCCCTTCAAAAATCAGCGGAGTACGTTTACTATATAGAAAGCGCGCACGAACCAAAAAAAGAAGATAGTCGAATTGTATACCTCCTGCGTTTGTGTTCGTAGGTCAAAAAGTAGAAGCTACAAGTTTTCTAATAACGTAAAAAAATGAGGTCATGTGCGAGTCGAATTCTCACACGAAATGTTAGCCGATTTCGTATCTTCTACCGTCCTCGAGATAGCAATGCCATCCCAGCGTTATCTTGAAAACACTGTATATATTTATATATATTTCTCACTTATTTATATTTTTGTTTTGTTTTTTGTATACAGCGAAAAAAACCATCCAGCATAATTCCCAAAATGGTTCTCCATATTGCTAGATAATGAATGATGTGTGGGTGGGAGAATCCCTCCCTAGAGCCGTAGCAGCAGCGCCACCCTCTCGTTTGGATAAATACATAATATAATACCCACACACATACACCGACAATACTATTATTATTTCAATGCAATTAATATCCATGGAAGGTGTGTTTTGTTTTGAGCCAGCTACAACTACTAGATACTACCACCTACTTTATATTATACAGTACAGTGAGGAGCAAATGTATGGAACAAGTTAATTAAACACGTAGTACATGTCAAGAAAAGCGGTTGGAGCTGACTATTCTAATTTTTAATTGAGTTTGCTTCAAGAAATAAAAATTATATACATAGTGGTTCAAATAGAATCGTACCTACTTTTTTTGGATCGCTCTGTATATTCCTTAAGCAGCGAAAAATAAAATCTATATTTCTCTATATCTATGTCCTGTCAGGACTGGCAGCATGGGCACAAAACCAAAAATTGGAAATATACTATATTTTTCTTTGTGATTTATATGTCACTGAAGGCTACTTCAGCGTGAGTTTTGGTGATCATCTTGGAGAAGCAAATAGACTGGCAAAAAGGGACTATTAAATGACTATTCTTTCGTCATCTTTCAACATAACTGAGATGTTGATTAAGGATGTATAATGTTTCGGAATCTATCAGTTTGAATGCTATAGTTCTAAAGAGTTGTCAAGTTCATTCATTGTTAAGGTCTATGCCCCTTCACATGTTTATAGATTATTTTTAAATAGTTTTTATAACTTTCAGTTCTTTCTATAGATGGACTCCGCAGCGATATCTCAGACACCATTCGGTTTAGAGACATGAAATTTCGAATTCGTTCTTAGATCGGAGGCATCTCGCAGCCTGTTAAGCTTAACAATGATTCAAGTGTGATCCTACGATGATTAATTATATTATCTGATTTAAGTTCATCTATTTATGAGAAATATAGGCCCATATCTCTTACTTTTTAGGAAAAGTAAGGCAATTGCATACATTTTATAAAAATGTACTAATAAGCGTAGGTATATGTCATTATTTGACTTGATTAATTATTGTGTCGTAATATGGAATAGTCTACATAAAAAACTCGCTCAAAACTCTAGATGTAACTCAAAATACTATGCTAAAAATTATCTTACACAAAAATAAACGTTTCAAAAAAGACGAAGCTAATATTTTTACTATAGAAAAACAATATGTATTTAACTGTCTTTTTGACGGACGAACTCCGCACGGAGGAGGTATACAATTCGATTGTGTGCTTTTTTTTGTTTGTTCGCGCGTTGTATACAGTAAACGTACTCCGATTTTGATGATTTTTGATTAATTGATGAAAGAGAAGGCTTGAAATTTGGTCCCATATTCATAAAAAAGCAATTCCGAAATCTCCTTCCTTCCGAAAGCAGCTCATGAAGGGAGTGAAGGGTGCAAATTTTCTCGAAAATCGAACATCTGAGATGGTATAATTAAAGAAAGGACAATATCCGGAAACATTTATTTGAACATTTTTTCAAAAGAATTGCGGTTTTCGAGTAAGAGGCATGTTAAATTCTCAAATATGTGTATTTTTGCTATGTAAAAATTGAAAATCCGTGGGTACTACATGAAAGAACTAATTATTTATAGCAACATTTATAATGAACGTTTTTCCTTAGAGTTACGGTTTTCGAGTTACAGCGGTGGTGAAATGGAAACATCACACAAAATATTTATAAGTATTTCCGCAGCGATGTTTTCAGATATCAATAATAACAACTGCAAGTAAACAATATACGTGGATAATAGGATAAGTACCTACTATTTTTATTAGAATAAGTGAATGTTCAACGATTTTCGTGACTAATGTTAAACTCAAAAGTGTGAAATTAATATTTTTCACAAAAAATTGGACCGACGTTATTAGTTGGTGCACTGAAAAATACACAATAATATTAATTCTATTGGTGCTGGTACTTGCGAAGTTGGTGCCAAAAGTTGTCAATCTAATTGCAACTGCACCACTACAAAAGTAACAGCATAGCAACTAATAACTTCGGTCCATTTTTTTGTGAAAAATATTTATTATAGAATGGATTTTGATTTTCTCCTTTTTAAGATAGAGTAAAATCCTGCTTTTATAACAATAATTTTTATCTTTGTTATTATTATTTTCATTATTTGTGAATTTTTAAGATATCGTTATTTTTGCAATTTGCAGGCACACAAGCTGTGTTTAGGCGGAGCAGATGGTGAATTTCTTTATTGTACGTAAAACGCTTTCAAAATAAATTTGAATTTGAACGTCGAATGTGATAAAAGATTAGTCACCAAAATCCATTGAATAGGTTATCAGCTGAAAATTATTTTACAATTTAACAACAATAAAAATTTCCAGCATACCATTTCACCAGTAATGTAACACAACTGGTTACTTATTAAATGGACTTCTCATTTGCCCCTCACTGTACCTAGACACCATCATGATGGTGTTGCTGGTAACGAGCCAAAAATATATACATAATACACTCTAATTTGTCACACGGCAAAACTGTATTTATTTAATGTAACAAAAACACAACTAGACCAAAAAATATATGTATAATAACGATGGTCTACTCTCTAGACACATAGGTAAATGTATATTGTATACCTACACAGAGCGCCATTGGCGTCTCATTAGTTATGTTTTTAATTGAAATTAATATAGCCGAAAATTAACGAGTTTGCTGTTTGGTACCGAGTGTTTCCTTGTGTGTATGAATCCTACATCCAAGTGGTGTGTAGCTGTGTAAATTGTTGCATGTCAATCAAGTGTTAGAGTGTGAGTGTGACAAGTGGCATGTTGACAAGAATGACGCGTGCGGAGGAATTTATATTCTGAAAATTATCTACTGTGTTCAAGCCAAGAGTGAGGGCGCGAGAGAGAGAGAGATAGAAAGTGAACTAATATGTCTGATAAAGAGGAGCACATCCCACATTTATTATATTTGCCAATTCAATTCACGCTGGTTACCTATACAATTTGTGTATGCGTGAAGTTAAATCTTTTGTGATGTAGAGCAACTTATGGCATTTGAAATAAGGGTTTGACGTTGAGTTAGGGATATGTTTAATAAAGATGGCTGTATCTAAAGGGCTTCCCAAGAAGATGGCTCGATCTTGGATGTGTAATAAAAAATGTATAAATTAAACTGAATTGAAACTGAATATTTATTTTAGAGCATATGTAGCTAAATTACGTTCTAAGAATTATGTCACTTAAATTTCCGTCGCGGCTTTGCCGGATAAGTCGAATTCTTCGAGTCCAATTTTGGTTGATCTGATTGCACTGAGGTGGCTTAATCGCAGCAATTTCCCGCCTTATGTTTGATTTAATGATGACATCAACCGTCCGTGGTTTATCGGCATACGCAAGAGATTTAAGTAAACCCCCGAGAAAAAAATCTATCGGAGCTAAATCGCATGATCTGGGTGGCCAGATGACGTCGCCATTTAGCGATATAACAGAACCGTCGAACTGCTAATGCAATGTCACTGTTTCATGTGCAGTATGGTACGTTGCTTCGTCTTGGTGAAGCCATGTGTTTCTCAGATGCATACCCAGCGGGTATTCGTCGCTCAAAATTCGGCAGTTCTGCCTGTTGACGAATCAGCCACATAAAAATGTGCCTCGCCACTAAAGATTATGTTTTTTCGACCTTGTAATGCGCTGTTGCCAAGGATCAAGCGTTCTTATTGGGAAACCCATTATAAGGGCTGGATTGAACAAATGTTGAACTAACAGCAACTGACAATTTACTCATAACATTCTAAGGTATCTACTGATTTTGATACAGTTTCTTGACTCATCATTTATATATGGAGCGATCATTGTAGTCATAATTTATATGTCAGTATCACACAAATAACATTGGATGATTACAAAATTAGTTAGGTATAACTATTTGCTATGTGGATATGTTCAATCCCTGAAATGTTTCGAACAAGTAATGAGGACAACCAAAATCATTTCATTCATTACTATCTGCTCCAGAAATGGATTGAAATTAGTCTGTACTTTGCGTTTCCATTGAGACGTGGCTAGCGGAGTGGAAAGGAGAGGTACAGGAATCAACCAATTGTAGACTTAGGCTCCTGTTTTTTCAGCGTATCGCAGATCACATAGGTCCCAAATAATATTCAAACTAAGTTCAATTCAGCTGTCAGCATTAAAAAGAAATTTCCTAATTAAACATGAAACATGAAATATAGTTTTCTACTTTCTACTAAGGTTTATTGCTACTTTACATAAAACTAAGAAACGACTCAACGATCGAAAAATATATGTAAATATCGACACCAAACAGACACCCTCACTTTTCTTATATCTTTGTTTGTATAACATAAAACATTGAAATAAAAAATGTCTGAGAGTAATATCCATTTGAAAAGGGGCTCAACATTCATACTTGAACAAAAACCAATACCACCATGTGGCAGCAGACAAATAAGTAGTTTCCATCAAAAGTACACACCAGTGTACCAAACTATTTATTTTGCTCTTCCTTTCACCGCAGCCTTACCACACACATGATGCTTTTCAATTTTACGGAACAAAGAAGAAATGCACGCGTGGCATTTCACATTCCATCTCGAAAGACACATTTAATCTTTTCGAACACCCCCACATATATGTGTACTTACCTACCTCAATGTTGTTGTCATCTCTTTCTTTTACCCTTTAGCCCTCTAGCCGGATGTAGGAAGAGTTTCTTTCAACCCTGCTGAACATTCAACCTTATATTACAATATGCGTCTATCCTCTTTCATGCGATTCGTCTGTCTTTCTATCACGATGTAGGTACTTCATCTTTGTTATTAGTAAAATTTTCATATTTGCTGGATGTTTCTAGAATAACCGACGAAGATCCTCAGTATATATACAGAGTTGTATACATTGGCAAAAGTGAACAAGAGATTCAACACATTTCGCTGAAGAGTTTGAAACTGCTATAAGAAAAAGTCACAGGATGTTAGGTCTGGTTAAAGTGCGGTATACCTATTTCAAGGCATTCATTAACAATATACATACTCACACTCACTATTTGGGAGGTTTGCTTGATTTTGATAGCCATGATATTATATACTTGATATTGGGTTAGTTTCGGTTTAATCATGAATATTGGTAATAGATACTAAACTGTATTAATATATGGACTAGGCACTGAGCGATGAAAAGCAAGCTGAGACAGATGAAGATTTGTTGTTTGCCTGAAATTAGAATGTTGCATGTTCTTCTCTTACAATCCTGTGAATTATGGTGGGTTTCCTTGAAGATGAATGTGCCTAAAATCCACGAGGAAAAGGAAGCCCCCAGAAAATGTATCTAAAAAGTATTTGTACAAACTCCATCAATGCTGTAGAATGTGATAATAACTCTATGGCTGCATTGGAGGAATGTTTTCTTATTGTCTTAGCCTTTTTAGAACAGCCCTTTATTCTATCTCACCCTGTATTAGTGTTTGGTGTCTGTCACCCCATCTCATTAGGCACGCACGTGATAATACTACGGTTATGTCCTTGGGGTAATGATGGAAACCCTTCGAATGAGAGAATGGGGTAAGCATTACACACAAAATTCTGCATCTGACATGACAGCCGAAAAATTTAATCATCAATGCAAAACAAGTTTTCAGTTCTGTATGGGGAGGGGGCGATAAAAGTTGATGAGAAAATATGCATTGTAACTAGCAGCAATCATCCACGCAGTATTGGGGGGTAGAAAACGACCGGAAGCTATATTATTTGCAATGTGCACACGACAGGGTGAAAACTGGTGAAGCATCATGATGCTCGCAATCGTTGAGAATATTTTCTCAAAATGGGAGAATTATCTGCCCCGTATAGGTTTAAATTGATATGTTTTTGGTATAGCTACTTTACAATAAACTGAGCTCTTATGAATGTGAAAGCAGGAGCATCATATTAACAGTAACTGAGTTGTGAAACCCAGTTCTGCTATAAAGATGGGCATATTCCGGGTAAATCAATACTAACAGTAGTAACAGCTATGAACGCAGTGATTTAGGGTATAAATATGTAGTTGGAATATAGTAAGATTGTTTCTCCAGAAAGTTTTTTTAATTTTCTTACGTCTAAAAATATGTTGAGATGTGTTGAGGTTTGTTCAGTTTGTTTATTTTTGTAGCAAAATAACTCTAAACTTTTCAAAAATCAAAGCTTACAGGAAAACCTAAGCATAAATTCGAATTACCGAGCCCTCTACACTCGAGCCCTACTCACACTTGAGACATTTTTTTTAATATATCACTATACTTTATCATACGCATTATAAAAAACATAGCTGCTTAATTTTTCAGAGCGCAAATAACAACAAAAATGCATCAAGCCATCTCTACAATTTTACAGCAGTAACAAAACGCGTCTTCGCTCGAGAAGACTCTTTCCGGTAATTCATGCTTTAGCCCTGAAATGGCGAAACTCCCTTGGCAAGCAGAACACTCAAGTCGTTTGGTCGGAAACAAGAAGAAAAGGCAACAGCTGTGGACGCTGGTGCTTTAGCCATTAATTCTAAATTTACCCACCTACATCATGGTCAATAACCTATCTACGAGTACTACGAGTACTGTGGTCGTTACATAATGTAGTCCATCCGGAACCATTCAATAACATATTGGACAATTATCGACTTCGTATGGCTTTTGAGAATAAAATCGAACGTTGTAATCGAATTGCATTAGTTATGTGTCCATGGGAAATCGCCAATAGTTTGTCGTGATAGTACATGAGCAATCTCTAATAAGGCTATTTTGATTTTTGATCGATACCGGGTACAAGGTGGAAGTGAGGTATGGAAACTGCTAGATAGTCAGAATAGTACAGAATTTGGTATACCTATTTATTTTTTTTATTTCGAAATAAGATTTGCCATTATCAACGTTGTCATATTTAGAGCTTTTCTGATATTTATTGTTAATTTGGCTTTCTAAATGCAACACCCTCTATAAGGTTTCTTCAATGAGTTCTGCTATTTAATAATAGTTCAACTATATGTGAATCTTGAGAATTTCATTAAATATTATGTTCGATTACAGCGTATAAATTGAATGATAACCGATTTACCTTGCAGGAATTCTCAATATATGTCAATACACTAACAAATTTAGAGAAACAATAACTGTTGAGAAATTAGTCAATTGCTGAAGTCATTACCAAACCAGAATCAAAAATTTTTGATTGATTCAAATGGAAAATGAATAATTTTGGCAATATTGCAAATGACAAATCTGGAATCTCCGTAGGTAAAATAGGTATATCCTATTTTTGTGGATTTTGTGATGATTATAAATAGCAGAAGATCTGTAAAGAGTCTGAATGCCCATAGGACTTAAAAGTAACCATTTCAAATTTTCAGAGAAGACCTTCAAAAATAAAACTTTAAAAGTTTGTTGCAAAAACACAATTACCAACGGAAAATCAAAAATATTGATTATTCAGGATCTATTTATGGCCAGCATAATGTGATTGCTCAACCAAATATTGTATTTATAGATTTATCGCACATAAAAATGGACGACGCACTATAGGCAATTATGTCATAAAATATTGGTCACGCGATATAAAAAATAAACATCCAATCACGTATTTATTAGAGCCGTGATTAATTGCGAATAAGTGTATAGTAGATCAATCACATACATCTCATTTATTATAATTCGCTTTCACTAGTCACATACGTAATGTCACATGGGATATTCGAACGAAATTGTTAAAGATGCTATCGATGTTGAAAAGTACTGAGGAAATTTTGAATCATTTGGAAAACCAAAATTATGACCGGATGTAAAGTGGGCACTAAAGTAGATGTAAAAACTTTGCACTATCAAAGTTAAAACCACAAAAACATTGCAAAAGAGTTAAATAAAAATTCTGAATAATTGTCAAAACGCAAAGAAATCAAAAACAGTACAAACATAAAGGCATTTATAGAAATTAAGATGAAAATTAAATAGTACCCACGGTTCCTCGTAGGTCCAAATTGACCAATGTTGAAAGTTGTGTGAATGGACACACAGCTTTTTTCGGGGGGGAAGTTTATATTTGACCGGATTCAGATTTAACAAAAGAAAACCTTCAAAAAAAATAACTCTTTTATATATACAAATTTATATACATCGGTTTAAAACGTATGCCGACGTTGTCCGATATCTTATTGGCCGTCATATAAGTTCCTCAGGCTCATAGCTTACCTTATCTCCTTATTCCATGTTATTTTTGTTATACCTATTTCCTTTTTATGATGGGGAATAAAATTCATAGCTTGCTTTGCTAGTCTATAGTCCGCCATACGCTGCACATGTCCGTACCAAGAGAGTTGTTTTTGTTCAATATCTTTAATGATCGTGTCGACCAGCCCCATTCTTTGTCTGATGTCCTCGTTTCTCACTACATCTACAGGTGAAATCCTGGCTGTTAGAGTGCATTCATTTCAGTGGCTTCCAACATGCTCCTGTTCCTTTCCGTTATTCTCCAAATTTCTGAACCATGGAGTAAGCTACTTTTAATTATTGCATTGTATATCTTGTATTTCCGATGTCTGATCATCTGCCTACTCCAAAGGATTCCATTTACGTATCTGATGGCTTTCTTCGCCTGTATTATTTTTGTCGTTATTTCTTTATCATCTGTTCCTGTCTTACAGAATATTATCCCTAGGTATTTGTATTCTTCACTTGCTTCTACTTTCTACAACATCTGAGCTACTGAGTTGTGGATTTCCGTACCAATGCTTGCTCAGGTATCTAGTTTTTTGAATATTTATAGTGAAGCCCCATTCGTCATAAGCTTCCTTCAGCTTGCGGGTCATGTATCTTGTCTGTCTCCAGCCATAATTGCCTGGTCATGTGCAAATTGTAAACTATAAATTGTCGTGTTCTCTTGTGGTAGTCCCATTCTCGACCATTTTCTCTTCCATTTAGTGAGTGCTCCTTTGATGTATATTTTAAATAATGTTGGGGAAATACCAAGGCCTTGTCGTAAGCCCTTTGTAACATTGAACGGTGTTGATAATTTGTGACCTGCTGTGATTCTTGACACAGAATTATTAGCGTAAAGATTTTGAACTTCTGTTATTAACGTTCGATTGATATTTGCATGTTGTAATGTTTCCCAAAACTAATAATTATGAATATTTAAAAAAATATTCAATTAATCAAACCGTATCAATTAGAGTAATGAATAGAATTTTGCGTCTCAGATTCCCAATGCTAACAACGAACAATATGTTTATCTTCATTGGAAGTGTAAAATGGTCAACATAAACACCTATTTTCTTTTAAGTAAAGTTCAGATAAGTCACTTCAGAAGTACTTAATGCGTCGAAGGCTCAAAATAGAATCTATTAGAGTGCTTTTTTCTTGGTTGGTGGTAAATATAGAAATCATTCACACATTTTCGAATAATTAACTGCTCTCTCCACCCTGGCTGGAGACAATACGATCCCCGTTTTTTATATATGTGTATGCAAGATACAGAAATAAACCGGCCAGCTGTATTAACACGGCCAATATAAAGCGAGTCATCTTGCCATTCTATTTCTTTATTATTCCTTCGGTTCTATTTTTAACCATACCAAAAATAACATCATAATATTATGTGTGTACTGTACCATTGGCTTGCTTGAATTGATAGCAGTAAATCCGAGGCTATCAGAATGATAGCGATACTAAATGACTAAATGGATGGAATAAAAATAGACGAATATGAGATTATTCATGTTATACTTTCAAATAAATTGATTATCCGTTAGAATTGCAAAATTGATGTGGACAACAATGCAATGAAAGCATTTTTTTTCATTTGTTATCTGTTTACATTTTTGCAAAATTCAGTTCAGTCAAATTTATTTGCATCTTTTATCAGTCAGGCCAGAGCTCTTATACAGCAAGAGTAGACGAACTGATCAAGTAATAACAGTATGAAATGCCTCGGAAACGAGAATTGATACAATTAAAAATAATGACAATCAACATATTCTACCCCCAAAGCTTCTCCCAAAGGAGGGTGGAGGAGGCAATGTTTTTCCAAGAAATTTTAAACGACACAATTAAAGAAGAGACCATAACCGGCAACGTTCAAAATGAAAATTTTTCCAAAAAATGATAGGTTTTCTTGATTATCCGTTAGAATTGCAAAATTGATGTGGACAACAATGCAATGAAAGCATTTTTTTTTCATTTGTTATCTGTTTACATTTTTGCAAAATTCAGTTCAGTCAAATTTATTTGCATCTTTTATCAGTCAGGCCAGAGCTCTTATACAGCAAGAGTAGACGAACTGATCAAGTAATAACAGTATGAAATGCCTCGGAAACGAGAATTGATATAATTAAAAATAATGACAATCAACATATTCTTCCCCCAAAACTTCTCCCAAAGGAGGGTGGAGGAGGCAATGTTTTTCCAAGAAATTTTAAACGACACAATTAAGGAAGAGACCATAACCGGCAACGTTCAAAATGAAAAATTTTCCAAAAAATGATAGGTTTTCTTGATTATCCGTTAGAATTGCAAAATTGATGTGGACAACAATGCAATGAAAGCATTTTTTTTTCATTTGTTATCTGTTTACATTTTTGCAAAATTCAGTTCAGTCAAATTTATTTGCATCTTTTATCAGTCAGGCCAGAGCTCTTATACAGCAAGAGTAGACGAACTGATCAAGTAATAACAGTATGAAATGCCTCGGAAACGAGAATTGATATAATTAAAAATAATGACAATCAACATATTCTTCCCCCAAAACTTCTCCCAAAGGAGGGTGGAGGAGGCAATGTTTTTCCAAGAAATTTTAAACGACACAATTAAGGAAGAGACCATAACCGGCAACGTTCAAAATGAAAAATTTTCCAAAAAATGATAGGTTTTCTTGATTATCCGTTAGAATTGCAAAATTGATGTGGACAACAATGCAATGAAAGCATTTTTTTTTCATTTGTTATCTGTTTACATTTTTGCAAAATTCAGTTCAGTCAAATTTATTTGCATCTTTTATCAGTCAGGCCAGAGCTCTTATACAGCAAGAGTAGACGAACTGATCAAGTAATAACAGTATGAAATGCCTCGGAAACGAGAATTGATACAATTAAAAATAATGACAATCAACATATTCTTCCCCCAAAACTTCTCCCAAAGGTGGGTGGAGGAGGCAATGTTTTTCCAAGAAATTTTAAACGACACAATTAAAGAAGAGACCATAACTGGCAACGTCCGAAATGGAAATTTTTCAAAAAATGATAGATTTTCTTGTTGCAGCTGTGCAGATGTCTGAATTATGTGTCTTTCCGGTATGTGGGGCTGTCATTTTTTTTTCAAAAATTGATTATATTAGACGTTCAAATTTAACAAAAGAAAAGTAGCAACATTTAAATTGGACCTTTTTCAAAAAAGCAAAAACGGTTTTCGGGATACAGCAGTGGTAAAGACTGAAATTTGTGTATTTCCGCCGCGATGATTTGAGATCTCTGAATAATAAGTACAAAGAATATACTTTGGTAATAGGGTAAGTATCTTCTGGGGTATTAGAGAACATTCAACGATTTTTCAAAAATGAGAAGTAAACATTTTTTAAAAATTAATTAACCGACTTTATTAGTTGGTGTACTAAAAAATACAAGATAACTACAGTTTCAAGAAACGGTAAAAATACTAAGAATATCTACCTATTCTGGTACTTTAATGTTATTTGTTTGTTTGTTAGATTGGGATTCATTTCGGTCACAATTAGGTAAACGCACATATTTGTCTATTGATGATTCAGAAACTTTAAAGAAAAATTTTTTCCTGAAATTTTAATTTTAAAAAGAAAAAGTTCAAAACACTAAAAATTAAATTGGTTCAAAACATGTGCGTTTTAGCGCCCTGTAAGGTCACAGTTCTCGGAGATCTGGCGTTGGCTGATCTTATGTATTATGTCGGTAATCTTTGTGTCAGTGACAATTAGTTGTCAACACATTGTGAGATTAAATTTTCGTTTTATATTTGGTTTTTTAACACCAAGCGAGATTGCAAATTTTAGATCTGGTGGTTAAGGTGGATGCATATCAGACAATGAAATTTGCAAAGCAAGTGACATAAAGTGTTGCGCACCCGAACAAACTACTTGTTCATGATTGGTCTCGTTTTTAAATACTTGGATAAACTGAAATTAACATTTCGATAATTAGAATAAGTCTGAATGTAACTTTAAATGGTGAATTGCTTGTTTGTGGTGTAAACTGTATTGTTTAAAACTAATAAAACATAAAAAATCCAATGCATGCAACGACCCTATTCTTCTTACATTATCAATAATAATTATTCAATTATACCTTTGATGAAAGATGCTGTTGAGATTGTTTTCTCAGCTATGGAAATAATATTTAATTTGTACATTATTCAAAATATCGAGCACATTTTTTATACCGCAATAAAGTTGTTTGTCAGGCTAAATCGCCAAACATTCCAAATTCACTGGCAGCCTTTAGTATTTTGGGAGAAGTATTTAGAATATTATTGATATTATGAATATGATATACGTCCGTTGACAGAAATATCGAGCTTATTCTTTCCAAGTAATAAAAAATTATCTTATAAATTGATATTATTGTTTCTATCATACTTTCATTTAAGTAGATATTTGAAAATATAATGGGGTTTCGTCATACCTCGTCTATCTTTTTTTTCGTTTGTAAACTAGGTGAAATAAAATTTTAACGTCATAAACATATGTCTTCTATCAGATCGGCTGATTGTTATTTTGACTTTTGTTCTTGTTCTCTTTGACGTTTAATGTCAAACATTTCTTTTTGAAAGTGATTTAGCCCCTTTACAATTATGTCAGTGTCAGTGTTTAGGGGTTAGGAATTAAAATTTAATTTAAATTATCTACGACATGCGTAAAATGGCAGATGACGTCAGGAATCGTGACGCAACCCCACTCGATGGGTATTCAAATTATAGAAGTGCCTTAAAATATATAAATAGCAGATGTAAGCAAAGTTTGTCAAAATATTTTGTAACTAAGGTAAATTTTTTCTCGGAAACTCAAAATAATGTACCTATCAACGAAAATTATCTGATACTCAATACAAATATTTGTATGAGTTTTTGATTAGAATGAAAAAAATGGCTGATTCTGTATTGTTATTTCCAGCCAATTATTATTCATTGTTAATTAGCGCGCCTCAATAATAATATCCTGCAAAGAGTTATTTATCTGTTGACTTAAATCTCATCTCAAACCGACTCCATCGAAAGGAACAACTCACTCAGCAGTTACTAATTGCAATTAACGAAGACTTAATTTTGATCGATTCATTCATCTCGCTCTATTTGTCTCTTAGTGCTTCTCTTCTCCCTTTTCTCTGTGTAATCAAGATAAATAAAATGGTGGAGTTGCCTTTCGAGAGTAGTAGGGTACAACCGCCGTCCCCACTATTCCATTCTAACGGGAAAAAATAAATAATGACCTGGCAATAATAATGGTTAGGAGCTTCTTGACTAAATGCCAAATAATGTGCCGAACAAATATATGCGGATTGAAATATTTGTTTTGTTGTGGTAGGTGCTCGAAATGCCATTTCAAGTTTTCCATATTAGCCAAAGGGCCAGCAACGTATTTAAAATTATTTCAAAATCCGTGAGAATGCTGATTCTGATTAGGCATCTATGCTTTGAAAACTTTGATGCTATCGAAAAAAATATTATTATTTTCTCAAGCAATTTTCAACAGATGAGCATGACAGTACTATACAACTATAAAGTAATTTCTTCAAATTTATATCGTTATATTTAGTTATTTATTACCACTAAGCTCCTCTTTCGTGAAATGGTTGGAAAATAAAAATGATTTTTTTACAGCATTCTTCGAAATATTTCAGGTCTGGTTCCAAGGACTATAATGTTAATATCTAGTTCTCCTATTAAAATTTTGCTATCCGGTTTGTTTCTAGAGTTATTCACTTTGAAAATTACAATTTGTAAAAAAATACAAATATTAAACGGTTGATATCATCGAAATCTTGGCACTTAAACTAACTTATACTATTGCTTAATTTAATATGAACACTGCTCTTCAATACATTTATCTATAGATATATTAATATGTGATTGTAGGATTGTAGACAATTTCAGGCACAAAATGTGCATGGCGGAGTATGACATTTGGCATAGTGAAAGTTTATACACAGTTAACATTTTGATGCGTTATGCGTTAATATTTTAAATTAAATTAAATTTAAAAAATATGGTTTACGTGGTAAAAGTGTATTGTGTGTTGCATAACGAACGCAATTTCGAAATTTCGAAACTGAAGATATAAGAGGACTGCATTCTCTTCATTTTGTCATAAGGGTAAAGTAATATTACCGGCGTTAAGTCAAAATATAACAATGCATTATAAAATAAATAGCTAGCTGTCATTGTGCTGTTTGAAGTAATATTACATTTTAAATTTCATATGTGTTGCAGAGGATTAGGCAAAGAACACATGCTAATGCCGTTTTTTACAAGCTTGCAAATGACGTAATATAACAAAATTCCCAAATATTATATGCAATTATTATATCTTTGACAAAAAATAAGTCAATACCGTTTGAGTTAAAAAATAATGAATTTCGGTCGAATTTCGAACACTAGGCGACCATACATATAATATTACTACATTTAAAATTATTTGAAGTCACTTATGCTGTTAATAAAATATAATTATATATTTTGAGCAATAGAATTTGAAAGTGAAGCTATTGTTATTACAATTTCATTTTTCAGAAATGCTTGTAAAGTAGCATCAGTTTGCTCCCCAGTGTCTTTTAATTCAGCGTTGTTGGTGTTGTTCTAAACACAAAACTACAGATGGTCTGGGTCAATAGCATACAATCTTGGAGGCCATAAATTTATAAGATGTTTTCATATTACACAATCCTAAAAAACAGCAGGTTCTTAGCTACAATTCTTTAACTGGTTGTTAAATGTGCTCATGTCTTTATTTCCTTCGTGCTCGTTTTGTGGAATAACATAATCTTGTAACATTTACAGGTATCATGCATTAGTAGCAGTTACAATAGTTACAGATACGGACTCTCTATTATGTATCTCATCGGAAAAAGTAATACGATTAGTTGTGGAACCGCATCAAACGAAAACTTTCTTGTGATAAAGACCTTTCTGAAAGACTTCATGTGGATTATCTATTGACCATAATTCGAAAGCTTTGAATAGGTATTGATTCCACGATTTTGAGAGAAGTGAGCCTCATCAAAAATTTTAAACGATCTTACAATCAGATCCTTGCTCGTAATAAATCTTTTTGTAATCCAGCAACGTAACTTCTACTGCATTCGTAATATCGAACATTGTACTTAACCAGTTTTGGTTTTAGATCCATGTAGCGATGATATCTACAAAAGTACGTGATGCATGAATTAAGAATTAGAATGTAAACATATGACAAGGACTTATCATTCATCATATTCATACGCTCCAGAAATTGGTAAGCGAATAAAATTGACATTGAAATCAGCTATACTAAAGCTACACAAAATGTACCTGAGTATTATTCAGAGACCACCAGTCAACATTTCCGTTTTCCATAGATATAGTACAATCCAAGTGAAGCAACTAGATTCCATTCCCTCTTTGATACTAGCATGAATTCTTAGAACCATTTATTACTTTGAAAAATATACATACCTCATACTTTACGATGTCGCCATGTTATGTAGATTGGCAAAATCTTGCTGGCTCTTGATCTACTTGCTAGTATTTACAACAAGTAAGTCTACAGGGATATCGAATTGATTTATAAATACATATGTGTGTACAGATGGCACTTGTACGGAGATATTATGTTGTATTTAACGATCGCTTTGTTGTGCGATTTATGGACGTGATTGCATGTACCTAACTAATATTATTTAATGACATTCAGGTATTTTGAACAACTAATTGTAATTTCCGTGAAATATATATTCTGTTAGAAGTCATCTTTTACTTGAGGGAGGAACAGAAAAAATATTTATTTAATTGCTCTTGAATTTCCATGAATCTGTTACCGCATCTCATTACTTGTAGATAACTACTGTTATGAATATAATGATGTACAAATATCCGTTTTGTTGAACATTCCCACCGAATAAAGCAGGAGCGCGAAGGATGACAGATAAATCGATTGCGAACTAGCTTCATTCAACGCATAATCGAATAATGATCAGCAAAAAAACGAGAAAACTATTCTACGTATATTTTTTGAATGTCAATTATGTTATTTGCCAAAAAATAAGTATTGTCTCAAAATGACATGCAAAATAAAAATAAAATCCTCTAGAAACCAGAATAAGAGAGCTATAGATAAATTTGAAATCTGGACTCCCGCGGTAGTACCTACGTTATATTACTATAAATACATATTTCCTGTACCTATTTTACAAATTCTTCTTTGATCTTCGTGTAATTATGAGATTTAAATTTACAGACAAATTTGAGTTCATTTTTCGGGCATAAACCTACTAGACTGAAGCAAGTAAGTCATAGTGACTTTGAATTTAACATTAGGTATTTTCAAGTTCTTTGAGTTTTTTTGGCTATTCGTTATACCATTTAAAGTCGATAAAACGAGTTTCTGCAAAAGCAAAAGCATACCATTAAATTAAAAAAACGGTTAATTTAAAGGTGATTCAGTGATCTTATATTTTGGGAACAATAGAATTCTGTGTAAGTAAAAGTACCACTAAAAATAAATGATAGATCTGACTTTAAATGATGATCTATCAACTAGAATTACTGTCTTATCTATTTCACGATAATGAAACGAAATATGTTTATGATTAACACTTGTAGAAAAACAGGAAAAGAAGCGTCAATTTGGCACCAACTTCAAAAGTTTTATAGTTTTTGCTATATACATATTTTTTATCTATTAATATATTTTGTACTTTCAGTTACAAATATAATCTTCATGTAATCACACTAACTTGTGATTGGAGGTGGTTTGCGCCTCTTACTGCCATGCTTACATTCTGGGTCAAGCCCGAGCCGTGGTTTTTCACTAAAGCTGTACGGTAGCAGTCTCGTGGAAAGACCTAACAAACTAACACTATTAATAATGCCTAGCAAAGTTTCTCAAATAGTGCCGTTCGGATCCGACCTTAAGCTTTAGGTCCCGTGAATGTATGAAATGGTGTATAGTTATGTTATTCCAGTTTCAGAAAATATGATAGGTGGAGCTGTGATTGATATAAATACAATCATTTGCGCATATTTTATAATCGTCTGATTTACATCATATTCACAATGTGTGTATATATTAGTTTAGTTTATATTTACAATCAGGTCAGCGTTTGCCAGATTCTTCTTCTTCTTACAGTGTCTTGCTTTTTTAAGCGTTGACGACTTCCATGTTGACCACTTCTTTGTATCTATCTGTATCTTGAGCTGCGTGGAGAAGTTCATCAGCAGATAACTCTGACCATTGTCGGAGATTTCGAAGCCAGGATAGCTTTTTGCAGCCTACCCATTTCTTCCCCTCGATCTTGCCATTCAGAATAAGCCGAAACAGACTAAAATGTGGTCCACGCATCACATGTCCCAAGTATTCCAGTTTGCGGCGCTGAACAACCACATCTCGAATGCACTTAGGCGGTCAATTATTTTTTGGTGAAGCGTCCAAGTTTCGCAAAAGTACAACAAAATAGACCATACATAGCACATGGTGAACCTTTCCCGCAGATGATGTTAAGTTGCTTGGCACAGAGTAGCGGCTTGATTTTCAGAAATGCCCTTCTAGCTATTTCTATTCTAGCCTTCGTCTGGATCCATTGACTGATTGATCCAGCTTCCAAGATATTTAAGGTGTTGAACTCTTTCTATATTTTCGCCGTCAAGTGTTATTCTTTCCGGACCACCATCCATTTTGCTAACGACCATAAATTTAGTTTTTTGATTTTCAGTCCCCATCTATAACTTTCTCCGTTTATCTTATCTAACATACATTATAGTTCTTTCAATGACTTACCTAGGAGCACGGCATCATCTGCGTATCGAATGTTACTAAAGGTTTCGCCTCCAATCTTTATTTCTTAACCAGATTATATTGTCCCTTTAAATACATTCTCTGTGTAGATTATTTATTATAAAGAAATGGCATGTATGTAGGTATTTATATTATTGCAAAGTAAAAGGTGAAAATCGGGAAAAAATATTTTTTTAAATGCATCCGAATGAGAAAAGTAAATAAATAAAACATTGGAAACCATCTAAGTGGTAATTAATAAAGTTATTTGGGATTCTATAATTACCACAATGTTCTT
Organism: Crioceris asparagi; assembly: GCA_958507055.1. NCBI lineage: Eukaryota > Metazoa > Arthropoda > Insecta > Coleoptera > Chrysomelidae > Crioceris > Crioceris asparagi. The sequence goes on along the minus strand of OY293830.1, from coordinate 10,238,579 downwards.
TATACAGATATTCTATGCATCTATGACATGGTATATTTGTACCCATAATAATAGATCGATTATATTGTCAAAGCTGAAAGCATGCATAATAAAGGACAACAAAACACACCCGGAAGCACCACCACCATTCATTGATCGTTTTGCCACTCATTTATCCATCCAAAAGACTATTAACCATTATTAGTAGGTACTTGTACTGCTTGTATCGAAGTTCTACAAACTGTAATAACGAAATATTGTTAAAATGTACTTAACAGACAAGTTTGTTTAAGCTTAAAGATCAACTCCTACAACTTGTTTCATTTTCGTTTTGTATATTATGTATATATGTATGTATCTCACTATATTTATTTAATAACATGCCCCTCGAATGCTGCCATTCTAAATATATAGTAACGACCCAAAATAACGCTTATGCATTCGAGCGTTTCCGAGCTTACAGAGTAGTTTAGATTGAGGATTCAAATAATTTATGTTTTCGTTTTTGTTGTGATGAAAGGCATTTTTGCGTTTTGGACGATAATATAGCGAGTTAGATAGATGGCTGGAGAAATTATTTGTTATTAAGGCTTGATTCATTTGAGTTGATGAAGTGAAACAATGTTGTCTGTCGAACAGGACGTTGGTTAACCTAGGTTAAGGTTGGCAGTAGGTAGGTATATTTAAAAAGAAGAAATAATAGATAATGTTATTGATTATGGAGAGTGAATACAAGGTGAATGGGTGCGTTCTGGAACACGCGTATGCTGTTAATTCATCTAAGGATATGGTATTTTGGTTGAAATTATATGATGTTGGGGAGTTTGTAAGTAATGTTTGAGTTGACAAGAGTTTTTTTTTGTTCCATTTATCCTCTGCAGTTTAAATTGCAATTTAAATTCCTCTATCAGAGTGTGAGAGATACAGTGATCGTTAGATATTTTTAACTTTAGATCTTGATACATATCCTTCAGATATCTGTAAGATTGTATTCGTGGATGACATTCAAGATCATACAAAATTATGTTTATATTAATTTAATCCAGCTCTTTATGAAAGAATCACAGATCTCATTAAAACTACACGATTTGGAATAGAAAAACAAAAAAAATATTATTCCTTGGTAACATAGCCTCTGGGAAGCAAATGGAGAAGATTTCTAGTCTCAAATTATATTTATTATCGGGTCCAGGCTTAGGATTTTTGCTTGGGATAACAGATAATGTACGAGTAGAGCTTTATATTTCGTTTTAGGCTTTGTAGCTTTGGAGATGAGGATGTGAGAATAGTAATTTCATGTCAGTTTTATTCAATATTTCCAAGACTATTGCTACATTTGACAAAAAATAAACAGTTGTTTTACCCAGAACAAGCCATTTCAATCTTTCTATTAATTTTCAATTTTGGTCCATGAAATCTATCTCTAGTATCAAATTGAACTAATTGTGCTCAGCCAACATTGCACGAGTACTAAATTTGCCTTTTTTTGTTCAGTTGATAGAATATTGAGGAGGGTTAGCTATAACAGACGGACAGAGAGACACCAGAGTATTCTTGATTTTATATAGTATCTAAGGAATCAAAAATGCTTCTTAAAATTAAATTGCTAGAATGGTATTGGTGGTAAACCAAATTTACTCTATTCATATTTAGTAAGCTTGAACATCATATACACCAAATAATATAACAACCAATATAGAAATAATCTTCGACTAAATACCGTATTTTTATCCAGATGATTTGTATACAAAAGATCTTAGAAGAATATAGTAGAGATTTGTGTAAGATTCCTTTTGTTGCCTACTATTTATTTTAAAGCTGGTAACTCATATCAATAAATAAGATTTTCCCGAATATGCTGCAGAATAAGCTTTGGGAGATTTATGATCAGCTTCATAGGCTCTCCTCCACTTTTATGTTTTCAAAAGGAACATTTGAGGCTGATTGATGACCGACACTTGTAAGAAATATATATCGACGAGCAACAAGTCTACTCTCTCTCACACAAATATACTTAAAGGCACAGACACTGACTACTACCACTTGTCAGGAGGCTGTAATAGTTGGCAAGCAGCGTCTATCTGCTCTCTCCTATCATAAATCTTGACAGTGTGTGTTGATGCATACAGATTGGTGCATTAGGTTGATTAAAATTTGAATAATTCCCATGGTGATGTATCATCACCACATTTGATACTTGGGTATCTACTTGGTTTGATGACTGATCGTAAGGAATATCGTATGGCATAGGATACTATGATGTGTGCTTTGTGATTTGGAGCCTTTCTTTGCTTTTAAGAAATAAAGGCAGTTTTAGGATATTAATTTGATTTAGAACAAATAAATGAATAGAGAAACAGATATAACTTATTTAATAGACCTGGAAGAATATTGTAAAATATTTTGGGCTTGAAGGCCTGATAGCTAAGCTGAGTCCTACAGAGCTCAACACTTTTATCTGATAATGCCTGTTATTGAAACTGATCTTTGTTCTAGTATCGCTATTTATCCATCTGACAGTCAATGGGATTATTCAAAAACCTAGTAAACCAATTTCTATGACAATTTTCAGGTTTATAATATTTGACCAGAATAGATTTCTTTAGTTTTTGCATTCCACAAGTCAGCACCAGAAGTCGAGTGTAACAAGATGATACTCGTAGCTAAAATGTTTCTATTTGAAAATTGTAGCACATTGCTGGAAAAATGTTAACCTAATCTAACCTAACCCAGATTTCTGCAGTCTGCATTAATTTTAAATCTTTGGGTAGCTCCTATGTATAGTCTATAAATCAGTATATATGAAATGCATAGCTGATTGGAGCAAATGTCGATACTTCATTATACTAGTGATTGAGGGATATTGTATGGTTTCCCACAATCCATTGATTTGACTATTTCGGCTATGCTATGGAACAGTTATTCATAATATTGTAGTTATTCAAGGAATAAAGCTTGATTAATTTTAGATCAGATAATATTGCAATACTATTTTTCAGTCATATCGGGAATCAACAAAAAAGTACCTAGAAGGATAAAAACATCTACTCCAGTGATTTCCATGTCGGAACCATAACGATAAAAACAAAACAGAATCACCCAAAAATGTCGTGTGTATGAGTGCAGACAAAATTTAATATTTTCGAAATTTGTCCAAATTCTTCCACTTTCCTTTGTAACTATCCCAAATCTCCTTTGTAATTATTGCGTTTTCTTTCTTCAAAACATTCCAATGAAGGATCCTAAAAAAAGCCCGGCCCGTCTTCCAATTTTGTCACTCTAAAAATATGCTCTTACGTGAAATTACGATATTGTATTTTTTCAAGCTATTTTAGATATTGTCTAATTTCCTTGATAATTAATGAAGATAGATACAGGTGGTCCTTGTTTTACTGAGTTTAAACAAAAAGCTTGAGGACCAAGGATATGAATATACTTAAATGTACTTTACCTCTAATATTCCAAGTCATTCAAGCTAAGACAGCACTTCTTGAGTAATGTCTTGGGTACTCAGTACTTGGGAACTTGAGATCCTCATTCGTAGGGACATCTACCATGGGCATTCTTAGTTGAGTTGCTCTTAATATGGCACCTATAGGCTTTAAGTAAAGCTTTTCATGGTACGCAGACTCCACCTGAGATGATTTTGTTATCTCTATTTCCTTCTGAAGATCAGAAGCACCGTTATCTAGAGCTTCTACCGAAGTTTCCGCCTACATGGCCTCCACCAGGCTGCCTAATACTGGATTAGCTTCATATAGATGCATGCAGTGGCAAAATTCAAAGCAATTATTGTACTAGTACTTCTGTGATAGAATAAGCCAAATTGTGTTAATTTTGCTGCAAAATCAAGTCCAACATAAGAAGGTGCAATATTCCAAAAATCATTATCAGTTGTCTAACAAATAAATATTTTGTACATATCTATCAGCTTAAGAATACACGTGAGATGTATGATTATGCGTTTGCACAAAATCCGCTTTCTCTATATTTGCCTATCAGATAGCCGATCAAATTTGCACAAGCACAATCGGGCCTTGCCAGAGACTATACACAACTTACTATCTATCCACAATGTGGGCCAATATGTCAATTTCGGTCATCTTCCAGCAAACACTATATCCACGCGAAGTTTACTCACGCCCAAAATCATACGACTCGGCTCTGTGGATTATTTCGGATAATATGTTTGACTTTACTTCTCTTTCTCTCTCTCTTTCTCCGTGTTTCTCACGATTCTCGCCAGCGACTTCCATCTTTGGCGTGATAAAGTGTTGGTTAGAAAACGGTGGGGGGTGGAGGCGTCACGGCGGCAGTAATGTCCCAATGGAATTAGGTGCGCGCAAGAAGTATAATTTGGCGTGGAGGTGATGATAAAAAATTGAATTCCTTCGCGTCCGGATTGGAATTCTGGATTGAGAGTTTCAGCGAAAATATGGTTTGGTGGTGCGGATGTGTGTTTGCCATTACGGTTCTCTCTGCTGTTCTCAATATTTTCCATATGCTATATCATTTGCAGCAGGTTGATTTTAAACTATCAATTATTCTGGCTATTTTTAGCTTTAATACTAAGCTTTCACTATTCCTCCTATCATCAGTCTGTCTTCTAACAACATAAAAAATATAATATATATTATATATAATTTCCAATGATTTTTAACACAATTTTCTTTTAAAGAAACTCTTGTCCAATGTTCCAATTATTGTTCTAATGAAAAAAGGGGGTTTCCACTTGAAGAGAAATATTTTCTTAATTTATTTTTATTCGACCTGAAAATAAAGTAATTATGTATTGGTATGCAAACGTCATTTTACACATAAAATTTGAAATTACTAAAAAAACGGTTGGATCTAGGATCTAGGTATAGAATATTATTCAAATATGTTTAGAATTAAAAGACAAATCTAAAAATGTAATAATGCATGGGTTATTCCGTTTGGAATAAAAAAAATGGCATCTACTTTCGATATAACCGGAAGTACCAAATTCCAAGTAGCCCATATTAAATTTTAAATAATAGTCAATTTTCAAATTCGGTTCACTAATAGTTTTTTTAACAGAGAAAATATACTATTTAAAACAGCTACCTATTATTTTGGAAGTATCTGTTTGAGGTTATGCAGCTTTATTCAAGTGTCATTTGTCATCAATATGATTTGGAACAGCCTTACAAAGTAAGACCAAATTCACTAACCAGTACCAACTCAACACAATGAGGACTATCAAAGAACATATGCTACTCATAAAATAAATTGATGAAGTTTAACTTTTAACTCATAGGCGGCACTAAAAGTGTCACACTGGTTGTGTATGTGATTTTTTCATGAAGTATACCAGCATGGTTTCTGACTCTTCGGACACGTCCCGGATGCATTTTTCAGTTTCCTATAGTACCTACTGGCGCAACCGAGTGCGCTACTCCTGTAGAGAACGGATGCCATGACCTTTCTTCCGTTCCCTAAGTAATTTACACACCTCACACATTTACTAAGCATGCCTCTGCGCACCTGAAAAAGAAATATGTGCAAATGCTCTGCTGATGAGATCTAAAGAGATCGAAATTGCAGCAATCCAGTTATTCCTACCATTGTGACGTGTTCCGTAGATAATGAAACATATACATAGATGTTAGAAGTTACGGCAATATTTGTGTCGAGTGAGAACTCGAACATATTGCCCTACCAACGAAGATATAATTCAATGCGGGTTTGGGTATTGGCTCACCGAGCCGTTGTTTTCATTGTTGATAGTGTATATGGTTACTTTGTTATCCTTTTATCTACCAAATGAACGATATTATATCTTATAAGTTAAATTTAATATTCCCCTTTGTGAGATGATTGGGTGAATTAGAAAAATTAATTGATCTAAAAGTTTTTCCTGAACACCATCGAGTTCTCAATCAATGCAGTAGCTTATATAGGAACTGACTGCTATCATAACATTCGTTACTTATTATCAAGAGTTTCTGTGGAAGTGAGAACTATAGTCCCCATTTCTGCATTCATTCATTCATTAGCTGTCATTAAAAAAATAATGATTATCTATTTATTGATTGGTGAAAAAAAAAAAAAATACTTACTATAGCATTCTGCCAGAAAATATCTTAGGGTCAAGCTCAACATTTGTCTAAACCAAAGATTCTATAGGTCTCAATATTTTTCTTAAAATTTCATACTCTAGTTTTCTATACAATCTTTATGATTAAACCACCTTGCATCCCTGATATTTGATTATTTATCCGGTAATAAAAACTTGTTGCCGCTACATTACATCATGTCTTCTTTATTATAAAAGAACCATTATCAAGATCTACCTACAATTTATAGTGTTTCTAATTTTGCTGAAGTTATATGCTAGATACAGTTATTTATCACCAAACATAATGATTCTATAAAATGTGGACAAGAACTACAAATTCAGATGTCAAAAACTTTATATATTTTCAAAAACATCAATTTCGTATATCTATACCACTGAAGAAATGCCAAGATGATAGAAATAAATCCAAAATTTAACGACTCGTGCAATAAACACGACAAGCTAATATTTATTATTTTCCAAGGCTAGAACAGTTACCCACGTTGACATAATGTTCTTTTGGTACACGCCATAAAAATACTTGAGGAAAATTTATATCTACATAGAAGCTTCACCTGCAAGCTTTGAAATATAAATGCATATCCAAGCTAACTGGTAAATTATGTTCTATATCTCTTTCGCATTGGAAACTGTATAAACACCGGCATAAAGAAATACATCAACAGGTGATCAGCTCGAAAAAAAATCGGTATAATAGTGTCTAAAAGAAGATTTGAGTCCATGAGTTAATACATGACGTGATTTAAATGTAAAGCTTATAGTTTTTTGTACATGCACCTATTAATGCTTTATTAAAAATTAAAATATTCATTTCAAATTCATGTATTTATTTTCAGATAACATATTCAGAAGTTAAAAATATCTCAAAATTTTAAGATTGAAATAAGAAAAAGGGTAATCAACTCATTACATTTTGATTTCGACACGTACAGGTAGAGTTCGTAACTCGAGGGTTCCATTATATTGGGTACTGTAAAACACAGCTAAGCTTTATATAAATAAGTAAAACCAAAACCGTCATGTCCCTTTTAAAACTTTCTTCTACGCGTTGTATAAACGTATAACCTATATCTTTGGACATGTATTGTTTGATACATATGTAGAATATAAGTTTCACGTTGAAATATTTCGTTAAGCCTAGATCAAGCTCAAGCAGATCTCGACTATATTGTCCCGAAAATGAAGAACACACAGAAGGTTACAAAGAGACGAGGAACACTTTGAGTATGAGCTACGTACACAAGAAATATTTAATAGTAGATAAAGAAGTCAACTTAAATGAAAAGTAAAGGTTATATACAAACTAATTGTAATAACCGAAAAAAAAACAGGTAAAACTATGGAAGAAGTCAAAAACTGGAATGAGAAAGGAAATATTTCTATTTCTTGTTATTCTCAACCTGCAGTCATCACGCTACGGAAAATATTTGTCATAAAATTCTAGCTCCATATTATTTTCAGTTGGGCAGCGTGGGGCTATAAGGGGCTTCCATTATATATTCAAGAAACGAAACCCTACGAAATGCCTCAAAAAATTTATATAATAGCTAATCTTGCAAATATATATTTCTTGTTCATCCTAAAACTAGCAATACTAATATCATTTTGACCGACTTCAAAAAAGGAGAAGGTATACAATTCGGTTGTAAGATTGATTTTTTTATGGCTGTTCGCGCGTTTCGCATAGTAAACGTACTCCGATTTAGACGATTTTTGTTTCATTTAAAAGAGGAGAGTTGAGAAATGGTCCCATATTGAGGAAAATTAAATCCAAAATCTCGTTTCCTCCAAAAACCGCTCCCAAAGGGGGTGGAGGGGGCAAATTTTCTCGAAAATCGAAAATCCGAGACGACAGAATTAACGAAAATTCCATATCCGGAAATGTTTAAATTGGACATTTTTGAAAATAATCATACGTTTCCGCGCTACAGTCTGAAATATGTGTTTCAGCTATGTGGAAGGGGCAAATTTTTCTGAAAATCGAAAATTCGAGATTTGAAAATTAGAAAGGGGACCATATCCGGAAACATTTAAATTGAACATTTTTTCAAAAGAGTTACGGTTTCCGAGTTTCGCAATGGTAAATTCTGAAATATGTGATATGCGTATTTTCGCTAGTACAAGCTAAACCTACCTATGACATTTTGGGTATTAGTGAACGTTCAACAATTTTCATGACTAATTTTACACTCAAAAATGTGAAATAAATATTTCTTACAAAAAAATAGACCGACTTTATCAGTTGTTGCACTGAAAAATACAAAATATTATTAACTGTATTGGTGCTGGTTCTTTTGGAGTTGGTGCCTACAACAACAAACTACAACGGCACAACTTCAAAATTATCAGCACCAATAGAATTAATATTATTTTGTATTTTTCAGTGCAACAACTGATAAAGTCGGTCCAATTTTTTGTAAAAAATATTTATTTTCATCTCCGATATTGCTTGATTTAAAGGCAAGTATTTTTTTAAAACAAGTTTAATGTAAATAAGATCTAAATGCTTCTAAACAAATTCTTTGCTCTTAAGAAAGTTTATTAAAGAATGTGATATTACATATTACAAAATAGTTGAGTTTAATAGTATTGTCAATTTTTTTTGCAAATTTTAGAATGCTCTGAAGTTTACATTTTTTAGGAGCATCAACACTCAAATCTGCATTATACACCAATTTGATAAACTATTTCTTGGAAAACTTTCTACTTTCAAATCGACATTATTTTGGAATGATGCATTCCTCCCATACTTGAGACTTCAAATAATCAAAAGATTAATTATTCAATCGTAATAGTAAAAAAGTGAGGTATTAATTACACAGGGTGAGCATAGATTCCTCAACCTCGTTGTTGCGTTTATACAAAGAATACCGACATTCTGTTTGAGCCATTCTGTATGATTTCATAGTTATTCAAAATAATTAGGAGTTTCCAGTTGACAATCTCAATATTTTTCATCCGAAAAACAAAAAAATAAATAATTGGCTGGTCTAAGCTCTTTCTCTTCTCAGAAACTTCCCCTCTCCTCCGAGCAACATTAAAGAAATAGTACAAAGGTATTTATCAAGGTTTATTCAGAATTTAGGCCTTATACTAGTTTACTGGTTTAGACATATCTAGTATTATTGGGCATATTTTATAAAAAAAAGATGTTTTTCAATTTTTCTTCGAAGATCTAGCGGTAAAGCTAGATACTGTACTTCGTTTCTACAGTTTCACAATTACTAAATAATAAAATAAATATTGTTTCTTTTTTGAATTATTTATCGACTTTCCTTTTATGTCAGTCAATGTCTCATATTTCAAGATATTTCCTGTGTGGTGCTTGCAATTCAAGTAAATCGTCAAATAACATTTAATCCGAAATATACCTCATTTAATAATGACTGAATAACCATACTAAACATATATCTAGAAACGGTAGATTCTCATTAACAATGGGACCATTATTGTAGGTACCTACGTTATCATCTATTCATAGTGGAACTGATGTGATGTTAAAGCGCTGACAGTATCAAATAATAATCATAATAATAATAATACATAAAATAATAATTTGTCTAATTTGTAAAATTAAAATAGAATAACGGTCCAATGAATGTGCATATAATTTGATAAATTCCCAGATTTACATCGTAAACTGGAATAAATCAAACCAATTATTTTGACAAAATAATACCCAATTAACTATAGAATAATATTTTATTGAATTTGTCAATGCGGTCGTATTACGTTTCGGACCTTTTATGTCCTCCGATTTGCCATTATTATTATTATTATATGATAAATATCAGCAAATATATATATATATACACATATATCTAAATTCACTCTCAAAATTTGTACATTTCGAAAAGGTATCAGGGATTTCATTTTTCACTAATGCACTAATTATGACCGACAGCTGTATCATTGTATCCGTCCACTTTTTAATTGGATTGCGAAAAAGCCATTTTGGTTTTTGTACTTTACTGGTGCACCATATCCATTCATGCTGTTAGAAGATAGTATGCATTAAAAGTTGAAGTTATCGTGATACAAATTATACGATTGTAAGTGCATTCTGGATATGGTTAAAGCAAAATTTTGTAATAAACAGGTTATAATTTTCGAAAACTAGTTATCCCGAGGTAATATTGGCACAGAACGACAGCCAGACATACAGGTAGACATAGGTACTTATGGATGAAAACATATTGTTTGGAATCAGGAGAGTCTGAAACGTGAACATCTGTTGAAAACCGGACATGGATTCTACAAGATTAATATGCTTACCTTACATAGATAGTTGGGGTAGAGGTAGAAAAGTTATTACATTTTAATGAAATTTACCAAATCACTTACATTGGATATGTAACTGGAAAAAACTAGCTTTAATGTGAAAAAGTCCAGGCTGCTTTTTTAACATTTTAAATATGAATCCAACGTAACGAATAGCGTTGAGCAAGAGAAAAGATGCAAGCTCTCCAAGCTTATCTTTGATTGAAGTTTCATTTCGGTTATTTACTTTACTTATCAAAGTATCATTTTATTACAAAAAATCTAATCAGTTGTGTCTATTGCCATTAGCCTCTGATTATAGCACATTTATCAAAAAATCAAATTTTCTCTCAAGTTATATACAGGCTCAGTTAACCAAGCTCAAGCTATTTTTACAAGCTAATATTTTCAAGGATTTTCACAAGCTAATATTTTTAAAGTTACACCAAACAAGTTTCCCTACCTAACCTACCTAATAAGGTTTCAGATCAATAAATCCAATTTTAGGTATGTAGCTACATTCATCTGTTTTCTACATAAAACTTTCCAGACGTAAAACACGTCACACGAGTATCGTTACGATAAGGACACTGCGTTGTCTAAAATTAAAAAAGTCACGTAGCACAACAACAACAACAACTGTGCTTTAAGCACGATGCCATCAACTTTCCCTCCACAAGTAATTTTTTCATGCCAACTTTTCTAATGACCGTAATAAGGAACTTTTTTTTCAGCATGGGAGAGATGCTATACTTCAAGATAGAGATACGACATCTTAAATGTCTGCTTCAAAATCCCTTTAATAACTTCATTTATCACTGCGGGCATCAGAAAAATAAATTCCTAATCTCTCTCTTCTGAATATATTGCGCTTGCGATTCTTGAGTTAATAATTGCCTTTCTGATAATGTCAGGGGATTTTAGGTTTTTGTTACATTTCAGACAGTTAAAAGCTTCCCCAAATGGTCTCATAAAAGTGCCATTCTATAATGGTACAAGCTTTTTATATCATATAGAAAAGATATGAAAACGCAACAAGTGCCACAGAGGGATATTCCTTAATATATATAAAGCAATAATGTTACAAAGATTTGAGTTTATAGAATGTGTTTTTTAGACGATCGTTTTTGATTTGGCATGATTTCGCCCAGTAATTAAAAAAAACACAATCGAAGTATGCTATGTAAATAAGGGAACATATTCGCATATCTTCACTTAAATCATATGATATTGCACATAATATTAAAACATAATATGTCAGTTTTTGAAGCTAGAATATTTAATTGATCCACAAATGAAATACACAAATCCGAACTAATTATCTATAGAAATATTTTCGATCTTCACTTTGAATATTTAACCTTGTTTATTGTATATGAAAAAAAAAACAAAATATTCACCTCAAAAAATTGACAACTGAAGTGAATTGATAATTTCCAGATTGCTGATCAAATCTCAGTTGCAGGTCGTTCGAATCATTCTGAAATTATTGTTTTAAAAGCACCTAGAAAGAGATAACTTTCTGCAGTAGTAAGTAACGCTTGTCTAAATATTTCTGTATAGTTCTTTTCACAATAAATGGTATTGTCTCTACGACTGCAATAAAACTACCGGGTGTATTCCCATAATGTACATACTCCGCAAACAAATACACTACAGGATCTAGGATATAGGAAGGTAGTTTAATTAAAATTAAAATTATTCAGGTATTTAGGAAACAAGTTATCTTACACAAATTGTATGTTTAAATAATATAGTTAAAGACATGAAGACATGTTAATTATGCCGTAGAAAAAAGATATTTAAACACTATTATACTATATTATGATCGCACGGTGACCGACAGTTTATTGCATGTTTATGCCCGACCTCTAATAAAACGTCCCAGGTAAAAAATGCAGTCAATCATTTATTCCGAAAAGAACTTGAACTTGATTGGTATATCATTTTCACTACATTGTCTAACAGGTTCATTGGAAATAGATAATCTATTGTTTGGCTTACCAGGCTTATGTTTGAAGTATGTATTTCAAAATTAGAAGATGTAGGTTAGAACTGAAACAATGAACATCATTCTGACCTGACCCAGAATCTGGTATTTATACGTAGTTTAGAGAGTACTTTCTTAAGAATTCTGCTTACCTATCAGAAATTGGTATGGAGTAAATACATTTCACCAGCTCACTATGGATTGAATGACTCCTTACGAGTTTCACCAATGAAGTTGAGGTGCTCATGAAATCAATGCTTGATTGACTTTTTTTTCTTTATCACAATTTTAATTATGTTCTTACAGCTGTCTACTGTATGAATGGATTTTGCTTCGAAATATCTCTTATTAGAAGCATAAAGAAAATAATTCAATAATACTCCACCGAGTTTACTGAAAAATATCGAAGCTAAAGGAACAATTGTAAGAGAAACATGTGACACACAGAGAGGAATAACATGTTTCTTTTCATTTTTTTTTCTTATGCCAACGTTATATATATATATAGACTTTCGGTCGTTGTATTTTCAATCCCTGCCTCGAGGCCATTGTGTTTGTTCGAGAAGGCCGAAATAGATTTTTATCCACCATATAAGACATCTTGAAAGTTTTCGATTTGAAGCAGAAAACTTTCCGCCTGCAAGCGACTTTTTACTACACAACCCACACTCAGATGCTCCTTTATTGTAGGTAGGGATATGTTTGTAGTATTATAGTGATATATGGACAAGAAGATCAGAGGGGTGGTTCTCTTTTTAATTTTGTAGGCTATGTAATAAGAATTTTTCAATTCGCGAATAAACGGGCAGACAGTGGAAAAATTTACATTTTTCAATAGTTAGGTAGGCGTTATCTGACAAACAGATCGACTGAGAAATAACTTCTACAGCCAGAGAAACCATTATTCATAAATATTTTTTACAAAAAATTGGATAGACGTTATTAGTTGGTGCACTGAAAATTAAAAGATAATATTTATTATATTGGTGTTGGTACTCGTGATGGTACTTTTGAAGTTGTGCAATTGCAGTTAGATTGATAACTTTTGGCACCAACTTCACAAGTACCAGCACCAATAGAATTAATATTATTTTGTATTTTTCAGTGCACCAACTAATAACGTCGGTCCAATCTTTTCTAAGAAATATTTATTTCTCACTTTTGAGTGTAACATTAGTTACGCAAATCATTAAACTTTTAGCAATAGCATTACCCATGTATATTATTTGCTTGTACTTGTTACTATTTTAGACTTTACCACCACTATAACTCAAAAACCGTAGCTCTTTTTAAAATTTGTGAAATTTTATTTTATTTTATTATTTCTTTAATTCTATCGTCTCATATTTTTGATTTTCGAGGGAAATTGTCCCCTTCATCACCTTCGGGGGCGTGTCTTGGACCGAAGGAGATTTCAGATGTAAGTTTTTACGAACATAGGGCCATTTCTAAAGTCTCCGCTTTCAAATGAATCAGTACCATCAAAATTGGAAACATACTGTCGAATTGTATACATCGTTCCTTGGGTTTGTCGGTCAAAAAGATAAAAAAATTGATGGCAGATGATTTTAAGCATAATTATGTACTTCTACCGGGTTTTTACTCGATTTTGCCTCCATTTCAAGGTTATTTTCAACATTTTTGATATCAGTTATGGAATAGGCCAGAAGCCATCAAGGGATCAAGCTCCAGGCATTGCGACTGTGGCAGGAAACCAGAGGAAAGTGACAAGCCAAATGATTCCTGAAAAGCTCCTCAGCCAAAATGTCCCGCTAAATACTAAATCAGTGTCGGAAAACGACAAAGATATTGGCAGGGATGCTGACAGGACACTGTAGGCTTAGGAAGCACATGAACAATATGGGCCTGGAAGAGGACGAACTTTGTAGGTTCTGCCAGGAAGAGGAGGAAACCGCAGTCCACATACTCTGCGAATGTGAAACCCTGGTAAGAATGCGATTTCAATTATTCGGGAAAGAGAAACCGAAAACAGAGATCTACTTGAAGGATTCGGTATCTAGACTGCTAAGTGCTAAAAAGGATAAATCTAGATACTGCTGAACTATAAGGCAATGGAGAATCACAAGAGACTAAAACTGGTCGCGGTGGGCTAAGACGCGCAGCCACTACAACAAATGTAAATCTATATTTAATGATAATAAATAAGTTACTAAATATTTTATATTTTTCTAAAGAAATCTTCCCACCTATTTCTGGATTGGTTTTCGGGATCACGGTTATTTTTTATTCATCTTCTTTAAACAAACATAAAAACTCTGTTTCTACTCTTTACTGTTCCATAAAAACAATTAGCCAAATGACAGCGACTTAATATTATATTTTTCCCTCGAAGTTCCTCAAACGTTGGTAGAAGTATTTTATATAGCTGCAGGCGTGAATTTTACAAATTTTCAATATAAACTTGGAGAAGCGCTCGTGTAGTACTTGGTGAGATTCTAATTAGGAGAAGCGATGATTACAGCATCCAGACAGTGTGTGTGTCTACTAAAGCACGAAAGAAAGAGAACAAATATTTGGTTTCTTGTATCGGATAAGATAGGCAAGAAAGAAAGTAAGTAGCTGCTGTGGAAGAGGAGGGTGGAATGTATCCGTTTTAATATAATGATTGTGTTTGTTGAAGATAAGATAAATGAGTTCCAGAGCTAGGGCCATGATATTGGACTCTCGTTGTTGCGTTATTATGAACACAACATAAACGCCTCGACTGACTGATAAAATAAAGCACACAGTAAAGTGAGACTAATGTTAAGAAACACTGGAATGTTGATGTTGATTATTCATATACTTGAAACCTTGGCCATTAAGCTTAGAATTTGAAATCTGTCCTATATCCTACAAGCCGTGACTGTTAGTTTATCACAAAGATTTGAGAATTCTAGGGGCCAATCTAAGTTAAAATAGGTATAGCTTGCTGTGTATATATAATCGTTATATTCGATCTCTAGAACCAGATCTAATAGTAACATATCTCAATAGACAAGTAAGATTCAGATGGAGTGGTTCAGTCTATATAAACCACACACAATTTATTTTATGGTTTGTGGTACAGCATCAGTGTGGATTATCTCCGGACTGTGATGACCCTTAAGAGGTATATCTCTACGACGAATACTTATTCCCGTGTACAATGGGAAAATGTAGTAGTTTCCTTATCTAAGGCCCACTAGCAGTTCGTAAACTAACCAACAATGACTAAACAATAGTTTGAGACACAAAATTTAGGTTGGGTTTGAAGTCATTTATCTCATTGAAGCCCCCCTATAAAACAATATATCAAAAGTATGCGATGGCCAGCGAAAGATGACTTTCGTTAATATCTTTCACTATATGTGATTTTTTCCGCACCTTCTTACCATTATTGAGCGATTCATAACGATTACCTGTGCTATTTCATGATTTAATTTATTATATTGTATGCTTAAATATAATTTGGGCTAT
Organism: Crioceris asparagi; assembly: GCA_958507055.1. Lineage (NCBI taxonomy): Eukaryota > Metazoa > Arthropoda > Insecta > Coleoptera > Chrysomelidae > Crioceris > Crioceris asparagi. The sequence goes on along the minus strand of OY293830.1, from coordinate 10,222,788 downwards.
GTTCAGCCAACGACAAAGCCTTCAATATCTGTCATATATAACGTATGAAATTGTGTGCTTCAGATGTTGAAGATATTTGAATATTTTATTATTAATAATCAATTAATCAATTGTTTATTGTTTTGTGAGCTTGTACTCGTATATTAACGATTCAGCGACAGATGTCGCAACCGGTACTAATCCGTCAAATTAATTCGGGCAGTTGATTTTTGAGCCCTAATATCTGAACATCGGAAAGACCAAACAGATTTATTAGATAAATAGATAAACTTAAATTAAGATATTCGAAAGTCGCCTACCTTGAATAGTGTAAATTACCATGCAAGTTTTTATATATCAAGTCCAATTTGACTGTTTTATTTACTCGGTTTAAGAATCCAAGAGCATCAGAAATCTTTATAATCAAAGTCAACAGAATATGGGAATATTCACAATGGAAATATTGTTATCTATACTTTTTATATTCTTCCCATCTGATAGAAATTTGTTTTTTTATTCGGGAAGCGTGTCCAGCATATTTAAAAATAACCGACGGTCTGCTGAATATCAGGGGATGAGAGAGAATTTTTTGATTGAAATATGTCGGAAGAATTCAGAATATGACGTTAAAATTTTGCACGGCAATTAAGTTACGCTAAAAAAATTGTAAGCCTTAAAAGTTATTTCGATATTGGATTTTTAGGTGCTGTAGAACTTTTGTTCAAATGAGGGATATTTGATATATGGGCAGTAAAGTTGTAAAAATCCTGGTTATTATTTACAGATTCCAAAAAAACAAACATTTTATCGTTCACGTAATATGAGCTCTTCATCGAGTGATCAAAAAAAATAATCGAAGCTTACCATGTAATTTGATGAAATATCACTTGTCACTTTTCATTGTAAAAATTAATAGTTTGAGCTTGAAATTTAATCTAAAACATCTTCACTATATTATCACTATCTCTAACTACAAATATGCTGCAAAGACATAATGAGAAAGTCATGTCAGAATACAAAGATGTTAAGAAGAAATCGCAATTAATATCTATTTAAATAGAGCAGTTAGTTGGTGCACTGTAAAAAAAACCGTAATTCATTATTTTTTCACTTAAACGTTATTGAGTGTTTTTGCCAAAGAGATAATAGTTGCTTATAATTTTTGGCAATTTTGTTCAATTTCGTCAGTTGCAAGCTTGTACAAAACGGCATTAGCGTGTGTTGTTTGCCTAATTCCTTACAATACATATGAAATTTAAAATTTAATGATAGTAACAGTTCAAAAACTACAAAAGTAATTTCAGATTCGAAATGTTTTGCATTGCAAAACCTGCGTTGTAAATGCATTAATCCACTATCAGAAGTATTAAAATTTCTTGAAATGACATCAAGTGTGCATTTAAATTTATCCCTCAAAATAATTACATCACTTTGTGATGACTTCACACTGCAATTGGGTTCGTTATGCAACACACAACGCACACCTACCACATAAACCATATTTTTTGCATTATTTTAATTTGAAATATTAATGCATAATATACATCAAAGTATTAACTTTTTGCACTACCTCACCATATAGAATTTCGCTATGCCAAATCTCATACGTCTCCGTGCAAGTTTCGGCATCAACTGCAAAAGTAACAGTAACATCATTGGAATTGATATTTTTTTGTATTTTTCAGTACCCTATTGCTCGAGACATGTTGTAGTAATCTTGCCAATGTACACAAATTCCGACTGTTGAGGAAATATAGTCTGTACAGTTTACTTATAAGCTGATTCGGAGAACGTTGAATAAGTGTGTTTTTCTCAACTGGTTTAACCAGACAAACAACTTAACCAAAGGACAAACCCAAATACATAACATATTTAAGGGCCGTTTCTCAGCTTTTATAGGTATTTACCTAAAACGATGAAATAGATATTACAGGATAAAATAAATATCTACTTATTATGTTTTTTATCCAGCAAATTTAGATTTTGGAATATTACGTTATTTTGAATATGTACCACAATATCATAGATATTACATTACAAAGTGACTCAAACTCAAAAAGAACTGGACTGATTTCACTACTTGATATCGCATGAATCAAATAAAATATATTTTTAAGCTCTGTTATAATTTCGATAAATCGATTTTACACCCTGTTTAGAGAATCGAAAATAAGGACCAAAAATAGTTTTCGTTTTGTCTTACTAGATGGCGCTTCTCATTTAATAGTGATAATTCTTCCATGATCTATTATTCTAAAGTGGTAGGTGGTAGAAACGTCTGAAAATAATATATTTATCGTTATTTGTAATAATTAATCATAGATTATGTATGTTCAGACATTGTGTTGCTAATATTTTCGATGCCTACCTACATCGTGTCTTGCACAAATGCAAAATCTTTTTGATATCTATTTACATTATTTGTTGTCTATAAATAATACATTTTGTTTGATTAACGCGTTATTCTTATGATAGTAATTCTGGTATCAATATATTAAATAAATTATTGCTGAAATAGTGCTTTCAATATTCGTTCATCAATATCCAAGCATACCTACCTATATCTTATCTGCTCATATTATGTGATAATAATTCTGCCTCATTTAACCAAATATTAGCTTTGTTGTCATAAAATAATCACCATATGCTACATAACACATGGTTGAAAGAAATTGTATTAATGTAAAAGTATTCTTTTAGATAAATATAATAGTAGGAAAAATGGATTATTTATTTTATTCTGGGAAATTGATACATTCTCGTGTAGTTCTAAATTGCGTACAATATTATAACGATGCCACAAGGATTTCGCTATGTTGCAATTTCGACCTGTTGAATAGTTGTTTTCGGCATATGATGATTGGATATGTAGCTCGCCGGCTCGGTGCAGTTACATATTTTGAATACATATTAGATTATCTAAGCACCACTGTGAATGATGATATTCAACCTTGTTAACGTTCATAGCTGCTGTCTGCTACAGATTGTAACAGATGCAAACTTGATTTATGTTAGTTTAGATATCACCATTCCTTCCATAAATCTGCGAATCCAATGGTTCAAAATTAAACAGATCTTTTGAAATAATCTATAAACATTTTGGCACTTGAAACTGGCTCTTGAAATAAGAGCTGCAAATTCACTGGCAATGGATAATACAAAAGATTTTCTCTTTTCACAGACAGACAGACCGGCGGAGAGACAGACCAATGACTGAAAATATATTTTTTCTGACAATAAGTTAAATCCACCTATGAAAGAGCAATACTGTGGATAACTTAAACCTTGCAATAAGATGTTTCTAATGAAATATGTGAATATTTCAACTGTAAAATATGTTGAAATATAAATTTCTTTGATCATCAGTAGATAAATAGGTAATAAATATTATTACCTTGCCTACCAACGAAGACAACAACTAATCGGTGAGCAAATACTCCATCCCGCATTGGTTACATCATCGTTGATAGGTGTAATATGATTGAAATAGTATACAATAGAAATATCACAAAACCTTTCAACCCTTATGCTTATTTCATTCGGTAACCCGTTGGGTTTCAGTCGGTTTAGTGTCGACTTCTCAGCGGTGCTTTGACTTTTTCGGACACATCCACAAGTCATATGTGTATGTGATGAGTTCTAATGTGAACGAAATCGGCGATCATAAAGGTAAATCCTTTGAAGAGAGATATTTACTTCAAAATTTAATAACTTCAAGGGTTATTCCTTGGCCAAATCAATCTTGGTTTTATGTAAGGACACAAATCCGTATCAATCGTCTACATACGGGCTGTTTCAAATTCGAATCTCACCAATGGGATCTTGGAAACTATCGGGGATACGAAGATGGTTGAATTGGGGTAAAGATGCGCATTTATGTGCTAATAATACGCCGTATAGAACTAATTTTTAGAAAATCTTTTTTTCTTGGCTTTATTTCTTGATGAATTTCTAAATAAATAGTATATTTACATTGCCACTTCTTTCACTCTTTCCAATGGTGTTAATAATTTTATAACCTAACGGTTCATCTATCGGTAACTATCATGAAATTATTTTTTTCTTATGAGGGCCATAATGGCGTTCTAAAAATTTGAATAGCCCTTTTTATCAATATAAGTTGTTCTTGTCCTAAAAATACGAGAAATTATATAAATTAATAATCAAGTAGTTGGCTTTGATTAAAAACAGTGTGAATACATTGGAATTGTATATTAACATGTTCCTTCAAAAAAGCCCAGAGAAAATTATGTGGACACTACTAATAAAGTATAATAAATATTAAGTTAATTGGTTGTTAATTTGTTTATTAATAACGCAAAGTATCCAATCGAAAGCGACAATCTTACTTTTGCGATCAAAAAACACATGCTTTTTTAATGTCACAGTTACAAATAGCTGCAGCACTTTATTATTTTATTTTATTTGAATTTAGGAATTAGTTACTTTGCAATCGACTGTAGAAAAATTATTGTTACACTGTTCATTTAAAGTAAATAAGTATGTATTGACAATTGACAATAGTACAGAATGTCATTTACATGTCACACGGCAACTTCAAATTTGTGGAATGACATTATGGCTTCCATAAGAAAAAAAGCTCACACCTATCTGAAACGTCAGGTTACAAAACTATTAACGCCATTGGAAAGAGTCAAAAAATTGGCAATGTAAATATGACATTTATTTTGAAATTCATAAAGAATTGAAGCCAGAAAAAATAATAAAATGATTTTCCGAAATTTCTGTTTTTCCGAAGATCTCCGGATCCACTTGAAATTTTTAAACTTTCTAAACAGTATATTGTTGAGCACATAAATGCGCCCCAATTTAAATATATTTGTATGCCCTTCAGTTTGCGAGATCCCAATGGTGAAATTCGAATTTGAAACAGCCTGTATATACTACAAGAACACCGAATCTTCAGTTCTCATACTCTAAACTTCAATGTCAAAAATATACACATGGGAGTTTCCGTATTATATTTGAATAGCACAGTAGGAGTGATTGAACAATTCATTAATCAAAAATGACAATAAATACAACCCTAAATTTTTCTAGCAATTAATACCACTGGCAGATATATAATTATTTGGAATTTTCTCCTGTCCCATCTATGAAAATGTCAAAATTCTTCAACATGTTCATAAATATCTCCTGGTAAAAATTCTTTCACATTTAATATTTGTCGTAACACATACCTACTGAGGGAAAACGCGAACATATCTATAGCTACCTACCTCGATACATGTCACATGTAATATTATTTAATGAAACAATAAATCTTCTGTGTATAGCGTTTCTTCGTAAAAGGCCAACCAATTCCAGCTGACATTTCACATGGCGCGTTCTTTTCCTCTACCTATCTACCTACATTCCTGCAGAGAGTCGAGAATCACGTCCCCATTTTTCTGGGAAAATGACCGCGAAAGAAAAACCATTAATCATCCGGCACACACTTAAGCTCGCACCAAATCCCATAAGGGTAACATAAAAAAATATGTGCGGAAAATATTCCGGTCAAGCTGCAAGCAAGAGGCAGCACACACATTCACAAAAGTGGGACTTTAAAAGGTCCGAAAGCATAAAGCTTTGGTGGATTTGTATCATTTTACTTTTCTTGGTAAATGGCTCTTGATGGAAATTTATGATAGAAGTAAAAACAGGTTTGGTATTTCTCACAAAATGTGGCTTATCTATCTATATATTTGTGGTTACCGTGGCATGGCGCGTCCGGCAGTCAAGCGAAGCAACCTTCCAATTTTCTCTCCCTGAAAACTTAAAACCTTTAACCTTTAAATCAATACACACATTTATAAATAGCCATCTCAGACAACCCGTTCTCAAGTGACGCGCTCCCCAACGAACAGCATCTGACTTTTGTTGAGCGACTTCGAAAAACAGAGGTATTATACAATTGATCGTTATGTTTGCTTTTTTATGTATATTCACGCTTTTTATATAGTAAAAGTATATCGATTTTGATGATTATTTATTCATTGAAAAGGAGTGTTGAGTGATGGTCACCTTTTTCTGGTCTAAATCCAGCTACGTTTAAACTGGACTTCCATGACATTTCTAGAAACCGATAACGTAGACTAGGATACTGTGAACCGTCGCGCAGGTAGAGGTCACCATGAAAAGAAGGTTGGACAGTTGACATTTTGGCAGGGGAAGATGTATGAGAATGAGAGATGAGAAGTAAATAGTGTGGAATAATTATTAATAGATTCGATTCTTTCGAGCCAGTTTCTCTCAAAATTCTTGTTTTTTTCAAAATAACGGGCTTTAACTAATTGCATATGGAATAATATGTGTCCTTGAGAAATGAGGACTGCTTGTTCCTTATTCCTCGTTTCATATAAATTCCTTGTTAAAATGAGGAACTTTATTGGCTCCTTGTTAAAATAAGGAACCTTATTGGCTCCTTATCTCAAGGAAGTTCTCGAGGTACCTTAAGGGAGCCAACCTCACCTCAAAGCAGAGAAAAGGTATAATAACAAAATAAATTTTCTATGATTATAACCTTTAAACAGACCGTTTTGAGCTTGGAGAATAAATAATTTGAATCAGATTTTATTACGGAGAATAATGGACAATCATTTCTTGAATCAATCCGACGATGAATTTGAGAACGAAGATATTCGGTTGCGACTTGGTAAAAGGTTTATCAGCAATAAAGAAGATCCATTCGAATTTTTTGACGTAGTTCCTTTTCGAAAAAGGTATATAGGTACATATTCAGTAGAAGGGCTGTTGTCGACATCTTATAACCTATGGTCAATGCTCAATTAAGGAAATTAAATCGCTGAGGTCTGCCTGTTTCTCTCTTGATGCAATTGTTAAAAACTTTACGGTTCTATGCAACAGGCAGTTTTCAGGTTTGTAGATAAGTTCCGTTAATAACACTTTCTCCTTTTCTTTGTAGTACACTTATCTATCCATATATTTCTCCAACAACGAAAAACTAACCTCACAAATGAAGAATGAACGGGACGCTGGACCTCACCTATTTAGTAATTAAAGATGTTGCCATTAGATAGTTACAAAAATCCCTAGTAAATATCTTTCTTTTGGAAGGAGGCGTTGAGATTGGACTTGGAAATGAGGCACCCTCAATAAGGGTGCCTCAACACCTGAGATAAGGACGTACAATGAATTCGGCTGTAAGACATATAGGTATAGCTATAGGTACAACTGACAATGTGTCTCTTCAGTAAGTCATTCTAAATATATCTCTGCAGATATAATCTGACAAATTCAAAAACTAATATTTGCAACTCACAAATATAATATGAGAATATTATATATATATATATATATATATATATATATATATATATATATATATATATATATATATATGTATCTGTCACCGACTAGCAGAGTAACTCCACATATCAAAGCTTGGCGGTTGAAATGAACACGAAATTTCTTGAATAATATAGACTGAGATAGGAATATAGCCAAGAGTTGGCTGAAAGCTAGAACTGTTGGGTGGGGTACGGGGAGGAGTAAATTCTTCTTCTTGCCGATACGCTCGGCTAACATTTAGCACAAACACATTTGCGCGCTCTCTCTCTCTCTCTCTCACTTAACTCTACTAGACCCACTTGTTTGCACAAATTAAGTTTGTTTGTCTGGAATTAAAGGGGAATTAGCTAGTTGAAAACGACGACATTTCGCGAATATTCAGGACCAAGTGGTTGGTTGGTTGGTTGGTGGTGGTCCTCCTTGGGCGGGTGTGAAACTATTTCCAACACGACAGCTACTACAACGACAATGAATTAATGCGACTATGTTTGGAGGGAATTTCACTCACGTAAATGATAGATGAATGATATAATAATAATATTGTTGAAAGATAGACAAATTACCTGTATGTTGTTATATAAACTATTCGCTTCTAATCATGTTGTTCTCTGTATGATTGTATTTCTATCACCAAAATGGAATATCAATTACAAATTAATGGAAGGTATACATTATACAGGGCGAGCATGCATAATCGATAACACCCTTATTAGAGGGGACGTTAAAATAGTTACAGGTACAAAAAAACTGTAGGCACTTGGGATTTAGAAATCAACTAGAAATGTATAGGATGTTCTGCAATATGGTATTATAGTTTAAATTAAGAATCTACCTTTCTTCACGATTTCACCAATGTAAACTTATACTGGGTTACTCAGGTGTTTTCAAAAGATAGGTACGATGAATTTTATTAGAAAATTGTAATGATTTCATCGTTCTAAATATCACTTAAATAATAATATGAAGTGAAGTTTTGCATAAGGGTCGATTTTGCTTAGTTATGGTGTTTTGTAGTAATCGCATCAATAATATAGCGTTAATTCTGTACAGGCAAAGTCAAAACTCTAATAGTTACAACCTTGTTTCGATCGGATCACCCTATATGTTATATCAAGGACAAAAAAGACCGTTATTTTGTATTATTTTCTCTACTACTAAAACTATTAGTTTGGTTTCCAGTACTAATTTTAAGTATCCATAGCCAACCAAGACAGTATTCTATCCTAGATAAAATAGAAGAATTTTAAAGTATATAAATATTCTATCAAAATTAAGCAATCTCAGGTAAGTAGAACATTCTCTCAGTACCCATACTTTATTTTTATTTCTGGCCTAGGGAGTATTTCAGAAAAGTCCATTTAAAATGATGGTACTCTTTGTCGGTGATGTAAAATGTAGGGTGATCTATATAAATAAAATGTCGCCATAGGTATCAGTCAGCTATAAACCCGCATGAGATGTTTCTCCAGAAAACGTTGTCCATACATAGTGTTCAGGTATATCTAGATTCTCAACAGAATTTGGTGATGCAAGGACTCAGCTAGATTGCGCTCTCGCTGTCTGAATGGTTCTTTATATGGCACGAATCCGTGGTAGTTTTGCTGACATACTTATTCAATCGCTGTTCCATGACAACGTGTATACATAAGTAGAACTTCATTGCGTCGTTCTCAGTTCCGTCAAACTTTTGACTAAAAAGTATTTAATAGTAATAACTATGAATCCAAGGTGATTTTTGAAATTCAGCTTCTCACTAGAAAACTGAAGTGCGAAATTCTCATAAATAATTAGTAAAACGCGATCATCAAAAAAAGTAGGCGTAGCGTACGTACAAAGGACGGATACCTCGATCCCAATACATAAAAAGATATGAAATCGTATTGAGCGTTGAGTATATTTATTATTTCATAAAAATTCAAGATAAATTAAAGATTCCCGTTCATAGGGTTTGTGAACTTACGAGGATAAGAATCAACACACAAACAGATACGGTGATCTTTCTACGTGGAATTTCTTTCTGACTCTAGGTATTTAAGATCGTATAATTGTTTATCTGTTGAATCAAAATATTTGAATCTACTATAGAATCGCCTCCACATAATAAATGCCTAGATGGGATTTCCGAAACATATTTCAATTTTAATATTTCCAAACTTCATTCTATTGAATTGAAAACTACTATAATTATCTTGGTATCTATTTTTGTGAAGAAATAGGCTGCTACTCTTAATTTAATCATATCAAATGGCTGCATCTTTTGATGCTAATATTAAATCTTTGAAGCACGAAGGAAGAAATAAGCTAAGATGCTATCATAATAAAGGCACATTCTTAATGAATCTAATTTCCCAAGCTATTCTTAAACAAAGCCTATATACTGGGTATAGACATAGAATCCCTTTTGCTTTATCGCAGAATCTCTTATACATACCGTGTGCCTTATCACTCTCCAGCCCTATTGCAGGCTGTGCCCTTACCCACGCATATATCTAATTAGTGACGAAAATAACTCCCCCTTGTGCGCCTCGTCCATGTCCTCTTGACAGACAGATAGACACAGACACAAACTCGAACACGAGCCTCCACTTTCCGATAACGAATTTCATTTGGAGATTATACTTTACGATTAAGACCCCCTCCCCCACCCCCCGTGTCTACTTCTTGAGTCTAGAGGTCACACACACCCACACACAGGGTAAGTTATCTTCGATGTTTCCGAGTATTCGATGTGGAAAATCGACGTTGAATTTCCTAAAAGTTTTCCAATTCTGTTAATGATGTCATTACTTAAGGTGAGGGCTTTACAACCTCCTTGAATCGGTTTATTTTGTTATTGCGTCTCTCAAGTCCTGTTGGAAGTTTGATTGTTCTTCCATCAATAAATCAAGTTTGGTGCTAACTTAGTTGTTCTTTTATGACGTCAATGATAATAAACTTTCGATAAAAATAAATCTGCTTATAAAGTTAGTTGGAGACTAATAATTTGAAAATCGCTGAATACTCCAGAATATGGCTTTATTACGTAGGTATATTTTAGGCCGAAGTCTTCTACTTTCATGAAATTTATACAACCGTATTCATAAACAAACCTTAGTTCAGTTTTAGTTAAGTTCTAACCTTTCACAGATGATATAATCGTGAGATCACATGTAAAACCAAATCTATTAATGATACTGTGATTCAGCAAAATGGTAAATATATAACAAATATCAAAGAAATTGCTAATGCTTTCAATATCTTTTTCCAAGAATAACCTAGTAAAATTCTTAATAATGTTCGGTCAAATGCCATATAATTGAATCAAAATTATGGCGCCATGGATCAGAGTAAACCTCTTTCATTTCTAATAAACCTTTCTTTTCATGACGGAACCTTCCCTTCAACCTTAAAATCATGTGTCATACCAATCGATAAAAAAACGATATTCGTAATATGGCGAATTATAGACCGACAGCCCTATCTTCCAGCTTTAGTAATATTTTTGAACACTGTTTCCAAATTAACTTAATTGAATATCTTGAAATACACAACATGCTCTCTAAAAATCATCATGGCTATAGAACAAAATAGTCAACAGCTACGTATTATGTAAAGAAATCTGAACGTAAGTGTAAACAATTTTTTCAGACAAAAGCTGCTGGTTTCGCTTTTGTTAACGTGCAAATAAAGATGTAAATTTTATTTCAAAATCACAGATAAGCTCTCCAATATTATTGTATGTATAGATTTTCTGATATATCATAACAAAAATGACCCCCAGAATATGACTTCCTTTACTTACCTACGCTATTCTTCCGTGATTGGCTCACCTACCTCTATACAGGGTATTTAATTAACGACGGACAGGTAGCATATCACAGAAAGTAATAGTCGTAGGACAGAAAAAAATACTCTTAAAGAAATCTACTATCGGAAATTGCCACTAGAGACCGTAACAGCTACGGTCGTGTATAAAAATGCATTTTGCTTGAAAACGGCCCAATATAAGCTAAGAAAAGAATTACCAAAGTAATTCTAATAGGATTCTACATCTTTTTGATCCATTACTTTTTATTGTAGGACGTGAAGTAAGGGCGGGCAGTAGGAAAGAGATGAGTTTTACTGATTAAAATGCTTATATTTTTGGTTTGCCTTAATAGACTTTAGCAAACTATATCTCCTTCAAAAAAGGAAGCTTTTCTGATTAAGTAAGAAAAATAACTATAACTATAAAAATAACCATATTGATTTTTCTGCTCACGGTAGTGGTCGCTATTTAAAAAGTTCCGGATTTTTTATTTGTCTATTTTCAAAGGAATGCTACAATTATTCCACCAAAAATAAAAAGTAAATTAAATTTGCAATAAAAAAATCAAAACCGCATGTGGATATGTTTTCTCATTTCAAAGTTATTACTAAAATGTTTTTTTAATAAATTCATTGAAAAACCTTTTTTTTTCAAATATACGTAATCAAGCATGCCATGCCAAATAAAATATATTTCTAATCTTTATTCTCATAATTTAAATATTACTAATAATAAAAACCCCATAACTTTGGAATGAAAAAAAAAATGTATATGCGGTTCTGTGTTTTTTTATTGCTAATTCAATTTATAAGTATTAAATGTAGCATTCCATATAAAATTTCAATAAAAAAATAAAAAAAAGAAACTATCTAAATAGCTACCTCTAACGTGAGCAGCAAAAACTATTATTCTGTTAAGGCATTTTAATTAGTAAAACTTCTTTCCTCCCTACTATCATCCTTACGTAACGTCCTAAAATAAATGAATAAATGATAAATGAAAAAGATGCAGAATTCTAGCAGCACTAAACGTTTTCAAGAAAATGCATTTTTATACACGACAAGAGCTGTTCCGCCCCCTAGCGGTATAGTTAGGAATTTGAAAATAATTTCAAGCAAATGTGGTAGATTTCCTTGAGAGGTTTTTTTCTTACCGTCCTACCAGTATTACTTTCTGAGTTATGTTACCTGTCCATTCTTAATGATAAACCCCGTGTAAGAACACTTCTGAGGTTTCCGGATATTCTTTAAAAATGCGAGACCAGTCTGATATTTGTCAGTATGTCTCTTTTGTTGATTAAATCAAAGTTATCATGAAAGGAGAAATCAGTTTTTTATCGGATTTACAGTACACTTGAACTCGCAGCGAGTACAAGTGAAACGCTTTTATTGCCTGTACCTATACAAACATTTTTTTCATATATTTTATTACTTTTTTAACGCTTTAGGTTCTGCACTGTTTATATACTAAGAGATAAAAACATCCCCCATGTAATCGCTTTGGAAATTACATCGACAGTTATTGTGTGATAAAATTTCTCCATTTTCTATTTCGGCTTTTTATTGTATAGGCCACATTTCTGTGCACACAAACACTCACATGTGTATTTCCAAATACCCTGACTGGTAACACTAAACAAGCAGTTAAAAAAACTAAATAGAAAAAATAACCATAAATAAAAGCGCGATTGCTAAAATACCCGAATAATACCAAGCCAGCCAGTGCTGCAACCTATTTTATGTTTCCTGCACAAAAAAATAGAGAGGGAAAAGGATTTCAATCCCCCAAAACCATTCGATTTTCTTTTGTTTTGTTCCTGTTATTCTGGTTTTTGTTGTTGTTTTGTGTTTTGAGCCATAACGTATGAGAGAGAGAGGAAAGCGTCGATCGTTCTTGTGAGTCGAGCGATGTTCCAGGATTTTGCGGTATATATCGATATACATAAACATGAGGGTAGGTACACTTATAGAAGAAAAAAAAACGAAAACTGGATGTGAGAAAATACGCAAATTTATGTTTTTTATTCAATTTACAGCAGCAACAGGGTATTGATAGATATACAAGAATATTATCCCATATTATTTCCATCACTCCATATGCAGTTGTTAGCAGATGGTTGGTTGAATTTTGATATGATGGATTACAGTATCGATTTAATTATAATAATTGGAAAATACTAGAATAAATTCAACATACAGCTGCACGACTTTGAAAGTAATTCATTGATTTGTAAGCCCTAATTTAATTGAACTTGTTTAAATGATTATTCAATAATAACTTTTCCAAATGTTACAAATTATAATTATTATTATATCATTGTAGTCATTCTTCTTCTAAACTTCTTATACATCATTTATAGATAGATAGATATATATTTTCTTGATTGTACTATGTTTTGTACAAAAATACAATTATAAAAACTTTAATCCATTATATATATACAATAAAAGTTCTGACTGATAAAGTACTCTACTTACAAAAGCATTTAAACAAATGATTGTCAGTCTCCCTTTTATTTCAGACAGTTTAGCTACCGAAGAACGAATTAGCTCAACTTTAGATATAACTGAATAAGACAATTATTGACCAAACTTATCATATTGAGAATATATCAGCCAATAAGCCCTCTCAAAATGATTAATATAGATGCAACAGGTAAAAGAATATCTGTGTATTAATACGTAGAGAGAGAATACTTTGGAACCGTTTCAAAGCTTATTGCGTTCACAGACAAATGTGTGATTTGGCATAGCCAAAGATTATACATATGAAAAAAGAATACAGAATGTTAAAATTAATATACCATTCTAAGACAGCTTAAAGCTGACCCGGGTTGGATTGTTGGCCGTCGCATTTTTTTTATAGTTATTATTTGAAATTGATCAACACAATTCTTTTACAGAAGAACATCAACAATGTTCAAATTTTAATGAGTTATGGTCGAATTTTGATCACTGGGAAAATATTTAGTTAAAAAGTGTGAAACTTTAGTTTGACCGACTATTTGAAGTTTGATCTTTAGTCTATTTATTTAAATGAAATTTTATACCTAAAAGCATGGTGTAGATGGGAGATATTTTTCTATATTTCCTATTTGCTGTTTGTTTGATTTGGATGAAAATATACGAATTCAACAAACAATGCCACACGATTGCGTAGAATGTTTTGATTAAAACACACCATGCCAAGTGCAGATATTTTTAATTGAAAATCAAGTACCTATGCTATTTATTTATATTTCTCTAGTCGAAAATGGCGGCTGCATTGTTCAAGCTCGGTGTATTATTATTAAAATATTTTTCAAAGGAACAATATTTAAATATGACGTATTTAATTAAATTTAAACATCTTCTAACAATTTTAAATAAAAAATCCCGTCATAAAACTAATAGAGTAATTGTTATTTTAATAAATTGTACTAATAATTCTAGTTTATATTCTATTATTACTATTATTATCAATATCACTACATCACCCGAAGGCTACAGAAGCTTTTGTGATTTTCCATGTCTGTTTTCATATCATAGGTATATAATAGGTTCTTGTACTTTTATACTTTGGAAAAATAAAAATTATTATTATTATGGGATACTTAAATACAGCCCGTGAAATTAGAACGGTTTCATCAATTTTCATTCATTAATATAATAAATTTAATTTTTATGAAATATCGGTGCGTAAAAATAAACAAATTTACAACCAAAAGTATTATCAATTTATGCAAATATCAATATCTTCAGGAGCTACAACCAGATTTCCAACCCTAGCATCTGCAATTATTTCATTCATATTGATTGAAATATCACTTGTCACTTTTAGCTTCCTATCTGTGTTTAGCAAAGACATGTTCTCATTTTCAAAGGCCTACTGCGAATGTTTTCTAGCACCCGATATAGACACATGTTAGTGTGACAGCCAAGTTCTCATAGCAACAGTGTGACACACCAGAGCAGTGGATTATATCACCCGAACCATTTCAGGCTTCCATTATCAAAAGAAAACCTCTTACTGTGTTTATCACTGTCTGACTCATTAAAAGTTTCGATCACCTCCAGGTGACTTAGGAAGTTAAAATTCGATATGGTGATAATATTACGTTGGCAGAATATTTTGGGAAACATCACAAACCCTCACAATGACTGTTGGTCCTTGGTATAAGTTATTAAGGCGGCTATTTTCGAACATCATGAATTAAGCTGCAGAATTCGATAACATTGTATTGATAATTGAATTAAATAACATAAAATGCGTCGTTGCATTGAGAATTAGCAATTTGAGTAATATAATCTTCTATTTAAATGGACAGAAGAGAAATACTTAAAAAAATTATACCCAAGTAAAAAACTTAAATGTGAAAAAATTCAAGTTTAACAAAAAAAAACTGCAAGATAAGTAGGTACATGGATAACGGCTTCGCTCACGGAAGAATTGAGATCTAACTAGATACTAAGTTCTTTCGAAGTTCCTTCAATCGCTCGTGACAAGCATAACGTTGAAATATTGATATTAGGTACCTACATTAATTTTCTTAATATCTGGGAGACCGAGCTTTGCTCGGGTAACACAGAATTTAGAGTGGGTCTACTCTAAAAGTTCAAAAAAGGGGCATATTTATAGATAAAATGTATTGCGATCGGTAAATATTGCTTTTATCATTCACATGGCTCAGAATTTTAATATTTCAAAATAAATATGAATGTGAATCATACCAGAACTTAGCTGTATCACCAATCGACTTCTCAACCCCAAAACACTATACATATTGAAACTTTTATCTGCGGAGCCATTCTTGAAATTGCTAGTGTGAACCTCTAGGATCACACCGATTGAATATGAAAGTATCGTCAATCGATTTCTCCACTCCGAAAACACCTTTTTGCTATTTTTTTACCAAAATCTGCTATCCCTTCCTTGAAATAGCTAATGTGTACCTTAAGGGTCGCAATATATTAGATATGTACAAATTTTCATTGAAAATTTCCGATTAAATTTTCAGAATCTCATATTAAAATTTTTTATTTAAAAAAATGGGTTTTGTTAAAAAAAACTTAGAGGTGATCAGAATTCGAACCGAGGAACTCTAGGTTAATACCCTAAAGCTTAACCATAGGACTATTTTTTCCTATGACTTTATTGGGTTCATATTGATATCTGAATTATAATCTGTAAAACTCCTAAAATGGGAATATTAATTGCTGGAAACGATTTTTCTTGTGAATGTGAATAAAACCAATCGATTCAATATACTGTAAAACCCATACATATGAATTTTCATCGAAATCGGTAGACCAGATTCCGAGAGAGAGAAATTTGCATATATATATATATATATATATATATATATATATATATATATATTTGATTCTAAATTCTTGACTGGTTTATTATTTGATAAAATAGATTTTTGTTGGGGATGCAGTCATTTAATAAATAAAATTCTTTGGATTATGGCAAGCTTTCGAGAATGTTTATTCTCTTCGTCGGGGCAAAATTCGTGAATTTACATAAATTACCTGACTGCATCCCCAACAAAGATCTATTTTATCAAATATATATATATATATATATATATATATATATATATATATATATATATATATATATCTGATGAAGTTTGGAAACCTCCAAACGAGACGTTATCAAAATATATATATAAATATTATGGCAAATATATTTCTATAATCTTTTTAACGAACTGTATACTCAAGAGAATTTCCAAAATATTTTATATATATGTATATATATATATATATATATATATATATATATATATATATATATATATATATATATATATATATATACAAGCATTGCTCGTTTAATATAATTAGATTCATTTCATTTTATGCCAAAAATATATTAGATATGAAAATATAATACATATTTACGAACATAAATCAGCTCTCAAGAATTTCCTCTCTTCCGCAGCATTTATAATGAAATCTTATATTCCGTTTCACTTACCTGCAGTTTACATAAGTATGTAGATACTTAAGAAACAGAGTAATCAGCAGAAGTTCCAGTACCATATACTTCACAGAAGATAACATTTTTGCGACATATTTTATCTGAGTTGGATATCACCATGTTACATATAACTCAAATAATATTTGTTGCTCGAGTATTGCCCTAACCATAACAACCCCTTTTAACCAAAGGGCCTATCATGTTACTACCGCATTCATATTTTTGTTACAGTCTACTTCAGCGAGAGCTCATTATTATTTTCATATTTTTGTATGCAGTTAACAATGTTAACTTTTGCCTTGTTTTTCTTCAAGTTTCCTTTATAAAGCTCATCTACATTGTAACAACTGACACGAGCTATTTACATACTCTTCAAACTTATGAATTAGTTAAAAATATACGATAGGTATGGAATTTATTTAATGATGAAACTTTCCTAGCTTATATCCCATAAAGAAATACTTCGTTTATGTAAACTATAATAAAAAATATAAATAAATGGAAGTCGATGTCATCACACTGAGCGCCTTAATCAACGTAATCTTCAACTATTCGCGTCTGTGGAAAAGGATTATAATTCACAGACGAGGCTAAAAAAACACGAGGATTTTCATTCTGTTCAGGATTTGTGGCGAGGAAAAAAACTGTCTAGAATAATAAAAAGAAGCAGGAGAATATTTAGTTAATCTATTCGGAATTTTGATGTCATGGTAGTTCGCGAGAGATGTTCTACATTTTTACAAGTACGTAATTTAAATTACAGTCTATGACGCTTGAATATAAAAACCTTGAGCGCGGCCGCCCAGATACCCAAATGAACGGAGAGCAAAAGGCACAAAAATGTATCTAAAGAATTATTTGGCGTGGAAAATATCGTCCTACAGCGGGACGACAATGGACGCGCAAAAATGGGAACTAGCAGACCTCAAGGCAGGATGACGTATTTTATAAATATCTACCTCAGCAAACTGAATGTTCATTATAGCTCAGAACTCAGAACCTAGATAAACAGTAAGCTCTTGTCTGAAGAAGATCGTTGAGATACGCGTCCAGCAAAATGAACAATGGTGCAGCTGTATATCTAACAAACCTAACCTGCCTCACGGTTTGGTGTACCTATCTACATTGTTTGAGGAGCTTCCATTTAGATGAGGAAATTTCAATGATTTTTTGCATAGTGAACAGCTTCAAGTCTTCATTTCACTTGATTATTTTGTTTTCAGCATCATGAATTTATAATTTGCATTAATTTATACTTTATCTAGAGAATGGATCATGAATGTTTTTCAGTTGAATAATAATATTTAAATTAAGTATTTGTTATTTTATTGTATATATTTTCATTCGTATTCTCTTTTTTCAGGTGAGTTAATGCTTTGACTATCTATATCTAGAGCACTTTAACTGTGAGTATTAGATTTAATATATAATATAGAATAGATTTAATCAGCTATAGGCACATATATTATTTTTCACCGGTATGTCACTAGAGGTCCAACTTGAAATATAGGCTCCATTTTACCGCCTCTTTCTAGGTTACTGTATGTTTTTTGTACACCCATCACGCAAAAACTACTATATGGTATTGAATGCAATTTTCATCGTTGTATTGCTAGAGGTCTAACTTAAAATATAGGTTTCATTTTACCGCGTCTGTCATGTTTTTCCTTTTTTATAGAGTCAAATCTCGAGACATGCTCAATTACAAACGATTCCATTAATTTTAAAATATACAAATCATCAGATATAAAGTAGAAACCGAAATGATAAGAAACCCCTGTTGATAATGAAGTGTTTTTAATTCGCAGACTTAATCGAGGCAAAATTATTCAATTATATATATAAGCAGTAAAATATTACTATTTATTATAAAATATGTTAAACTCTTTGCGGATAGATTTGTTTCTAAAAATTAATGTGTAAGTTTCGTTGACTTGCAAGTAACCATATGAACTCATTAAAAGATAATCTACTGAGATTTCTTGGACATTTTTCATAAAAAAATAACTCTAAAACAGTAAATTGCGTTGATTTGGTATTACAACGAATTTACGAAGAGGTGTGCTTAGACTTTTTTTGAAACATATTCTCTAATACTTGATTTCCATCCAGAATAAAATGGTTTTTCCAGGTTAGATTAATAGGTGATTGGTTTTTAATTTTAATTTTTACAATGATAAAGCCTAATTTTGATGTAATCCTATTATTAGTATAATTAAATTGAGGAGAATTATTTATTGGGGTTCCAACTGGGAAGGGTCCCTTGCCTACCTGTGCTTCAATTTCCGGAATGGCACATAATCAGGTAAATTTGACCTACCTTCCGAAATGGGAAATTCTAAATTGGGAAGATGCCAATTTCAGCTATACAACTTTGAAAGTTTCTTTTCTATGGTATGGAGGTATGGATAGACAGGTGGTTGACCTATCTTTGTTGTGTTCGATTTCGGGAGCTTTTATAGAGTAGGTATATATGTCAAATAATTTATGTAAAATCATTGCTTTGAATATTCACAAATATTTCTAAATCACCCTGTATATATACACGTCAACAAAGACATATCTGATAAATGCCGGGGCACGAAATCAATTGTATACGAACATCGAACAGCTAATGATGTAGTTGCAGTAAGAGGTCTATTATATATGTGACAGCTTCTAACTAGATCTCCCCTCTTTAATTCAACACCACTGACCGAACAAGATATAGTAAGGGAGACGGATGCGTGGTTCTAACCCCTATCGAATTGTAAGTGTAGGTAGAGCTTGTTCTTTATTTGACGCATTTTAATG
Source organism: Crioceris asparagi (assembly GCA_958507055.1). NCBI lineage: Eukaryota > Metazoa > Arthropoda > Insecta > Coleoptera > Chrysomelidae > Crioceris > Crioceris asparagi. The sequence continues at coordinate 10,202,948 of OY293830.1, read as the reverse complement.
AAACGGCAATTTTGCATGAATAAATACTGACAGTAGGGCATTTAAAAAAGATCAGTAAACAAAAAATCCAACTCAATTATGACAATCTTGAGAATTACAAATCTAAGCGCATGCCACAGAACGTCAAGCGTAACGTGAGTTAACGGCGACATACGCGCATCGAATAATTTGTAGTACGAGTATTTTCACAAATCTTCTTTCTTCCTTGTATCAATCATCGATAAGGTATTAAAAGTTTTCCACCAGTTTAATTTGACTAATCCGATGAAGTACACCAAATCCCTTAATTTGATATTTTATTTAGTGCCAAAGTTGTGACCGCCAGTACGTGCCCCAATAAACTACCCTTCATAACCTTTTCCATTACTTTATTACAGGGTAGGATTGACTTTTCGAACAGGGGACGTAAGCAAGTTCAATTTAATACCCCATGTAAGGCGAAACAATGCAGGGGTAGTTTGTCTACAATAATGATACCCATTCCATGTCCCTGTCAGTATTATGTGGCAGGGCTGGATAAAAATGAATCACCTATTCAAACACTGCTTTCTACATAATCATATATTTTTTCTCTTACAAACCAACTTGCAACCACCATGTTTTAAAATTTGTTTTCAGCAGGATCGAATTCATGGTTGAACACGACTGTGTGACATTAAAAATGTAAAACATAAGGAATATTAAGGAAATTTTGGCTAATAATGTCTAGTACAGAAAGTTCATATGGTTCTAATTGGTTGTCAAATTCCATTTTTATCAATAAGTGCATTTGAAGGTGTTGGGATTATGGAGCTGTGGAAAACGGGCATTTATTTACAACGTCGTAGAGATCCTGGTGCTGTCCGATGAAATTCAGTCGGTGAAGAACGCCTCTTAAGGGTCAATGCCCGTTCGATTTTGTTCCTCTAGATTGGTGGCACAGAAATATATAACTATCACAATAGGACAACGAATCTTTTTGATCAGTTTATCGTCACAGGACGTAAGACTAGGTCTCTTAGCTTGCAGTCTTCTTGACCACATCTGATCTTGACTTTGAATAAAAGACATAGGGGCAGGGGATGATATGTAGGATCAGGAATGGAATCGAATTGTATTCGGTGACGAATCTTGGTATGGATCCATTATGGATGAAGAAGACAAGGTGCTAGGTTAAAAACTCAATTTTATCTAGAACGTGAAACAGCGCTTACCCGATTAATGGTATCGAATGTAATTCCATATGGAAGTAGGTATCCATTAGTATTCCTTGAAAGTAACATGAATGGCTTATCACTACATCCTAAATACTTTAGAGAACCAGCTGCTATGCCAGCAACCAGAAAACGCAATTTCCCAACAGGTAAATGCCAGACTTCATATAGCAGCAGTCAAAGCCAAGTTCCTTCGAGACTCTCAAGTGGCAATTCTTCCCTGACCAGCTAGATCTTCCATTAAACATGTATGGGATATGATAGTTAGGAAATCCATAAAGGTCATGTTGGTTAGGACTTAATTCGTCAAGAAGTCTCGGAGAGCTAAGTAATGTACTAACTGAACTGACTGAACTCCTCCATTAGTAAAATTTCCAAAGAAAAGGAAGCTGTTTTGAAACTATGATCATTTGGTTTACTATACAAGTCCTTCTATTTAGTAAAACTATCTAAAGTATTTTGACAGGTGTTGTATTCGCAATAGCTATAACATGCTATAAATTGTTAACAGTCGCTACACATAACTCGATAGAGGTAATCAACAAGCGTCCGTCTCCCGGACTAATACACAAGACATATGGCCAGCTCTTCCAGTGCCTCTTGCCTCCTCTCACCCTCTTCGTCTCTTCTCCTTCTTCTGCCTTAGCGTTCTCATCGAAGGAAGGCTGGATCTGGCTGCTGGCGCTCGCCTGGAGTCCCCATTTCCGGTTATTTGGCGTGCTATAGAGGATTGGGAAATCGGGGGAAGTGGTGTCGTCTCGGGATGGAAGGACCCCTTGGGGAACCGGCGATGGCCAGTATGTGTGTGTGTGTGTGTCTGTATGTATTGGGCAGGGGATCGGCATGGTATAGGTAAACATGTCGTGGTGGTAGGAAGGTAGCTTGGCAGACAGACTGGCAGGCGTATTTTGAGGGGGGTTATATGGTCGATTTGGAGGGACGGATGGTCGGATGGATTACATGGCGACGTTGTCAGGCTTCCAGGTGAACGACGACGTACTGGCGTTTAAAAATAATATCGACAGGGTTTATTCTCTTACGCGTATGGCTAGGATACTGTATTGTTGGTAAATTTATAAAATATAAATATATCTATTTCAAGAAAGACGTGAATACCTTTGTCCGAAATCAAAATAATTCATTAAAAAACTCTCCCGAGAGGTCAAACATATTGTAAATAATCAAAATTTGATGAATACAAACATTTATCATTTTCGTTAATGGCGTACGAAGCTTTAATATCAAAGGAAATATAAATTCACATACAGATGATACCATTGGGTATTTACGCGGAGGGAAAGTTGGTCGCTTTAATAGGTGAAAAAGAAACTCTTACCTACATATCATGCAAATCATCTAACAAAATATATTGTGAAAGCAACATTTATGCGTTTCAACCTATAAGTTTTAGAAACTATCTTGAATATAACATTAAACAATAAAATAAATAATTTCCACATAACAATTGATTCACAAATTAAGTGGGACAGTAAAATAAAAATAAATAAAAATAAACTCATATACAAAAACGGCAATCAAGACAAATATGAACCACTCATACTGTTTAGAAAATAACTTTCTGAAGTAGTCACGACCAAATCGGCAAAATCGAAGCGCACCCATCACAGGTTTTAGTGCGTATTTTTAGCTAATTTGTGCTTCTAAGAAAGAAAATCATATGAAGTCAGCACGATCACAAAAGAATAATAGAAAATTGAAAACAAGTACCTGAATAGAAAGAGCATAATTTGTGCTAATTTGTGGTGATAAAAAAATTTACATCGTTCCATTAAAAAAAATCGTGGCGATGCTAACTTCATATGAAGTCAGGACGACCACAACAAAAAAAAATAAAACCAAGAACATGACTAGAAAGTACATAATTTGTGCTTATTTGTGCTACTTAAAATATTTTTTACCTCTTGCCGTTTTGAAAAAAATCGTGACGCTTCTACCTTCATATAAACTCAGCAAGACAACACCAAAAAAATAATAAAAAATTAAAAACACATAAATTAAAGAGTACATAATTCGTGCCATCAAATAGAAATTCATATTTGCATTAAGTTTCGAAAAGAACACTTATTAAATTAAAACCCAAAGTTTAAATTGAAAAGTAAGTATCCACTCTTATGAATAGACTCGGACCGCAAATCTTGCAACAGATACCGTATATTTATACTACTAAAATATGTAATAATTGTAGATGTAATGTAAGAAATGAACTTTTTAACGAAGTTTCGTGTAATAACAAATCTTATGTAAGGTATAGAAGTGTAGTGAGTGATGATTCTGGCACAAAAAATCTGCGAATGAGCCACTAAATAGTTGCACTGAAAAACATTTTGAAAACTCGCTTTTAAGAGAAGAGTTCAAACACTTTCCTCTTGAAAAGTATACAATTGATGAGCCAATAAAAAGTGGAAAACTTAATAAATATTACGGAAAGTTCTTCAACCTAGAAAATGGCAGGAACTGAACATACAAGGTCTGAGATAGTTTCTGACAAAATGCCTAAATTTTGCAGTCTGGATTCTGCTGATAATAAATGGCACTTTACTCTTGAGCTGGTTCTTGAATGGTTTCTGATGAAATTCCGCTGGTACTAATTCTGCAATTACGTATTTTAGTAGCATAAAATAAACGGTATCTGTTGCAAGATTTGCGGTTTGAGAATATTCATAAAAGTGGCTTCTTACTTTTCTATTAAATTTTTGTTTTTTAAGTGTTTTGTTTTAACTGAATGCGATAAAAATTTCTTTTTTGATAGCATAGTACAAATTTCAAATTTTGTACTTTCTATTCATGTGCTTGTTTTAAATTTTTGTTGATTTTTAAATAGTTTTTATTACTTTCGGTTCTTGTATCAATGGACTCCGCAGCGATTTCTCAAGCCCCATACGGTCTAGAGACTTGAAATTTCGAATTCGTACTTAGATCGCAGACATCTCGCCGCCTGTTAAGCTCCAAGTGTGATCCAATATTGGTAATTATAATTATCTCATTTAATCTCATTCAACCAAGATTATTATTTTGTCGACATGGAACGACAATGGGATCCGTCACTGGAATTACGCACGAGCATGGAGCGTATATATACCTCTCGTTCTCTGGTAGATAGGTACTTTCTGGAAGATCGTCTATGGTTATGTCGCAATTGTCAGACGTCAGACGTTATTGTTAATTTAAAGTTTAATTTTGTGTTGTGGTAGACAAACAGTAATTTGTTATGGAATTGCTGTTGCTGGCAAACACATATACATAAGTATAGTTAAAATCGAGAAAAGGATAGCAATAGTAGGTACTCATCCGTACGGTTTAAATCTTAAATGCCCAATAAAAACTATTTTTAATTTTTTTTCAAAAATTTCACTTGTTTGTTATGATCGTGAAGTAGCAGCGCCTCAATTTTTTTTAAACTGCACGCGTTACGTTTTTTTGTACCTAGCACAAATTAATAATATAATAATTTATGAACTTTTCTAACAAACAGGACGAATATGAGAAACAGTATCATGTTAATTCTGATTATCTTTTTATTTGCGTGAAGCATACCATAAGTAGAGAACTAATAGATATGGGAAATTAGTGTATTGAAATTATTATATTAGGGAAATAAAACAAACATGATTACCACGTTTTGACCCACGGTCCCAAACGGAGGAGGTATACAATTCGACTGTTTGCTTCTGGAAAGTAATGTTAAGGAATGTTAGATGTTTTGCAAAAATCTATGGATGCTGACGAAATTCTCATAGTAAAACTAATTCCACTTACCATTATTACTCGTTAAATTATTATCATATTGTTCTTCCGAATTTAAATTCCTTGATCTCTCTCTTTTTCCGCTTTCTGAAATCAGTCTTGTAAATCGATACAGAAGTATTTATGAGTTGAAAATGTTCTAAACTCTAGATCTAAATGCCCAGTTTATCCTCAAATCCTCATGTATAGAAGTTTTTTAATCAATGTAACGCATTTTTATCTCTACTACTGCTTGTGTCTTTGAATCCAATTATTGAATCAATTCATATCTAAGAAATATTTAAAATGCATAAACAAAACAGAAAATGTTCAAACATTGGTCAGTGATAATTTTTCAGTAATTAAATTCAAATAAGGGAAGCCTATTCTGTGGAGATACATTGTTCTTATGGCTTTCTTATTAATGTCTTGTGTAATAATATTTATAAAAGCTTCAAACTAATCGTTCCATATTAACTGGACTAATATTCACAAAATTCCTTTTTACCCAGAAGCATCACCCATGGTCATCTTTTCAGCACATGCGTTGGACATTTTGCAAAAGAACTTAACCATAATGCCACCCATTTTACCAGTTCTCATCCAGTAGTAGTCGTGTCTCTAGAATTACCGAGAAATTTAGGTATCTCTTTTCGGGTGCTCGGTATTTTTGTTAAATTACTAAGCTGCAGTGAAAATCAAGGTACAATTCCCAAATATGATCAGCCTTAGGACGCACAGTCTCAGCGAAGAATTCCTCTTCAACGAGTAAGTTCATTTTAGTAAATACCTAATGTTGTGGTAACCACGTGCTCTCCGAATTAATAGTTAATTTGAATTTAATAAAATGTTTAATTGATTGTAAATATTTGCCAATATAATACGTGGCAGATGTATTGCTCTGATTTATTCAATATAACCCATAATATGTTTACCGATATTCAGATTATGTTTTATATATTAGGTATATCTCTAACATTCATTTTATATTCAAATTTTCAATATAAATTTTTCAATAAAATTTATAAAGCCTTTGGAAGGGTAGACATATCTATCCCATGAGGTTATAAAACATGAAAGGACCATTTTCTGAAAACTGTTATCAAGGTCATCAGATTCTTTCCAAAATCATAAACAGCTGGCGATGGAAAATTATTCACAATATTATTCTCCTAGTTTCAGCACGTGGTTTCAGTTTTCAGCTGTTTCTGCCATATTGCCAAATTTATATATTTACTGATTTACTTGCTACCTAAATATATTGTACTATTTTTTTTTCTGATGAGTCGAGAACATATTTTATTGTAGGTAGACAAATATTGATGACTTGACAAACGGTATTATTCACCCCAGATAAACTGATTCACAAACTGAAATATGTTGTTAAGACGACGTTATAACAGATTTTGGTAATGGTTCGTTAGACGGGATTCTGCTATTTTAAGAATTTTTTTAAAATTTCTTTTTTATTGCCTTTATATAGGTCAAATATAAATCCGCGAGCACCGTTGTAAAATCGATTTATATATTTCTTTATTAACAAAAAAATAATTACAATGGAGCGAACAGGGGTGCTGGGTGGGTATAAAACAGCAAAAGCAATGTAAAACAAACAAAAACAGTAAATCACTTAGCACACGTCACTTTTTATTCAATAAAACAGAAAAAAATAATCTTGAAAGTTTTAAATTTTTAACAAACAATTCAACAAATATGTTGTTCGCCAGCACTTTGATTGATTGTGATTTTCTTATTTTGGTCAGATGATATGTCAAAGAGAAAGAAAGATGCAGCGTTGCCGAATTTAATATGAAATAGTAGACCTTCGGAAAGCAGTAGAAAAATATAACACCTTAGAATTATATGTCGTTTTCTTCACCAAATCTACACAACACAATCTACTATTTTTTAAAACTACAACAGTGTGAATACTTTCGCGAGCCTTTGCTTTGCTGAGCATTAGATCAGATTAAAACTTTTGTCTAGTGATATCATGATACCAATCTACTTTGGCTTTCGGACTTCCGCATGCGCAGTGAGTTCCTATTTTATATTGTAGAAGAAGGGGTTACCCTTTGAAATAATAAAATAAGATAATAAAAACTCCGCCTATGCGGCATATGAATTGATGCAAGAAGATGGTTACCCCTTCTTCTAAAATATTCTGTATCGAATGATTGTCTCTAGTATGCACCATCTCCATAATCTGTTTCTTTGGCAAAACCGCACATATTTTTCGCCTGTCAAGGTACAAGTGTCCAGTACGCTACAGTCGTTTCATAACTTTTTCACACGACTTTTTTGAATAATTTTTCATTTCCATAAACACAAAATGCCGTTTGTGAAGTGATTTACTGTTTTTATTTGTTTTACATTGGATTTTTGCTGTTTTATCTCCACCCAGCACCCAGTTCTTGTTAATAAAATAATATATAAAACGATTTTTACAAAGACGCCCGCGGATATATGTTATGTTCGACCTATTCAAAGGCAATGAAAAAGAAATTTTCAAAAATTTTTCAGAATAGCAGAAACCTGTGGAACGAACAATTACCCAGATTTTTACTCTCTCACATGTGGTTAGCCCGTCCTGACGGATAGGGCTATCGTTCTCAAAAGTTTCAAGTTAGGTTAGTTTATGCTTGTAGGTGACATCGACGTCAATTATGACATCTGCGATTGTCATTGATGCCATTGTCGTTTCTGTTTATACATCTCCATTTCAAAAACGCTGTCAATTACGTTCATGTGAAGGCAACCTCTTTTTAGTTATGGATAATAGGGTAGAATTTTCATTACAAGTGTTGATTTCAAAACCGTCACGAGCTGTCGCACGTATTTTAATTAACAGTAGCAGGATCTACCACGGAACTTGTGAAGTAGATAATCGTCAGAGAATCACTGGCAGAATCTTCAGTTTTATTAATATGTATAGATAACATCGATTGACGCAGTTAGCAAAGATATACGACAGAGACAACAACAGCAACGAACGACGTCTACGTCAAATTTAATTACCGTGACGTGCGCCGCTGCGTGTCATCCCTAAGCTACTCTCCCCTTTGATACCCACCTCTTATGCGATTCCTCCTCTAACAGCAGCAGGAATATTAGATAGAGTATAGTATAGAGAGAGAGATGGAGTTTCCACTAATTGCCCGCGAATTTCACGGTAGCGCGATCGGGAAACCTGCAACGATGCCGTAGCATTTCCCACGTGGATTGCGCGTCTCTACCACCTCCACCACTGCTGCCACATAGAGATGCTGCTGTGTTATTGCTGGCATTCGTACAGCAATGCTCTTCCTGCTGAGGTTGTGCAGCAGGAGCCAGGAATTGTCGTAGCGGCGCGCGGGCGGAGGGCCGCTAGTAGCAGAGACAATCTAACAGGCGCAGGACACACAATGCGAATAAGATTGCGCTCTCGCTATGTGGTGGTCAGGACAGCGGTAAAGTATCTAGAGAGAGACTCTAGAGTCGATTGGAAGATACAGTAGAGAGTAGTAGACTGTAGAATAGAGGATTATGTTGGGATTATTTTGTGATGCGACATAATAATTGGAGCTTAATTCGAGCGACTCTGAAAAACCAGTAGAGCAGTTTAATCAGTAGTATCTTCAAGTACCTAAGGTTTTCGTGATAAAATGTTTGAGATGTTTCATTAACTGTTCAAATGCTTTGTACGAGAGAAAACTTTGAAAGCCTGCCTATTAAACTATTATTGTTATAATAATAGTAGAAAATAATGAGCTTATAAATAATACTTAATTGCCAGAAGCGTTGGAGTAAAATTAGCTAACCTTAAAAAATGATGATACCATCATAGCACGCTTACAACAGAGCTAAACAAATCTACGTATGTTTTGATTAAAAACTTGCTAATTGTTCAACGCTCCCGATGTAAACAGGGTTGGCGATATACATATCAGATGAAAAAAGATTTTTTCTAAGTATATTTTGAAAATTTATAAGAGCTTGCTTGTGATACTCATACTTTTATCTTTAGCACCGCTATCCCCATACTGTAACCGGTGTTTTCTTTTACGCTTTATTGTTCCCCGAGTCCACGTATTAAAAGTCATTGGTCTAAAGAGTACCAAAATCCCTCCCTTGTGGCATTAAGATTAGCAAAATGATCAATACAATGACCCAATTACCTATCAATAGCCGAAAACGTATTTTGCTTAAGACTATAGTGGGAAAACGCATTTAAAGATTTTGATAAATCGCCTATTTTTTTTTTATTTCTAGCCATGTAATACGGCCATTGTTGTTTGTCACAAACTGTCAAGAAAATTTTGCAGTGGTATCTTCAAGTACGGTTTTCGTGATAAAATGTTTGAGATGTTTTATTAACTGCTCAAATGCTTCGTCTGGGAGAAAACTTCGTAAACATCACTTGAACTCCCTGATTCACTATTATTGTTATAATAACAGTAGAAAATAATGACCATATGAACAATATTTAATTGCCGGAAACTTTATTGTAAAATGAGCTAACATTAAAAAATGATGATACCATCATAGCACGCTTAGAATAAAGCTCAACAAATTTACGTGTGTTTTGATTGAAAAAACTGTTCAACGCTGCCGATGTAAACTGGGTTGGAGAAATACCTATCAGATGGAAAAGTTTTTTTCAAAGTATATTTATAAAAGCTTGCTTGTGGTTCTCATACTTTTTACTTTAGCACCGCTATCCCCATATTGTAATCTGTGTTTTTTACGGTTTATTGTTTTGCGAGTCCAAAAAACTTATTAAAAGTCATTGTCTAAAGGGTACCAAACTCCCACGCTTGTGGCATTAACATGGGCAATGACCCAATTATCTATCAACCAATCAATAACCAAACGGCTTTAAAATTTTTGATAAATCGCCTACAGTTTTTTTTGCTACAAGCCATGAGATACGGCCATTGTTGTTGGTCACATGCTATCAAGAAAATTCTCCTGTTCAGTACTTACCATCTAATTTGTTTGAAAGCGGTAGGAAAGTGGTGTGTGTGGACCCATCAGAAACCTATTCTCAATATCTTTAATTACATTCTATTCCTTTTTTTGTGATCTTTAAGAAACCACTTCTATCTATCAAAATATATCTTAATAAACAATAAACTTATAACGAAAAAGGCTTTTGAATAATGTGAATATTTTGAAACAAATATGCCTGGACCAAAATTGTGTCACCTGAGGAAAAATTCACTAACAGAACAATTCTTTTCGTCTGATGCTTACTTACTTATTGTTGGAATTATATAAGGCTTATTGAAAATGACATGCAGATCTTTAGTGTTTCTGTTGGTATGCCTGTCTGTTTGAGACAAAATTAGTTCTCGATCGGACTGAACGATTTTGTCGCTTTTTTCTACGGTAACGAGCCCTGATAGCATTTTTTTCCTACAAGCCCTTCACCATATACCCAAGGCGCATATCTGGGAAAATTACTCGTAAATGAACATTCTTATTTTTATTTCGGCTAAACGGTTTGTTATAAGACATAATATGCTGAAAAAAAATAACATAAGGACCTTTTTTGGTCCGGTCAAATATCATAGATTTTAAAACAGCTGAAGTCAGATACAATTTTCACGCCAGATGTATCAGTTTCTCACAAACTCGGAAAAATATACAAAAATATAATATACCTAAATATTTTTTACAAAGAATTAGACCGACGTTATTAGTTGGTGCAATGGAAAACATAAAATAAAATTAATTGCATTGGTGCTGGTACTTTTGAAGTTGTACTGTTGCAGTTAGATTGAATACTTATGTACACATATTTCAGACTTTACCACTGCTGCAACTCAAAAACCGTAACTCTATGGAAAAATGTTCAATCAAAATATTGTTTGAAATAGTTTGGTCTCGATTCAGTAATTCTCAGATTTTCAGATTTCGAAAGAAATAGCCCCTTCCACATAACGAAAATACACAGATTTAAAATTTTAACATCAATGAAACTCGAAAACCGTAGGTCTTTTGAAGATTGTTCAATTTAAACGTTTCCGGATATTTTCTTATCTTCAATTCTGCCGTCTCGGAACTTCGATTTTCGAAAAAAATTACTCCCTCTACTCCCTTTGGGCATGGAAGGAATGAGATTTCGGATTTGCGTTCTTATGAATATGTTACCATTTCTTGAGTCTCATCTCTCAGATGAAAAAAAAATCATCAAAATCGGAGCACGTTTACTATGCAAAAGTCGCGAACAAATAGATATAAAAAAACTTGCAGACATACAGTCGAATTGTTACCTCCTCCGTTTGGGTCCATCGGTCAATAATAAATACATGAGGTAATTATTGAAATGGACTTTAGATTTGAGTCCAGTCGAGGTCCGTTCGGTTGTTCTGAGAAAATCTGTCCGTCGTTATGTACATAAAAACTCTAATAAATCTACAGAAAGGGAATCCTGAACTTGATAACAAGGGTATATCATGATATACATTTTTTATTAATAGTTTAATTACTTTCGGTTGAGTTGATAAGGTGTGTCCGCAATGATTTATCCGGCCCCATGTGAGCTGAAGACTTGAAATTTTGATTGATCGGAGCCATCTCGCTGCCGGTCAGTTATAATACTAACCCAATAAAGAATCATTAATACATATTATTCAGACGTTTTAATATCACTATTGCGATAGGGAACAATATAGACTCATCTATGCAAGAAACATTCATGGGTTCCGTCACTGGAAATACGTATAAGCGTGGAATAGTTACCTCCATGAACATCTAAACACTTATTTACACGATAACGGTGGAATTGTTGATACATTTTATCACATCAACTGATATTTCAAACGTCACCTGCGTAATAAAAACAATTTTGAGTTTTTTCTTTTAAAATTTCAGTTATAATATTTTTCTACTGTTCAATTGGCAGGATCGTTGAAATTGGATTAATTTTATTATCTTATATTTTTACATCTTTATATTTTTATATTTTTGTTTTATATTATATAAATTTATTTAATTTTAATTTAATTTTTAGTTTTGAGTTTGTTTTGTTTTGTTTTTGTATTGTTTGATTTTGATATTTTTATTTTGTTTTGTCTACAAAATTTATATTTTTTTGACAATAAAGCATTTCTCTCTCTCTCTCTATCTCTCTCTGCAAATTTTGGTTAAGATTGTAAACTACCTAATTCAACACTGTTTAATAACGCTCTTCTTTATTATCCTAGTATTATTTTCATTAGATATTGCAATACATAGAACAAATATCATTATCTATAGCGCTGCGTTAATTTTCAAAGGGAGTTTAATTGCCATACTGTCAACAACGTATGCCATGCAAGTCCTGAGCTCGCTAATGCTTTTGCTTCATAGCTCCTTTGCATCATTACCTGCAGATGCATAATCGACATAATCCGTTGTTCTCCATCTTGCACGGCCACACGAACAAAACCCACTATTCAGCAATTCCTATTCTGTGCACATCACCTCTAAGACGGCGCCAGCGAATTTGCATACCACCGGCTGCTAATTAGCGACCTCCCTTCAATCTCCCCAAGGCCACAATCCTATGAAATCGTCCGCTCATCATCCGCTCACCCCTTTCAAACCCTTGAATGGGTGGGATGAGAGTGCCCCACCTAATCCTGTCCACAGACCCTATCGGCGTAGCTTTAACCAACTGACGAACAAGTTATATCTATTGCCAAGGACTTCATTGATTGATTTTGTGTGTCCACTATTATTTGTGCTCAGATTATAAGCAGAAGGTATCTTTGGTTCAGAATATTCTATTTAAATCGGATGCCACAAAAGTATTTTCGATATGTCAGTAAATATTTCTTACAAAAAATTGGACCGACGTTATTAGTTGTTGCACTGAGAAATACAAAATAATATTAATTCGATTGGTGCTGTTACTTTTGAAATTGTGCAGTTACAGTTGGATTAACAACTTTTGGAACCAATTTCACAAGTACCAGCACCAATAGAATTAATATTATTCTGTATTTTTCAGTGTACCTAATAACGTCGGTCCAATTTTTTGTGACAAATATTTATTTCGCACTTTTGAATGTAACATTAGTCACGAAACTCTTTCAACGTTCACTAATACCAAAGAAGATAGTTCTTATCCTATTTGCTTCTTATTTAGAGATCTCAAAACATCGCTGCGGAAATACGCATAAGTATTTTACCATTTTACCACCGCTGTAACTCGATAACCGTAACTGTAAGGAAAAAATGTTCATTATCAATGTTGATACAGATAATCTGTTCATGTAGTTCTGTAGTTCCCTCAGATTTATAATTTCCGGAAGAAATTGTCCCCTCCACTTTGCGAAATTGCACATATTTGAGAGTTTATTATCGCGACACGAAAACCGTAAATATTTTGAAAAAATGTTCAATTTAAACGTTTCCGGATATTGTCCTGTCCTTAATTATGCCACCTCATGTTTTCGATTTTCATGAAAAATTGCCTCTTTAGGTGGTGTTTTTTGAAAGGAAGGAGATATCGGATTTGAGATTTAAGAATATGGGACCATTTCTCAAGTCTCCTCTTTCAAATTGATCAAAAAGTCATCAAAATCGGAGTACGTTTATTGTATAAAAGGCGCGCACGAACCAAAAAAAGGAAACAGTCGAATTGTATACCTCCCCCATTTGGGATCGTCGGTCAAAAATTAGGAGATAGATCATTTCTCTTCAGTTAAGAAGTTTCACTTCTGTCTTTCTACATGGTGGCCCAGAAAAATCAGATCATCCAATTGTTGTCCTTCTGGTTGAAAACAATCTGGCATGAACATTTTTAAAAACTTTTGTTACAGTTGATTTTGTTGTTGATGGAGTTTCCAGTTTAATATTTAGTTTCAACTGTTGCAATGCCACTGGATTATTGGAGTATACCCTATTTTTAAACTGTTAATCTGCACACACGTCGACGTCCTTGGATTCACGCGCAGAGATTCTCGAACCCGTTGAATAGTTTTTTCGGTGTGTGCAGCTCGTTTGCGACCGCGATATCGAGCTTTTTGCGCCGATCGTGATTTTTCAAATCTCTTAACCCACTGCTTGATTAATAAATTTGCACTCAGACACTCAGTTATGTGTCGTAATTCAAACGAAAAAGACGTCGAACAATCCCATACGATCGATTGTTCTCATATACCGAGCGGACACAGAACACGCGTTTTTCTCCACTCTATTGACTCATGGTGACTAAAAGTGCAATTGCCGAGCTACGCATTAAGACTACCCCCGCGCTCCTCTCTATTAGTTTATATATCAGAGAGAAATCAAAAATGAATTTATTTCTGGACCACCCAAATACACTAAGAAAACTCCAAGTACCGATGCCTCTCTGAAAGAGCCAGACTCGCTGATTTTTTTATTTTATATATTTACTTAATATGTTGATGTGGTTACGATCGATAAAACGAAATTTTCATGTTTTTTTAATTTGAATACAAGTGAAAATAAGTTTTCTCTTGATATTCACATTTCACATACACCTCGAAAACGTATAGCATTTTGAAAACTTTCTTGGCACAAAATTTAACTGAAAGCACTTTCATTCATCGAAAAGTTTAGCCGTTAACGAAAGGGTAATATTTATGAATAAGAGTCTATTTAAGTTAACGTTAACGTTTACGTCAGTGGAAAATGTCGAAAACCTACAATAGTAGTCAATAAGAATAATTAGGATTGTCCAGCCGTTATGGTGATTACATATATGTCTCCCTCAGTAATTAAATGCCAGACATAACAAAATGCGATAGTAGAAGCTGATTTATCCATTAGATGACTCTTTAAGACTGTAACTGTTGAATATATTCCAAAAGTTTACATACCAACAGTTTCTAAAGAATGCCATTTTTTCTAAATTATCTTTGTATTCCGTGCGTTCTGGCGCCATTGTCAGTGAATCTGACTCCGGCGCTTAATTGGTCATTTCAAGAGTTGTCTCTCTATTAGAATCGGCTTTAATCTTCTATTCGCATAGCGACTGCTACTTAGTATCGTGCTTTGCTCCTCCCAAGAAAGAAGAATCCCAGACAGTGTCTAGAAATTTGATTGATCTTTTACACTGTAACCGTTCGTTATTGTACTGCAAGTCTAATTCGAGATTTTAACTCAAGGTATATGGAATACTATGTTTTTTTGGAAGTTTTCAGAAAGTTTATTTAAGTCAAACCAATCAAAAAGTTCTTTAATTGAATAGAATGCTCTTGGTTCAAGAAGTTGTGATACTATTATACACAGCTTCCATTGAGAGCGGGCTTACAAAATTTAAAAAGACTATGGGGCCTAAAATAGAACCTTGAGGAACTCCCGTTTCATTGCTCAATTGACCCGAAGATGGAAATCTCCCGAATTTATTTGTGATTTGTACAAATTGCTTTCTATTCTTCAAAGATGTACTGAACTAGTTGAGGATGACTGCATCAATCCCGTAGGAATTTATCCTTTCAAATGACAGATTGTGGATCACGCCCTGCTGAGGTCACAGAAAATGCCAAGATGGTGCTGACCTGCCTCTAAAGCCACTACAATACATATCGTACATGACGACTTTTGAGAAAAAAGAAGTCAGAGCTATTTTGCATAATGTGTTAGAAAATAGAAATGATTTTAGAATGTTTTAGGCCTGATGAAAACATATTTTTGGTTTACAAGAAAGAATTTCATAAATCTCTATTTCACTAAAAGGTGACGCAGTCATTTTATGTAGACCTACAATACACGATTTGTTGAAATCTACTTTTGCTAAAATGTAGTTTGAAAATGGCGGTTATCAAAAGGTTCAGACAATATATATTCAATATTATAAATAAGTACCTTAAAATCTGCTGACTGTCAGATTATGTTAAACTTTAAAGTATTATTGTAGGTACAGTACAAATTCAGGTGTTATCAATCTAGGGAAAGTCCGTAGTTCTCGGGGGGAACACTCATTCTGCTGGTTTATAATGAAATTACCAGAACAGTAATTTCATAATTGATGCCACATTCACCTGCCTAGTATTTACTATCTATTATCTTTTTCGAAGGCGAGGGTCCGTTCCAATCCATTGAGCTATTTACAGAGATACCAGCCACTGCTGCTGCGGGCTCTGGAGAGAGGTCTTTTATTTTTCGGGATAAAATGTAACCTAGATGTTGACCCAGGATAGAACTATCAAGTTCGGATTTAATAAAATCATATTGGTTTGGTTTTCTACTATTTTTATACATATATAGATATTTAACTTCATCAATCATTTATATAAACAGTATGTCCTATATCTGAAATGAAAATTTGCTCAAATATAAACAAAACAGTGTTATTTGAAGGTTTGTTATGAGGCGGTACTCGAATAACCGCATTCGTAAGCGATCAATAGCGCTGTTACAATGCTCCTTTAATGATACAACTTATAGAATGATAGTCCCTACTATAAAGCCATTATAAATGTGTAATGTCCGATTTCCGTTGATTTTTGATTGACTGTTCCTCAAAAGGTTATTTATTAAGTCATAATGTTGACACTTTTTGATAGAAATTATGTAATAGAAGCTCGATCATGCATGAAAACTTCGCTACAGCAATGAAATTTCATGTAACAAAAACGGTAAGGGTGGTTTATTGTCTGAAACCTCTGAACCTTTTATAACGTTCGTGATGCTATTAAAATACATACTAAGCTTTTTTATATACTTAAAAATTTACTAACCCCTGTACGGTAAGGAATATACCTACCGACATGTTTGGTTAGCGACGAGCTAAGTGACCATTAAACCTTACTTGCTGTCGTAGAAATAAATGTGGTAAGCAATTGAAAAACTAAATTTTATTTATGATAGCCTTAATAAGCGGTAATGAATAGAAAAAGGTTTAGTAAGTTTACAAGCGTTTTAAGTAATGAGCATTTAAAACCAATTTGGAAATCAGTAAAAAATAATATTTTTCTAATCAAAACCTAAGGCCGCGAACGCCATGAAGGGCGAATATCGAAGGTACTAAGCGGGCAGTGAAACCAGTTATATAAATTCTAAAACGTTTGTTTGACTTTGATAGATGCAAGGTGATTCAATAGACTCTATGAGATACCCGAAAGTGGCCTGAGTTTTTTTTTGGTTCCTGGTTTTTGAGAGAAACATTTACCTGTTTCTGAAAACTGCATGACATTAATAACAATATTTAACTGCTTATATTATGTTAATTATATGAATACAGTTACAATCGAAAATAGTGGTTATAAAAGAAAGAGTGATATTGCAATTCAATGAAGTAGGTAATGCACTTAAATCCATATACAAAGTAACCCACGATTAACTATTCGATGGTGAGCTAATATCCCAAACCGCATTGGCTTATATCATCGCTGGTAGGGCAATATGTTTCAGTTCTTAGTCGCCACAAATATTACCCTAACTTCTTACACTTTTATGATTCATTATGTTTAATAGATACTTTTCAGTAGAGAAACCTTTCTATCTTTTTCAGAAAAAGCTTTGATATTACATTGCAGCTAAGGTATTTTCCCAGAAAGCTCTGCTTTCGGACATACTGTATATGTAATTGAGATAGTTCCAAGACGAGCACATGGTAATCCATCACACGACATGTCGTCATGGACACTTAATCACAGTTGGTGTCCTTCAATGAGGTACTTAATCACAAGCCAATTCATCACATTGTCCAGTTATCACATGCCATTTCATTACATTGATTAACTATTTTTCAATTTTCTTTAAAAAATCACATGAATGGTATTGTCTGGTTCGATTTATAATAAATAACTTTTTACAAAAACTAGGATCGACTTTAGTAGATGACGCACTGAAAAATACAAAATGATATCAGATAATTCTTTTGATACTGGTAATTTTGAAGTTGTTCACTTATCAGTAGATGAGAGAGATTTTTGGCACCAAATTCAAAACTAGCAGTACCAATAGAATTACAAATACTTTGTATTTTTCAGTGCACCATTTATAAGCTCCTAATTTTTATTTTCTAGAAATTCGTCGTACGTATTACTAATATTTAGTTATTTAAAGAAATAGCGGCAAAAATCCTTCAATATAAAAAATAGAAAACAGCCACTTTCACAATGTTAGGGGTTGAGTTTCGTAGAATATCGAAGTATGCTATTTTCCAGAGAAAAAATGGTTGTCTTCATATATTCAATTATCCGGATGATATACGACCATACTTAGTCCGGACAAGGGAGAAGTGAAGGGAAAATATCAGATGGAGCTTTTATCCCATAGCATCGCAGAGAGATATTTGACTATAATTTGATTTTTTTACCAATATTAACAGAAAATAGACAGACATAAAATATAGCTTATAAAAAAATTAAAAAGGTTGTAGCTGGTTCTCCTTTATATTGACAAGCCATAAAGAATAAGAAACCCTCTGATACAATTTTGCCTATGTTCTACTGAAGTTACAATCGTGATAAATTACCTATGAGCTTTTATCGAATTATTTGTACAGATTACTTCATCAAAATGATAAAATAATGGGCATAGATTCAATACTTTTTTCTGGATTGTAGATTTATCCGTAGAAATGAAAATCAACTACGAACAGATTTATTGTGGCCTGTTTTTTTTTTATTTTTCATCTTGCTCATACGACAATTCCAGCTCGTATTTCTCTCCATAAATGCAATAAAGATTCTCAAGTACGATTTCGAATTTACAGATAAATCGTAATACATGTCATGTACAATGGTAGCACCAAATTTCTATTATATATAGATAGATATGTCCTGGACGTAGAAGCAGTTTATTATTTTAATGGCCCGGTAAACTGATAAAAAGTCAGTCCACCAATATGTAACAATGCGCACACGCCAATTTTTATATCGGCATTATTGAAAATTGCGACAATGATCGAGAGACACTGTATTTGCGGGCATCGTTTAGTATTTTAATAGAGAACGAACGTTTTAATGAAATCGGTAAATTATGATCTTATTTTCTCCTTTTCAATCGAATATGTAGGTTCCTACTACTGCATATTCGTTTTTGGAATATATGTTTTTTAATTCTCTTATACACATATCTCGAGTTGGAAATATTGATTTACGAATCATTAATTATAACTGCTGTAAAGAAAATATTTTTTAAACGAAGTCGTTACTTCGTTCGACATAATTTCACATAAAGTTTTTTTAAAATAATTTATGAATAGCAGTGGTCGATAAGCATTTCAAAGCCATGTTCCGTCCTAAGTTAGAATTGTGTAATATGAAAACATCGAAGGCGAGTTGACAAACAGACAGACAAATAATCATATTCTTAAGCTCAATGCGGATCTTCTTCCGCATCTTTCCAATATTGTTTGTTCTCACAATAAAAATTTTGGAGACATGTTCTGTTCTAACCATTTTTCTAAGATAACATTTAATAATTTATTTCGTGTTGGGTGTTGTTTTTGACTAGTTTTCAAATAGTATCGTACTTTTTATATAATTGACTGGTAATTAATTAAATATACAACTTTGCCGATTGTTCGTATCCAGCATTATACAAGCTAAAGCTATCGCTCATACAAAGTCTCCAGCCTCAGTTGTATAATGAAGATTGATACAAATATGAGTTCAAAATTAGGAGTGATTATCAAATATGGCTCTTCACCCTGCGATATACTGATGAGAGGCAACAACCTCGAAGTCATGATATATGTCTCGGAGACTGAAGCTATGTTTGTTAATCAGTCTGGTTGAGCAGTAGAGTGAAAAGAATACCCTTGAAACCCAATATTTTGACTACAAACAATCGTTGTTATTGCGCATCCTACGAAATGTAGGTTTAATTTACAAGTAGCCTAGTAAGCTCTAAGATATATGACAACAGACGAGAGAGTTGATTTTATTAGAAACGTTAGAAGCTGCATTATCGTCACAAAATATTACTACTTAATTTCATGTCTGAATTAACACAATCTAAATAATAAAATAATACATTGTAATAAATTTCATTATTGTTAATGGATGAGCATCATCTAGTAGGGCAGAACGAAAACAGCTTTGGAGCACTAGGGAAGAAAATACCAATCTTTGGCACTCTAAACATGGTCGAAAATCAGGTTTTCTCTAAAAATTTTGGAACCTCAAGTAAATAAAACTATTACGTTGCCTGTAATAAAGAAATCACTACCTAATAAAAGTAATGATTTCTTCTATTATTTTTATGTAATTATCATCTGCTGACCTGATATTAATCAGTTAATAGGATATGTTTGAATTACCAACTAGCTTTTGCCCATGACTTCGCGCGCGTATGAAACTGCATTCAATTTTTTCAGTTTTTGCGTGATTCGTATGCAAACATACATACAGACAGAGGCGGTAAAATGGAACCTGAATTTGAAGTTAAACTTCTACCACTACATCAGGGAAAAATGCATTCAATTCCATGTAGTAGTTATTGCCTGATGCGTTTACAAACATACAGAAAGACAGACAGACGCGATAAAATGAAGCCTATATTTTAAGTTAGACGTCTAGTAATACATCGGCGAAAACTGCATTCATTTCCATGCAGTAGGTTTTGCGTGATGCGTGTACAAACATACAGACAAACTGAAAAAAAATCTAAAAGCTATTGTTTTGGCTTCTGTTCTATTTTTGTATTTTATTTGGATATAATCCACATATTCGTGGGACAAGAAACAGAGAGATCTGACGGAAATATTTATTAAGGGAAGCTTCTCCAATGTAATATCATTTCGGTTCATTGACTTCGTCTGAACGACTACTGGAAATTAACCAAGAAAAACCTCCGTTGGAAAACAACATGTTTCTTCGACATAATATCAATTAATCTTTGGAAAAGATACCATGCTGCTCCCCTTCTCCGTCATTGCGCGGAACAAAACAGTCGATAAATTTTACCCGTGAAACTTTTGTTCGGATTTTGTTTTATTCAGTTCTTCTTTGGAGCACAAGAACAAAAACACACACACGCTGCTATTCGCAAGGTTAACCGCCCACACATATATATCTCCTAATCCCATTAATGAAAAACAAATTGCCTAGAACTTTTCCCATGATTTTTATCAGAGTGACGTTACTAAAACGATGACTTCGTACAAAATACTCGAATGGATCGAGCAGATCGATTCGAGATGATCGGGACTCATATCTATGCTGCTTTGTCGACTGTGGTCCGCTATGAATTTACAACAGTCTTAGTCTTTAGAAATTGCGGAGTGAACACCGACTGACGAGGATATATCAAGAGAAATATCCTTACCAAACTACATTTGTTGATAACTGAATTTTGCTCTAATGGATGCCAGTTAACATATTAGCGGAACGCGTAAAATAACCGCCATACACGGTCCATAACTCGGTATTTAATTTACTTCGTAATTGAGGACAAAATTTGCAACTAATAGTGATATCATACACTATGACAATTTTGGAACCAAATATATTCCAAAAACCTACGCATGTGCTTGACATTTGACAGTTGAAGTAACAATGATATAAAAATAACATGTTTAATCATTGGATTGATGGATAAAAGCGAGATTCGCTTATTAAGCGCCAACTAAAAACGGCAGCGGTTATTTTCGTCTAGTACGTGCATTTAGCGCTAGCACATTTATTGGAGCGCCTTGGAGGTAAGACTGACTGCATGTGAGTGAAAGAGTATGTATAGAGGCTCCTTGTTTTCGAATAGCTAAATTGTGCCCCATGTGTGTGAAATCATAAGCGGTGTCTTCATGCCAGCCGAGCCCTAAATGTGGCCCGATGTCAGCGAAAGCTCAATAGGCCGCTCAGATTCCAGTTCTATCTCCTACCGACGCCTATGATGCGTACGCAGGGAAACCTCGATTCCGATATATAAAAACTAATACTCGTTGAGTAATATAGTGACTTTGGATAAATATCTAGATAGAGAAATTTACTAGATCTTATTAGGGGAAAAAATCTCAATGGAAAATACATATGAAGAAATTCTTTTTCAAGCTACATATCTTATTCAGGGTTCAATTTTAAATTGAAAAAACATATATATCTCGGGGATCGGATGCATTCACTACACATATCTTCATTTTATATCTTTTCTGAGAAGGATGGAAACTTTCGACTAGCATACATATTATATATAACCTAGCATCCAACTAGAAGAAATAACGTGTATAAGCCGAATGTGTATCCCCGGCGAGATTGGATTACACGGTTAGGTGGGCCGATACCGGAATAATCGATTATAGAAGAGCCCACAGTACAGAGGCAGAGCCGCAACATGTGCGCTGTCGATAGCGAACCGACGCGCCACTGGTTGGTTACGGTTAGTCAGTTTTTCCCCGAATTAGGATCATTTGCGGCCGAAAGGGAAATAGACAGCAAGCCCATTATTAGTCTGGTGAATACACTGTGGTTTTGTGAGTTGAAAATAAAAAAAGAAACCACCCTCCGAATCTGAATAATTTCCCGGCATGTGTATTAGTGAATAATTATCCACTAAGGGAGCGATGCAGCGCTAATGATCAATCACAACAACTTTTCTATGGGGGCTAAAAACAATTTTGAATAATAAATTGAGAAAAAATCGCATTATTCATGCTTTGTATTTTTACATCCCAAGTCAAATAATGATTGGATAGAATTAAGTCGTTTCATGAAAGCCTCTGAGAAGGATACTTGATGACTTTATTGGCATGTGGTAATCATTTTTTTTTTACTATAAATTATCAGAACAATCTCTTTTATCTTTGTAAAACTGCAACTTAAATGAGTCGTTTTTAAATAAATATTTGGAATATTAGAGCTGAGTGATATTTTACATGGAGAGAGGTGAATTTTGGGACACGACGCCGAAGGCAGAGCTTTTCATCCCTTCCAGTTAAATAAAACAGCTTGGAGCAATTATATCATCACTCTTATATCTACAAACATCAGTAAAAGTATAATTGTTAACGCATGCTAACAGTGTTACATTTAAATCACTATTAAATCAATTTCCAAGGCAACATTGCTTCTAAAGCTAGTGTAATAAAATGACATTCAAGCCACTGATAACATGGATTTCCGGTTCAACTAAGAATGATTTCACATTTTGTCGGAATGAAGTTTTATGATGAGTTTGCGGAAGGGTATTACATGTTGGTAGATTTGAGGAAGGGGCTCCGAGGTGGATGGGAAAGTCCGTAACAGCGATGTGAAATGTAGAGATGTCAGGTTTTGAGATGAGGTTGATGGTTATTATATTTTGACGTTAGAGGCACGTGGCCTAGTGGCGGCAAGAGAAGAGCCACATGGATAATTTGGAATCCAGATAGAGACGGTTAAACTCGGATTGGAGCTCGAGCCTGGCTGCCTGCCGTCACTTATATACTTGACTAAAAAAATTTGAACCAGCTATAAGAAAATTATCAATTTTGTGAGTGGAAAATGGTTTCAAGCCTGGTGATTGCTCACTCTCTCAAAAGGTGGGTGTTACAAATAACGAAAACTTGAAAGAAATTAACAAAAAATACAAGACACAAAGAAGAAGAAGACAATGAAACCATGCGTTGATAATTATACTTCAGCTCATTTTACAAGAGTCTTATTGTACCATCATTCAGCTTATGCGTGTAGAAAAATATCTTGATGTATCGATGGGGTAAAATGGGTGGTACAAAATTTGTATGGACTTTCGACTTGAAACTTCGTAGGAGTAAAAATGAATAAGCAATTACGTATCTCGTGATTTTCTGAAAATCAAATCGTTTGATGGTGAAGTGATTTATTGTGAAAATGTCATTTATTTTCTCCACGACAGTGAACATACAATGTCACATAAAATTAAAACCATTTAATGTAGAAACAGAAACTGGGCTTAAGAGTTTTTGATGGGAATCAATGATAAATTGAATTTTCAACTCGAATCTTCGTCATCTAAAAATACATACTGGTGTTGTTATTGAGGTTTTTTCTTTTTTCTGACGTATAGAGGATTCAGCTGATTCCGGTGGGCGCAGTCGCGAACAGGCGTGCTTGTAACCAAATAAATGTATTCTCTTACCTGTCCCCATTTTTTTTTGTTTTCTATAAAAGTGAATAAATTCTGCTAATTTAATTTAGAAAATTGGTGATATTATCGGTTAACTCATAAGTAAACTTTTAATAATATAGACGAATTTGAATACAGAAAATAGAAGCTAAAGATCTTTCAAGCTATATCCCTAATGTATTTTTAAACCCGCTTGCATTGGCGATAACATTATTGAACTATCAAATCACCCCTGGAAAAGAGTCAAACGCTAACTTTGGACGATAAATATGGCTTCCCTTGACTTTAACAATGCAGTCTTTCAGGCAACAGTCAAGTAGTCTCCTTCGTAGGACCGATTCTCTCTCTCTCTCTCTCTCTCTCTCTCTCTTTCTCTCTCTCTCTTTCTATAGACACGCTGTTCTATGCAAATGCGCCGGCGGAAACGACGGGGCTCTTAATCGTGACTTTCTGTCAGTTCCTATCCGCCCGAGGGCCTTTCAAACTTCCACCTTATCTGGGATCTACACTCTGCTGAAAGTTCTTGGAGCAGCCGATGATTTCCAGTCACGGCTTCGCTCCAAGTCTCGACGGCAAATAGAGATCATCGTGAGAGAACACACTCCAGAGAACAATTTTTATATTTTGTCAGATTGAACATGAAAGAAGGATTCAATGAAGTGTTCAAGAAAATTGAAGAATATCCAATATTGAATGAACTTTGTCGCATTGAAATTGAATTTATGCTCTGTAATATTATCTATACATCAGTCATTCATTCATCGAATGGTTACTCATAATTGCGAAAAGTTAACTATGATTTCCTACAATAATTAATTGATGAAAGAAAATCTGGAAACAACTATGTAGTGATTTTCTGTATAGTTGTTTTGAATTCCAACTTGACAATGTCTTTCTCACTATAAAGACGAAGATTAAATACCTAGTTCTGATTATAAGTTTTTCTAAAATATAGAGCCAAGTTGAAGTTTTTAGATTTTAGCTCAGATATTTATAATATTAATAATAATTTATTAAATAGGTGTAAGCTAACAAAGAAAATTCGGTTTTGTAAATAAATGAACAATATAAAATAAATATTTCATAAATTAAAAAAACTTCCATAATAAATATTTTTAATTGTCTAATGAATTATAATCTTACGTTTTCTTTAGAATATTTAGCACAAAATTTTTTGAAGACATATAGAAACATAACATTTTCTGGTTTCCAACAGTAAATTTTCAGTAAATAAACAATTTTTTATATTGTAAATAATCGCATTTAAACATATTATTTGACTAACACTTAAAAGACCAGTTAAATTTAACATGCAGTATACCTATACTGGCATAACGGTTGCACTTAAGTATGCATCGCATTGCCTGATTTTGTCGCGGCAAAATAATTGTTTTATATATGATAAGTTTTGACCATTCACTTTCACATTCAATTTTGTTTGTTACATATTCTGCATGTCTAGTGAATGTTAAATGCTTATCGATTGTAACACCTAAGTACCTATATTCTTTCACTTGTTCTATAAAGTCACTATTCACTTTTACTCCATTGGGATCTTCTGTTGAAACTGCATTAAATTTGCTTTCTATTATCATAAGTTGAAGTCTTGTCTATGTTCAAAACTAAACCATTAAGGGTCAACCATTGATTTAAGATTGTGAGGTCTACCACCAAGACTTTACATCATTTATATACACTATGAACAAATTGAGCCCTAACACTGTGCCTTGTGGTACACCAAAATCATTCATTTTCGACGAAGATATTGTATATCTCAGTGACCAAATTTTGATTTACCAAATGGATTATTATGGCTTTGAAGAGCGCAAGGGATCAGATAATTATATAACTCTAGTTGACGACTACGAGAATTTTGAACAAAGGACTTTTCTCGTAAGACAAGTAAATCCCTTATCGACACATTGTTTGAACAGATCATCATATTTATTGTATATATATATATATATATATATATATATATATATATATATATATATATATATATATATATATATATAGTATTTATTTATATATATATATATATATATATATATATATATAGTATTTATTTGCTATTTTTGAGCTCAGAAAATTGACAGTTTGCCGTTTATAATATAAAATTATGGCCTTCCTATTTAAAAAAAATAATGATGACGTAATAATTTGGAAGGTGAAGGGGATAAAATGAAGCTGTTTGCATAGAAAAGTTGAAAATGAAAATCAAAAATTGACCTGTCAGAGCCTTTTTCTCTATATGTTAATATTTTTGAAGTTATTGAAACGTTTCCATACTTTATGAACGCACTGTATAAAAATATAATATAAAATATAATAATAATAAATAATAGTAATATAAAGTTATTTCGCCAGTGACAACATTCAGTAATAACTGACTATAAGTAAATCTGGAAATTTTTTGATTTGCCACATACCACGAAACACCTTAAATAGAATAAAATTAAAAATCAAAGATTATCCCCTAATTCCATTATCAGCATGAATTAGCGTGTGGGTTACAGGATCTCTCACAGTCCCTATTTCTGATGATGTATCGCATTTCTCTTTTACTTTGGCTTCTAAAGTAGTCGGAGAACTGCTTTTATTCATCGTCAACGCAGGGTGAGCCAAGAGTTGTGGGCTTTGTGTGGTGGGTAGCTCTTGTGATCATCATCATCTGAAGTTGGTGCATAAAAAGCTCAACTTTGTCGGCATTTCCGGGAATCCCGCCAATTACTCGGCACTAGCTCACAAACACACAGACCCAAGGACAACAAACGAGAGAAAGGACTTGAGTGAAACGACGCAGCTCTACAACAACACAAGATAGTCCGGGGTACAGACGCGTCTTTTGTACCGACCCTCTTAGACTGTTCTTAAATTAAAACATTAAAATGTCCAACAATGAAGCAGCAATCATACCTACCTATGCTAATAGTGCCGGAAGTGAATTTAATAAATTATGGATTCTAACGTGGATAGGTAGTCATGTACTTAAGGTTGTTATTTGTTTTATTAGTTATTTATTCTACTACCTTGTTTACAATAGTTGTTACTTGTGTATTTCTTCAGTTAGCTCTGGAATTGGTAGATTTATTATCGAAACCTTCAAGAAACTATATTTGAGGTACAGTTTGTCACAGTATTGTCAGTTTGACAAGTTTCTAGAACATCATTCAAGCGTCTAGATAATCATAGAACATTCTCGATGATTGTCATGTCAAGATTCAGATATATGAAGCCGTGTCGATCATTGGCATTCTCAATCAAAGAAGATTGGAAATAGGAGTTTAAACTCGCCCTAAAAATCGTGTAGGATTTCATAAGCATATCTTTCGTAAATGTGTCTTTGCCAACCATGCCTTGCGCTACGAGCGGCTATTGCTTAAAAAAAGACAGCAGATCATGATCACAAAGATAAATAAAGACAACAAATATTTTAGGCAATTGTCAAGATTTTATGCAACGTCTATGATCTCATGTGGCTACGTAGAGAAGCAATGGAAGTTTACTCTACTGTTTCCAATCTTCTTGTTTCCAATATTTGATCAGATATATGGTTAAGACCGCTCAAATGAAATGAAAACTTTCGGAAGAAACTAATCTTTTCTATAACAAATCTAATGGTAGTTATATGAACTAGTTTGAATATAGGATAGGTATTAAGAACCATTATTGCTGACATACATTTTGATAATAGATTTATTCGGTATATTTCCCACTACCTAAACAAACAGCAATTGAATGCTCCTCTATTTTAGCGAAAAATTACATCAAGAGCTTTGCGAAAAATTAGATCATGAGCTTCTGCAAACATGTCCAAAACCGATGATGATTTGTAGAGTAGCCTTATCTTCTGCAGTTTAAATATTACATATATCAAGTTTGGCACTAAATAAGATATAAAATTAAAGTTCTTGATATCCTTAATCCGAAAACTCAAGTCTGCCTCATATAAATCTTTTAGCTCGGATAATTCGTTATTGGTGAATGAGAGCTTTATCGATTATATTATCGCATCAAGCAAAACAAAAAAATATTTAACACCGTCTGATATACCTGCACACATGTAATGCGTGTGTCACAATGACAAATAAAGTGCTTGGATTTATAAATTGTCAACTAAAATTGTAATTGTTGGGCTTTATTTCTAATTTGCCAATAATTTTTATAAATACACTTTTGTTAGTATTTATTTAGGCAGGATTGCCATTTTATGGACATATTATTGCCTATTCATCACAGTCTTTACTCATAACTCAATATGGTGCACTAAACGTACGTCCCATCTCCCTTACTAAGAGGAAGTGGAGCTAAATTCAAAGCGATGGCTGCTGAATTAGCTTCGGCAAAAGTCCGTGGCATCGTCTCATTTATAATTTTAATCAAGCTCTAACAACTAATCTCATAAGAGTAAACTCATTTAGGAATTGTTTTCAGTAGGGCTTTAATAAGTTATATAGTTGCCTCTTGTGGTTAGCCATAAACTCCCTTTGCTTTGCGAACGGGAGAAGATACCCCTTTCTGTTTTGCCGTCCGAGACAAATGCAAGAACGAAACTTCTCCGTCGAGGCTATATAAAGACTTGGCGAAGTGCATATAGCAGAGAAGCAAGGAAAAGCATTCACTAGTGCACACCCACATTTATACACATACACGGAGTGTGTTAAATGGAACGGGTTGGTTTAGAGTTTGTGGAGACGGATGATGCCGAATAGATAGAGCTGAGGCATGTGAGATTTGCAGTAGAAGCAACACTAGATGGAAGAGGATGTTCAGGTCAAATGTAAATGAAGTTTTAAATGGGGTACGTTGCGTTTGCATTGATCTATCTCACTTTGAGGCGCTTTATTTTTAAGGACGTAAACGAAATGAATGCAGAACGTTTCGACGGAATTACCTTGGTGTCTTTGACTGTGGATTTATTGGTCACAGATGCTTCCCTTGGAGACAAGTTCTTGAGGATGATTGAAATATGAGATAGCTATAGGATGAATGTGGCTTGCAGTTAACACTGGTCAACTTTGTTCATCAAAGTTAAGCGGCGCAGTTCTTTTGCAAACGGTTTGGACGAGTCACCGGTGATATTTTCCTAATACCTACAGCTTCTCTGGAAATATGTGTCTAATGATTTATCCTGAGACATATCGGAGGTTGAGAATCCACTTTCAACAATAGATGCCGCTTTTCTGTGCTGATACATTCAAGGTAGAGATGTCGCCTAAACTCGTATTCGAGTGTGGCACTTGAAGAAGAATAGTAAAATACATACTTTTGTTTGTTCGTGAACTTATTTCATCCCGCATAAAGAAACAGAATGTGACTCAGTTCTAGTCGATTCTTAATTAGGTACATGACTAAGTAATTATTCTTTGATTTTTTCAAAAGAATATTCATTCTACCTCTAAAATCTATCAAAAATATTTGGTTTTTGTCTCATCTGGGGTGGTATATTAGCAACTTGAAGAGTATCAGGTACATTGTTGCTTTAAATATGTTTAAACTCATCTTCCCGACTATGATATAATAATATAATAATAAATTTCACACTGGTCATTAAGAAGAGATAGGTAGATGTATATTATTTATTGATTGTTAAAGTCACTGTGCTAAAGGATCTTCAATTAGATCACTGAAGATCCACAAATGACGTAGATCTTTCTCTGTTGTTACAGTCTTCTTCTCTTAGTCCTCTCTCACTCATAGACCTATTTATGCCCTTGATCCAAGATGCTTTGGGTTTTCCTCTTTTCCGGTTTTCCCCTGGTATCCACTTCATTATTACTTTCCTACGCTACTATAGTAGCTGTATAAGGAAAGTATTGTAATCGTGTGAAATTTTGTGTATCGAGATTTTTACAAATGTTGACGTTTCAGAGTTTTCTAAGTATAATAAATATATTTTCAGCCGTTGGTCTGTCTCTCTGTCGGTCGGTCTCTCTGTCTGTCTGTGACAGCATTATCTCGGGAACGGATCGGTGTATTTTGTAGCTTTCTTTTCTATTTTGTTTGGTACCAATATCACTCGCCGGTGGCATTGAATGAGAATCCTGTATACACTTGGTGTTGAGCTATAGCCAGGAAACATGACCATTGTTGTTTGTCTTGATATGTTGGAAAAAATTAGTCGTAGCACGATTTGACCAGAGGATTTTTACTCTACTACCGCTATTATCGTCGCTATGTAATAGTGTAAAATTTTTCATTCACTGGAATTTGCCTGCGAGCAGTAGGAAAGTCGTGTGAGTGGACACACCAGTTTTGTTTTTTTTTTGGTAGTCTCTTATCGCTCATCCTTTGTACAGTCCCATACTAGCTATTTTTCTGCGATAAATTGTGTAATACATAAATACATATCTATGAGAAGATAATGAATAATTGACAGTATTCCCAAACAAATATTTTTTCCATCAGTTTGTATATAATAGATGGAATAACGATTCAGTTGATTTCAAATTAATTGAAATTCTGATCGTTTAAGAGAAATTTACTGAAATCCGCTCTCATATACCAAATTATCCTGCTAAATTATCTGGAGATATTCAGACAATTATCGCTATTAGCTGATATGTTACTAAAATAACATATAATCAAATTAACAATTAATCTATTATATTAATATAGGTCAGTCCATGTTTCTCTACTATAGTAATTGTAAATGGAATGTTTAATCAAATTATATTGTAAGGGTTGAGATAAAGGAACGGAATGTTTAATTGCTATTGCCGAACGCTCCACGGTTTGATTAATTATTTTATGTGGGTATATGTTGTGATCTTTCTGATTTGGTCAATGCATGGAATAAACAATTTTCCATAAAAAAAACTGATCAGACTTAATTTGATACTGCACTGAAAACCATTTGAGAGAATCCAATAGAAGAAATTATTATTTATTCATATGTCAGATAATTTCATCATCTCGTTTTTAAGGTTCCGTACCCAAAGGGTGCCGATAGAATCAACTGTCCGTCTGTCTGTCAGAGGACTGCCTCTCAAGAATCGTATGCAGTTTAAATTTTTAATATGTATTACTATTTCCACTATAACAACATAAAAAATGGAATAGAACTGAAAATAAAAGAGATCTGCATATAGAAAACGAGATATTTTAGCCTATTTCGATTCGTCTTTAATAATCGATGTATCTCTTGAATATTGTAGCTGCTTCAATAAAAAATAATGAAAACAAAATAAAATAGACTTTTGTTTTTGTTAGATCTTAACAATGGCTCTATCCTTTGCATCGTAAAAGGTAGACAGTTCTTGTATGATGGTAGGTATGGAACTCTTGTGTGCGGGTCTGACTTGAACTTTGGAAATGCTTCGTTACTTCGTTACCATCTATATAATAGAGAACTTTAAAATGAGTAATTAAGAAGAAGTAAACATACTCCATTTTGGCCGCAAATTCGCACCTAGTGTAGAATTATTTCTGATGAGATTATTAAATTGGTATTTCATTTATGAACTATTAATATAATAAATCATCATCTTCTAAAGATGTGCTATGTTAATTTCTATTTGTGTTTCTAATCAGAGCTCTTTTAATATCGTTATGTTGAAGTAAATAGAAGAGCATTTCCGGAGTTAAATACACTTTATGTCTGACTAAAACTCCTATTAGGGACACAATGTTACTGTCGGTGTACCATACCATAATGGCGTTTTGTGATTAAAGTCTTACCCCACTTTGGTCCCAAATGCAAATAAGTTCCAGCTTATGAAAATGAGCCAGATATATAGGTATATATATATATAGTATGACGTTATCCCTCTTCTGAATTATTATCCCACTTCTGAAGTAAATAACACCTTTATTTCCATCCAGCTAGCGCAGCTGATGGAGCCAACAGCGCGAATTCTCAAATGCTGAAGAGGGAGACGAAGACGAATATTTTCTTCTTCCTCCTTCTCTTAATTCTTTGTAGAAAATGCCCCATTGTACTGCCGCATTCTAGTGGTTGGTAGGAGTAGTAGTAGACTTCGAAGAATATCTTTGAAGTCATTTTCCACTTCCTAATTATAAACGGTATGCGAATGAAGGGAGAGTTATAATATGTAGTGTGTATAGATAAAGGGAAGAAGGATTTCTTTGAAATTATATAACTTTGCAGATTCCACTGGAGCAAATACACACACACACACCCGTAATATATTATATCAAGTTAGGGGATAACTAGCTAGGGGTAATATTGAATTTTGTGAAAGCTGTTTTATACCCTCAGTTGGATGCGCGGTAATGATTCAAGCAGCCTGTTTTGAATTCCGATTATATGATCTGCTGCGTTGGATAGTTCAAGGAATAGCACTTTGTGTTGTGGAAAAGATGTAAAATCCAATATGATTGGTTGAAAATCTCAGATATCCAGTTATCTGAAATGAGAGAGAGGCATGATGCCTCTCTACGCAAGACACTCTATAAACGAATGAAATGGATGGCACATGTGGCAGTAAATTAGATTCGTGAAGAAAAATATAGACTTTTGTATACCTACTTGTTCAACAGGTTTATGAATCTGTTACTGTAACAGGCTATTATCTAACAAGTGTCAAGTCTTGAAAATATTTTGATCTGTTATATTAATCATGTTTGTGGTGTTCTTAGGATTTCATACAACCAATGAAAAAAGAAGAGTGGTTGTAAGATCACTTTGGTGTCTGTTTCGCCTGGCGTCTTATTTTGTCTGAAACTACTAAAAAGAGACTATTAAAATTTGGTACTTATACTTTGTTAGAAAACTAGAGCGTTTAAAAAAAAATTATATTCATGTGGAAAAAACACGAAACTTGACCGTTCCCTCCTCCTCATCTCTGAAGATACAGAGGGTAAAATTTTGTAAAAATAAATAATTACATTACAATGATTATGAATGTTACCCTTTCTTTACGTTATACTATCTTTATTAGATATATTTTTTTTTATTATTTAAGAAAAAAAAAGTCGCATCCACCTTCCGGGTATTAGCGATATTACAATATTTAACTTAGATTCACAAAAAAATACAAAGTACATCAAAATTTAACAATTTTATATCTCATGATATAAGTCTATATCCTTCATGTAATTTTTAAGATTAAGTAGATTACATGTTTCTCCTAATAATGTCTTATGGTCTTGTGTCAAGTTATACTTATTTCTAGATAATGTATATTTTTTTACAATCAATGAGAAAATGTTTCACTGTTAGAGTCACATCACAGACATCACATCTGGGAGCTTCGGTTCGTTTCAGCAGATATTCATGGGTTATTCTGGTGTGGCCAAGTCGAAGTCTAGTCAGAATTACTTGAGAATGGCGGTCTTTTGGTAATGATCTCCAAGGATGGATGTCACCTTTCACTTCACGCAGTTTGGATCTTGAGTTGCACCATTCAGTATTCCATTTTGTCGATAATTTGGTCTTAAATCAGGCTTTCAAATCCGAGGCTACGCACTCCGAAAACTCACTAATTCTACCACAAGTCACGGCATTTCTCGCGTTTCGATCAGCTTCTTCATTACCATGAATTCCAATGTGTGATGGTATCCAGATGAAGTGAACAATCTTAGAAAAATTTTCGAGGCGGATGAGTTCTGCTTTAATTAATTTTTTAATAGGATGTTTTGGATATAGTTTCCGCAGTGATAAAATAGAACTTAATGAATCCGTTAGAATGACTGATTTCTCATAGTTGTAGTTGTTCAAGTATACTAATGCTCGGTATATTGCATATAGTTCAGCTGTGTGGATGCTACTGAGGGGTGAGAGTTCATATTTTTCAACAGTTTGACCTATAACTACTGCACATCCCGTTCCTTCTGAGGATTTGGAGGCATCAGTGAAAATTGTTTGAAAGTCTGAATAATCGTTGGAAAGAATTTCCAGTAGTGGGTTTTTGATGATTTCTATATTGGTGTTGGATTTGTTATACTGAGTGAGGGTGTCATTGCATTTTGGAATGCTAATAGTCCATGGTGGTGGGTGCTTGATGTCATCGGAAAGGACGTTTGGGAATGTAATATATTTGATATATTTCTTCGTTGGGTATTCATTTCATTTAATTCAGTTTGTTCAATTAATTGGTGATTGCTAGCATGTAATAGTTCAACCTTCCAAGAGACCGTCTTCGTCTTACAGTGGTACTCCACTAATTCTTAACTTTTCGAATATTTTTTTAAAATTTTCTTATATAAGATCCTTGAAATACATAAGAGTTGATTTTTAAATAGTTTTTATTACTTTCGATTCTTGTATCAATGGACTCCGCAGCGATTTCTCAGGCCCCATACGGTCTAGAGACTTGAAATTTCGAATTCGTACTTAGATCGCAGACATCTCGCTACCTGTTAAGCTCCAAGTGTGATCCAATATTGGTAATTATAATTATCTCATTCAATCTCATTCAACCAAGATCATTTTTTTATCGACATGGAACGACAATGGGATCCGTCACTGGAATAACGCACGAGCATGGAGCGTTCTCTGGTATATAGGTACTTTCTGGAAGATCGTCTATGGTTATGTCGCAATTGTCAGACGTTGTTTAAAGTTTAATTTTGTGTTGTGGTAGAAAAACAGTAATTTGTTATGGAATTGCTGTTGCTGGCAAACAAATATATATAAGTATAGTTAAAATCAAGAAATGGATAGCAATAGTAGGTACTCATCGGTACGGTTTAAATCTTAAATGCCCAATAAAAACTATTTTTAATTTTTTTTCAAAAATTTCACTTGTTAAATGTATTGCTAGTGCCAAATGAGTAGGCATAGCGAATATTTTGTATTTATCTAGTATAAGCTTGGATTTAGGACTCTGCAATTACATCAGCGATTATCTTTCCCATTAGAAAACTTACTCCACAATGTCTTGCTCTCAGCTCCTATAAAACTATCGAACATGTCCAATTTTATATTTTCTTCCCTTTCAGTTAATAGCAGTTTTAAAGAGCGAGTATTTTGTATTGAAGAACACACACACATTCAAGACTTGAATTTAGTCGCTGGATATTGAGAAATCAAAGGATTTGTCGGATAATATAGTTTAGTGATGAAGCCTCATTCACCTGAAACAGCATCAATATCACCAGGAATTCACATTGTTGGACACATGAAAATCCTCGACAAACTCGAGAATCCCATTTTCAAGATAGAATTTCTTTGAATGTTTGGTGTGGCATTACTGATGTCCTCCTCATTGTTCTGTTTATAATGAATGATCGTCCCACAGCCATTCGTTATTTACGTTTCTTTAAAAATGATTTTCCAATATTACTCGATGATGTTCCTCTTAACGTAAGACAACAAATGTGGATTCAGTACGATGGTGCACATCCACACTTTGCTCGACAAGAAACAGAATTTCTTAATCAAAATTGTACAAACCGGTGGATCGCAAGAAGTTCTGCAGTTCCTTGGCCAGCAAGGTCACCCGACTTCAATCACCTAGATTACTTTTTATGGGGAATACTGAAAAGTTTAGTTCATGCAGGAAATATTGAAAACAGAGAGAATCATGGATGCAGCAGAAACTATTCGTGCTGATCCTGAGACTGATTGCAGAGCTACCACTTCAATCCTAAGAAGAGCTAGACTATGTATTCAGAAACTGGGTGGACATTTTGAGCAACTAATTCAATAAATTTAAATGGTCTTTAAATTAGTAGGAATTCCTACTACTTAACAAAAATTGCAAATGTTAATAGCTCAGTTAGGTTCAGTTCCGGGTATATGTTCATTAGACATTTTTGACTTGAAATCACCCCAGCAACACACTCCTATGTCGTGGGACACCCTATAATTAAAACCCACATCAAAATCCCTAATCGGAAAAGCTTATATGAGAAGAGACAAACACGGACAGCGACTTTGTTCTATACTATGTTTATACCTACATAAAAACATTGTATCATTAAAAAAAGGAAAGACTATTTTGTCCTATATCTATTGTGTATACAAATCATTACAATCCAAACAGAACTTTATGTTTTATTTTGTTTTTATCTACATTTTATACCGATTCGAATGTTTAATCTATAAACTCCAACCCAAATCCAAGTCGTTATCCTTTCCAGAAAGGTTCCAAGTCCTGTGTAAATACTGAACGGCAGAGGCGATTTGAAGGCAGTAAATTCAACTCTGTGTAAATACTAATACAAAATTTATGACGATTAAATTGTTTATCTTGACCAACTAATAGCTCCGTATGTTTTTGTTTATGTTTGCTGTTTTTTTTGGTCAGCTGTTGATCGTTATAAATCAGAGCTGAGTTTGAGAAGCTACCTTCTCGTATTGGCCGGTTAAATTATTTTATTTTGTCGTTTAAACTAGGTTTAACTCTAGACTGAATATTTAAAAATATTTTCAAATGAATTCACGGGCCACTAGCGTTATCGAATAGATAAACTAGCATTAAAAGTACCTCAGAAATCGGGCGTTATTGTTGCCTCTAACCTAGTCTCTAGATAATAACAAGAGTTCAAGTAAGTAAGTAAGTAAGTAAGTGTTGGGTATATTAAATATCTTATATATTGTAACGTGAATAGGTAGTCATGTACTTACGGTTGTTATTCGTTTATTAGTTATTTATTCTACTACCTTGTTTACAATAGTTGTTGCTTGTATGTTTCATTATGTAGTTCTAGAATTATAGTAGATTTATTCCCGATCCTTCCAGAAACTATATGTGAGGTACAATTTGTCATACTATTGTCAGTTTGACAAGGATCTAGAACATTATTATGTGCGTCTAGATAATCATAGAACATTCTCGATGAGTGTCATATCATGATTCAGATATATAAAGCCGAGATGATCACGGGACAGAGTCAGTGAATCTTAAAAAGTCAGTTTATTGTATCAGTCAATTGGAGACATAACCCAAAGGTAGTTGGAACGCGATAGTCAAAGTGACAAGTAGTGACAGTTGTACACAATAGAAAGCCGTGTACAGTGTGTTTGAAAATATAAATCATTGGAAGCAATCTGCGATTTGAGAATTACGCAAGTGAACTCACCCCACAACGTTTAGCACAGGGTTAAACGTTACAATATGGTAGATTCCTGATTACAAGTGCTCCCATTCTTAAACCAAACAATGGAGACTTTTTTGAATTTTATAGCTTAATTGAGCTACAGAATCTTTTTTTTGTTTTATAAAATTAGCAAATTTCAAATATTTGATCAAGCAGATTTGGAGAAAAAATGCAATGATAGAGTGTCAGATAACGATCATGATATTGACTTTACAAGGTTTCTGTTTCTTCATCGGATAGACTGAACCATGAATATATATTTCACTTTTTTACAACATTAGTAGGTACCTATACTTTTGTTGGAGTTAATACAGACATAGACAGCTCTCAAAAAAATCCAGTTGATAAACTGGTTATAAATGATATACAAAACTAAACAGGCAATTACAATTTTGAGCAAATTCAATCCCACGTAACTTTTTGACCTTTTACATCAATTCATTGGCATCAATTCCAATATTTATGTGTTTTTCCAGTTAATGTGAGGACCAGAAAGAAGGAGAGCTGTTAGCATGTTGTCATGTTGAAAAGAGATATTGATATGATTCAAAAAAGCGCTGTAAAGGAAATATGAGGCTTTAAAATATCCTACCAAAAATTTCCCACAGGGTATTCAGAAATCGATAACAAATTGTATCTTTTAGTTACGACCTGTAAATTAAAAAATCTTTTTTAACTTTCTGTAGGTTAATTGTGAAAGTAACTACAATCTGCAAATTGAAAAAATAATATCAGAATTGATGCAAATTTTCATTGTAAGGTTGCGTAATATTGCATGCCAGTGTATTTCTCTTTGATCAAGTTTTGTTGAAATATAACCATTCGAAGTTTACAATATGAAATAAAACGCAAGAGGTAATTACACAGTTGTTGAAGTAGCTCGATTACTGAACTAACTCTGTTTAGTATTTTAGATGAATCTCAGAATCGAATTGGATGTTACTATTCATTGCTAACAGATAAGTGAAATTACCCTCCCGTCCCTTGCAGACGACAAGAAACTTAAAATTAAAGGTCAAGATATTTCTAAGATAAAAAGTTACGTTGCAGTGAATTGAGAATAATAAGAATGTATAAATTCAGTTTGTATTATGCTAGCTAGAGCATTAACGTTGTGAAAGCCATATAAAACATTATATTGGCTATAAATAGCGAAATCTAACAAATAGTTCTCGTAAAAGTTTTGATATATATGATTGAGCAATACTAAGGAAGACATAAAAAAGATTATTCATCTCTAAAGCCAAGTTTTGTTGAGAGTCGAAAGAGCTTAAGCGTCACAAAAAATATTTTTAATACTTTTTCAAAAGTACTTTATTACAGAAACTTTCCATTAAACTATACTACTTACTTCTTTTTGTGTGTGGTCTGCTTGGTTAAAGCAAGAAATAAAATAAACCTGCTTATGTAGATGCTATACAAGTTTTATTTCCTGCAGTGTAGGGAGGTACTTTCTCAAGTTTCTTCTTGTGCCACAGGAAATTGCGGCTGTAGAAGATTTATATGTGTGCCAACGAATGTCCTACAGTGAACGCGGACGCAAAATAATAATAGTTTACTGCTTGCTGAATATGCTAGAAGCTCTCAACCACCGTGCCGAAATTATTTCTACAACGTATATAAATTTTCCAATCTTTGGAGGGCATAAATCCCTGGTTTTCACTTCATTTCTCTGAACAATTTCCTCAACCAATATTTTGAATACCTACATGTAAATCATTGCAAAAGTTTAGATGAAGTTTCTCATTCTACCTCATCCATAGGTACATAAAAATGTATTTGTTTCTGATGAAGTAAAAAAAATGTCACATTTTGCTTTAGACTTTTGTTAGCCTCTATTTTCTGTATTCATCGTTGTAAATATAACTTTAAAAAAATTAGGACCAACATATCTAATGAAGTTGCAGTAGAAAGTATTTAATAACAACACAATGTGGTAAAGATTTTGAAGTTGGTGTACCAACAGATGATAAATCAGCATATCAAGACTCGTCGCACCAAATTCAAAATCTGTAACTATGATTCCTACATTCTTACATAATGAAACAAACATTTAACGATGTGATGTTTTTTCATCACTAAGTACTCATATACCAGTTTACTATTTTCTCAGTTATCACTATCACTAGTAGGGATGTTAATTCATAATTCATCATTACATTATTGCCAAAGCAATTATTTGAGATTCACACAAGAAACAGAGCCGTAATAAAAAACTGTGTTATTCATAAAGATTTTTTTAATTCAAATGTTTCAAGAAATTATGTGATGTAGAAGATGAACATGAGAAAATTTAAATATTTGAAAAATATTTTGTTTATATCATTTGAAGGGCCTTTTAGAAGGAAAAAGCTTAATCCAACCCTGAAAACAATATGGGACAATTTCTCATAAATCTTCTTTCAAATGAATAATCAATGTACGTTTACTATGAGAAACGAGGATATATTATTCATAAAAAAACATTCAGTTGAATTGTACTGGGTGTCCGATCAAGAGAGGTACTCGGCTGTATCACCGAAACCATATATCGTACAATTAAGAAAAAAAATGTATATCAGAAAAGAAAGTGCTGGAAATTATTATCAAGTTTCCTTCTCTACCGCAATGGGCCGTAATTTTCAAAGTCACAGAAAACATATTTTTTCTGTAAAAATTGCCTAGTAGTAGTACCATGAAATGTAAATATTTGATTCACATATTATTTCATGTAAGTTGCTCCAATATTGTTTCCGCTATCTTGTAAAATAACAGGTAGGGGTGAGTGGGAAATCAAACTCATTAAAATCGTTGTAACTTTTGTACCGCTTTAGGAATTTTGGCAAACTTTATATTGCTTGAAAGGGAATCCATTGCTCAATAATATTTTTCATTTTTGTTTCATGACAGTTCTTTTAACGAGCGCTAGATGGCGTTATGTTAAAAATTTTATTTCTTTCGGATTTTTCAAATACGATACTATATTTCTAATCATTCATGTAAAAGAGCAATAAATTTACAGAAAAATAGTCGAAACTGCATTTCAAGATCTATTAGAATTAGAGAAAATATAGGTATACTAGTGCATTTTTTTATAAATACACTTAAATAGATTTTTTTACCTAATCTTCAATAGTATATATTTTCTCTTATTTGAACTATAAAATAGAAATTGAAATGCGGTTTGGACTACTTTTTTCAAATTTATTACCCTTTCAGATGAATTATTGAAAAATATAGTACCGCATTGGAAAAATTCGAAAGAAATATGAAAATATAACGCCATCTAGCGCTTGTATGAATGGCATGAAACGAAAATTAAATATATTATTGAGCAATGGATTCCCCTTCAAACTATATAAAATGTATAAGCGATACAAAACGATTTTATTGAGTTGGCTTTCCCACTCACCCCTACCTATTATTTGACAAGATATAGGAAAAAGTATTGGAGCAAACTTACGTGAAACGATCTGAGACTTACAAATATTTAAATTTTATAGGACTATTACTGGGCAATTTTTAGAAAAAAATTTGTTTTTTTCTGTTACTTTGTAAATTACGCCCACTTGCGGTTGAAGGAAACTTGAAAATAATTACCAGCACTTTCTCTTATGCGAATTTGTTATGATTTTTAGGTAAATTTCTTACAGAAATGTACCTATTGCGATCATTCACACTTTTGAATTTCGAAAGAATTTCAACGGCATGTTGTTATATGTCTAGAAGTTAGTCCAAAAAAACATTTGGTTCAAAAGTTATATATGGGATATTACGAAATTTGTTAACACGATAGAGGTCGCAGTTTTGAAGGTATCAAGTTCAAATTTGCTACAAAAATCAATCTCTAAAATATCTCGGTCGAGTTCGTTATTGGGCAATATCGGGTAAGTAGTTTCAAAATGGCGACCATTCAAACATTTAAAAAAATTATCAAAAAAGAGCCCTAGTGTAAATATCATCAAAAATAATTTTGGGTTATAGATATAATCAGTACCTACAACTTTTGTTCGAAGCAATTTTTCATAAAATGCACAGATAAAAAAATAAAAATTAATAAAGAAAAATAAGAAATATTGATAAAACATGAACACTCAATATAAATTTAATGTAATTGTACATTTTCTGGAGATCTTAATATAGACCCTGATTAAAAAAATATATAGTATATTTATTGAAAAGAAATAGGTGAAAAAAAAATCTGCCTTGAAGTGGAACGCGAACCCTGTCATTAATAAATATGATAAAATTTGGTTCTTTTATTTGTCTCAGAAATTATATTCCTTATTATAATTTTAGTAAATTATTAAGTGAGTAAGTAATTTATTCAACTAGTGTAAACAAATAATATTGATATTTAGTTTTTCTTTTTTATAAGGAAAATAGTCTTCGATTAATATAAAACAAATGGTTAGCATATCATTTGAATAAAAGTTAAAAACAAAAAACAATTTGTATACAAGGATGCATATACCAAGTAGAATTAGCCAATTTTTGTCATTCATGAAATCCAGTCGAATAATTATTGCATTTTATAATCGTAGAATAACAGCATAGTTGATTTTTTTCTGTTCATGAATACTTCTAGCATATTATTCTAGACCTGTGACATAGCTTCATTCCTATGATATTTTTGGCCATGAAGAATATTTTGAAATCATATAAATTGAGTTGAATTTATATCAGATAAGGAATTATTATGTAGATAATAAAACTTGTTTGCTCACTATTTCAAACGAGAACTGATTGTTTTCACTTTGCATAATCCTAGAAGTCTATGACGCAAAAGCAGCCTCCTTCCAGTGACTAAGACACAATATTCTGTACCTAGCTAATGTACTATACTAGAATCTAATGCATGTAAATACTCTGACCCTGCTACTAGATGACGAGTATAAACCCTCACAAATCCTGCGTTATTATATTATAAGGTCCACTGTTATATGTACTACGTTTTACACATAACAATATTCCATATTCTCTTGTAATATTTGTCATAATATATGAGGAGTAGAGGCGGACATTTTAATAATGTTGATTACCATCATCAACAGTGGTGGTTATCTCTTCGTTTTGGAAGGTTATTTTTTGTGATGATAGCCCCATTGTTGGAACAGATACAAGCGTTGAATGGGAAAAATGCTGAATGAGTTTTTTTGATGGCAGAATAAAATTTTGTGCCCGAATAATTTTTATGCGCTTTTTCAAAGTTTTATTGTAGAGACCTCGATTCTATTTTGGGTGAATATACAGGCTGTTTCCAATTCGACTCTCACCATTGGGATCCCGGAAACTATATGGAATACGAAGATGGTTAGATTGGGGCAAAGTTGCGCATTTATGTGCTCAACAATACGCCGTTTAGAAAGTTTGAAAATTTCGAGTAGTTCCGGAGATATCCGGAAAAAAACGGCTTTTTGGAAAATCATTTTATTTTTTTCCTGGCTTTATTTTTTAATGAATTTCTAAATAAATAGCACATTTACATTGCCACTTTTTTCACTCTTTCCAATGGTATTCATAGTTTTGTAACATAACGTTTCGTTTATGTGAAACTATCATGAACTTTTTTTCTTATAGGAGCCATATTGGCATTCCACAAATTTGAATAGCCCTTTCTATTACCTTTTTGATGATTTATAATAGTGGGCCTTGTTGTCCTAAGAATCCGAGAAATTAAATAAATTACTTTTATAAAGTAGTTGGCTTTGATTTTTCCAATCGGTGACACGTAAATGACACTGACAATGATACATCATCAAAAAGGTAATAAAAAGGGCTATTCAAAATTGTGGAAGGCCAATATGGCTCCCATAAGAAAAAAATAAGTTCATGATAGTTTCACATGATCGAAACGTCATGTTACAAAACTATGTACACCATTGGAAAGAGTAAAAAAGTGGCAATGTAAATGTGATATCTATTTAGAAATTCATTAAGAAATAAAGCCAGGAAAAAATAAAATGATTTTCCGAAAATTCGGTTTTTTGGATATCTCCGGACCTACTCGAAATTTTCAAACTTTCCAAACGGCGTATTGTTAAGAACATAAATGTGCAACTTTGCCCTAATTTAACCATCTTCGTATTCTCGATAGTTTCCGAGATCCCAATGGTGAGAGTCGAATTTGAAACAGCCGGTATAGGGTTTGTTGATAAATTATCGCTGCATAATACCTATAAAACAAGGTCGCCATCCACGACTGTTTGTCTTCATTTCTGATTCTGGTTTTATAACTGGTACGAAGATTTGACTAAAATAAAAGTATCTGCATATTCTATTTTTATGTTCGAGTATATATGATTTTCTTAAATTTGCTGATACCAGTTTTAGTGCGTTTACGGTTTTATAAGAAAAACATCAAATTTGATAGTAAACATTAATTTTAATTATCTAATACAAAATTAACGATAATTGAAAATTCCACATTTACCGCATTCTAGTAGATGTTCAAAGTGAAAGCCTGCGACTACTTGACAGTATCATAATCTGTCAACAAATGACCTTAGTGAATTGTGAGTAGTTTCAGGCGTTATATTTTTAACCACCGCTCTAATTCTTCTTAGAGTGATTGAGGTTGATATTTATAAATGATAGACTTCAAATGACCCCAAAGAAAAAAGGCTAGTGGAGATTAATCTGCTGCCTTTACCTTCCACTCAATATATCCTCTCCGTTCCACCCATCTCTGTGAAAATACAGTGTTCAAGTATTCCCTAACCCTGGCAGCATAATATGGTG
Organism: Crioceris asparagi; assembly: GCA_958507055.1. Taxonomy (NCBI): domain Eukaryota; kingdom Metazoa; phylum Arthropoda; class Insecta; order Coleoptera; family Chrysomelidae; genus Crioceris; species Crioceris asparagi. The sequence goes on along the minus strand of OY293830.1, from coordinate 10,159,308 downwards.
GAGCTCCATCTTGCTGGAACCAAATTTCTTCTGACAGCTGTAACTGATTAACACAATTGAATTAACTCTGGAATCTGATCTGGTAAAAGTTGTAATTAACTATCATCATTCAACATTTCTTGCATAAAAAAGGTCAAATTATTCTTCCTCAAACTATTCCATACGAAACTTTCTGCTTTTGTTTATATTGTGTATGGCCTTCTTCCATTCAGTGTGGGTTACTATCCGACCAATACCGGCAATAATGACGATTTACAAAACTATTTACACAAAATGTTGCTTCATTGGAATACACAATGTTGTTTATATTTATAAACATATTATTCACATTAACTACATTCACCATTTTTTCGCATAATTCTTGAATTCTTATTTAATTGGCTAAACGTAGGTACCTATATATTACAAAGATATATCGCTCATCAATGAATAATCGAACTTCAAATTAAGTTTTTAAACATTCCATCATCCCCGCATCTAAATTCTCTGTGGACTTACCAGATGGTGATAAATGAAAAGCTAACTTTATTGTTGGCAATGTATATTATCCATTTAACTTTTCTCTTCTTCTATTTTCAATCTTGTTGTTGCGGATCCACATAAACTTTGTCATAGAGGCTGGGCCAAATTCCTTCTTGACAAATTAGTTTGGAAAATCCAACATAAACAAACTAAGTAACGTTTTGGAAGTAATCCGATGAATAAACACAATTTGTTGAATAAACATTTTCCTAACAGCCTAAAGCCTAATGGGGCACACACACCACACACATGTCATTAAAATATTATTGTCATTGTGACTGTTGCTTATTTTGCTTGCAATAAGTAGCTTTTAGTTTATACGTTTTGTTAATTTAAATTCGAAAGTGGAACTCATACTAACAAAATTGCATACAAATTTCTAGCTTGCACAATTTTTGCTTGTTTTTTCTTCAGTACATAATGAACATTATGTAATTGTTGGAAGATCGATTAGATTATCACAGAATACATATATTCTGACTTGTATGATTAAATAAATGTGACTAATTCCAATACCACTCTAATAATTCAGACCAACAGAGTACTTCAGCTCCGATGGACTTAAGCTAAGCTAAAGATGCATCACGCATTATCACAATTTCGTATGCTATAATATCGATCGATAGTATATATCTGCGAAGATAAAGTATGGAAACGCTTTGATAACTTCTAAAATGTTAACATATAGATAAAAAGCTCTGACAGGTCGATTTTTGATTTTGATTTTCTACTTTTTTATCCAAGCTGCATCATTTTATCCCCTCCACCTTCCAAATTATGACGTCATTATTATTTTTTTTAAATGGGAAGGCCATAATTTTATATTATAAACGGCAAACTGGCAATTTTCTGAGCTCAAAAATACCAAATATATGGGTATTAACATAAAAATATATGAAATACAGGGTGCTAAGAAATTAATATATTTTTATTTGCTGCTTTCAATTTTCAATTATAACAATAATATTAATATGCAGTGATAACTAAGAACTTAATAATTATTGCTAAGGACTGCGATTCAAACGTATACAAGTTCTTATACATAATTTGTATAAAATTGAAAGCAGCAAATAAAAATATATTAATTTTTACCACCCTGTATTTTTTTTATGTTAATACCCATGTATTTGGTATTTTTGAATACAGAAAATTGTCAGTTCTCCGTTTATAATATAAAGTTATGGCATTCCCATTTAAAAAAATTAATGAAAGAGGAGGGGATAAAATGATGATGTTTGCATATAAGATCAGAAAATCAAAATCTACCTGGAGAAGCTTTTTCTCTATATGATAATATTTTAGTAGTTATTGAAGCGTTTCCATACTTTATGAACGCACTGTATATTATATGTGGGAAACCCATTTGTGTTATGGAGGAGAAATACAATTCGACGAGTCTTGGGAAATGGTCACATACTCATAAAACGCAAATCCGAAATTTCCTTCCCTGCTAAAACCTTCACAACTTTTGCCCTGAAGAAGAGAATATACATTCTCGAAAGCTCGGCTTAAATCAAAGAATTTTATTCATTACATGACTGCATCCCCCCAAGAACATATTTTTTTTTTATATTAAACCAGTCAAGAATACAAAATCAAAATATTATACATTATATATGTTATCAATATATAGAGAAAGCTAAAAGCTCATCATTTCCTCAGTCTGATAGCGGGTTTGTATAAACATATTCATTTATGATTAGTAACAAAATTACCTACCTGATGCAAATAATCTATACAGGTACACGGATAATGAAAGCATGAGATTTTATCGTGATTTATTTAGTTGTTGCATAAACAATGTACCTACCTACCTATATATTATTATGTTGAACCATTAAACATAATCCATCATTTCCAATTAATATATAATGTAACAATACGTAGGTACTCTGAATAATAACTAGAATGGTTGAAATAACAACAGCTCAATAAATAGATCCTACAGCAGCAATTGCACAAAATATACGTCAATATAATATACCTAGATTCATATAATATAAACGGTATGGACCTATTGTATTATATAGGATTTGCAAGAGTTTACTTGAAAATCGATATGTCGGGGGTAGTCTGAAACAAAAACGAGACATGGCGCAAATTTACATCTGAAACTATTGATAGAAGATTTAAATTAATAATTTAATCTTAATCGTTCATAATTCTCTAGCCTGAAATATTTTTCCTATATGAAAGATTGCCTTATATTTATAGTTTATAAGCAAACATTTTTATATATTTCTCTTTCTGTTGCAGTTCCTTGGCCATGAACAACAATAATAATAATAACAACAATACCAGCAACAATAACAACAATAGCAGCAACAACAACAATCTGCTAACACAGACTCAACAATCACCTAAAATTGAACAAGAACAACCTGATAGCGACACGATCAAAATGTTTGTCGGTCAAGTGCCAAGGTCGATGGATGAGAACGATCTAAGGCGAATGTTTGAGGAATATGGTAGGGTACATTCAATCAATGTTCTCAGAGATAAGGCAACTGGTGCAAGTAAAGGTAAGTTTTTCATCTATACTTACGACATATAAGCCTCAATAAAACTTTTTTGGGGTCATTTGGCGATCCCAACCGATTTTAACAGTTTAACAACACAGTTTCACACCTTCAACGGCTATATTTTAAAAAGTTTGGCTTGTATAGAAGGCCGGATAGAAGTTATTATCAGCATTAAAAGTACCTAGTGAGGTAGATGATTATTACCAATAGTTAAAGATGAATAGAAACCGATGATTTGATTTCAAATATTTTGTATCCATTTTATTTACTGTGGAAACGTAATATATTATTCAAATGACCACTTCATAACTTTCAAATAGAATGTCATTTGCAACTTTTAAATCTATAAAATTACTCGTAAATATTTCTTAGAACGTTCATTTTTCAGTAAGGCAGGTGGCACCTTCCTGCTAATACTAAATGCTATCCAAGTCCATTCCATCCAATTTATAACAAAAAATCCAAATCAAATCACAATATTTCTTTAAATTAACTATCAGTGAGAATGAAATACATCAGAAATTATGTATTGTAAGAACGATTACCTTTGTCTGTTGTAGTTTTAAGTAGAATCAGCACTTTAACAATACCAGATCTTAGACATAATGGCTAGCGATCCAGTTAGCAGAAAATGTTGGTGGATTAACTGACAGCTAGCTTAGCTGTAATTTTTACATAACCTACGATTACCATATAATCAGAATTCAGAGATAACCGTTTGCGGTGACATATGTTAAAATCATCCTTGCTTTTGCCTGTAACAACCTTTTCATAACTTTGGTAGTATATATAATCTCAGTTTGAAAATTAAGATTGAACTAACAAAAGTGAAAGAAAGACGTATAAACATTAAACTGGCAAGCACTTGCTTTTTGATCCTACATTATTTGCTACAGAACTTCAAAATCATTACATTAACTAAAAAAAGCCATTATCATCGTCATCATCTGTTGGATGCAATATGGTGCGTTATTATGAATTTCGGTTGCACTAATGGAAAGTTGCAATTAAATTTTGAATAATAGATAGGTGCACCTTCCTTTATGACTTTGATTAAAATGCCTAGAATGGGAGAGACAGCATGAAAGAGAGAACTGTTAAAATTGGAATTTTTCAATTTTGCTAGTACAAAGGTGGACTTTTCCAAGCGTACATGCAGCGCGTTATATTTCATTTCGTGCATGAAAAACAAATGGGGTGTTTCACTACCATGTAGTATGTGGCTAAGGTTATAATTTTGCTCCAGTATTAATAATTAAAATGATCGTAGGTCGGCTTTCTAAAATTTGATGGATGTTATGAGTCATCGGAACAAAATCATCACCATCCATCTGAATATTTTTATACGGATATCTCTTATTCTAAATATATCACTTTTGGGATGGGAATAAAATAGAATACAATAGCGCGAATTCGTTGAATTTCTTTGAAATTCAAGGAATATTTATTTCTAATATTGTTTAGAGTCGATTACTCACTTTTAGTTTGCATAATTTTATTGTAAATATGATATCTTATGGTAAAACAGTGAAATATAAAAAATCTTGTCAAGTATTCTACTTTACTATTAGATTGAAAGTTTTTATCCGGTTTGTTGAAAAATTATGAGAAAATTACAAAAATTTTCTATTGGTACTTGAGGTGTTAGCCTACCTACATCAAAAAATACCTAAATATATTAAATGTAACCAGTTATAGTTTCTAAGAAAAAGGTGATGATAGTTAGGTAATTTTTAGCTTGACTTTTTGGACATGCTACCGTCCCTTAGAGTAGAATTTTGTCACGTTAAAGTATTTAGCAATAACATAAAAAAATGTTGACTGTTAAATCGTTTCAAAACATATCATTTAAAATTGTCGATATCTCTCAGCATCATCTGCTGCGAATATCTCATACCTATCTGTTCCGAACTTCCAATTATATAGAAGTATATCCAGAATTATGAAATATATCAAGATATCGAACCCACTCACTTCCTTCCTCCAATTTCCCAGTTTCTAAGCAACTCAAGAAAAGCGGAAGAAAGCAGCACCTTGATCGTTTCACCAAACTTTTCAGCATTTATCATCCCTTCATCCACCACTCACAACCCATTCTGAACTTTAACTTCTTTGTCTCGACCTGCTGACAGGAAGTTTTCAGTTAATTCGAAACGTGGAAGGGAAAAGCGCTGAAAATACGTTTTCCACTCACTCTACCATTTATCGTGATTTTGTACCGAGTCGAAAGTGCAAGAAACAATTATTATTTTGGGGAAAGACAAATTGGGTTTTTGGAGGAAATTAAGTAATGTCGTTTTGTGTTATCAGATTCTGTTTTATGGTATTAAAGGTGTGAGTGGAGGACTATCTGGCACATTTAGAGGATATGCCATTAGTAGTTCTTCTTTCTCTTTCTTTGAGCTGGCTCTGCTGATCCTACTATATTCTCATAATTCACTCAGTCTTAGGTACACCCCCATTTATATTTTTTGATTTACAGTGTGCCCAATTGTACGACTATACGAGTTTTTGGACTGGAAACTTCTTAAGCATCGTTGTGATTTGAAAGTCGATGAAACGAAAAAGCAACAGTAAAAAGAGACAGACACTGTAATTCATAAGAGTGGTGAAAATGAGATAGGAAGCTTTATAGAGTGTTCCTTATGTGGAGCCACGTATTTCGATGGCTATGGAGTTGAGAGTTGGTTAAGGGAATGTGCGCGGGGACTGATTAAGTGTGGGTTCCATATTTCTGACAGGTTAAGTATCTCCTGAGTGTATGGAATTGATGGTATTTTCGATGGGTATGGGAGTTCTGTGGTTGAGTAGTGAAGTTTTAATTTCGACTGGAACTCATTACGTGACGGTTCCATACCTAGCACACTTATATATGCTCCATTTATAGGTGGCGGGGATGGTTATGGGTCGATGTTATAGTTATGTTTAAGTGCGACTGGGACTCATTGGATGTGGGTTGCATACCTATACCCCTTTGGGCCCCGAGGATGCCTGTTATTGGGACTTGCGTTATGGATGCGGTTATTGAAGATTATATGATGGTAACTAAGTACACTTTGGACCCTATTGTTGTCGGTGACACCACTTTTTAATATAGTTTGGGAAAGGCTCAATATTTTTGGGATTTTTAAGTGAGATTAGGACACATGAGTTGAGGGTCCCATACCACTGGGTACTCAACTTTCTACAAGTATTTTAACTATTTTTTTTTAAACAAATATTTTACTGTTATATTTCTTTTGAAATGATACCTCTCTCTTTCTCTCTCTCTCACTCACACACACCCAATTCAAATTTCTCTCATTCTCTAGTTTGCAAGAAGTTTCACTTCTACCACGTGTACGATGCTGCACATGATTTTCTTAAAGAATAACAATTTGAAAAGAGGTGGTTCTCTATAGTAGGGTAATTTTTGTGCTAGTAGGTAAGGTATTTTCATTCAGATTTGTAAAAAATTTTTTGAGAAACAGATCTAGACCTTGGATCAAGAAGGTCTTTTCAGATCAGATGGCTGATCGTATGGAGAGTAATATCAGCAAAACAACAAAATATTATAAAGAAACCAAAAAGGTTAGTTTCCGCCCCAGATTTGGTTAAAAATATGTAGGTAAAGGATATTCTGGATCTTATCTTGCTCATTATGCCAGGAGAAATCATTCAGTTTCCATTTCAGTTCCTTTGAGCTTGCCATTACGTTATATCCAAAAGTACAATTTTTATAATACATTGACGTGCTTGCTGAAAGATGATGGCGATTTAAATATGTCAGTACTGGCTTTTACCTCAGTGGAAATCCCTTAATTTTACCGATGATTCAAATAACATATTTAAGTGATGATGATATCTAAATAATTTGAAAAAACTTAGGAAGGCATTATGTGCAACTATCGGCCAAACCTTATTCATGGACCTCAAACTATGACCAATATTTCTACAAAGAATTATGTTATCCGAACATCTAGAGCGACACCGAATTTAATTTTTATAAATGACTAGTTACAAGATGTACCTACCTATATCCTGAAATGACCTTTAAGTGAAAACAGAAACAGATGGCGACTTTATTTTATACTATTTAGAGATAACGCACGAGATATACCAAGTCCAAATTACTTTATATAAAGGCAAAATTGTCCAAATGGACTAACCATCTCTATCTCCAATTATGAATCGCATTGAACACCTATTACATTATCTCCCAAGAGTTAAATGAAATTGCCAGGAGCTCATCATTTTTGACGACAAATACCTAACAACTATGCATCGAACTCAATATTTTATTCCATATGTTGGAATATTTTTGAAGTTCGTTTATTGCGCATTCTTTCTTGCAATCTCCTCAATAATTATTTTTTATTTTTGCCAAAAAAAAACAATTTCTTATTTTATTTTGCAAAGCATATAGGAAAATATTGAAAAATACAATCAGAATAATCGAACAGCTATTACTGAAATTCATTTTAGCCTCTGTATAAGTACTGGGCTCAAAATGAAACAATAGTTAACGAACAAAATTTTGAACATGGAAATTATGAATGAATAGCCCGAAGCCAAAAAACTATTATAAAAGCCCCCCACGAGTTTTTTCGCTCCCACTTTTACTACTTTTACTAATCGATGTGTAAACATAAACTTCGCTCGTCGAACAGTGGAAAATGTGCTTGCTGTGTATGTATGCGAATTTTCCGTCCGTTTCATGCCAACGTCATTTCGTGCTGTTTCCTAATAAAGACGTTCTTGCATTCCAGCAAGAGATCGTAAAAAGCAATACGGTCTTTGTATTCCAAAGAAAATGGTTGAGTTTTATCGGGTTGAATGTAAAAAATTAAAAAAAAAACACAACGGATCCGTTAAACTTTGCATTTACGCTCCCATTTAAATTCGTTTATTTCTTTTAATTGTCGAAGAGCGCCTTTTTTAATTCAAAGAAGATGTTATCATCCAGCAGCTGGGGGAATGAGACCCACTGTTGTAATGATTACACTCTATAATAAAAAGTGAAAATAAAAGAACCAAGATTATGTGCCGCATTCTTGAATGAGGGGCCGCCCACTTCCATAATATGAAAATTGCATAATATTAAAAATAATAAGGCAATAATTGTCGCCTTTGAAGTAGCGAAATTAGGATTAACTGATTCATAAAATTTACACATCAGATAGGAGCTTTGAAATGAGATGGAATGTGTTATTTTCTTCTTCAAGTTAATTTGTAGAATTTTATGAATCAGCTTTTAAAAATACTCTTTTCTTAGATGGATGCAGTATGGTGCTTTGTATGTTATGCAAATTTATTATGTACTTATATAATTGACATGGTATTTTTGCAATACCTGATCTGGAACTTTATTTTAAAAGAAATATAAGTCATGATCGTTGAAAATTCCATATATCAGGTAATCAACTTATACTCCGGAGTTTGATATCTCTGTTGTCCTGTGACATACGGAATAAATTCTCCTTCACATTTTAAAATTAATCGGAAATTTCTATACAGGATGTCGCATCATACCAAAATGGTATACGCTGTATAATCTCGAATTCAATATAGTACTTTACTAAGTTCTACAGGGTAGTCTAGAAAATATGACCAATTTAATAAGAAAATCGTATTAAAATCGCCATCCTGTATTATTCAAAATTTAAAGCATGGTCAATTTCTTAAGGCCAAAAAAATGTCGTAACTGTTGAGTTTTGTTGCAACCCATCACGTTTTTGATAGATTCACGCCCATAATTTTCTCGATTATCTTAAATGGAACACCCTGTATTTTACATCAGATTCAAAGACCCACTTTGAAAATACTTTACGTCTATCTAATATTATTTCAATTTTTAATAATAGAACCGACATTTTTTGGAAATGCCATCTGATAAATGCCAGCTCTGTGATAACTGACGGCATCAAAAATACACAATAATTACGAAATACTCTGCCAAAAAATCATAAATTATTCATCATAACCGTATTACCGATAGAATAACAACAATAAACTAAATTGAAAATTCAAAACACCCATATGTAAAGCCATTAGAGTTTCTACTTATTTTTTGAAAAGCAACTATAACTCTTTCCTCTTATCCTCTCCTGTAGTAATATTTAATTCACTTTGATCATCAGTAGATAAATAGGTAATATTATTACCATGCGTACCAACCATGACAACAACTAGATACTCGGTGAGCAAATACTCCATCCCGCATTGGATTACATCATCGTTGATAGGTGCAGTATTATTGAAATAGTATACAATACAATACAAATATTACAAAACCTTCTAAACCTAACGCGTTCATTTCATTCGGAATAATTTACCTAATAACTTATTTCACAGTAGGAATCTTCACACCTTCCATTATATTTAATTGGTCACGAATCAAAATTAAAATGATTTTTTTTATTAGGCATTTTTGAGGAGATTCCCATATATGTATATAAAATGGTTGTTTAGATACTTGAAAATTTTACTATTACCTAGATATTCTTCAATTGTTTGGAGTGGTATTATTGGATATTATGAAATTGGGTAACTAATTTGAGGAAACAGTAAGATACATTTGTACTTCCAAAATATGTTCTCTTCGTACACAGCAAATGTGCGGTCATTTTTTATCCAATTACATAATCTCCAACAAAACTATCCAAAACATTTGAAGAGCTTTTAGTTTGAGACTTGAGAAGAAGTTACTATTCGATACAAACTATTTTCTCTGAAATAATAGTGAAATTTGTGACTATTTTAACAAATCGTTTTTATGGAATGTTTCCGAAAAACATATAATCAAATAATTTTTTTCTTTGTGACCAAATAGAAGACCAAAAAAGTAAGGCTGCTTTTCGAAAAATAAGTACTCGTTGTTAGAAATGTGGCTATTCTGTATTCTTTATTTAATTAATTTCTGTAAGTCTTTATTATTCTTTATTATAGCTTTGTTGAATAATCTATGATTTAATTTACAGAGTTTTTTTATATTTAGTGTGTATTATTTAAGGTATTAATTGAAAAACAGCAGAGATAAAACAAACAGTAGATAGTTCCAAAAAAATGTTATATTTATAATTAAAAATCTAAATAGTTCAATAACTCTAATATTTGAGTTCATGGAAAACTTGATAAAAATATTAGTTTATTCTAAATGGTTTTTGAATTTGATGTCAAATACAGAGTATTTGATTTAAAATTACCCAGATAATCATAGGTATGGGTTTTGGGTCATCGTATTTACAAAATGGAAGCTATCAAAACCTGATGGGTTGTTGATTTTGAAGAATATAATTTAGCGATTTCCATTCGATTTTCTGGTAAATGTACCCAGTATAACACTATATTGCTGTAAATTCAGTATATACAGGGTATTCCAAATTAAAGTATATAACTTAGTTCGCATTGATACTAAAACGTGTTTTTTATACTATAATTTATTTTACTTCAAATAGATGGTACATTTAGATACATTCTTATTTTTATTTATTAGCAGTAATTTCTAAAAACGATATATTATTATTTCTTAAATCACCTGAACAAATTCATTTATCCAAATATTTGGAACTGTGGAAGTTCATTATTATAAATCTGAAACTAAATGATATGGCTTACAATAACTTTGAGCTTTGTGACTTGAAGAAAAATTAATATTTTTATATTATTATATGTTTTTATTGATATTGCAAGTAGTTTCGAATAAATAATTAAATAACAGGACCAATCTGATTTTACTTTGTACATTTAAACCCCGCCACAATTGTCCATTCTCCGCCATTGGTAGTGATAGGCACGTCGAGATTCGTGAATTCTACCTTTTATTATTTTTGTCGAATCGATCCAACAGGGAAGAAGGGGGTATGTTGAGGGGGAAAAGGTGGAAAATACCACTGACAGTAATGACTTTTGTGTCTGGGCACGTATTAGCTAGAGACTAGATGGATTTTTTCTGTCTGGATTGGGTAGTTTTAAATACCTAACGAACAAAGGTCGAGGTTGAAACATATACTTTGAGAGCAAGATTCTGAGTTAAATTCGACGGAACGAGGGAAATTAAGATGCGTATTTTAGGATATAGAATTACAAGAAAATATTTTCTTGCAGAATTCCAACGATTGAACTATAAGACTATCGTTAAGATACTGAAAAGCGATATAATGATTGAAGACTGTGAGCTAGTATCATTTATCAGTTACTTATTCAATTTGATACTTACTTAATAGAGCAAGCAATGTTAATAGTTTCTTGAGATCATTTGTCAGCAAGCTAAATTAACCAACTCCTCCAGCTGAAATTATTTGAATCTAAAAGCAAAAAATATTTCAAAATACTTCAAGGAAAAGCCACAAAAACTAAGAAACAAAAAGGAAATGTAGATTTGCTTTATAGATAAATATAATAAATAATATTAATGTGATTGTGTTGCTGGTGGTAGATACTTATGAAGTTGTGCAATTGTAGTTACCTAGATAGAATAGTTTTGACACCAATTTCAAAAGTACTAGCACCAATAGAATTAATATTGTTCTGTATTTTCAATGGCCCAACTAATAAGGTCGGTCCAATTTTTGGTAAGAAATATTTATTTCACACTTTTGAGTGTAACATTAGTCATGAGAATCGTTAAACGTTTACTAATACCAAAGAAGATAGTACTCATCCTATTACTCATCTATATTCCTTGCTTGTGCTTGTTATTAATAAGAGATCTCAAAACAACGCGGCGGAAATACACATATTTCTGAATATATCACTGCTGTAACTAGAGAAGCGTACCTTCCTTTAAAAAATGTCCAATTTAAATGTAGCTTGAAATAATCCCTTCTTTAATTTGTTCATCTCATATTTTACATTTTCTCAAAAAAAAATGTCCCCTCCACATAGCGGAAATATACATATCTACCTATTTCAATCTTTACCATTGCTGTAACTCGAAAATCGTTGAGAAAATGTTCAATTTAAGCGTTTCCCGATATTGTTTTCTCTTTAATTCTGCCGTCTCAGATTTCTCAATTCTCCGCTTATAATTAATCCAAAATCATCATAATCGGAGTACGTCTACTTTACGCATTTGTTGATCCAAAAACCTTTTGGATCTTGCAGTATCAGAGTTTTTTTAGAAACTTTTTGGAATGATCCAATCCAGGGGTATCCCGCAAGAGTGTTTCTCTTACGGTTTTTTTCCCTCTCCAGAAACTCCTTCTTGTAGGTGCTTTTATCTGTGCCACAGAAGGGTTCTGGGCCAGTAAATGGAGTTTGTGCTCCTTTCCTGGCAAGTGTGTTGGCCTCCTCGTTGCCTTTGATTCCCGAGTGGCCGGGAACCCAGACTAAGTAGACCCTGTTGTTCTTGCCTAGCTCATTGAGCTTCCTTCGGCACTCCCATACCATTTTAGATTCAATGGTATGAGAGTTCAGTGCTTTAATTGCAGCTTGACTATCAGAATGTATTGCAATGTCACATTTCTGATATTTTCTTTCAAGGTTCACCTCCACGCATCTCTCAATTGCAAGCAATTCTGCTTGAAAGACGCTTGGGCAGCGGCCTAGCGCAAGTGAGCATTTGGTGCGATTCCCAAACACTCCAGCGCCTGTCCCCGTCGTGGTCTTAGAACCATCAGTGTACCATTTAATGGTATTCTTTTTGAGAGCTTGGGTTGTGAGCCCCCTGTCCCAATCTTCTCTGCTAATTAGCACCGTGGTGAAAGTTCTCTCGATGCTAATTTTCTTTGTCATTACATCACTCGGAAGGTTTGCTGATGGGATGTGTTTGGACAGAAACATCAAGTTAGAAAGTATCGAAAAAGTTGGCATTTTGTACCATTCATACAATATGTCATATCAAATGAATTTTTATGGAAACTCAATGGAAATTCTAGAGCCTACCGTTAGTAGGTACATGTCTAATAAGGTACTTCGAATGCAAACAGGTTTCAATACTTCACTTTCTAACACGCTTGACTGACGATCTTGGAGACAGAAATTTAAAATATTGTTACTTTCAGAAAAAAAAACTTTTGCTCTAAACAATAAATTTATGCAATAAAAAAGACAACAAAGGATTTTTAAATGTAGTTCAACTCAATATCAGAAGTAGAAATTCACTGCAGTTGAATTGGCCAAAGAGTTAGATAACAGAACAGCAAATTTGAAAGTATGCTTGAAATTATCAAATAGCTTCGAGTTCCACTGTAATGAGATAATATAAAAAGCAGATTCAAAAATATTTTTTTATAATAAATCATTTATTTCAATCGAACTTCTTAGTGAATTCTTCTGACGATAAATATTTTGAAATGAGAGACAACTTAGGAACTTTTCCCTCTGCCTGCGTAACTGCTAAATTGACAGACAACAAATCAATCTCCATTAGTTGGCTAAGTGGTGTGACAGAGAAAGAAGCCACCCTCGTCGGCAATTCACAGTGACTTTATATAATATTTATTACATGCATACATGAGAGTCGGCGTCGTAACTTTTTTTGTTGTAAAAGACTGCGGCGTCGTTTGATGGCAGGCGCCACACGAACATGTCTGACATTTATTGTTGTTGATAATGTCATGTATAGGTACTAGGTATCACATGCAAATGTACATAAAATTTAAAAAAAACACCTATTATTGAAATTGTATGAAGAACATTTTTGAATCCAGCTTAACTTTCAAATACTTATTTGGATAATTAAATTGAAGTAGAGAAAACTAAGTAATCTCTAATTTCAGTGAAAATATCATCAGTGTACCAGACAATCAGTCGAATTCAAATCGAAGAACATTTCAAAATCGGTGTCGACAGGATGGTGGAGGAACTAACACTAACAGAGAATGGTTAAATTGGAGAAAAATAATTTCGACCTCATCAATATTCTGGTTTGCAAATTAAAAAAATCAAAGTTTCCTGAAATACTTAGAAAAAACTGAAAATGATCTATTTCGTTTTTATTGATTTCCTCATTTGATACATGATGGAGAAAGCTGAACTTTTGCATATGTAAGTAATGCACAAAAATGAAGATAATGGAATTGTTCAAAATATTTTAATCTTTTTTGTTTTCAAATATATGCTATACTACTTTTTGTTTTCTTATGGGTGCCATATTTGCTTTTTATACCATTGAATGAAGCCTAAAATCTCCTTTGCAAGCACGTATAACAAGTCGACACTTGAAGCCGGAAAGACATATAAAAAATAGTAAAATATTTTCAAATATGTTACGTCATGATAATGAAGAAACAAAAACAAATTTTAATTCCCATGACAATAGTTTCAGCTATAATCTCTGCAGCAATGAATAAATTGGAAAATAACAAATTTATTAACAAGAAATAAATAACAATAAAATATACATAAATATATAACCATTTTTTTTAAAGAGTTGAGAACACAACATAAGTTTTGCTCAAAGTGCTCACTATTATTTTCAATAAATTTTTGGATTCTTAGACGCAACTGCCCCACTGCAATCGATACAACTTAAGGTGTGATGTCTCTAAAAGTTGAAGTAATACTTTTATGCAATTCTTCAACATTATTCACTTCATTGTGATAAACTTTATTTTTCAAGAAGTCCCATGAAAAATAATCTAATGGCTTAAGACCATGACTTCCGATCCATCTTTTAAGAAATCTTGTGTCTAAAAGATCTCGAGCTACTGGAGAATTGTGAGCTGCTCAACCATCTTGCATAAACCATCTAATATTTCGCAAGGTTGCAACAGTTATTTTTTCCATAACTTCTGCAAATTAACGAAGGCGACTCCATTCCAATTTCCCCCAATAATTTTCGGTCATATCACCTGATTTTCGATTATTCCACACCATGAATTAATGCAATAACGAATCTGAGGTCTATTCTGCTGCGTTGAATGAGGATTATCTACTGCATAAAAATGGGGTTTGGTACCAATAACAAATTCAAGTCGACGCTCGGAATCTGCAGGATTTTCTGAACCCACGATGCGCTAATCCCACATTCGTTGCCAATGGATTCTGAAGAAAGTTCTGGATTGATAGTCACTTGTATCAATACGTTAATATCAAGGTGTGTATTTATGACACCATATTTTCTTCGCGTTTTCGAAACGTTCCGAATTCTGTCAAGTTTCTTGAAATTAAGTAGGTAAAGTCTTTTACTTTTTGGCCCATTTATTTCTGGATACAATCTAGCATATTCTCGCACTACTATATCAACATTTTAATAAAATCTAATATAAGCTCTTTTTGTACAACTGTCAAAAAAAACTTGACATTTCTGCATCTCGATTGATGCGTGAATGTTTACTTTTTTTCACCTTGAAAAAAAGTATTTCTAACACTGAAAAAAAAATATTTTTTCACCGTGAAAATAAGACTTTTTTTCACAGCCAAAATAATTTACAAAATAAATATATGAAATATTACTTTTTTAAGGATTTATTTTTAACAGATTCAATTATTTATTGATTATTCATCATAAAACAATTTCATTTACTGGAATAATAATTGATAGTAAATTTTGTACATTTACTACCAAAATAAATTTCCGAAGATGTATGCCGGAATGTCAAGTTTTTTTGACAGTTGTACAAAAAATGTTTGTATTTCGTGTATAAAATTCGTGTTTTGATAGCAAATTCGAGAGAATTTTTCACATTCTCATGTGCCATTAAAAAACACTCATTTTACGCACTAATACAAAAAACAATTTTTTTACTATCACTATACTGAACTATTTCTTACAATCTTTAAATTAAAAACAATATTTGGAAAATGGAGCTTTCAGAGTGTATTGATTTAAATGTTAAAGATGTGCATATTCATAATGTTGTCAAGGGGATTGAAATATTTCATTATTGCAGAGGGGCTTTTCGGCTTCATTTAATGGTATAAAAAACAAATATGGCGCCCATAAGAAAAACAATAGTTGTATAGCATATCTTTGAAAATAAAAAAGGTAAAATATTTCTAACAATTTCTCATCTTCATCTTGGTGAATTACTTGCAAATGCAAAATTTCAGCTCTCTTCTCATTGTATCAATTGAGAAAATATATAAAAGCAAAATCGGTGATATTCAGTTTTTCCAAAATATTTTAGTAATATTTGATTTTTTATTGCAAACCAGAATATTGAGGCATTCGAAATTACGCAAATTTTCTCCAAACCAACCCTCTATGTGTAACCGTTTAAAAAAAGCAATACTCTCCCTGTGAAATCCTCGGGACCCTGTATAATGACGCGTCTCGGTTTTATTCGAGTTCTAAATCGAATAGAGAATCGAATCGAGTTTTCGGAATAAGCTCCCATGTGTTTTTTTGAATGATCTGAAATTGAATCATTACGTTTCGGAACAACAGGAAGCATACAGTTATAATAGTGACAGGTCTAAGCTTGAAAATGTCAATGATGTAGGGAAAAAAGTTTGTTGGATGTGAATTTCATACTGTGAAAGGCTCAGCATATTAGAAGCATTGGTGGCGAGCAGATTTAATAAAGAAATTTAAACTTATTTTGTTTTATGTTCGTGTAATTCGATCACAGCTTACCAGTCAAGGTAAACTGTGATTCAATGATGTGGAATCTTGTAAATTGTTGGTAACCATTTATGTTATGTCAATAAATCGACTTAGTAAATATAGTATAACTATCAATTTACTAGTTTTCATATTCGAGTAGTACGTATATAGGGTGTTTCCAAATAAGTACGACAGTTTTTATGCCATTCATTCATCTCTTCAGGAATTTCCAGAAATAAAAAAATCTTAATTTTTGGAAGCGTGTAACTTTTCAGGGAAAGGTCTAAGAGCTTTCGTTTACATGAAAGACCTCCTTTAAAAATCGACAAGGATTCACCCCCTAAAAACTTTGACACTTATGCGGAAACGCCCTGTATTTTTCTATTTGAATAAATGTTTTACGTGCCACTTATGTTTGATGAAAAGATGTCACCAATAAGCGGAGATTCTGATGTTGTTGGTTTCTCTTGATTATTATAAAAATAAGACTTGAAATGAACGAGTTATTGTAGATATGTAATACATCTTCACAACGAGTAGTAAACATTTGAAAATGTTTTCAACTCGTAGAAGCCTGTATCAATTATTATTATATTACCAATATATGTAGTACTGAATGGACGAATTTAAATATTTATTTTTTCCAGTTTTCCAGTATCGATTACAGTGTTGCCGGGGTGCTGACAAAATTTCAGCAGATTATAAATATCGAATAAATAAATGAGATTAACAATTTAATAATGAACATGATTGTAAAATTATTTATTATTTATGAAAACATGAAAAGAACTTCGCATTCATTCGAAAGTGTTAGATTTTTATCAATGCAAATAGGTAGTTTGTTGATGGTCGAATTTACGCTTTTTATTGAGCTACAACTAGACGGTTTACATATTTCTAGCTTGGATCTATCGTGGGTAAAAGCAAGTGGAAAAGCAATAGGTGAATATTAATAGATGGAGAAAAAAATATCGCTCAGATCTGTCTTCGTTTCAATGTCATAAAAATAGAGAGACTAGAATTATATATGATAATAGATTAGATGTTTTACTATGATCAACCTGTAAAACTGTAGGAAATACTAAATACCGTTACATTAAACGTGTAAAATAAATGAATTGTAAAATGGTAATAGAGACCTTAACTAGAACAAATAGTCAAGTTTAGGGTAAAAAATTTGAAAACATGAGACAAATTCTCTCAAGAAGTAATTTGCAATACTGTTATTCTTCCCGTCGCAGTAGCGGATAAAAAAACTGGTAAATCTTCAACAACTACTCGATGAAGTTTACTATTTTAGAAATA
The DNA here is from genome assembly GCA_958507055.1 of Crioceris asparagi. NCBI lineage: Eukaryota > Metazoa > Arthropoda > Insecta > Coleoptera > Chrysomelidae > Crioceris > Crioceris asparagi. Next base: position 10,141,488 of record OY293830.1, on the reverse strand, counting down.
AATTGCCCCTTCCACATAGCGAAAATACACAGATTTCAAATTTTAACATCGATAAAACTCGAAAACCGGTTTCCGGATATTTTCTTGACTTTCATTCTGTCACCTCGGATTTTCGATTTTCAAGAAAAATTGCCCCCTCCACTCCCTTCGATGGCGGTTTTTGGAGGGAATAAGATTTCGGATTTGAGTTTTTACGAATATGGGACCATTTCTCAAGTCTGCTCTTTCAAATGAATCAAAAATCATCAAAATCGGAGCACATTTACTATGCAAAAGTCGTGAACAAAAATATAAAAAAGACATGCAGACATACAGTCGATTTGTATGCCTTATCAGTTTGGGTTCGTCGGTAAAAAAAAATTTGAAATACAATGACAATGTGGAACATATAACTTTATTAATGAAAGAAAAATATGGCCAGTACCGATACTCAAAACGTTATCCATAATTTTGACTAATATTCGTTTGTGTTCTCCCTGTGTTGTAATAATTAATGTCTAGAGTCTAGTAGAAATCGTTCCATTACATAATGCACTGAAAAGAATTCTATTATCTCTTGACTCCAACTCTAAAATAATATATTGGTAGGTATATTAGTATATGCAACACTTAATGAATGTGAATTAATAACTTTCTTAGTTGCTAAATTATTATTTTTGATGTCTTGGTTCATTTATTTAATTGGCGGATGCGTCCCTTAAAATAGATAATACAATGATTTGATGAACTAACCTAGACGGCCATTGACACTGATGGATGTAAGAAGTCCCCAAAGCTTCCCTAATTGCAAACAGATTGAAAATGAATCAGTACAGCTAATAATAGAATCTGCTGTTAAATTTCAACTTGAGTCGTTCGTTTAGTATTCAGGTCAGCTATCTGAAAAAAAAAAATTGGAAACTGGAGCAGAAGGATTTAAATTTATCGTAGAAAATTTCGATCAAGACAACATCCAGCCTATCATTTGATGCAGAAGTCTTTCAATTCCCTTTTTTCCAGCTAACCAACTTCTCTCGAATACGAATCTTATTCTATCTGCGATCACGAGACAGACACAAATTTTCACAAATTTTCAGGTTAAGCCCATTCGGAAAGAGGAGTGATTTATTTTCTCGTAGTAGCTCGCTCTCCTCTTTTTCTTCATTCTTTTGGGTAACATAGCTCACTTATTTGGTGAATTTACTTGAAAGGAAATAAATTTCTTTTCACTCTATTGACATACCTTGTGGATGCGAGATAATGAATTCGTTTGAATCGTGGAGATACGATCGATCAATCGACGGGATTTCATAGGATGATTGTATTCAACACATGGCCCTTTTACTTTTTACTTTCCGCTACCGCTGCTATAACGAGCCCTTTACTAACTGATATAACGCTTACCTCTGAGAAACAGTTATCCTCAGATCGTTGTATTCACGGGAATTCGTTTGAGAGTGGTAGGAATATCTTGTGACTTGTCACAGCAGATTTGACAGGAGCTAGGCTTGAGAGAAATAAAAATAATTAATACCATTATGAACACGATTAATTAAGATTTGGATAATTTTGATAGTTTTAAGGAAAAACATTTTCAAAGTCTCTGGTGGGATTAGAAGAAGTACCCACCGAAACTAAAATGAGGACAGACAGACTTTGTTTTATACTATAATATTTCACAAAAATGGCTCACATATGGTAGCAATCTGAGCTCCACTTCGATTGAAAATTCATGTTGGATCTCCGATGAGCTTTCACGATGATCTCGAACGAATATGAAAATGTTTACTTGTCCTATAAAACTTACATTTCAGAGATACTTTCTTATGTTTATTTGTAGTTTACAAATAAAAATAAAACATCTTATCGGCTAGAGTGAATGCAAGGAACTCCGTGAAATATCTATATTGAATTGAGAGCACATGTTTGTGTAGCGCATTCGCCATAATTCAAAATTACAAGTCATCAAACTAGCATTCCAGTGGAAAAATATTCTGAGCATTATAGGTGCAGCATCAATCTGTTCATGTGATATTCGTACACTTCCAAAGATTGAACCTTAATATTTGAACATCCTGTAGACCGGAAAATAAGTTTTTGCGGACTTATGTATGTTTGTATAAACTTTTAGTCATAAGATAAATTAAAGAATTACCCCCGTCCGTACGTAGATGATATTTATGAAAACCCTGTATATTTTTCCCAAATTTTCAATAATGATTGAGATCGAATTTAGACCATTGGGAAAATCCTATTAATATTAGTTTCATATCACTTTTCGGAGACAAGTTTTACACCGTCTTTATTTGGAGTTTAGTTTTATCAGTCACCCTGTACCAGTTGTAAGCAATAATAACAAGGATATTTTGAAGAGAACTGTGGAACGATCTTTTCTTAAAATTATATTTTTGGATGAAGTCAATATCTCCATTTATACAGAAGCTATAGGTAGATAATTAAGTTATATCATGTTATTCTAACCCTAACTTAATTTTTAGAATAATGCAATGGATTTATTTAAATAATTATTTCTTTGATTTGAAGGTCAACCCGTCAGGAATGCTGCTTCTATTAAATATTTGTTTTTATGATTATACAGGGTGCAACACTTACTTTGGAAGTTGAAAAAGGGGAAACTCCAAGTCATATCCACATTTTATTGTATTTTAAATTAAGTTGTGAGACATGTTTCGGTGTTGTACAACACCATTATCAATCACATAAAGGTTCTGTAAACACAGTTTAATGTGAATTTTAAATTAACTTAAGAATATTATTAAATCATAAGATATCAGAATGTTTTAAAAATATTGGGACATTCTGATATTTTATGATTTAATAATATTTTTAAGTTAAATTAGAATTTACATTAAACTGTTTTTACAGAACCTTTATGTGATTGATAATGGTGTTGTATAACACCAAAACATGTCTCACAACTTTATTTAAAATACAATAAAATGTGGAGATGACTTGGAGTTTCCTCTTTTTCAACTTATATTCTACTCCACTTTGAGATCATGGACTTTTACTTACATACTTACAATACTTACTTCTTTCGAATTTTATACTCAGTAGCAGATCGAAACAAACTCTTTAAGAGGGCTTTAAACTGATTTTACCATTTTTAATAATATTTATTAAATAATGAAATTGTTTTCAATTTAAAATATTTTTTTTAATAAGGGCTCAATAACAAGTATGTCCTCTACGAGCTTGAATTACATTGTTTATACGTTGTGGCATTGAATTTATTCAATTTTATAAGTATAAGTATTTGAGGAATAGCTTCAAGTTCTTCTTGAAGGGCCAATCTGTGCGCTTGAAATGTTTCAGGAATGACAAACGTTGTCGATTCGCAAAAGTATTTGATTCCAAACATGCTCGATCGGGTTCAGATCTGGGTTACAAGCAAGCCAATCTAATGTTTGAATCCCTACCTCATTTAAATATTCCGTAAAAATGCGAGTAACTTGTGGTGAATCCATCTGCATGAAGTATGGCCACCACATACCTATGACCATTTAGTGCACCATTTTCAACAAATATGAAGTCAGTCGTGCATTTTTGGAAATATCTGCTAACAGATAGTCCGTTGAACGATAACAGATCAAAAATCGTGCAGTCAATATACGTTTCGTTTGGTTTCCTCCATACTCTTTCTCAGAGAAAACTGAATTTCACTCCACTGATGCGAATTCTAATTTTGGTGTTCAACAGCAAATTGAGGACGTCCTTTTAGGTAAATTTCTTATAGAAATGTACCTATTGCGATCGTTCACACTTATGAGTTTCGAAAAAAATTCAACGGCATGTTGTTATATGTCTATAAGTTAGTCCAAAAAACATTTGGTTCAAAAGTTTATATATATATATATATATATATATATATATATATATATATATATATATATGGGATATTACGAAATTTGTTAACACGATAGAGGTCGCAGTTTTGGAGGTATCAAGTTCAAATTTGCTACAAAAATCAATATGTCAAATATCTCGGCCGAGTTCGTTATTGGGCTATATCGGGTAAGTAATTTCAAAATGGCGACCGTTCAAACATTTAAAAAAATTATCAAAAAAGAGCCCTAGTGTAAATATCATCAAAAATAATTTTGGGTTATAGATATAATCAGTACCTACAACTTTTGTTCGAAGCAATTTTTCATAAAATGCACAGAAAAAAAAATTAATAAAGAAAAAATAAGAAATATTGATAATATATGAACACTCAATATAAATTTGATGTAATTGTACATTTTCTGAAGGTCTTAGTATAGACCCTGATTTAAAAAAATATATAGTAAATTTATTGATAAGAAATAGGCGAAAAAAAATTCTGCCTTGAAGGGGATCGCGAACCCTGTCTGCTTTATATTCAACAGCCAAAACAAAAACCTCTTACCGCAAGGCTATGATACATACAGCAATTTATTTGTTTAGACATGTAGGTATACCAATGAAAAGGTTGTTCAAATTTCACTACAATGAATTTTGAGAAATTTACCTTTCCGCTGACTACAGGCCATCGGGATTTTTGATCTCTGTTTAGAATTTAGGGTGCTGTAGCAGGCCTCCTTGAGGCCCAACCTTCTTCGGCAAGTCTTTGCCTGATCGTTCTTTCATTGGTACTAGTTTATATTTATTATAACTGATAACTGATTCTATCTTCCGTAAAAATTGTATTGACTCATCGTTTGAAGGGCTATAGGACGTAGCCCTTAGGAAAAACGTAAATTCTAAGGAAATTTGGCTAACCTTCGCATTATCCCCTTTAATTTGACACATAAATCTTGAAGATCGATTCAGTACTCACTGAGAACTCAGAATGTCAACTGTGTAATAAATATATAGATGGACGCCTCTTTTTATTTGCAAGCGGTGTTGAAGTTGAACTGCTGTTGTTCTACGATCCCTTAGTGTTGAGTACCAAAAAATGATCGTCTCTTGCATTTGTTGTCTGCTTTTTTCGTGACTCTGACCGTCTGGTGTATGTACCTACCAGTCTCCAAATGTCGATTTCAGGCATTTTGAATGGTATTACAAGGAATTCCCAAACTCTGAGACACATAACGTATAATACGACCATTCTATATAAGGCTACAACTCCAGCTACGTCTCCACTTCTTAAGGACATTTAAAAACCCAAAATAATAGTCAAAATAGTAATGACAGATTTAGTTGACATAAGCCAACTCGCATTTTATTATGCATTTAAAGTAGACTTAGGACTGAAATATTTATTTAATTCATTTTATCTTCTGTATAGATGAAGAAAGCAATAACTCTACAGCATTCTTCACGAATCATCCTTGAAATAAAAAAAAAGAATCATGTAAATTAGACCTCTACTTTTGAATATATTATTTAATCGCATTTTTCATAAATTTTCGGTGGCCGGTTTTTTGCCTGTCATTCTATTTTCAGCAAATTGAAGTTCATTGCTAAGATAATCTCGGGAACGGATGTACCGATTTTGTTGCTTCCTTTTTTGTTTTGTAAGGTATCGATAGAGCTCTCTGGTGACACAGTTTGGGCATCTTGCACGAACTGGTTGCTAGGAAATAGCTAAAAAATTGTCTCACTCAAGAACATTATTGTTTGTTTTGGCAAAAAAATAAAAAAGTGAGTAATGATGACACGACATGGTCAGACAATTTTTATATACGATGCAATTCATTTCACAGCGGTGGGAAAGTCCTGTGAATGAACATACCACATTTTTTTACATCAACTACAAAAATAATCACAGCATCAAAATTCGTATGAAACCCATAAATCCTCTTCCATTGTACCTACTTGTACCTACTAATGCTATCAAGTTGAACAATGATGTTGCGCATGTACAAGAAACAAAGACCAATAATAATTCAGAAAGACTTCTACATCACCATACAATCACCTCTTGTCTACACCATCCCTTTCATATACACATACATATATTCCTGATTATCTCTTTTAAATTAATGAGAGAGAGAGAGAGAACTGACCGAGTAAATATCTGTCACTTTGCAGCAATTGTCCAGCCAAAACCCGCAAAACAATTGACTGTTTGCTATTTTGCTCTCTGTGTCCCGCGTACAAAACAAACATACTCACACACTCACACAAACACACACATTATATACAGTATACACATACATATATATTATATAATATGTTCTCATAATCCGGAAGTTGGTCTGGAAACTTTATTGTGTTTCTGCCTCTGCCATCCAAGCAATATACCTACAGGAAAAAGAGAGACCGACATAGAGATGTGGCAAGTAGTAGGTATACCTATATAAAGTTGGAACTCCATTCTACAGTTTGAATGTGCTTGTATGATGATGTTTTATACACGCTACTTTTCATAAAGTTAACTTTTTAATAATTAGAATCCTGATGTTTCAAGTGTAGGAACCTCTACTCGTTTTGCGATGAATGGAAGTGACAGAAAGGGCTGCACAGAATACGTACATGGTTTTTCATGTACAAAAAGTTATGGATAGGGATGCTTACAACTCAGTTTTGTCAATAAATTATTTAATATATTTATTTTTGATTTCTGTACAGCGATTTATTCACATATTTTATTGTCAGGTTCATTTCTTATTATCAAACCGTAAGCTAGCTCTTATTTTGAATAAACACAAGAAGCACCCAATTGAACTTTCTCATTAAATTATTGTTCAAGGATATTTAAGGTTAGGTGCAACATGGCAAATTTTTTATATCAATACGTTTATTTTTTTAAGTAATTTCGCATTTTTTTCTTTGGATTTGATAGTCCACAAAATGTTCACATAAACGACATCAAGTTTGCTTGAATCCGTTCAAATGCTTTCATCTTACAGACTGATGTTTATTAACAAAAAAGTTTGAACTCCTCCCACAACTTTATCTGCAGACATTGGGAGAAAAAATATTTAAAAAAACTCAAATTTAACTCAGCTTTTGAAAACATATTTTTTTTTGTTTTCTTTTGAGAAGCAAAGTTTTTTTAAAATTTAAGATACTGATAAGTCCCATGGTGATGATCATCCTAGATAAATAAAAATAATTTCCAACATTTTCTCTTGGCAATTTTAGTTATTACTTTGCGAAGCGCAAGTCTCTCTCTAGAATGAGTAGGTAGTTTCCGAGATACAGTACGTTGCATGCTTAGTTGTCCACCCTGTAGACTTGAAGAATACCTTCATATTAAGATAAGTTTTTTGTATAAATAAAATGATATACCTTAAGTATGAAAAATAGAAATAGAACACATCATAAAATACGGTGGCTTAGTGGGTTAAGGCGCAGGAAATGCGTTCTTAGACTGCTAGAGCACATCGTGGACTCGGCTTCGAGTCCCGCCATAGCCATGGTTGTTGTTTGTACTGAACCTGTGCACAGGTGTCTCTATACCTCTTCGGGAATATGTATTCCAGTTGTTAAAGCATAAATACTATTTATGGGAATCCGTTGTCTTATAAAATAAGTAGAAAATGGAGATGTGCTCTTTAACTAACTTTTTTGAGCTGAAAATAAAGACATCCTAACATTTTCCGGATTTCACCGCCATTTACTGTTTGAGACTCTCAAATTAGCCATATGACAGGCAACTTTATCACGAACTATCGTCAATCAAACATAACCACAACTGCGACCGAGCGTCGACACTGAAGTTCTCCAAAATTTAATAAACGACTACTCTGTTCTAATGACTTGAAACAATGTCTATCAGTACTGATTTTTTCTATTGTGCCAAAGATAATTTAGAGACCAGTACCTTATTAGCTCTTGCCTTTCCCACATATTTCGCGTTGCCGGAATAGCTGCAACACAATCGTATTCTGTGCAGAATATTTCCTGTTATGGCAGTTAAATTGTCTCTGTTGTGTTTTTCTATCCATACGACCTGTTCGCTCCATACAGGGTCCATTTGAAATAAATGCGAACAATGAAAACCATGATATGTCATGACATAATTAATTGATTCATAACTCCTAATTCAAGAACAAAAAGTGTGTCCAATGCATACCATACAAAAATTTAGATAACATGTCGTGTACAATAAAACTCTCGAAACTGGTGGTCAGTGGCTGCTTGTTGTTTGTAATGAAGTTATAGACAATCATTTGATAAAGTCTCAATGCGGACTAGTCTAAATACAAACTACAAAGCGCTGAATACTTTGTTTCTTTTTACCCCATTGGATATATAAAACACTTTTGGTTATGATGATTTCTAGTTTTTAGTTTCAACTACCGCTCCAAGTATACCAGGATTTAGACATTTTTCAGAGTAAATAAGTAATATCCAGGATTACGATAGCACATAGCTTACTTCTAGATAAATCCAATACCATTGACATTGAAGAAAAACTAACTCATATGCTGAAATAAACATAATCAACTAGAGTGGTAAAACATTTAGAGAATATTTCAATGTCTTCTTTTACAAGAGATTTAAGACATTATGGAACTTGCGAAAATTCATGCTTCCGCACTAGAGAGGAAGAGTAAAGCCCGCTGCAGACGGAGTATGTTTTGCTGCATGTTTTCTTGACGGGAGCTAGGCATGGTGCTGTGCATGCTTCCGTGCTATTTTCGGTGACTGTTTTCCCGCCTCGTGCCTTGTCGGAGCACTCGGAACTAGTCGAGTCGTACTCAAAAGTTATTTTGTACATAATAACATGTTATTTTTTATTGTAAGGACATTTTCTCTGTTGTAACAATGATTAGAAATAGAGTTTGATTAGAATGTTCAATATTTTGTATCATTTGTCACAGTCATATGTCTCTGTACTGTCATTTTACATACATGATGGCCTGCATCGTGTGAAGTCAACACAAGCAAGGGAGCCATCAACACACCATGCGCGGCAACATTTATCGGACCGTGCAGCAAAACAAGCAAGCAATCATGCAGGAAAACATACTCTGTCTGCAGCGGGCTTTTTAATCATGGTTCAGATTAATTAGCCACTTTACGCACTAGAGTGATATAATAATAAAGTTATTGTCAGGGCTATGCATTTCACAACGATAAACAGTATATTTCATTTAGTCATTCTTGAGAAATGAATTTCTATAAAAATAATCCCTAGTGCGCAATTACTGTATTGTTAGATAAAAACGAAATGTTCAATAGATAAATTTTCTCGTCTCAAGAAATCTTCCGATTCTAATCATTGTTTCAGTTAACGTTTAAGTTAATCTGAAAACTCCACCTATTTCTTTTTCTCAATATGATAATTGGGTCCTGTGTATATGAAAGTTTCAACAACTGTTAAATTCAGAATTTCAGTAATAGCTTATCTCTCCAATACTTCAAATTCACAGAGCACTAGAACAAACACATAATTGATGGGCAATAATTAAAGTAGTACCTAGATGTATGAAGCAGAAATATTATTTATGGAAATTTCAATTAACACAGTTATTCAATATTAGAAGCTATTCAAGATGTAAGGAAATTGAAAACTATTCAACGGGATATCCAGAAGAATATTGAATTCGAGTTTTGCAGATATCCCTGATAAACAAATGAATTGCTGGGTACTGAATAAAATCTGATGTATTTTCTAGAAAATAGTATTTCCCTTTCTCTAATTTTTACCACAATATTATCAAATCAAGATTATTACGCGTACTTCCCAAGATGGTGACCTAGGGTTCATCACTGTTTTCTATTGAGAAGTTATCTTTCAAATTTAATATACTTAAAAGAGACGACATTTCTCCCATATGCATTATTCAAACCGATCAAATCGAGCCGTGTGAACCCACCTTAACGTAACTACTGAATTCACTTTGCATATATTATTTCTAACCATACAACTTTTTCCAAATCAGCATATTGAATGCATTTACTGCATTAGACTATAATGCGACATTGGCATGTCTGTGATAAAAGTTTTTGAAATGCCACAAGCATATTCAACATCGGGAAAGAAACATTCAATACCTATATAATAAAAGAATTCGTATTCATATTCTGCTCGCAACTGAATTCGATGTGAAAATGTAATAGAATACGACCGAAAATGTTGCTAGCCCCCCCCCCATCTGTTATCGATACACTAAAATGTCCGTCCTGGCTCACGGTAGTTCTATATCCAAGACTGCTCTTACTTTATTCCCAGTTTAATATGAGGACAAACAAAATTGCATTTGTAGGTACGGAGAAAAGCCGGTATTAGATTTCTTGAGGAAATTAAATGGAAGGAAATGAAAGGCTTGCTCTCTCTTTGGTATATAGTTGTAATATATCGAGAGAAATAGGATACAGAAATTATGTTGTCAATAGAAGAACGGGAAATTGCTTGTGTGTGGTCTGGATAGGAATAGGTATATATCCACAAAGGTGAATGTCATGGATATAAGCCTATCATTTCAGTACATAGGAAATGATTCTGATGTTGGAATAGGCTTAAAATCAGAAATTAAAAAGCTATCCTACTCTGAGTTATATTTCTCTATATATTAATCTGAATTGTCAATTAGTTATTGAGCCACTATATTTTGTTGAGGAAATTTATTTAACTGACTATCAGTGAAGTTGTGAGCTAATGATTTGTTGATTCTCCATTTTTTTCCAGTAATAATACTTTTTTATTGTTCTTATAAAAGCCCCCAATAATCAAGATACCTTTAAAACATTAATCCAAGCTCGATATATTTGTTTGTGAATATGCATTATCTTTAATCTCACGTACAGAAAAAAAATATTTATCGGATAATTTCTAAAAAACATTTGTTTTAATTTACTGTTGAAATTTTGTAAAAAAACGTTTTTTCAATTTCATTTATTTTCTACATTAACCAGATGCATCCACGATGACTGAAAAAGAGTATTTTTAAAAGAAGTTACATAGTATACAAAATAAATTCGTCAGATAGGAAAAAGAAAGTTTCTCGACGGTCGATGTGTATCTCATAGACCATAGACCATAGACCATAGACAATTTATATTTATTTGCCTATCCTATATATTGGAATGCATTTTATTTACATACTGTTCTTTGTCTGCTTTATTAAACAGAAACTTTAGATATATATCAAACTATAAGAAAGAAGAAGATAATACATCGGTTATCAATATGATTGAAGTTGCGGGCAAAAGCTAATTTCCTTTTCAATACAAATTACACCTTAACCTCATACGAGCAGTTTTCTCTTAAAACAATGATATGTTCTTCATTTCACCGTTCCTGTCTTCTATCATCACAAACAGCTGAAATAAGACCTCTGATGCCATAGGGATGAAAATACTGAGTAATTTCTTGATTTATTAATACTAGGTATGTACTCAATAAACATCCCAGACTTGTAACTATTAATTAGTAACTGTTTTACCCGGCACTACTCTGGAAACACTTTGTTACATTGTGGTACGAAAACATAAAGTCCTGAGGATGGAACCATTCTACGTCAGATTTCTAATTGCACGTAGAACCAATCTGAACACTAACCCAGATCCATCCACAGACATACACCAAGAGAGAAAGCATTAGATTTTTTCCGACATATGTCTTAGGGATTTTCTGGTTTGGAACGCTCCACCGTTTAATCCCAGTCGCACTGATAGAATCTTACAAAACAGTTCAGTGACATAATACACACAAATATGTTATTGATACTTCTTTGGGTATTATATTTTTGGAACCCTACACCTAAGAGGCCCCGTCATACTTAGAGCTACAACCGGATCATTGTAATAACATTCAACATACCTACGTGATCAAAAGACCATCAAAATACAGCCACAGAATTCAGAAATATGCAATAGACAATAATAGACTACCAGGTACGGAACACACCACATAGCTTCGTCTAGTTTCATCCTGAAAAGCAAAGTGAAAAGAATATGCACTCAAATGATTTTTAATGTATTCACTTAACAAAATCTAGGCGTTTTAACACAACATTCGTTTTTCAAAAACCGCCGTAAACTTGTATTAAAATCATTACTCATACCGGTAGGTCTGTTCTTAATATCTCCATTTAGTTTAACGACTGTAACGTAATTGCTTCCTTAACAGCATCACTCACATTATCAATCTTTAGGTTGTTTTGCGATTCCCCAAGAATCTTTTTTCTATTTACCTATTCTTGATACAATGTGCATTGTGCGTTAAATTATTTTTGGTGGTAAAGGCCCGAATTCTCACATGAATAAGAGGTATGGTCAAAAATACTAGAAGCTATTGTCATTGAAGGATATTACGATGAAACTAAATTCCACGCGGGCGAAAATGCGGGCAATAGCTATTTAGTTTTATATGTGGCTCCAATTCAGCAAATGTTTATTATTTATAATAACAAAATGCTATTTCATGAATAAGAAAAATTGGGTGATTCCAAAAGAACCGAAGTTAAAATTTAAAGAGATACATTTTTTATGAAAAAATTGTACCAGAATTTATGGTATCGTTTAGTAAAGACCTTTTGGAGTCATAATGTGATTCTTATTGTATGAAGAAATATATTATTCCTCAGTATCCTTGGATGAATGATTAAATAATTCTGATGAATGCATGCACGGGAAAATACAAAACAAAGGAAAAAATATCAAGCAATTCAATCGCAAAGTAAAGTCTCGACAGCTAAAACGAACAAAAGAAACGTTATCCATATATAACTTGAATTTCTCCTATGCCATCAGCCTGTCTCGACGACTTCCATATTAAACCATCAACCACTGACAACAAACAGTAATTGACATTGGAGCTATTGATTTTCTATCATATTGTCTCTTATTCTTTTTTCAGGCTGTTGTTTCGTGACGTTTTTTACAAGAAAAGCCGCCCTCCAGGCCCAGGACGCCCTACACAATGTGAAAACGCTGAATGGGGTAAGAGAACATTTTTTTTTCCTACTGTCTTGTGCGTTGTTTGTTTTTATTTGCTTATGGCAAAGTTAATTGAAAATGCTCGGATGGCGCCTACATACTTCTTTCTTCGAAGTGTTCACTTGGATACTTTCGCTGTTTCATCATCAAAGTAGCAAAAAGCATTGGAAAAGAGCAGCAGACAGTATGAATTTATTTTTTTCATTTTAATAAGGAATTTCTGGTATATGGATTAAAATTATAAAAAAACATTATTTCATTTGAGTATCTGACAAAACCATTTCGTTTTATTTTGTTTTGTTTTTGATAGTTTTTAACATTCTTTTCAGAATTTTTTACAACATTCTGATATCTTATGATTTAATAACATTTTTAAGTTAAATTAGAATTTACATTAAACTGTTTTTACAGAACCTTAATGTGATTGATAATGGTGTTGTACAACACCGAAACATGTCTCACAACTTAATTTAAAATATAATAAAATGTGGAGATGACTTGGAGTTTCTTCTTTTTCAACTTATATTCTACTTCACTTTGAGATCATGGACTTTTACTTACAATAATAAGTGGATAAATTGGGCATAACTTATATACAAATGCCAAAAAATCAATAAGAACGCCTAGGCTTGTTAATAAAGCTCTTATTTCTGATTATATGATGGGATAATTTTCTGATAATTTGGATATTCGAGAGTCAATTTTCACTAATTTTGCCGTCCCCTATCCTACTACCAAAATATTACAACAAAAAATGGCGACACTACAAAACAAAAACTAGCAGCAACACATTATCTTGCCTGCTGTCCAATACCCGCTAATCCTGCCACTAAGTAACTTATGTACTATTCTAAGTAGTAATGGCTAATTACAAATTATCTCATTCATTGGACATGTAAGAACTGAATGGTTACATCCATACATCCAAAGTAACTGGTTATTTAGAAAATAATTTCATACCTAATAATAAATAATTTATTTCAGTTGTAATTTGATAATTCAGGTGAAACTTAATCAACGATCTATTTTAAATGGTAATACATTAAATTTTTCTTTTTACCTCAATTGTATTGAACGGTATGGAAGGAATTCTTACTGCAATGCGTCGTTATACGGCCCTACATTTTGAAGATGCTGGTTCTGCCCTGAGTCAAATGTTATTGTATCTTGAGTCAATCTGTAATGCAGACTTAAAAAAGATTCATGCCTGATCTTTTTAAAAAAAATATGTTGAGAAAAGAACCATTCAATAAATCATATAATAACTTTTAAGTTATTATATTAGATAGGTATATGCTAGATATCAGATATGAGTCCAATAATCAGATTACATTCACCTAATTCCCTAATACTTGAAACTAACCAAAATCAAATAAGACACAACAGGCCCCCTACATATCCATCTCTAATTGGATAAGACACGCATGTTTCCACAAATTGATTCCACGATTTTCTGTGTGGCCTAACTTTTTGGCACGCACTAACTACCTACTAGAAAAATTAATCCAGATGATTCACTTTCACCCAAGGTGATATAAATACTGAATGAAATAATCATTCAATTGACATATAGCTACTTATGCTGACATTCAGTTCTTGTCAAGAAGAACATAATAAGTACATAAGGTTATTATTAAATTGTATAATTTCAATATTATACATCACTTGTTACTTTTGGGAGCATAAATACCGGGTGGGGATTTTAAATGGAACGCTGCTTATAGCGGCCCTGGCAATAAGATTTTTCGAAAATCCAAAAATACATCCTCAAAGATTTTTTAACGGAGTTGGCTTTCGTTATATGAAAATGGGGTCCCAAAAAGGGGGCGCAGACCTACTTTGTTTTTCAAATTAGTAGACACCACTTGTTGCACCTCTTTGGAAAGCTTATTGAAAAAGGAATTTGCCGATAATATTTTATCGACATCTGTCAATCCATGTATCAGAAATTTACTAAGAACTGATTTTTTAACTATTTATTGAAGAATTACAATCATAACATTGACACTGGAATGTCACTTTTTTAGCGCGACAGTTGTTGAAAATGTGCCCCATTAACTTGTTGGCACAGACCCAACCGATGGCTGAATACTTCCCTTACTCTTCTCAAAACTTCTGTCGTGATCAAACGTATCTGTGGTCGAATCATTGCATTTAAGTCTTCCAGATTTCTAGGTTTGTGGACTTAGACCATAGTTTTCAAATTGCCCCATAAATAAAAATCTAATGGTGTAATATTCGGGGATCTGGACTTAACTCCTCGCCTCCACTTATTTGGAAATGCAGTATTTCAGAATTCCCATACATTTCTTGCAAAATGGGGAGGAACTCCATCCTGCTGAAAAAATATCCTTTGGTCTAGATTTCCATTATTAGGGAATATTCCTTTGAGTTCTGGTATTAAAAATGCATCAGTTCTCCATTTAAATTGTCTAGAAAACTGCAAGCCTTAAAGGCAAGTATTCAGGCAGAGATACGTTTAATCGCGCCAGAACTTTTTGGAAGAGTAAGGGAAGAGTTCTGCCATCGGTTGGGTCTGTGCCAACAGGTTAATGGGGTAAATTTTCAACAACTGTTACGCTAAAAAGTTGACATTCCGATATTAATGTTATTGTTAATGCAATTGTTCATTAAATAGATAAAAATTAATTTTTAGAAAATTTCTGATACATGGTTTGACAGATGTCAAAAAAGGTTATCGAAAAATTCCTTTTTCAATAAGCTTTCCAAAGAGGTGCCAGAAGTGGTGTCTTCTAATTTGAAAAACCAAAGCGAACTCCATAGAAAATCTTTGAGGACGTATTTCTATTTCTATTTCTATATATATTTCTATTTTTTTAAAACTTATTCCCAGGGTGGCTATAAGCAGCGTTCCATTTAAAATTCCCACCCTGTATTTGTTAGATCAAAAATGAAGGAAATGCACAAATCTGATCTAATGTAATTATTATAAGTTATATTTGAAATGTCTGTTTATCCATCCAAATATGTTTGAACTTCACTTTTCATACCTTAATATCATTTGGAATTGATTGAAGTGAATTGATAATTTCCAGACTGCTCATCAATTATCATTGGTGTATTTGAATCTTCATTAAGATCATTGTCTTATAGTTTCAATAAGAGCTGGTAATATCTTATTTTGCCTTTTAGATGAATTGTCTTTGAAATATAATCGATTTAAAATGATAAGATTCTGCTGGGAAGTAAATTGAAACATCTCACAATTATTTCACTGCAGAGCAATGAGAATATAAAAAATATCATGTTTTTGACCATCGAATTAGCAAGCGATGTATAAATAGAACGTTAAACGTAGAGAATGCTATAAACTTCAATTACTAGAGCTATTTTCATATTCAATTGTTCCACAATGGAGTTTCTTGTATATACTACTAATGCTCAAATAATGCATAAATGTACAAAGTCAGTGATATACATAATATTTTTTCAGACTGACTCAACATAATTGAATTGTTTTGTACACTAACGAAATTTCTACTACTTTGACGATAAATTAGGTACAGATATGTCTATGTAATATTAAAAATAATAGAGATGAGTTCGGCATTGATTATCTTCTGTCTCATTTCTTCATATATTTCTATAGTTACAGGACGACCGAGGATCTTCTTTACAGAAAAATAAACATCAATGATAGTCACAGTCTAGAATTATTTTCATTTAATTCGAAACTGAATTCGGATATGATTTTAACGACATCTTTGATGGTGTCCCACTATTAAACCTAAGATCTATCGTTCCAGGACTGTATTAAGGGTTTTCTCAAAATGTTAGAGAGAGTTGGCAAATGGACAGTAATTTTACGTCATAGTTTTTCTGATACCATTTTGAGGGTTGGTGAATTTTGATCTATCATAGCTATTTATTATTCTCATGATAAAAAGTTTCTGTTCATGTTGTTATTTTTTCATCTCATCAAAATGCTTCATCTTTTTTCTAAATTACAAGCTACCATCGTTGTGAAATCTCCAAAAGTTTTTGAAACTCAAGTAGGAATGCAAAGGAGCCTTTTCTGAAGGAATACTTCCTTTTTATATTCAATGGAGGGTATCAGACATAAACAGTATTTTATAGACACCAGAGTTTCAAGCGTGATCTGAGACTCTCAAATTATTACCTTTCCATCCACTTTTCTAGGTTACCTTCTTTCCTTACTCACTTCTCACGTCTGTCCAAACATATCCTCCAAAACGAAACTTTGTAGGTACATCAAACAGCAAAAACTTTGTAAATATTTCAATAATACTGTAAATATGTTAATGTCTATTCTTATCCTCACCCAACTTAATCAGAACCTGGTTGACAGTTTTTTTTTCACCATTTGATTAGATAGACTAATTTAGCTTTATTGCCAGTGCTGACATAAAATAATCAAAAATTTCAAAAATAGATATTATAGAGATCATTTCCTATTCAGGTTTATATTTTTCTCACTTACATAAATAATATATAATAGTTACGTTCCGTTATGTGAATATTTTTCTCCAGTATCTGCTCAGAAAATTATTCGAATCTCCAACTTTTTATACTGAAACCATGATTTATATTCTATTTGGAAAAAGTCTTCAAGTGGTGTTTAAATTTTAAATGGGTGTCAATTGTAGAGCTGGGCGTCTACGCAGAAGCATTCGCTACTATTACTTTGAGTGTTCCTGTCACTTATAAATGAAGGCGATAGCGAGAGAGTGCCTCTATTTTCTTACCTTGTAATTAATATAAGCTCAACTCAGGACAGATTATATGGGCGTTTGGTGGTTAGAAATCCGTATGAAGCTATTAGTCAGTGTCAGTGACAAAGTTGTTGGTTTAGATACACTGTAATAAGCGCTATCTTATACTTCAACTTGTTGCTCATCTTGGATAAGTTCAGTTACCACTCATGGTGTCTTTGAGCTGTTTGAAGAGACCAAACTGACGTTCAGTAGATCTTTTTATTCACGAGCTTATTTTGTAGTTTATCAACACGTTGATGAGTGTAATGGGCCCCTAAGACGTTTTTAGTTTATTTTATTTTTCTCCAACAGTTTGGTATTCTTTGGAATATTGATGATTTGATAATACTCCGTCAGAAAATAACCAATAATAGTTTTCCAGTTTGCGACATTTTGTTAAAAGAAATGTTCCAATAGTAATCCCAAAGTTGGATTTATTCTGTTTAGAGACGTGTATTTTGTGTCTTCAAAATAGTGGATTACCGTAGGCGTGTTAGACTGTAACTTGAATTTTGATAAAAAGAATACAAAAAAGGAAAGTATTTATTTATAATGAAAAAAACATTTCTCTTTTCAGCCTCACCATAAGCAGAAATGCGAAATTTCAAATTTTCTACTAGACAGGTTACTACTGTGATCATTTTCTAGAATAAGCAAAAATAAAATAATATACACAAATTTAGGGCGATTTTCAATAGACAATAACTTTTGAAACCGTGTATTGATTTTCATAATTTTGTTCTCAAATTCAAGACGATAATTTCACGTTTTATATGATGTATATTCTTGGTTTTTATCAAAGAAGATGTCAATTAATCTTGGACCTTTCAGTGATGACTTTTTTACATTCAAATAAAACAGCGGTATTGTGCGATATTGTTAAGGTATTCAAAACTTTTTTTACTGGGAAGAAATGATTACTTTTTCCAAACAAGTCTTATGAATATTACCAAGATAAATATAGCCTCTAAAACGGAACAGTAAATTATAGATGATTGCGTCTTATAAACCCTCGTTACTATGGTTTTGAAAAAGACAAACAGTTTTTCAAAAGGTTATCGAAAACTATCATTTCAGTGACACTTCAGTGTACTTTTTTGATCATGGTTCTGAGCTCTGAGGATTGTGCCAAAGCCGTTGCTTTCAAAATAATATGGGCGAAGCCCGCGTTATGAGCCGAGAATGTTGGGGGTCAGTCAGTCCACCATCAACAGAAATACCTTATATTTCTAGAAGCTTTTGAGAACTTGTTTGTCTTTTTCAAAACCTTAGTAACGAGGTGTGTAAAAAGCAGCTATCGCATTTGAGAGGCTGCATCTTCCTTGGTAACAGTGATAAAAGGTTGAAACAAAAAAGAACATCTCTTTTTTTGAAACCCAGAAATTTTTATCCTGAACTTTAAAACAAGAGCTGTGAAAATCCGTACACAGCTTCAAAAGTTATTGTTCATTGAAACTCGTCCGAAATATGGGTAATGCGTTTCTATTGCACCTAAGTGTGTTAATACGTGGACGCCATTTTAAGTTAAGTAAGAGAATAAATACTGTGGTATCAACATAATACGTCCTAAAGCTGAGGACTTTTGAAGTAAGTCGGTACAGGGCACGAAAGTTTTTTTTCTGATAAATTTCACAAAAAAATTATATTTTCATGCGATAACAGTACGTCAAGAAAACAATTTAACAATTTGCTCAGAGAGGAATGATGATTTAAAAAAAAATCAAGAAAAAGCATTGGCGTATCACTTTTCTCTTTAAAAATGTTCAAGTGCAAATCCCGCACGCACGCCACTGGCGAGAATAAAACATGATGTCAGAAGACACCTTTTGATTCATCTAAGGTCACAATGAAGTTATCATGCAGTTCAAAAGTGAAGAACTTTGCGACATATAATATGTAGCTTTTCCGAACCCAAGAATAACTTCCTTAAAAATATTAGCATGTTATTAAAAAACACCCTGTATATCTCTCAAGTAACCTAATACGAAATTTCTCCGGTGCAAGTCTCAAATATAATTCATGCAAGGCAATTTGTCATTATTTAGCTGGAATGAGAAGCCGTGGCTTGTATATTATGTATTATTTGGATGCAGTTCAAAGTTTGACATTTCGTTGGTTGTTCTCCTACATTCGAAGTAGAAGGTGGCATGCAAATTATATCTAGTTCAAGGTAGGGATTATTGGTTCCGATTTCATTCATATTCAATGTGATTCCATTAATTGACGTTTACCTATACAAAAAAGGTACAGGTAACTTGGTATATCTAATCTTTTGAAATATTTGCCATAAAAACTAGCAATATTGAATGAAATAAACAAACCTACGAAATTACTTTATTGAGCGTTCTTTTGAACTTCTCTCCATTCATTCGTCAATTCATTGTTTCACAGCTCCGAGTTTTCATTTATCTGGCCCGATTGACAAAAATTATTCGAAACATGATATTGAAACCACATCATGGTTCTGAAATCTGAAACCATTCAAAAAATTATGATTGCATATGAATGATGAACAGCAATTAACTGTATAATGAAAGTATATACATAACCGTAGGGTCTCTAAAATCTAGTACATACTTAGACCAAGCTATAACGAGTATAACTTAGTATAGGTACACTGGTTTATAGGTTTTACCAAGTATTACCACAGTAGACTGCATTTTTACCAGCATTTTAGAACAGGTCAGTGCTATTCAGAAGATACTAGCAAACTATCAACTTGAGAAAACAAACGTTATACGAGTACACATTTTACTTTTTTTATAAAATAGAAAATAATAGTTGACTTGACTCAAGAAAAGACGTAATAAGAAAATCGTTAGCAAAATGACATTGATCTATTTTGTGATATTCAAATTACGCTATAACCAGGGAATAAAATGAATAACTTGTCTTTAATCATGAACAGCATTTAGGCTTAACAAACACATATTTGGATCTTCGGATCTCACTCTTTATTTAAAGCTGCCTTAAAGTAAATCTCATAATCTGACGAAAATATCGCTCTACGTAGGGTCGTTATTATTATTTGGTCTCATTTAATTCTCTGGGTGGAAACGTTCGATGTCGTCACTTTTGCAATTGTACAATCACCAATCGGTGTAAATTGTTGGATGTATTGCAAACAGTTTTCTCCCTATAAGTGTTATTTTATTCTTTCAACTTTGTTGGTCATATTATTCTGAACACCATTTTCTTAGACAAACCTACAGTCAGTAGTCAGGTGGATTAAGATCAGGCGATCTTGGAGGCATTCTTGCTCTCAGGCGACTTTTCGGTTGAAATGATTTTAAAGTTTAACAGTTGCAAATCTGGTTCGGCACTTGCTTAGTTTGATACTAAAGCTGTCACGTATGATTTTACCTTATTAGCTATCAAACAATCTAAACTATTATCAAACCTTACTCTGATGGATGTACCTCATTCCAATGCAAGCCAGGACACTACGAGAAAAACCTTCGATAACGGTTGACCTGTTTTTGTATCACCGGAGCTATGAGAACCTGCCCAACTAGGGCATTAGAGATCACAGATCTCACACCTCGTCATCTTGTGATAGCTAAAGTAGCCCATGAGGATGTTCTAAGACTAGCCAGGGAAAGTACCGACAATGCGGAAATTAGGAATCGGAGAGCCTGGTCCTCTCTCAACAAACACATCCCATCAGCTAACTTTTCAATGACGAGATGATAAGGAAAATTAGCATCGAGAAAGCTTTTACTACGATGCTAAGTAGATAAGAAGATTGGGAAAGGAAGCCTACAATCCAAGGTATCAAAAAGAATGCCATCATGGAGAATTCGGGCCTGGCTCCATAGGTATGCTCATTATCGTTATGTCGCTGTCCAAGTGTCTTTCAGGCAGAAGTGCTTGCAATCGAAAGCTGTGTGGAAATTAACCTAGAAAGAAACCATCAGAAATGTGACATTGCTATACATTCTGACATTCAGGCTGCGATTAAAGCGCTGAGTTTTTTATATCATCGAATCTAGAATGGTATAGGAGTGCAGAAGAAAACTTAACGAAATAGGCAAGGAAAACAAAGTCTATTTAGTCTGGATTCCCAGCCACTCAGGAATCAAAGGAAAGGAGCACGAACTCTTTTATGTGGTACAGGTAAATGTACCTACAAGAAAGAGTTTCAGGAGAAGGAAAAAACCAAATGAGAAACACTTTGGCGGAATCTCCATGACTTGGATCATTCCAAAAAGTTTCTTGGAAGCGTTAATACTGCAAGATCTAAGAAATATCTGGATCTTAGCAAGAATATGCTACACCTCCTCACTGGATTCCTTACTGAACATTGTCTTTTCAGGAAGCACCTAACGAGAATGGGGTCTAACAGGGAACGACGAGTGCAGATTCTGTGGGGATCACCTGGTGACAGAATGCCTCCCCATTACTAGCCAACGCAAAAAATGCTTTGGACAAGAAACAAGCAGAAATGAGAAAGTATCCTCCTTGAAGCAATCCCAGATTCTGGATTTCATTAGAACTCTGGTACTGGAGGGTGTGCTGTAGACTTCGTAATGGCGAGAAGAGCTTCCCGCACAATAGACCTCAAGGTCGCAGTGCAATGAAAACCACTTAAATCTACAATCATCTACAATTATCGAACGTGGAGTTGATTACGAATACGCGATGATTATTTTTGAAACTTACATCAGCAGTCATTGTTAAAATAACTAGATTTCTTCCACATTTTGCTAGATACTGACGCAGAGAGAGAATCTCAGTAGTTGATATAAGTAGAAACCATTATTTCTAGCTTTCTTATTACTATCGTATAGGTTTTGTGGAAAATTCATCTCTTATTAAGAAGTTCAGTATAAAATGGAGTGACAATCGCTTGCATTTTCATTTTCTTTTGTTGCAGCTGCAGGATGCAGCCACTATAAATATATAAATTCAAAGCGCATCCATCCCAATAAGCTAGATGCGAAATAGTATTTCACAAAGATAATTGAAGAGTAACTGGAATTTATAACGGTAATTTCCATATATTAAAATTATTCAATGGGGGATTGAGGACGAAAGGCAATTCATATTTCAAATTAGGTTGAATTGCGCCAGATTTATCGGTAATCTCGCCGCTGCTGCTGCAAAACTTTTTCCAAGTCCCTCTTGGGACTTTATGAAGTTGGCTGGCGATATTTTGCCATTCTTATGGCACCGGATAAGTTGGTAATGGTAATTTAATAGCCGAAATTGACGGGACAAAAATGTTGGGTGCGCAGCTTCAACTCCAAGTTGGGAAACTTCACCTTCACAGAAAACTCGTTGTAAAAATTTCATCAGTTTTTTTTTCTTCCACAAAGCTTACCTATCTTGAATAAGTTTTATCAGTATACGTGAGATTTATTATAAATTTGTCATATTGTACAGTCTTCAGATATATATTCAAAATAAAGAAGACGAGTAAAGATCAACACGTAGGTAATGTGAAGGTTCCGTTCAGATATTTAGAGCTGTATAGATTTTAAGGGCCGATTTCATAATGAATCCTTAATGGGAGATTAGTTAATTCTCCAATTTGTTTAAGTCATATCTCGATGATAGAATAAAAATAGTGCATTTTTCACAACTTTTACAACGTTAGTTACCTTCTCTTTCATTTTTCTAAAGTTACTTTGAATTATATGTCTAATTTAATTTAATCTAGGATTAAAATTAATAAGAGATTAAATTTGATTATGGAATCGGCCCTAAAGGTAATAAGACTGTGTTAACAAAAGAATTTCAGAAATGATAAAACACTACTTCGTGAAATCTTACCAGATAATACTTAGATCTCTATAAGCCGATTTAACCGAATATTTTTATTATACATTTTTATAGTTTGGGTGCTATACAATCTTGATATCACAATTCTTGTTAAAAATTTAAAATGATTCATGCGATTGTGCTTAACCTCTTTCCAGTATATTTAAAGTATTAGGGCAAGTAAGCATTGATGGAATTTTTGAAAAATATCCACTCATGGGCATAGTACTTTTATTTTTTTAAATTAGCCTTTTATTATCTTAACGCTAACACCTAAAATGATGCAGTCGATAAAAAGGAAGACTTGTCTTCAAGGCTTCATTATTATTTGAGAAGAAGGGCATATGGAAATTAAATTCTTATAAATTAAAATCTATTTTTGCTTCAAATATGCCATACTAGAATAATAATATATTGTAACGTTTAACCCTGTGCTAAACGTTGTGGGGTGAGTTCACTTGCGTAATACTCAAAATTCGCAGATTGCTTCCAATTATTTATTTCGAACACACTGTACACGGCTTTCTGTTGTAGTACAACTGTCACTATTTGTCACTTTGACTATCGCGTTCCAACTACTTTCGACTTATGTCTCCAATTGACTGATACAATAAACTAACTATGTCCCGTGATCGTCACGGCTTTATATATCTGAATCATGATATGACATTCATCGAGAATGTTCTATGATTATCTAGACGAACATAATTAATGTTCTAGATCCTTGTCAAGGTGACAATAGCACGACAAATTGTACCTCACATACAGTTTCTGGAAGGATCGAGAACAAATCTACTACAATTCCAGAACTACATAATGAAATACACAAGCAACACTACTGCAAACAAGGTAACAGAATGAATACAAGCTAAAAGAAATAATAACAGTAAGTACATGATAAACTACCCACGTAACACTGCCCCCTTCTTAGCTTTGATCGTCCCGATCAAATATCACCTCAGTCCCTTTGTACAGTGAAAGTCTGTCGATATGAACCACTTTCATTTTACTGCGTGGGGATTTCTGAATTCTATAAACCACATCGTTTATCCTCTTGATAACGGTATATGGTCCCTCCCATTGTTTGTCAAACTTTGGAGAACGACCTTTTCGTCTTTGTGGATTGTACAACCACACTTTATCACCAATTTTTAATTGTCCGGTTTCTGCACGAATATCATATCGGGCCTTCATTCGATCACTAGAAATCTTCAACTGTTTTCTAACCAGATTGTTGTCTAATTCTAGCCTGATCTTCTTTATATTCTCGTTTAATTCTTGCCAGGTCTTCTTTATATTTTTGTCTAATTCTTGCGTGTTCGTCTTTATATTCTTGTGTAATTCTTGTCTGTTCTTCTTTATATTCTTGTCTAATTCTATCCTGCTCTTCTTCATCTTGTCTAATTTTGATCCGTTCTTCTTTATATTGTAGCATAATTCTTGCATGTTTTTCCTTACTTTCTAGTCTTATTCTTGCCCATTCTTCTTTTTCTTGTTGTCTTTTTCTTGCATATTCTTCATTTTCTTGTTTTCTTTTTCTTGCCCATTCTTTTTTCTCTTGTTGTCTTTTTCTTGCATCTTCTTCTTTTTCTTGTTGTCTTTTTCTTTCCAGTTCTACGAGGAACTTCAACACATCTGAAGCAGTTACCATTTCTTTGTAATCTTTCGATCTGGTCTTTACCATATTTTCTCAGCAAAATGCGAAGATCCCTTTTTCTGACACCAATTGTAACGTTTAACCCTGTGCTAAACGTTGTGGGGTGAGTTCACTTGCGTAATACTCAAAATTCGCAGATTGCTTCCAATTATTTATTTCGAACACACTGTACACGGCTTTCTGTTGTAGTACAACTGTCACTATTTGTCACTTTGACTATCGCGTTCCAACTACTTTCGACTTATGTCTCCAATTGACTGATACAATAAACTAACTATGTCCCGTGATCGTCACGGCTTTATATATCTGAATCATGATATGACATTCATCGAGAATGTTCTATGATTATCTAGACGAACATAATTAATGTTCTAGATCCTTGTCAAGGTGACAATAGCACGACAAATTGTACCTCACATACAGTTTCTGGAAGGATCGAGAACAAATCTACTACAATTCCAGAACTACATAATGAAATACACAAGCAACACTACTGCAAACAAGGTAACAGAATGAATACAAGCTAAAAGAAATAATAACAGTAAGTACATGATAAACTACCCACGTAACAATATATTTCGCTGAATTACGTGAGATTTTAATGTGACATCTAAAATGATACAAAATTCAAAATAACTAAGTCAAGCAGAAACTCGATGAATTAAAAAGCAACGGTTCACAAGTAACCTAGGTGAATAGTGAAATCTCTAGAGAAAAAATATAACCACCGGCGTCCCACAGGGCAGTGTCCTGGGACCCTTGCTATTCATTCTTTATTTGAATCATATCAATTTTGTTAAAGAATGTGAGTTCATAATTTGCTTTCAGACGATACCCTCATAGCTGTTAACAGTAATAGATAATATCATGGAATTTTTGAATATTAATAAGCTTAAAATGAATACTCTCAAAACCAAGGCCATGATACTAACTTCAAAACACAAATATAGTCAGATCAACATAAACATAAATATGTCGATATATAACCAAAAGATTGAAATAGTTCAAGAAATAGAATATTTCGACTAAGCAGGTAATTGTCTCAATTTCAAAAGCCATTTAAATTACATTCATAGCAAAATAAGTAAACAAATATTAGAATTAGAAAATAGAATTAGATAATAATATAATATAAATCTACTCATATTGAAATGTTATGAACTGAGTTCTAATAAAAATTCGACTGTATTACCGTTCTATGATTTTTGTTTATAGAATGTTGAACGGGCAGTAACCCATTTATTTTGATCATTTCATAACTCTCAATCATTAAATTCACAATTCTCAAGCTCGAGGAAGTTATAATCTACATGTTATCAAAACCAAATTAAAAAAAAAACGATGAATTCTTTATTTTACAGAGGATTCATCCAAAATCCATATAAAGGAAACTACATCAATGAAAACTAACTAATATTATGAATCAGTATTATTGGTTTCACAGAATATTATTTTTAAGTTCACAAAATATTGCTTGATTACGAGCAGATGTTAACTAATTTTATTGAATGTTAAATAATTAATTAATTTTAAATTTAAATCTAATTTTACCTTTCTGAATATCATTATGTTATTATATTATTTTTATTTTAGTATATTATGAATTTGTATATTAGGATTCCTATTTAAATAAATATTATTATTATTAATAATAATATTTTATTGGTCTCCTCCCTGATTATCAGTTATAGCCTAACTTTATTCTGTACTAAGTTGAAATTGTGTTCCAAGAGCTTCAGTAATTTTTACTTCCAATTCGTTCTGTTTTGATATTCGGCTACGATCAACATCATTTTTCATTATTAATCACAAATTTTCGGTTACAGTGGAGAACTCGGCAGGTCTTTTAATAACATTTGGGCAGTTGTAGAGCAACTAACTACGATAATCTTGATAAAAATCGGAATTTCTACTAATAATTTTGTAACATTAGCTACGAGATGCTGTCTTAATATATTGAAATTCTTGTACAGTTTCACATTCCTTTCAATAAAATGCATATTGTCTAACATTCCACTTCATATTTTTCATTTTCATTTATTCATTAGAGTTTCAAAGATATGTTATATTACTTTCAGTGTATTTTTATCACACAAGAAAATTTATTTTAGTTGCGACTGCCATTTAAGCTGTGAGTCAATATATGTCATTACATGACGAAAAGGATTTGGTGGCCAGTTAATAGACTAATAAATCATTTAATATTTGTTTGCATTAAGTATTTATTCTCCATGTAAATTAGGGATACATATCCTCTGGAAAGTTGCTAAGGTGCAAAGTGATTTTTTCACCCTTCAACTGTATTTACAGATCGGCAAAGAATACTCATTGTCGGAAGTTTTATCGAGATAAAGTTATTTCCTTCAGCCGCAGCCCTTTTGATCATTTACATGGATATACATAAATCAAATCAGAGCAGATATTCAATTTACCTTTCTCTCTGTCTCAAACTCAAACACGCATTACCGCCTTGCAGATTGACATCTGTCATCTGACAAATACATACATGCACAAACACACTAATGCAATATGATTTGAACATACCTATAATCAGCAGATGTGCAAGTAGAACGTGTGTATCGACAACGACACGGCATACACTTGAAATGCAACTACACAGACACAGACTTGACAGACAGACAGACAAACCATCTGTTGGTGTTTGCACATCTATAACACATACATGGAAAGCCACCACCACCACTAAATGCCATTGACAGGTGATGCAGAACACAGTACCATGTGTTTATGTACCTATGTATATAAATAGATAGATAGATATATGGATGGATATGTACAATTGGTTTGTCAAATGGCCGCTGTATCCAATTTGAATTTGCTTCTGTGGTAGTAGTGTGTGTTTGTTAGAGAGGGTTAAGTATTGGTATTGTGGGCCACTTCCATCGGTACCTAAGTGTTGTTCTATGTATATAAATCAGGTCACAAACATGTGCATTGTTGGAGCTAACGTCTGGAAAGGAGAAGGAATGGATAGTGTGGTGGGTAGGGTGCGACAATCAGATAATAGTGGGATGGAGAATCAGCCCCTGTCTCCCCAGGTTGAAATAGTAGCTCTAGCTGCCTCCTCCATCGATTGATATTGTGTGTTTCCCAACACGTTCAATTATTGTTTCAGCGACGATGACTCTGGTGTTCATTCACACCACAAATCTCGTGTGAGTTTCCTTTTTGGAGGTGCTGCTACGGGGAGCAAGGAAGTGTCTGAAAGATTTTCGATCTTGATATTCTCCATTTCAAGTCTACGTTATATCTACCTTTTTGTCAGTGTATTGCTGCCTCTGCTATACAAGTTCAAGTGGCTATTGTATGAATAGCAGAGATGGTGTGAAAGCTATCTATGCATATACAGGGCGTTTCACGTAAAAGCTCCATTGCCGAATTCTAGTCTGAAAGCTTGGCTTGGTATTTACACATTTCTTCTAATACGATCACAAAATATGGTTCTCAAGGCTGTTTCTTAAATGAAAGATCTTTCTTAATTACACTTTCTAGATACTGTTATGGATTTTCTCAATACCAGAATCTTAAAAGACATTTTAAGGCTGAGATAGTGTGCATTGAAATTTTCTAAATCTAACGAGAACTAGTATTTTTTTTTTGTGAAAACGTAACGAAAACTCGATTATTGGTCCGGAGGCTGAATCTCTATTCGACTATTAAACTGTTGATTCGAGCTTGATTATGGGGTTTACTCCCGACTGCATCTGGTTCTGAGTCAATTGCATTAGAATTGAGAACCATTGACAATCGGTACCAACATGATGCTGGATGAAATAGAATTGTACCTAACTAGGATCTTGAATTCAGATTTAAAGAAGATTTTTTTGGGGATCACGTTCTATGTCGAGAGAATCGAAGCGAGCTTGGATCGAGTTTTGAGTATAAGTCCCTTGATTTGTACAACATCTAAAGTCAAATCGATATCAAGTGGTATGGTTTGTCTATTCTAAAGTGAGTATGTAGGCACCCGAAAAAATAAAACTAAATTAAGAAAGACTATACCTATGTGACAAGTGTATATTTATGGATTCCAGAATGTCTGTGTTGTCTTTCAGTTTTCTAATTAGCAGAACCTGAATCAAATAACTAAACTTTGTGCTAATCTATTTATTTCGTTAACATAATATAATTAATTAATATACATAGTTACAAAACACGAGCCGCTGTATCCACCAAAGGTTAAATTGGTTTGTAAGAGTAAGATAAAGTGAATTATCAATTTCTTGACAGCAATCCTCAAAACTCGTACATTCGAATCATTTGGATAGTCTTGTTCCATGAGTTACTTAGATGAACAAATTAACAAAACTGTATTAGTGAAATCATTTAGGTATGTAAATTTTGAATCGCAAATGTGAATCCTCATCAATTTATTATTCATCAGCTTTCGTAAAACAGAGAAATGTTTAAGGATAATTTTAGACATGAATGTGTTCTTCAATTTAAGATCGTTTGAATAATTTGAATACTCTTGTTCTTTTTGAAAGTTAAATTAATTGATAAATATTATTAATTATGCTGCAGAAGCATGTGGATTAACTTTCAATAGATATAGTTGTTATTGATGAAATTACATTACATGGCAGAGCACAAAATTCAGAAAAAAATATTATCAGTATGTGCATTGGTATAGTACAATTATCTCATCTATGTAGTACTATAAAAAATTTAACAAGCATCCAGCATAATGACCAAAAAAAATCATTCTTCAGTTATTATTTATAAATGACAGTTGTCATTGCCAGAATGTAACCAATATTGTCTAAAAGAAGTCAATACGATGCATTGGTTACAATCAACAAGGATAAATAATTGTAATTTCTGACTCAAGGACATAAAAAGGACAAGGACTTCTGTAATACATTCGAGATATTTTTCTCGAACGCTTGATATAGCATCTAATCCTGATATTAGGTACCTACTGCTTCTTATATTGAATTTAATATGTGGATTGAAAATTCATTCTATTTGAAAACATAATTTCCTCCGAAAATCACATACTCGGTACATGCAATGGCATGTAACCAAATCATTTAAAAGATAATTTCCTCATGTATAAATATACAAAAACACCGAATGAAATGAAAAGAGAACCAGGTAGGTACGTACATTTAGGTATATAGGGTTATTCACGGTGAGTGGCCTGTATGAAGTATTGAAAAAAGTCATATCTTAGGTCTGAAAAATGTAGTAGTGGCTTTATAAAATAAAAATATTCTCACCAGTTATACCGGAAATAGGTACCTATTTCCTTATTTTAAATGGAATACTATAGGTATTTTTTATTCAAAATTGTGATTCCACACCTTTTTTAAAGTAATATTTATCGGAATTCCCTATCCCAAAAATCTAGACTTTTTGATATATTTTGAGTTTAGTGATCAGAACAGTTCCAAAACAGTCATATGTTAAGGCTAGATAAAAGCTAGGTTAAATGTACAGGGTGCTCAAAAAACAGAAGTCTTCCACTTAAATTTGGGATCAGTCCACATCAGTATTTTTCTAGTTGGAATCTTTTTCAACATAATCCAGAACAATTAAAAAATTCAGTACGTTATCTAATATTTCCAGGACACAGTTTCTATAAATTGAGATTTACGAATAATCTTTAAAATATGCTAGAAAATTTGTTTCGTTTATTTTATTATCAGTGGTTGCATTGAAATTTTGCGATCATGCTTGAGAGTTCTTATTATGAGAAAATATTAATTAAATATTTCTTAATCTTATCTTTTTCAGTGGTGCCAATTTGCACTCAACTCATCACACCTTCTATTTTGGTTTCTGTTCTCATGGCACACTATAAATAATTAAATTTGTGTCAATTTTACGAAAGTATTCTTCAACTCAAAAACATTACGATTTGAGTATAGAAAAGCTAAAATATGAATCGATAGAGTAAAATAAACTGAAAATCATAAATACATTGTATTTCATTTGAAATATTCGATTTTCTTCATGATGAAAGTGCTCTAGCTTGGCCTAATTTCTTGGACACCATGTATATTTGATTGAACTTCTATCTAGCTGAAACGTGTCTTATAATTTGATATAAAGTGTAAGAAAGTTTATCTTTTGTAATCCATCACAGTGAAACTTAATTGTATTATAAAATAAGCTGATTTATGCGCAAATTTTAACTACAATCATAATATCTCAATAAGTATAGTTTTTGCGATAGGAAGTTCAGGTAAAAATTGTCTTAAAAACAGGTCTAAGAACTAAATTTTAAATAAAAAATATAGTATCCAATTTGCAACAATAAAGTATCTAATTATGAAATAACGCGATAAAATCTTCACGTACAATCCCTACTGTTAAATTATAACAATTTCTCCGAATACTTACTTCTAGTAGACCACACGCTGTGAATAACCCTGTACATAGCAAGCAGCAGTGTTGAAGCTTTCGCATTCAAATTTCCTGAGAAGCGTGTGTATTCAGAGAATTAATGGGAAAAATGGGAGGAGAAGCAGCAGCAGGAGAAACATCAGCCAGCCCACTCAAATTTAGCAATGTATAGGGTCAGCAGCAGCGCCCCTGTGGAGCGATCTCTGTGCTTTTTTTTGTCTCGTCAGCAATGTCATCTAGTCGTGCCTGAAGGGGTGAGATCCTGGTTAACTGAGGTTGGAATTCATGTATGTGTGTGTGTGTGTGGGGCGAATGGGCAACGTGAACAGCATTTTGATTATCATTATTATTATCAAAGTGGAGATTTTTTTTTGTTTTCGGTTGTCATTCGAGCAATACTGTATCGATTTTTCAATTTGGCAGAGGCCTAAATGGCTATTAATATGTGAATACTCAATGATGATATAGCATTTATTTATTGAAAATTCTTAATATTTTGTTGCATTTCTAAGTCTTCGCGACTCATAAGAACTCATTTGTCACCCAACAATTTCCAGCGTTATTTGAGTTTCAACTACATTTTACCTTGCTTTTATTTGGCCCACATGGCAGCAGTCAGGATTTCTAATTAATCTCCTATTTTTATTCCCACATTAAGAAGTTCATAGTTTTTTTGATTGAACATATAAATCAAAGTTACTTTGAAAGAGTGGAAGATAAGGTGACTGACGTTATAAAGGTTGTTATAAAATGCACAATTTTTATTCTGTGATAAAGATATGAACTACACAAATGGAAGAATGAACTATTCTCTAATTAAAGCTGCTGTTTCTCTCTATGTCCTGCACACACGGCATGGGCATGCCCTAACGAATGTACCACTATAGTGGTGGTCGACGGGCATTGCGTATTATGGATGTTTTGCTGCATGTTTCTACACAGTGTATGCTGCCATGAAGAAAAATGACGTAACTTGCACGGTCTGCTTCATTTCCCATTTCCCAGGGAACAGCCTCAAACAAGTACATTTTTCAAAGCTTTAGGTATCTGCTGAATAAGTTTTGTGATAAAATTACAACACACTACTCTCAAAATAATTATTCTGCTCTAACTTATCATCATAATTTCCATATGTAGAGATTTGTAATTGTACCAAGATAACAAAATATTGAATTGATTCACTACTTGAGATTCGTGCATGAAAATCATATATTCATTTCGTTCGTTCAAATCACCACTACAAGCTACGGAATTCTTGATGCAGCAGCAACAGCAGCCGTCCAATCTGAATAACAAAGTTTGCTGGCACAGAACAGCTACACAAGACGTCTTGAATTGTAATTGTTTTCCATTATTGACCTCTTTGGTGTTCGGAGCAGCCAGAGAGAGTTGGTTTGTTAAGGTTAAGAATTAGGTGGTAGTTGAGTGAATGTGGCATACTGAATAGAGATGAATTCTTGCGCAGTTTCGCCTTTTTGTTACCGCGTTTTTATTAGCTTGATTACAATTAATAAACCACTTCATGAACGCAAAAGGAATCCAATTTAAATACTCGTATACAAATAAATTTGAATGATAATAAAATAATTAGTGATTATACAGTGTGTCCAAGATAAGGATGAGATATAACATTAGGATTTCGTAAACTGTAATAGATAAGAAGTCAGTTCAATGGGGAAAAAGCTTAACAGTTTACCGACTTCTATACCGT
Organism: Crioceris asparagi; assembly: GCA_958507055.1. Lineage (NCBI taxonomy): Eukaryota > Metazoa > Arthropoda > Insecta > Coleoptera > Chrysomelidae > Crioceris > Crioceris asparagi. Next base: position 10,108,445 of record OY293830.1, on the reverse strand, counting down.
GTTAACAAAAACTTAATAGCTATTTTAACATTTGAGAGTTTAGAGTCAACTTTACAATTATTTTTTAAGTTAGTACAAGAGCTTGCTAAAACAGGAAATTACTTCTTCCAGCTCTATAAAATAGCGTTTATAATTTAGAATACTACGTTTTATTTTCTAGAAATCATTAAATAGGAATTTGCTTTAGCAAAACTACAAAGTATCACATAATATTCCAATTAGGTATATGTATTTTTCACTGAAAATGCCACCATTTTATAGTACCTGGAAGATGCTTTAATGTAAAATGGAATAATTTGATGCTGAAAACTATAATATTTGTTATTATTCTAAGCTACGAGATTTTGAGGCAAACAAGTTAGACATATTGTACCTACTACATTTATGAAAGTCAATTGACTATCTTATTTTAATTGTAGTATTACTTTCAACCTTTCTTACCTACATATGGTGTTCAAAGAAATAATTATCTATTTCTAAACATAGGAGTAACATCGTCTGACTGTTAAATCAGATTCTACAGAATACTAATCTGCAAACTTTGGTTAAATCTTGGACATTGTTAAGTACATATGCTGAAATCAGCTGATTTGCTTCTAAAACGTTGAAGTTGGTACAAGTAATTTTTGAACTACTTCAAAAAAAGGAGGGGATGTAGAATTCGGTTGTATGTTTGCTTTATTTTATGTTTGGCTGTTCGCACGTTTTGAATAGTAAACTTGCTCCGATTTTGATAATGTTTGATTTATTTTAGAGAGGAAAGTGGAAAAATGGTTCCATACTTAGAAAAACTCAAATCCGAAATCTCTCTCCCTCCTATTTTTCTCCAAGATCGAAAAGCTGTGACGGCAGAACTAAAGATGACACTATTTGCCGAAACGATTGAATTGAACATGTCTTCAAAAGAGTGTTACGGTTTTCGAGTTACAGCTGTGATAAAGTCTGAAATATATGTATTTCCGCAGCAATGTTTTGAATTAGGGGGAATTTTTTTGAAAATCAAAAAATTGAGATTATCAAATTAAAGAAGAGAGGTTATCATGCAATATTTGATCTGAACATTTTTCAAGAAAATCAAAGGTTTCCGAGTTACAGCAATGGTAAAATATGAAATATGTGTACCTATTTCCGCGATGTTTTGAAATCTCTGAATAAGTATGTGTAACACATTATCTTCTTTAGTAAACGTTGAATGATTTTGATGACTAACATAACACTTAAAAGTGTGAAATAAATACTTTTTAGAAAAATTGGACCGACGTTATTAGTTGGTGCACTAAAAAATAAAAAATAATATTAAATCTATTAGTGCTGGTAGCTTTGACGTTGCTGCCAAAAGCCTTCTATCTAACTACAATTGCACAACTCTAATTTTTGGTAAAAAGCATTTTGATATATCTACAAATATAACCAGGAGATGTGTGATTTGGTGATCGAGGTAGCCCGGAAAATATCCAATACTAATCAAAAGCTTGCAATTTAAAACAATAACAAAATATTCAACACATTATTTGTTGATATCGAATCACTGTATTTCTCATTACACATCACGCATCAAAAAATATCATATGCATACTTCTAAAAAAGTGGAAAAATGTATGATTAGCATATCATGTGATACCTTAATAATTTGGTAATGAAAAGTGCTAGCAACACCGTGCTCTTTTGTTTCCTTCCATAAAAAAACAAAAATTATGATGGTTTCTAGAAAACTAAACGTACTATGTATGATAAGCTGATAAACGTCACTTTGTAAAGCTAGAAAAGTTTCTGTAAAGAAGTACAAACAGTTTTTTCCGAGCCCAACTCTCAATTCTTATTTTTTGCATTGATGCTACTTTTTCCAATAACTTCATTCCTTTTTTATGTTTATAGGGAAAATTCATCTTTCCCTTTTTTGTGAAAGATGATTATTTTTTACATTCATTTTGTCTATTTCTATTATTTCTTTCCATCAATCATTTTTATAAAATGTAGATTGGAGATGGTTGGCACCATTGCAATTATCGTGATATTTTTTTCTGTTTTTTCTGTTCTCTCATTCGTTCTCGCTGGAAAGTTCGTTGAGCTCCTGATAGAGCTGTAGGCTATTACTGAAAAACTTGAATATAAATATTGATGCAAGATATTGCCGAGATCAGGAAGTAATTTAACTGGATGAACTTTTAGAATCCATAATAATAATGGCGTTAACTTTCTGACGGAATATTGTAACCGCATAAATCTTCTTTGAGTCAATGAATTCTGATAATGTATTACGCTGTATGTTATCTCTTGCGATGAAAATTCTATCACATCTCATCATTTCGTGAATATTAATAAGTTTTCCCCTGTTTTTTTTTCGCTACCTTGAAAGGATGATCAAAGCAAATACTTTAGACAAATTATCGTATAGTCCTTAGACCAGATTTGGTGCTACAGTCTGGATCAAAACACAAACAGACAAACCTACAGACTGATATGTTGAAAGCAAGTTTTTTGAAATCTGGGGGTTTTAGGCGTGAAAATCTGTCAAATGCCGGATACCAAAGCACGGTTAGAAATAAACTACTAGGATGACTTCGCAGAAAATCTTTTGATCCATTTTTGACACTTTTTTTGGCGTCTTGCAATCACCGATGCAAACGTATATAGCCAAATTGTTGCAGAAGTTTCCGATCATCGCGGCCAGGCAATGGGTAGTTGGGCACTCATCAGAAATGTACTTCGAGGAAAATGTGGGTACACAGCAACGCACACTCAGTTTCGCCAAACCGGCTTTGTAAGCCGAAAGACCGATCTGAAATGAACGCTCTGTCTGCTATCAATAAATAATATGGCGAATGTTGTCTGCAGTCCGAAAATATTTGCCAAAGTGAAGCTACTAATTTATTCATAATATGACCAAATATTTAACCCAATTACAATACTTTCCTAAAATTACAACCGTAGTAGAATAACTTACGAATAACTAAGAAAAGTTGCCTTTGGAAAATAGATAAGTGATGAGATATCGGTCTTCTAAAGACCCTTAAATGTGTATAAAATGAGTTTGGATAAATAATATTATATATACGCTCGAATTCTCTCGACTATTTATTCTTCATTGCCTACGGTTCACAATCCAAAATATAAGGTTTCCTTACACATGTTCAATATCTATACAAGCCCTTGTATCCACCTCACAGGTATTGCCAATTATTGCTCAGTTTACCTACAATTAGTCTTGAACAAACTCTGTTTTGTCACTTGCTATATCCCTATATAGTTTGTTTCACGAATGCTGGTTATTGCATGTAATCATTCACGAGCTACGTACATTCATGCTATACCTACTTCTCATCGCATCTCATTATCATGAAATGTTCTGCTACGTTTGTCAATCTAAGCTAGCACATCAGTATTTCAAACTCCTTGAATAACATGACAGGGCGCTGATCGTATGAACGAAGGCAATGCAATTTTTATTTCATAGACGTCATAAAGTCAAGTAACATTTCAGAGAATTCAGATGAATAAGTTTATACATTATAAATCAAGCAAAAGATTTGTATTTTATGTTTCTGCATTATTGTTAATAATAATTAATTCATATAATTGCTTATTTAATCAATTGATGCGTCTTTTTCCCTAATTATATGAATTTCCTTAAAGCGAAAAAAAGTTTAAATGCCATATCTTATCTCAATATCTTCATGCTACTGATTTTACTCCCCTCGCTTGAATTGATTTGTTTCTTGTGTTTTCAACGATGACGCCATCATTCGTGAAACAAACTATACATATAATCTTGTCTAAATGTAGTAGATAACATTAATGAACAAAATCGTAAACTTTAATCGATTTGCCTGTTTTTAACGTGGACTTACGTGGATTGCAAAAAAAAATCATACAAAATTACACCCCAGCAGAAGGACTATAACTTCAAATTTAAGAGTAAAAGAGATGATATAATATTGGTCCATAAAACTGTTCATACCAAAGTGACACAAATTTAAAGTTGATACTTTTGGCCGATGTAAGTCTAAGTAACCTTATCAGTCTTTTCCCAAAAATCAGACTAACGTCAATTTTTACGGTCACCAAATAGCCTAGTAAGGAAATTATTATAATCGTGTGAAATTTTCAACAGATAATTACGTTTAGAGGTCCTTCTATCCAAAAAATATATTTGTAGCCAATGATTAGTAGGCAATAGCTGAAAAACGTGTTTGGCTCAAGACTGTAGAACGAAAGAGGCTATAACGATTTTAATGAAACTTGCCTAAAGTATTTTCCTGGAAGTCCTTTATCTGCTATAATGGCTGTCTCTGTATAACTGTTTATTCTTATTCTGACTAAACGGTTCCTCTTAAGTCAAAATTGAATATGAACAGTTTTGTTATGGTGCGCTGAAAAACATCAATGGTCACTCGACCGGATCTGATGATCTTCGATAGTATTCGTTTGTGTGAGTGAATACACTAGATTTTTTTCTACTATGTTTTAACGTCAGTTTAAGTAGATTTGTTGTTAACTTTATCTTACAGAGTAAACAAAAATGCTTTGCTAATAAATCCTACGGAACACCATCACTACTAGGAATCTCCGACACGTAGCATCCATAAAACTAAATTGATATGGCTTTCTGGATGAAGGAGGGATTGGGGATATTTGCATCGCTCATTCATCTTCATCTTCATCCATCGTTGACATGTTGTTGGTGTACTTCACTGGTCGATATAGGAGAGATAATGCGAACGACGCGTAGGATTTACACACGCTATTGACAATGTGTTCGCTCAGATGGTCTCTCAGTTTACACTCACATATACACATTATTATTACATAATATACATGCGCCAAGCATTGTCAATGGGTTGTCGATAATGCGATTGATTTAGTTGCAAAATTGGTGTGCACATGGTGAATTGATTTTATACCTATACTCCAGCTCTCTACGCCGACACCCACCCATGGGCTATTTGGGCACTTTAACCAGCGGCACAGCCGTTGGGGCGTTAAAAGGGTAATCGAACGAACGAACTAACGCCACCACTCGGTCGAACTGTTTCATCAGTATGTAGTAGTAGTTGACATTAGCTGATAAATCAGAAAACACTCAACATTTGGTTAGTGGCATTTTAACCCCTTTCGCGCCAGCCTATACCAGCCACTCATATACAGGGAGTCAAAATAATATTATGTGTAGTATGTCACTGGACTGTTTTGTGAGAGTCTATTAGTGCGATTGGGACTTAAAAGTGAAGGGTTCCATTCCGGAGAATCCCTAAGACATATGTAGGAGAATTTCTAATGCTGTCTTTTTTGGAGCTTGTCTGTGGATGGATCTGGGTTGCTGTTTGGAATGGTTCTACGTGCGAATAGGACTCTGAGGTGGAAGGGTTACATACTCTAGACTTTTTATGACTTAATGTTTTCGTACCACAATGTACAAAAGTTTTTTCCTGGAAGTGAACAGCTTTACAAGTTTGTGATTTTTATTTAGTACGTTCTTACTATTATCATATCAAGAAATTACTCAATATCTTTATCACTGGCAGCTAAATTTGGTTCGGCATCTGATAATACTGTCATGACGACTTATTTCAGCTGCTTGTAATGACAAAAGCCAAGAGTAGTGAAATGAAAACATTTCATTTTTTCAATTGAAAACTGCTCCTATGAGGTGAAGTTGTAATTTTTATTTTAACGTAGGCTTTGACTGCTACCTTACCAGCGGCAAATCATATTGATACCCTAAGTGAACCAACCAAAGTGTTCACATTGGAAGTGCCGTGCCAGTTCGTTTAAAAAACAAGCTTTACTATGCAATAATTCAATTGCCCAAAATTTGAGAATGCCATGGCCACCGGTTTTGTTTATTATTATTAATTATTGAACATTTAAATGTTGAGGTACAATTTAAACCCATGGGTGGAAATTTGCCTAAGACATGGCTTGATGGTTGGTCAAGCACAGCTTAACAACGCACTGGCAACGATGCGCTCCATAAGACGTCACACTGCATTCTGAGCTCGAAACGTTCCACGAGCGTCTGTAAATTTAGTAATGAGACTGGCAACGTAGCGTTCGATCTGGCAACGCTGGAGGCAACTCGTTCGAGTCATTTGGTTGTCCGTAGCGATTTTTTTATTGGGAAAGTTTCTTATATTATGTTCTACGAATGAGTGACATCAACTTCGAGCAATGGTGTGCTCTCAGGTTCAACTTCAGACTAGGGCCTACGGTGACAGTTTTTTGTCACAAGCCCAAGTTTTTCGGTGGTTTAAGGAAGAGAGTCGATTGAATTGACTCACACCATCCATAAGATTCTGAACAATGAATTGAGGATGAAAAAAATCTGCGCAAAAATGGTTCCCAGAAACCTTTCGCAAGACCAAAAGGTCATCGGGAGGGAAAGGTGCCTTGACTTTTAGATTTGATTGAAAATTATTCCCCTTTTTTGGAACGTGTTATTACTGTTGACGAGTCTTGGGTGTTTGAGTGCGATCCAGAAACCAACCACCAAGACCGAAAAAAGCAAAAATGAGCAAGTTGAAGATTTGAAGATGTTTTTTCGATACCCACGGAATCGTCCACAAAGAGTTTGTACCTTAAGACAATACGGTCAATCAACTCTTTTACCGGGAGGTTCTTGAGGGTCATTCGTGTGAGATCAAACATCAAGAATAACTGGGTGTTGCGTCACGATAATACTGTTTGTCTCACAGCCAATTCAATAAACGAGTTTTTGGCCAGTAAAAACATTCCTGTGGCTCCTCAGCCTGCTTATTCGCCTGACTTAAGCCCATGTGAATTTTGTCTTTCCAAGATTGAAAAATCGCCTCAAGGAAATTCATTTTGGGACAATTGTAACGGCTGTAACCGATCACCTAGAGGCTATTCTAGTATCGGAGTTACAGCACTGCTATGAGCAGTCTCTAGCACTATGTGGCTTCAGAAGGAAATTATTTTGAGGGTGACAATATAACATTGTAATTCTATTTGAATACAAGAAAAAGAAAAAAGTCAACCTCATTACTTAATTTATAGTATCAACCAAAAACCGTTTCATCTATGTGAGCATTGATATCCTAGTCTTCCATCACAACCAGTACCAAAAGTATATCTGTTCACATTTCCATAACTATTAGTACCATTTACAACGTTTATTATAAGTCTTCAAAAACTACCTACCTAATTAAAAAGCATTTTTCTGAATAGTCGTCTGCATAACAATGTATTTTAAAAATGCATTTTCATAACAAAAATCTACTTTGAGTGGTATTTCCCTTTTGATCTCGACATTTTTTTGATTTGTTATTCCATATATGTAGTATGAACGAGCGCCCTTTGATGCTTTCAGGCCATAGAGTTGCACACCATTGGCCATCGGACGGATAGATAGATGTTTTCAGCCAGCGGATGAAATATCATCTGATGGCGACGCGTCAGCCTACTATATATATATATATATATATCTCTAACTATGCCTGTGAAACTTTAATAAATGTTGTTGGAGTGCGATTACTCATTCAGCAAAAAGTCGCCTTTATCGACTGTCAACTTATTGTGAAAAATTCCGTATACCGGCCGGTGGCTGTTTTCGAACTATGAAAGCTGAAAAAAAAAACTGCTGCCATAACTTAACGGTCACCAAGAGAGAAAGCTGATTCAATATTAACTTTTGGGATATTATGACACACAATTTATCAGAGAATTTTGTCGAATTTTTGGGAATGATTTATTCCAGCCAATTTGAAATGACTGAAGGGCTTTCATTTTTATTTTGTTTGTGTAAGTTCTCTTTTATGTGTGTTGACATATATGGAAAGGTAACATATTTCCATGAATTTAATCTATCCAAAGGATGACATTTGTTTTTTACACTGTAACAATAATTCAGCAATGTCAGTTTTTTGTCCTGGCGCCTTCGATGTCGATAAATGTTGAAATATTGATAACCATGTGTCTTTCGAAAATTAAGGGATTTGAAATTTTGATTATATTTCTTGAATAACAAAGCGTTGGCAAACTTCTTGTCCTAGTAGTATTTGTCCATAGAAGCATTTTTATATTCACAACAAAATATGGTGTCCAGGATACTATTCAAACCGGTATTAGCATTTCAACTGAATTCCATGAACAATATTATAAATCTACTACTTTCAAACTATCTACCAACCACAATATCGACATTCCACGTATACGTGTCAAGAGTTCAAATATATTGGCCCTCATCAGTAAGCGATAGGGCAGAGATACATATTTACTGATATGGAATTACGTTTTTTGTGGGCATGAACCTCAAATAGGGTTTCTATCGTAACCTGTCGACAGTCACTGTTCTGTATGAAGCAGTTCTACCACGGGAGATTCAGTTTACCAGCCTTACGTTTGCTTGGGTTACCTACTTCATACATTTTTGCAGTAGTGTCATATATTCCAACCAGCGTAGTCAAATTATGTGTTGCTTTCTGACTGATCGAAAATGTTAGGACCTGTATCGAAAGCAAGGAATGCCTCCTATTGCAGCAGTTCGGTCGGAACGCAGACATACATACATACACAATTCACATACATATATATATATATATATATTACATATATATATGCAGATGTGAGCTTGTCCCCAATGTCATTTTTCACCATTAATGTCGCGCTCATTTGGCTCTCGTTCGTGCTCTCCACCCGTTGGTTGTCTAGTCGTCCCATGGCAATATCTCACTCTCTAATTCACTTACTGTCTGTTCCAGATGCATCACCCCATTCAGATGAAACCGGCCGACAGCGAGAATAGAAATGGTAAGTTGAAAACTTTCCCATCAAAACGGTGTTGCAAATAATGTTTGTGTTGGTGTTATTAGTACGGTAGCTTAGCAACAAAAATATTTTTAAAATAATTTACATATATCATATCTACAATGATAATTAAGAATGCAGATCATTGATCATAGGTACATAACGCAAATTTTCAAGAAATCAACATGCATTAAAGATTTAAAATCACTTAAAAGATTTGGGTAGGATTTTGATGTTTTTATAGGATATTTACGTAATAATTTTGTATCACCTCTAGTTGGAATCAGTCAGAACAATTCCTTTCATACTTCAGAAACCTTGATAATCACATGAAAGACTTAAATAAAAATGTGTTACCCCAAAGATTTGAATATTGTTCTTTATCTGTCAATTTAGTTCAAAATATTTGACATAAATAATAAACGAACTTGCAATGTGATTGGTACTGATGAGCATTCTCAAATTTAAATACATGAGATAATCTATAAACATAACATGGGGCATAGACGTCAATAATAATGAATTGAAAATTTCCTAGGTCAGTTTCTATTACGATTGCCGATTCCGTTGGCTTTCAACGGTGAGCGTGGCTATGTTTCGCGGATAATGTCATGGGAAACACTTATCATTAATCGTAATTGACAACGATTAGTGGCATACGAACATAAGAGTTCGTTTTATAAAGTTGTAGTTCAACCATCGGCTATTGACCACTGGTTCATAAATTTTAGCGGATTATCACACCAATCTTTGGTTGGAGGATTAAGGAAAATGACGGTTGAGCTTCGAATGAATTTTAATTTTCGGTCAACCGAAACTTTTCCTCAATCGCTTCCTAAATTCAATCACCACTCATCCTTTCAGGGCAGATTTTATAAAGGTCAGTTCAACCGTCGGTTATATGACAGCCATTGTTAAATGTTTGACCAAACTATCAGATCAACCTCAGTTTACTGTCAACCTTCCGTCAACCGGACATTATAAAACTGTCTGTCAAAGACACTTTGCTATTTATCTTAACCCAGAAGAAACGGTACACCTAATCTGCCTCCTTACGTTTACCAAAAGCTCATAGACCTGCACCTCCCTCAACTGAAACCTTGGAACGCTCACAGTAATAATAATAATAATATTTATTCACCGAAATAACAAAAGGTTACATCATAAGAGATCATACATGGTAAATAAATACAAATACATTACTGAGAGTTATGTTCCTCTATTAAGGTAGAATCTTGTTCAGGTGCAAAAAACCTCCGGGTATTTGATCAAGTGTTCATGTTATTTTGAAAGAATATATAATAGATATTTGTAAAGATCTGATTTGTTTCCCTGACTTGCTCTTGATTTTCGGTGGAGATAAATAATATAAAATGAATAGAATATATAAATAAAGGAATAAATTACCATAAATAAATAATGCCATAGATAAATTAATACAGTAATTACAATGAAGTGATGACAATATTGCACCTTATTTTCATAGATGGTCATACATTAATTTTTGATCAATTATTTGGATATGAATTAACTAGAAGGTATTGTTTCCCTTATTTCTTTCTTCCAATATTTTCTTAACTCTATCGAATGATAACATGAAAACATTTTTTTATTCCTTTTTAAATTTATTAACTGGTAAACATTTCAATGCGCTGGTATAGGGCATAGAAATCTTAAAAACGTATAACAATTTTGTTGTAACTATTTTGACTGAATCTTATGGTATATGTATGATCGATATATGTGAATTAATTTTCATGTTTGAAATGATATATTGCTAGGGTTTGTAAATATAAATGCCTACATGTCAGAAATTGCGATTCTGTGAAGAGCATTTTTGGAAGGATAAATATATTTTTTATTATAAATTATTTGATGACCCATTTTGGTGTTACTTGCAGTACATTTAGATAGTTGTCGATGATTCCCCCCCAAATGATAATTCCACAAAGCTAAGGTGAAGTGTTCGAAGTTGAGTCCTGGTGAAGGTTTTCCTGAAAAATTTTAATTTCTGATTTCTAATCTGATATTTTGTGATACATATTCTGCATGTTTATTCAATCGGAGATGTTTGTCGACTATTATCCTAGATATTTTTGCTGCTCTTTCATTTTTATCTCCATTTCCAAATTGTTTCTTTCAATTTTCAGCGAATGGTATATTGATATATTAGTATTGAAATTTTAACAAAATCTATCCCTGACATGTGTCTTATCTCTTCCCAACCTCGGTAAAAAAAAATGCCGTATCATCTGCAAAACTGGTGATGTTAAGTTCTGACCCTATTTTGTACAGATAATTTATATAGATTTTATTATTATTGGGCTTAATGCGGTTCTTTGCATTACGCCACATTCAATAATACGAAACGAGCTCTCGGATTCATTTATTTTGACAAACTGCTTTCCACTAGAAAAATAACTGGTGATGAACTTTAGGAACGTTCCTCTGAATCCTATATTTTACAAAGTATTTTTCAATTTATCGTGCGAGACAGTATCGAACGCTTTAGATGATGTCACAGTTTTACAGTATTTAATTCAGAACCATGCCCATTTCAAGTGCTAACTGCCTGCTCTAAACTGACTAATTCCTAGATTAAACAGTGAATGAACCGGTGGAACACGGTCGAACAAAGACGAATTTACAGGATGGTACACGGTCCGATGTGAAGGACTCGATGACAAACGCTGATGCGACAAAGAAGAGGACAGACAGGGATCAGGAAACGAGTATAGAATAAGTTTTGCACATTATCCAGGGATAGATTATTATTCGCTTACATAAGGTTATCTTGTACCTCTTATAGGTAATTTCACAATGTGTGAACTAGATTATTAATAATTAGAATAACAATTTGTTGATGATATGGAATTTCTTATCTGGTTGGTATCAAGGAAATACCAGCGTAATAAAATTTGTAACAAGTAAGGTATTATTATTTCTGATTGGGTCAATCTCTAAATTTTCCACATTTTCTGTTTATGACTTTGTGAATTACAAAACGATAAAAAAAACGTGAAATGTAAGTCGAGTTGGCGTGGAAAGGATTTCGAGTTTTTTTTAGACATCTTAGACTCAATAGGTAGTTCTCCTAAAATGCTTTATTTTCACATATTTTCTCTTCTTTCAACCTTCTTCAGATATGACACATGAGGCACATTTTTAAACAGTTTTATTTAGCTAGCATTTCTTCTTATTTATTTATTTGGGTCAAATCTATTAATTGATACTTGACCCCCTACCTGTTGACTGATTGAACTGAAATTTAGTACACACCTTTAGTTCTGATGAAAATACAATTTAATACATTTTGTATCATTGTAAATCCAAGATGGCCGCCGCTACAAAATGACGGATTATATATTGTTGCACAACCCCTTCAATATGAGTATCAAATGAAAGGGATTCACTAGTAGAAAATAGTTTACCTATTATGAAAAGTAATGAAAATCCAATATGGCCGCCATCAAAGGGCTTGACTTGTAGAATATAGCTCACTATGTGATTACTGAAATTGTATGGTCTCAGTTTCGTCGAACCCAAATGTACTAAACAGATGTACCATCATTTCGGATCGACTTTGGAAAAGACGGCTTAAACTTTATCCATCCTGAAGCCATTCAGTTTACATCAAAGTTCAAGTATGGGACAGCTAAATAAAGGATGCAAGGCAACACTGTAGACCACGCGGTTTTGTATTTAGGCTCGAAATTGTTTGAGAAAGGATAAGCATACGTGACTCATAGTCGAGTTAAGTCTTTGGAAGGATTATGTATCGAGGAGTTGGAATGCAACAAATTGTCAGGAAATAAACATTGTAATAATGAGGCACTGAATCAACTATAAAATTACAAAATTAAAAACTAAAAACTTGAAAAATCAGTATTTTTTTAACTTAAACTGTTTTATAATAAAAACTAATGATAGTAATGATGCAGTTAATGCACTAAAAGCTAAAAAAATAATTTGGTAGGTCTCAGGTACCATTCATCACAATATTCTCCTCATCAATCTAAGGCATTGGGCAGGCAATGCTTCTTCTTCTTGTTTTGAAAAGTGGTTATCTTATGAATTCGATAATTATGCATTTTTCTTAAATTTCGGTGTCAGCAATTCTGTTTTCTGTATCCAAATTTTATCGAAATTCACCGTTCCGGAATTAAAAACTTATTCTCTACAAGTTTTCATTGTTGAGATAAGTGAGATGCAGATTATCCATTGATTCTCTGGATTTATTTGTTCCTTGCCATAACCGTCGGATAAATTGCATAAATTCTACGAAATACTCTTGAAAATTGAAAGCATTTCATCGTCCTGTTTTTAAATAGGTATCAGTATTTGAATTTAAGAAAGTTTGCATTGTAACGATTGGAAATATACAACAGTTTTGAAATAAAAGCTTTAAAAAGTTCTTGTGATAACTTCTTCGCTTTCGATAAATATTATAAATTAGAAACCAAAACCGAAAGTGACAGTTTTTCATCTTGTGGCAAGACACAAGCCTTCGACGTTGCCAAATGTTGTATTTATTCATTGGTACCTTTTCATATTAGTTTTTGTGACTGAATTGAACTGGATATACACAGGCTAAAGGTGATGACAGATGATAAGATTGAAATTTTAAAATACGTTATTAAAATTGTTGTAATTTTCAAAATATCTTGGTAATATCCATAAATGAGGCGCGTATCGTATAAAAAATACTGAATACTTATTTCCCTGGAGAAGGTACTTCCCTCATTGAAGCCAAAAAACTTGGTTTATCACACTGTCGCTAGACTTTGCTGTGATTGTATTTTCATGCTAAGCCTAAAGCTTCGAAATCATGACGCGGTAGTTTGCATTCACGTAGACGTCAATCTGACAGCATTTTTGGCATGGAACAAAATATAAAAACTTATAATAAAAATACAGGCATATAAATCTAAGTTTTATATGGAAACCCGATCACAACGACATTACACTTTCAAAGCCATCCCTTAATTAACACTCCAAAACCTACAATATATTAATGTTCCTTTCCAACGCTCTGTTAATTTTTTCTCATGCCGAGGTCGTCAAGTTTGCAATCATCATCATCAAGCTGGAGTCTAATTATTACAAACATAGGAAAAACGGTATGTATGTATGTATGTATGCATGCTTACAGTCAATAAAAAAGGCGAAGGGAACTCGTAAAGGCAAGGGGATCGTGTACATACATACATATAGGTATATAGGTGTATGTGTTAGAGAAAATGAAATTTAAAAAAAAGGTCGACCAACTAGAACACAATCAGAGGCCAGGGGAAACGTACAGTATGTGTATCAAGGCCTTTGTTGTTTTTTACCATAGGTATATTTGTCAGGACATAGCCTCATTTAGCCAGCTCGTTTATTAAATCGTCTGTCTCTTTTCATTCTCATGTAGGACCGGTATATCAGTTTCCATTCTACCTATTGTATATATGGATTCTGAATAAAGTTTTGAAGAAATAGGTTTGATATTGAGTTAGAAAGAGTGCTAAGTGAACCAATCAAACAAAAGAACGTGTAACAGATACTAAACGATTAATAAGTATTCATTAAAAAAAAATCACGTTCTTACTGTGGTACACTTTGTACATAGAGCAGTCAGAAACTATCAGATACTGTCCAAGGCGCATGCGCATTTCAGTGATATTTATATTCGACTGTTCTATGAACACAAAGTGTTTATTATCGCTAATCGTTCCATCGTATAAGATTTGCGTTAGGTATATTTCGTACTGATCGCATTTTGAATGTTAGAAGAAAATTTAAAAAACCCTTAAATAAAACGACTAGAGAACAGACTATCGTACGATAGTTCAGTTAGTAGTCTGGCCTAACCCATAGGTAGAAGCACTCTCTTTTGAATTATGCAAAGCTTCACGGGCTAACTAAATGATACCTTTTCAAATATTCATAATTGAAAATGTAGTAAGACTGATGTGTATAATATTATCGGCCGATCAAAAGTCTCGACTGAGCGGTATCTGTTGAAAATACTTTGTATATGACAAGTTCATGTTTGATGAGTAGGTAGGTACTGATCCCGTAATACTTGAATCATTTATCGCTATAGTCCGTGTCCAAAATACAGTGCAGTAATATACAATCATCTTAAGCCGAGAAACACATAAAAGTTTATGTATCGAATAACATCATATCGCCCCCCCCTGGCATATCGCCTCCCATGTTTGTGACCAATGACCTAGCCTTATAGCAATATATTTTGGAGACGGACTATATAGTTCAATTAGCAAAACATTTCTAAATTGATTATTTTACCTTAGCAATTCATTATAAATTTGCCAAGGTCCCTAAATGTGAATAAAACGGAACCAGTTCATCTGTCTCCTCTCAAATTGGTATATTGGCCATAATCAACATTTATATATTTATTCTAAGTTCGCTAGGCTGCTCCAAATAAGTTTTCAATGTTTGCTCAAAACAACGTAAATTCTGGGCACGCAGCAGCATTCAACACTTAGAATTAGAAAGTGTAACTGACAGGGAATTGTTGTTTATTTTGCTTTACAAACTTGAACGTAAATATTTGGACTAATTAACATACGCTATCTAGGGTCATTAGCGTAGCCAGGTATAAGTAAATAGGTATATATGTTTCTGCTCGTTGGTAGACTATTTCCTTCGACTTCTGGCTGAATTGAAGAGCCAGAAATTGAAATTTGTTTGTTCACACTCGAATATCACTTACTATAACTGGTATTCCAACATTTTCGTAATAATAAGGCATTCAAGCCATCTCTGTTCACAAAAAATCCACTGATAGAGCTAAAAAAAATAATCATTTCTGGTATTCTTATTGTTAACAACTAACTATTTCTTCGTCTAGTTATCGATCCCTCATTGCGTATTTTATGCGATCATTCCAAGATCGCCTAGAACGGCCTTGTTTCTTCTTCCCTGGTGGTTCCCATGTGAATATACGTTTAGGCCATCTATTATCGTTCACCTGCAGCACAAACCATTTTAGACTGCTATTCTCAGTGATTGTATTGGATTGGATGCCTTCATTATGTCTCTGACTTCTTCATCTCTTCTCCTTTCTCTTCTCGATATCCGCGCACTCGTCTTAAGAAATCAATTCCAATAGCCATTTTCTTCGTTCTTCTTCTCTCAACACCCATAGGTAGCAACCATACATTGTCTACCAACGTCTGTCCAATTTTCTTCTTAGTATCTTCTCTTATATTTTTATCCATCCAAATTGAGTTTAGGGTACCTTTCTTGCCTTGAGTAATAATTATTTGCTTCCGTATACCATCCTTATATACGATTACGCCAAGCTAGTTAAATTTTCCAACTTGTCTAAGCTCAGTATTATCATCGATTAGTAACTGGAACTTTGCGTCTGAATTTACCACTAAGTATTCAGGCTTTTCTATATTGACTGTTAGTCCCCATTTTTAATATTCGTCATATGTTCTTCTTAATATAAAATCTAAATCAAAAGCATCAAGTTTTAAATATATTTGATGGTTTTGTTTATTTGACCAGTCTAGCTCACCAAATTAGGGCTCCTGATAAAATGGTAAGTATAGCCAGGTAAAACAATGAAAACTCTTCAGCAAGTACTAAAAGGCAGATTCTAGGAAATATTAGGGGCTAGTTACAAGACAAAATAAATGAAATATTCATAAAATTCTTAAATAATTAATACCTTCATTGATAGAACTACAAAATATTTTACGATTTTGGAATTAATATTTACTGCTCGCCTCTGAAACGAGCCATCGAAAACGATTTATCTATGTTTTTCAACAAGACTAGGTATAATATAAATATTTTTTACAAAAAATTGGACCGACTTTATTAGTTGGTGCACTGAAAAGTATAAAATAATATTAATTCTATTAGTGCTGTTACTTTTGAAGTTGTGCAGTTGCAGGTAGATTGGTAACTTTTGGCACCAACTTCACAAGTACCAGCCCCAATAGAATTAATATTATTTTATACTTTTCAGTGCACCAACTAATAAAGTCGGTCCAATTTTTTGTAAAAAATATTTATTTCACACTTTTGAGTGTAACATTAGTCACGAAAATCGTTGAACGTTCACTAATACCAATGAAGATAGTACTTATTCTATTACCCACGTATATTCCTTGCTTGTAGTTGTTATTATTGAGATCTCAGAACATCGCTGCGGAAATACGCTTGAATATTTTAGTTGTTACCATTTTAACACCGAATTTACTCGAAAACCGTAACTTTAAGGGAAAAATGTTCAGTATAAATGTTGCTACAAATAATTATGTCTTTCATGTACTGCAAACAGATTTTCAATTTTCGACAGAAATCGCCCTCTCCACATAGCGAAAATAGGTATATTTGAGAATTTAAAATGTCTCTATGTCGAAAACCGTTACTCTTTTGAAAAAATGTTCCATTTAAACGTTTCCGGATATTGTCCTATCTGTAATTATATCAACGCAGATTTTCAATTTTCGACAAAATTTGCCCCCTCCACCCCCTTCGGGGGCGGTTTTCGGAGGAAACGAGATGTCGGATTCCCGTTTTTATGAATATGGGACCATTTCTCAAGCCTCCTCTTTCAAATGAATCCAAAATCATCAAAATCGGAGTACGTTTACTATATGAAAGGCGCGCACAAACCAAAAAAAAAAAAAGCACAGTCGAATTCTATACCTCCTCCTTTTGGGAAGTCGGTCAAAAAAGAAACTGTGGGAGATGCGGTCGACCGAGATGCGGTCGAAGACGAAAATAGTGGTACTTGCTGTCATTAGTGACATGCGCGTTCATAGAAGAAGTACAGAATGCGGTCAATGAAAAAAATATACAATAAATACATAAACTATAAAATTTTATTATTTTAGGATAAGGTCAATAAATAAATTATACGATAAATGCATAAACATAGAATATTTTCTTATGAAACATTTAAATTAATAATAGGTAGGTATTTCAAATAATAATATTCATTCCATCTTTTTCATAATGCAAAGTATTTTCTTCTATTCTGTCATCTAACTGAATATATTTTCTTGTTCGTCTTACACCTTCTAAATTCATTTCAGATCTCATTATTTGCAGTTCTGTTTTTTCGGCTTCCGACTTAAGGTGCTTCACTAATGTCACAAATCTTTGATTGGATCTTCCTAAAAAATAATTTATCCTGTAGTTCCATCCTTCCACTGCGTTATTCATGTGGTGTCTTTCTCGATAGCAATTCCACATGGTTATTGAAATTGTTGTATTTTGTTACACCTTCAGGACGGAAAAAGCTAGACCAGCTCATAGACAGATAATCCTTCTTATTTCGTAGTTGTTCTACTAAACCACCTTGCGTCACAAACATTGACCAAAATGACAAGAACAACTATATATTTCTGCGTCCGAAAAAATTTAAAAAGTATAAAAACTATTAGAATTAGGTTACAAATAAGTTCAAGTATCATTATAAAAGAGAAGTCATTATGATCATCATCATGATATCATACTGTCAAAACTGGATAATTTCAAAGCTGCCTTTCACTAATTTTATTCACTCACACAAAATTATCCATGTATCTTATTCAGATGATATCCATACATCACACTCTCCGACTGAATTATAAGTTTCATGAATAATTTTTAAATATGGAATTTGCTTATAGCTTACGTTTGAACCCCGTCGATCGCCTCTGTTTCAAAACTCTCATCAATCACCATTACTTCACTAGAGTGCGATGAAAATGACAAAGAAATACGTGAATACCCATTTTTTGCATTTATATGTGCAGATACTTTAGGGTAATAATAAAATTATCGTCTAACCGGTGCAAATACCCTTTAATTTTCACAAAATTGATTCAACTTAGAACAATAGCAGTCGTCGGCAAGCTACCTAATAGACGAAAAAGTTTTTATTTTATTATATGTGTTCAAGAATTATAATATTTCCTCACTCGAATGTATAAAGTAATATTATATCCAATATCCAAACCCCAGAACGACCTAGTTTCGACTTAAATGCGCATTGGCCCAAAATAAATTTTCTTAAAATCGCGCACGCCTAATTAATTCCATAGAAATAAATTCTATGGAATAATCCGTTTTCATGTCAAAGGCCATTGTTTGTGATTTACTAATAATATAAATTCTCATGGTATAATGTATATACCTATATTGTTCACTTTGATTATGTTACTACACAAAATTTGCATATTCCAATTTTCAAACCAGACCAAAATTTAATCGTCACAAATCTGTTATGTATTTGTGCTGCCAACTGCCAATTATTATATAAACGAATATCAGCGTTGTGTAGCTTTTCTCTACTGATATTTGGTTATACACGTTATATTCGTTCCATAAGTATATAATTGGAAGACTGCTTCGAATTTCTTATTACCATAGTTCAAAAATAATACTGGATAGTTAATACACGTGCATGCATGTAATTCATAGCCCACTACTACAATAAGACATTGTATGACATCTTGTTTGTAAAACTTACCTGTTTAAATATGATTTTAAAGGTTAGTCGACATGTTCATGGCACTGATTGAAACAGTTTATGATATCACAGTTTTCGTTGATCTAAAAAATGTTTAGTCATTATAAAATTTAACAAATTCAGAAAATTGCCAAGCACAACTCCAATAGAATAACCTATTTATTACTCTATGCTAATAGAACACATCAAAATTGATTATCTTGACAGCAGATTTGTTGATTCCTCCACAATCACTTGATAAAACAATGCTCCAAAAGGCAACAACAACATTTGTATCATCTGTGACCTACTATAAAAAAAAATCACAAATAATAAACCCTGTAGTAAGACTTTAAAATCCATGGTACTATTAATTCAATGAGTGAGTAATTTCACAACATTTTTGAAATCTTTATGTTTATATATCATTATGAGCAACAACAGAGGAAGCTTTCTAGAATTCACAAAGACGGCCCTTAATATTTTAAATGCACTAAGGCGTATTGAGAAAGTGAGTCAATTATGTGTTAAGGAAAATGGATATCAAATTGAACAATTCAATAAATAAGATAGTTTTGTTAGAGAATTAGCGCTAGTATTGTTTTTGTTTCTTTCAAGGAAAATTCACAAGTAATATTCCATCAATTGGAACCTTTTTTGTATGAAGAAACCATAGTCCACTATTAAAATTCAATTTTTAGTGTTTTTGGAGCATATTTGAAAACTTTATGTTCATATATAATATATTGTAACATTTAACCCTGTGCTAAACGTTGTGGGGTGAGTTCACTTGCGTAATACTCAAAATTCGCAGATTGCTTCCAATGATTTATTTAGAACACACTGTACACGGCTTTCTATTATGGTACAACTGTCACTATTTGTCAAGATATAATAACTTCCACTCTGATGAGTTTCAGGTATTACAATGGTTATTCTGTAATCAAAACGTAACTTTTTAAGGATCCTCAAAAAATAACGGACCTTAAATCTAAATAGCTATTCTGTAATCTGCATGCGATAATTTTCAGGCTTAATCAAAATCCATAACATTAATTGGTATTCTGAAAGCCGGTGTATTTAATATATTTGCCCAGGCGTTAGATTTAACGTCGGTCGTTACGGCTTGCGTATTTTTTGGACTAAAATTTTCCTAGGGGCATTTGGAGATAGTTCTCTGTGCATAAGAATACAAATTATGGATGAATTTAACTAATCTTTATATATGAAACTTTGGTTGGGACATCTATTTAAAAATATTATATTTTATTCACACAGAAAGATTCATTCATGCTCGTTATCGGAAAGAGACCAATCGGAGGAACTTTCGTCGTTTCCTACGTTTATAATCAGTGGTTGGATCGTTTCGCAGTGATCTAGATTCCACATTCTTTCTTCAATTTTTATTACATGTCTAACACATCTAGATCACTTTTCTCCATATATTTCACTTACGGTTTTTTAGAAAAACACCTGAACATCATTCATTTTAAATGTACATATTATTTTGTGTTGCCACGTAACCTTTTACTCACTCCCATATTAACCCTATCACATTGGTATGGGGGTAGTCTAGGTATAGTAACATTCCGGTTTTTGCCATTTCATCGATGCCGTGTTTGGTAAAGTGGACAATTGCAAGAAGTTCTTTTCACTTCACTTTATTAACAAAATTAACAAATTTTATTTCTTTTTCCAAAAGCCACCAGATGTTATCTGCTTTTCTTCATGAACTAGTCGTCAACTTTTCTCATTATCTTGAATGATAGCTGGCGTTGTCTATAACGTTTACAGAACCTGAGGGGATCAAATCCAATATTTGTTAAAAATATTTTTCAAATACGTCTGCGTTTAAACTGGATTGTTAATAAACCATCTTTTGCGAAGCCGTCACTACTGCCAATATGTGCCAATATCTTTTCCTCAGGTTGTCTTAGGCCGGTAGATAAACCTTCTATAAAAGCTTGACGAGACGAAGTATTTTTATCTTGTCATATTTAACCTACCGTTTAGCCACCATTTAACCAAATTTCATATAGATAATGTATTTTTCTATTATCATTCCGGAATTTTCTTATAGGTCGTAAGTATTTTCATTTGACCAGGTTTCATCTAGAATCTAGATAATCATTTTTTCTTTTTTCATTTCAAAATTTTCTTATAGATCGTAAGTTTTTTCTCCTTAATAGACAATTTAAGTAGCCAGGTAAAACAATAAAATCCATTCAGCAGGTAAAAAGAGGACAGGTTCTAAGAAATATTAGCTAGTTGGAAATAGATTCTTAAAATAACCAACCAATTCAGACTTCTATGATTCTCAACCTTCATTATCTAGTTTCTCAAAGTTTTATCAAATATACGTTAGAAAAAGTTTAACATAACCTTAAAAGCAACACAAGGTGATCAATCAAAGATTTATCCGATGCATTAAAGTATTACATTTTACCGGATGCGTTAAATATTGAGTTTACAGAATATCAGTTTACGTTAAAAGTATTAAATCATTTTTAACGATTGACTTATGGAATAGTCACATAATTATATCTGAGTTTTATGTAAATGTATTGATTCCTGTACACAGACCATGTTCTATGCGATGCCGCACTCTACATAAGCTGTTCAAAAAGTTAGTCCAAATTGCATCACTATTCACATGGAAAAATTCACCGTATATTTTATGTTTGCATCCCATTAAGTTTTTATCTCTATTGATCCTCATAAACATTCCTCAAGTTGCTTAAGAAAAAGAAGAGGAATCAGAATTCGATATCAGTAATATAGCATTTCCTTTAGATTAAAAACTTAAAGCCTATATCCGGAGTAACTAGGTACTACTAGTTTAGTTCGATACTAAAACTGTTTAATATTATCGTTCGACCTTAGATTGATTATGAACACGGCTGTTTAAGCTTTTTTTATTTTAGTTATAGAAAAACAACTATTGCAAATAAAATGTCAGCAGTTTTCTCAGAAACTTCTAATAAGCGACTCATGGTGAAGCCTTTTAAATGTTACTATTTAATGTATTGTAGAATATCCACAAAAAAATCTTTATTATTTGACTTTGACCAACAAATGAGCTATTCAGTTCAGAGCTTCAATTAAGTAAATATGCTTTACGAAATTAAAGCAGGTCATCCCTAACAAAAATGAGATACAGAAACCTTTAAAAGGACGACAACATTTTTTCATTACAATCTCTTATCCATAATTTTCATTAAATATATTTCACATTTCCATCCCATCATCATCCACCCAAGTATTTTCTCTAATTACAAAAAAAATATATGAAAAAAAACATTGAGAGAGAAAAATATGATGTTGATATTTTTAATGATGAACCAACGCTTTTATCACAACACCACAGCGTACATAAGTCGGTGGTAGTAAGTAGGGGCAGAAGAGATCTCAAAAATTCATTACAGCAAGAACTTATCCATTCCACCTCTTCTTCTTTATCCCCTTTGACATTCGCGTAATATATGTGTGAGAGAGCGTATTGCCTCAACAGCAAGAACAAATTAAGCTTAATTAAAATATTACGAGAGAGTATCATCATGTCCTTGGGAGGAATGGAGAAAGAAAAAAAGAGTTTTCTTCTGAGAAATTGTTGCTGGTGTACCTACCGAGCATTACATCCCAACTTCCATCTCTCGACCGCCTCCTTCTCCTTCCAAATACGTTCGCCTGCCTCATCCTTATTTTTCCATTTGTCCTGTCCCTGGTAATTACTGGAATTAAAGGAAACCTCGAATACGAATCCCAACTTGTCACAGAAGAGATTCTCTTGCCTTAACAAAGATAAAGATCTCTTTAAGAAACAGCAGCTAGCAGCTCATCTAACTTTTCACCCTCTCTAAGATCAAATTACTTTTTTTTCTTCGTCTCTTTCCGCCCCACTCTATGAAACGTGTAGCTATCTCCTTTTAACCATAGCGATCTCTTTTGCGAAATAATAGGCAACCCTTATTTTTTTTTCTATACAGTGTCCCATTACGATCGGACGATCCATCTGTTTTATAAGCAGAAGAAGCTTTAAAACTGGAAAGGATGATATAAATAAGCATGTTCTTTTTATCAAACGAGTTTTTTCATGTCTAGGATTTTCAAGCGAAACTGGTAGGAGATTAAGGGAGCTATATATATAGTTTGTTTCACGAATGATGGCTATTGTGTGTAATCATTCACGAGCTACGTACATCACGTTATACGTCTCATCGCATCTCATTATCATGAAATTCTCTACTACTTTTGCCGATCTAAGCTACGGCATCAGTAGGTATTTCAACCTTATCTCATTCAATACATTGATAGGGCGCTGCACGTATGTCCGAAGGTGGGGGAATCATTATTTGATAGGCGTCACAAAGTTAATGAGACATTTCAGATAATTCAGGTGCATGAATTCATATTCCATAACTCAAGCAATAAATTTGTATTTTGTGTTTCTGCATTTTTGTTGCTAACAAATCTTCCATATCATTCGCTTATTTATTCAATCGATATTTTTTCCCTAATTATATGAACTTCCTTGAAGCGTATACAAAAATTTAAATACCATGTTTTTTGAATTTTCATGACAGACGCCAGCATTTGTGAAACAAACTATATATTATATTTACTCAGATCTATAGATGAGTTCACAAACTTTCCTTCTGTCTTTCAGTTGTATTAAAATGTACATTGTTGATGATTCTTGGTTTTACTGAAGTTATGATGAGAGTTATGAGGGATTACATTTTCGAACATAATCACAGGTTATAGTTACCGCGTTAAATAGTTTTAAGTTTGTTCCTGAAAATTCAACCATGATTAGTTATCAAAAAGTTTAAACGTCATTTCTATTGCATATAAAAATCATCTGATCAGGTCGTCTTGCCATTCATTTTTTCAAGCGTGTCGAGACAAACCACAATTGTCATAGTCAATTTGTACGTAGAAGCAACTTTTTATCCTGAATATGAATAAACAACATAGAAAATTTGACAGCTCCTTTAAGGTAGTTATCACGAGATAGTCAGAGACAATATTATGCGTCAACATTTTTGTAAAATATTCCAGTAGTTATATTTATATTTTATAAGAACATCTTCAATAGATAGTACGATAATATTTTGAATGTTTTATTTATTGTACTTACTTACTTTTTATGTTTCAATTTTTCAAAGATAAAATCTGTCAAAAACTTTTGACTATGTACAGTTCATTTTTTCACACTAAGGTTGATATATTTTTCATTAGAGACGGATCGTGGCAACGCAGCATTATCAAGTTTGTGACACAAGCAAGGTTAATTATTGGGCTGTCATTATTGCGTTTAAATTTTAAATTTGAATAATTCGATGTCTAGTCAATTGCTGTCAAAAGGTAGATTTATTAAAAAGTGAATGCTAGAGAAGCTACAGAATTTTAATTAAGGCGAGAAAAGGAAATCCAAGCAGATTTGATAAAAAATATTTGTTCTGGTAATCATATTGTTAATATATTTTTTGCAAAAAAAATTTAACTGTAATGTG
Organism: Crioceris asparagi; assembly: GCA_958507055.1. Lineage (NCBI taxonomy): Eukaryota > Metazoa > Arthropoda > Insecta > Coleoptera > Chrysomelidae > Crioceris > Crioceris asparagi. Next base: position 10,083,698 of record OY293830.1, on the reverse strand, counting down.
TGTAATACTGTATATACTGTAATACTAGATAAAAGAGGAAATTTCCATAACGCAACGTTTGATGTGCAAATATTAGAAGAAATATCATCAAAATTTCTTTCGCAAGAAAATTTGGTGAGAAGTTAAATATTATATATAGATTGTATAAGGAATGAAGTGACAAAAGAAACATTATTACCCGATTTAATGGTTTAAAAAGAAGTTATCTCTGTTAGAATCGTTAAAAAAATTGCTCAAGCAAGTATTAAATTTATGACATTGTTAGAAGCTTATAAAAATGATAATCCTGGCGAATTATTCTCGGGACAAACGTCTCCTAACAATACTAAAGTGACGAAGAACGGAAGATGTATAAGTAATAATCAGCGTTTCTTTGAAGAATATACTTTAGGAAAATCATAAACATTCTCAATATTTAGTTTTCCAATTTCATTCTGTTACTATCTATAAGACTTTTATTTTCAAACCTTCGTAGATGTACAATAAATGTGAATAAGGTCGTTTGCAAACTCACAGGTCTGTGCTACTAATGAATAATTTTATTGTTTATGATTTTATATGGATAAATTGCTTGTTCTTGTAAATTTCACATAATACAAAATTTACTTGAATCAAAGTGTTATTTTTTCCGGTTCATATTCACCCTGTGTAACTATATTGTCAAGATTAACGCTGTTGACAAATATCAACAAAATCATAGAGCATAATACAAAATTATCGGAGATACTAACTACTTACACTTCAAAAATTTATATTAAAAAAACAGAATGCGGAATGATGAATCGCTTTGAATTTTTATACGCATTTTTATCAAGGTTCATTTTATAATAAAATCGTTTTGAAATCTATCGGGAGGTTTAAGCGAAAAAAAAATGTGGTAAATATCGAAACTTTGCTATAGGGAAGAAGGCATCTTAAATCGTTTTTGCTATTTTCTGTATTATTTTAATGGAATCTTACACACAGTAGTTTTGGTATTGTTTCCTTAAAATTCATTTATCCTCTCGCTTTGATCAACCCTTCCATTTGACAACATGTCCTTGTAGAAAGTTTTTTATTCAATTTTCTAATTCACCTCGAAAAAATTAACCTACAAAACGAGAATTTGTATGTCTACGCTTCTCGTCAATGATTTGTCACTTAACTTTGTATAAGTAGCAAATTTAAACAACCTGCTATTCAAGTTGAAAGAGCTATTCGTATTAAATTGTACCTATTTTATGAATAAGATTTAGAGAAAGAATTAGCTGTATTGCTTGACTTTATAATCTATCGGTAGTATAAATTATGGCGGATGCGCCGAAGCCTCGAACATTCTAGATCACTTTGAATTTTTAGATTCTAATATATTCCATACACCAAAGCTCTCTTCTAAACGTTATTTCAACCTTCAGAAATTATGATATTCATTGATTAGCAACTGTTTTTCGGTTCAGATAAATAACATAACTAATGGTAATGGAAGTTATTCTACTTAGTTACCGTTTAGTTAAAAGTTAAAAGTTTTTGCGAATTTAGTCACGAACTAAATCTCTTTCTCATATCAAAACTGGGTTTTTGGTTATTCAGGAAATTATAAAACCATTTTTTGCAAACTACAAATTTTATGGATTCAAGAACATAACACTCTTGTGAGACTTTTTAGTTTTCAACAAATAATAACGACTTTATTTTATACTATGTAAACAGAGATAATACAACTCGCCTGTGACATAGACATTTGTTTTGTTCAAGACTGTAGCGCGAAAACAGTTTCAACGATTCTAATTAAATTTTTCTAAGATATTCTATTTACAGTACTTTATCACTTACTCAGGGCATGTCTCTGAGACGAAGTATGAAAAAATATGATCTAATAGAACCATCATATTTTCTATTTATCCGCATTCTGGCCTATTCATACATCAAAATTTGAACATTGATGTTTGACTAGGCATACTGAAAAAATAATTAGTAGCACGACTTGATTGGACCATTTTTATATTTGATGGAAATCGCGTGAGAACTCACCAGATTTTTTAAGAAGAATTCAACAGTAAATTTGAAATAGTTCTCTCGTCACACTACCACTTATTTGAAGTGATCCCTGTGACATTGGTATTTCTTGATTGATCGAAGTTTCAATAGAACATTACATCTAAACATTTTACGTGTACGACGAACATTTTGACAATAATTGCCTTAAATATTTGTTCTCTTTATCGTGATCATGATCTGCTGTCTTTTTTAAGCGATAGCCGCTTGTTGCGCAAGGTATGGTGCGCAAAGACGCATTTACGCATAAGATATGCGTATGAAATTTTACACGATTTTTATGGCGAGTTTAATCTCCTCTTTCCAGTCTTTTTGAGTGAGTCTATGAAATTAGTTCAGTACAGATGGTGAAGTATGTGGCAGTTTAGATTGTCAAAGTGACAAGTGTACTACTACGGAAGGTGGTGTACAAGGCGTTGAAAATAAACATTTTGGAAGCAAAGGGTTTAACGTTACATACAAGTATATATTTAAAGAACATTATTGGAATTCCGCAATAGTTGCAGATACTATTTATGCAAAATCAGCTTGCATTTGAACACATTTTATTTCCAATAAATTTTATTCAAGTACCTAAGGATATTATCTGCCATATTTAATATTCTCGTTTAGTTAAAAGGTCCATTTTTAAATAAATTTAATATCAAATTTGTCCCTCAAGTTTGTATTATGCTCCTAAATAATAACCTGAAGTAGATCGTTTTATGTTATGAGTTGATATTGTATAGAGATTTCAAAAGTATAGATTTATATTTAAAAAAAAACAAATATGTTCAACTTATCAAGTTGACTATCAGTCGGAGAAGATAGGAGAAAAAAACAGAATAAATTTATTCTCACGAGAAATAAGCTATTTTTGGTCATATTATTATCTTATAATTTAAAGGAAAGTGGCAACATTGCAAACAGCACACAGAGACCTAACTACTCTCAATGCAATGCACTCTCGCCCGCTGCTCTTTTCAGCTTCATGTCTTTTTGTTTTGGTAGCAGCTTCTGGAGATCCACTGCACAGTGGCATACTGTCATAGTATTATCATCATCATTTAGATGCAACATCGCGACATCATCACCACTAACCCAGATTGGGTGAGCCGCCTCGAGAAGATATATAATAGTGTATGACGACCGAGAACGTCATAATATTGACGCTGCACGAATCCAGCAGTTCAAATAATCTACCTACTCCTACCGAAGCACTTTTACTTCTCTTATCTGCATTATCTCAATGTCATTGGGTAGGTAATCTTATTTTATATGCAACGTCTGGTGGTTAGATTTATTTTTAGGGTTTCGTACATACCATGACGGAACTATTATAAGATCAATCTAGTGTCTATATGTCTGCCCTTCTGTCATATTTTCTCCGAATTTACATAACGATGAAAGTTGAATTTTTGTTATGATGCAGATTTAGCTGACGGCAACACTGACGTATAATGTACCTAATTTAACATATTTTAATGCTGAAGGTTGATTTTGTGGAGAAAATTATAAAATTAAAAAAAAATACTCATATTCCTAATATGAAATGCTTAGAAGTTTAAGGAAAATACAAAAAAAATTACTACTCTTTTTTTCCTCAGCGAAAATTCTGGAAGGAGGTATCTAATAAATAAGCAGACGTGGAACATCTCTATTGGAAGATCAATACAATATTATTAGTAATAGTTTTTTACCAATGATCCAAACGGAGGACGTAGGAAGTACAGAATTCGACTGTCTGCATGTTTTTTTGTAAACGTTCTCCGATTTTCATGATTCTCTTTTGATACGAAGAGGACTATTGACCATTGGAATTTTAGTTGGATTGAAAACTTTTGGCACCAACTTCAAAAGTACCAGAACCACTAGAATTAATATCATTTTGTATACAATTCGAATGTATGCCTTTTTTTGGTTTGTTCGCGTTGAGTTTTGATTCATTTGAAAGAGGAGACTTGAAAAATGGTCCCATATTCATAAAAACTTGAATCCAAAATCTCCTTTCCTACGAATTAAAGATAAGAAAATATCCCGAAACGTTTAAATTGTTTTTTTTTAAAAAAACCTTCTGTTTTCTAGTTTCAGCAAGTTTAAAATTTGATATCTGTGTATTTTCGCTATGTGGAAGGGGCAATTTCTCTAGAAAATAAAAAATCCAAGTATGACTCATTAAAGACCTAATTATTTCTAACAACATTTACTTTGAACATTTTTTCCATAGAGTTACGGTTTTCGAGTGGTTAAGTCTGAAATATCTGTAGGTATAATAAGTATTTCCGCTGCGATTTTTTGAGATCTCCAAATAATACTCGTAACAAATACAATCAATGAATATACATGGGTAATGGTATAAGTGAACGTTCAATTTTCGTCACTAATGTTACACTCAAAAGTGTGAAATATATATTTAAAAAAAATGGACCGACGTTATTCGTTGTTGCACTGAAAAATACAAAATAATATTAATTCTATCTACAGATTTCAGTCTAAGTGCAACTGCAAAACTTCAAAAATACCAGCACCAACCAACACAATTTTTAGTTAAAATACTTTAAAATATGAAAACTGCTTCCGAGCCAAGGTCCATCTACAAATCTATTATTTTTAAAGTATAGCTGTTAAAAATGAATTGAAAATGAAATAAAATGAAGATAATGTTGGGTACAAAAAAATATTTATTTCATTCATAGCTAAATTAACAAATTGTAACTGTACCTATTATTCATGAATATTGGTTGACCGGTTTTTTAATACGCCACAAGATTTAATTAAAATCAGCATATTTGGCAACACCGTATATCACGACAATCTAATATTATTTGCACATCTCTCGAGATCAACTATAATTTAGTTATTCCCTCTTGTTAACACAGGCCGAATATAAACGGAAAGTCAACTCGAAATTCTCACTAGGTTTGCAGGATTGTAGGATTGCAGAATGCGCTGATTTTTTGTTCTCGCTCTCTGTCTTCCATTTCTTTGTTTTCAAGGCCATTCACCTTCTCACGTGCTTGAAGTGAAGCCGTCGAGTTGCTCCACTAGCTATATAGAGCTAGACGATTCTCAGATTAGCTCTCTTCTATGGAATAGCTAACAAGAAATGAAATTGATTCGATCAGAATCCGATGAGGAACGTGAGTGAACCATCCTTGTGTGTGGATCTTCTTATCTATTCAGAATGTAATAAAGGAAATGATAGATTTCTTGTTGAATACGAATGAAGCTATACTAGGATGAAAATTTACCTCCCTTGGAGTTTTTTTTATTTCAACAAAAAAGTGTAGTAAACATTATGATTTCATTTAATTGCTCATTAAAGTACTTTTAATTTTTTTACAAATGACGTCCTCAATTTTTTGTTCCAGTGGTTTTTACGGCCCTTTATGATATATTCATTTAGGTAAAGATAAAAAAAAAATAAAATCAAAAAAATATGATGAAATCTAGTTCATTTATCTCATAAAATAATTTCTGAAGAAAATAAAAGAAAATATGTGATCTGAAAAAAATGTAGTTTTGATATGTCATGGTAGAGATAATTTAATGACAGTTTTTAAGTATAGGGCTTTTTTTATCAATATTTCTTTTTGTTTTGAAAATATCCACATAATTGGTGAATTTAGATAGAAGAGGCCTAAAATAACATAGAACGTAATATTGGAATATTGGTTAGTTTTATATTTCAATCAAAATTGAATATCGCATATCTGACATATATGACATCGCCCGAATAATTCAATGAATATGTTTGATAGGGTTTACTAGACTTTTTTCTAGAAATAGAAAAACAAGGGTGCTAATATTAAACCTAATCACGTTGTAAATAAATCTGAAACACTGGATTTTACTCTTGCCCCAAAATTAAAGTTCTCTGTGTAATACAACTGCGATTTATTTTGTATTTATATTAATCGTTAGATAAATTTCCATTGAACTAGCAACTCTCTTTATAATTAACCAGGGGAACTCAACATAAAATATACCTATAACAGAAAATAAAAATCAATTTAATATCATATTTTAAGAGAATCCGTTCGAAGCAGAGTTATGACTATTTGAAGTTGATTTGAAATAACAATTAACTCATTAAATTGAGAGTAAACTTTGCAGAGAATTTTTCTAATGGATCAAAGTATCTGTACCCTATATTTTTTTTACTTGTATAGAAAATAATTTATTATAGATACAAATATAAAAAACATCATTAAAATCATCCCTTATTCCCTTATTCTTATTAAAAGCATAAATGTTAATTTGCTAATCCCTAAATTGAGAAATAATTAAGTTCTCCATACAAATTCTTATCCCCAATTTCAAGTCCTTAATGGCGACAAAAGCCAACACTCCTCCTTCCTCAAATATGGTTCGATAAATGGATATTTTTTGACAAAAAACCTTTCGTCCTTGGACTATGCACGCCACTGCAGTCCGTCGCTTCTGCAACATTACAATTATTCGCCTTGGACTGTTTACATAAAACAGTGCTAACGTTTAAACGTTGTTTACGTGCCGATCAGTACCGATTATCACGTGACTGAGTCACCGGACGTTGCCGGACTGTCGCCTCCTGTCCTGTCTTTCCTATCCCATTTATATCCCACTGTTCACTATCTCGTCGTTAAATATAATATGTAGGTAGGTACCTATGGTTCTGACGCGACGGTGGTATGACTCTGGTGACAAGGCACAACCAACGGCGCAGGTACTTACCTACCAATAATGGTGGTACCGCACCAGCTATCGGAAATGATTATGCGACTGTGTCGGTGTTTGATGAAGATTGATTTGTTAGTACAGGTGATAGTCACTGGAATTTTAAATGTTGCCAAATATACTTCGCGAATAACAGACTTATCAACTGCCCAGTAGGAAGATATTGTAAGGAGCTCAATAATTAAAAATTCTTATTTTGTTATATCGTCATGTTTCAAGGTCTCTTGAATCAGACAAAATGGTTTTTGAGGTGAATCTTCCTTTCAGATACCTAGAATTGATATCGACATGGAACTGGTTTCATTTGCTGCGTAATTATATGCGATACAAAAAAAGTCATCCGAAGTAGGCTATTGCTATTGCTGGGTTTCTAAGCATGTCTTTGCAGTCTTGACTGTGGGTTGTTCAATAAAATATTTCTGCTTCAATAAGTGACAAGTGATGTTTCATATGGAATTTCATATGATTTAAGTAAAGAAATGTGAAAATATGTTTCCGTATTTACAAGGCACACTTCGAATGATTATTTTATTGGATCACTCGATACTAGTTTAGTAGACTTTCAAGAAATTTCCTCAGGTTTTTGTTAATTGAAGCTTTCGCCGAGTTTCCAAAGTGAGATTCTGAAATATCGTCCAGTTCTTTAATGCATCTAATAGTTTGATAAAGACGGCCGTCTAAACTTCGTTCTTTATTTCCATGATTTCCAGTTCCAATATTGTTGAAAGTATTTATAGCTGAGTATGTAGAGGTATTGGCCTACCATACAATAAACCCGGGTTCAACTCTCGGTAAAACCGGGATTTTTGCTGTAACTACGCTGTCCAGTTCTTTGGAAGTCAAGTTAAGCCATTGGTCCCGGCTACATAAATAGTCGTTGGATCATTTAAGATATACTTGTCCGGCCTAAAATCTCTGAAATACAGATCTTGGCCAGAAGGTTGGTGGTGATTTTTTCCTAATATCTTCGTTACTCGAATTTTTTGAGTACTAAAAGATTTTGGTTCACCCCTTCTCAGTAGGTAGGTACTACAAGATTTTCATGTTTATATTGTAAGGATCCAAATCATCATTTTTGATATATATTCCTTTGTCACAGCGACCCAATGTGCGTTTCTGGGGTTTCTTATATGTAAAAACTTCATGTCACACTTGTTCCCAGTTTTTTTCCAATCCTCTACATCCAAGATAAAATTCTTGAAATATCTTAAAGTTTCCTTCAATTTATATCCCTTTGACAGCATTTTTTTTTGAAAACCTAACCAGTTGGAAACATGTTCATAGAAAATAGTTCTGCAGGCTTCGAGGAACATTAATTGGTTTATAATTTCCTCCATTATACATTGAGACACATACAAAAAAGTAGCCTCCAGTTCAGTATCTCAGCAAAGAACCAGGACAGTATTTGATGTTAACGAGCAAGAAAGTTTAAGTTTTTTTAAAGTGTATCTATTGATCATATACCATTTTTAACCGGAAACTTGACGAATATACCTTCTTATATGCAATCAATGGCATTTGAATAAAGTAAATGATAAATGATTGAATATGCTCTATTATATGTAGTCCAAATTCCTAGATAATGGAACATTCTCAAGATGCTTCTTTGAGCACGTTATTTCTATAAATAATAAGTGAAAATCTATATATAAAATCCTGACAAACGCATCATGTGAAAAAACAAAGAATTGAAAGCTAAAGGAAAAACTATACATATATGCCTTGCCTGTCAATCAAACACACATTTTCCGCCCACCTCCCCTACTATAATTAGTTATTCCACAGGTAATACAACGATGTGACGTATCCATGTACACCACGGAGCGCACTTTACTCCAATAGTTCTCAGCTTATGTAGTAGTATATGATGATATATTTTCAACCGTCTCGCTCAAACTCACGCACAAGTCAAGCCTAGCCGTGTTTGTGTTCTGTTAAGCCGGCATTCAGTTGTTCAACGATCGCGTGCGCGCATCTATAACTTAAGTTGTCATAATTTTTTCTAGTCTTACCCGGAGCTGTATTGCGTCTGTCAACTATTTTTTTTATTCACCTACTATTTGTCCGTTGCTAGTTTTCCGCGTAGTAGGTACCCACCAGTACAGCTTCCTGTTTTACCTATGAGTTTTGTCGTGTTTTTGTGTTGAGGAAATGAAGAATAAATGCGTTTTGTGAAGTGCCCCATTTCGGCGGGAAATAATTAGTGTATGTGTATATGAGTTTTTCCACAATACTAAGGAAAAGTTTTGAGAAATCTGGCAGAAGGTGGAGAGATGAAGACGCGTGCGACGTCCAAGAACGGCGTCGTAGCCAATGGTGCTTCACCATATCCAATGATTAGTTCCTCGTATTGGCAACCGGCACCGATACCAAGTCCATATTTGATTCCAGGTACTTGATTAATTTATAAAGTTGACATTTATTTACTTTACATCAACTTATACATGTAAACATATATGCAATTATTATAAGGCACAACAAGTGTTCAATGTCAAATCAATGCACGCAAAATATTTCTTTCAAATAAAAGGACTGATTGAAAAAATCAAAATAATGTTAAAGTAAAAGTCTAGTTAAGCGGCTTTTGCAATAAAAGCCCTAACAAATCAAATGTTCGCAAAACTAGATGTATGTAAGCATAACTTTTGATAAAGTTGAGGCGGAAGACGCTATTTTTAATGATTTGTTAATAAAAAAATGGGAAAAATGGTGTTCTTAGGACTTACGACTTTTACCTGGAATTTTCGATTTGGAAGTATCTGATCAATTAGAAATAGTAGGTATATAATTATCCATGCATTCTTTTAAAAGATAACATCCCTCAAAATTAGCAAAAACCTGCGTGAAAATACTAAAGATATGTTCGCGAAAAAGTGAGGTTCTACGAATTGACATGTGCAATATAAGTTTAGCAGCATTAGATTATATTATGAATTCCATTTCCAAGACAATATCTTCTGGTAACTAAACCAATCACTGAATTCATATTTTTGAAATTCTGAAGACAAAGATCGTCAGCTTCGTCATCAAAAGTTGCCATAATATCTCTAAAGCAAGTACATATAAGAGAAAATAAATTATATTTAATATTTTAAAAAAATTCCAGTATCGGAAACGTGATATTCGCGAACTTATATTTACTATTTTTACGCATATTTTTGTTAATTTTGAAGGATGTTAGTGTTTAATAGTATGCAATGATGAAGGATTATACTATTTGGGATTGAAAGTTACTTCCAAATTGAAAATTCCAGTTAAAAGAAAATATTCTTTCAAATGGATTATAGTTAGTTATAATCTTTATCGATGAATCATTTGATTAATTAAATTTTATTTTGAACTTGTCAGCATAGTAAAACATTAACAAAGATTGTGTAAATAAATTGCAATTGACTGCATAATTTTAATGCTCCACCTACTCGAAGAATATCTTGACTCATTAATTATTACATTTATGGAAATTGTGTAATCCTTTTGTATCATCCCTGGAAATGAATAGTGATACATTTTGCATGCTCATTGATTTAAAATAATTAATCGAACTGATTATGATTCAATGGGATCATGTCATTTTCAATTATTTAGTTTTTTTGCTTATCATTTCATTTATACATATTATTAAATAAATATAACTCCATACACGTGTTTATGTGGAAAATCCTATTAGGTCAATTTCAACATGGTTGATCAATTGTTTTATTCAACAATGTTGTTATAAATTGTATTTCTCATTGGAGAAATTTAAATGAATAATTATTAAAATATTGTCAGCTAATTGAAATGCTTTGATACTAAATTGAGGATTTTATTACTACGATTCTGTATTTTCTATGTATCTAAATATAAAAACCTGCTTTTCCTGCATCACATTCAAAATTTTCTCCATGCTCATCTTCACTGAACAAATACCCAGTGCATATTATCTTTAGTAGTGAACATAATTACTTGTTTATACTTCAGTGTTATTCTATCGAATCCATCTTGAATGGTTTCATCTGTCAAAAATAGATATAACAACTAACAGTTTCACCCCTAAATAAGCTTCTGCTCTCTACAGTAAGGGTACGGATATAGTGCACCCGCTTCCACTACCGCTCCCTTGTCGCGTTTAATTTGGTAGCAGAAGCGGGCGCACTATAACCCTACCCTAACTTGGAAGTCACACAAGAAAACTGTTCTTCAACCTTTGAACAAATTCGTACAAGTATCACAAGTTTATAGTGGAATTATCTATCAATAAAGTTTGCGGTGGTCACAAAATTTTCATCAACTTAGAATGTACCTCTTTACGATAACAAGCTTTTGAGAAAAAGTAATGGAACTAGCTGTTATCAGATGTAAAATTGACATTTTCAATGTTCAAACATGTCAGTCTTTGAGAAATTCAACAAATTTCAAGTTACAAAATAGTTTGATTATCACATTGTGTGAAACCTGATTTCAGACGGCGGACGTGACCAACCTTTTAGCCCATTCTAACTTCATTTTCACGTAAAATTGTGATGTTTTATCTCATGCATTCAAATGCGTTATGATGACATTCAAATGATTCTATGGTTTTCCTTTTTTTGTCTGAATGTATACCTCGTCAGGCAAATAATAAAAAAAATGGACCGATATTATTAGTTGGTGCACTGAAAAATACAAAATAATATTAATTCTATTGTTTCTGGGGCATTTCAAGTTATGCAGTTGCAGTTTGATTGAAAACTTTTGGCACCAAAAAATATTTATTTCACACTTTTAAGTGTAACATTACTCACGAAAATCGTTGAACGTTCACTTATACCATTGTGTATACCCATGTATATAATATATATTCTTCGCTTGTACTTGTTACGGGTATTCTTGAGAGATCTCAGAACATTGCGGCGGAAATACTATGTACACATATTCAGACTTAACCACTGCTATAACTCTATGGAAAAAAAACTTCAATGTAAATGTTGTAACAAATAGTCTGTTCTTTAATTTAGCATCTCCAATTTTCGAAATAAACTGCCCCTTCCACATAGCGAAAATACACATATTTGAAATTTTAACAGCGCTGAAACTCGAAAACCGTAGCTCTTTTAAAAAATGCTCAATTTAAACGTTTCCGGATATTTTCTTATCTTTAATTCTGCCGTATCAGATTTTCGATTTTCGAGAAAAATTACCCCTTCCATCACATTCGAGGGCTGTTTTCGGAGGGAAAGTGATTTCGTATTTGTGTTTTTATGAATATGGGACCATTTCTCATGTCAAAATCAGAGCCCGTTTACTTATATACAGCGCGCATACAAACCAAAAAAAGCACAGAGTCGAATTGGTTCAATTTTGTCAAAAATTGCAATCGATTTTAAACTGATTCGAGCTCGAGACTTGAAAATTTAAATATAGAGCCCAGAGTCATAAGGTATTAACGAGGATAGAAAGCAGATAGTAAATATTTAAATGAATAAATTATATTGTACCACCATATTCATAAAATAGACTGAAAACTATGAAGCATAAAATGAGTTTTAAAGGAAAAACTTGGAGCGCGTCCGCTTCCGTTCCATATACTTAGATATTATATATTCATACACATCTTTAAGACTTATAATTAAGTAATTATTTTATATCAAGTATGAACATTGTCGTGTCTCTTGTCTGCCTGAATTTTTCTGCCAAACACCTTAATGAGCACTCAATGAGTTAGCCAAATTGACTCAAGAATCTCATTAAGCTTTTTGCTAAGTATATTGAGAAATATTGTTCTCCATTTGTTTGACGTGTTTATTAACATCAGCTACTTACTTACTTTTACCTTGTACTATTTCTGGCATTGCTGTTTAGTTAGTTAGTTGTTAGTTTTATATATTGTATAAGAAATATATTTATGTATCTACAACGACAAACGTATAGCATGTTAATGGTTTTGGTAAATGTTGATAAACTGGTACCTAATTGTTGTAATGTTCTTTTTTTATTTCTGTTCAAACTTAAATGCTGCAACGTTTAGTAGGTATAGACGAAACATTCTTGTTGTTATGTCATATGAATTTAATTATAGGTATCTATGGGTACAGTTTATTTGAATTTCAATTTTACATTCTTATTGTGAGAGACAATTTTTTGAAAGCTAGTTAAGTTTCATTGCAATTGCATCCACAAAGTATTTATTTACATGTCCTAGGAAGGTGTAATTCAGTTTTGTTTCTTATTGAAAATATTTATTGCGATCATTTTTTGCAAAGCAATGAATTTTCAAACGAATTTTCTCAAAAAATATTTGAAATAAGTTGAATTGATGGATAATAACAAGGATTTCATAATTTCAGAATTATCAGCAAAAAATATAAAACAGACAGAATCTTATAAGGCTTATCAACTTTTGAATTTTTTGTGAAAAAATTGACAGACCTCCAAAGAGACAAGGTATACAATTCGACGTTTTGTCTCTTCTTCGCGATTTTTGACCGACTTCAAAAAAGGAGAAGGTATACAATTCGGTTGTACGTTTGCTTTTTGATGTATGTCTGTTCGCGCATTTTGCTTAGTAAACTTACTCCGATTTAGATGATTTTTGTTTCATTTGAAAGAGGAAAGCTGAGAAATGGTCCTGTATTTAGAGAAACTCAAATCCTATATTAAAGATGAGACCATATCCGGAAAAGTTTCGATTAAACATTTTTTTCAAAAGAGTTACAGTTCTCGATTACAGCAATGGTAAAGTCTGAAATATGTGATATGTGTATTTCCGCTATGTGGTGCAATTTTTTAAAAAAATTGAGAATATGAGATGGCCAAATTGAAGAAGAGATTATATGTAGCCACTTTTAAATTGAACATTTTTTCAAAAGAGTTACGGTTTTTGAGTTACGGCAGAAAAGTCTGAAATGGGTGTGTATATCTGCGTCGCGATGTTTTGAGATATCTGAATAATAACAAGTACCTATATCCTTAGCGTATACAAGGGTAATAGGATAAGTACTATCTTCTTTCGTATGGTAGTGAATTATTAAAAAAAATGGACCTACTTTATTAGCTGATGCACTATTAATACAAAATAATATTAATTCTATTGGTGCTGGTACTTTTGGAGTTGGTGCCTACAACAAAAAATTCCAACGGCACAACTTCAAAATTACCAGCACCAATAGAATTAATATTATTTCGAATTTTCCAGTCACCAACTAAAAAAGTCGGTCCAATTTAAATTATTTATGATACTTATTTTTTTATTTGAAAGAGGAGAGCTGAGAGTTGGTCCTGTCGAAGAAAAAAATTTAAATCCAGCATTTCCATCTCTTCGAAAAATTGTTTTTTTTTTCGAAAATAGAGCGATTTCTATTAGTTACTGCACTGAAAAATTATATTAATTCAGTTGGTGCTGGTACATCTGATGTTCAATTTTTGTCGTCACAGATTTTCCAAAAAAAAAAACTACTTCCGGCAGCCTACAATTGAGTAGCTTACCTCCTTCGAAGTTGAACAAAAAGCTGCCGAAATTTTTAATAAATCGAATTTTTTTAGTCATTGTCTGGTCAAGATTATTTTCTAACTGAAATAGAAAAAGGAAATCATCCGAGTCTAGAAATTTATATATTTAATGAATTTACAATTTTCACTTTATGACTGTAGTATTGAACCCTTTTGTATGATTGATAGTTTTCACCTAATTTTAAACTTAGATCTTCTGGGAAATATACAATTTGAATCTCGAGGGTCACTCCCATACAGCTGGTTAGCTTTGTTATTACCACAAGGGTACATGATAATTCTAGATTCTAGAGAACTAGGAATCTGACGAGGAATCTGAATAAGAACACGTCGTCGTTGAATGCGCATACATTTGTTATTCTAATAACTTTCTGTCAATGGTAGTTGTTGGACAAATGATATGCAGATATGTATATATATATAGTAAACTGGAATGTATGAAAGAATCGATTAGTGATGACAATTTAACAAGTTTTTAAAGCATTAACGTCGTTTATCGTCGCTAAAATTGTTATTAATGAGGATAATATATTTATATAACCTTTGGTTGTATGTGCAATGGTCACGGTCGTTGAATTCAAATACGCTAGAAGTTGAGTATTCGATAAAATACGAAATACGCAAGTAATTGAATTTTCATGTAAAATTATTGATTGTTGTGTTTTTTCTTTTTTGATTATTGTTAATTATCTTCGTAAATGTATGTAGGAACTTATTGTTATTGAATGTTATTATAATGAGCGCATAATGTTTATTATAATACAAATGAAATAAAGAACAAAGTTTTATAGGTATATATTGTAAATATAATTGATTAGTCTTTATTTATTTTATTCAATTCAATAGCCTCTTCGCAAATTTCAAATATTTATTAACTCTCTTTGCGTCTAACAATATTAGATCTACGAAGTCTTGAAGCAGGAGATGCAATTCTCCATTCAAATCTTTGAAATTTCATAGGCAAACCATAAGAAAAATACGACTCTGCACAGGTACCTAGTTTTGCACAATGAGCCCCTATCGCTTAAAAACAGGCATCAATAATTGCAATTTTTTTGAATTCCGTCACTCATCGGCGGTGATGCAGTAATACCTCATAGATTTTATCTGTTTGTATTATTGTTGCCATATTCAATTTCTAATGACAGTAAACACAACCTACTATTGTAAAAAAAAGTATATTAAATGAAGATTTCCACAAATCTTCGATGTTATTTTGTCTCAAAATGTTACTTTCCAACCGCTACTCTAAGTAGCGTCGTAAGGAGAGTATTGTAATCATGTAAAACGTTCTGTCGCCTGTTTTCAAGAGATGTTTACCTTTCAGAGTCCAAAAACATATTTTCAGTCATTGGTTTGTCTATCCGTATCCTGCTCGTACTGTGAAGACTGTGGCGCGAAAACGGCTGTTATTATTTCAAATAAACGTGTCTAAAACGTTCCGTTTAAAGCCCTTTGTCACCTGCTGCTATAACGCGTATCTCTAACAGAGCTGGAAAAAAATCGGCTCTAAAAAAATAATATGAATAAAATGAAGACTAATTATCAAATGACACACTAAAATAACTCTTCGTAAATTGTTTCCGCATTTCGAAATTGTTACAGATGTCAAAATATGTCAGCAGTGCATTATTATGACAGCGGCTCGTACACCAATGTTATGCTGTTATGCTATTACTTAACATATAGTTTGTTATTAATATATTGACATTGACATTAAATTATGTTTTGATTTGAACGTATTTTCTTCTGGATGTTACGAGTTTGAAAAGAAAACTACACCTTTTCATTCAATTTTTAAAAGTTACCCCCCACCCCCAAAAGGTGGTGAGAGGTACAAAATCACCGATGCTTCCAAATTGTGCCCCCCAACCTCACGTTGCATCACTTCAAATTTCATTCTTTTTGAATCAGCAGTTTTCTAGACATTACCTTGTAATACTTTAAAAGGACCACCCGATATATTAATTTTAGATGTCCGCTCCCCAGCTCTATATAAATTTTAACTATACTAAATCACATATTCGTCCTTGAACGCAATATGCTTAGAAAAGGGGGGCAAAGTATTCTATTATATATAAAAAAACATCCAAACGAGTCTGTTCAAGTAGTTTTAACACATTATAAACCGATTTCAAAAAAGGAGGAGGTATACAAACATACGGTTGTATGTTTGCTTTTTATGTATGGCTTTTTGCTCGTTTTGCAAAGTGAACGTGCTCCGATTTGGATGTTTTTCAAAATTAAATATTCAACGCCGTATCCACCAAATGGTAATTAGCGACGGAAACAGTATTTTTATGGTATGGGTTAAAATATTTCTTGAAGAAATACAATACAATAAATTATAGCTTATAGCAGATAGTCGATTAGGTTTTGAATTTCACACGTTTGGCAAAATATTGTTGAAATGTCTTGTAGGATGTTCTGTGTTCGTCTCAAGCAACCAAATAATGGACAGTCCACTAAGGAATGTTTCACACTGCGATGTGTGTTGCAGTGTTCGCACATTGGGTTGGTGCTATTTTTAATGAGATTGGTGCGCCTAGTATGACCAAGTCGAAGGCGGGTAATAATCACTGGGATACGTCTATTATTTGATTTTGGTATAATTTGTTTAATATCTGCTTTGATTGTTCTTAATTTTGATGAAGACCTTTGCCATTCACTCTGCCATTAATCCATGAGAGTCCGTTTAAAGTAGGCTTTCACATCCGATGATGAACACACTGTATGGATGATTCGACGTTCTCTTTAGTTACTGCTTCACGTGCACTTTTATCTGCCTCTTTGTTTCCCTTGATACCAATATGTAAAGGTATCCAAATCTTCTTCTTCTTGTTCTTCTTTTTTCTGTTACTACTGATACCATTCTGGTATCCTTATAGCTCATCTTTTTTTTTAAAATACTTCAGATATTACTGATATTGATTGCTCTTTTTTTTTAACGAGCAGTAGGAAAAAGGGTTTGCTCTTTTTTTATTTAGCGAGCTGAGTTATAGTCTTGTTTGTAATAAATGGTATTTTATTTTAATATGTCCGTAGGTCTTCTTATTTTGTGTTTGCCATTTACTTGTAAGTTCATTGTATTTTTCAGATCGTCATGTGGGTGTGTATCTACTCGTTTGCGTATGTCTGTCACAAGTTTGGTAATTAATTCATGTATGGTTTCTATTTTCAAGTCTTCGTGTATGTGTTTGTTAGTCATATACCAAGGAGAACCACTAAGTTTCCTCAGTATCTTGTTTTGAAAAACTTGAATTTTTTTAACGTGTGCTGACTGACCCCAGGCACAGCAAGCATACGTAAGACAGGGCCTAATAATGGTGGTGTAAGTTTTTAATTTATTTTTCAAATTAAGTCTGCTATTGTAGTTGAGCAGCGGGTTCAACCGATTAACTTTAATTTTGGTTTGAAAAATTGTATTATTGATGTGGTTACTAAAATTTAGCCTTTGGTCTAAAATTATGCCCAAATATTTGACTTCTTTGCGCCATTCAACTTCAGAATTTTTAATTGTTAATTTTGATTTTGAAGTTTTATATTTGTTAGTGAATTGTATTGTCTGTGTTTTTTCCGGGTTGATTGCAATTTTCCATCTATCAAAATAGTTTGATAGTTGGTCAGCTGCTTTTTGTGCTTCGGCAATGCTATATTTGCTGTTTTTGTTCTTTGTGATTATGGCCGTATCGTCAGCGAAAAGGTACAATTCTGCTTTACGTAATTTTGGTATATCAGCTGTGAATACATTATAAAGATGTGGAGAAAGTACCGCCCCTTGTGGTACTCCAGCTTTTATTGGTCTAGATGTTGATAAAATTTTGTTGTAACTAATTTGGAAGGAACGGTCTGATAGGAAAGATTGAATAATTTTGACTAAATGAGTTGGGTAATTAAAGTTTAACATTTTATATACCAATGCATCATGCCAAACTTTGTCAAATGCCGTCTTAATGTCAAGAAATACTGCAGTCACTATTTGTTTGTTTATTATGTCAGTTGATGTTTTTTCAACGAAGCGGAGGAGTTGTAGATCTGTGGAGTGTCTGTCTTTAAAACCATATTGTTCATGTGGTATAACATTCAGTAGTAAGTCTTGTTCTTTAAGTCTAGTGAGTATTGTCCGTTCTAGTATTTTTCCTAAATTTGAAAGAAGGCTAATCGGTCGATAATTTTGTGGGAAAAGAGGATCTTTTCCCGGTTTTTGTAAAACTATTATATGAGCATGTTTCCACCTGATCGGAAAGTATGTCAGCCGGAAGCATGAATTAAATAGCTTTACAAGTCTGTCTACGTATTTGTGTGGTAGTTCCTTTAGTAGTTTGTTCTTAATTTTGTCATGGCCGGGTGCCTTGGAAATACTAAGAGCACTAATAATTTGTTCTATTTCGTCATTTGTTGTGGGTCTGTAGGTATTGTCAGGTATTGTGTTTCTATTAAGAGAGTTTATTTTTTGAATAATGTCATTGTATAGTTGTTGGTCATTTACTGTCGTCCTGTTCAATGTGAATTGTTCTTCTATCGTGTCAGCAAAAGCTTCTGCTTTGTCATCATTTTTGTATGCAAGTCCATTCATTCCATGTATAGGCCTGTTAGTTTGGAAGTTGTCTTTTTTTAATGCTTTAATAAGTTTGTAATAGCTTCTCTGGTGATATGGGTCATTCAGTGTGTCTATGTAGTTGTCCCATTGTTCGTTTCTAAATTTTATAATCATTTTTTTAATTTGATTATTCAATTTAGTGGCTTGTTTTTTATGTCTAGGATCTCCTGTATCGTTCGCTAAATGTCTGTATTTGTTCTTCAGTCTAATTTTGTCCTTAATGTATTTCGGAAAGCCGTCAATTGATTTTTTAGTTTTTAATAGTCTGGTGCTGTTATTAAGTGCATTGTCTATGTCAGTCTCTATTTGATTGATTTCTTGATCAATGTTGTCTGTAGAGTTTAGTTCTTTTTCATTGTAGTCTGTGTTTTGTAGAATATTGTGGAATAATTGCCAGTTCGTTATTTTTGAACTCTTGTTTGTTGGTAAAACGGCATCACTTAAAGAGAGATGTACCGGATTATGGTCAGATGTGGTGTCTATGTTTGTGTAGATGTCACAGTATTTGTCTATATTTTTTATTATAAATATGTCAATGATGTCATTGATGCCCTTGGTACTGTTTAACGTCGGAGTATCAGGTCCTAGTATATGTATTTTATCATGTTTTTGTCCGTATTTATAAAGAGCAGTGCCTTTTTTGTTTTTATGTCTAGAGTTCCATTCTTGGTGCTTGGCGTTAAGATCGCCACCAATAATGGTTCGTACGTCATCTCTTAGTATCTCATCGAGTTCTTGGTCTATTATATTTTTTGTAGGTGGTATGTACATTGAACCTATTCGTATTGTCTGTCCATCGTGTAATTTTGTCTCTATAGCTATTAGCTCTATGTTCTCTGTTGATTTATCTGGCGTAATGTCATGTTGTATATTACTTTTAATAAGTATTGCAACTCCTCCACCGCGTCCTGTTTTTCTGTCACGTCTGTGTATAGTGTAATTTGGAATTTTAAAATTTATTTGTGCTTTCAAAAAAGTCTCTTGTATCAGTAGTATGTCAGGGTTGTGTTCGTTTATGTAGTTTATTGTTTCCGTTTTTTTGTTTACAATAGAATTTGCATTCCATGTAATAATGTTTAATTTTTTAATAATGGTCTTGTTTGACATTAAATTTGGAAGCCAATTTTTGCGGCAAGTCTTGTCATCATACCATATAACTGTTTCATTTCAGTTATTAGTTCTAGGTTGTTAGTTTCAGTTTGTTTCGTCTTGTTTGTTTGTATGAGTTCCGTCATGTTAGCGTTGTTGGTCAATTTGGCATATGATACATTGGGGTCTACTTTGTTATAAATTTTTGCCTTAGGGGCATGTTTACAGCCAGTAAAATTAGCTGGATGTGCACCATGACAATGGTAACATTTGGGCGGTAGTTTCGGATCTTTTGAGCACTCATAGCTAAAATGTGTACCTCCGCATTTGAGACAGTTTGGGTCTAACGTACAGTTAGATTGCGTATGGCCATAATTTTGACAGCGATAACATTGACTAACACGAGCCTTAGCATGCTGACTTTCAACTTTAATGCAAAGTCCGTGCAAATATTTAAGTTCGTATATATTTTTTTCATTTTTAGGTAATAATACCAAAACTAAAGGAATCGGTCGTTTATCTTTGCTCATCCTAGCAACTTTGACTGGACTAAAGCCTAAGTGTTTTAGTTCATAGTCGATATCTTCAGTCGAAATGTAGGTTGGTAGTCCCTTGAGGACTATTCTCAATTCTTTATTTTCAGGCAGATTATGCGAAAATACTTTCTGTCCTACTTTGTCAAAATACTTTCGCATATGCCTATAGTCCTCAGATGTGGAAGGGAAAATTACAATACCTTTACCGGAACTTGAAGCTTTTGTATAATTAATTTTGTTCTTTTTGAAATAAATAATAGCTTTGTCCCAGAAGGGCACATCTGTAAGTGTAATTGGAGGAACTTTGAGGTTCTCCCTGGGATTTGTAGTATTTATTGTCGGTATAGTTTGTCTTGGGTTATTGATTGTTTTGGGAATTTGCTGATTGATTGGTTCTGACTTGTCATTATTATTGAGTTCTTTATGGTTATTTATCTTGTTTATTACAATATTTGGAGTGTCAGTGGTTGTTTGATGAGCGTTGATCTTACTTTTTTTGTTACGTTTTTTCATTTGGGATCTTGAAATTTTGAAATGTGAATTTGGTTCTGACGGAAGGGGGGGAAAATCAACATCAGCAATATCATCCGCATCGCTCAATGAGCTATAACGGTTACTAACCTCGATCTGATTACTACTGTTTTCATCATCTGACGAGGAATATGGACGTTTTGTGGATTGGGGATTAACTTTTGACTTTTGATTAATTTTTCTTGTTTTGACAGCTACTTCTATAATTTTCTGTAGTTCGTTATCTTCAAGGCTGCTTATTATTTCGATCAGTTTTAGGATCAAGGGATTAACATTTAGGGCAGGATCAATGGTTGTTTCCATATCGTCATCCGTTGTGGGGATTCTCTCTTCCATAGTGCTGGAAGCACTAGCGCAGGGATTAAGTGTCTCTATCACTGTGTTCTAATATAACTATCTATTGATGAAGTGTCTATATCACAATTACATATGCATAAATGCACAACAGCTTGCTATATCTCTTAAAAATTGAATTTTCTTTGAGAGGAACAGCTTTTGACGCGAATGTCAGATTGCTGACATTTTGCTCGGTATCCAAATCAATTCTACCGATTTCTTATTCTTGTTTATGAGGTCCAGTAGATTTTTATCTTTTGTCCAATCGGATGATTTGTGTATATTTTCTGGATGATTTGGATGGAAGTCAGTTAAGATGACGAATTTATCTTTTCTTGTACGATTATTGTGTGAGCGCCTGGAATATTGCAAATAATTCAGCTGTATGTGTAGGTAATTCAGAGAGAAGAGAGTTTATACTGAAATATATTTGTGGTCCGATTTTGATGGTTTTCGATTCATTTGAAAGAGGAGACTTGAGAAATGGTCCCATATATAGAAAAACTCAAACCTCCTTCCCTTCAAAAACCGTGGAGGGGGCAATTTTTCTCAAAAATTTAAAATCTGAGACGGCAGAATTAAAGATACGACCAAATCCCGAATTAATAATATTATGTATTTTTCAGTTTACCAAGTCATAAAAAGTCGGCCCAATTTTCGGTTAAGCTCCAAGTGTGATCCAATATTGGTAATTATAATTATCTCATTCAATCTCATTCAACCAAGATCATTATTTTGTCGACATGGAACGACAATGGAATCCGTCACTGGAATTACGCACGAGCATGGAGCGTATATATACGTCTCGTTCTCTGGTATATAGGTACTTTCTGGAAGATCGTCTATGGTTATGTCGCAATTGTCAGACGTCAGGCGTTGTTGTTAATTTAAACTTTAATTTTGTGTTGTGGTAGACAAACAGTAATTTGTTATGGACTTGCTGTTGCTGGCAAACACATATATATATAAGTATAGTTAAAATCGAGAAAAGGATAGCAATAGTTGGTACTCATCGGTACGGTTTAAATCTTAAATGCCCAATAAAAACTATTTCTAATTTTTTTTCAAAAATTTCACTTGTTTTTCCGTTGCACTTATATGCCTCTGCCGAGATATTCATTTTAACAGTTAATGCAAGCAGTGCCGAATATAGTTAATTTAAAGTGATATTTACTTCTATGTTGAATCAACTTCAGAACAACTAATATTTGCTTATTGAGCAATATTATTTTCTCATTGACTATGAAGTTGACATAGCTGGTAATATATAAGTAATATGTATGTACTATATCATATATGCTTTCATCACTCAACAGTTTTACTGTTGGCTGTGACCCAATAGCCTCGATGTCAGCGTCAACGGATATGCCCGAATCTCTTCCTAATTCTATCATTAAAAAGACATTTGTCCTAGCGTATGCGCTGTCCCCATGAAAACTGGGTGATGTGTGTGTAGCAGGAGCAGCGGTACATGAAAAATAGCTTCCTTCATATTAAATATATATTCACTAGAATGGACGAAAAATATATGATTTAATTTTTATTATTACTATAAGAACGAGTATTTTAATGGAAAACTCTACATACATGTAATTATTCAATGACGCATAGCCTTCACGTAACTACTTAGGCACTTTTTGTGTTAGAAAATTGTATATCACAGAGAGTTTTTGATGTTTCTTATTCAAAAATATAATAATAATAATAACTAGTGAATTCCTACTAGTCAACATTCGATCGTAATTCATTAAATTTAAGTTTGAACATTATTGAGGTTCTTCTGTCAATGCTAATACCACAGAATAACTATGGTTATATATTCTGTGCTAATACCTCTATAATTATTGGGATATAATTTTAAAAAAATGCGACGGCCAAGAAGTGTTCAGCTGTAAAAATATTTTTTACAAAAAAATTGGACCGACGTTTTTAGTAGGTGCACTGAAAAGTACGAAATAGTATTAATTCTATTGGTGCTGGTACTTTTGCAGTTGTGTAGTTGCAGTTGGATTGATAACTTTTGGCACCAACTTCACAAGCACCAGCACCAATAGCATTTCGTACTATTCAGTGCACCAACTAATAACGTCGATCCAATTTTTTGTAAAAATATTTATTTTACACTTTTGAGTGTAATATTAGTCACGAAAATCGTTGAACGTTCACTAATACCAATATCCTATAACCCAGGTATAATCTTTGCCTGTCCTTGTTATTACTATTATTATGTCTCAGAACATTGCTGCGCAAATACGTAGAAGTATTTTAAATTTAAACATTTCTAAGGAAAACATGTTCATTATAAATGTAGTTACAAATACTATTGTCTATCATGTAGTGCCGACAAATTTTCAAGTTTTGAAAGAAATCGCCCTTTCCACATAGCAAAAATGCACATATTTGATTTTTTTTTCATTTTTGAATTTAACTTGCATCTTATTCAAAAACCGTAACTTTTTTGAAAAAATGTTCAATTTTTCCTGATATTGTCCTATCTTTAAATATTACCAACTGAGATTTTCGATTTTCGAGAAAATTTTAACCCGACACCCCCTTCGGGGCGATTTTCGGAGGGAAGGGACGCGTTTTTATGAATATTGGACCATTTCTCAAGCCTCCTCTTTCAATTGAATCAAAAATCATCAAAATCAGAGTACGATTACTAATAAAACTCGCGAACGAACCAAAAAAAAAGCAGACAGTCGAATTGTATACCTCCTCCGTTCGGGGTTCGTCGCTCAAAAATGGAAAATACACTAACCACTACGCCATCAAAATATTTTGAAAAGTTATTTGTTATATTGATAACTATAAACGACTAGTGTTCTTTAATTTATTTATTTTATTTAAAATATTTGTAATACGTACGTGTATGTATTGCTTTTAGCCTTTTGCACTTCTTCTTCACATATATAAACTATGTTAAATCACAAATTCCTCTGTGAACGCATTATGCTTGAAAATGGGTTTAAAGTATTCTCTTCAAGTGTTAATATGCAGTTAGATGAAAATCAGATAAAATAAGTTAACAACGTTGTGGAGTTTCTATCAAATATTGCTTTCGATTAAAAGTGACAAAGGTTCTTAACACAATCTAAAGACAAATTTCTCTAATTTGTATAAAGCGATTATTTTATAAATGTAAAATTTATTAATAGAGTTTGTCATTCATCTTCGCTATGGGCGTCTTATATAAAAAAAAAACTTGCATCAGTGACATTGTGACATGAACAAGCTGTTAGTATATTTTTTCATGCATGGGTAGCATTTTACATGTTTACAACAGACATTTTCTTTTCATACGTGAACCATTTGGTGATCATAGCTATGTGATAAGTAAACTAGAATTATATTTTCTTAGTGGAAAATTATAATTTTCATGAAATTTCTCGATCATTTTATACTTTGTTATAATCAACAGCAATAAATTAATAAAAATTGTAAATTGGATACAAATCGAGAATTATAAGCTATTTAAGCATGTCTCAATTTCAAAGTAAAGATGTGTGGCAAATACGGCAATGTGTCGAAATCGCACAAGACGGGCCCTGTACGATCGTACAAATACTGTCTACCTATTACGGCTCATGAGATAAAGCCCGCTGGCAGACGGACGGACGGACGGATAATACACAAAAAATAATAGGCAAAGACAACGCACATAAATGATAACTGGGCTTATGGCTGCTAAACTATAAAATAAACCAGAGAAGTATTAGACTCCTATAAATTTAAACAAGCAATTCAGTATCGATATAATTTTGTTTGATGTCCGACAAAGGGATTTACGAATTTTTGGATTAACGACGAGTTTGAAAAATCAGTTGTGAAAAATGCAAGCAAAACATAATCATTGATAGAAACCTCAACTATTTTTATAAAATTATTGCACCACCAAACGCACTTTGTAGCCTCAAACGTCAAGGTAGATAAAATCACGAATCTGATGTAACTAGGGTGAAATAATTTTTTTGTAAGTGAAAAATTAACCTCACTCTGGATATGAAAATTAGACAAATTACGGCGATCTTTAAATGAAAGAAGAAGTAAGAACGGCAATATCTGAAAAGACATATAAACTCAGCCTGGGATTTCAACTGAATCGAATCAATTTTAGCGCTATTTAAAAACATATAAGCATCACTATATTCTTAAATGTGTATAAGAACGCCAATCTTGAAGCTTATAACTTGATATAGGATATATACAACTTCTATAATCTTATTTGACTAGGTGGACAAGCATAGGCTGTGTACCCCCTGGGCCCTAGTCTCTCTAATTCGTGAATAGATGTTTGACTTTAGAACTAGAACAGATTCGCCGTGTCCAAAGCAAACATCTGCTAGCTAGCGCTAGCAATCCATTCAGCAGATTTTTTTGTCGGAATAAGTGACAGCTACCATAAACGCGAAATTAAACATAACCTACCTTTACCATACATTCGGAATTCCAAGATAATTGTCTGCTATTTGCTGTGGAATATTTAATATCTGCTTTTGCTAAGATTATCTTTCTTTTTTCTAAGAACTGACTTATCAAATTGTGGTATATAACTTTGATAATATAATATACACTATATACAATTATATCGCCTTGTAGGTTATGTCCAAGATAATAGTTTTGTTATCCGCTAACTGTATTGCAATTGAAATCGTTTCAATATAAAAGCCACACAATACCTACTGATTGATGTCGGATTAGTAATGACAATGTTTTGATTCTCCCAAAGAGGTTCTGCAACCTTGAAATCACTTGGTCATAGTGATAACAGTAGGTATAGACCAAATCCATTTTTGTACAATATGATTTCTACCACATTTCTAATAACATTGCACTAAACCTATTCTTGTCTTTGGATTCATGTTATTAGAATCGATACGATGTAAGTTCACGTGAGCTCTATTTCGAGAACTATCTTTTAATTCGAGACAGCTATCTTTTCCATTTATACATTTTCAATAGATAGAGCAGAATCTCATTATTGAAGAAACTAGATACTTGCTTGAATTTTTAATTGTACTCTTTACATTATGATGACTTTGTGCGTTATGTGTAAATGAAATAGAACTCACATTTTTTTATAAAAATGCATAACATTAAACGGTGACAGACACAACGATGTCATATTATCACAGAACGAGACCAAGGTTCCTGTGACCATTTGTCATGACGTATGCAAAAATGATTTGTTCATACCTATACAACATGATATTATGCTGCGCCTCTCACATTTGATTGCTATAATGGAAATGCAAACTCTGCACATATTCTAATAGCTTTGTCATCATCAACATCGATGTAGTTGCTCTCTATTGTTTCTGTTGACGTGACTATCATAAAGATTATATCCGATATACTCGGAAATGCTGTTTGCTTTTATATATCAAACACAGAAATTATATCAGAATGTTAATCAATACAAACAAAATGTATGATTGTGTGATAATGATTTCAGTTCTTGGAACTCTTGGAAACATCATGAAATTTGATTTCATATGTGATGGGGGACTAAACATTTCATCTCGATAATACACAGTTTCTAGTGTTATTTTATATTTGTTTGCAATACCTACCTTGAAAGTTCAATTTTTGAGCAATAAATGTTGAAACGAAAGTGTTCAATCAATACCACACTAGTAATTAAAGCAGCTAATTCTTCGAAAACTTGAGTTACTTCACATCGTTGGTGTGGAAAGTAAATTACCAAATTATTCAAAAAATAAAATATACAGATGTTATCGGGTCAAATCTTTGATATTTTGTTTACAACTGATCTCGTTGCAAAGAGTTCAAAAGAGGCTCTAAGGATTTTGATGAAACTTATTTCAAGTATTCTCTTGGATTTCCCAATATTGACAATAATAGTTGTAGTTTCCTTTGGTACGAGGGGCTCAAACGATTCTCAGATTTAAAGAAATGAGAATGTCTTGTTAGTTAGAACACATAAGATATTTATAATCATTTTTTTGTCCCCCAAAAAACAGGATTTGCTTCGTGAACCCGAACCCAAATTGGGCTTGTATCGTAGCTGATGACACTTGAAGAGTTTTATTATCTTCTGCTTCACGGTGTACTCGTAAATTCAGTGGAAAATTGTGTAACAATATAAAAAAAACACAACAAACAACACCGCTTGTCGCTCTTGAAAGCAACATAACCGGTACTATCTAAACGTAGAGAGATGAGTGACGGCAGGTAGTACCCCGCCAGTACGTACCTGTAGTATTTATTATTGCAGTAATGATTCAGCTACTGTACCTTGGCTGCGGCAAACTCTCACCTGGTGGTGCACATGACCAATTATCATTGTATCCACATCCTCCAACATTATTAATATAATAGTACCTATAGGGGAGCGGCGGGTATTGCCGTACATGCGGGTAATCCCGTACATGACAGATTTTCCATTACGCCATCTATTTTATAAAAGCTTAAATATAAAACGAATGCATCCTTAGATGTTTAGTAGATAGCTGCAAGAATTGGAGATCTACCTATTAACAGAAACTTTCTACAGCAAAACAAAGTTTATAGCATGGCGCCGTATATGACCGCTGTGACTTTTTAATTACTACGAACAGTGATTGAATGGGTTTTACAAAACATTGCTGTCAGTGTATGAACAACTAATAGTCGGCGTTGACTTTACATTGAAAGGTAAGTTGAAATATTACAAATAACACAGTAGAAAGATATTTTAATCTACGTAGCATATTCGGGTATTCCCGTACGCACGTACGCCATTACCCTCCAATGTACGGTATTGTCCTCTTGTGTACGGCACTGTACGACTATATTTTCGTTGGCTATGAACATCTCATAGAGCACTGTTGTTTGTTACAGATGCCAAATAAAAGGAAACGGATTACAGAAAAATGTTCATGGTCAGAAGAATCCATGAAGTCGGCTTTGGAAGCTGTCGAAAATGGAGCAGCACAAAGAGAGACTGCACGTCGTTTCAACGTACCTTTAAACACATTACGAGATAGAATAAAGAAGGGTCATTATTATCCTGCAAGGATGGGAGCTCGAACAGTTTTTACGGAAGAACAAGAAAACGAAATTTGTCAACATTTGCTGCATTTGTCAAAAATGTTTTTTGGTTTAACTCCCATCCAGACTCGACAAGCTGTTTTCGAGTATGCTGCAAGGAACGCCATACCTAACAAATTTAATAAAGATAGGAAGATGGCGGGTAAAGACTGGATGTCTAGTTTTCTTAAAAGGCATCCCAATCTCAGCTGCAGAAAACCTGAGGCTACATCAATTAACCGTATTACAGGTTTCAACAAGGACGAAGTTGACAGATTTTACGAAAATTTAATTTCTTTGATGGAAAAGTACAAATTTGGACCAACTCGCATATTTAACGTAGACGAGACTGGCATCACTACAGTCCACAAGCCTACAAAAATTATTGCTGGCAAAGGAGTTAAGCAAATCGGTATTGTGACAAGCTGGGAAAGGGGAAAGAACATCACCGTTTGTTGTTGCATGAGTGCAAGTGGCAGTTTTACACCACCTTTATTCATATTTCCCCGCCTCAGAATGGCTCCTTCTCTTGAAAGAAATGGTCCACCAGGGTCTATCTACAAATGTACGAAGAATGGATGGATGACCGAGGAAGTTTTTCACATGTGGCTTCAGCATTTTGTTAGTACAAATAAACCAACCAAAGAAGATCCAGTCCTATTAGTTCTGGACAACCATTGCAGCCACATATCTCTCAGAATTTACAACTTCTGTAGGGAGAATGGTGTCGTGTTATTGTCTTTACCTCCACATTCTTCACACCGTATGCAACCGCTTGACCTAACATTCTTCGGACCACTTAAGAAAGCATATGATATAGAGTGTGATCTATTCATGAAATCAAACGCATATGAAAAAATAACAATGTATGACATCGCGCAATTATTTTCTAAATCTTATATGAGAGTTGCTAACCCTTCTAAGGCAATTAAAGGATTTGAAGTCTCTGGAATATATCCAATCAACCGCAATGTTTTCTCTGAAGAGGATTTTTATACTTCATCTAATGAAAATGCGTCATTTTCTAGATCGCCTCCTCAACGAAGCATCTCAAAAGACCAACCAAATTCTTCATCTGATCAATTAGGTCTCTCAGCACCAACAGAAACGTCTTTTCATGATATAACTCCGCTTCCAAAGAAAGTTTCTTCTATGAATGGCCCCAAACAGAATCGTAAAAAGCAGAGATCTGAAATTCTCACATCAACGCCTTTAAAGGAACAGCTAGAAATTGCCGAGCTCAAAAGAAGAGAAAATGAAAGGAAGAAAATGGAAGCGGCATGCAAGAAAAAAAAGGGAAAGTTGGTAAAGGATAACGTGAGAGTCAAGACTGTTAAAAGAAGAATAGTAGAATCATCAAGCAATACTGATGTTAGTGAATCTGAGATTTGCAATGACGATGAACTAGACGAGGCTGAAAATATCGAAGGTGATGAAATCTGTATTATTTGTCGGGAATATGGTAAAGATGAAGAATGGTATCGTTGCGTTTCCTGTGGACACTGGGCCCATAAGTTATGCACCGGATATGATAGTCCTAAACACTATATTTGCGACTACTGCCCAGGTTTACAGCACTGAATATTTAGTATGCACCACATTTTTTTATTCTGTTTTATTTTCAAGCTGAAGGATCTTTATTTTGTTGTATGCTACTGATGTCATTATTTTTATAACAAATATATTGAGTTTCTTGCAATTTTTATAAGTAGTTTATATATGTACGGTAATACCCGCAATGGAGGGTAATGCCGCACATGGAACGTTTTTTGGAATCTTCATTTTTACATTCCTGGTTTAACATCAATTTATTTATTTCCACCGGATATCACTACGGCGAAGCTTAGGCTACGCCCACACCAAATTTTGAAACTATATCTGCCCAGGTTTTTGTGTAATTAATTTTAATGCTTAAGTGTACGCCAATACCCGCCGTTCCCCTATCTACTCGATTTGCATTTTTACATCAGGTTACGTAAGCAAGCAACAATTCTAAGCCAAGACAATAGCAGAATAAATATCTTGACATTGTATACAGCTAGGTATATAATCGTACAATATAGGTACCTATTGCAACGTTCACATCATCTTATGTTGCATCTCGATAATAATTTTATTTATTAAATATACGATCGATTCTTTTCTATTGCATGACATTATTACTTTTTGCATAAGTAAATATTTGTTATTTTCAATAAAAATTAAAGATGAATCATCTGAAATGGCATAATATTGAAGGCAGTTATTAGAGAAGATATATTTAGTTGATCAAAATTGAAAGAAATTCCCAAATCTAAGCTAATGTAGGTAATTACTATATTAAATATTTAAAATGTTCTTGTTTTTTTGGGAAAATTCACAAAATCGTTTTAAAAATAAATAGATTCTGCTTGTAGAACTTATTCTTATACACATTTATCTATACAGGTTGGTTCTCCGAGAAAGACATCGGTCGATTGTGAGCAACCGAGAACTACAAGCAATCTGAAAATTTGGTGACTCACTAAAGTCAGTGGGGGACATACATAAAATATTTTCATGTTAGTCGCATTTCCGGTTATACCAGAAGTAGATGCCAACTTTGTTATTTTTAATGGAATACCCTATATATTACCAAATTTTTAGATTTCTTGTAAAATGTTGGAAAAATTTTATATATAAATTATGGAATTATGTATGTAAAAAATTAAGTGTGCAGTCCAAAACACAATTATCTATCTTTTCTATAAGGAAGCCTTTAATTTTTAATTTGGGTCGATTTTTTTGTTGGAGATGATATACTTTATCAGTATTTTTATGATATTTTGATAATAATTTGTACAGAGTGATCAAAAAAGAAGCTTGAAAACTAGATTTAAAAAAAAAAACGTCAAAGGTAATTTTTTTCAAATGCAAACCCCCGATTTTTATTATTTTATTGTATTAAGCAGCAAAAATAAGGGGAACTTTGTGAAAGGTTGTCTATACCAAAAATTATAAGTTTTTAAAATAATTGACAATTCTTCATTTTTATATGTAAAAATGCTACACATCTTTAGAGTTGTGTTAGAAATGCTCCATGATTGCATTAGAAAATAATAACAAATGTCAATAAAAGTCAAAGAAGCATCAAACAAGTCAATATAATACTTTTCATTTGCAAATTTTGAATAATTATCATGCCGAGAAAACTAAATTATACAAATAAAGATTATCTGAATTTATTTATTATTATGTAGAATGTGATAAAGTTATTTTAGGAACTTGTAATACAATCGCTATGTGATATCCACTGAAACCAAAATCTGTTAAGAAAATAATAGAAAACCTCAGGAACTTTGGAACTATAGGGGCATTAAAATTTGTAAATGAAAAGTATTATATTGACTTTTTTATCTTTTTGTCGAAATTGTTATTGTTTTCTAATGCAACCGTGGCCCACTTCTAACACAACTTTAAAGATGTATAATGCAAAATTGCCAATTATTTCAAAACTACTAATTTTCGGTATAGACAACATTATACAAAGTTCTTCTTATTTTGCGAAAAATGATAAAAAACGGGGTTTCTATTTGAAAAAAAATACTATTGACTTTTTTTTATCTAGTTTTCAAGCTTCTTTTTTGATCACGATGTACAAATTATTATCAAAATATTATAAATATACTGATAAAGTAAATCTTCTTCTACAAGAAAATCAACCCAAATTAAATATTAATTTCTTATAGAGAAGATTGATAATTGTGTATGGACGGCAAACTTCATTTTTGACAAAATTTGAAATATATCAAAAACGATTAGAATTAGGTATAGGAAATTATATATATATAATGTCAAAATTGTATAAGAAATCTGAAAATGTAGTAATATACAGAAGAGAGATTCATTGATAGACAATCAATAATGTAATAATATATTCCGCAGATGGAAAAACAACCTAAAATGAATGTGAAATAGAAACCTTCAACGGTCTTGTTTACATATTTGAGAAAATTGTTGTTTTGTAGTCTTACAAAATAATAGTGCTATCCTTGGAATAGTACTAACATCGACGTGAGATCATTGAAATAAACTTTTTCTGGATTCATAGAATATCAATGATAAATAAGTTCTTTTTCATTTAACGTATGTCGAATTCGAGCAGTGATTGCTCGCAAAAGTGGAATAAGACGCTACAAATAATAATTTTATTAGCTTTATTTGCTGGCAAAATCATTATTTCCTTGTTATAAATTATTATATGTGCACTTTGTAGAGAAAGTCATTTGTTAAGTTATTTTTCAAAGCATGCTATATCAAAAATATCAACTTAGAGCCAAAAGTTACATCACTGAATAGGTCTGTCAAACCAGTACAAACACCAGTTGTTCTTTTTGTGCACTGTTACAACAAACTTTGGTTGAACTCTCTTTTGAGAAAGTGTTTTAGGAATGTAATATTTTAAACAATATTTGTGTATAAGACTATTTATCTTTTGATAATGTTTTTCTTTATGTATTTCCTATAATTTTGTGTGGAATATATTGTGTTGGAATGGCACAATGCCAAATATCAATGAATGTGATCGGCAATGATTCTCTCTTTTTTGCATAAGAACATTTTAGATGACAGGGCTATTACAGCCCGTATTATAAAAGTTCATTAGATGGAATGCGGCATGAAATAAACAGATAGTAAAGCTGGTTTAGATTTTGCTATAATGGAAATATTCATTCATATTTCTCAATGAAACTTAATTAGTCCAACTTAGGCGACCGATTTCACTACCCAGGGATTGGTGTAAACAATAAATTATGTTGTTGTTTTTTAATAGATTTTATTACTTTTGTGAATAAGGTAGGTCCACTGCGGTTTCTCAGGACGGGCTTGAAATTTCGTATTCGTACCTAGATCGTTGGCATCTCTGCTGATCCAAAAGAGAATAAATTAGGTAATATTATCGTATTCTCGGCATGATTCAGAAGTGATCTCAATTGATTTCAAAAATTTGCGGCTTGAGTGTCACACAATCACACAATGTCTCTTCTATGGTTAAATTGGCTATAGATCATGAGAAACACAATCAAAAACCCTCCTTCACAATCCCGATGGGCTATCTAACCTCACCTGATTCATCTATCCACACTTATGCAATCTAACCTAACTAACGCTAGGGGACTTTATCATGGATAATTTTTTTGCACTTTTCACAGAATTACCCTCATCTAGATCCTCGATTATATCTCCTACAATCCTAGCAATAGCTTGGACTATGGAATGCCAAGTTCAAAATAAGTATTGGTTGTTGCACAATAAATTGCTACTCTCAAAAATCCTATCTGTACTTCAAACATTTATCAAAATACGCGCTGTTTATGTATAGGAAAATAAAAATATTTTTGTTACAATCACTTTTTCCTTATCTTCCAATTACACCAATAATTAGCTAATTATTTTGTATTCAAGTTGGACTAAAGTCGAAATTTATTCTGATGTAATTGTAATGCTGTTTCATGTTCCACTTTAATTGCATTGCATTGTTCCATTGCAAAATATCTTCTTCCGTCTTCGACTAGTATACTTCCACGAACTTTCCTTGCACCGCACATTTTGTAAATAAAATACCTACAGTAGTAGACACAGAAGTTGATGCAATATTTTATTTAACAGTTCATTGTCGCTATTGCAATGTGGATTTGGATATTGTTCTTGTTTTTTTTATTATTGTGGTGGCAACAGCGCTTGCGCTTTCACAGCACGTGCTTGCTCTCCATCTGATTTCGATATGGAACTCGTCATGAATATGTGAAGAAATAGAAAAACATGTCAAGTATTTTTGTTACGCTTATACATATACGTCTAAAGATTGTTTCTTTTTTAATGAACAGGTTCCCATAGGTCTCTCGCATGAAAACTTTACGATGAACGTTACATCTCTGTTGGCTATAGGGACTGCACTAAACTGTATAGTATATACCAGTTTTGATCTTGAATAATGTCTCTATCTAAATATGTGGATAATCTACTATGTAATTTGAATGCTTGTAAACACACTGGAAACGTTGCAGTTTATAGTGTTTATGTTCATTTATTTGTAGAGTAGAAGAAAATCGTTAATATATTTCTTATGTAGTTTTAATTTCCTCTTCTAACAGAGTCATTTTAAAGCTCTGTTGAGCTAGCAGTAACAAGTTATCAGAATCAATCGAAACCGGCATAAGAATTTGTTGATAATTATTTGCTAATTAGTTGCTAAAATTCCGATTTTGTTGATCGCACTAGTTTTGAAAAAATTGAGCTACTGCTCATTTTCACGTGTAAGATAGCAGTGAAACGACTGATTTTTTTAAATAATAACACCACCTGAATTTGTCACTGGAAGATAGTATAAAGAAAATTAAAAATAAAATAAAAAAAGAACATTAAAAAAGTACCTATTGAAAAAAAAATACAAAAAAATATTTTAAAGAAAATCGAACAGTATTTCATCCTAATGCTAGGCTAATCCAAAACTCAAAAAAATAATGAATGGTTAGGATATCCACTGATTAACCTGAAATCAAGTTTTGTTGTTAGAATACCTCCATTTTCTCTCTAAATCTATATCAGAAATTTTGTTGCTCATTAGATAAGTCTTTGTTAGTGCTTGAGTAACCAGCAACAAAATACAAACAAAGAATATAAAAAGTAATAAACAATAACAGCAACAAATTAGCAACATATTTAGGTAGTGTTGATAGTGAAAAAAAATTCAGTGGTTCAGTGGGTGGATAGCAGTAACTCGATTTTTTCAATACTGTTTCGAGCAGCAAAATCTGGATTCTAGCAACTAATTAGCAATTAATTATCAACAAATTACCATGCCGGTTTCGATTGTTTCTGCTGACTTGTCACTGCTAGCTTAACAGGGCTACATTTTAAAGTACTTGCTGGACCATGTGAATCATCTTGGTAACAAATTTGTCATGGTGGTAAAGAAAATCAATTTTAAAACAAGATGAAAGGTCAACCAACATATTGTAACATAATTATAAAGGCTGATATCATTTTTGGTTTTCAATATATCTGACCAATACGTAGGTACATATATACAGGTACCATTTGATAAAACATTTTATCAAATTCTAGGTTTCCATAAACATGGAAATATCTCTAAATACATATATAATGAACTCAATACAGTTGGCTTTGCGATTGGGAAACATATATTACCTCAATATGTCTCAAATTATAACAATTTTATGGAAACAAATATTTTTTTACTTTGATATGCTCCTTCAGCTCTTCCGATTTTTTTTTAATTCTTAAAATTACCCATCATAGAAACTTGACATAGACATGTAGGTCAAATCGAAAAATTAAAACGGATAATATCTCAATTATACGAGGGTATTCTTAGAATGTATTATGAATGTAAAAAAATGAATGTAAGATTTTGAAATGTCTATGATACCTATAGCCTCACCGAACATGTTCAAATCTAAGTTCGGTACTAGTTTAGTTTAATTACTATATTAACTAACTATATTAACTAACACAAAAATATTGGAAGAAAACGAATGCCTTTCAATTTAACACACCTGTTACTTCTCAAATTATTTCTTAACTGTTTATTAAAATACTAACAATATCTTATGATTCATCTTACAAAGACTATCATTTGACTGGTTCCTTAATTATGATAATAGCAAATATATTGTCATTTTGGATGAAAACCATTATCGTCAATCAATTAGAAATAAATCAAGATTAACCATACAAACACCGCCCCTGCTATTATTATCATTGATAACTCAATCAGTTTAGCGTCAATTACACTCTTATGGGCGTATAATAATTGATATAATCTTACAATCGAGTCAAATGACTGAAATCCTATACTTATCGTTTTTCTGTTGAAAGATTAAACTGCTTCGAATTTCATTACACTTTAGCGGGGATTGTAAACATATAAAATAATCCTGCAATATTCAATAAAAACGAGGGTATATCGATAATATTCTATCGTATTATTAGGTTTTTTCTAACTCAAAATCTAAATGAATTTTATATAGAACACCTGCACGTGATTTTGATAGGAAAAAAGATAGTTGATGAGACCATTTCTCAACACTCGGTCCAATGAAAAAGATTCATCAAAATCGGAGCACGTATACTTTGCAAAAAACCCGTACATACATTCAAAAAACATACAGATGAATTGTAAAGCTCTTCCTTTCTGGCGAAGCTGCTCAAAAAATTAACCCGTCTTATTTAGTTAATGCACTGAAAACTACCATTATTATTTTTTTATAAAGTGCGTAAAATGATTGTTTTTAATGGCACATGAAAGTGTGAAAATTATCTCTAATGTACCATGACAACACGAATTTTATACACGAAATACAAACAATATTTTCTGTACAACTGTCAAAAAACTTGACATTTCCGCATCTGTATTGATGCAAAAAACGTCACGGTGGCTGGAAGTCTGCCTCCGTAGCAGAAGCATATATAGAAGATATTTTGAATAACAAAATTCAGATTTCTAACAAAATATTGAATTGTCCATCTTCTTCCAAACAAATTAAAATATCTGATAAAATTGTGGAATCAACCTATTCAAGAAATATCTAACGTTTCTGATCAGCAGCAGCAACATGTAACATCTTCGGGAATTTTTGTTGGAAGTAATTGTTCAAACTTTACTTTCTATTATTACTCCAATAATTGAAATTGTTTTATGATGAATAATCAATTAATAATTGAGTCTGTTAAAGATAAATCCTTCAAAAAGTAATAATTCATGTTTATTTTGTGAATTATTTTGGCAGTGAAAAAAAGTAAATATTTACGTATCAATAGAGATTTTTCAATTTCCAGCGCACCAACTAATGAAGTTGGTCTTATTTTTGTGTTTTTTCGAAAAACTTTATGTATCTGCACGTAAATGTTTCCTATCCAATAGAAAATGTCTGTTGAACCGTTTTTTTTTCTTATATTGGTGGCCTAAGACTTGATAGGTATTACTGAGAATAAAGAAATATTTAATTGCGCATTTTTTATAATTAACAGCTATATTTACTAATAACGTTTAGTGACGCTCTCTTGAAGGTTGAATTACTTAATTATATTGTTGTTACCTATATCTACCTGTGGTGTGGTTATAACGAAAATGGAATGTTCCACTGACTAATTCATTAACTAATATTACACGATCTTTTAAACTCTCGAAATATTAATAATTTCTTTTTTTTTATTTACAGGTAAGTGTTGGAACTATTTCTTCCATAGCTTATATTCTTTTGAGTAAGTATACCTAATAGCGTAGTAAATAATTTTCTCAAAAGTTAATTGTAGAAATATTGTTAAGAATAACAATAATCATAATATATTCAAGGCATACATACAAATCTTACGTAAATATAAGATAGTATGCTAAGAGATGGTTTGACTTTAAATGAGCCCTACAAACTCTTACCGAGATGCAAATAGGTTCTGTGTTTAGACCTCAATTATTATATTATGTTAATTTAAAATCTACAACTTTAACATAATCTTTATCTACAAATTAATACAATGTTAATTTAAAACATAGAAAATACAACAGAACTTTGAATAGAACTAGAAACATACAGATAATATAAAAATCATATCATATAATAAATAACATTACAGTAATTTTATGCCATAACTATGTATATAACTTCAAATTATTTATAATCCAATTCTTAATATGCTTTGTAATACTTCCTCTTGTAAAGTTTTATTGTTTTAAATTATTATCTAATCTATTGTTGATAAGCTTGGATCGATATAATGTGTTTTTTGACCAATATTTAATTTAGTTTTATTTACTATAAATGATTTATGTCTAGAGAATACAGCTGCTTTAGAAAGAGTATATACATATTTTTCATTGATACTTAGCAATCGTTTCTTACTAAAAAGGCTTATAAATATATTTCTTCCAATTTCAATTTTCATCTAGTACATCAAGATATTCAACTTCATTGAGTCTTTGTATTTTATTACATTTATAAATGAAACTATTATTACAACCATGTCTATGTATTGTCAGTCCATCAGTACCAGGGAGCTTTTGACACATTTGAAATACTCGATTTTGACATATTCAGTCACCCCGTGATAATTAAACCATTTTTCTATGATTTTCAATATATTATTAGCTGCTGTCATCCCAAATATCACCACAACCAACAAATTATGGCCACTCACCGTATATTAAGTTGCAATAATTTATTAATATAGACATGAAATAATAATGGACCCAAAATTGAACCTTGAGGAACTCCAAGTGAACAAACTATAAGATATTTTAACACTATTATTGATAACACACTGACATCTGTTTGAGAGATAGTTCCACATCAAATCATTAATAATCCCTCTTATACCAAGATCCCTCAATAGAATCAATAGTAGTCACCGTGTCAAAGGCTTTAGCTAGATGCAAAAATACGGCTATTAATATAAGTTGAAGAAATGTTTTTTGTATTTCTAACTAACAAT
Organism: Crioceris asparagi; assembly: GCA_958507055.1. Taxonomy (NCBI): domain Eukaryota; kingdom Metazoa; phylum Arthropoda; class Insecta; order Coleoptera; family Chrysomelidae; genus Crioceris; species Crioceris asparagi. The sequence goes on along the minus strand of OY293830.1, from coordinate 10,044,905 downwards.
CAAATTATTGATACAGCGTTTTGCATTGTTGGCTGAAGAGAAAAGGAGAAGAAAAATATATTCTGAAATTGTTCAATTATGTCGATTTTGAGTTATCGAATAGCGTTGCAATGATTTTGATTGATTTCTACTAATGATAAGGTACATTCAGCCAAAGCTGTAGGTATATATAAAAAACCGAGCACACGGCATAGGTCGGAGTGGATCAGAGCGGTTAAAGCACACAAAGTCATGGTTTATTTTTTTTGGTAGGTGCAGCACTAGTCCAGAAATAACGGGATATACCAGAGGCCTATTTAACCTAATAATTGATTGGTATGCACACAGAGTTTATTTTTTGGTTTGTGGCATAAAGCACCATTCTGGAAATAATGAAATACTCGTAGAGACCTATTTAGCAAATCATTGATAATGATATATAACCGACCCACTTCTTGTGCACAGTCTTTTATAATAGGTACTTTCAAAAAACAAAGGATAAATAATTTAATAAAATGTCTTAAATTAATTAAGTATTATTTAATGTGCATTAGCAATCATAGAAGATTTATTTGAAGTCCTTCAATGCAACACGAACGTGCTCTCTAAACTGTTAGGTGGTTATATAATAATAAACTAATTGGTCCCATAATTGATTTAAAAAAGTCCACATCACCTTGAATTTTCTACAAAAACTTAAATATATGTATATGTATGCAATTTTCTACGTATTATGCACAAAGAAAAATATCTTCAGATCGTTATGAGAGAAAAAGAGATACAGTCAGCCATGAAACTATCATTGTCATCTAAATTCATTATGACTAGTAGAAGAATGATATTTATTTTTAATATCACATTGTAATCATTTCGAATTAAGTATAATAATTATTGTGTGAGATATTCACATCGTTGTCCTTGAGTAATGTGTCTTTTGTTTGATATTTCTCCAAGAATGCAAGAGAAATGTCTAAAAATGGCTGTAAAACCAACCGAAAAGTTACTGAACTAAATACAAATAATGTTATTAAATACAATTAGCTTAGCTGTAGGTTCCTAAAAGTTATGGTATAGATTTGACAAAAAATACATAAATTTTTAAATTCAAGATTTGCAATGTTTATCAATTTTAGCAGTAAGTATTTATTGTTGAAATGCCCAACTTCTTCTAGAGTTTTCTTGAAAAGCTGAATGATGATGTTTGGATTGATAGAAAAAAGACAGTTAAATATTTAACCGACAAATCCAACGTAAGAGGTGTTCAATCATCGCGCTCTTTAAATAGTAAACGTGCTCCGATTTTCATAATTCTTTTTCCATTTCAATACATCATTCCCAAGGGGAAAATAAAAAAAAATCCAAAATTTGAGGCGACAAAATTAAAGATCTGGCAGCGTTTAAAGTGGACATTTTTCAAAAAAGTCATAGGTTTACATAGAGTTGCAACAGTGGTAAAGTCTGCATGTAATACGAGTGTTTCGGCGATGTTTTGGAATTTATACAGGGTGTTTCATAAAGAATTGTCATGGCATATTCTCTGGTCAATTTTAAGTCGATTTGACAAAATCTATCTATACACAAAAACGCAACCTTAAAACGTTACAGCCCTTCGAAGTTGCATTACATCGATACATTTTTAGGCTCTAAAATCCAAATAGTACAAAATAATAACTTAAAATTTTGGTATCTACCAATTTTTAGCTTCTAGGATCGGCAAAAAAGGCATAAAAGATTTTTTAAGGAATTATTCTTTTCAACATACCTATCTAAAAAAGTTTGCTAGATGTAAAGTAAACTAAAAATATAGGAGTTGTAAAGAGGTGCAATGCCAATTTTACCCTATTGCCTTCACTGCAACGTTGCAGTTCTTTTCGCAAACGATTTTTGAACCTAAAAAATGGTAGATATCAAAATTTCAAGCTATTATTTTGTACTGTTTGGATTTTATAATGAAAAAACTTATTGATGTAATTCAACTTTGAAGGGCTGTAAATTTTCAAGGGTGCGTATTTGTATATAGATAAATGTTGTCAAATTGACTCGAAAATTCACCATATTATAAGCCATTGAAAGTATGACCATTCAGTATAAAACACCCTGTATATTATAAATCTGAACGGCTTTGTGTACGTATGTGCCGTGTTGGCTCTTACACTATTCGAGATATCCCAACTAAATTTTGCACCCGTATTTATCATACCTATATATTTTCAGTGCACGTGGGACTCTATGTGATGGGTTCCATACCTGAAAGTCTATTGTATATTTCTGAACTCTATGGCTTGATTTTGATGGTCTTTTTACCATGTATGGATGTAGAATGTTATTGGAATGATCTGGTAGTGGCTGTAAGAGTGATTGGGCCTCCAAGACGGAGGGTTCCATACCTGTCATATTATCATACATAGCTGAATTCTCGTGGATTTTTCGCTTTATTTATGTGTAATATGTCACTGGACTGTTTTGTAAGAGTCTGGATCTGGGTTGGTATTCACTGGTTCTACGTACTAACAGGATTCTGAGGTAGAAGGGTTCCATACCCAAGACCTTATGGTTTTGTACCACAATCTACCTAAGCTAGTATCTGAATAATTATAAGCAACGTATAATTTTCTTTGGTAAACGTTGAATGATTTTTATAACTAATATTACACTCATAACTGTTAAATAAATAGTTTTTGCAAAAAATTGTACAGACTTTTCTAGTTGCTGCACTAAAAAATACAAAATAATATTAATTCTATTGATGCTGTTACTTTTGAAGTTGATGCCAAAAATCTTCTATTAACTACAACTTTGAATTTGATTCTGGTGTTGTTTGTCCTCACTCTAGGTTTCATTAGTTAATAACAATTCTTATGAATATTGTAACTAATTTTAGAGCTTTTGTTTATTTTCAAATAATCAATTTCACGTTACATTGAACGCCATCTAAAAAAAACTTGTAAGCTTTAAAGCAAATCAATTGTGTACACAATTACATGTCCTTATAAATAATTCTATCAGGCCACGAGATATCATTCGATTGGTCCCAATACATGATGATGCACCTTTATATATCGACTTGGGGTGAATTAAATTATTTATGAACATTTTCCAACTTCCTCCATCAGTCAGTCTCGTCGTCACTTGGACAAAGCAGCAACACTATTATGGATATGATGGCGCCGCGCATATCATATTGTATATTCTTTAAATATTTATAAGAAGAGGCATTGTGCGCGATGAAAGGCACAATAGGTCTAAATTTCAATTTTAAATGAATATACGTGAATATTACAACAGCTAAGATTCTTTTTTCTTGTCTATAACTATTCGAACCGCCATTATAATGAAGGGCATGCATTATATTACAAACGATATTAATACTGACTTTTAATGGGCGATTTTCTGTAAAAGGAACACAACATGGCTGATTAGTTGAGGTCGTTAAAAAATTGTTATGGATGTCGACTTTTGGAATTTACTAATAAAAACCAACAATTTTGCATTCATTTCTTTGTTGAATAAATGCTTTTGTTTTTTTTTTTCTAACCAAGCAGTTTGATAATGTAATATTCCTTAAAACTAAAATACATAGATGTTACTAGTATTCTAAGCAGACACCAGATATTTTAAAATTCTAAAATTGTTTGTTGATAAATTTGCTGATATTGAGCCAGATATCACTTCGATATAATTCATACGTGTCCCATTTCTGTACAGAGCTTCAAAATAATTGTTTGAAACCTTAAATGCCAATGTACCAGTATAATCAATTAAGAGCATAGTTAATAATGAATAATTTCACCTCCAGCTTACTAATTACTTGCATTCTTCTAATATCTACTAGGTATTCTTAAGGAACTGTGGTCAAATCATATCATGTTGCAGAAGAAAAATTCCTCTGTATTTGAAATAGAATTTGACTGTCAAATGCGGCGTTCTGGTTGATCCCACGTGTCATAAAGTTAGGATATAGTGTCTGAGGTTTGAAACTCAATCGAGTGCCGACAATGAATTTATGCATTATAAAAGCCCAACCAAAAACTTAAAGTGAAAACTGTTGACAGTTTGCTCAAAAATTTTAGCCGGTGATCTAATTTCAATCTGAACTGAACTGGCTCTTATAAAACCGACCCTTAGAGTGAGTTATAGGGTGTCTTATCTACTTTTTCAATCTCGACTACCTATCATATCATTTCCAGCAATGTTTAAATAGGACATTTTTCAACAAAAAAACACAGGTTTGCTCACTATGAGCAAAGATAATCTTTGTTATGAGAGTGGAAGTTTTTTACCGCCATATTTTTATATCACTGAATAATAAGTGTACACTCAACATATTTCATGAATAATGAAGCACTCAAAAATGTGAAGTAAAGATCTTTTAAAAAAAATACTACCGACTTTTTTAGTTGGTGCACTGAAAAGTTCTTTTGAATTTGGTGCTATAAGTCTTCTATTTACTCACAATCGCACCACACTTCTTTAAAATTACCAGCACTAATAGAATCAACCTTATTTTGAATTTGTCAGTGCATCATGTAATAATAAAGTCGTTTCTAATTTTTTGTAAAATTGAAATGAGGTTGCAAATATTATAGCATTTTTCCTTGAAAGGGTGCATTTTAGATTTTGTTTATGGAAATCTTCAGCAACAATACCAACAAACAGGGCAAACAACTAATAGTTAATAAATACACTTCGCATCAAATTTAACACAATTTCAAAATTAGTTTTGTCGGGAGCTACTCAATCGATTTGAATATTTTTTTTATTAAACTTTGAACCTCTAGGAACACCCATATAATTAATTTTTGTGTTTCAGTTTAAGTTTTAGGTATATACAGGGTGTTTGAAAAGAAACCTGCTTGGTGCTTTATATTTGTCACATCCTGTAGAATTTTCCAGGTGCACCAGTAGGTGTCTATCTAACGAAGCATATCGCCCCGTCGTCTCTCAGTATTTGGTTTTTGTCTCCATTTTATTTTTAAATGAAATACTCAATTTAATGGCAAAGGCATACATTTATTCTTTTATCTTATTTAATTGAATTGAAGCTAAGTTTTAAACCTTGATAATTAGATCGAAATCGGAAGTACTAGAAAATAGAAAGAAGGTAGGTAGTCAATATCGGGTGTTTCCTCACCTATTTTTTATAACCGCTCGACATTGACGATTCATACTTGAAACCAGAAGTCTAATTAGATCTTCATCGATATTGCCCCTGTCCTAACAATGTTCTCTATATCATTCAAGGAGGCAGGTAATGGTTGATGATCTCTATGTTGCCTACCCACGTAGTCCCATAAATGTTCAATAGGGTTGAGATCTAGACTCCGGGGTGGCCAGTTAAAAATTCTAATATTCACTTCACTTAAATAATTTTGCAATATTGTCGCAACCTGCGATTTGGCATTGTTATGCGTGAATATGAAGTTATCCCCTGTATAACCAGAAAAAGGTATAACATGCTCAGACTAAATATCTTTGATGTACCTCTCACTATTTAAAGATGTACCACGCAAAGAAACAATGTCTGTACGAGTTGTTAAAATAATTCCACCCCAAAACAAGACAGAGCCTCCATTAAATAACTCGGTTTGGCGAATATTGCATTGCGAGAAACGTTCATTTGGTCGCCGAATTACAATTACGCGTCGGTCGTTGCTGTAGAGATAGAACCTCGCCTCATCGGCGAATAGAACTCGCTCCCAACCTTCAGCAGCCCAGTTTACCTGCTCCCAGACGAATTGAAGTCTTGCTCGGGGATATGGGCTGCATTTAGCCTTGGTCCTCTTGCTGGAATTTTGAAGCTTAAATTTTTTTCAGACACTCGACGTGGATATTTTGAGCACTATGTATTTAGTTGTACCTGCAGATATCTTGACGTCACAAAACGTTGCCTTAGAGCATTTAGTTCCAAAAATCGGTCATGAATAACAGTTGTTGCTCGATGTCGTCCTTGTCCAAGCCGGCTGTCGTGATCGTTGGTTTCTTCAGAACGTCGTAACATGCGCAATATTTTCGAATGAGAAATGCCCAACCTCCTGTCTGCAGCTCGAAAGCTCAATCCTTCTGAAGTAATGTCGCCGCAATTACACATTCATCCCAGGATAAGCTTTTTGTTTGTCGCTCCATTTTTGCAATCTTAATACATAACGACAAATTACAAAATAAACTAAAATGACAACTCATGCAGTTTAGTGTCACGTATCACGTATTTTGATTTCCATAGCCTACCTAATTTTACGCGACGAGCAATACGGCTATAATTCCTTTTCTAAACTGGTAAACAGATGCCTTAGATATTAAATTCTCTATTTCATTTAATAACAGAGACAAAATTTTGAACCAAAAAACAAAATGCTTAGATAACATGGGGCTATACTGTTGGTTAGACACCTACTAGTGAATCTGTTAAATTGTACAGGGTGCAACAAAAATAAAACACCAAACATGTTTCTTTTCAAATACCCTTTATCTACACAACTAAAACTTAAATTGTAACAAAACACTCTGGCGTTTCTAATGGATCAAGGTTTAATTAAAAAAAATAATATTCAAATCGATGGAGCCGTTTCCGACAAAACTGATTTTGAAATTTTATTAAATTTTAGTGGTGCATTAAATCTGATGCGAAGTTTAGTTACAATCAGTTGCAATCTAGTATTTCACAAGGAAATAATAATATTAATATTCGAAGCGGGATGCAAAGTTATTATAAATGAGGGAGCCAACACACAAGATCGTTATTCATAGTATGCAGTAGGCAGTGGAACAAACAATATATATGCCATAGGCGATGTGATAAACCATTATTAGTAGTAATATTATATATAGTACGTACGTACCTGATGTTCTATAGAAATTAGATTCTAAGGGTATTCTTATTCGCTAACGCGCCTCATCCACAGAACTGAGGTTGCTTGTTTGTGCTGAAATGATACGACTTGAACGTTTAAACTGCTTGCGAAATTGGGTCAGAAAATATACCTACCTATACCTAAGGCGGCCACCGAGTTGAGCTAGAAACAGTACAAGAACACATCAAACTCCGAATTGGAATATTGCAGAAAACTCCATTTCAATACACGTCGTGCCGTTGCCTTTATTCGTTCGACCCTTTTGGTGAGATTTGTGAGATGCCAAAGTTGCGAGCAATTCTGTAAATGCGATTGCAGCCCATACTCTGAAAATTTGGATTTGAATATTCGGGTTCGTGTCTTTTATCTTGAAAATAATTCTCATGACTACTTTATTCATCATATAAAAAAACTGTATATAAATACAGAAATAAGTAATAAACGTCTTTGTTTTTAATACTGTCAATATTCATCGGTGAATCCACAATCCGTTCAATTTTAAAACGATTTGGAAACATTTCAAAGATGATAGTTCAAATAAAAAATGTTGATGTGCTTTAAATAAAACAAATGCAATCTACTGAAACTCAATCAAATACAACAATTCAATAGTCAAAATTTACATGAAAAATAACTCAGTTAATCAATATCTCACCTCAATATCTTTAAAGAAGCTTCTAAAACAAAATATCACAATAACTCAAATATTCCAATTCGCTTATTATTTATTAGTTCATAGGTTTACTTTTTTTTACTTAAAAAATAAATGATATTTCAACATTATAGGAATGCTTTGGAAATTATATTAACACTTATGCACTTTCATTTGAATATACGTTCTAACCAAGGTGTTGAGCTACATTATAATAAAGAAATATTTAGGTACTTTTACTAATTTTTATTCCATGCTAACTTTAGAGTGGGAACGATCTTATGCCAAAAAGAATACTCATTTCTTTATTATGTAACAAGTTAAAATTCCTTTCCTAGGCCGGGCACTCCTCTTCTTCCGGCTCTAACATTTCAAAACGTGGGCAAGCAATTACAAATAATAATTCAGCGAGCAATATACAAATCTCGGTGGATTTATTTCATGCACTACACAACATTAGACACGTAGGTATACAGTGTGTCTCACAAAACGTATTGTAGTGCAGAATTTTATGCCTTAATATTAAGATGGCGTCGAGAAAACTATTGAACTCCGTTTGGTTTAGATTTTAAATTAAAAAAAGGGGAATCGCCCCTTATAACTTGTAGCTTTCTGATTTGTGGTCCTATCAAATATGTCCAAAAAAAGATAGAGCGTATCAAACTTAAGGGGAATTTTATGTTAGGGGTGGTCCGCCCCTGGTTTCCAAGATGAAATTGAGATATTGCTATAATTTCATATTATCAGTACTTACGTAATGGGTAGGTATATTCTCCAAGTTTCATTCAAATTGATTTCACTATTTCCGAACTATCGAAGAAAATCCTTCTTCAGCGCCCAACGAAAATATGTTCTTATTTTTGTTCAAACAATACTTCTGAGATACCCTGTATAGGTATTATACAGTGCTGTTGGTATGGAAAAAAATAATTTTTAGCGTTATTATGTATTTGTTTGAAAAAATCCTGAATTATGACCAACCCCTCAAACATTTTAAATGAGAAAGGGGTTCGTATGGCACCTTGCTCGAAAGGAATTTTCATTCTCTGTACAGCAATAATACGTTTTTCAAATTTGGTGCAATCATAACTGAGAAAATTATTTTGGGAAAGTAAAATTATGATTCTCAATGTAGAATGCAGGAAATAATGTTTAGGAAGTATTTTTCAATTTATTTTACAGTTAAATTGAATGTTCGAAATGAGCAAGCACCGTTCACTTCTTCACAATAAGCAATGCGATCTTGGAATTCTCGTACAACATTTTGTCAATCTAGTAAGCTACTGTTATTGTAATATTTGTAAGTTGCTGACAGACGTCGTTGTATTGGAAAATATTTGAGTGTGTATTTGATTAAACACATTTATCTGAAACTCAAAGAATAAATGATTGGATGTGGTAATAAAAAAAGAACTCAAAAGCTTATAAAATTCAATTAAATAATAAACACCCTAGTCAACACATGTCACAAAATACAGTCAGAAAAAGAAAAAAAAATCGTGAAACTGGGCATCTAAAAACTATCCAAAAATTAGGTCGAAATGTTAAATTGGATGAGGAAAATCCGTATATGACAAGTAGACAACTTGCCGCCGACAATGATGTAAGTAAATCATCAAAATTGAGAGCTTTACATTAAGAAAAATACAATCCTTTTAAAGTTCAGTTAGCTCAGAAGTTATATGAGGATAATCCTGATAGAAGGCAACAATTCTGTAAACATAATAGAAGCTGATTTACAGTTCATAAACAAAATTGTATTTTCTGATGAAGCTTCATTTAAATGGAACGGTTAATAGATAAAACTCTGGATATTGGAGCACAGAAAATCATCATTGATTATGTGAGGCTCACACACAATATCTCAAAACAGTTAACGATTGGGCTGTTATCATTAAAAACATAATTATAGGCCCATATTTTTTTTAGGCACAATTAATGGTGAGGTTTATCTGAGTTTTTTGATGAACTTTTTACTGAGCCTACAATCCAAAGACTCTTTCTGATGTTAATAATTCAAATGCAATAGACAGATCAATTTGCTACCAACAAGACGGAGTTTAACTGCATCACACACGTATTGTTAGAGATTATTTCAATGAAGTTATCCCCAGAGGGTGGATTGGAAGACATGGAAAGATTGAATGGTCGCCTAGATCTCCCGATTAGACTCCTCTCAATTAGTTCTTATGGGGTTATTTAAAATCAAAAGTATATTTCAGTAGACTAGAAAATATATCAGATTTAAAAGGATAACGGAAGAAATTAACAGCATAGCCCCTGAGGTCCTACAAAATGTTATACGAGAATTCCAAGATGGCCTTGCTCATTGTCAAGAAGTGAAAATACTTCCTTAACATTATATAATATTATTTCCTTCATTCTACTTAAAAGTAACAGAATAATTGCACCAAAATTTAAAAAAAAACAAGGTGCCACGACTCCCTTCTCATTTCTTTTTTTTTGAGGGGTGCTCATAATTCAAAGGGGATGCAATAATGGGGTAATATTTCCATACTATAAATTGTCAAATTGAGAATTTATTCCATAGCTATGGACGGCACTGTATATGTGTTGTACATACAGTCAAATGCAGTAGACCAAGAAATATGATACGCTCTCAACAATTTAATTTAATCATCAAGGTGTTCGTAGATATTATATACCTCTATATACCTACGCTTGTGTTTGTAGGAGCTTATTTAGGGATTAACCATGAAATAATATATAAGGTATGTATTTGCTACCCGACATGGCAGATAAACTTTCCAACAATCCAAAACAATAATAACAACAATTGGAATGGGTAAAGGCATTAATTGCGATTATATTATACATTAAATGAATTGCTGCAACGCGTAGGTATTACCATGCAGCATATAGTATTGTGGCATTTATTATTATTGTTTTGTGTTTATGAGAAGAATTTATGTGATTATTTCATATTTTCTAGCTTGTGATTTTTAAAAGAATCCAGTAAGCAGCGATAGGAAGGATAAATTTCAAGTATAATGATAACTTATATCACGTTGGTTCTGTGATTAGCGATAGAGAAATTTCGAGAATACAAAAACAATGGACATATACAACCCGATACAATGGGGTGATCCAGTTATTTTGAAAAATTGTATTTTTTGGTTCTATATTTATAAATTGAAGTCTCACATCTATCAAAACTACAGAATTTTGCTTAATAATGAATTTATTAAGAATTAAAAATTAAACTAAACCGTTATGACGTCACAACAGAAAATTTTGTTATCCTTTTCAATTCAAATATGAAAAACAGAAACTCTTAAATTGCAACACTGCTGCAGACCTCAGAGTAGGCAGGTTATAGATAGCAGAACTAACCAGCCCGTCCTTAGACCTACTCTAATGTCAAAAAAGTGATCATGTCAAATTTATTTGAAGGTTTTAATTTCGCTCATCATTTTATTCAAGATCATTGTGTTCTTACGTTACAAAATGGTCTATAAAGTTTGCGTTGTCAAGGAGTTTCTTCTCCAGGAGTTTCATGAATAACAACTTCTACATTATATTGTTTTTTGGGAGTTGTGTTCTGGTGTTATTCTTTCATGAACTGTGCAGATATTATTTACCCTTTTGACCTGTACGTACGTAACCTAGAATCATCGTCATAAAAATTAAATGTGATACACAGTCTATTCCATCCAAATCATGTGTATACACTTAGATTTCATATTAAACAAATACGGTTTACTACAATGGCCATTATCCCTGTCCACTAATGGCAAATTATCACTGTCAGCATTAGAAAATCCTGGATCCCTTTTTGTTTAATAATTATAATAATAATAGTAGTAAAGCAATATAATAACAATTGACTATAACCTCAATTTGTTCTTCGTTTTCTATTGTTGGGTTGAACTATTCTGTACACTTCAAACTCTAAACTGCGTTGCCAAATTTTTCTCTTGTGACGTTTTGAAATCAATGAACACGAATTCAAAACTTTGACTTCACAACTGCATTATTTGATGGTTTTATAAAATAATCTTGTTTTTTTTTAAATTGCCATGCATAATGTAACAGTCTTAAAAGTAGTAATTTCGTTTCTACTGAAATACCCTATTCTAGTAATTGATATATCAGTTTATTTGTTTTATATTAAAATTACGGGAATGTACTTCAGATCTTTAATCAGTTTCTCTATTAAATTTAAAATCTATACCAAGACATAAAGAGAAAATTCATGAAGCAATTAGCAGACATGTTTTTTAAGAACGCATATTAATGCCTGCTTGTATATTGTTCTGCCACTGTTCGATTGGAGCATTAGCTGTAGGGGAATGTATGGTAAGTCTAGGAGACTCCGAAAATGTCTATCCAACTAATCTCAATAGTATTAAATTGTGCCTATATCAGGACTCAGTCCCTGGCTAATTCACGGAAAACGCTCGAAAGTATTGCAGAAAATACGTTTTAATGCCAGCATAACATCAACTTTCAGATTGAAATAAATTAATGATTGAACGGTTACACTCCCTGGAACTACCACAAGATCCGAGTTCTCTGAAATGTTGGAGTATTTTATGTAAGCAGGAAAATATACTCTAAACTGTGCGAAATATTTATCCTTCAGACACTTTCTTTAATTGATTTTATTTTTCAGTGATTCAAATAAATTTCTTCTAATGAATATTCTGTAGAGTTGTTTTATTGTCAGAAAATACCTTCAAGTTAACAGCTTCTCTAATCCAGTTTTATTTATATTTATTATTTGTATGGAAAAATCTCTTATCAATTCAATAGGAGTTTCCTGAAAATAAATGCAGGTGCAAGAATAATATCTCAATTATCAATTAAGAATTAATACAACATAAAAAATGAGAGTGACATTTTCTGTTTTTCTGAGAGGTTCGATTCGATGAGGATTTTTATCTAATTGAGCCATTATACTTTCTTCTATAGACTATCATTATGGGCATTTCTAAATTCAAAGGAAAATATGATAAATAATTTTCTGTGATAATTATAGTTCTTATATTTATCAGCTTTTCTCCGTGTTTTTATTCCCAACATCAAGCAAAGCCAAATGGAAACTTTAGGTATCAAGAGCTTTTGGAATTTAGCTTATCCAGCATAATTCTGTATTTCTTTTTCTTTAATTTGTTTCCTTCAATTGAATCAGCATAATCATATTCTGGGTATACCTTATTAAGATTCTTTTTAACTCGTAAAATTTGCCAATCTGTGGCTTATTCAGTTTCTAGAAATACGTTTTTCCAAAACCGTGTGATGCGTTTGAAATAGTTTTAATATCGAATTAATAATACTACTGATTGTTAGCGGATTAGTTCTCGGTAATTTTCCTTGGTCTCTCCAATCTTGATAAACCATTATGTACTTGTTTGTGGATTTATTTTACTAACGTTTTAATCGTATCAATATACCTACCTTTGGGTGAGTTTTATTTTGAGAACAATCTTTATGTTTTTGTGTCATACGTGTATCACCAGTTGTCACGTTTGTTTTCCTTAAGTACAGTCGAATCCAATGATTGAAGCAAATAGACTCTAGATTAGTTTTTGCTACAAGCTTGACAAATTATCCAGGACTTTGAAGTGTACGCCTTACCGCCTTACTTCATAATAATCACATACACTATTTTTTTCGAGTTATATGGATACAGTATTACTACTAGTACTACTATTACTACAGAGATCTGTTTCTTATCCTTATATTAATAAGTGAAGAAAACTCTTTGTACCACGTTTAAGGAGTAATGCGGTCATAGAGGAATATGTGATTTGGCACAGTTGATGAAGCTTATATGGTAAAGGAGCGCACCAAGCTAAAATTAATTAACCATATTATGTGTTACAAGTATAATCCATTAAATAAAGTACATTTTTGTTGACCTGCCGTTCATATTTATCGATGTATAGGATCATGAAAATAGATGCTCTAGTGCTAAAGTACTTGCTTTTTGTACAGTTGACCAGGGTTCGATTTTTGGCCATCGCATTCGAGATATCCCAACTAAATTTTGCACACGGGTATATCATACCTTAAGTAAAAGACATTCATACTTTCATTGACCGTGGAACTCTATGTGGTAGGTACCGTACCTGAAAGTATATTATCCATATTACCTATTGAATATTTCTGAACTCTATATGACTTTTCGTGGATTTTTGCTATATTTGTGTTTAGTATGTCACTGGAATGTTTTGTGAGAGTCTATCAGTGCGACTGGGACTTAAAGGTAGAGGGTTCCATACCATAAAATCCCTAATATGTAGGAGAAAATCTAATGCTGTTCTCTCTTGGACTCTTGGTACATGTCTGTGGATGGATCTGTGTTGGTCTTTGAACTGTTTCTACGTGCAAGTAGGATTCTGTGGTAGAAGGGTTCCCTACCTAAGACTTCTTATGACTTTATGTTTTCGTACCACAATGTACCAAAGTGTTTGCCCAGGAAGTGCGGGGTAAAACAGCTAGTATACAATAATTATAGAGGAAAACTCTTTGACAGAATCTCGTAAATATTATGATCAATATTCATAAACATTACTTTGAAGTATGACGGAGGAAATAAATTTCCCAACTAAATTGATCATGTTAATAATAATTGTTGAAACTGTTGAAGGTGTGAAGTCATTTATTGTGTTTTATAAACAGCTAGGAAATTTTACGTACACCGTTTAATTTCTCAGCGAAACACTACCACAAACACACACACACATACAGAGTGTTGTTTAATGAATTGCATATTTATTATATTATAATTTCTTGTCCTTCCTGTCTACGAATCATTTTCGTAATACTGTTTAATATTAATATACATAAACTTGCGTGATTTCAAATGATTCATAGAAATAATAGCTATAAGACATTCTATTCTTTCATGCTGCTAGATTATTATAAATATGCATATACATTTCAGGTAAATTGAAAAAACATCCACAATGTTTTATAATTATTCGCGACACGATATAGATTTTACATTAGGTGCTCTATTTCAATGGAAAACTACTTTGAAAATAAGAGAGAATAGATATTTTTTACAAAAAAACAGACCGGCTTTACTAGTTGGTGCTCTGAAAAATAGGGAATAATATTAATTTTATTGGTATTGTTAATTTTGAAGTTGTGCAGTTGTAGCTAGATTGAAAACTTCCATCACCAACTTCAAAATTACCAGAAGCAATAGAATTAATGTTCATTAAAATTTATACAAATATATCTCTTTTAATTGGAAAATGTTAAGAAAATTTACGAAAATTGAACATTTCTACACTTATCTCTGAAATCACACCGATTCAAAATTTATAAAAATAATCAATATAAAGATGAGTTTATACAGTAAATAAAATAAAATAAGAAACAAATTAGGATAAAGCGTTTATACACGAAATAAGCTAAATTGATAAATAAGAACTGGCGATGGCCAATTTTCATCTTTATCTCTTACTTTATTTCATTTTGTTTGGAAACTGATAATGCGAATGACCGAACACCAGAGAACACTTAACTCGCACACAACACAAAAGTTTTTGTCAAAAAAGGTGTGAGTTGATTGGTTCATTCTAATGTCTTATTTTATTTATATCATCTGTATAATCCAATATATTTTGCCCTTCAATTTTAATTTGGTTCTTATTTTATTTTATTTACTGTTTAAACTCAGTTTAAGTCTTCACTCATAGTTTATAGGAAAACCTGAACGAAAGTAACTACCGAACTGTTTTCACAAGAAGTGGACTCCCACTTGACCACATCTTAATTAAAATGATACTCATTACTTTATTTATCCATTATTATCCAAACTGTTATTTGCGACTTGTGTTTTTCTAGCTTTGTGGAACATCTCTGATGTATGTCTTTGTAGAGTTGTTTTGAAAAAGTGTCACAATCTCCTCCTAATCAACGTAACCTTGTATGTTACATTGTACATGTTATGCTGAAATTCCATTATTGTTATATATTTACACATGTAACCGCAAACTTTTCTAAATTAATTACGCTATGGCACGCGTAGAAAGTATAGTTAGTACATAAATGTCTAATAATAACATACCGCCAGTGTTATACAACACGACAGAACATCAACACGACCAGTCTGCTAGCCAAGTCACAGCAAAAGAATATATGCAACATATTATTATATATAAGTAGGAATTCTGGAACTAGACAAATGATTAATATAATTGTACGCCATGTCTGTCTCGCAACTACTAAATCAGCTTGTCTTTTGTGGAGTTATTAATTATATTTTGGTAGCCAAAGACACATAAAGTCACAATGTTCATTTATCACTTTTATTTCAACTGCAAGATTTTTTAAAAGCTCTGGAGGTTGTTCTGGTGCATCCTTTAAATCATTTCAATTAATATTGTTTTGATTGACAGTTCTAGGCAGACGAAGAGGTTTTTCATATGAAAAATCGGCTGTAACTGGAACTGGAATTGTTTTTGGATTGATTGAAATGTTTTCTTATTATTATTGTTGGTTCAAGTTTACTTATAATAACGTTTTTCTCTGCTGCGACACGAAACCAAAAACGAGTTGGATAATGTTTACATTGAAATTCAGTCAAAATTTATCAATAAATTGCAATTATTTAACTATGTCAATATTTAATTGAATATGTACTTTGTATAGCTGTAATAAACCTCTCAAGAGGTTTTTTGGCTCAATAAAAAAAAATTCAAAATCGACATATATGACAATATTTACCCTATCTGGAATTTAAATCTGATGCACAAAACTACTCATCTTTGAAAATTCCTATTCAATTGAAAGGTACAATTCATTCCATATGAAATTCACTATGAAAGGTTCTACATACCGCATAAACCCAAAGGAGGTATGCTCCATTTGCAACAATAAAGACGAGACTCTTGAACATATTCTATTCGAGTGTCCCTTATATTCAGAAATCAGACCCGAGGATATTACCTAAAATCGCTTGATGATGTGTAGTAGAGGTCAGAATGGCGTTTTTCTTTCATCCCGCGGGGGCGTCGAGGTTACAAGCTGAAATTTGGCACAATCGCTACTTATTACCTACTTTGCTTAAATCCAAAAGCTGGAAAAAATCGGACTGTGCAGAAGGGCACAAGAAAAAAAAATCGAAATAATCGCACCATTGCAAAGAAGAAAAGGTTATTGATTTTTTGATATAAATTCAATACATATTTTTGTGGAAATTATATATTTTTCGCGAAATATACGTGCCTTTATGGAGCTACGCTAGTCAAATAGTTGATTATCTCGGGACAATACCAGGCATTTTCTAATTGATTTTCAGAGTTTTTTCCGTTTAACCCGTAAAAGTAATAATTTTAGGAAGTGAAATAGTGACGTATTTTAATTAAATGCGATGCGGTGTCAAAATGCACGGCTGCGAGTGCGTCTGCCACTTCCCGCCACAGCGTAGCTCCATCGCTCCATCCCTTTTGCCTGACTTCCACTTGCTGTTGTCTATTGCGCTCGTGCAAAACCATAGACATCTGAACACCTAGACGAAGCATTTCATTCATAACATTTATCCAAAGGCGATCTGTTATTGTTAGAAAATTGTTTTGGTATTTTCCATGTGTAAGAGAGAGACAAAATTTTCCTATAGGAAATTTTGGCAACAGTGTACCTGAGTAGAAGCGTATAAATTTGTAAAAAGTAGTAGCAACACTCAAATTATTAATGGAACAACGAACAACAATATTCCGACTAGCGACGAAAGCTTGCGAATTCATACGGACGCCTAAATTATATTTTCCTGTGTTGCCGCACTTAACTCAATCGATCGATAGCGACTGATGATCCCCATATTTCACAAATGAAAAGTTTTATTTTGTGTTGTAAAAAATAAATTTGGTACATAATTTAATCTGCAGGTGGTTCTGAATAATCAGTAATAACTATTTCAACGACCACCTTTCAATTACGTCTGAATTTCTTTGATTATTACTCTATAAATCAGAAGCTGCCATGAAAAATAAGAAGCTTGGCAAATATGTTAGTCGTATAAGTCGTACACTAACCATTATGGACCAGAAGAATAATGGTCTTGAGATGTTGGATCGCTCTAAAACAGGCCATGCGTGGTCTAGGTGTTCAGATGTCTATGTGCACAACTCTTTTTTTTTCTAGTATACCTAAGTGTAGTTCCATTGTACCAGAGGGTTATTTCAGGGTTTATTGTAAATACTACAATTACCTAGGTATTATAGGTACCTACGTTGGAGTAATAAAATGGACAGTACAAGTTCCGAAAGTGAATTAGAGTCATTACTAAAATTAAAAGTCAAAACTGGCCCAGTGTGCATAATATGCAAGAAAAAATTCCAAACCTTCATTGAAGCCACTCAGAGATGCGTAAACGAAAAACTCTGATATTGACATCTTGGAAGGAAAAAATGGAAATTTACAAAATGCTATTTGGCGCAAATCTTGTAACTTACATTGGAAAGGGGAGCATTAAATGTTTGGAAATAAAAATAAAAGAAAAGATGAATTTAAGTACATGGGCATTAAACCACCCCCTCCCGTGGGTAAAATGCTGCGGAAAGATATTTTCGGTATAAATAAGTGCGTTTTATGTCAAAAACGATCAACAACACGGCGTTTGTCGCAGGTTACGTCTATGAACATCAAACATAAAATAAAATCCAGTCAATTTAGACGTTCTTAAAACAATAGGATCGAACGATATGATTGCCATGGAAATTAAATACCATACAGGTTGTTTACTATCAGAGAAAAAAGAGACTGCTCAAACATAAACATGTGGGTATTACAAGTAAATTCCCCATAGATACAAATGTCGAAAAAGACAAAGCTCAAGATTCCATTACCGACAAAATGAAAAATAGTTAGTTAGAAAATATCTAATCGAGTCATCTTATGAAAACCGCTTAAATAGCCACTTACTTTTCATCACTACAGAAAATTGATTTTAGGATACAGAAAAATGTTCTTTACGTAATAAAATGTAAGTATTTTGCAAGTACCTTTAGTATAAAAAAATTAAAAAGCAATAAACTTTACAATACGAGTAAGCAGGATAGAGCTACGGCGTTAAAGTGAGATGTGATATCGTTGTCGGGAGTGGGGACGCGAAGTGGCAGACGCACTCGCAGCCGTGCATTTTGACACCGCATCGCATTTAATTAAAATACGTCACTATTTCACATCCTAAAATTATTAATCTTACACGGGTGGTAGAATGAAAAACGCGAGAAAATTTTTCAAGGAACAGTTTTTTTCTATTAACGCCTTCGTTTACGAGATATCACGGGTTAAACGAAAAAAACCCTGAAAATTAATTAGAAAATGCCTGTTATTGTTCCGAAATAATCAACTATTTGACTAGCGTAGCTCCTTAAAGACACGTATATTTCGCGACATTCAAAAATTGAAAAAATATATAATTTCCACAAAAATCTGTATTGTATTTATATCAAAAAATCACTAACGTCTTCTTCTTTACAACGGTGCGATTATTTCGATTTTTTTTCTTGTGCCCTTCTGTACTGTCAGCTTTTGGATTTAAGCAAAGTAGGTAATAAGTAACGATTGTGCCAAATTTCAGCTTGTAACCTCGACGCCCCCACACAATTCATTTTTAAACGATTTAACGGTGACCGTGTACTCTACTAGTGGTGCTTTCTTTAAACCATATCACCCCAGAATCTGAAAGAAGCATTTATCATAGAATATGGAATACCCCCACACTAAGGTTATTCATAATCATTGAATAATTTGCTCCTTGATCTGTCAGTTGCTGATCATAAGTCTTCGTTTCTTAGATAAGTAAGTCATAATAATAATAGTACGTATAACCTCAGATTACTGGTAATAAAACTGTTATTTTTTAGTAACACTAAATTATCTATATATATCTATCTAAATTGCAATTTTGGTAACAAGTCCATTCGACTTATAGATAATGTTCAAATGCCCCAGCTCTCCAGTAACCTTGCTTAGCAGCATCAAATAACTTTGATGCATTTGAATTACCGGCGTACTGAATTCACCTGGTCCTTCATAACACCACTTTTCAACGATTTAATAGACCTTAAAAATTGTAGACAAGCCGTAGTTATTTTTTTACATCATTTGCAAACTTGTTTCTTTTACTTTCTGTATCAATTTTTTTTAAACTATCCTGGATTCTTTGTACCAATCAATGAATTAGTAATAGAAAGGGAAATGACATGTGCCTTGGACCTACTTTGCAAAAAATGACATCAACGACTTGAAGATCGTATCAATATGGCGACTTTCCCACTGTTGGATTCAAGTTAATTCAAGGCATACAAAATATTCAACAATTTTATTGTGTTTATATAGGTTCCACCTTTAAATATACACTAGATTTCGTTTGAAAATAACGTTACATCAAAATCTTTTTAGTTAATACCTAATTCACAATATATTTTTTTCATATATGTTTAAATATAACTGTGACCTTTATTTATACTTATTTGTAATCAATAATTAGTAATAACACAGCTGCTTGTCAAAATATAGGATAACTAGCTTTTGCCCGCGACTTCGTGCGCGTGGAAAAGTGCATTCAATTCCAGTCCTTGTAGCAGTTTTATCGTGATGCGTGTACAAACATACAGAAAGGCCGACAGACGCGATAAAATGAAAACTGCATTCAATTCCATGCAATAGTTTTTGCGTGATGCGCGTACAAACATACAGACAGACAGACAAAAATTATATTTGGTCCCATCGTAGCTCCAGCCGTTTAGCCGTGGGAATGATTCTCGGTCAGTCAGTGAGTGAGAGGTTTTCGCTTTTATATTTATAGATAAGAACTCAATGATAGATTTTGTCTAAAAAGTAGATTAGTTGAGTTTACCTGCTCCTGAACTATCTTCATATTGTTATCACTTAATAATAGGGGACAAAAAAGCAAGATGAATATTCTTAAATATTATTTATTACTTATAGTATACAAGGTGGTTCTCCGGGAAAAACATCAATCGATTGTGGGCAAATTATAACTTCAAACAATCTGAGGATACGGTGATATATGTTTCATGGCATTTCCGGTTATACCGAAAGTGGATGCCAGCTTTGTTATTTCAAATGGAATACCCTTTCTATTAGCGCATTTTTAAATTTCTTGTACAATTTTAAAAATATATTATAAATAATATCTTATTCCTAAGTCTAACCCGTTTTTGATATATTTCAGATTCTATGTTCTAAATATAATAATTATTAATCTTTCCCATAGAAAGCCTTCAATATTTAATATGGGTTGGTTTTCTGGTAGAATAGGATCTACTTTTTCAGTATATTTATGATATTTTTATAATTATTTATAGAAAGTTATCAAAAATTAAGCTTGAAAGCTAGATGCAAGTCCTTTTTTTATTTTATTGCATTAAGCAGCAAAAATAAGAGGAAGTTTGTGTAAGGTTGTCTAAACCAAAAATTAATAATTTCTTAAAAAAATGTCAGTTTTTTATTTTTCCATGTCTATCTTTAAAGTTGTGTTAGAAGTGGGCCATGATTGCGTTTGATTGCGATATTTAAGACAATTAAATAAATCTCATAAACTTATTATATATTTTCTATCCGAAAATTAATCCATGTTTAAAGTATAATAAAACGGTTGTATGTGTAGACCAAGGTTTCATTGTATTCTATCATTTGTAGAATTTGATCCACACTGAATTATTCAAATGCTTTCATTTACCGCGAATAAAAGATAAATAGATGTTTTCTTTCACTGCCTCAATATAACATTCATCTACAGGATGTCTTACTAACACACTAAATTGTTGTTGGTTGTTTAAATACATTTCATATAAACCAACTTGCAGCCATGCTGATATGCGATTTCAATAAAAATGTTTTACTGGACGTTTGGCAATTAAATTGGGTTAAATAGAGATGAATGATGGAATATTCTTGATTTTGTTCTTTTATAGGCTGAACCCAATCAGTGGTATAAGAAGTCAGTCAAAATCAAAATGGAGACTGACCAAACTAGTTATTCATGCAAGTTATTATGCACTTTATAAACGTCAATATTTGTTTGATTTAAGAGATATAATCAAGATTTAAAATATTTTGAAAAAAACAAATAAGGTATTTTATACTTTTGAATTATGAATTTAAAACAATGACCTAATTATTGAATTTATTCTTATTCTATTGTGAAATACTTGTCCAAATGGGTGAAGTTCCTAATTCTAGAATGTATTCTTTTTTAACATTGCTGGCTTCATTGATAAAGACTCATCAGAGGCTCTTCCAGTTAAAGGTAAAACGGCTTCTTGGAAATTCAAGTGACTATCCGATTTTCCAATTGTTATTTCTAAAGATGATAACTCAGAAACAAAACTGGTACCCTAGCTTACAGCAGTGGCTAGCTCTATCTAAACAATAATACTAAATACTAAATCGTTTCTAAATGATAATGAGATACATAGAATGATTTCCATTATTAAATAAAATGTTGGAGAACTATTCAATAATAAGATTGGATGCAAGTTAAACATCATAAACAGAAATAGTTTAAGCAACATTTGGCACAGTAAGTGAAATTTCATACTCTACACAAATTCACTTCTTCCACCATCAATGTCTATCTGATTATTTATTCAGCCTACAAATTTTCCATTTCACTTCATCTTTGAAGTTTCACTTTGATCACGCCTCTCAACCACGCACCAGCTTTTCTCTTATATCAACAACAGAAATCTAACAATGATGCATATCATTGATTGTCGTGTCCATTTGTTTTGCTTTTACGATCCGCGAAATGTAATCATATGTACACGGTTTTCCTGGATGTTATAAAACACGTTTTCGTTGCAATCTAATCAAAAGTTTGAAAAATAGTTTATTTTAACAAAAAATAACTTCAATGCAACAAAAGATTCAGGTGGGCTTTTGATTATCCGGACATCCGTTATGTAGATTCGCGATTATCTGGATTGTCGATGCATAGGCAAGAACTGCATATTAACATCACTCTTCTTTGATAAACGGCGTTGAAAAGTGACGCCGCGAGGAGAATTGGCTAGTGTTGGATTCTTGTGAAATACATTGGCTCGGCTCCATTCAATTTTTGAGCGGAGCGCGAGTCAAGCGGTCGGTAGGGGATGTAACGGCTTCTGGAGAGTGGAACAACTATATTTTATTTGTAAAACTTTCATTAATGACAGTTCACAATCGCAAAGCCGTTGACAAGAGAAAATATAATGCTTGATGTTAATATTTAAGTATGAAAATATATCTCCTCGTATATCTCTAATCTCTGGATAAATTCTGATTTATAACTATACGCGAGCGAAGTATGTTATTTTTCTAAAGTTAATAATGCAAAAATCGGTTTTCTTTATGTCTTTAGTTATCCGGAGTTTAGATTATTCGGACGACGTACAAAAATTTGTTCGGAAAAGCGAGTCTCTACAATATAACATCACAAATTCTGTGTATTAGCACTGACCGACTACGATCATCGAAGTTAAGCAGCGCTGTGCGTGGCAGACGATTTGGAAGAGTCACCCTTCTCGTAAGGTCACGGAAAATAAGCGATAGTATATTTGCTTAGCACAGCTTCTCTAAAAGGGTATGTCTCGAGATTTATCTTGTGACATATTACATTTTTCCCCTTTGTAATATTTTCACAAAAGTATCTTGTTTATTTCCTATTTTATCTTCTTTACATAGGTGATTGGATTATGTAAAGGTGAAACCCTAAATAGTTTAGTAACACAACATATTTTTGGTTCATCGATGGTAAATCAAACATCATAAATTTTTCACTTAAAATAACACTATTAATTTTTCATATATAATTAATGAGCACCCTGTATATGTATTTAGTTTCTAAATTATTAATGCAATACTTTATGGGCGGAAAAGCTCTATCTGGAGCCATTTGAAGAGGAATCATACGTCACTATCGGACATGTGTTTCTTGTACAAACCGATTAAATAGGAATGTAGATGGTAGTTAGAGTATAGTGTGGTGTACTGTTGCTTTACACCTTGAAAAAAGAGATAACAGTGGCGTGCTTAACGGCTCTATTTTGTCTCCGTTCATTGCGGAATATTATTGAAATAGCTCAGTAGTACATCCAGCAAACTACCATGTCAATAATTAAAGTTCGGTACTTTGTTTTTGAAGCATTGTAAAATATGCCGTGAACATTTGAGACTAGCTCATCGGCCGATACTTTGCAAACAAGAGACTTAAAAAAGGTCTATGGAATAGGATCTTATGAAAATCATACTGGAATTACAAGGACACCTCGTTAGGTAACCAAAATTGTCCATGGTATTTGGGATGCTGAAATAACGATTGCTGCAATAAAAATTAAATAGACTTGTCATCATACTTACAGTTAACTGATAATAATGACTCAACTTGAATGTAAACCTAATCTAAATTTATAAATCCATTTTTCACAATAATGTGCATTTTAGAAAAATGTACCTTAGATTTCTGAAAAGAAGTTATTGCTAATGACACGAGGTCAAGTGAATGTTAATGCTGTAACGTGGATAGGTAGTCATGTACTTACTGTTATTATGCTTTAGTCTCTATTTATTTCTACTAGCTTATTTACTATAGTTATTGGTTGTTTAGTTCATTAATTACTTCTAGAATTAGTAAATCTATTCTCGACCCTTCCAGAAACTATATGTGAGGAACAGTTTGTGACACTATTGCCAGTTTGACAAGCCTCTAGAACATTATTATGTGCGTCTAGATAATCAAAGAACATTCTCGATGAATGTCATGTCATGATTCAGATATATAAAGCATATACTTAAACTTCTATACCGCTAGCATTGTGAAAAAAAATACGCAAAAATTAAGCCAAAGACCTGGGGATAGCTGGCGATAAGCGCATGCGTCATGAACTTTTTTTGTAAGAGAAGGGACCTGTCCCTATTTTGCTACCATGGATACCTACCATATGTGACATAAGTACATTATGTGACTCCAAGCCACCTCCCTAAACCTCCCCATTCGCGCATGCGTACTAAACTCGCAATCCCATAGTGAGCTTCACAAAAAAATTCAAGGATCAAATATAGGTATATAGAATTATGTGATAGAAAGCCGTGTCGATCACGGGTCACAGTGAGTCTTATAAACTGAGTTGATAACAGTGAGTCTTTGGAATCAGATATTAATAGTAGTTCAGTCTGTAGTCAGTGACAGTTTAGTTTGTCAAGGTGACAAGTGGTGACAGTTGTACTACAACAGAAGGTCGTGTACAGAGTGTTCGAAATCTTTTGGAAGCAATCTGCAAACTTTTGAGTATTACGCAAGTGAACTCAACCCACAACGTTTAGCATAGGGTTAAAACATTAAAATACTATCATTTCATTATTCACATTATATCATTCATTAGTTGGTCATCTAAGTACCTATCTGCATTTTTTCGCAATTGTTTGTCTTGAAATTAATTACTTACAACTTCCATGGATACTTAAGGGTAGCCATGCTTTAATATGAACAACTAATATATTTTCTCTGATACGTGGGTGTCGCAAATGAAAAGATTTATTGCAACAATATAACAATAAAATGATTCTGTGGTTTCCTCCAAATTCTAATTCCCATAATGTGTAAGGGAGACTAATAGAATATAAATCAAAAAAAACTTTTTCCATTTCAGATAATGGATATAACCCATATTCATACATCATGTTTATGGATATATCCGACTGTTTCGAAAATAAAGAATAACAATAATTTCTGTGAGTTTCGGACCGCTAAGTAGAGAGTTGAACCATTTCGCAAGGCCTTTAAATATCGTTTATTACTTGGATAACAATATGCGGATATATTATATTTATCCTTTGTGATGTTGATTTTAATCTTTTTCTCCATTTTTGGTCTAGAAACTAAAGACAGAAATACACTTTAGTACCACTACATGAGTTGGAATTTTATTCAACCATAAACAAAAAAACTTTCACATTAAAAGGTATTATTCCTTCAAGTGAATCTAAAATAATAGCCACCTTAGGAACCTTCACTCGTTTTGCAGAAAATGTTATCAATTCTAGGGAATAAACCTGAACAACTAAATTTCAAAGTTTGATACAAGTTAATGATGAATGATGAAATATTTTAAGAGCTACTGCATACGTGATCTCCTCTATTTTTATGCCTAAAGTAATGAAATTTTAACCAAAAACATATTCAGAGCCAGGTTCCTTATATTTTATTTCACGTGTTTGAGCCCAATGATTATAGTATCTTATATAATGTCTTCTTTTTAATCATTTCTGTTCTACCATTAGTGTTGGAATTGCCAAGGAGCTCTTCATTTCTTCCTATCGTTGGCTCTTGTAATGACCTTTTTTACGACTGTCTTCTTCTCTTTTCTAGCGGCCGTTATTTTTTTCTACCAAAAGGCATCCTGGCTATCCTCTCAATTGTTGAATCCCCGGTTTCTATGATAAGTAAATCTTGGATAATTATCATGTTTCCAAACCTGGGAATTTGGGCTTCCTGGATATCAAGAGGCTTCCTTATTCTGGTGTTGATAATTTGACCAATTAGGCACTATACCACGAAGTGTTATTTCTCTATTCCAGATATTAAAATCATCCACGAATGTGAGGTGAATGGAATAGACTGATTTACAGGCTTTTATGATATCATCCATAAGCTAAGTACACAAAAGTCTAACGCTGCACTAGGTATTGAACCCTTGATACAAAGAGTTACAAGTGCGTACATATTTAATATTTACCTTATTTCTAAGAACTCTAGAGTGTCTTATCTATAGAAATGATAAACATAGGTCTATCAAAATCATTTTTCACATATTTCTATAACGAGAATCACGTGACATGATAACAATATTTGTATTCCTTAAGTGCAAATAAGATTACCTTAATTTCTCTGCAATTTCTCAATGTTTAATCAGTACCAATATATTCCCAATCGATATGTCACGTGACGCTACTGTTCTTCCATCAGAACGCATTATATAAGTCACACAATATCAATTGGAGCGGACGTTTTTCAAATACAAAGGTGAAATAATAACACTAAAACGTGTGTATATAGGTACCTCAGAACAGCGGGCGCGCTTTTGAGAAAACTGACGCTGTTTATTTTTGGAATATGCTTCTGCTGTTGCACACATACATTCTACCTACCGGTCTGGATGTCGTTAGTCGTTATGCTATTGGAAAACATTTTTCGAACGTCACTCAATCCACGCCGCTTTAAAATAATCCTCGAACACATTTTCATCTCGTTAGCTTTCCAGCCCATACTTCTACATAATATATACAGTGTGTCCCATATGGCTGCCTGAGCTGAAGGTGCACAGTTATCCAAATCAAACCAATTTGAGTGTTTGAGAAAACACGGGGGGGAATGT
This sequence comes from Crioceris asparagi, assembly GCA_958507055.1. NCBI lineage: Eukaryota > Metazoa > Arthropoda > Insecta > Coleoptera > Chrysomelidae > Crioceris > Crioceris asparagi. The sequence goes on along the minus strand of OY293830.1, from coordinate 10,018,062 downwards.
TGCAGTTTTTAATGCCCTGGTGACTGACTGGCTTAGCGCCTAGAGACTAGTTAGTCGCCTGGTGTCTATCAAAGTCAAACAAACTTTCTAGAATGTATGAAACTGGCCCAGGAATGCCCGTTTGGTACTTCGCGATTCGCCTGCTGTGTACTGTTAACCTCATTGGGCTCTAGGAGCTAACCAAGCCACCCGTCAGTGTGTTCGCGGCCTAACAGTTCATCAAGAAAACATAAAACTGATTTGAGAAAAATACAATTTTGGCACACTTAACAAAAAGAAATTCAACAGTGTACTTAAAAAAAGTAAGTTGTATCATCCCAATTGTTATCGAATTACGCCCTATAATTAAGTGTCTTTTAACGGTTATGTTGGAATATTTATTTGAAAGAGCGCTTCAATAATATAAATATTTTTCTCCTCAGTTTTGGTTTAAATTTGAATAAGAAAAATTCAATAACAGTTAAAACGCCCCCTAGAACTACAGCGTAGTATACAATGAAAATATCGAATTTGGCAGATATTTAAAAAATATATAGTATTTAACGTAAGTAATAATCATTAGTTTTTAAGATTTAGAAAAAATAAATGTATAGCCAAGCAAACCATATAAGATTCGTTGTGTGTTGCAGGAAGCTCTGTCCAAGTGACTACCTAAATACTGTCAAAAAACTCAAGTACTACAAAAAAACTCAAATTAAGTGTTTACCTAAATTGTTTTCTTTGACAATATTTAGTGAAATTTTGTCCCAGAAGTTGCTACAATAGATTATCATTAAAAACTCTACATCTTTATTTTCTTTGTATAATCAAAACAATTCCAAATTAATGTTTTATTCCCATATGTGATTAAACTAAACTAATTTAAACACTTTATCCGAGTTTTTTTGTTGTGAATTTTGCTAGATTTTCCAAACTTTTTTAACAGTGGTCAGGTAGTCACTTGGACTATAACCAAAGCTTGTTGCACCCCACTTCGACTCCGATCATCTATCTATTGCTTTGACTATACATTTTTTTCAAACGATTCAAAGCGAAAAGAATCTAAACAATTTTATTTAAACTTGTCAGTTAGAAGACTAATGTGCTTTGTTATACATCATTGAAAAGCTTTATGTATAAATATTCCTTAGTGCGTGAAATTTTAAGTTTATCTCCTTCTAATTCTCTATAATTTCTGATAATTCTGACTGAATTCTGAACAACTTATCTATAAATTCAACAATTGAAGATTTACCTTACTAGCAACCCTACCAATCCATTCAGTTTCCCCTTGTGACACACTGTATATACATATCTGCTACTCTGGATGTAATACGTTGCGTCGAAGATTATGTAAAAATATGTGTTCCATCGATTGATTGAAATCGATATACATACACGCCTTTCGCTTAAGTTAACATAGCTCTAATTTGAAACGGCTGTGTGGCATGTTGGGAGATTTCAGAGATGTTTTTTTTTTGTTTGAATGGTGAAGTTTTTATGTAACTGACTGCCCATCAAATTCCCTTGAATTAGAGGAATGAATCAGATAAAGAAAAATAAACATATTAATGAGAATTCAGATAATTTGAGACTGGTTTTTTAGGTTATAAGTTTTATATTTTATATGATTGTATATACTTGTTAGCCGGTCACTCATACTATATACGTATATCACCAAAATCAGCGATATCCTCTAAAAATTATTGATCAAAACTTTATTCGTGCCATTCTATGAATACAAACTCTTAAACCTCGTTTTCTCATTATAGGGTTTTGATTTCATGTTATGTCCCTTGGACTTCAAAATGAATGCATTTTTTGTAATGAACGTCACAAAAAATTGAATAACGCCTATATTGATTTTAAGATTTATTGGGGATTGGATTATCGGGTCAAATGAGAGTTATTTGACGCAATAATAAGGGATTGATTTTCCAAACATCACGAAAGAAGACAATTTTTTTGTGCTAGATTTCAGCTTTCTGGTCCAAGGGTTTAGGCTGGACGTTGATGTGTCGGTGAGTGAGTCAGGTTTTTTGCTTTATAAATAAAGGATATATCATTTTTCATTGTTACATATAATTTAAGATTATATATTTGATTAACAAATCTAAAATTACATATTATTAAAAGATAGATATTTTCCAGAGACCAACTAATAAAAGTCGGTCCTAGGTTTTGTGAAAAAAATATTTTACATTTTTTATTAATAAAACCATTGAACTGTTACTTATACAGCTGTCAAGTCAGGGAGGTTATTAATTATTAATTTCGCGACCGAATTTTTTTTTTCGGAAAATTTTTGTTGTCATAGCAACCTATAAAAATCAAAGCATCTGATTGGCTTACAAGTAGTAGACAATTTTCATTATAGTTATCCACCCTTTTGGCATTTTCTCGCACATGTATTCTGTCAGAAATACGGTAGTTCCTATCTACACGATCCAAAGTGTCCGAGTCTTGACACCCATTAAAATCCTTCTTTGAAATTTATTGCCTGTCCCAGTTTATAGGTTACCTACCTATCATGTTTTTGTTTATTCGCCCGCATTATTTCTTCCAGATTATAGAGCAATATTAATTTCTCCCACTATCTTTATTACAGTTATTATCATTACAGCATCCAGCTATAACAGATCATCGACTGATTTTTTATTAGTTTTCAGGACATTTTCATAATCAAATCAACTATGAGAGTTTAAAATAATTCAATTTGTTCAAGTATATGTTGATGAAGTATTGAAATTATTGTGTTTTACGAGTACTTATAATTGCCCTGATAACATCCATTTATTTTCCCATTTTTTGCTCTGTTAATTTCAGTTCTATTCCTAAAAAGAATATATTGAAGGCTTATAAACTTGTTATAAGGTGGACCGACTGAAAAATACAAAATAATATTAATTCTATTGGTGCTGTTACTTTTGAAGTTGTGCAGTTGCAGTTGGATTGATAACTTTTGGCACCGACTTCACAAGTGCCAGCACCAATAGAATTAATATTATCTCGTATTTTTTAGTGCACCAACTAATAACGTCGAGATCTCAGAATATCGCTGCGGAAATACGCATAATTATTTTAGATTTTGCCACCGCATAACTCGAAAATCTTAACTCTAAGGAAAAAAAATCATTATAAATGTTGCTTCAAATATTATTGTCTTTCATGTAGTAGCCAGAGATTTTCAGTTTTCGAAAGAAATTACCACCTCCACATAGCAAAAATACACATATAGTAAAAGTACTATGATTTTAACATGAATTTAACCGTAACTCTTTTGAAAAAATGTTTCCGGATATTGTCCTATCTTTAATTCTGGCATCTCGAATTTTCGATTTTGGAGAAAATTTGCAACTCCACATCCTTCGGGGGCGGTTTTCTGACGGAAGAAGATTTCGGATTTGAGTTTTTACATTTTACGTTTACTAGATATATAAAACGCGTGAACAAACAAAAAAAACGGTTAAAACCGTAATCATAAACGTCCAATAGCGCTCTTATATTCATATTATAACTAATTGAAGGTACAAACTTAATGTAGACCTTTATAAACGCCTCTAATAGGGTAAACTTTAGCTGATTTTTGATTGAATGCTCATCAATAGATAATATTTTAACTCACTTGTTATACTTCTTGATAGATTCCCTGAAAAATATATTCTTTGTAACGCCTTATTACACATTTTTTCCTGTTTACCATAGGATTTACCAAAATGACGAAAATAACATAATTTGAGTTATTACAGCTTTATTGGACCTGTAATATAAGTTTTTGAGCATTAAAGAGCACAACCTAACCTAATATATTTTAAGGAATTTGTATAAATGAGACTGTAGGTATATGATCAAGTCAAATTTAGAATGGTTACGAAATGCGATTTTAGATGGGCATTAAATTTCAATGCAAAATTAAATTTGATAATGCTCTTGATCTTGGCATTGTTGAATGATTTCAATATTGCCAACTTATCTATATATGATGTGTATATAACCTATATAAATATATTCAAACTCAATGCAACATTCAGTTTCAGTTTACAATAGGTGCTTCCTGGCGGTGGTTATACATTGAAATGAAATATTTGAAGATTTCCTTCGACCTATTCGATAAGAATTCCCCAACCATTCACAAACACACTCGTAAGATCATGTTTATTTCATAAGCTAACATTTGCATAAGTTGATAAGAGCCTTACAAGGCTATATATTCTACAAGAGCTTTTATATCATATCGTTCTTCACAAAGGAGAGTCGGTTTATCATAAGAACAGAATAAGAGTCTTCCTTCTCTCTCTCTTTTTCGACCGACCATCTGCATTTCACACGGTAAAATATTACAAACGGTTTGTCGCTTATCTGATTTAGCATCTCTCGCGTCATGCCCACAAAAATATCGATTTGAATTTCCCCAACATCTTCTATTCCATCATATTGAGTGATATTTTCCTTTGAAGGTTTTCGAGCTTTAATCCGTTGGAGGAAGTATAATGCGATTAGGTATCTACATCTAAAAAAAAACAAGTATTACACACAATTTATTTCAGTCCTCTACCAAAAGTTAAGGATAATACTCATTTTGCAAAAAATATAAGAAACAATGTGTGAGTTTGAAAGAAAATGTTACATAGTTATATATATATATATATATATATATATATATATATATATATATATATATATATATGATGTTTAAATGGCGGTTAGTTTGACCCAAAAATAAAACTAAAATGTTTTATAAACAATTTCGTAGAGCCATTTGTTTCAGAATTATTCATGCCTTGAAGTTCAAGATTAAATGAAGTCCCTAGTTTGTTTTTTTTAAATCTCTACTCATCCTGAATAATGACCAAAAGAAGTTATTTTTAAGCCTTTACTATGCGAACCAAAGTTACATACATAAAAAACATACAGTGTAATTGTATACCTTCTTCTTTTGGGAAGTCGATCAAAAACTGGTTCCCCTCAATTTCATACAACTTTAAATATTTTGTTAAAACTTGGTAAAAATATCTTGTATAATTTAATCATCGATGTCCAGTTAGACACAAAATTAAATATAAATACTTTCTACCAAAAATAGGACTAACTTTCTTACTTGATGCACTTAAGAATAAAAAATAATATCTACGGTGCTGGTACTTCTGAAGTTTGTGCCGACAACAACAAATTACAACTGCACAACTTCATAATTACCAGCACCAATAGAAATAATATTATTTTATATTTTTCAGTGCACCAACTAATAAAGTCGGTCAAATTTTTGTTAAAAAATATTGATTCCACAATTTTGGGTGTAATATTGGTCATGAAAATCGTTGAACGTTCTAATACCAATAAAAATTTAGTACTTTTCCTATAACCCATGTATATTCTTTGCTCGTAATTGTTATTTTTCAGGGATCTCAAAACATCGCGGCGGAAATACATATACCTACTTATTTCAGACTTTAGCACTAATGTAACTCGAACTTCTTTTAAAAAATGTCCAATTTAAATGTTGCTTCAAACAATCTTTTCATCAATTTGGGCGTCTCCTATTTTCAGTTTTCGAAAAACATTGCCGTCTCCACATAGCAGAAATACACATATTTCAGTCTTTACCATTGGCTGTCAATGGAAAACCGTAAATCTTTTGAAAAAATGTTCATTCTAAATTTCCAAATTTGGACACATCTCTAATTCAGCCGTCTCAGATTTCTCAACCCCCCTCTATCAAATGAATCAAAAATTATCAAAATCGGAGCACGTTTACAATGCAAAATGCGCGAACAGTCAGACATAAATGGAAATCGGTCAATAAACAGAACTTAAATGTGCTCATTGTGGGCTTTAACATCTTCTAGATTAAGAGTCATTGGCTTATAGACATGGTTTTCTTCACATTTAACCTGATTGTATCCTTGATATATATTTTTTTTCAAACCTATGGAATATATCATCTCATGGTAGTTGGTAAGCGATAGCTTGAGCTTGTATTTAGATCTCGATCAAAATATCTCGAAGCCAACAGATATGTAAATTTTAACTTAAAACCTTGGAAATGTTGTTCATTGAGCCATTGAGTATCTTAGCCACGCTATGAGACATATTTTTTATCCAGATGAACGAACGATGGATATAATAATAATCATAAAATATAAATAATATGGAATGTAAACTCTTTCCCAACCGACGGAACTAATGAATTTTGGATCTCAATTTGACCACCTAAGATAGCTACACTGCATACAGATTTACAGATCTCTTCTTCAAATGATTTATTACTGATAATCGCCAAATCTGATGCTCTATTGCAAGAACTTCATAACCAAAGCTGATGACTACTTCTGTCCCTACTATCTCTAAAACACTTTTTACGCTCCAAATATTATCTATAGATTAGTGATCTCATGTAGGGTCTACAACTTGTTGCATCCACCCTGAAAGCGAATTCATTCGATTTTGGAGTAGAATATCCTTCTCAAGATAATGAACTCTAACAATGTTATGTTTAATCAATGGAATAAAGACTCAAAAATATCATTGATTGCATTTAGATGTTGATATCATTATTTTCAATGAGTAGGTATATATGGAAATTATTTCGGTACGTCATAGACACCATTTTTGGCTCGATGATGTTATAATGTCATTCTCAACCAAAATGGTTGATACAAGTGAACGTAATCAATCAATAGTAAAACAGGAAATGTGTTTGCTTCCAAGGTGTCTATCATCTCAGGTTTGTCGACTTTGACTAGCAACTTAACATGTTCCCATTGATACTAGGTGACATCAGGACATCTCCAATACTCCAACTGTATTCACTGTGATGCGCTCTGAGTGGCATATGATGTAGGTACCCCCCACCTTGCTGCAAACACCGCTTTAGTTAATATCGATGCCATTCAATTGGATAACCAGAAAGTATGTGCGTAATCATGAATGGACAAAACGCTAAGTTGCAGCCGCATACTAATTTGTGCCAGTAGCAATATGGATCCCGGCATATCTATGGTGCCATACCCACAGGGTTCTAACCATAACAACGAAATAATAAAAAGATTATAAAATTCAAAATAAAGGGGGCCACCATATAAAAATGTTGCGTTTTTTGTTCGATCTTAGCAATCGCTGTATCTCTTGTACAGTCATTGATAGACACATGAAATTTTCAAAAAATAATTAATACCATAGCTGCTATAATAGGATATCCATACATATTTAATAACATTGTTTTTAGAATTTTTATCTGTCTGTCTGTATGTTTGTACACTCATCATGGAAAAACTACTAAGTGGAATTTAATGCAATTTTCACCGATGGATTGCTAGAGGTCTAATTTGAAATACAGGCTCCATTTTAGTGCATCTGTCTGTCTTCCTGTATGTTTGTATACGCATCACTCAAAAGCTACCGCATGGAATTGAATGCAGATTTGCACGCGCACGAAGTCGCGGCCAAAAGCTAGTATATAAATAAATGAAACAAAGCTCAAAATTATAGAGGTTCCCCATTCAATAAACTTTTATTTTTTCTCGATCTTAATAATGACTTAATCTTTTGAATCCTAATAGGTAAACAGTTCTTGTACGATTGTAGGGAAGCTTCGTTTACGAGTCCAGCTCGCACTTGGCCGGTTTCTATTAAGTCAAGTCAGAACTGCAAAGAAATTTTGGAAAAAACTACGAGTGTGTAAAAGCCCTTAACACCTTAATTCATTATTATCGATAATTTCTAGCTTCTTCTATATCTACCTTAATAACATCTGCAAAGGCCAATAACAGAAACAAATGGTTATCTAAAACTACTTGGCCATTGTTTAACAATCATTTTGCGTGGCTGCTCCACACATAGGTGTACTACCTACTACAAGGAAAACAGAAAAATAAAATAATTTTAATAGGCACCGTCGGCGTCTTCGGTTTCCATTCAACGCTATAGTAGTAGAACCTAATTACAACTACTGTAATTCAAGACCAACACAACAAAAGCTTCATTATACGACAAAGAGATTGAGTGAGAGCGGCCTGGGACAATACATATATTAATTGTTACCGAAACCATTGTTGTGCCCTTTCTCTACACTCTGCACATACCTATAGGTATAATATATAGGTAAACGTGTGCGCTGGGTTTAAGAGGGAAGGAAAACTAGTAGTAGTAGCGCTCTTGTTGTTCGGCACGCCATGATTTAATTTCTCAACAAAAATTTACTGGCGCAATGCATGCGATGCCATGGCATGCAGTCGTCGTCGAAAGTGCTGAGCGAGAAATTGGACGAGGGGGTATAGGGGGGATGGAGAACACTGGCATTTGTTTGGAAACTTGAAATGGTGCAATTTGATCAGGGTTTGGATAGTGGAAGGAGGTGCACCCTGGGAGAGATTGCTTGCTTGGTTGGGAGGCAGGTAGTGAAGTATTTTGATTTAGGTTCATATCGGTTTTCTTTATAGTTTGTCAGCCCACTCTATAAAAATAAATTTTCTATCACTTTCATGATAGCTCCACTCGAATTATTACTTATCTAGGTTTTTAAGCCCAACAAGAGTTGTATTTTATATAAGAACGAAGAAAATGTAAATCGTCCTATCCACTTGTACGTCCAATAATGTTTTTCATTTGGGCAGACCCAAACAAATACTGGTCATATTATTAGACAAAATGAGAGTAAACAGAAAATTTAGAACGTTATTTGCGCAAAAGATTTTGAGTGCTTTTTCCCAAAGAAGACTTACGAGGATGAACAAAGACCTCCACTAGAATACTTTAGATTTCTTCCATCAAAATCGTTAGAGCCGGTTTCCCCGTTGCAGTTTCTCGTTTATTGGGCAGTATCTATGCTAGTAAAGTGTCCTTATGCACAGATGAGTGGACATAGGTACGACAAAAAAAATCGGCTCATCCGTTTGGTAGATAATTTTGGCACAGATAGTCAGAACAAAGACTGAGAATTCCTTATCTGAACTTTGAAAGGGGGCTCGAAGATTTGCTTAAAAGGGGATACCGAGAATCTGACCCTTGAACTCATTCTATAAGTAGGTATTTGAATTCAACTAAGACCTCTCCTTATAACCTCAAAATAACGGCACGATAGTTAATCTTGTTTCTCTATGTGCAACGCACCCTAACGCAGATGCAGCTCGACTACATGGAACTTAACTCGTAAATCGAGGATGCGCTTCAAATTCTAATACTTACAGAATGATGTCCCAGATTAAAATACTTTTTTAGTTACTGTTGGAAAATCAAAAAACTACCAATGACACCCACTGTGACATTGAGAGTACTTGCTACATACGCTAAAAAACTCATAAACCATCATTTGTACAAATCGAGCCAAATGTCTGTTGGCGTATCATGCATTCTTTTTCTTCCAGTAGTACTTCATTCCTAATGGACCATAACCTCACTTAGCTTACGCCTCCACCTAGAACGATTTCTAGCTTCAGTTTCCCAGCACTGGATGTTCAACAGTTCGATTGCATCTTTCAGGATATTATATTGTCATATTCACACCGTTACACGATGTGAATATATTAGGTACTTTTGGTTTTTTGAACAATCAGTTTTTTGGAAGACCCACAAAAACTACTCCAATCAAAAAGTGTTGAATATATCCAATGTTGTGCCAGAAATTATTTATCGTTTGTTAAAAAAACCCAAAAAAATCACATCATCCCGTTCGAGATATTCGCAAAAAACATAAGTCTGTAGGCAAGCAAGCAAGCAAGAAAGTTCCGCACTATAACTCAAGAACGGAACCGAATTGTTTTTGGTGAAGTTTCGACATCCTGGTGTCGAATTACGGCCGAAAACCTCTATTTTTTAGACCATTTTCTATGGAGAATCTTCGAAAATCTCAAATTTCTTAACTATTTTTGGGTATAATTTAGCTAAATAAGACTAAATATATCATTTTTGTCAGATGGAATTTAAAGGATTACGCTAGTCGATGTGAATATGCCCATGACGGAATGAAGGCTTACTGCCTTCGTTAATAGTATTGGCCCTATCTGTACTTCTTCCTCCTACCAATTCTCCTTTTCATCAACCTATTGATAATTAATTTGTTTTACATTATATCCACATGTCCGGCAGATGAATTCCATCGAATTTCTTTCTCCATATAGTTGACATAGCTTATGGTTATATCTAATGCACCATCCTGCTTCCTCTTGTATTAGTCCATATATCTTTCATTCACCCTTCTTAATTTCTAATTAAACATCTATTTTGGACTTATCTCCCACAATAAACACTTCTTTTTAATAAGTTCTCTGTTTCAATTTTATGCTTAGCTACAATATGTCCTGTCTTTTTTCGTCATAAGCGTTACTGCTTTAGAATGCTTCAGATAAGTTTATTCAAAATCGAGCCGGTGAGCCATGTCGGTGCTCTCTACAAATCAAAAAAGAAAGTACAACAAATGCCCATCCATTCTCGAGATATTCTTGGCACAGATAAACTAACAGACACGACAGAAATACAGACCAAACGCTGAAAATATGTTTTTTTGAATTCAGAGACCTCCGAAACGTATCAACGTCTGTTGAAAATCCGATATCGAAAATTTTACACGATTACAATACTTACTTTCCTTACCAGTTAGAAAAGTAGAATCGGCTTTGACAGATATTGTGACGGTTCATAAGCTTACCTAATCACCTTAATTTTAGATTAAGCTAATAAGCAATCAATAATTTTTCACTTGGTGCTGGTTTTATAATGTTCAGTGGACCAAAGGTTGAAACTCTGTCGAGGGTCAACCGTGATTTTCTGTGCTATAAACCTTCAACCCAAGGTTGAAATGACAGCAACTGACAGTTTTCAACCGTAGATTTTGCTTCAACCAGTGGTTAGCCAACCGACCGTTGAAATGCCTTTTATAAAACTGACGCTTAGGCAGTTTTCACACGGAAAAAATTTACCTCGTATATTAGATACAATTTTAATACAAACCGTACCAAAATTCGTTCAAAATAATTATGGCCTTTAAAGTGGGAACATTTTTTACATTTTCCAAAGCATGTTGGTTGCACTTGAGTCTGATCAATTAAGCATACAGTTTTAAAAGATTAAGTAAACCTGGCTAGTTATTACCTTTTTATATTTCCAATGAGAATTATCACTTGGTATTTACAAATGGGACATTTCAAGGAATCTTAACATTTGACATGACAGACGCCACTAAAAACCAAAAACGCAGCAGTTTCGTGTCTGCCGCCGATTGTCTCAAAATTAGTATTTAGATTAAGAGTAAAACTCTTGAAATAAGAATATTCACCTAAATCACTCGAAATTTATAGTTTTATTTGAAAGAATGTGTTATAGGAGAAGGCGAAGGGTATTGTAGTTAATAATATAGTTATTATTATACTAAAGGCCAATTTCATAATCAAATTTAATCTTCTATTATTTTGTTTCCTACATTAGAAATTTGATAACTTTGAAAATATAATTCAAAGTTACTTAAAAAGAAGTGGAATTTAAAAAAAAATAAAAATAGTTTTTATTAGGCATCTAAGATTTGAACCGTACTGATGAGTACCTACTATTGCTCTCCTTCTCTCGATTTGAACTATATTTATGTATATCTGTTTGCCAGCAACAGCAATTCCATAACAAATTACTGTTTGTCTACCACAACACACATATGACACATAACCAAAGTGTAATATATACGACGGATCTGCCAGAGAGGACCTATATACCAGAGAACAGAGACGTATATATACACTCCATGCTCGTGCGTAATTCCAGTGACGGATTCCATTGTCAGACATTGTTGTTCCATGTCGAAGAAAAAGTGATCTTGCTTGAATGAGATAATTATAATTGATAAATTTTGGCCCATATTGGGTCACACTTGGAGCTTAACAGGCGGCGAGATGTCAGCGATCTAAGTTCGAATTCAAAATTTCAAGTCTCTAGACCGCATGGGGACTAAGAAATCGCTGCGGGTCCATTGATACAAGAACCGAAAGTAATAAAAACTATTTAAAACAAGTGAAATTTTTGAAAAAAAATTAAAAATAGTTTTTATTGGGCATTTAAGATTTAAACCGAACCGATGAGTACCTACTATTGCTATGCTTTTCTCGATTTTAACTATACTTATGTATATGTATTTGCCAGCAACAGCAATTCCATAACAAATTACTGTTTGTCTACCACAACACAAAATTAAACTTTAAATTAACAATAACGTCTGACAATTGCGACATAACCATAGACGATCTTCCAGAATGTACCTATATACCAGAGAACGAGACGTATATATACGCTCCATGCTCGTGCGTAATTCCAATGACGGATCCCATTGTCGTTCCATGTCGACAAAATAATGATCTTGGTTGAATGAGATTGAATGAGATAATTATAATTACCAATATTGGATCACACTTGGAGCTTAACAGGCAGCGAGATGTCTGCGATCTAAGTACGAATTCGAAATTTCAAGTCTCTAGACCGTATGGGACCTGAGAAATCGCTGCGGAGTCCATTGATACAAGAACCGAAAGTAATAAAAACTATTCAAAAACGAGAGATAAGGTGGCTGACGTTATAAAAGTCATTAAAAAATGCACTATTTTTATTCTGTCATCAAGATATGAGTTACTCAAAGGATAAGTAAGCACTGTTCCAACGATTTTGCTTGTAAAACTCAATCTCTTATTACATTTGACATGAGTTAGCAGGTATTTAATATGCTAGCGGGACAGGGTGTTGCTGTTTGTTTGTCATCCTTTATTGCATTTTTTGTATATATACATACATGGCTTACAACATCATCATTCTTCTCAATGTCAATGGAATTATTGTTGAAGTGAGATCGATTGATGCGAAGCCAGACAAATTGCCATGCACATAAATTTTGTAGAAAAAAAAGCTAATGGTCGTCACAAACGAACAGTTTCCATAGTAGTATCAAATTTCCAAAGCACAAACACAAATGATGCACTGGGGTGGAGGCTACAAATATTTTGTGACATTTGTGTGACAAAACTTTAATTGAAACCCTTTAAAAAAATATCTCAGTCGTTTTTTTCGGAACTTTGAGACACATTCTATATGGTAACGGTTTTGACAATTTTGAACTGTTCGTAAAGGAGAGTTGTTTTTGCAATACAGATCTGAATTAATGTCCGCAAAATGTTATCAAATCCTTACAAACTAACATCGTATCAAAAGTATAAATAAACGATAACATTTCTGATAAAAATAATAATATAAAAATAAACTCTGCAACTTTCGCCCCCCAACATTTTACAATACAGTTTATAAGAACATAATAAGATTATATTTTTACTTATTTAAGTAATGTTTATTTATATTTTTTCTTGCAGAACGAAAGCTCTTCGTGGGCATGTTGAGTAAGAAGCTATGTGAAAACGATGTACGAGCCCTTTTCAATGGTTACGGTGCCATTGAGGAGTGTACGGTGCTAAGGGATCCGACGGGCAATTCCAGGGGATGCGCCTTCGTTACATTTGCCTCGAAACAGAGCGCCTTGTCGGCCATTAAGGGACTCCACCAAAGCCAAACGATGGAAGGTTGTTCGGCACCGCTGGTCGTCAAATTTGCCGATACACAAAAAGAGAAAGAAATGAAGAGGCAACAACAGGTGAGAGAGAGCACAATAAAAGGGAACATAATTGATATAAATGGTATTTTATTGGAAGCGAAAATAATAGTAAATAGTACCTAAAGTGTCTTTACGTGGGTATATCTGTGTTGACTAAACTAAAACCTATAAGCAGTTTTCAAAGTTTTCTTCTTGGTCAACTATTTCCTAAATACATTATAAGTAATTATTTTCTTTGTAATAGGTAGTCAAATAGGATATTATATGATATAAGACGATACGATTTCAGATGAAAATAAGGTTGACATCAAATTTATTTGTTCCTTTGTTTTAAGACTCTTAAGCAGTCAGTAGATCGTAGATGAATAGATGTGACTTTCCACTTACCACTGCCAATAGTCGGTCTCATTCGAACTCTCTAACATAATTAATAGGAACGGCTCTCCTACATCAACCGTTGTCGAAATGGGAAGGAATATTTGTACAGGTACGAATAAAATTCGTATGAATTTATTGAATATCTGTTTCCATATTTCCAATATTCTTAATAAAGAGTATCGAAATATGGAGTGTTTTGGTGTAATCGTAAGTCGTAGGTATGACACGTTTACCAAATAAAAGTCCATCAAAAACAATTCAGAACAAATATTTTTTTATCAAAAATTGGACCGACTTTATTAGTTGGTGCACTGAAAAATTCAAAATAATAATAATTCTATTGGTGGTGATAAGTTGTGCCGTTGTAGATTGTTATTGTTACCAACTCCAAAAGTACCAGCACCAATACTGTTTTGTATTTTTCAGTGCACCAACAAATAAAGTTAGTCCAATTTTTGGTAAAAAGTATTCATTTCATACTTTAGAGTGTAATGTTCACATATTTTGGATTTACCACTACTGTAACTCGAAAACGGTAAAAATGTTCAATTTAAACGTTTCCGGATATGGTCTCATCTTCAATTCTGCAATATAAGATTTTTCTATTTTCGAGAAAAGTTGCCCCCTCCACCCTCCACTGGCTGGTTATTGAAAGGAAGGAGATTTAGTATGTCAGTTTCTCAACTCTCATCTTTCAAATGAATCAAAAATCATCAAAATCGGAGCACGTCTACTATGCAGAACACGCGTACAGCCATACATAAAAAATATTATAAAAAAGCAAACATACAACCGAATTGTTTACAAATACGCCTTTCAACAACAACAAAATAAAGTTGGGATATAAAAAACTATTATCTTCAACCATAGGATGAGAATCAATCATTGTCCTTTTTGTTAAAGCCATTCTGTTACATCTATTAAAAATGAATTGACAGGTGTCAGCTTGAGAGTTGACTTTTTGTAGCTGGATACACCAGGGTTTTACTTTCCTACTGCTACCCTAAAATTTTCGGTGTCCGTTTTTCAATAGTTGATTATGTTTAAGAGGTCCTTGAGTCCAAAAAACATGTTTTCAGTCATTGGTAAAAATGTCTGGCGGTCTGTCTGTGTCAAGATTATCTCGTGATTCTGTTGCTTTCTGTTATATCAATTTTGATGAAACTTCTCCAAAACAATGCTGCTTGAAACCCTGTACCAGCTGCATATACAGTATACAGTAGAGAAAATTCACTGTTCTCACATAAGAAATTACTTAAAACTCAGGCAATCGATTGGTCGAATTTTATTTGACATGCTATCAATAATTTAACAATAATCAAATTTATGATTTTTTTTTATTCTTGTCCTGAAGATAGGCGTTTGGTTAGCTCAGAGTCTAATAAAGTCACAAGGAGGGTCCCCCAAGACTCAGTTTTGGGCCCAATGCTTTTTTGCCTTTATATTAACGAGCTTGATTCGTTGACATCTGTCGTAATATCAGATAAGTCTCCCTTTATGTTGCAGAATAAATGCAATAGTTTGCTCATAGTTTTAAATAAGTGGTTTTGTCAAAATCTTCTGGATTTTAACACTTCAAATTCATAATAGCGCAAGAATTCAGCAACTTGGCAATCTATGGTTTCTAGGAATTCAGGTAGATCAAAACTTACATTGGAAAGCACATTGCGCTTCTTTCTAAACTACGATCCTTAACCTATCTTTTTCAAAATATGAAAACCATATTTACACAAGATCAGTTATTAGGTCTTTATTATGCACAAATAGATTCAAGACTGCGATACGGGATATGTTAATGGGAAATTCTTCATCAGTAAAAGACGTATTTCTTGCCCAAAAACGGATAGTGCGCTGCATTTTTAATATATCTAGAAGAACTTCCTGTAGGACATTATTTACTGATTTAAACATTTACGTATGTATTCGACATGTGTTTATATGTGTTTAATAATAAGAATAAGTTTATAAGAAATAGTAAGTATTATAAAATTGATACGCGACTGGATACAGATTTTCGCTTTCCCTTTTCCAAGATATAAATCGGAAACGATTCACCAAAATGAATTGGTTTGATTTTATTTAACAAACTGCGTAAACATATTATAGATATAAGAATTGTGAATATTCTTGAGAAGCATTTAAAGCAGTATATTAGATAGATGCCTTTCCAATAAAAATGAATTTTTAACTCAAATACCTACCTAGCTTAAATTTTACGTTTCACATTTTATAATTTTAATTCTAATTCTTATTGGCGACTCTCATACTGTTGTAAAAACTGTCCAAATGGAGAATATATGTATTTGTATCTTTAATTTCCAAGGTGTATCCACGTCAATAATTATTTTACTATCTTCACGGTATTTTTAGATGACATTTTGATTGATCAATTGAACTGTAAACTCTGGAATTATTCTTCTTCTAGTTTCCGAGTCCAACAAACGGTGTGTTCCCATTCCAGATGCAAGCCAATGTGTGGAACGCATTGGCGGCACCGCAGCTCGCCTCTCCGCCCCACCAACAATTCTCACCGGTGCTACCCAACGAGGCCACCTCGTTGCAGCTCTTGCAAGCGATGGGTGGTTCCGCGTTGCTGCAACAGCAGCTGCTCAATGCCACGGGGGCAGAGAACCTGTTGGCACCCATTGGGGTGCAGAACCTTGTCACGTTGGCGGCCATGTCGCAGCCGACGGCTGCCGCCGCTACCGGCCCCTTGTGCATGGCTAATTTGCTGGGCAAAGGTGCCGCCGGGGTGGAGAGGACGTTGACGGCTGCCGGGTTACAGCCAGGCTTATCGACGCCCGATCTCACGGCCACCTATGGATCACTTATCACTAATGCTACGATAAATGCGGCGGCGATAGCTGCGGCGGGGAAGCAGATCGAAGGTATGTATGAATTCTTTTTGAATTGAAATGTGAGCTCTTGAATATTTTTCTTAGTGCTAGTGGGACATTGGCGAACAAATATAGGTAGTAATAATATCAAAATCGGACTTCGAAAGATTTGAATCTTGAAGTAGGTGGTTGAGCATTAAACCCAAAATTCCGTCATCTGGATAGAATTTCAGAATTCTTGTTGGTAAATCATCATAGAGTATACCTGGAATATTCGTGACCCAATAATCGTCCTCGATTATGCAAGCAAGACTCTTGAGAATTGTCTATTTAACATAGTGACCTTCCTAAAATTATAGAGAAATTTTAATACCCTGAGTACACTTATAGTTATAGTTTTAGATTGTCATAAAGGTACTTAATCTTAAGAATGCGTCACCAAATGTCGAAGATAACGGACATATGTAAAAAATACAAGAGAAAAACACGCTTTTGATCCATTAAGAACTAAAAAGTAGAAGAATAATATTTTCCAAACCAGACATCAAGCTATTGACGAGAAAATAGCGTCAATTCAAGAAAAGCCTGGACTGCGCTTTCTTATAATGTCATATACAGGCAATTTTCAAGCGCCTTGTTTGTAAAATGTTTCCTAATAGGTACTCGGATTTCTAATTCCCTGAAAAATAAAGAAAGTTTCATTGTTTTGGACAATTTTCGTATCTTATTCTTCTCTTTACTATTTGATTGCTGTGCGAAAGAAGATTTTCAAACATTTTTTCATAAACACTTTCTCAAATCTCCTGTGAATATGTCCAAAATGTTGTCTTATATTCATGACACTTTAAAATGATGATCAGGCTAGTGAACAGGTATATATCATACCTGATGTAAGAAAATGATTTCCAGAATAAACTGTATCGCTCCAAAATTGAGCTTTTAGATTTTGTTAGGAAGTTTTAACTTGACATAATTACCCACTTTTTCAGTTATTGATATTGACCTTATACATTTTGTATAATTTTATTATAATACATATATCTACGTAGATGATAAATATACAAACAAATTCAACCATCTAAATATAAAATATTTGCCTAAAAGCTAGTACTTATTTAAATGAGTTAAGCTTCTAAGTAATTTACTCAAGTTTTTCTCTAATTTTTGTTATATTTTCATACGAAGTTTTTAACTCTATTTACCTTACTGAAATTCCGATGAAATATAAAACTCATTGCTTTCGTCGACATTCCAAATATTTATACTACGTCTATTTGATTAATCTATAACGTATAATTTGTATTCGAAAAGTTACAATGAACTTGTCTGAATGTATAATAAATATATTATAAATCAATTGTTACGAAGTATTTCGAAATTTACTCAGAATGTTTTCAGTCAAAGCGGCAATTGCGGCCTTGAGAAAGCAGATCTGGGGTGAGTTTATCCCATTTTTAAAAGTTAATTTTCTTATTTCCCTTATAAATGATTTATTTTTATCCATTTATATTACATTATTCCACCCAGGCATGCGCAGACGATTATGTTATCCCAAGCTTATCCAATTTCATTTTTTTTTCATTGAATAATTTCGTCCAACATTTCGCTTTGTAGAATAACCAAATAAATCGCAGAATATTTTATATTCAAAAATAAGTATTGACGATATCTTATTTAACAATATACGAGTTTGAAAAGATTATCAATTTGGTGCTAAAATCAATCTAGTTTATTATTGAAAACTATCTTATATGAAATTGATAAGTTAAATTCATTATCACATTGAACACATAATTGAATTAAATCCTATTCTTCATTTTCTATTGTTGTTCAAAATATTTATTACTTTACACCGTTGCTTGAAGCATGTTTTCAATTTCCATCTATACCCTCTAAATAAAATATTGGATAAATAGGTGAAAATAGGAAATTCATAATGAATATGACAAAAAAATCATTAATTATTCATAAATACGTGCAATCAACTTATCTTTGATACTTTTTATTCGAGCTTTATGGTCAAAATTGACTGTGCGGCAACATTGTATCTATCACATCGATGTTTTGACATTTATAATCGTGTGATAGTCCAAGTCGCGTTACAATTGCTAGTTACATGATAACCCAGAGATAAATTTTCGAAAACATCCCCTCACACTTCGATGCACTTATTTGTGAAGCTATTCATTGATCAAGTGGCGAGGTTTAGCTAATGAACGTAAGAATGCGATCTAGTAACGTATGCCTTGTGTCTTCTTTTATAACATAAACCAACCAATTCAACCATCCCCAAAGTAAAAAATCAAGGGGAGTGAGATCCAGTGGTCTCGATGGCTCAGAGCTGCTTTTAACAATCCAGCGATCACCGAAATGGGTATTCAGAAAATGTCTAGCATCATTTAAAAAATGAGAAGACGCTCCATCATGTCGGAAGAAAATACCTGGTCGAATATCCAAAGGAACTTGATCTTATACAATTTCCTCTAAATGATCTTTTAACAAATTTGCATAACCATTCCCAGTAAGGCGCCCATCTAATGCGAAAGGACCGAACAACGAATCAAAGTATCTATGTTCAACCCTGTATAGAATAGAGACAATTGTCCCTGCTTGAGGAATCTGATCAGTTAAAAGAATTCGCTGCATTCGAAAAACTGAAAACGAAAGTCCGAAAATTTTAATTTCTCGACGTTCGCAGCAACATGACCTGCTGTATTTTAACATGAGATTTGGTTCTCAAGCTATATAAAATTAAGCTGACCAAAAAATCAAAGCCATCTGATCAAGGTTTGTTCAGCAGATTCAATAAAAACAAGAAGTTGATAACGATTTTGGTAAAATAATCATTATCACCGAAGAGACTCCTTGCTCATACTTAAGCATATGTCAACAAATTCAGCAATCGTATTTCCAGTGATAAAAATCTAAGATTTAAGAAAAACCCATGTATATATAGTCAACTTTTCTTGTGAGTGGAACATTATTGTACGTTTTTTTTTTCAAAATCAGGGTAGAAAAGCTATTATTTACGATAAATGGAAAAATGTTATCTGGCGATAATGGATAACTTTGTATGTGGAGAATTGAAAGACATTAATTTAGACAATATAAGGTTTCAACATGATGGACAATGAAATGGTAATATTTGACGTACCTTGAATAGTTTTACGAAAATACGTGAAAAGCAAGAGTTTTATTCATAATCATAATCCACCAATTGTGGATTGTACCTTAAACAGCCTAAAGCACGAGATTAGGATCCAAAACAATAGATACTTAAATCCGTTAGCAACGTTTCTAAAGTACATTTATCACACCTATACCACTTGCATTGCTTGCTTTACGAGCTCCATCTGGTATAATAAACAGCAACCTATAATGATAGACATTATCTAATCATATAGTATCAGTGTTGTTGGTGCGTTTTTATGGTTCGTTGGCTTCTTGGTAATTTGAGTCTAAACACTTTGAAAGACCATTTGGAGAGTCGTTAGGACTGGCAATTAAATATACATAATTTCTTGTGTTACGGTTGTTATGTGAAGCAGTAGCAACACTGTATCTCAAACTTTATACCTTAATTTACTATATACATATAATTTATTGATGATCATCATCTTAATTTCAATGTTTTAGTGTCGTGATGATAAAATGAATGTAATTTAATTGTGAGTTATTGTTGAAAATTGTGATTTGAGTGGAGCTTTTACTATGATACCTATTATACTATTATTCATTTGTACTTATATTGTGTAGTGTATGGGATGTTAATTAAAAGCTCTTAACAAAGATGAGTTTTTTTTTCTGGGTAGCAATTTTCTTCGTGAAAAACGTAAATATAATACAATGAAAATAATTGCAAAGTAAAGGCTTATGAGTTTTGATCAGAACGATTGATTCATAAATATGTACAGAGTTGGTAGAATTAGGTAAAGTTTGAACAATTCGATAGTCTTTCTAGAGAAAATCTGATTTTTAGTATTTTTTCTGATGTTTCCTGATGAATCGAAAACTCAAAAAGTACCTCTTCGAGGTAACACAGCTCTACAAAACTGCATAAACAGCATTATCATGCAAAATTTAGTTTTCTAGAAATTATCATCAACTTAGTTTTTTTATATGAACCGAATCAACAGATCATCCTGTATTATGTAGCAATTTTCATTACCAAATCAACAATATATCATGTCATATACCATTTATAAGATTTATCATTAAAAATGTCCTTTTTAACACACTTTTATTAGCTTGGTATGTATGTCTGTATGTATGTATGTAACGGAATCTTGGGACACGATTTTCACCCACTTAAAAAGATTGGATAGACTTGAAACTTTGTATACTACTAAAGGACCGATGACAATGCAATAATTTCATGGTGTGTATGTGCGAGTGGGGCTCCTTGATGGGGGGGATTCTATACCTATATCTCTGAGCTCTATGGATGGATTCTCGTGGAATTTTCGATATGCATGTGTGTTGGGAGGATATCTGATGGTGCGCAAGTGCGAGTGGGACTGTTTGGTGGAGGGTTCCATACCTAGGGGTGTTTTTTATTTCTTTATGAATTTTCGTGGAACTTTCTCTCTGTATGTGGGTTGAGAGGTTTTTTTTCTAATTTTTAGTTTGGTTAGCTATTAAAGCGTATTTTTTATTTTTTTTTAAACTTATTATATTTATAATAAGTCAAATAAATGATCATTTTATAAGCATAAGTAAGTAAGTGAAATAAGCTCATTTTTAATGTTGAAGTTATTTTTTCTCCGTTTCAAGTTTACATTGGTACATATAATCATTTATTTTCCTGTTACGACAGTTTTATTATTAGGTATAGAATATTTTTATCCAAGAACGCGGTCTATAATTCGCTGGATCTTTTTCTCTCTTCGCTATCCACATTTCACAAGATTACTATCAACTGTTTGTGGCATTTGATGTTTGTGTGCGAAATTAATTTTTTAGTGCCGTCACTTATCATTTTTTCTTTAATTTGACACATAAAATCAACCACCAGAACAGGAATTCCTTTAGTTTCACTATGCTTTCGTGATGCGGTCACCTAAATTGATGTTTTTCGTTCACTACAATATGAAGAAAATAAATCTGTGACAGGCGGACAAGCATATAGCAGAGTGATCTTATCCTTTTTTTCTTCGGAGGAATCTTACTCAACCTAAGAGATTCTATAGTAGGAAGTAAATAATGTTATCACAAAATACGCCACTTTCATCCGTCTCACCCTGTAAGTGGAAGGTTCACACATGAAAATATCAACTTTGTTGGCGAAACAATTATCGGGTGAGATTAATAAATGCATGTGCGTGTGTTTTATGTTCATTTTTGTCCCTATATGTTTGTGACAAACTGCCTCATCATAGCAGAGAACCGCTCAAAACTACCGTCTCGTTCCTGATCTATAAAATAATAGAAAATCCTTTTTCCCACTGGTGCTGCATCCGGCAAATGGAGTAAGAGAATACTCACAAGGCCTTGGGTCGGTCCGACAAAGATCCATTACCAGAATACCGATGAAGTCTCCGGGCATTTACTAATGACACAAAAAAGGGTCATTAAAAAAATGGCACGGCTCAGAGGGGATTTGTGCTGCTGTTGGATAAGAGACAGAGAAACAGTAGTGGAAGAGAGCTACGAGATTCAGAGCAATTATAAAAATTTCCGTTTTTCCTGTACATCTGGTCAAAACCATACCCGCCCCCTACTACCCCGCTACCCTATTTCGCTCCGGCTGTACGGATTTGCAACGTTTGTACCGCAATTATCCGGGAAAGCTAACCCAGTAAGCGGTTGGCATATTAAAACCCTTTTCTGCGCGCTTTTATTTCTACTAGCCACTTTGCTCTGCTATTCCTCCTACTCCTTGCTTGCTACTCCCGTCGATTGTTTCTTGGGCTCACTCCCTGGCGGTGAGCGATAATAGTAAAAGCTTCATTTAATGTTTCCACTTTTTACGGCCGGTTAATAATTAATCTCAATTTGCATAAAAAGCAGCTAAAAGTTGAGGCGCGGCAATTTTATTATACCACCACCAATTCTCTTCTGAGAATATATTATTATATTTCTTCTTCTTCTTTTCTTCAGAGATTTGCTGTTGCGTTAGGTTCGTTTTGCTGACAGGTAGGTAGGGGTTGGAAGTGGAAAATCATTGTGCCAGAGAATGGAAACTCCGAATTAAACTATAATATTATTATTTCGAAATTTTGTGCCTGTAGGCAAAACTTAGGATCTGTGCATGTCGAAAAAAAAAGTAAAATAATGATATGGTCGTGAATCGTTGGGAACATGGAAAAGCTTTTCGACTTGTATCGAAGTGGAGCTGTTTTTTATGACGTGGATTTTACTGGAGGGATGAATGGATGATTCAGTTTTTTTTTTGTTGGTCTGAGCTATGGCTGGATTGGATATATCCTCAAATCTCTTATCAAAATATTCATAGAATATTCATATTCTTGTTCACGCCTAATGCGAAAATGGAATCTGGTACCTGGATTTGCTTTCAGCTACTTTTAGAATGTTTTCCTTTAACGGTTGTATTGTTTTATTATTTCTTTCAATTTTCAAACACTACGTATCGTGACGAATGTGGTGAATATCTACTACAGCTATGAAAACTTCGTCTATTCTCTCACTTGTGTGTTCAGTACAGAAAGAAAACAACTTTACGCAATCTCTGGCTCATGTATGTCAGGCATTCAACCAAGCTGACAGTTGACATCATTCATATTGTCTTATACTATGCTTGTAAATCTGAAAATCAAAAGCTAATAGAATATTGTAAGTATATACTAAGAGTAATAAGTTCGTTTTTGCCGCTCGTGCGAGCATTAGGTAACTTCAAAAATGATTTATTCCATACACTTGATTTACATATTGCCCATTCTTGTATCGTAAAAAAGCATCTTGTTGGTGAATTTAGCCAGTGTCCTATTACCACAGATAGACGGAACACTCCATTCATATAACTATTTTTACAAAAAAATGAACCGACATTATCAGTTGGTGCACTGAAAAAAACAAAATAATATTAATTCTAATGCTGTTACATTTGAAGTTGTGCCGTTGCAGTTAGATTGCAAACTTTTGCCACGGATGTTTAATTCTGGCATCACAAATTTTCGATTTTCGAGAAAATTTGCCCCATCCACAACGTTCGGGGCTGTTTTCGGAGGAAAGGACATTTTGTATTTGAGTTTTTACGAATATGGGACCATTTCTCTCCTCTTTCAAATGAATCAAAAATCATCAACATCGGAGTACCTACCTACATTCAATATACATAAGGCGCGCACAAACAAAAAAAATACAGTCGAATTGTATACCTTTCCGTTAGAAGATGATCTATAGAAGGGTTCAGAAAGGGAGGTACAACTGTTTAAGCAACAACCTAACCCCGCCTCCACTCCACTGATCTTCTTTGCATAGGAAATATAACGCCAGTGGCGTCTCGTTCTTTTAGTTTTTATTTTTGGTTATTGATTATTTTAAATTTAATCAAATATTATTTATTATCTTTAATTGAGATTTATACGTCGAAATAATTAATAAGTAGGTATGTATAATAATTGTTTTTTCAAGGCTAGAATTTAAAATAGCAATGAATAGGTATTATTTTCTCTGGGAATATTTTTAATTTAAAATTATTTTTGGACCATTTCTCAGTACTTGAAGAAAATAATCCTCAAAACTCGGTCAATCGGACTCAATAATAATATAAGTAAATATTCGTGTGGAAAATTGAGCTCTTGCGCTTAGGCTTTCTACAAAAAAATTCATATAAATTCTTCAAATAATTATACCAATTACATCAATAATCATTTCCATAACCGTCATTTTATCACACGTACAACTAATTTGGCAAATAAAGTGAAAATAATCAAGATACATAGGAATGTAACACGCAATTGGCTACTTTGGAAATGAATGACCATTTAAGGTAGCTTATAAATTACAAAACGATCGAATTTCCCATTCAACCTGATTTTATAATCGGGCTGTTTTTGTTGATTGCATTTGTAAAATATCCCAACATATAGGTAGGTATTGTGCATGTGAAAGTAAAACCTCACAAGCACTCACTGTTATTGTGGCAGTGTATCGATTCTTGGTCAGCTCCATAGGGGGCATATCTTCATTGATCTAATCCAGATTGTGGTAGAATTTGCATGCGACTATTATTTACTTAAAAGTGCATGTCTCTTAATTACAGAACTTGTAGCCAACACACAATGGCGATAAATGGAAAATGATGGCGAAATTGTTGAGTACTACTAAATATATAGAATTTTTATAATTTTTATGCTCCTATCGATACCAAAAGTAACTATAGTAATCCAGCATACCTTCAAAGTCTGAAAGATGTAGCTTCATTCTTCACTATAAGGAAATCCCCACCTGAAGCCTCTTTACACCTGTAGGGTTGAAAATGTTGCCGTTTTATAGCACTTGTACCTACTCATTTTCTTAGCGGTGGAATTTGTAAATCTAGTTTGTTACTCCTGGAAATGCCAATTTTGTTGGTGCAAGAATTTTTGCGTGATGTACAGCTGCAAAGATAGACACATTTCTAGGATTTTGTCTTGTCAAATATCTCTTTAAAAATAGACCTGTAGAGATTATGACTATGATTAAATATCGCTTTTGAATAAAGTTAAAAGAGCTCTTTTAGTACGAAAAGCGGATATTGAATAGGCCGTTTCGTAACATCGCTTTTAAATTTATTTTAAAATATATTTTTTCACTCAAACAGTGTACTGAATTCTCCTCTTGTACTTATCTCCTCCCCCATCTTACTGCATCCTGAAACTCGCATATTCCTTCATTTCTTCTTCGGTCTCCGGTTATTTTTTTCCAACTACAAAGAAATCGGCGATCATACACGTGACTCAACTGTGATGTATTCCGAATGAAATAAAAGCAAAAGGGTTATAAGTTTGCAATATAAGTACTGAATTGTATTCAATCATATTGCACCTATCAACGATGGTATAGTGCAATGCGGGATGGAGTATTAGCACCTGGAGTAGTCGTTGTCATCGTTGGTAGGCACGGTAATTGTATTACCTTTTGTCTTCTGTTGACTAGAGTCATTCATGTTTTATGTTAATATTTGGTATATTGTGTAATCTCATAATGTTGTTATTTTTGTATTATTTTTAGAAAACTGTAGATAAAATGTCATGACTTGCATATGCAGTCTTAAATTAAATAGTAATTTTTTAATCATTATACATGGTTAATTGAAAGGTTGCTATTTTTTTAAACAACCTTAGGAAAGCTATTTGGAAAATGGCATAAACTCGCTTTAAAACAATCAGTAATGTAACATGAAAGTACTGTAAGTATCTCAGCAGTTTTTCAATTAGGATGTTGAAGCTTTTATTCATTTACATTTCTACAACAATAATTGATGAAGACCCAATTTTAAGGAAATGAGAGCCTTTCCTCTGCTCAAATCTGTGTCTTATTTCTCTAGTTTAGGATTTAATAACTAAAACATAAAAGAAAAAAAAATCATGAGATCTTGAGCTAAAAACTAAAAAGTTGCCCAAAGAAGGTAGGAGGTATACAATTCGTTTGTATGTTTGCTTTTTTATGGCTGTCCGCGCGTTTTGTAAAGTCAACGTACTCCGATTTAGACCATTTTTGTTTCATTTGAAAGAAGAACGTTAAGAAATGGTCCCATATCTTAAGAAACTCAAATCCGAAATCTCCTTCCTTCAAAAAACCGCCCCTAAGGGGATGGAAGGGGCAATTTTTCATATGAGACCATATCCGGAAACGTTTAAATTCATCAAAAGAATTACGGTTTACAAGTTTCAGCAATGGCAAAGTTTGAAGATGTGAATTTTCGAAAAAAATTGAAAATATGAGACGGCTAAATTACAGCATGAAATTTGAAGCGCCACGATGTTTTGAGATATCTGAATAATAAATAACAATTATAACCAAGTAATAAAGTCGGTACATTTTTTTTATATTTACTGATTGTAGTATGTTGGCTAAGACTAACATTATCTTTAAATCAATGCTTATTTTTATTTTTTCTATTTCAAATGATAAAGTAGCTCACAAGAGATTTATTCTTTTTAGCATAGACTGTGTCCAGCGCTAGCTATCCAGTGAGCATAAGATTTTGTCCGAATAACTGACAGCTAGCGTCAACGAAATTTTGACATAACCTACCTTTACTAGACATTCAGAATTCAGAAATAATTATTTGCTTTGAAATATTTTTTAAGATAATCTGCCTTTTGGACTTAGTCGTTACTGTATGTAACGAAAATAATAATTACTAATATTTCTAGTATGGCGTTATAGAGAAATTAATGTGATTGACACATTTCTCACAGATACCTAAGTACTATACAAGGTTGGGCAAATGTGTGGAACCATGTAATTTGTCGCTAAACTATAAGTTATATCAAAAAAATACGCCTATAAAAAAAGATTCTACGATCATAAATAATTTTCGGTGATGTTTTTTGATTTTCAACAGGTACGACGTCATCAGCTATTTTTTTATATATTTCCATTTTTTAATAAAATTTATTTTTAACTTATATGAATAAATATTTATTACTCCCCCATTGAAAATATTATTATTGATTAGGGTATTTTCTCAATACAACACATTTGCCCATCTGTATAAAAAGCAAATTTATTTCCATGAAATCGAATTGATATTACTGCAATTATTTCAACTGTAAAAAAATTATCAATCTCATTTTCTATCATTTCATTGCACAAATTATAATTCTGAATATCTAGTTTATAGATTTCTAATCAACTTATCCTCTCAATCAATCGTCATCTGTAAAAACTTGCAATTTATCCATCGTCCTTATTTATTTATCCAAGACATATACCTATATATTTATACTATAAATTTGTGAGATCAGAATATTATATAATATTACTATATTATGTTGTGTTTATTTTATTATTCACCTTGTGGTTCCAATAGATTATAAAACTTGACTTTTATTATGAATGTGATCGTAAATCAACAAGTATATTACTCAACTCAAACAGAACGGAAAGTGATTTTTTCACTACTATGAACATTAAATTTTTATTTATTCCATAGAAACTGAAACTGTGATGCAGTCAGCCTTTTTTCAATAATTCTTTCTCACTTTTTCATTGGCAATAAATTTTTATTGTTTTCATTCTTAATGTTTAACTTTAGAAGCAAACGTTTGCTTGCAATGTGGATCAGTTTCAGCACCCTTTAATACACTAGACACTAGATATTTGCCTATACCTACAATTTAACTCTTTCTAAAGAAATTGTATTGATCTACATATCTGTCCGACTTACATATGGATCTTGTCTTGCGAGCAAATGTCTTCTATTAGCTTTTCTTCAATGCGTTTCACTTAAAAAAGTTTATAATCAATAAGCATTTATCAATTATTTACAAAACATTTTAATGTTAGAGAAACCAGTATAAATATTAAAAAATTACAAATTACATTAATTTTTAATACCTAGGAATGGAAATAGTTTATAGTAATGAAAAATCGATAACAATGATCAAGATTGCTTATTATAAATATAATTCAATTTTGCGCATTCTTTTGCATTTGCAAATATACATCTAAAGTTCGCTGCACACGGCGACTGTGAAACAACTTGCAACAATTTGCAACTGTCACTATTAAATGTCAAATGACTGCCCTATTGTCAAATTTCAAGTAGTTGTTTTTCTAAATGGTATTTTTTCTGCTTACGGTTTTCTGTTTAATTTGTGTTATTTAGCTTTTTTGTTTAATTTCTTTTTGGTTTTTGTAAAGTTTAAAGCTCTACTGATTGCTACAAGTTGCTAGTGGCGCTGCTTTGGTATATTAACAACCAGCGACTGCTTGGCAAGCGACCGCTTTAAGTTTTTTGCAACTAGCAACCAGCTTACAATTATTGCAACACGACCACAAGGCGATAGCAACTGGGTCGCCCAGATTTACAAAATAAGCTTAAAAACTATTGAGACAAAGTTCAATTAGAAACCATTGAAAATTTAATATGTTCATTATCCCATAAAGGGCCAAAGGGAGGATTTCTTTAAATCAAAACGAAAGTTTCATTTGTCAAAATTAAAGAACGGTGCGTCTTATGTCTCGGAGAAGGGGAATATTCTCCTGGAAATTGTTAATTTCTTGATGAGATATGCATTCTTTTATTTATTTCATAATAAACCGCATCAACCAATTGGTTATTAGCGTCGGCTATATTTTTTTACAATCTGTGTAAGAAATTACAATGCTTGAGACTTTATGAGGTTCACAATGTTGCAACTTGGTCCTAAAATCGTTTCGATAGAATTGTCTATATTGTATGTGATTCTAATTCTATACATTTCAAATAAAGGACACTCTACTAGAATGTCTTCGACAGTTAATAGTAGGTACTTCACATATGGCACAAATAGGTTCGGGTTCTCTGCTAATGAGATGCCCTTGGGTAGCTCTGGTATGTTCTAGGCGAAAGCGGGTAAGAATCACTTGATTTTATCGGGTGTCGGTGATGGTATTTCATAGTCTGAAGTACGGATTTATTTTGATTAGTTTAAATGGCCTATTCTTCCATGTTCTGTCACAATTTTCCATTACTTTGTGCCTTTCTTTTTTTATTTTATTTACAATTGGAAGTTTAAGATATGTTTTCTTGGTAAGTGTTATGGAGTTGATCGAGTCTGTGATGATGATGTGTGTGGGGGCGTTTTTTATATAAACGATGGCCTCATATATGGCATATAGCTCACCGTCATAGGTTAGGTTGCCTCGTCGGGTAGATTTGATTTTATAAATTTTGTAGGTGTTACCACGGCCGCTCCTGTTTTTGAATTAATTCTTGAAGCATCTGTATAAATTTTATTGATTGTTTTATATCGATTCAATTCCTCGTGGTATCTTTGTCTGAGTAGCTCCTTGGGCGTATCATGTTTTTTGCTTTTTGTTATTTCCGTATTTACTGTACGAGAGTGCATAATCCAGGGATGGAGGTAATTGAGGTGTATATCTATGTTCGAGGTATGGTGGACATGTTGATGTTTCGCATGTACTGTTAGAATCTATAATTAATTGGTAGTGATTGTGTTTTTTTTCTTGGAGTTTCTGTGTTTCTTATTATGAGAGATTGGTGTCCGTGTATATTGGGATTGGAGTTGATTCTTACTACGTATTGAAGGCTCAATATTTGTATGCGTAACCTTAAAGGAGCTTCGCCTGCTTCGCAATAAAGACTATTTACAGGGGTAGTTCTCAAGGCACCTAGTATTAATCTTAGCGCTGAATTTTTGAAAATATCGAGTGA
Source organism: Crioceris asparagi (assembly GCA_958507055.1). Taxonomy (NCBI): domain Eukaryota; kingdom Metazoa; phylum Arthropoda; class Insecta; order Coleoptera; family Chrysomelidae; genus Crioceris; species Crioceris asparagi. The sequence continues at coordinate 9,987,968 of OY293830.1, read as the reverse complement.
TTTGAGAGCGAAAGGTTTTGAGGTACCATAAGCAATGCATCCATAGTCAATTTGAGATCTTATTAAGGAGCGTTTATGAGATAAGTATTTAAGTAGGCTCAGGCAGAAGTGTTGTAGGTATATGACATTTCCACGTTAGCTGTTGGTCAAATTTGAGTTCAAGGAATGTTATGTCTTGAGTGTTGCTGAGATTTACGTTGTTGAGTTTCACAACTGGTTTACTTTCAATTAATCTTTTTGATATACCTACTGGTTTTTACTAACAAAACTGCACCTCTTCAAAATTTCAAGAACCAATAGGACTAACATTATGTTGTATTTTTCAGTGCAGCCAATGATAAAAATTGATTCTAAGAATAATTTAGACTCTTAACAAACTACAAAGTCCATCAATGCTACTGTCTACGTTCAATTTATCAAGGAATACTCATTAATATTCTTTCTTTATTTATGATGCTATCAATATTCACACTCATTATTTGTGTAATATATTTATCACCAAATTACTGTCAATCCAAAACCGCAATCCACACAAACAACCACACGCAGACGATTGAGGTCGTTTGGCACATTCCTGATGGACGTTATTGTAAATTATAACAGATGATTAATACACCACAATGGTTATAATAAACAATATGACCCATAGGCGTTAAAAAAATGCCACCTCATCGTCGGTCTTGTAGTAGAAGATATTATAAATATTCATTCAGTGTTATCAAATGGTGTCTACGGCTTTTTCGTGTTCTCACCATATAGGTAGGTAAATGTGTATGTGTATGAATAAGTGAACGAAAGGTGAAATAGAGGACGTCGATGCGGTGTTAAATACGAGTAGGTACAAATAATGAGTTATTACGAGGGTTACATTGATAGTAGGTTTATTCGATTTTTATAATAGCTCATGTAGATGCTGACGCTGCATTATCAAGTTCATAAAAGATTTATATTAATCGTCATGGTTGCCATCTCTCCCGAAGATACAAACTTAAAAAGCATTCGTTCCTCTATATTTTTACAATTTTCACATTTTTTTCTACCTATTCTTCTCCGTGTAGTGATTTTTACGTCAAGCATCACGTGTTACACGTGTAACAATCTTCATACCTCAAAATATCCCAACCGATTGGCAGCCCACTTTACCAGAACCAGTTTGCAAATTTTCACATTTTCGATGATTGTATTTCCTTTTTGAAAGTTGATTTTTCTCTTTGCGTAAAAACGCAAGATCCAAATGTAATACGTCAAGGTTTGCCGCCATTAGGTACTGAATATAGTGTATCAATTGATGGATTCCCATGACTTCATACACGCATATTGTTTATAACGCTTCTCGCTTGTATACTAATTTATTATGTCAATTGCATCATCTCAATTATCCACGTGAAGTGTGAATTTATTTAAAAATTCGTAGTGTGAACCCATTGTTTTGAGAGTTCGTGGATTATTAAACACCAATTGTTACAACCGATACTATTCTTTCAATTTAATTCAAGCTGCATATTTTTAGTCCTGCGATAAAAACAATGCTCTTGTCCAGGATAAAACCGATTTAGACTAACAGATTTATTATATGTTCTTATATAGATTGTAAACAATCAATTCTCACATTTATGTTACTCTATTTTGACCTCATCGATTTATTACCATATTTAACAGATATGCGGAGTCTCAAAAGATTTTTTTTCCAACCATTTGAATTGTGCTGATGATAAATATCTAACAATATCGAAATCACAGCGTTGCCATTCTTAGGTCTAAGAGCGATGTAATTCAATGCTGGATTTTTATTAGCACAAGGGAGGGCTTTTTTGATCTTTGGAAAATATAACATCTACTATTAGGACCAAAGTTATTCTTTCTAAAAAATAGCGTTACGTTTCAAACTTTATCTTTCTCAATATTAGGGCACTGTCTCTTTTTAAACTCGCTGTTTCTGTGAATACTTGATTCAAATTATTATATTATTATTCGAGTGTTTCAAAAACTATGTTATTTGACTCGATTGCAATCCAAATATATAAAGTTTACTATACCACAAACTTGGTTCCGATCGGCAGTAACTGAGAGGTTCCACTTGGCACAATTACACATGGTAGTTTACCATTGCTTTTCATGAGTTGGTCATCGCATTATTCCGAGATAAATCGTCAGATCGTATAAGTGAGTTACGCCCGCATTTATCTAAAATACTCTGTTTAAAAACAAAGTGGGTATCTGCTCAGTCCCAAATTCGGGTGAACATCAACCACACAACTGAAACCAAACTCCCCTAAAAAGGGATACAGATTTTTTGTAGTCCTTCATAAACTTAACCTTGTGAAATCCTGTGTTTGACAGCTGAGCATTGAGGCATTTGACAAAGAAGGTAAACTGAGAGTCATCTTCATATCATAAAGTGCAATAGAAGAAACTAATCTGCGCTGAAAATATTTTTTACTACAATTAACAAATTACAAAATTAACATAATTTTTACGTAAATACCTATACCTTAAACAAACTTATATTCCCCGCTGCTGAATGATCATAAATTCTATTGCTATCAGTTTTTCATTCATTCATTTTATTAGTGCTTAAGAAAAAGTTATTATTTTGTCACGAAAAAATTAATTGTTTCCACTAATAATGATAAGTGAAGATAAAAAAGTTCAAAATAGTGTTGGCTTTAATATGGAATATTAAATAAACTTGGGAAACCAATTTTGCTTATTTATCTTGATATACATGTAAACGGATTTCAGTTTTCTGCTAGACCAGTTTTGGTTGCTAGTCTTCTATCTATCCAACAGGAACGAATTAACCAAAAGTGGATCTATATTGAATGAATATTTATTTCTAGCAAAACGTTATTCCTCAAATGCCAGAAAAGCGTCTTTTGTCCCTCGTATAGACGTCTTATTATTATTTTATTGGTATTGTGTAAGACCGAACAATAGAATGGTCATGAAACTAGTAAACGTGTCGACGATAAGCGTTATCAATAAAAACCGATCATTAGAGAAACAATATAAGTACTTGAAATAATTTTCGATTGCGTTATTGTTACTGCTCATGTTTGATACAACTTGGCAAATTATTGTATAGCCTTTGTAAGGAAAATTTTAGTTTTGTTTTAATTATACTAATGAATTTAATGAATGCTGTTATACGTCATATATTTATTTTACAAAACAACTCACTAACTATTTGAATACTAATTATGTTAACGAACCGTTGAAAAGTCTTTTGTTATGACAATGAGAATACATTTATATTTCTACCTTTATTCCAAACTACAAACAATCCTACACGACAGTCGTAGTAGTTTTTATCTATCCGTTCCAGCTAGAAAAAAATATGACAGTTGCAATCTTAATAGTTTCTTTGAACGCCTTAAATTAAGCTAAAATGCACTGATATCTGTTATTTCAAGGCTTATTCATAAAATGTTGATGTATTCACGAGACTTCTTTCTTATCAACGATTTGAACGGATATTTACTTTGGTTAAAAGGCAGGCATTGATAATTCCATTACTGAACGGAAGTCAGATGGATATATTCTTTGAATTGAAGGAGACAGATAGTATTGGTGAGGATTGTAGTTATGAGATCGATATAAAAATATTTGGAAGGTTGAACTAATTGAAACGTATAATTTATGAATAATCCACAAAAAAAACTGATGTATGATGAAAACAATCTAATCTTTGTGAATGCTTTTTCTCTATTTCACATAGCCAATTTCCTAAGAGATACTATCGTCGCCAAACTTTCGGAAGAGATATTTAGAAATTTAACGCTTGAAGTAAATTACATAGTCGCAAGTTAATTCCATTCATTTTACTAATGAATATTAGAGACAGAATATTGATACCTATTCATCTATAAAATGCTTCTGAGAATATACAAGGTGTCCCAAAATTAGCATGTCAAGCTTCTTCTTCAAGATTCTAAGTTTAAAAATAATGCAAAAAGTTCCAATAAGCATAGGTCGAGAAATGTTCGTTAAGGGAGTTAGTCCTTTTAATGTACGCGCCTGGAGAAACCGCTTGTGAAGTTTGGCAGACTAATTTTGGGACATCCTGTTTATTAGATTGAAAAGAAACTGACAAAAAAAAACTAGATGAAAAAACTCTCACTCCAGTCACCTTTCAAACAAAAAAACCTAATTAAAATCGGTTCATCCCTTTGAGAGCTAAGATGCGTCAGACAGATAGACAGATAAACACGTTGGACTTAATTTGAAAAAACTAGTTAAGAACAATCTCCAACATGTCACCTGTCAATCATAAAATGTTAATCAATGTTGATTCATCAGTTTGGGAGCTTCGTTTTCTAAAACAAACGGACAGGTATCATGGTTACTTTAACCTGTGATGATAAGATATAAAACAAGATTTCCTAGATTTAAATTTTTGACCGACAAAACCCCGAACGGAGGAAGTATACAGTTCGACTGTCTGCTTTTTTATGTTTGACCGCGCGGTTTATATAGTCAACGAACTCCGATGTTGATGATTTTTGATTCATTTGAAAGAGGAGGATTGGGAAATGGTCCCATATTCATGAAAACGCAAATCCAAAATCCTCTTCCCTCTGAAAACCGCCCCCAAAGGGGGTGTAGGGGGCAAATTTTCTAGAAAATCGAAAATCTCAGTTGGTATAATTAAAGATAGGACAATATCCGGAAACGTTTAAATTGAACATTTTTTCAAAAGAGTTACGGTTTTCGAGTAAGATGCATGTTAAATTCTCATATATATTTATTTTTCCTATGTGGAGAGGGCGATTTCTTTCGACAATTGAAAATCTTTGGATACTATATGAAAGCCATAATTATTTGTAGCAACATTTACCATAAACATTTTTTCCTTATAGTTAGGTTTTTCGAGATAAATCGGTGTTAAAATGGTAACATATGAAATACTGGAGCGTATTTCCGCAGCGATGCTTTGAGATCCCAATAATAACATCTAGAAGCAAAGAATATACGTAGGCATTGGGATAAGTACTCTCTTCTTTGGTATTAGTGAACTTTCAACAATGTTCGTGATTAGTGTGACTCTCAAAAGTGTGAAATAAATATTTTTTACAAAAAATTGGACCGACGTTATTAGTTGGTGCACTAAAAAGTATAAAATAATATTAATTCTATTGATGCTGGTACTTGTGAAGTTGGTGCCAAAAGTTATCAATCTAACTGCAACTGCACAACTTCAAAAGTAACAGCACCAATAGAATTAATATTACTTTGTAATTTTCAGTGCACCAACTAATAAGGTCGGTCCAATTTTTTGTAAAAAATATTTATTTGTATAAAGCCCTTCAAATCTGGTCCTTTCCATTTTTTTAACAAACTTAGATTAAATAATTGGAAGCTATATAAAATTAAAATCCACCGTTTAGCTACTAATAAATTATAAGATATCTGATGATCAAAAATGCTTTCGGAGGTTAATTGAAACATTTAGATGATAATTAGTTGCTATGTGATATGCAGATAGTAAATTGCAAATCGGTAATAACAATTCGAGTTATCATTGGGCCTAAATGATCGATTTAAAAAGTCTGGTCAATCCACTCACACGTCTTTCTTACCGCTACTGTACAGTAGACGAATTCCATAGAATATTAAAATCTACTGATCAGGACGTGCGACTGTTCAAGCAACCAGTGTAAGCAGGAGCTGTGTCACCGGGGAGCGGTATCAATACCTTACAAAACAATAAAGAAAGAATAAATTGGTCCACCCGTTCCACAGACAGACAAACATGTCAATGACTGAAAATAAGTATTTTGGATTCTTCAAAACAAACAATTGTTGAAAATCGGACAACAAAAATTTTGAGGCGATAATAATTGTTTCCTAACACTACTTAGAAGAAATATTGAGAAAAGTAAAAATGTTGCTGTGGAGGACATAATATTTTTTCAGAAGAGTATATAAACTTGCAAAGTCTATACTTAGCACCTAATTTTTTAGGGTATGATTTGGTAATTTTGTAGAGGCAATGTTTACGTGATCTTCGCACATCACTACTGAATATCAGAAATATCTTTGAAATTGAATTCATGCGATCGCATTATCAGAGATTTTCACCTTTCCAATTTTATCACCAATCTAAATCATAAGATTTAAATTAAAAGATGTTGGCTAAATCAAGGTCTTACAAACAGTTGGGGTAGTTTCCTTATTGAAGATGAAAGTAGCATAGCGCTGTCACTAATCCAACTCGATGACAAAACTAACCTCACAGTTCCAAAATTTCGGTTCAGCATATATGAGGCTGTGTGGATGAAATATCGATTCAAGATCTTGAGCTTAGGTTTGATGATACCAAAGCTCGACCGCAACGACAACGTTACGAACTAAGATTCAACATCAATAAGGGATTTATCCTCTGCACATAAATTTTGACTAGTTTCCTGACCTACATATTTGTAAGACCTTGCTCTCTATACTCTCAATTTCAATCAGATTCAATTTAAGAAAACAAAAGATCACCTGAAATATTCTATTAGACGATCAATTTACAATAACTCCCAAATTTGCAGAACAAGCATTGATTCGTTTCAAGGTAAAAGATTTTCTAATAAGCAATAAGATGAGCATTACTTCGATTCAGTAATGACTTCCCCGTTATTTGTTTACAGTAGTTGTTTTAGATTATGTCAACTAAAGTACGGTGGCTGTGTTATGCTCATTCAATTCGTTGAATATTTATTTTATTCAATCCCATTAGGTATATAAAAGCAGTAAAGCGTGAGAAATCTTACACTTCTATTGGTTCGTAATAATATTCAATATTCTGCACATAATATCAGATCAAAACTTTCACTTGTCAAATGAGATCGTTAGAAAAAGATTGATACCCATATTGTAACTTGTCTTATCATTTATGGCGATAAATTTTCAATTAGTTCTTGGAAAAAACGATCGGTAATCAAACCATTTGACTGACATGCCCATGTTCTAGATTGGATCATTAAACTTCCATATAATGATTTTTAATTGATTAGTTCCCAATTATATATCAAATATTTTTTCTCTAATCTGTATATAGATGTATTTAAATTCAAATATGAAGGTAATAATACTCTAATATCTAATACTAATTGAAATTGGTAGAATATCTTATCATGTTAAAATTTTAAAAACTTTGAATAATTGAAGTTTTTTGTACCGGGGTTTCCCGTATATTTTTGCAGCCTACATACGGTGTCACACATTAGTGATACAAGTAAAGTATAAATACAAGTAAAGTATAAAGTATAAATACATAAAAGAGTATTCCTAAAAAACTCTAAACTAGTTTAGTTTGTTTGTTAGTTACTATGGTAACATTAATTCGTGACAGTTTTAGTATCAAATTGAGTTAATGCCACTCTAATTTTGTTTATGAATACGGCTTTTTTTCTCAAGAAGAATTTTGAATAAGTATACGAGGTCAGGTCTGATTTGGTTCTAATTGCCCTAATTACTGATTTTGCTTTCTCGTGAAATTCTCAGGATACCTTTACCCATTTTATTTTCTCATTACAATAATGCAAATCCTCCATCTTCCTTGCTTTTGATAGATATCATATCTTATCATAGAGTGCAATACAGTAGAAATGTTGTAGGTACCAGAATAAGAGGAAATATAGTAGCTAATAAATGACAAAGGGGAACATTCCGTCGTTGTACAATAGCAACCGCGTATGTTCTAATGAAAAAGAATAGAGCATCCCCAGTAGTCCTCTCTTTCTTTTCAAATATACACGACATTCCTATTCTATTGTATGTGTGTAGTTCTAATACTTATGTAGCTGATCGCATTGAAAAATGAGGTTTTCCTTATGTTTCAGGTCCAGATGGTTGCAACCTGTTCATCTATCACCTGCCACAAGAGTTCACCGACACCGATTTGGCATCGACATTTCTACCATTCGGGCCAGTGATATCCGCCAAGGTGTTCATTGACAAACAAACGAACCTGTCCAAGTGTTTCGGCTTTGTGTCGTTCGATAATGCGCAATCAGCGCAAGCGGCCATATCGGCGATGCACGGCTTCCAAATAGGGACCAAAAGGCTGAAGGTGCAACTGAAAAGGGCCAAAGATGCATCTAAGCCCTACTAAGTTGTTAGTTATGTCACACACATTCATCATAATACACATGCGCATACACCACAAAAAAAAGTAGGCATACATATGATATGATATGTGTGTTTAGCCAAAGAGACGACGAGCCAGTCAACAAGACGAACCTCCTAAATCCCCCCAAAAAACACCCCCTTTCTATCAAGCAACCTACCAAATACCAAACCCCCTCCACCACTTCTTAAAACCAGTACCAGCGCGGCCGGCATAGAAGGGCTCTGCCTGTCAGCCTGCGGCCTGTCTACACAAACAACAAAGCACCGTGCCAGTGCAGTGCAAATCTCAGGATCTAGCTGCTATTTTTATGAACTGTGAGATATTTTTACTAGTTAACTGCGACCGAATTTTTCGGCCGCTTTGTAAATTGAATATTATTATGTATATGACGGATGACGAGGATGTTTAAAACTAAATGTTTCTGTTTTTTTTTTCTCTCTCTTTGAGATTTTTTGTTTTTTTTTCTTTGCTCGGTTAATGTCACTGTTTTGGTCAACCGGTTTAGCTCTATTTTATTTAATTTTATTTTTTCTGTGTTTTGTTCGTGGCGTTCAGCGCGTAGACATACATCCTCTGTTGTTTAGTTATTCTCCTAGGCCATATATATGTAAATGTTGAGTGATTTAGTTATGTTTTTTTTTTCTTTTCTTCTTTGGAGTCTACAGTTTTTTGATTAATTAGTACCCTTAATTTATAATACATCTGGAAAGCATGTATTTGAATTGTACCTTTATTTTCTATTGTTATTAAAACCAAAGTTATTAGACCAAAAAATATCTGGCTGTTGTGTTTAATCTTTGCAGGGTCTCTATATGTATACCTTTATGTTTTTTTAACGACCAGCGAAACCAGAGCTCAGACAAAGGCAAAAACAACCGTTCAGAACTTCACAGAGGTTAATTTTAATCAACACTTATATATAAAGGGTGTTTAGTGAATATACAGCTAAACATAAGGAGCTGTTTGACAATAATACTGTGTCCCTTAACAAGAAAGTAGCCTTGTTCCAAAAATAAATTAAGATTAAAGTTACGTTAAGTTAAAGTTAAGTTAAATAGCAAGCTCGTAAGAACTTTCTGATCAACGATTATATTGACTTATCATTTTGTCAGAATAATCGACATTATCTTGAGAAAAACAATTGCTTTGAGTTGCCAACTCATTTTGATTTTGGATTTTTTCAGTTATCTGCAAATCCAGTTCATCAGGAACATAAATATCGTTTGTTAAAGAAAACTTTCAACTCCCTATATCCACAAATCAAAACTGTTTCCCTGATAAAATAGCCAAGGAAAACACCCTTCGAAAGTTTTATGTATATTCACCAAATGCACTGTATAATCAATAAATAAACATTCATTAGATCAGCAATAATTGAGAATTAAGTGGAACAGTACACATATGAAAAAGTGTGAATCCTTGGGAATCTATCAAGTTTTCACTAATTGCTTGATCTATCGCTTCGAAATCAAATAAACAACAACGAAATTGAAGAAGACCACTGTATCAACAAGCGAAAGTATAGTTCTAGGTGATAATATAATCATCGACAAATGAGTCGCTCTATAAACTGTATATTTATAATTTCAATTCCCGCCCGCACGTGTCGATATAATTGACTTTCAATAATTATGATTTTCATCATTCTGGCCCATTATATCTATTTGCGGAATGAAGTATATCTATTATGTATATTTAGGCGCATTCCAATATACCTACAGTTTAAAACAACAAACCTTCCACAAATTACTTCGTCCCATCTTTCTTCACTTCACGTTTAGAAATATCTGTAAAGGTGTTTGTGTGTGTGAATCTGTCAGTATTTTTGGTACGAAGGTTGACATTCTAATGCCACTGAACTACTTATTATATCCCGTTACATAAGGAAGCAAGCAAATATATCCACAGCTTCCAAAGATATCGATATGAAATTTGCTTGTTTTCAGCGTTAGTTATCTCATCGTTTTTTTAATGGTACCTTATAACAATTTGAATATTTTAGACAAAACACCCAGTAGATCATTCAAATTTTGCATCGAGCATTTGGTACGGCATTAAAGCTAATATATAACTTTTTGATATAGAATTAGAATTACCTGAATTTCTCTGATTATTCTTTCTATTGGTTGTTGCAAATTATTTAGCCTGTTAACAAAGACTTCAGTCCTTAAATTATCCCATAGAAATTAGTCCAGTGGATTAAGGCTGGGGAGTGCACTGGACATTCAATGGTACCTCTCCTTCCAATCTGTCTAAACAGAAATATCAATTCCAAGTGCTCTCGAACGTCCGTGGATTTTCCTCTAATATTCTGGGCTACATTTTTGTTGTGTTTCATGCTTGAACAATGATGAAAAATAACTAATAAACATTTACGTCCGTCTTCTGTTTCCAAATCCAATTACATTCGTTAATAACTTTTATTTAACTTCCATTCAATTCTTCCATTATTCATTCAGTATTTACTTCTTTTATTAACTATTGCCTCAAACCGCAATAATATCTATAAAGAAAAAACTTAACAAATACGCAATTCGCAGTTAAATATTCCTACAAAATTTAATTTTCATATCGTTGGAAACTCCAGACATATTTGTTGCTTTGATACATTCGCACAACCCAATGTAGATAGTCGAGTATTGACTTTTCCGCTCAGAATTCTGTTATGTGGTTACTTGGCGACAAAAAACAACAAAAACACTATTGGGCAACAGGTGATGTCTCGATATAATTTTCGATAAATTTGGCATCAAGCAATGTACATGTAATAATTATAATTTCATGATCTTGATAATAATATTATAATCTTGTTGGTAAAGTGAGTGCTTCTTTTTTTTCTCTCATTTCCATGTCATTGCCGAGATTCTTGGCATGAGTACAGTTCACTAATTCATAAACTATAATAAACTCATCCAATATAATTAGCGGCCTGCTTTCCCTGTTGTCGTGCATTTCGGCACCAGTAAGCTCTTCCACACACACACAGACGGGTAGGCAGAAAAGCAATTTTTTGCTAATCATTCAAAATGGCTTTGTGTTGTTGCGTCAGTAGATGATGATTATAATGATGATGATGAGCTTAATAACGTCTCTGGCACACGACTATATTTTAGTCTATTGTCACGCTCAGTTTCCTTCTTGTCATTTCTCATTTGCTGGATGTTTGTGTGACGTCTTTAGCTACACTTAATCCATGGTTGGATAACTTACGCATTCTATTTCTATTCGAATGCTTGTATTTAATCTTTACATCCTTTTTCCTTTCTAGAATGAAAGTATGTTATTTTTCTAGGTACCATTTTTCAAAATGTTCAGAATAGTCTTAATTCTGTTCCATTGATATCTCTGTTAATTCCACTTCTTGCCTTATCTCGTAATACATGAATTAGGTATTCCTTTTATTGTTTTATTATTTCTTATAATAGAGTTGCTCCACTAGCAATCCCCATACTCAGCAAATCTTCAATATCACTTTCCCCATTCTTCGATTGCATTACGAATATTATTTTAGTTTTTATCTTGCCATATTTTAATGGTATTGATTAGTATTCTTAAATAGTTTGTAACGACTAATTTACTTCTTACTATTTCTAATTTGTTGGATGTATGTGATCTTGTGGGTGCGACCGTTAATGTCCACACTAATTATATCGAGAATTGCTCCGCAGATTGCGATGAAAAGAATCAGTATGTGGCTTCTGGGTTCGATAAATCTTTTGGTGATACAGTCAACTTCTCGTCTGTGATACATTCACATAACATATTCATTTTTTTTGGATTCTAAAATTATGAGTAAGTAAACGACAAAAGCGATATTTACCGATCTACCGATCGCATCATCTATTAACTAAAATTGTGTAATTTTTTAACTAATGTTAAACATCCTTTGCAACTCTTACAGGCCCACTCTAAACCTTGTGTTATCTAGCTATTGTTTCAGTTTTGTTTATTTTTTACACTTTCTATCCTATTATTTTTACAACTAAATTTATCAGTTTTTATCCATTTTTGATTATCTTGCCTCTCAATTCATGATTTGTCCTCCATTTCTCCATTCTAGAGATACAGAACTCATTCCAAATCTTACATTATCTTTATTTAATCTTTTAGTTTGCGCCTCTAAACTTACTAAATCTTCATTCTCGTTATAACCATCTACAAGATACATTATCAGACACAACTTTTTATGATTTTCTTTAAACCTTCAACTTTGCAGGACCATTCCTTTCTATACTTGCAGCTGATCTTTTCCGTACTCTTCAGCTATCTGTTGCATTATTATTTTCATCAATCATCCTTCGTTAATGCGCCATAAATATGACACTCCAGTTTATTTTATTCCTCAACTATACTAAACCTTGAATTAGTTTGTAAAACTGCTGATTTTGTGAGTGAATCGTTGATACCTAGAGCACCAATTGTGTCAATAATTTAGTTTCGTTCCTGCTTTATGTCGTGAATGAACAGTTGAATCTTGAATAAACAACAATTTTCTGAGATTTTTCAGTTAGTTTTCGGTTCAGGAATTGTTTATCTTATACCATTTAGTATAACTTCCAAGCTGCTAAAAACTTTAAATATTCTTGATTTTGTTGGATTAAGATGAATATTTCGAAATCGCATCTCTTCGAATTAGTATTTTATAAAAAATTATGGACATCAAGTTATTTATCTAAGGAACATCGTCAGATGCATCTATCACTAGTTTTTAGAGACTTAGAGGTGTCTCTACAAATTTGATAATGAGCACAATTAATCAACTGGAACTTCGATTTCTCATCTAACGAGGAAACAATGATCCAGTTCTTCGATTATATTACATGGATATCTAAAATAGTTCGAACGCACTTATTCAAACAGAATTTTAGTTGAAAATTAATATCTTTTGGTATATTTGCTTACGATACTTAACAAGTGTTTTGCCTTTTAGTCCAAATACTTGAAAAATTATATTTTCACAGGAATAAGACGAATTTCAATATACAGGGTGTTTACTAAATATGCGACAAAAATTGAAAGGGTGATTCTTTGAACTATTTTAAGAATAATTTGTTATTTGATAATTGTTGAAAAACCGCTTCATTTCAAAGATACAGGGTGAAAAAAATGTGCGAGAGCTATAACATTTTATTATCAAAAAGCACATGGTAAGTTGCTTAATCTACAATAGATGTTCAAAATGGCTTCCACCAGCTTGGATACAAACAAGCAATCGTCTCATCAGTGATTGCCGAACTCGTTCAAACACACCAGGTTCGTCTGTAATGGAGTTGCATCCAGCAGTTATCCGATTTCGCAAGTCGTCCAAATTTCTACTGGAGTCGCGTAAACTAATGACTAAAGATAACCCCACAAGAAATAATCTAGGGGGCTTGGGTCCGGCGATCGCGCAGGCCTTGCGTGTGGTCCACTTCGATCATCTTCGTATGCTGCTGTTAAAACTGAAAAAACTAAACTAAACTGTGCTGGAGAACGAAATCGTAAAAGATAATTTCTTGTGCCCATCGCTAATTCTTATCACCCTGTATCTTTGAAATGAAGCTGTTTTTAACAATTATCAAAGAACAAAATATTCTTAAAATAGTTCAAGGAATCAGTCTTTAAGTTTTTGCCGCATTTTTAGTAAACACCCTGTATATAACAAATATTTTCTGTTAATGAACGTGACAATCTGAGCTCTGGTCAATGCACTTGGTCAATGTGAATACTAAAACACATTATTTTTTTTGATTGTGTAGCAAACCTCGCAGAGCTGTTTTTTAGTGCTATTCTAGTGATGTAATCTCTACACGTTTTTTTTTATTTAGTTTTTGACCACCCATCAAAAAAGTGTTCTACCAGTTTTACGTATATATCTATATAGCAAATTGTGTGTTACTACTTTCTTTCTCACTACTACCGTCGCGAGACAGCAAAAGTGACATACCGTGCGTTTTGGCTTCTGTCTTATGTCTACTAATGTACATGTGTCTTCATCTACAGTAAGTGGCTATCATCTACTAACCCCTTTTTTTAGTCTAACTCACTATTATAGTTTCAATAATAATCAATGAGCGCTCTGGAAAATGTTTGCATTGGTTAAAAATATCATTAGAATATGTAAAGAATAATGTATTCTAGAAAGGATCCTCTCGAAAATATGCAATTACGGCTTTGTGTGTACAAAAAGTAACAAAAAAAAATCTTCAAAGAAATTTCTAATCAGATGCTCAATATAATAACATTTTCAAAATTCAAAGAAGTAGTCTTTGATTGATTTTTAATAAAACAATACAAATCTGAGTCATTCCTTATAATTTTAGTATTGACTGATCTTATTTTAGATTTCATTGGTACTCATATTTTACAAGCAAGCTATTAATTTTATGACTACTTTGAAGGATTGTTCCAGAACATAATTCATAATTTAGCACACGAGTAAACTGAAATATGTATAATAATCTATTTTTATTTTAATTGCTATTGTTACCTATTGTTATGTAGTTTCCTGTCTCTTTTTAAGATAATTTCAAGCCATTAATGTTGAAATAACGTATTTTTTAATTAAAACTGATGAAATTCAACAATATTATCGAACCTTTCTTATGTTTGCAGGTTATGGATGTATAGCTTGTTAAATATAGTTGAAAGGCATTTCCATATTGAACTTTTCATAATTCATTACGACGTTTCCTCTAAAAACTTCTTCTAATCAGGATAAATGAATGAATTATAGATTGAAGAAGAGATCATTGTTAGCAACATCAGAGTTTTCTTTGAAATCAAGGCTTTCTGAGTTAGGTTAGATTGGACGTTTAGTCGTTATGCCGCGACAAGGATTTTGATGATCAATTTTATATTTATATTCCATTCTATTGTTTTTAACTACTGCAAACATTCGACATGGCTGTATATCTAGCAACTTGCCTTGGAACAAGATATTTTTATAGACCAGGAAATAGAGCTTCTCAAATACAATAAAAAATACCCGGCGACGGAATGCGAAGTGTTTTAAAACATAGAGCATCAAACATAGATGATAAACACAAATATAACATACGTATTTTTAGCAATACATTATTTTCGACGTAAAAAACAGTAACAAAAGTTTCAGAGAACTGATAAGCCCTCAGCATTACCAGAGCATGACATTTTTAAACGCCGAAAACGTGAACTCATGAAAATTCGTAACGTTCAAGTTATAACTTCTGCCGAGCAAAACTTCGAATTATTTGAAAAAAACTCTCCACGATTATTTAATGATCGGATTCTGATTTGGATACAGTGAGATCTTATGTAAAATTCATACATGTATACTAAAATACCGTTGATATGGTTAAAAACGTAAAAATGGACAAATCCCGAACTCTTGCATTCCATAATAACGTAGGGATGCCTTTTAAAGTGCAATAATACGCATAATACTCCCGAATCCGTTTGGACAATCAAAATCTACTACTTTTGTAATAAGTCCTTGTAATGGAAAATATCTAGTGTATCTGCTCACAAGACTTTTCTTTGGCTTTCTTCCAAACAAATCACATATACACACAGTTTTTTTTCGGCAAAAGCTGCATCGATAAAAAGTTAATTTTTAAGGTATTTAAATTATCTATAACCTTTTTATTGTAGTCAAAACGGAGTAGTCGCCATAAACAGAGAAAAACTAACTTATTTGCGGTTTCTCCGGCGTCATTTTGTTATTATCTAGCAATAATTGAGTATATAATTATATACGTTTTCATCTAAAACCTTGCATTGTCCATTACCGGGTATTAACAAAAACTTTATATCGCAAAATAAGATTACTTAATATTTTTTGCTCATAACTTCGTCTAAAATGTCTGTTTTCAGTATTTTATGACTAAAAAATACATATTCTTAAGCTCTATGACCTGGTGTATTGTCTCTATGGCTGTGCATATTTTCCATTTATTTATTATCCTTTTGTATCCCGCTATCACTAATCTCTATAAAATATTGAGAAAATTTCTCACAAAAATGATATCATCAACGACTTGGTTCACTCTAATTCCCATTAGTAGACAAATTTAAAAAAAACTGTTTTAGCTAACTTAGCAAATATTCAATATCTTTCATTAATTTTTTAATTTTTTTAAATAAAAAAAATCATTGGCTTTTAATTATATCTATAAAACATAAAATTGCAATTATATAGGCAATATAAAATCCTATATCCAGCTGAATATATATCGAAATGATCAAGTTACTTTGACATTATTGTAATAAAAAAGTACTTTTGATATACGTATAGAGGTATTAAAAATAGCTATATATACCTGTACACAGAAATGCTTTCATCATGCAAACGTTTTTTAAATGAAAGAATGAAAAATCCAATATCAATATATCAAAAGAACAACTCTAAATAAATAAATTGAAATTTATTTCCACAATTCATTTGGTATTGAATCGAGAGAGTGAGTTCATTGAGATATCAGATTTGCGAGATTTTTTTGTATAAAAGCCCTAAAAAAATCAAATGTTTGCAAAAATTGGGGTATTTGAGCATAACTTTTAATAAAATTGAGGCGGAAGGCACTATTTTTATTATTTTAATTTTCAAAGTATTTTCTCATTCCCAAATAGTAACAGTAATCATTCTATTAAACGCTAACATCTTTCAAAATTAGCAAAAAATATGCGAGAAAATAGTAAACACAAGTTCACGAAAAAGTAAGGTTAAACGAAGCTACGATTGTCTTGAGTAGTGTGTTCGACGTTTAAAAACTGTCAATTCCAATGTTGCCAAAGCTGCCAATATAACGTTTGCGATATTGAAGATATTCTTAAATATTCGATGACTGATAACGAAAGCATAAACCAAGTGGTGAGATATCAAATGCCTAAACGTTCCTATAGTTTCATGTTTAAAATTTACTGAACATTTATTATTTTCAAGTGTTTGCTTTAGAGCAAAACAGATAACTGACAGCGCCATATAGTGTCATTTTCAGGTAATATCATGCTGTTATCACAATTCTATTTTTTTGGAACTCACTAAAATACCGTGATTATTAAAAAAACTCAATAGTTTGATTTCATTTTCACTTAAAAGAATCAAATTCAATATATGAAAAGTAGCATCCAGAACGCCCAACACTTGCAATTAAAAAAAGTAAAAATTTAAATTTGTATAATACCTACTTATGTTGAACTCACTTGTTATTGTCATTATTTTTTCTAAAGAAAATATTCTTGGAAATGGAATTTATAAAATAATCTAATGCTACAAAAGTTGCAGTGACAGCGTTGGCTGTCAATTCGTTCAACCTCACTTTTTCGCGAACTTATATTTACTACTTTCACGCATATCTTTGCGTTTAATAGAATGCGAGCATGATTGATAATATAGTATTTTGGATTGAAAAGATATCTACTTCCAAATCGAAAATTCCAGCTAAAAGTCATAACAACATTGTTCCATTTTCTTGCTAACAAGTCATTAAAAATAACGCCTTCCGCCTCAATTTTATTAGAAGTTATGTTAAAGTACACCTGTTTTTGCAAACATTTTTTAGGGATTTTATAACAAAAGCCCTGAACTAGACTATTATCTTTTTAGTATATTAAGTATCTACTCGTACTAGTAATGTTGATAATACATAAAACGTTATTTTTAAGTTTATTTATTTTTTATTTATAGTATGAGAGCTAGCAACGTTTTTCGGTAGGAGGATATGAAAATATCTATTTTTGATATAATTGTCAACCTTTCATAGACGGTCTGGCTGACTTGAGACGTATTGAATACATAATGGGCCATCCAAAGAGCAATTCGAGGGATTTCTACCTCGATTTATCCCGTTTCGTCAGTTGGTATGTTAATGCTCTTAATTTCGTTGTTGGCTATATGTGGTAAAGTCTATTTAATTCAGCAAAGTGTCTACATCAACTATGGACTTTTTTATTTTGAATAACAGAGTTTTACGGAGGTGTCTAATAAAGTTACCTGTTGTGGTCAAACTAATCACAATTATCTTTATTTATGTCAAATATTTTGATATATTTGATTAATTATATTCAATTCCGATATTACGATTTGGCAACGTTTGTATTGTCCGGCATACAAACCAACTTGTAACGTAATGCAACTGGTTTCTGAAATAGACTATATTTAAGGGAGATTTAAAAAACATTATAAATAATCTTGAAATTTTTATCTATTCCCAAAATACTCCAGAGTACTCCTATAAAAATGCATCGAAGTATGTAAATTTTGTGCTTTCTCAAAACATGAAGTAACGCCACTCGAATACAAAAGCTACAAATGATGAAATGAAACAATGAAAATATCTCAAAAATCAACATTATTTTATTTTTCTTCATTATAATGACCAGATTTTAGCTTTGTATTACGGTGTAAATCTGAGATTTATATATCCAATGCTCTACAAATTATTCATGTGTACCTATGAGGTCTTAATTTTTTTATGTTATATTTTTCTTTGCAAATTTTGAAGTAGGTTAATTATAACACTGAAATTTTATGGAAAGTAGTGACCAAGAGCAGAGTCATTCTTAAAATTTTTACCATTTTTCTTTCACATATAAATGTTATATTTACAGATAAATTTTATCTTCTTTTGTCAGCTAGACCGTCTTCTTATCAATAACAATACTGAAACATTGCAAGCCTTGTAATTTATATTTCTTTAATAAATAAAAAGCATACGTGAAAAATCTTCTTCTAGAAAAATGACTCTATCAGACTAAGAGAAACCATCTTTTAATTTTTTAAGTCAAATGCAAAAAAACCCCAAAATACAATTGACAAATCCATGCGGCTGAATTCCGAATATTGGCTGATGAAGTAGATACAGTTTGAAGTATTTCAACCGTAAGTTATTCCACCCCAAAACTATTTATCTAATTTTGATAATGGACGTACCGAACATCATAGATTTCGTTATTTGTTGATGGAATTCCAAATGGGTAGATTGAAAATGGATGTATTTAAACATACCGACCCTTCAGTTATCTCTAACGGTATTTTATGGTGATAACATTGAAAGTGCAGTTTTGAATTAATTTGTACTAACGTAAATAGGTTACTACCACTATAATTCAAAAGGGCTGGATGTAGGAGTATTTAGTTGTTTTTCAATTTTAGCTATGGCTTATTTAGTTAGGAAAACTTTGAAACAGAAGGGTGCAACAGTTTGTTCTGGATTTTATAAATGGATTTTATGCCTTCATTAGCAATTTGGAAAATTTGGAAAAAAATCACTGAGGAAAAGCTGGAAAAAAGTATTTCTCTGATTAATTTTTATATTTTCTACTATTGTTTACTAATATTCTGACTGCACATTAAACTTATCATAATCTATAGATGTAAGACAAATAACAAACAAGAAGAAATCAACACTGCCATTAATTCAGAATCAATTAAATTTGTTCCTGAAAACACGAAAAGACACAATGTCATACATCTTTTCTTCCAATAATTTCATTGATAGTCTGCCAGGGCGCCACTTTGTTAGATAATCGTAAGTCGATGTCAAGATAAGATAAACTCTGTTCCTATATTTTGTAAACTCAAAACACTAAGGCCGAGTCCTCAATAGACACTTGCGAGCTACTCAGTCAGTACAACATTTTGACAGCGTAAACGAAATTTTAACATAACCTATCTCTACCAAACATTCAGAATTCAAAATTAACTGTTTGCTTTGGAATATTTAACACCTAAATGCTCATGCTAAGATTATCTTAGCTTTTTCTAAGAACTGCTTTATCAAATTGTGGTATATAACTTTAATAATACTTATCGATATTTTAATAGAAAATAAATATATTTTTGAATTTGACATGATATGTTATTTCGACATTTGAGACAGCGACTAACCAAACCAATCGCTCAAACCAATCGCTGGCATTAGCGTGTTCTGTGGATACGGCCTGGATCTATATCAGATAATACATACAGTATTAAATATTTACTAAGTACTTTCTTGTACAAATATCTTCACAAAGCCTACAACAGTCCTGATTGATTGAAATCAATAAATTGATATTATATCAACGTCAAGGGTGGAACAACAATGTTTGCGTCCTCCCATATTCGAGGAAACGTTTCTCTGCCAGGGGTCATCTCAAGGTCGACAGAGGTATATGTACTTATTTATTTATCGCATTATTATCGATTCCATCAATATTGGATGGATTATTGAATTTTTCATGTATCAAGTTAATGGAAAATTTGATGGCACAATTTGAAATCGCCCCTTCATCAAACGAATTGCCTGATTTATTTATTGACTTTTGCATAAAAAATGGGCTACTATGTTTGTTACTTGCGATGAAAGGAAGGTTCTTTTTTTTCCTTCTAGAAGCAACGATTTCATCTAAGTTGAAGAAAATTACTTCGGCAAGCTTAGGTTCAGCATTCAGCATTCGAAATTATTTAGAAAATTTTGACTCAAGTATTTCGATAGAATTAATTAAATTGTCAATAATTAGGTAGAGGAATTTACACGTATGCTTTACAGGTATATTGGTCATATGCCTAAAATACTTTTTATTCCTGTAATAAAAGGTGGACAACCGTTGTAGACTTATGTAGTTCGTTTCAAGGTCATTCTAAGTTTCTTCAGTTGAAGAATAAAAGAAGTTACTCTCAATTTACCTTGAACTCTGAGATGATTTCTCAAAAGCTTTTTTAGAAAGTTATTGGCTTACCCAATATTCCTACAGGGTGTCTGAAAAAGGTCTTTACAGATTGCTACCACATTTTCTGGAAATCCACAAAAGTTGATTTACAAGCAAACTTAGTATTATGGGCCCTGAGAATTTTAAAATTGTTTTTTTTTTTTGTTAAACATTTCCAACGGCTCATGGGACTTAGCTGAAATTTGATATAGTAACATTTTTTAAACAAAGTAACTCTTATTAAGATAACAAAGAATATCTTCCAATTTCTACTCCAATAGATCGAAAAGAATTTAATTATAAAATTATAACAGATTATTTACTACAAAAAAGTACTTTCGATAATATTCGGTAGTTTTTGTAAAAAAATTATTTTATTAATTTGCTGTACCTAGGTCAATCAAAAAACTGAACAAGAAAAATAATACAAAAATTTCATATAAATTGTTCAAAATGTCTATAGATTCAATACTTTTAAAAACTAAAATTATTTGAAAAGTAGCAAAACGCAAAAGTATTATTGAAAAGAATTGTCCTTTTTGACTGACTTCCTAAACGGGGGAGGGTTACAATTCGACTTTGTCTGCATGTTTTTTTCTGATAGAATTTCATTTATTTTTTCAGAAAAAATCTTCAAATTTCAATACCCTGTGATTTGTAAAGAATCGTTTGCGAACCTATGTTTATATGATCTTTTTGGTCACGAAACAAACTAAAGAATTACCCCCTTGCGTATGACATGATATTTAGGAACACCCTGTACCGCTTTAATCCATAGGTGTAGAATATGGAAATATGACATTTAAAAAAACAAATACCCATTTTTATACTGAAGTACTATTTTGATCTCTGAAATATGTGTTTGTATTTTGGAAAGGCCTTGTAGGGACACCCTATATAAATAAATTTTGAGATTATCTCCAAACTCAAACTCTTAGGTAAATGACTGACATCGAACAATACTGAAGTTTATTTTATCGAATTACATACAATATTTTTATAGAACAAAAATATTCAACCTTAACCATTTTAAAGTATAACATAATATTATTTTTCACTAAATTTACTAGATATTAACAACAACATAATCAATAATGAAAAAATAACAACTATGTCTATGCTCTCAGGTACGTTTACCATTATCTTGGAACTGCTGCATGGCACCACCAAGCTGTTGGCGACCATAGCCCCTTGAAGGAGGTACCTTGTACCTTCCCATTACATTCTCTGGTACCATCTGAACTGGTGATATCCCTTGCTGCTGCTGTTGATGGCCATGGATCATATTATGGGGATTGAGCATCTTCTGCAGAGAGAGAGAGAGAGAGAGAGAAATAAAAAAGATTTTGTTAAACGATAAATAAAAAAACATAACTTCCAGATAAAATAATATATATTTTCATGTATTTTTTATGAGAATAAACTGATTCCAATTACGTCTCTTTTCATTATATTTGTTTTCAATCAATACGTTTGTTTAATTATCTTCATTCCTTTCTTTCGTTACACATAATTAGTGGGTAGAGCTTTTTTTTTAATTACTTGTCGAAATGCCATAGGCGTAAAATGAATAATCATTTTTACTTGAAAATTATGGAAAAGCATAATACTTTTTGTAAGACTATTAAATTTCATATCATCTGCTTTTACATGAGTTAGAGGATGTTCAATTTGAATTTTAAATTAAAGAAGCTATTAACATTTTAAATTTGGACTTAACTAAGTTTGAGTTAGAGAATATTTCATAAGAGCAATCTAATAGTTAATTAGGAGACATAAGTTTGGATAAAATAATTCAGTATTTAAGATACCTAATAATATTTTCACAAAATTTTAATTATTTCCAGAATTTGAAATATACCTTGATCAAATCGTCTTTATTTTGATCGTTAAAATCAAAAATGAATTAATATACAAGGCATTCCATTTGAAAAATACCACTGGTACCTTTCTGCCATACTATTTGAATGCCCAAAATAACCATCGATTCGAAAACTTAAAATCTAGGGAGAGATAGACAATTAATTATTGAAGCAAAAATGAAGTTAACGAAAATAGTATTTACTAAATAAGGATAATTAATAATTGTATGTTCAAAGTGTTGACCTTCCATTTCCACGCATGAATTAAATCTTCTTAAAAAAGACTGACGAACTCTAAAGAAGAATATCCCGAGTTCTTGTGTGATAATTTCACAACCGTCAATAATTCTCTGCCTAAGGTGTTCAAAGGTTATTTACTGGTATCTTTTATACAAGTGCTTTCAGGTAACCCAAAAAAAAGAAATCCATCGGATTCAAGTCCGGTAACCTTGCATCCCATTCCACAAATCCCCTGCCCCCTATCCATCAGTTATGAAAATGTTCATCAAGATATTCCCTTACTAGAACACAACCATATTTTCAATATGGTTGTGTGCCACCTTACGGCAACCACATTGAATTTCGTGCCTGAAGCGGAACATCTTCTAAGAGTAGGGGTAAATCATTTCTTAAGAAATGGAGAAAAATGAGATCCAATTAAATGGTTTTTTACTTTACCGGCCCATACGTTCAAAGAAAATCTATCTCGAAATCCCCGTTCGATTATTGCATGGGTGTCATCATTCTACTAGTGGGGGTTTGTAAGTCGATTGGACCTTCATGAGCAAATCAAGCTTCATCCGTAAACAAAATATTAGATAAAAAGTTATCATCGATGTTATGAAGATTTTGAAGTTGGTGCCAAAAGTCTAATATCTAACTTCAATTGCACCAACTTCAAAAGTGCCAGCACCAATAGATTAATAATATTATTTTGTATCTTTCATTGCACCAACAAATAAAGTCACTCCAATTTTTGGTAAAAAATAGATATTTTTTTTACATTAGTCATGAAAGTCGTTGTACGTTCACTAATACCAAAAAACGACATAGTACTTATCCTATAACTCATGTATATTCTTTGCTTGTACTTTGGCGGCGTCGGAAATACACATTATTTCAGACTTTACTACTGGTGTAACTCGAAAACAATAGCTTCTTTTGAAAATTTTCAAATTTAATTGTTCCTACATATAATATCTTCTTTAATTTGGCCGTCTCCTATTTTCAATTTTTTTAAAAAGTTGCCCCCTCCACATAGCGGAAATGCACATATTTCAGTAGTTACCATTACCTTAAATCTAAAATGTTAACTCTTTTGAAGAATGTGCAATTTAAACATTTTCGGATATGGCCTTATCTTTATATTTATTTTTTGTCGTCTCAGATTTTTCGAGAAAATTGCAACATCCACCCCCTTCGGGGGATGTCTTAGAGAAAAAGAGATTTCGAATTTGAGTTTTTCTAAATTTTTGCCATTCTCTCTTCTATCAAATGAATCAAAAATCATCAAACTCAGAACACATTTACTATGCAAAACGCGTGAAGAGCCATACATAAAAAAAGTTAACATACAGCCAAATTGACCTCCTCCTTTTCTGGAAGTCGGTCAAAAATACAATAATACTAATAGACTGAGTGATTGCATCTTACTATTCACCTTCTACAACATAAGTTTAAGAGAAATTGTCTGGCCCTGTAAACAAATATTATTAATGAAATGTATAATGTAAGCAGCAGACACACAAATATTATGTCAACCTAAAGGAAACACACATAAGTACACACACACATACATACATACGAACGTAAATATTTCCTCACCTCCTAGTCATGACTTGGCGAACGCGTTTCTCTTTAAAGCTCATTAACATAAATTACCAGGCAAGCGTAGGTACGTTGCACCATCCGACCATACGTACGTACTTACCACATATACACAAGCAAAACGTTTAAGTGATAACGATTTCAAATAGAAAAAAATAGAGGTTGTTAGTTGATTCTTACCTTCACAATCGAAGTTACTTTGTCGGTTAGGAGATTCTCATAAATCTCTAAATCGTAAAAACGAAGGTAAATAGTGGAAGGAACATTCTCTTTTATAGTCATTATATCTATCCTTTGAGCTATGAGGCTGAGAGAATTATTGGAATAGTAAGCCGACAGAAAAATCGCCAGTATGGGCATTTTCGAGAATCTGAAATCTCGTTTCAATCGAGAATATACTGGGTGTCCCAAGTTATCGAATACAGGCAATATCTCGCTTATTTGACAAAATAATGAAAGAGTGGAAAAACAGCTTTGAATGGCAATAAAATACCTTCCTAATGACTTTTTAAAAAAAAATATTACATTTGACAGCTCTGTGGTAGCTACCTGTGACTTTTTATTTTCAAACGAAACCTTCTGTATATTGTCATTGGAAATTGCGTGTCATTTAATTTGGAACACCACGATATAACATTCAACAACGAAAACATTTTGTGAGTTTCTTACGTTATTTCATTATCCCTATAAAAATTAAAAATTAGCCTCCGCCATGTTCTACATTACTTTTTTGACATAAAAAGCATCAGTTTGATGTTTTTTAAAACACGGGTGGTAGCAAGGATAAAGATAACCCAAGAAAGTTACAAAATTTTAATGTTTTTGTTATTATTAATATAAAAAAATACCAAATATGTGCTATCGAGGTATTCCAAATAGAATGACACGCAATTTTCAATGACAACATATCAGGGGTGGAAATTAAAAGTGAGGGGTAGCTACTATATGCATGTCAAATGTAATAATTTTTAATGAGTTATTAGAAATGTATTTTGATGCCATTCGAAGCCGTTTTTTATTTTTTTATTATCTTGTCAAATAAGCGGGATATTGCCTGTAATATGGAGTCCCAGTTTTTTTGTTGCCATTCAATTTATCAGTTATAGCGAAAAGTTCATATAAAATTTATACGTGACAAAGGTTTGGCTGTTGAAGTTTGGAGATAATCAACTTTTGGTAATAATATTACCTTGATGTTAGAAGTTATCGAATATACCTAAAGTTGGTTCAAATGGTCGGCCATTTTTATTTTATGAAGACTGAAATTTTGTTGTGAATTAAAATACTTCTACCATCTTATGGCAGTGTGTATCTATCCTTCCAAATAAAAAAGAAACCAACAAGTCCATCTGTTTATGTGATAATTTTGCCATAAACATACAGACCGACAAAAAGAGATGAAAATAGTTTTTTTAGGATCAAGTGACTCATAAAACGTTACAATCTGTTGAAAGTAAAATACTTCATTACAATACTTTCCTCTACCTACTTGGTAGCGGTAGGATAGTCAAAAACAGGAGATTATTCAGATTAGTCACTTAGGTCTGGAGAATGAGACAATGAAGGGCCTAAAAACAACCACCTAAGCAGACAAATATAACTTAATTCTATCAACTATGCGTTTTCAGTCAGAACAATTAAAATCAGTTTATCAGTTCAATTTAATGACATATATGTATTCGGGATAACTTTTCTCCGAAACTCTTTCCCACTCATTCAAATATATCTGCTTGACATATTCTAAACTACCACAAAAACTTTATCTATCAACGTAACATTCAAAGGAAGAAAGAATTACGTAATTTACCAACACAAAGCCGCTGGGCCTGCTTATCATCATGGCTTTGTTCCAACACCTATCAGAAATAGTTTCTTACCATCGGGATTCTGCGCAGTATCCCAGAACGTGTTCCAACCGAAGCGTCTGACGAATAGTAATCTGTTGACTGTTTTTATGTTTCTGACAGTTTACAAACTATCAGAACGGTTTGCGGATTTGGCGCGTGCGCAATAGTGTAATTGGCTTGTTGATCGTCGTTGTCGCCTTTGTTGCTTGTTTTATCAATAACAGATTATAAAGGTTAGGTTTGGTTGTTTTATTTATTTTCTATTGTGGTAGTGTGATCATCAGAGATCATTTGTTTTAATATTTTTTTCAAGTTTTGAAAAAGATGAGTGAAGAAGATTTCAGTATTTTTTGACCGACGAACCCCGAACGGAGGAAGTAAACAATTCGACTGTCTGCTTTATTGTTTTATTGTTCGCGCGTGGTATATAGTAAAAGTACTCCATTTTGATGATTTTTGATTCATTTGAAATAAGAGACTTGAGAATCATAAAAACTCAAATCCGAAATCTCCTTCCCTCTGAAAACTGCCCCCGAAGAGGGTGGATGTGGCAAATTTTCTTAGAACAATATCCGAAAACGTTTAAATTGAACAACAAAAATGTTACGGTTTTCCAGTTACTTTCATGTTTAAATCTCACCTATGTGTATTTTCGCAATGTGAAGGGGGCGATTTCTTTCGAAAACGGAAAATCTCTGGGTACCATATGAAAGACAATAATATTTGTAGCAACATTTATAATAAACATTTTTTCCTTGAAGTTACGGTTTTCGAATTACAGCGGTGGTAAAATGGTTAAATCTAAAATACTTACTTGTATTTCCGCAGCGATGTTCTGAGATCTCTATATTAACAAGGGCTAGCAAAGAATATACTTTGATAATAGGATATTAGTGGTATTAGTGAACGTTCAATGATTTTCCTGACTAATGTTTCACTCGAAAGTGTGAAATAAATAGTTTTTATAAAAAATTGGACTGACATTATTAGTTGGTGCACTGAAAAATACGAAATAATATTAATTCTATTGATGTACTTGTGAAGTTGGTACCAATAGTTATCAATCTAACTGCAACTGAACGGTAAACTTCTTCCTTAAAATCAATAAATTAAAATTCGCATGTTATTTTCTTATAAGTATTTTTGTTGAATAAAAAATAGTACCTACCTAAACGTAAATATTTGGGATAGAAAACGACTATGAAATATAATAGAACAACTATAGGGAATAACCTTAAAATTACAGATACGTATTTGGTAAAGAGGGTAAAATATAGAAATAATATAGACTTGATGAATTTGTGTTTAGAAACAACAAGTGTAATTTTTGTCAAAAAATTAGAAATAGTTTTTATTAGGCATTTATGATTTGAACCGTACCGATGCGTACTATTGCTATCTCTCTTTTTCTTGATTTGAACTATACTTATGTATATATGTTTGCCAGCAACAGCAATTCCATAACAAATTACTTTGTCTACCACAACACAAAATTAAATTTTAAATTAATGTTATCAACGTCTGACAATTGCGACAGCTGACAGTGAACAGCGTGACAATACCCTAGAGTAATATATTTGGCTATCTGCCAGAGAGAGTACCTGAATACCAGAGAGCAGAGACGTATATATAGGCTCCATGCTCGTGCGTGATTCCAGTGACGGATCCCATTGTCCGATATTGTCGTTCCATGTCGAAGAAATAGTTTGATCTTACTTGAATGAGATAATATAATTAATCAATATTGGATCACAATTAGAGCTTAACAGGCGGCGAGATGTCTGCAATCTAAGTACGAATTCGAAATTGCAAGTCTCTAGACCGTATGAGGCCTGAGAAATCGCTGAGAAATCCATCGATACAAGAAACGAAAGTAATAAAAACTATTTAAAAAGAAATGAGTCAAAATAATACTCTAATAATAGCTAGAAGGCATAGGCCAATGGCAAGGTAATAAAGAGACTAAAGGCACGCAGGTACCGGAAATTCCTTCACATGGAGGCGGAGAAGAGATGTATTAGATTTGTGTTTAATTCAAATTTCAATTCCTCGTCTAGTTATTTATCAGCTGTTCCAACAACTGTCAAGATTCGTCAGATTGCACAATTATCTGATAGACATGCGCATTGGGGGCGTTTTGCAAATTGTAAGAAAACGTTTTCGGGATGTGTATAAGAAGTTACTATAAACTCACACTGTATACGATAACCTTATATATCAGACACGAAAAGTGTAAAACTTATTATCTTACCATTTTTGTGTTCTATAATTAATAATAATAAACAATGAATTTCAAAATTACAAAAAAAAATATTACAGGTAAAATTAACGAACGGCAACACTGTTACACTGCATCCTCAGTGGGAAATGCAGTATAGAAAGTTTATTCAAAAATATACAATAAGAATTTTGTTCTTTGTATAGCGACCTTTTTTCATCTACAAGGACATAGGTACTTATTTTTAAACACTGATAATAATCTTTTTATGGAAATTTCGTTCAGAATATATGTATACTGACTATACTAGACCTTCTTTAGAATATTTTAAGAGACCCTAGAAGCATTGACCGCTGAAGTTTGCATAATAAGAAATGGTCACGTACGTACGTATACCTACCTTCCAAATGAAGCGATAAAAATTCGACACAAAACAAAAGCGTCAACCAAACAGCGATGCTCCGTTCCTATTCGGAGACGGAAACAGGAAATGCGCATTTCAGATTCCAACAGCGTATTGATGTACATATATGATTGGTGCGGTTCTTATACAGTAAACAAAACAAAACTGTATGCACATTTTCGAACAGGGACACTTTCTAAGCAAACAATAATTATTGCTTTCACAATTAGGTACTTGATCTTTATACAAATTTTATTACCGAACGCAAGAGCGCACAGGGACTGTAACTATAACCTCTGACCAACCAAACGAGATCAGGAAGATCACGGATTATTGTTGACGTCAAAATTGCAGAAGTTCTCTAAACTTTCTAACTTCCTCTAGGAAAAACAAATCATATAGTCCGTTTGAAAACGATATAATATAATTAACCCTAATTAAATCTGCAAAACCTTGGAACTTTTGAAGAAGATTAATTAAAATACCTTTATTGGTTTTGTTTATTTGATCAATCTAGCTCACCCTGTTTGGGCTCGTTAATGGTCGAAATATAATGGCAATCTTTCATAAAATTGCTTGCAAATAAGATCAGCGCATCTTCTGATAAGGGCAGTGAATAATGAATTTATTTAAATTTTAGAAGAGAAATGCTAAATGAACCTCCGTGACTTTCTGTATCATAAACCTTCAAACGAAGGTTGAAATGACAGTTTTCTCAAACATTTTAACCGTAGATTTTGCTTCAATCAGCGATCGACTAATCAACAGTTGAAATGTCCTTTATAAAACTGGTCCTCAATTAGCAGCGATTTCCAATTTGATTTTTCCCGTAGAATTTTCCACAAACTATCTCTTCCAATTTCAGGCACATTCTCATTACTTTTAATGTTTACTAGGACTTTATCCAAACTCTAGATTTCCTTATTAAAATAAAACGCATGCACTTTCTATCTTATTTCATTTTGGCCAAGTCCACGGCAATCATACTTGGTCGTCCTGGACCGGGTTTCGGTTCCTTCAAATTACCATACTTTTCTTCACACAAAACTCTATATATATTGTAGATTTTCCAATCCCCGTCATGTTTGAAGTCATTTCCACAAAATTTTCAACACTACTTCTATATTTTACACATTCAAGAGCCTGATATACGTTGAGTATTATAATTTTCTCGTTGATGGATAAAGCAGACTTCCTCTTCCTTTTAACTGGGTAGAAATTTGAAATATTTTCCATTTTTGATTTAAAAATAACTTGCTGATAATAAACCAACGCGACGTGACTACTCTAAAATCAATTTCAAACTGATAAAATATTTTTTACAAAAAATTGGACCGATGTTATTAGTTGCTGCACTGAAAAATATAAAATAATATCAATTCTACTGGTGCTGTTACATTTGAAGTTGTGCAGTTACAGTTAGACTGATAACTTTTGGCACCAACTTCACAAGTATCAGCACCTATAATATGATGTATTTTTCAGTGCACCAACAATATCGACAGTCTAATTTTAAAAAAATATATTTCACACTTTTGACTCTCACATTTGTCACGAAAATCGTTGAACGTTCAACATTATCCATGCTTCGCTTGTATTTGCTATTACTGTTCAGAAATCTAAAAGCATCTTTGCGGAAATACGCAGATTATAAAATTTACCACTGCTGTAACTCGAAAACCGTAACTCTATGGAAAACATTTTCAATATAAATGTTGCTACAAATAATCTGGTCATTAATCCTTCATTCTCAGATTTTCAATTTTAGAAAGAAATTGCCTCTTCCACATCGCCAAAATACACATATTTTAAATTTTAACATCGCAAAAACTCCAAAGCCATAGCTCTTTTGAAAAAATGTTCACTTTAAACTTATCCGGATATTTTGTTATCTTTAATTCTTTCATCTCAGATTTCCGATTTTCGAGAAAAATTGCCCCCTTCACCCCTTCGGGGCGGTTTTCGGAGGGAAGGAGATTTCGGATTTGGGTTTTTATAAATGGGACCATTTCTCAAGTCTTCTCTTACAAATGAATCAAGAATCATCAAAATCGAAATACATTCACTAAATAAAACACGCGCACGAACAAAAAAAGCAGACAGTCGAATTGTATACCTCCTCCGTTTGGGTTCGTCGGTCAAAAATGGTAGGTAGCCAGTTAAAACAATAAAAACTATTCAGCAGGTACTAAGAGGGCAGGTTCTTTGAAATATTCGGCTAATTACAAGACAGAATAAATGATCTTTTTATAAAATTCTCAAATAATTAATACATATATATAGAATTACAAAATATTTTACAATTTTGGAATAAATAAATGTCCTTTTCAAATAGACTATAGTCATGTGAATTCTATATAAATAACTATTTTAAAAAACAATGACCGACTTCAGTAGATGTTGCTCTAAAAAGAATTAAATATCATCACCTAACCTAGGAATCTTGTCACCTATATAAGACTTAATGCAGAGAGAAAAGGAGAATTTACATAGATCGAAAAAGTTGGGTTAGTATATTCCCATTACAAAGGAAGTACCAAATCATAACCTGAACACTCATAATCTCATAATGGAACTTTGATTAGAAATCTTTTCAATACAGTCTTCTTTAGAGATCATGTTGGTTCAAACTTTGTTCTAACATATTATATCCCATGTTTTATACAAAAATTTTGTGCATAGTGCATCTACATCCACAATGTATTCTTTTTGGGCTAGAGATAATTGGAAGAAGACTTTCAAAACAGAATTACCTATAATTATGGCATAGCGCCGGTTTGAGAGCTCGGCGGAGACTTAATAAAATTTTCAGCGTCATCTCATCTCTTTCAATTATATTTTCATTCAAGTCTCTATCTGGAACACATGCACCGTAATTACATCATAAATAAACCATGGATGAAATAAGGCCATATTTCCACTTCCACTAGATATATGCAGCAAGCTAAAGAATCTACTGTATGTGCCCGTACATATTTTATTTAAACGTTAGATCTGCTCCCCTGCTGTTAGGATCCATTCCCCTGTTTCGTACAAAGTTAAAGTGTCACGCCTTATCAAAAACTTGCCTCTTCAAACATTTATATACCAACAGCCCGTCATTCACGCGGACTCGAAGGACAAAGCAAAAGCTCGTTCTCGAGTTTCTTGATTTTTTATTGATAACATACGAAAAATGAAACTTTGTTTTCCCAACAAGGTTAACTCAAAGAAGAATTAATACAAAAAAAATAAAACTAGGACCAACTTCATTAGTTGTTGCTCTAAAAAGAATGGAATAACAACAAAAAATGTAGGAAGCATAAAGATTTTTAAGTTGCTGCCAAGAGATGATATATTCGCTTTGTACCAACATAAAAATCTTTATAATTCATGTATTTTTGACCGACGAACCCCGAACGGAGAAGGTATACAATTCGACTGTCTGCTTTTTTTTTGTTCGTGCACGACTTTTATATACTAAACGAGCTCCGATTATGATGATTTTTGATTTATTCATTTGAAAGAAGAGGCTTGAGAAATCCGAAACCTCCTTCCCTCCGAAAACCGCCCAAAAAAGGGTGGAGGGGGCGAATTTTCTTGAAAATCGAAAATTTGAGCTGGTATAATTAAAGATAGGACAATATCCGGAAACCTTTAAATTGAACATTTTTTCAAAAGAGTTACGGTTTTCGAGATAGAGGCATGTTAATTTCTCAAATATATGTAATTTTGCTATGTGGAGAGGACGATTTCTATCGAAAATTGAAATTCTGTTGATACTGCATGAAAGACATAATTATTTGTAGCAACATTTATAAAGAACATTTTTTCCTTAGAGTTTTTCGACTTAAATCGGTGTTAAAATGGTAACATCTAAAATACTTAAGCGTATTTCCGCAGCGATGTTTTGAGATCACAATAATAACAACTACAAGAAAAGAATATACTTGGGTAATAGAATAAGTAGGTAGTATCTTCATTGGTATTAGTAAACGGTCACCGATTTTCGTGACTAATGTTACACTCAAAAGTGTGAAATAAATATTTTTCACAAAAAATTGCATCGACGTTATTAGTTGGTGCACTGAAAATATAAAATAATATTAATTCTATTGGTGCTAGTACTTGTGAAGTTGGTGCCAAAAGTTATCAATCTAACTTCAACTGCACAACTTCAAAAGTAACAGCACCAATAGAATTAATATTATTTTGTACTTTTCATGGCACCAACTAATAACGTCGGTCCAATTATAAAAAAAAATATCTATTGTTATTTCACACTCTTTAGTGCAATATCATTTTGAAGCCTTTCATTATTAATAAACTCATCACTCAAATACCATATTATTATTCTCCAGAATTATGTTTCCTGCAAAATAATATATTTTATAAGTTACGTTGTTATTAGATACTCAAAAACATAAAAAAGAGAAAAAAGTGGTTTCGATAAAAAAAATTATGGGTACCCAGCGAGGATTTGATTCCTGGATCTTGCATATCAGCTAGCTTACATGCTAGATCATTCGCCCGACAGGATACGGCCGAATAAAATATTGGCAGATCACTAGTAGACTAAAACAGAAAATCACACTGGACGCGTGATTACAGAGGCCGACTGGTAAGCGGATGTATTCCATTGAGGAGATGAAAGTAGAGCTTAGTTGCTACCGATTAAACATTATTTACCTCTATACCATTCTTAATGGTATTCAAGATATTTATACGCTTTTTTCAATTTTCAAGAAATTCAGTTCTTTGCGAAGCAAATAATTTTATATCAACGAAAATAATAAGAGTATTTCTAAATGTCGCCTTTTAAATTATAAGCTTATTAAAATTATTAAAATACTAATGTTTAGTATAAATTATTTCGGTTTAAACTCAACTTTCCTATCTAAGCAAATGATTCCTTGATACATCAAACGTTACAAATTATTGTTAAAGGTTCTCCAAAAGGGTTGTTAACTCAAAAATCAATTAATTAATGCAATTATACATTATCCTCTTTCAAATGAGGAATTATGAAAATCGGTGCACGTTTATTATGAGAAAAGATGTTAAAGTTATAAAAACAAACTCGGTTCAAATAAAATATTACCAATCTAAATAGTTTTAGACATTTCGCAATAGCTAATTCCGAGCCACAATTCATTTTATTGCACTAGTGCCGAAAGTATGGATTATTGTTACACAAGCTCTGATTTAGCTTTCAATAGTTTGCGACGTATTAAAATACTTTAATAATTATTGAATCACTCTGGCATCATTGGAATAGACAATGCATTTAATTCTCATTATCAGTTTTGATCTTGAATAGTTAAAAGAAAATCAGAGATTTATAAATTATTGTAATTATGGAAAGACCTTTCGAGACTGATGAATATGTTTATTAGTTTATGATTTTATTATTTGGGGTGAATTTAAAACGTAGGGACATAAACATTTAGTAGCAGGTAGTTATGTTTAATAAATCAAAAGTTTAACAAATAAGACTGTTTGCCAGAATACCTACGATAGTATTACCGAGCAATTGGTACATTTAAAAACCTATTTAAAATTTTATTTCAAAATCTTTGGAGCCGCTTTGAGATAGCTCGTTTAATGTAATTAGATAAGATCTATTGTTGACTTGTAACAGCTAAGATGAAGAGCATTTTATATTTCTTTTAAATTAAACTTTGAAAGCAGGTGTTATATCCCATGCGTGAGTAATGGTGCAAGCGGCGAAACTGACAATCGTGATTTACAACAGCAGCTGTTAATATCACAATTGCTAAATATCTTGTCCCCTTACTCCCCCATAGGGTGCGTTTATGTTGGAGCTGCGATAAACTATAGGGTTGTTCAAGCAGGAGTTCAAAACAATTCTAAATCGCCAGACGTCTGTCTGCGCACTTTCCGCAATTCCAAACAGTTAGTAAGATGTTCGAGCAGCAATTTGACGATTGCCAGTCTGGACCCAGTTTGAGATATGCGCTGTTGGAGCTGGTCTAGTTCTAGCTAGATCTCAGAGCCACAAACGTATTTTGATGGCGAGTGCCGAGATCTGGAACAAGACGACGAAATTGTAAGAAACGAGAAGGGGTTATTAGCAAAGTGATATTTGGCGTTCTAGCAGAACAAAATCAGAGTTTGACGCATTTTTAACATTTTGTTGTTTTATTCTTCTCGGTATCGTTATCCGTTCGAGATATGAATTTTGAAATAAATAAACATTAGTTTTTGATCAAGTTTATTGACCGAATTAAAAAAAAGAGGTATAAAAGTCGGTTATATGTTTCTCTTTTTTTTATTGAAACATAAAAGTAGGGATTTTAAAAGTTATTACCTAGTCTTACATCCGCTAGCTTCAATAACAGCTACTAAACGTCGATTGATTCATCTAATTAGGTTTTGGATATCCTCTTGTGGAATAATTAATTAAAAACAAAAAGACTAAAATCAGATAATGGATGTAAAAGTTATCATACATTATATTTGATCTAACTTTTGGTTATCCCGAGTTTTATGTCAGTGAGTGCAGTTCAGTCTATTATCTTTGCTTTTATCGAGGGTGATCAGCGCTTGGATATGGTCAGGCTTATAAGTGAATTTTAGACTCGCCATGTGAGATCAAAAAAGTAAAAATCATCATAACAGATTAAATTAAAACACAGCACAAAATAGAAATGTGTTAATTCATTTGAGAGCGACGTTACTTTAAACAGACATACATATACAACCGCTAAACGAAATAAAACGAAATCAAAATCGGTTAATCCGTTTAGGAGTTATGAGATGCCACCGACAGATAAACAAGTTAAATATAATCCAAAAAGGTTGTTGACACCCTCGGTCAAGTCACCTTTCAACTTCGAACTTCCTAAGGAAGTTGGTGAAAACATTTTTGATCATGCTAAATAAAATAGAATTCTAAAAGGGTGCTGAAAAAAAGTATACCAGAATCTAACAACATTTGAAAATGAATATCATCAAATTATTTAAGTAACAGCCAATAAAAAATATTATTTCTAACATAAAGGAGGTAAGTACCTACTTAATTATAATATAGACAGAAGTTCAAACGTAGTTATGGTCAGTGCAGTGGCGCCGCAATCTTCGCGATAAAGTACTTACTCCATATTAATGAAATTTTTATCTTATCCGACTACTACTCTTGAGGTCAGTCTGACCGGCTCTCGTAACTGTAGTGTCTCTTCAATATACCGGGATTACTTCGAATTATTGGATAATAATGTTTATATGACGCCGCTTGGGAATTGTGTGATTAATTTTTGAAATATCGATAGCGTACGTCTGCCTAGTCCTAATCTACATGAAGGTAGGTACAGGGTGTCCCATTTTCGATAGTTTTACGGGGACCTCAAAAGTTATATAAATAAAAAATAGGATATACTTTATTAGTAGGTGCACTGAAAAATATAAAATTAATTATATTGGGGCTGATCATTTTGAAGTTGTGCTGTTATAGGTAGAGAGAAGACTTTTGGCACCAACTTCACAAGTATCAGCACCAACAGAATTATGATTATTTAATATTTCTCAGTGAAACAGTTCTATTCTTCTATTCTTTTAAAAAAGAATCCTGAAAATGGGAGCACGTTACGTAAGAACGTTAGGAGACTTTGTAATAGGCCCATTCTTTTTCGAAGGTAGCCTAAGAGCTGTCAGCTGTCTAATAGGTATATACAGTTTCGACCAAATCAAATTATTTCATAGGTTCAGCAACTTTCTCTTAATTTTGCGGAAATTTGGTGTATACAGGAGAGTTGTTCAAGTGCGATATCGGTGACAAAAATTGCTCTGAAATACTTTTCCTGAACATTCAATATAAACATGTAGCTTTTCAGATCACCAGTTTCATCTCCAAAAGTTGTTTGTGTTTTCGTAGGGATATGTTTAACAACCTATTTATGCTTCTGGAATTTAGATTGCTTTAATATGAATATGCTTACTATCCAAATGCCCATAAGGTCTTAAAGCGATAGCAGGATATTGTAAAGAGTTTCAGCCATCTCAGAGAAGTTGTGGGATTTACCAGAGAGCCGAACATGGTGGCGAGTGTGGAATTTAGTGAGGTCCAGTAGTGTGAGCTACTGATCATATTTACGAAGTACATCGAGAGATATAAAGTATAATGTAGAAAAAAGAAACTCACAGTCTTCTCCACAAAATATATTGCTTACATAATTACCATCAGAGACATGTTTCGAAACTATATAGTTTCATTATCAATCTTAAAAGGTTCTGTAATAAATTTGTACAAATTAATGATACTATGATACTGATGAAATATATCTTAGAAAAGATGGCTAATATGATACTCACGTGGAGATGAAAATAACTCAATCTCAAACCAAAATTCGTCAATAAATAAAATAAAATTCAGAATAAAACTTAACTTTTACATTGTAACCCCAAAAATAAAATAAAATAAAATTAAATTCTATAAATTAAAAATCAAAAAATTAAAATTAATTCTAACTGGCCCGGACTACATGATTGCTAGTGAGGTTCGATGAGAAAGAGAAAAAAATTTTTTTTTTTTGGTTGATGAGCTATAAATTATCGTCTCCAACCAAAATTTTTATTTTATTTTTGGGGTTACAATGTAAAAGATAAGTTTTATTCTGAATTTTATTTTATTTATTGACGAATTTTGGTTTGAGATTGAGTTATTTTCATCTTCACGTGAGTATCATATTAGCCATCTTTTCTAAGATATATTTCATCAGTATCATAGTATCATTAATTTGTACAAATTTATTACAGAACCTTTTAAGATTGATAATGAAACTATATAGTTTAGAAACATGTCTCTGATGGTAATTATGTAAGCAATATATTTTGTGGAGAAGACTGTGAGTTTCTTTTTTCTACATTTTACTTCACTCCACTTTGAGACAATAGACTTTTACCTACGATATAAAGTATGTTATGTTCGCATTGTTGGTAGAACTGTAAGAAAGCTTCTAGACGGAGAGGCTTGCTATATATTGGAAAAGGTTTCACACGGAGTTCAGTCGGGTTCCCAGTAGGGAACAACAACAGAATGGAATAGTGCTCGGTGAATACAAACTGATGTTAAGCAGTTCGAATGCGAACCACGTTACAGAAATTGGAAGCTGAACAAGACTGCGAACCACTTTTTTACACTCATTTCAAAACCTTCCTGTATGACCGTGCATCAATCTGACGGTGGTGTTTTGGCGTAGAACAAAATATAAACCTTATATGACATGGCAATGCTAGTCAATTTTACCGTCTGTTAGTATGCAGGCATATACAGCGACATTGTTTTTTGGGTTCACAACAAGAATCTATATAATACAGCAAATTCTAGTGTCTATACAAAACCATGTGGCGCGCTGAGACCGCAAACGACGGCAGGGTCGTGGCCTAAAAATCGTATCTGCACACTGACTTCGTGCGCACGTATTACACGCCTTTAATGTATTTTTAAATTCAAAATCATGTCATGCCAAATGTTATTATTTGACGTTTGTGTGTTTACACTTTATATTCATATCAAGAAAAACGATATT
Source organism: Crioceris asparagi (assembly GCA_958507055.1). Lineage (NCBI taxonomy): Eukaryota > Metazoa > Arthropoda > Insecta > Coleoptera > Chrysomelidae > Crioceris > Crioceris asparagi. The sequence continues at coordinate 9,949,514 of OY293830.1, read as the reverse complement.
TATTCTAGTATATAACTCTGTTCGAAAGTATGGCACACGTTTGTTGCATTGAACAATATTCTATCAAGTCGGGGAAATTTCATTGTTGCAGCGACAGGGAACACATGGATATGGGCAATTTCGTCATGCGCAGATACGAAAAATGAGCAGCACTTAAATCACTCAACCACTTTGCCATCGTTCACAGCGTCACATATCTCCTGTTTCTAAGGTCCCTGAAGCTAGCAGAGCAAAATGAGCAAAATCTAAAATACATATTTGGTGCTTGTAGCGAACAATAGGTGCTAATTAAGTGCTGTATTCCGAAATTAATTGCACTTGTAGTTTTTTCAGAAATGGCTGCTTTGCTAGTTTTAGACTAAAGCTAGCACAGTAACCTTTGAAAATATTTTTTTGAACACTTCTTTTTTACTGCTTGTAGGGCTAATTAAGTGCTATATGCCTAAATTATCTCCTCTTGCTAGCTTTTGATCTAGCACAGCAGGCTTTAAAAACAACTTTTTTGATAACTTCCTTTTTAGTGCTGGTAAAGTTAATTAAATGCTAATTAATGATGTATTCCGAAATTAATTGCTCTAATAGTTTTTTGAAAAATGGCTGTTTTGTTTTTAGAGACATTTTTTATCTAAAGCTTGCAAAGCAGCCATTTTCCAAAAAAAACTATAAGAGCAATTGATTTCGGAATACAGCACATAATTGGCACCTAATGTGTGCTACAAGGACCAAATATGTATTTTGGATTTCGGTGAGTCGGTACACATTTAGTTACGATCCGTGGTTGAAAGAATTTGGTCGATGCTTGTTTCAATTCAGTCTCGCGCTCAATTTATTAAATCATTGCGAAAAGAAGATTTTCCGGCACTTCAATTCTTTTTCCAGGACGAGTATGTATCGCCGTCGTCGTGTTTATATTCCTCAACTATTTTCAACGGGATCTATGTATCGTGGAGCATATGAGGTCGTAAACATTTTCCACCGCTGCACGATCCTATTAAATCGAATATAGAGCAAGAGAGCGAAATAGAGAAGAAAAAAGTTCGATGAGATTTTCGACGTCAAAACTTAATTTACCGTGTTCTGCTGGTACGTTCCGGGCAGACTTTAATTCCCCGTCCATGCTATTAAATGGCGTTCTGCGGACGAAGCCTTATCAAAAGCCAAAATTTACGACTACCGAAACTATATAATAAATCCATAAATAATGTTATATATATATTTATATATACCTATATACCAACTTGCACTTAATTACTTCTCCCTATTAATGTCCAGAGATTCGATTCCGGTTGCACCACATTTAGGAAATTGTTTGTTCGTCGAAGTAGTAAGTAGTTCCTGCCGAATCAGTAAGCATAATTCTTATATATTGCTCCAGATATTAAATTATTAAAACATAATTAACACCATTTGCCTTTATCAGATACCACAGTATTGTGTGAAATAATAACACTGGATGAAATACTATATAAGGAATGGGTAATAATTGTTGTTTTTAATATTTAAGTTCTCAATAGAAAGTACTGGCAAAAGGGCAGATTTTCCGAAGTTCTTTAGGTCTTCTAGATTAAAGAGCTGTAGAATAGAATAGAACGGTTTTCAGGAGGATGTATTTTTGAGAATTTTCGCATGTACAAGTACCTAGGGTGATTTTTCTTTTAAAAACTAGATATATTATGGTACATTATGGGACTCAATTTGACACATAATTAATTGTGTAATAATATTCAGGTCGTCATCAAAAACTCGAGCAGTTTTTTATAAGTAACAAAAGCTGACTTAATAAATTTATATTATGCACTATCGTGACCAAATTTAATATAAAAATCAGTCGGCACAGATCAAAGAAAGTTTAGTTGATGTTCAGTTCAAAAAATGCAGCCAAGTGCGAGTATCATTTCAGAGTTTCACCCATAGCGGATCATAAGATAGAGCCGCTGACAGAAGAACGAACGCACGGACAGCGGAGCCTTAGTAATAGAGTCTTGTTAACACCAGTTTGGTACCGAATCCTAAAAACTGTAAGAAATTTAATTAAGAGTTCGACTGAAGAAAACGTTGTAAACTATGAGTTTCATTAAATTCAAGAAATACTCTGTCTTAGGGTAGAAATTCCACTCATATTTTTGTTAGAGGTGAATTTGAGCGACGACAGGTGGTTTGTGCTCAATATTGTTTGCCATTTCACCATGGCAACAAAGCTTGCAAATTGTGCAAATTTTTTTCCAAAATCGTGGTTCAGTTCGCGCAACTTACCGTGCGCTACGACCATTTTATGCGGTCAAGAGAAGTTACATCCACAGAAGCTCAATGTTTGGTGTGCTTTATGGGTTGATGGAATCATAGGCCCATATTTTTTCAAGGATGAGCCCGGCCAGAATGTTACAGAGAAATTAAAAGCGGTCTAGATAAATGATTGTGGACTTTTTTATTCCCTAGTTAAATGGAATTCATCCGGAAACGCTTCCAGAAAGATGGCGCAACATGCCATAGAGCGCGCGAGATCATCAATTTATTTATTGCTGGGAAAATTTGACGTCCGCGTAATTTCACGTAACGGACCCGCCAATTGGCCTCCATGGTCGTGTGATCTCACACCTATGGATTATTTTCTGTGGGGGTATGTCAAATCACTAGTCCACTCTGATAAGACACCGACCTTGGACCATCTGGAAGCCAATATACGACGCGTTATTGGCGATATAAGGTCTCTGATGCTTGCAAAAGTGGTCGACAATTGGCCTTCCAGATTACGTTTGGTTCGAGCCAGCCGTGACGGCCATATGCCGGAAATCATATTTAAGTACAAATGGCATACAATAAACATTCAATAAAATAAATACGATGGTCTTTGAGTGATATTTATATATTTTATTTACTTTCAAAGTTTTATAGTTCTAAAAACACCCCTTACTTGTATTATTTTCCAGTAGTATATGCAGGGTAGATTGTAGATTGTAAATTCATTAAACTTGAAATTTGTTTTATATGGAAACATATCTTAGTATTTCATATGAAAACAAAATTAGGCTGAAAAAATATTCACAAATTCGAACCTACTCGTTACCTAATTTATGAATTTATTTATAAAGCTTTTCTGAATTTTTACGATTTTCTGTTGACAAAACACTATTTGAACAACTGAATTGATAACATTCTCCTATAACTGTATAGGGTATAATTTTTATTCTTCAATATTTTAAGGACCGTGTATGTTTTCCATTTAAGCATTATTCAACCACCAACAAAATATAAACAATTATTTGATGATTATTACAAATTCACAAACATTACAACCAACCACTCTTCGAGTATACCTATGTGTGAACCACCACACCAAGTAAACTCTACTGTTCATATTTACTATTGTTACAATATTCAATAAACAATACTTATTGAACAGCTATGCTGATATAACCTGATACGTATATGAGCGCCTAATGACCGCTTGGTTTATTTTAGAATTTCAAAATATATTTTCCTAGCTCTAATTAGTTTTGGGTATAATAATACTTCTGTTTATATAAATGCTAAAGCTTCCATCAACAATGATGAAAATCGTTGATTTAATGGAATCAGATTAAAACTATGAAATTCTAAACAGAATACATGTTTGATTATCCCCATAAGTACGTTGAAAAAATATTGACTTCGACATTAGGTGATGAGATTTTTAATTGCAAAATATAAACTATTTCGAAAATATACAGCTTAGGATAGTGGATTCATTATCTGCTATAGACCCAATAGGTGATAGATCTACTTCAAAGACGCATGCTTGTCCACGCAAGCCTTGATCTTAACCTCAAGATGAGATCTGAAAGCGCAAGCTCTTGAAAATTTATTTTGTTAACCTTCTAGCCTAGAGCTATTAACGATTTTATATTACTAAAACTTTTTCGAGTCTTTCAAAATAAAACCCAATATCTTTGATGATGCTTATCCAAGATTGTGTATGTGAATGTCAACTATAAGTTTAGAATCAAAAATTACACCCAGATCTCGGATTTCATTACATCTTTTTTATCACAGAATTAATGATTATATATGAGAAATCTACAACATGGCAAGTACCTGTAAATGTAAGGAGCATTTATATATATTAATAAAAATATTGTTTTATTTGCAGTAGTAATCAAAATTATAAAGATCATGTTAGATCCGGACACAGACAGTTAAAGAAGAAATCCTACTAAACATTTTCAGATTGTCAGCAACACAAGAAGACGACAAAACTGAAAACAATCCTTAATATCGTTCACATAAACAACAAATAGTAGAGGGCCTAGATTAAAACCTTGAGGCACACCCAATTATTTGATGATTATTACAAATTCACAAACATTACAACCAACCACTCTTCGAGTATACCTATGTGTGAACCACCACACCAAGTAAACTCTACTGTTCATATTTACTATTGTTACAATATTCAATAAACAATACTTATTGAACAGCTATGCTGATATAACCTGATACGTATATGAGCGCCGAATGACCGCTTGGTTTATTTTAGAATTTCAAAATATATTTTCCTAGCTCTAATTAGTTTTGGGTATAATAATACTTCTGTTTATATAAATGCTAAAGCTTCCATCAACAATGATGAAAATCGTTGATTTAATGGAATCAGATTAAAACTATGAAATTCTAAACAGAATACATGTTTGATTATCCCCATAAGTACGTTGAAAAAATATTGACTTCGACATTAGGTGATGAGATTTTTAATTGCAAAATATAAACTATTTCGAAAATATACAGCTTAGGATAGTGGATTCATTATCTGCTATAGACCCAATAGGTGATAGATCTACTTCAAAGACGCATGCTTGTCCACGCAAGCCTTGATCTTAACCTCAAGATGAGATCTGAAAGCGCAAGCTCTTGAAAATTTATTTTGTTAACCTTCTAGCCTAGAGCTATTAACGATTTTATATTACTAAAACTTTTTCGAGTCTTTCAAAATAAAACCCAATATCTTTGATGATGCTTATCCAAGATTGTGTATGTGAATGTCAACTATAAGTTTAGAATCAAAAATTACACCCAGATCTCGGATTTCATTACATCTTTTTTATCACAGAATTAATGATTATATATGAGAAATCTACAACATGGCAAGTACCTGTAAATGTAAGGAGCATTTATATATATTAATAAAAATATTGTTTTATTTGCAGTAGTAATCAAAATTATAAAGATCATGTTAGATCCGGACACAGACAGTTAAAGAAGAAATCCTACTAAACATTTTCAGATTGTCAGCAACACAAGAAGACGACAAAACTGAAAACAATCCTTAATATCGTTCACATAAACAACAAATAGTAGAGGGCCTAGATTAAAACCTTGAGGCACACCCGACGTAACAATGAATGATCTAGAACGATATTTATTGATACTAAAAACCTGTGGAAAGGTATGACTAAAGCCAAGTTGGATTTCTCCTACACCTGCGGCGGCGGCTTCCGTAGGTAAAATCCTATAATTTAAAGATTCTAAGATATATTCAGAGTAACGAAGCAAATTGGATTCAAAGGATCTGTTCTTGAGAAAACCATGCTGCTCGGGATTAATTTGTTTTTTTACAAGAAAATGTATGGATTTATAGATTCAAAGAGTTTACCAAAAACGTTAAATTTGCTAAAGGCATTCTGTACCAGGTGTTTTTTCCCACCTTTATGAAGAGGTATAACAGAAGCAGTTTACCATATGTTCAGGAAAATACCAAGGAACAGTGACTAATAATAAATTATCTGAAGAGGAATTGCCCGTGTATTTGCGCGTATTTCTTTGCAAAGATTCACGGGACATCGTCCGGGCCAGAACCTTCTTTCTTCCAAACTAATAAAGTTTATTCAAATTGGTAAATCCGTCGGCATTGCACAAACATGTAGAAACGCGTTACCAATAGTTACAACTACATTTATCGAAATAATCCCTATGGCTGAGCTGAGTTTGTGGGATATTGAGAAAAAATATCTTTATTCGGATGCTAAGAGTTCAAGAAGTATAGTATAAATTGAAAATCGATCGTTTGTCTGTAGACCAAAGACGATATTAGAAATCTTGAAAACTTATGGGATTTTGAAATTGTTACCGATCGACCACAAGCTTGTTCCTGTCAAGAATATATTTTCTGCTTTTCTAGTCCAGTATTTGAAAACATGTTTCTAATATCTTCAAAAAATATATTTGCCATTTCACTAGATCAGGTTAGGGATTTCATCAAATCATTTAATTTCATCAGAGAACTGAGACTGTAGATTTATTATTTTAACATCTACAGTGAATTGATCATCTTCCTTAGAGATCTGATCAAATCACCATTTTTATTATATCCATACGTGAGCGAGTTAAAAATATGCATATTTTTGCAAGTGTGAAAGAAATGCTAATAACGCGAGTGATGCAGGCTTAACTAACGAGTGACTTATAAAGTAGTGACACATTTTGAAGTTTAATAAATTTCCCTCTAAAAAACCTGTACGTTAGTTTTTGGTGTTCGATAAAAAATCTCAAAAAAATGTGTTGCAAAAAAGTCCACCGAACTATAAAAATTGTAGGTAATCAAAGTAAAAAAATGGCAATAACAATAACAAAGAAAACTGAGGAAGCATATAATAACTAGCCCAATTTTTAAAAATTGTGTCTAAAAGATCTTCTTGAACATTCTTTTGATCTAGACACCATATTTCGCATAACATTATGCAACATTAATGGAGAAATATTTCGAATTTCTTTTCGAATAATGTAATATTTCAATTAGTCGATTATTGATGTAAACCCTGGATTTTAATTAGCCTCATAACCGAAACTCACAGGATGTTAAGTCACATGACCTTGGGGGCCACTTGAGAAAATCAAACCTTGAAATCAGGCGTCCTGGAATCATCTGCCGCAGGACATTCATGGATGCGCGGGCAAAATGACTTGTGGCGGCGTCCTGCTGAAACCAGATATTTTCTGAAAAATGCCGCAATCTTGTTGAAAAAAAGTTTGCAACATGTTCATCATCAAATTATCCCACAATTGCCTGTGCTGACACTACACACCAAACAGTAACTTTTTGGCTATGAAGAGGAGTTTGGTGTATTTCTTGCGGGTTTCTCGAAACCAGTAACGAGAGTTTTGTTTGTTTACGTAGCCTCACATATGAAAATGTGCTTAGTCAGAAATAAATAAATTTTCGGGCCAATTGTTTTCTAAAAGATCTAAGAAATTGTTAAAAATGCAAGTCTAAACTAAATCTTGTGTGGGACTGGCGCCAGATACGGACAATAGACTTGTCATTTTTAATGAAATTTTCAACAATAAAAGAGCGATGAATAGCGAGATACTTTATTTTTCTAAACAGTCAGTAAGTAGGTACGCTACTTGACAATTATTATAAATCTCTATGGTTTCGCTTAGAAAAATAGTAAATATACAGAAATTTACTTAACTATGTTTTGATTTTGATTACAATTTTTATAACTTGATGCACACTGCATTTTTTGCAACACAAAAAATTTATGAGTTTTCCTATCGAAAAACACCAACAACTTACATATAGGTTTTTCAGAGGCTAAGTTATTAGACTTCAAAATGTGTCATTACGTTATGGGCCACCCTTTACAGCAACACTTATTCTCATATTAAGCCACAGGAAGAAGTCACAGGAATTCTAATTTGGAGATGTTCCTGCATTTGCTCCCTCATGCAAAAACATATTAGATTTACTTACATATATTTTTTTAATCATAAAGTTCTACTGTGTCAAACATTGGCATGTACTTCAATTTCTCCCAATATATATTTCTTATATTTCAACTACATCAAACTGAGGTAAATTTCCGATGTTAAATATTGATTTCCTGAACTGGGTTAATGGATAGAAAAAATAATGCATTATTGAACAGGCCATTGTTCGTTCGAGTTTCTTCGTAGAGTAATTACGAATAATATGAATTATGAATGGGGGCAATAATTACGGATAGTTCCAATATCTTTGGAATAATACTCATGAGGAAAATACATGTAGTGAATGTAATATTCTGGATAATATCCTTCAATGAAATTGAAAATTATTAAAAGTGATTTCGGAGTCATCTCAAGATGTTTTTAGGAAAGCTAAGTGGAAGAGGAAGTTGACCATCGACGTTTATCTTTATGTTAGATTAACTGGTGTTGTTCCTTGTCTTAACTCACTGCGACCAGTTTAGGCCTATTGTGGTTCTCTGCATTAGAGCTCAGTATGTGGATTTATCTTTTTCAACAGAAGTGTCAGTCTAGATACCGAGTCCTTCATATAGCTCTCTGCCTTCGGTTCCCTTCCCTGAATAAGTGAAACCGTCCTCCACATCCATAGAGTATGTGAACATCGGTTTCCTCATCTTCCTAGCAAAACCTACAAAGGTCGACATCGTCCAGGCCCTTATTTTTCATACGCTTCCTAAGCCTACAGTGTCCTGGCAGCATCTCTATCAAAATCCACTTTAACCATACTTATAATACATAAATCAATTCAATAGCGTATTGGTATAGCTTGAAACAGAGAAATATTTGCCATCAATTGAGACTTGCCCGTAATCGATATCATCATTAGCCTTCGAGTTACACGAAACACTGGATACCATAATAATCGAAAAAACTGAGAAACATTTTACGAGAATATGTCTTGAACAAATTCAAAAATTATGAAGAATAATGTTAAGGCATTACCCCTAAGGAAAAGAAAGTTGTCAAAATATGTTGCAGGAAACAGAAATCAGGAACGAATATGCAAGAACCGAAATAGCATGAACATACATCAACAAAAATACAAAATAAAGCAGGCGAATCTGCAGGAGAAATGAAATATCTTTAAAACAGTAATTACCGAAGCAGCCAGTAAATCTGGTGGATTTACGATAACTGGAGGATCAAAGAAGAAAACTAGCTGTTGGAACAATGAAGTAAAAACTATTATAGAATACAAAAAACAGACATGGCAAAACTATCTGCGAGCAAAAACTCACAAAAATATGTTTATGTTTATAAGGAAGCAAGGAAATTAGTAAAAACAAAAATTAAAGAAACTATAGCTAAATAATGGGAAGACTTTGGACATAAGATGGAAAATAACATTAATAATAACCAAAAACTATTTTACAAGATATTGAAAAACATGAGAGACAGCGGAAAAACGGGAGTAATAAAACATATAAAAAAACAAGGAAGATCAAATCATTAAAATATTCTACGAAGATGGAAGGAACATTTTCAAGAACTCATGGAAAGAACAGAAATAGAAGAAGACGAAACACAAACACCAGCGAAATTATAGAAGACATAACTAAAGATGTAGTAGAACAAGCAGTCAATAAATTGAAGAACAGGAAAGCTTCAGGTATAGACAATATTAGACGGGAAATGTATAAAAATAGGGGCGATATTATAGCAACAGCATGGAGAACAAAAGAAGTACCTGAAGAATGGAAAACTCAAGTGATCATACGCATATACAAAAAAGGGGACAGAGCTAATTGTGAAAACGATAGAGAGATTGCACATGCACTGCCAGCGAAGTCTACGAAAGAATACTGGAAAAGAGATTAAGAGAGACATCAGAAGGACAACTCCAAGAATCTCAAAGCGGATTTAGACCAGGATATAGTACACAAGATCATAATTTTATCATCTGAAATATGAGTGCAAACCTATGATGACATGGGACAATGAACTGGAAAACAAATGACAAGTAAGGAAGTTAAATAAATAGCAAAAGACAAAAAACGATGGAGACAATTGATTAATGGGAAACAATAAATTATTAACTCTTCGGTAGAAGAGGGATATATATGTATATATAATGTTAAGGCAATTCAAATTATTCGTTTGCAGAAATTGTTGAATATTCAAAAGAACATTCAGCCACCATGTCTGGATCCGATATAATTTCCAGGTGTTAATCCATTAAGGAGGCATGACAGATGACATCCAAGAGAGTGTGAGTGGTGTATGTGTTGAAAAAAAGGCATAAACGTCACCACCAAGGTGGACGAGCATAACAACGAGCTATTATATTTTATTCATAAATAAATGTCGGAGTCCAGCGAATATGAAACAAAAACTATAAAAGACGAGAGACAGAGAATTCACCCCCTACTCTCGCACCGACGTCGCGTCATTCAACGTGACCGCGTTTTATCCCCTGACGATTATTATTGTCCTGATGGTGAGAGCAAGCAAACGATGCCACATAGCATAATTAATACATGTACATATACACTGCTAAAAACAATTAGAGGCACACTGGTATCAATATTTTGTTTTTAGGCCAATTTCATAAAAAGAATGCTTAGTAAAAGTCACTTTTTCCTCAATCTAATTAATGCGCTTTTTGTACGTTTACAATGCTAAAAATTATTCGTTTGATCTAAAACAGATAATATGACCAACCTTCCAGTGACATTTATAAATTCGAATATGAATAAAAAATTTGAATAGAATAGAATGATCTCAAAAATGAAGTCGATCAGACAGGTAAAATGCGGCCGATGGGTTCTTTGAAACTAAAAGAACTTTAAATTATGAAACCGGCTGTTATTATCGCATTTTTCCAAGTCGAGCATATTTGAGGAGGTATACAATTCGGCTGTCTGTTTTTTTGGTTTGTGCTTGCTCTGTATATAGTAAGCGTAATCCGATCTGATGATTTTTGATTTATTAGAAAGAGGAGACGAGGAAACTTTGATAAATGGTCCCATATTTGTAAAAACTCAAATCCGAAATCTCCTTCCATCCAAAGAATGCCACCGAAGGAGGTGGAGAGGGCTATTTTTTTCGAAAATCGAAAATCTGAAACGGTAGAATTAAAGATAGGAAAATATCCGGAAACATTTAAACTGTTTTTTTTTAAGAGTTACGGTTTTCGAGTTACAGCGATGTTAAAATCTAAAATGTGTATATTTTTGCTATGTGGAGGAGGCAATTTCATTCGAAAATGGAAAATCTGAGTCAACCAAATTAAAGACCAGATTATTTGTAGCAACATTTATATGGAACATTTTTTCCATAGAGTAGAGTTTCTGTTGGTACCGGCATTTTTGAAGTTGTGCAATTTTTGTTAAATTGAAGACTCTTGGCACCCACTTCAAATGTAGAATTAATGTAATTTTGTATTCTTCAGTGCACCAACAAATAAAGTCGGTCCAATTTAAAAAAAATATATTTATATACCTTAAATTGTGTTGACATCATAACCTTAATATTACAATTCTCAAAATAGCGACGAATAAAATACCAGAATTAAAGTGAGAGGAATTGGATAAGTTGCAAGAAATTTCAACATCATCCCTTTTGTCATACATACCAGGAAGATATAGAATTGAGCTCGCGGTCCGCATGGGAATGGTTCGGTAGGTAGGTACTTAAGAATACCTATTATGTATCCATAAGATTAAGCCCAGACCAATCCAAGAATATCGAACAGTTAACAAATGCCGAAATCGATGTATGGGAGAAGGGAGAAGCTACTCTATAAAACCTAGTATAAACCCAATTGAAATCTATGAGATTTGTTATATTGACCTATTCGAAAAAGCACAGAACTATCATAACATATACAACAGCTAACAACTGTCCTGATCGACATAGGTATGGGAGAATATACCACAAGAAGATATTAGTAGGCTTTTACGAAGCATGCTGTCAAATTCAAGTCGTATTTCATTCTAATGCTAATGAAAGGTAGTAGTAGTTTCACATATATTGGAAACATTCTGGGCTCTACAATATGCTACAATATTATATAGATTGTTTTGAGCAGTGTATTCATTTAGATACACATTCCAACACAATGTTATTGTTGTGTGTGTGTGTGAGTATTTCTCTCTTTTTGGTTCTGCTGCGTTGAGGGAGATGCAAAATGGAAAACGCATCGTTGCACCTGAAGAGTAGATAGAGGCCAGAGGTGGTGGTAGTACCTAGGCAGGTTTGGTTGATATGTCGGTCGAAAGGGATATTATGGAGAGAGAGAGAAAAAAACTCGGATGGCTGCAAATTCATGCATGAGCTGTGTCAGCTACAAGTTAAAGCAGCAGTATCTTTTTTAACCAAGTGTGAAATGTTCATAAACTGAAGAGTTGTGTTTTTATGTGTATGCGACATTCATTATTTAAAATGCCTCTTTAATCATTTAGAACTCAATTTGTCTAATGCTAGGTGAACATAGTGTGTGGATATATATTATAAAAGTCCTTTGGGCGCTGTCAAGCTACCTCATGTCCTTCTCATGTGAAAGGATTAGAAAAAGCATAGAGAGCTTCATCGCTGGATTAGTTTGAATGAGCATATTTTTTTTTCAGAGATGAGGTAGATGAAAGTACGATATAATTGAACATTTTGAATTGTTATTTGTTTGATTCACTTTAGTGCAGAAACGAAAATTGGGGTGATTCAATAATCGGTGAGGAGCTTGTAGCTGCGGGCTAAAGCGTAAATTATACCTGCTGAGTTCTTGGCCGAGATATAGAGCATTCGGCTGATTAATCCGCATTTTAATCGGTACAGCACAGTCAGTGGGTACTGAGCTTAGCAATTGGCGAGTGATTTGAGCGACGATATAATTGAACATTTTGGATTGTTATTTGTTTGATTCACTTTAGTGCAGAAACGAAAATTGGTGTGATTCAATAATCGGTGAGGAGCTTGTAGCTGCGGGCTAAAGCCTAAATTATACCTGCCAGGTTCTTGGCCGAGATATAGAGCATTCGGCTGATTAATCCGCATTTTAATCAGTACAGCACAGTCAGTGGGTACTGAGCTTAGCAATTGGCGAGTGATTTGAGCGACGATATAATTGAACATTTTGGATTGTTATTTGTTTGATTCACTTTAGTGCAGAAACGAAAATTGGGGTGATTCAATAATCGGTGAGGAGCTTGTAGCTGCGGGCTAAAGCGTAAATTATACCTGCTGAGTTCTTGGCCGAGATATAGAGCATTCGGCTGATTAATCCGCATTTTAATCGGTACAGCACAGTCAGTGGGTACTGAGCTTAGCAATTGGCGAGTGATTTGAGCGACGATATAATTGAACATTTTGGATTGTTATTTGTTTGATTCACTTTAGTGCAGAAACGAAAATTGGTGTGATTCAATAATCGGTGAGGAGCTTGTAGCTGCGGGCTAAAGCCTAAATTATACCTGCCAGGTTCTTGGCCGAGATATAGAGCATTCGGCTGATTAATCCGCATTTTAATCGGTACAGCACAGTCAGTGGGTGCTGAGCTTAGCAATTGGCGAGTGATTTGAGCGACGATATAATTGAACATTTTGGATTGTTATTTGTTTGATTCACTTTAGTGCAGAAACGAAAATTGGGGTGATTCAATAATCGGTGAGGAGCTTGTAGCTGCGGGCTAAAGCGTAAATTATACCTGCTGAGTTCTTGGCCGAGATATAGAGCATTCGGCTGATTAATCCGCATTTTAATCGGTACAGCACAGTCAGTGGGTACTGAGCTTAGCAATTGGCGAGTGATTTGAGCGACGATATAATTGAACATTTTGGATTGTTATTTGTTTGATTCACTTTAGTGCAGAAACGAAAATTGGGGTGATTCAATAATCGGTGAGGAGCTTGTAGCTGCGGGCTAAAGCGTAAATTATACCTGCTGAGTTCTTGGCCGAGATATAGAGCATTCGGCTGATTAATCCGCATTTTAATCGGTATAGCACAGTCAGTGGGTACTGAGCTTAGCAATTGGCGAGTGATTTGAGCGACGATATAATTGAACATTTTGGATTGTTATTTGTTTGATTCACTTTAGTGCAGAAACGAAAATTGGTGTGATTCAATAATCGGTGAGGAGCTTGTAGCTGCGGGCTAAAGCGTAAATTATACCTGCTGGGTTCTTGGCCGAGATATAGAGCATTCGGCTGATTAATCCGCATTTTAATCGGTATAGCACAGTCAGTGGGTACTGAGCTTAGCAATTGGCGAGTGATTTGAGCGACGATATAATTGAACATTTTGGATTGTTATTTGTTTGATTCACTTTAGTGCAGAAACGAAAATTGGTGTGATTCAATAATCGGTGAGGAGCTTGTAGCTGCGGGCTAAAGCGTAAATTATACCTGCTGGGTTCTTGGCCGAGATATAGAGCATTCGGCTGATTAATCCGCATTTTAATCGGTATAGCACAGTCAGTGGGTACTGAGCTTAGCAATTGGCGAGTGATTTGAGCGACGATATAATTGAACATTTTGGATTGTTATTTGTTTGATTCACTTTAGTGCAGAAACGAAAATTGGTGTGATTCAATAATCGGTGAGGAGCTTGTAGCTGCGGGCTAAAGCGTAAATTATACCTGCTGGGTTCTTGGCCGAGATATAGAGCATTCGGCTGATTAATCCGCATTTTAATCGGTATAGCACAGTCAGTGGGTACTGAGCTTAGCAATTGGCGAGTGATTTGAGCGACGATATAATTGAACATTTTGGATTGTTATTTGTTTGATTTACTTTAGTGCAGAAACGAAAATTGGGGGGATTCAACAATCGGTGAGGATCTTGTAGCTGCGGGCTAAAGCCTAAATTATACCTGCCAGGTTCTTGGCCGAGATATAGAGCATTCGGCTGATTAATCCGCATTTTAATCGGTACAGCACAGTCAGTGGGTACTGAGCTTAGCAATTGGCGAGTGATTTGAGCGACGATATAATTGAACATTTTGGATTGTTATTTGTTTGATTCACTTTAGTGCAGAAACGAAAATTGGGGTGATTCAATAATCGGTGAGGAGCTTGTAGCTGCGGGCTAAAGCCTAAATTATACCTGCCGGGTTCTTGGCCGAGATATAGAGCATTCGGCTGATTAATCCGCATTTTAATCGGTACAGCACAGTCAGTGGGTACTAAGCTTAGCAATTGGCGAGTGATTTGAGCGACGATATAATTGAACCAAAAAATCAAATTTGGCCCAGCAGCTCTCTCTCTGGATGTAGGCGCAGCAAAAAGCCGATGTGCGCAAATTGACCAATCACAATGGTTCAAATTTAACAACAACAATTTTCAACCAATGTGATTCCTGTACCTCTCCTCTTCGCTTCGTTTATATCCGCCTCCATGGAAATGCAGCCTAACACTGGCCAAGTTGGATCTTCGAAGTTAAGCAGCGGTGACCGGTGATGAGTCGGGTGCGCGTTTGATTGCTAGGCTGTCGCTTTGTATTATTCTTCTTTTGCAGAGTAACGGAAAACCATCTAGTGTACAAGTTCTCTGGGAGGGTATATCTTAGAATTTATTCGGGATTCGGCATCCATCTTAAATAGAGGGTCCCCTTGTCATGTTCAAGGCATAGAAGTCGCCTACAATCGAATATAATAAGTACGGCAATTAAAGAAGAGGAATTACTGATGGTTTTATTTATGTGGAAACTATAAATATTGTGAAAATTTTCATTATTTGTAGAGATATTTCAATCAAAGAAGATGTCGTAACATGATGCGTAAAGACGAAAATTCCTATCAAGTGATCGAAGGAATGGTACGAAGTCAATGCTGCACCATTGCTAGCTGTCTTAGGTACCTACCTATTTCTGACAAGTAATTTAATTTGAAATATTAATAATCTTAAAACTATTTATCTCCCATGTTTTGCTATTTTCATGACAAAATACTAAAGACAACCTGCAAACATGACAAGCGGCAATAATTATTGTCAGTGATGAATTCATTCATAAGGCAACTCTTTAAAGCAGTATTATTGAACTTGATAAATGTCCTAATAAAATTTAATACTCTAATTATACATTGTCAAAGTTGATGTTTTTAGAAGAACCTCGAAAAGAAAGTTAGTGAAATGTCCCTAGATGATGATGTAGACGCTTTGCTCATTTGAATAGATTCCAGTTTCCACAAACACATTTTTCCTTTTTTTTAGTTTACGCATAAACGAATATGAGAAATTCATTGATCATTAATGCAAAGCGAAGTTAATTGGATTAAATGATGCCAATTGGGCGTGTCAATTAATTCGTTAATAAAAAGCGGGCAATTCATATTCCATTTTGAATGAGTTGTCAATAATTTCTGTTTACCGGTAAACAAAGGTACGTAGATCGCATGATATCCCTTTACACAGTTATTTTTATTAAAGCTTGATGAAAGCGAGTTTGTTTTATTTAAAAAGATGGAATAACACTTCCATTTGAAAAATTATACGAAATAATATAATTAAGAAAAAATATTAACAGTAATACCTAAAAGAGTATTTTTTCAAATGCATCAAAATTCCTCATAAAACAATTAAATATTCATTTCAGTAACAGGATAGGATAATTCATACTAACAAAAAAAACAAAGAGAAACATTCAAAGGCAAATAATAATTTTCTAATTAACTTCCATCATTTTTTTAATAGAGTAATTAATCAATAACTTTTAAAAGAAACTTCATTAGTTGTTGCTCTAAAAATAGCAACACATAGGTAATGTAGGATTCATAAAGATTTTCCAGCCTTTCAACAATAAACAAACGGGCAAATAGGTACCAACCAAATTGTTATTTTCTTAATAATTCTATTACCTGCCAGAAGGAATATTTCGTAAGTTATTTTGCTATTTAGACGATGTGGACTCTAGAACATAAAAATAAGACAAAAAAAATCATAACGGCTCTTAGCGATTGGATTTTATACAATACAATATTTGTTTATAACTCTGTCAGAAAAGAAATCACAACAAAGATTCGACTGATCCACACATAATATCTTCCTCTACAATAAATCTAATTCACCACGAATTCAAACGTATTTAGTCGTACATTATGCCGCCATAATCTGAAATCTTAGCTCGAACGTTTGAACTGAAATCGTGAGTCGTGAAGCGACTGAAGTAGTTGACACATTCCAAGTAAACGGAGATTAGTATCTTATTTCTATTTACAGTTTGCGGTCTCTTAATTGAAATGTCGTTATATACCCAGTATTCTGTGGTATATACTTACGCCTGGGAGCGTAGTAAATTTCAATAAATTGAGATTTCAAATACACTTCAAAAATTATAAGTTTAAGTTTGTTTCGCGGAGCAAATAGTGAACTCGTGCATGAATTTAGACGTTATCTAGTCGAATTAAAAAATGCGAAAAAGGCAGTTATGGGAAAAAGATTCGAAAAAAGCAAATCTTCATCCAGAGACGCTCAAAGATTTCAAAGTTCAAATGTAAGAGTGTGGACAATATAATTTCAATCTGATAACATAAGGATAAGTTTTTATTAGTGCCTATTGATTTACAGGCGTATTTATCAAAAACCATTTTAAATCTCGCCCAGTAGATTGAAGACAGAAGAGATGAGAATGAAGGCAGAATTACATTCAAAGTGAGACAATAGAACATTGTAAATAAACAAACAGAAGAAAGACGATAACATGGTATAATTTATAAACGTTTTAGAGTTAAACTATGAGCATTTAAATACCTATCATTTTATAATTTAGGTTCGGTATTTTTATTTTTCTACCGGAGGGAGCTCAAATAGTTGAATATCGTAATCAGCTATTAGGTTGTCCACAGATATTTATGTTGCATGGCTTTCTTGTTTCATAAATTGCATTGTTCGCCAAAATGTTCATGAAGCAACAACACAGACGAGGCACATTTTCATCTATCATTAAAAAGAATTTCTCGCCCACTGCTATGGCCAATAATCACCGGTTATTCCTATCCCGAGCAGCATTGATCCACTTGGTAGAGAAGCGCTTTATATCTTTCGTCCACCTAGTTGGTGGTCTTCCTTAATATTTAAAGGCTTGCTCTCTGGGTCGCCTTCCCAATATAATTATGGTAAATTTTAAGCAAACTATTAGCATCTGTAACTCCAGTTCTCTGGTCTTATTCATTGAGTGTTCTGACATGTTTTCAGTTTACCATAGGCTGCCCAAGTCGAACCAATCCTTCATTCAATCTCGCAAATCTGACTATCCTTACCGATTCTCAGCTCATGTCCCAAATATTTGTAGAACGTCCCTTGGAGGATCTATTTTCGCTGTAAACATATATTTTGACCAGGGACTAAGTTTTTCAGGAATTTGGTTTTTGTTGATTTAATTTTCAGACCAACTTTATGAAAGGAGGATGTTAATTTTGATAACATTTCATCAGCGAACCGAAGGTGATCAAGATACTTTGCAACTCAGACCTACCAATTCAGAATTCTTGAAGATCTTCTCCAGAAGTATACAGCTGTAAGATGTTGTAAGATGGCTGAGTAATTATAGTCCATTCGGCCGTCAGCAAGTGTCCGAAACATTTCGTTGTGTTTAATTGAGTCAAAGGCCTTTTCATAGTCTACAAACATCAAAACAAACAACATATTTTATTCGACGACTCTTTCTGTTAACTGATGTGAAGATTTCTACTGTGAAATATAAACTAGGAAAGACTTTATTTAAGTCAACAGTAGACATAAGGTAATATAATTACCGTGCCTACCAACGATGACAAGAACTACTCGGTGAGCTAAAGCTCCAGCCCGCATTGCATTACATCATCACTGATAGGTGCAATATGATTGATTATAAACCAATACTTATATTGCATACTTTCTTTCCGAATGAAATTAAAGCAAAAGGGATATAAGTATTGGAAATATTAAGGAAAATAAACGAAAATTAACCGAACTCGCCATACACTTAAATGGAGTTCTATAAAGGGATATGCATTTTTACCATAACAAGCAAATTAATACTAATAGCTTTAATCATCAACTGCCAGAGCCATTATTGCTCTTTTGAGAAACGGAGTATTGAGAGGGCCCCCAAGATCGCCTGATCTCACTGTTTCAGATTATTTTATACGCGGTTATGTGAAAGAAGAAATTTTTGTAAACAAGCCGCTTCTAACAATTTAGAGCGAATATTAAGCAAGAGATTTTGGCAATAGGTATAGAGAAGCTTTAAGAAAGGTTAAGGAACATGTGTTAAAACAGCTCCTTGTCCTTCTTGCAATAGAAAGAGGATAGCTCAAAACAAAAACTTCAAAGGAACACACTTTGTTACAGCAAGTTTCAAAATAAATACAGATTTACTACTCAACTTTTCATAAACTTTCTTAATTTAAAATCGTGAAAGAACTTTTGCGGCATCCTGTATAATGATTACAAATACTCATCATCTGTTTGTCGGAATTACAGGCACGAATTTGCTAGTATGTATCACTTAATAGTTTACAACTTTGATGACGGTACTAGAAGCAATAATTTCTTATTCGTGTTCTTCCCGACAGATGGGCAAGTCAACAACTTGTGCACGACACAGAAACAACGACATCAACAACAAATACTTATCACTATTTCGAATTATTAATGTAATTCATTCTGATGGCGTGATTCATGCGAATCGAGAAAGGAAAAGATGTCACGTACACTTACATTTTAATTTCGAAACATTTAATCAAAGATGATAGCAGGAGTAATATGATGCTGATACTGTCTGATGTGTCGCACGCGCGTATTTTCAAGCTAATCACCATTAAACTCGGAAGATTAACCAAAGCAGCAGCGGTCATTATCCCAAAACGGTGAAAATATCACTTGGTTATTTTTGTCTTGCATCAACAAACTGATTGATAAAGTGCCGACACTGGACAGATATGTAACAATTTTGAAGAAAGGCTAAAGAGATTCTCTTAGGCAATCAAATCTACCTTAGTTGATGTGATTGTAATCGTAGTTTGGTATGTTACCACTAGATGTTGTTTTTGACATAAGGACAGAAATTTAAAAGAATATTTAAAAAAGCAAACCTTGTGAAATTTGTTTTTTGTCATGATATAACAGTAAAATGATGCCAAAATAGGCCAGTGAAAACCGCTCCTGGATATCTTGCACCAAAAACAAAATTACGAAAAAAAAGATGGATAGCAACGGTTGTCTGTTTTTGTGTTACATAAATTTCCTTTTCAAAATAAAATGACATAATTTCTGTTTTAACGCATAAAGATATATTTATTTAATACTAGCTTTTTCCCGCGAGATCGTGCGCGTGGAAAACTGCATTCAATGCCATGCAATAGTTTTTGTATGATGCGCGTACAAACATAGACAGATAGACAAACATTCTAAAAAGTGTTGTTTTTGGCTTCTGTTGCTTTAATAAAGACCCCTGTTATTTTTTCTTAAATATATTTAATGTACAGGCATCGGCCTGTTACGATTTTATTATAGATGTATGATATTAATTATACAGGGTGTCCATTTTCAAAGTTCTCATCTGGGATTTCTCGATATGTGATGATTTAAAGAAATAATACGGAAAAATAATATCGAGGAGTACAATTTTTTAACCAAAAATTCACTTCTTTTTTTTACCTTATGCCCCCAAAAGTTATCTAAAAAAATAATTGTTAGAGGTACAAACGGAAAGCCTATTTTTTAAATATTTTCTTTGGACGATTTATTTTTTAAAATTACGCTCTTGGTTGCTTAAGAAAGAAGAAAGAAAACAAATATCTGTCCGATTTTCTCAAAAGTGTACTTGGCAAAACTTGGACAAACTATCTTCGGCGCTAGATAACCACAATGAGCGTAGCTCCACAAGTCAAGTACGAAAACATTTGCTTAGGCGTACGATGGCTAACTATCGCCGAAGCTAGCTGTTTTTCGCCAAAGGCACCGATTGGGAACATGGGATAGAAATAAATATTTTTTACAAAAAATTGGACCGACTTTATCAGTTGTTGCACTGAAAAATACAAAATAATATTAATTCTATTGGTGCTGGTTCTTTTGAAGTTGGTGCCTACAACAACAAACTACAACTACAGAGAACTGAATATAAATGTGTATATACCTAGTTGTGTAATTATTAGAGTAAATAAATAAATGAAAATAAATCGAACCCAGTTTAATTATAATTCCCGTTACACTATTATTGGTCAAACTATTCGTTGATATATCTGTGATTTTATTTTACGTATTTCTTAAGGTGTTGATACGTCCGGCTTTTCCGACTTTCTCTGCAGACTAGAAATGGAGTGATTTTTTTAGTCTTATCCTATTACATCTTCAGATCTATTGGTTATTCCTTTAATTAGAGCTGAATATCTAGATTTATTCTTTTTATCAGACTTATTACTATACTTTCAAATAGCTCTTTGCCTTCGGTTCTTCTTCCTCGAGTAAGTGAAATCGCCCCCTGGCAGGCCTTCGCAGTCGTCAAGTATGTGCACTGCGGTTTACTTTGCTTCCTGGTAAAACATTCAGAGGATGCCATCTGCCAGGCCGATATTATACATAGGTATGCTTCCTAAGCCTGCAGTGTCCTGTCAGCATCTCCTTCAGTTTCCTATTTGTTTCTGGACATTGAGTAGTTCGCATGACGGTTGGGGCGAAGAGCTTTTTATGAATAATTAAGTTTCTCTGTCCTCCGGTTTCCTGCCACTAAGGCGCAGGCTTTGTTATTTATCCAGTGTTAAATATACTCCTCAATGAGGCATTTAGCATTTCCTGGTCCTATCAAGGCTCCTAAATGAGTTTACCGTTTTAAATGCCGCTTCAATTTTTGAGGACTGTATCTGTATTTACCCTGTTCACTTTCCATGACTTTTCTATGATTGTACCAAGTTTATTGAAGCTCGTAACCTGTTTCAAATCTTCTCGTCCAATTTAGATTTTACTTCTTTTATTTCGGAGAAAATTTCTCTGTAGTGTCAGACATTAATTTTACATCTGTTAATGTCAAGTTGTCTATTGTCGCACTTTTACATCACTTTTTGCATCGTTTTATAGCATCCTCTTAGACTTTGGAAACAGCAGTGGGTCTAATAAAGTGATAGAACTGATTTAATTTAGGGCATTTAAATGAAAGCTTGGTTTTAATAATGTTTTTTACTTTAAATTTATTTTTTGATTCGCGTTCTTCTCAGCAAACTCTTTCATTTGATACCTACATTATGGGGAAATGGAGGTACATAGAAAATAACTTATCCACCGTATTGAATTTAGAATTAGTGACAACCATGCATGGTTATCTCAGAGCTAAATGAGTAAGTATGCAAAATTTCTGATCAATCGATTGACCGGTTTAAAATTCAGTTGCAGTATTTCACTCGAACATACGAACATTCAAGTTAAATAGAACTTTTAAAATCGTAAAAAGAAACTGAAACAATAAATTTCTTCCATTTGGCTATCCCACACTGCATCATAATAGTACCTAACTGCATATTTCCCTATAGCCTTATAAAAGTCATCCTTTATATCATGTCTTTTATTACGAAAAAAGAAACTAATAAAATCTTTAATAGCTGTATAGCATGGCGGAAAAAGGTCCAAACATTTTCGATGTTTATCTATATCTGATTTCACATCAATAACAACAAGGCAACGTTTCACAGGACGAAGGGTCTACTATAACTACTACCACACTACCCATGTGATTAACGATGGGTTTTATTTGTTTTTTAGCCTCTTTAGTCATTTAGCAATTATTCTAATTTAGTCAGTGCGTGTCGAGATTATTGCTTTGTATATTTTATTTTTATATACGTTGATTTATGACCTGATCGACTTTAAGAATTATCTTGACATTATTTTGATGGTATTTTTGTGATTTGTAGGTATATATATATATATATATATATATATATATATATATATATATATATATATATATATATATATATATATATATATGTACCACCTAAACAGGCATTTTTATTTCTATGCTAGCAGAAGCTCAAAAATTCATCCGCGAGTAACCCCTGGAAACCTCATTCACCCCCTCTCCTAATACAGCGGGGACTCGATTATCCGGTTTTCAATTATACGGATTCTCGATTATCGTTATGGTCACCCGCAAGAACTTATCTTTGTAATTTATTCCTTGCGTTTCGTTATTGCTTTAAGAACGGTAGAGTAGCATCACCCAGCGCGGCTTTTTTTGATAAATAAAGATCGTGAGGAGAGTCTTATATTAATGAAATACTTCACACGTAGAACTGTCTTTTAAACAAGTTTATTTTAGTCGATCAAAAAATATCAAGAAAATGTATAGGTATATCTTCTCCAAAACTGACGATTTTTGCCACTTCCAGAAAAAAGGAAGAAAGGCTAGTTCATTTATATCACACGCCAGAGCATGGATTTTCCAAGTCCGTCTTGTGTTGTTTCAGTTGGTGGTTGGGTACTTTTGCTCTTTTCCCTCTTCTTGTTCTCGTCATATAGAATACATATTGACTCATTATTTCAAATCTATC
The DNA here is from genome assembly GCA_958507055.1 of Crioceris asparagi. Classification (NCBI taxonomy): domain Eukaryota; kingdom Metazoa; phylum Arthropoda; class Insecta; order Coleoptera; family Chrysomelidae; genus Crioceris; species Crioceris asparagi. The sequence continues at coordinate 9,926,295 of OY293830.1, read as the reverse complement.
CCAACTTGAAACAATTTCAAAGGATATTATTGTTAGTGGTAATGGCTTCTCTTGCAATTTCCAACATGACAATCAATATTGTTGCCACAATTCACAAAGCCCGCAGTAATATGATAGCATCGTTTACCTGTAGCAATAATCGAAAATAATATGCTTTATTTTCCATGACAATGTGCCCGCGTCTGATAAAACTTTTACGACCGAACATATCAGAATTACATATCCCTCTACATTGCTGTAGTAAAACAAGATTGAAATCGATCGATACATATCGATACATTTATTACCTCTTTGATATCATATATAATACCTAAGATACAAAGCGGTATTAGTGTGTACCATTGACATCAGGATCTCGTAAGGAAAGGAGGATTTCCTTTATAGGTATGCTTTATAGATATGAAATTTGATAAAATAAGAAGAAATGGTATTTGGAATACTTTGTAGTAGAGAGGAGATGAAACGGATTTAATTGAAATTATGGAGGCATTATTGCACAGAAGTAACACAAACATTATAAGAATGCAGAACCAAAAAGCTACAGAATTTGAAACAAAAATAGGAGTCAAGCAGGGATGCGTATTAAATTATATATTTACCTATATCTTATACAGGGTGGTCCAAATTCTAATTGAGAAAAATAATTGAAAAAGTTCCTACAAACTTATTTTAAAAAACGCTTGCAAAATTGCAATTGCAAAATGAATCGGTTTTTATTATTTAAAAAAAAATTACTAGATTTTACTTCCAAACTTAGAAGGTATTATTTCCACTTAAAAACAATATAGCATGATAAACACTTGTTTTTGTCTTACCAGTGGGGTTCGTGAGACCGTTTTAATTAACATAACTAATAAAAAAGTTGTACGCCAATGGTTTATCGCAATTTTAGAAATCCTGATCAATTGTAAACAAAAATAATTTTTGTTTGCATGTGCACCTAATATCTTAGGTTTGCAAATGTGATTTGAATAAAAACTTGAAAAACTTAAAATTGAAGAAGCGCGAATTATCTTAATTTAATTTGCTAACCTAAGATATTAGGTGCACATGCAAACAAAAAATATTTTTTTCTCGAAAACGGTTCGTTTTAGCGAAAAGACCATTTTTGTTTAGAATTGATCAAGATATCTAAATTTGTAAACAAAATTGCGATAAACCATTGGCGTAGAACTAGAATATTATTTAAATTAATTAAAACGGTCTCACAAACGTCACTGGTAAAACAAAAACAAGTGTTTATCATGTTATAAATTTGTTTTTAAGTGTCAATAATATCTACTAAGTTTGAAAGCAAAATCTAGAAGAGTTTCTTTAAAAATAAGAAAAAACGATTTTTTTGCAATATTTCAACACCCCGTATCTCCAAAACGAAGCGTTTTTGGAGATAAGTTTATTTGAACATTTTTAATTGTTTTTATCTGCTGAATACGCTGTTAAAATTTCTCCTTTATAACTCGGACCAGCCTGTATAAAAGCTTGTCGCTAGATTTACCCGTATAAATAAACAAAAATATAATAAATATGTAACTTGATATTGACATAAGAAATACTAAGATAAAATGTATGTATTTCATAAAATAAATTTACACAACTTATCTGACGACAAACTTTTTTATATCAACTAAATTGTATAACGTTATAAGTTCTTAGAATTTAATTTAAATTTAAATTTCTTAAGCTTTAAACAAAATAAGCTAATTTTTTCATGCTCTTTAATAAGCACATACTGTAATTGATTTTTGAGGCAATTTAGCAATTACTGCCATATTATTTTGAACACCTACAAAAACAATGATTTTAAAATGATTATATTTTCGAAACTGTTAGGTTATGATCAAAAACAAACAGGTATATCATATACCTACTTGATCCAGGTACTATTTTTAGAACGATTATATCATCAAAACCATTAATTATACAAGGTGTTCCATTTAAAAAATAAAACGACGATGTCATATGTCAAACGGTGATGACGCCACGCTTATAAATCGACGTGTCTGAGGATTTTTCATAAATGTGCCCAATAACCGAAATAAGAAATTTGTTCCATTTGGCTGTTCCACAATGGAAATATGATCTCATATCTCGAAACTGTGAAGTGAAATCAATAAATCAATATTATACAGAAAATGGTTAAGTGCGAGTTGTGTTAGCATGGAGAGGGTTCCATATTTCGTACCTAGGTATTTTTTGATTAGGTTACTATTAGTAAAGCCCTTTTTTATCGACTTCAAAAAAGAAGGTATACAATTCGGTTGTAAGATTGCTTTTTTTATTTTTTTTATGGCTGTTCGCTCGTTTCGCATAGTAAACGTACTCCGATTTAGACGATTTTTGTTTCATTTGAAAGAGGAGAGTTGAGAAATGGTCCCATATTGAGAAAAATCAAATCCAAAATCTCCTTCCCTCCAAAAACCTCCCCCAAAGGGGGTGGACGGGGTAATTTTTCTCGGAAATTGAAAATCCGAGATGACAGAATTAATGAAAATTCCATATCCGGAAATGTTTAAATGGGACATTTTTAAAAATAATCATACGTTTTCGCGCTATCGTCTGAAATATGTTTTTCAGCTATGTGGAAGGGGCAAATTTTTCCGAAATTCGAAAATTTGAGATTTGAAAATTAGAAAAGGGACCATATCCGGAAAGGTTAAAATTGAATATTTTTTGAAGAGTTACGGTTTCCCAGTTTTGCAATGGTAAAGTCTGAAATATGTATATTTGCGCCGCGATGTTTTGAGATCTCTAAATAATAAATAACAAGTATGAGCTAAACCTACCTATAACTTTTTGGGTATTACTGAACGTTCAACAATTTTCATTACTAATGTTACACTCAAAAATGTGAAATAAATATTTTTTACAAAAAATTGGACCGACTTTATCAGTTGTTGCACTGAAAAATACAAAATAATATTAATTCTATTGGTGCTGGTAATTTTGAAGTTGTGCCGTTGTAGTTTGTTGTTGTAGGCACCAACTCCAAAAGAACCAGCACCAATAGAATTAATATTATTTTTTATTTTTCAGTGCAATAACTGATAAAGTCGGTCCAATTTTTTGTAAAAAATATTTATCTCCTTAACCTTCATGTCATCTCCTTTCAGAAGGTTGGCTATCATTAGGGCAATTCTTATCTTTGATAATTGATAATACTGCTTTGTACAAACTAATTGAGGTACTTCCAAATATAGATATATTTTTTTCAAACTTTAGGCTCAAAAATTACGAGAGGGAAGAATTTTTTTCTAATTTTCTAATTTGCTCAATAAATGTCGATTCAATTATTTAAATTAAATGTCTGTGATACGGTCACAACTCTGTGTAAGTAGTAAGAACGTTAATTTTTTCCATTCTGCAGATTCTTCATAGAATATAGGTTGTAACAGAAGGACGTACAGAATGATCCAACAAGGATTCTTTTTGTTATTGGATGTATGGAACCCTAAATATTAAGATGGTTGAATACATTACCTTATGGGATAAAGCACTGAATTTTTTTAAAAAAATGTTGTTACCTAAATGAATAAAATTTAGTATCCACAAATACTGCCATATGTATAAATCTATACATATAATAAAATTCTAACAAGCTGATGTGTGTACATTATAAATATTTCCGAAAAACTAATATGGGAGGTCTTTATCTCTAAGGACAACAGAGGCCAAAACAACAGTTATGATATTTTTTGTCTGTCTGTCTGTATGTTTGTACGCGCATCACACGAAAACTACTGCAAGGAATTGAATGCAGTTTTCACCAACGTATTACTAGAGTTCTAACTTAAAATATGGGCTACATTTTACCACGTCGGTCTGACTTTCTGTATGTTTGTAAACGCATCACGCAAAGGCTACTACAGGGAATTTAATGCAATTTCCACCAATGTATTGCAAGAGATCTAATTTAAAATATAGGTTCCATTTTCCGCGTCTGTCTGTATGTTTGTACACGGATCACGCAAAATCTAAGGCATGGAACTGAGTGCAGTTTTCCACGCGCATGAAGTCGCGGGCAAAAGCTAGTATATAATAAAATTGTTACAGACCTTAAAGATATTTAAGAAAAAATAATATGGGGGGTCTTTATTAGAGCATCAGAAGCCAAAACAACAGGTTTGAGAATTTTTGTCTGTCTGTCTGTATGTTTGTACGAGCATCATGCAAAGACTACTAGGTACATAGAATTGAATGCAATTTTCACCGATGTATTGCTAGAGGTTTAACTTAGAATATAGGTTCGATTTTACCGCATCTGTCTGCCTGTCTGTATGTTTAATCCACGCATCACGCAAAAACTACCGCATGGAATTAAATGCATTTTTCACGCTCACGAAGTCGCGGGTAAAAGCTAGTTATTCATAAATGCTTCGGTGTCCTTGTAAATTTATAAAACCTGTACAGAGGTCCGGTATTTGGAAAAATTACCATTAGTATCATTTAAAGAAAGAAGCAAAGCTGCTGGCAAAGTGGATAAGATTATACCCATTCCTCAGTAGAAGCAGTATCGACTTTTTCGAAAAAAGTTCATCGACTACAATACAACTGTCCCAATAACAGTAAAACTTTAGCGGACCCATGATGAACCAATCGATGAAGAGCAAAATATTATTTTCCTGATTTTGAAGAGGACCAATTTATATTCTTGATAAAACGTTCTGCATAGCCCAAAACACAAAATAAAATAACCGAATTCATTTTTTGAATTCGTATAGGAGGTCGAAAAATTTTGCTCAAACTAAAGTAGTCAGATATCCAATATTATCTTTGTCATGAATAAAACAGATTTTGTTATTATTGCTAAGTCTTCTGCATAGAGATATCATATTAACATAGAGTAGCACTTGTAAGTGGATGTGGTCCATAGATAAAAAGAGATAGAAAATATCGTGTCCGTGTCTGTCTTTGTTTCATGACGGATTCAGAGTGAAGAGTCGGATGAAGGTCGAATACGAATGACAGATAGGTACAGCAATCCACCAATCACGAGTGTTTAAATAAAAGAGATAGATACTGCTGCCTTATTTTCTGTTTCTTTCTATTGAGGGTACGCATTTTTGATCGACTTGCCTGCTCTATATTAATATTATCTCTATGGTCTTCGGTGTGTTACCATTGATAATTTATGTCTACAGATCGACATAGGACAGATTCTGGCTATACAGTCCAGTCAGCACAGTTGTGCTGTTACGTCATAGATTGACATCTTTATCTAATTTAATAATAACTGCTGTCGTAAAGATAAACACGTCATGCTATGACGTAACAGCACAACTGTTCTGACTGGACTATATCAATTTGTCTGCACATAGACATTTCATATAAGGTCCATTGAAAAACCAAATGAATTTTTGATTCCATAACATAAACATAAGTAAGATCTTTTGGTTGATTCAAATATGACCTAATGTCAAATTTCAACGCTCTACTTCTATTTTATTTGGAATAGTAATAGCTAGGTATCAGTACTTAACTATAGTGCGTTTCAAACTGAGAATACAGTGTAGCGCTTTATGGAGCCCATCGATTTCAGCGCGTTGTTATGCCAGGCTCGATCAACTATCAAGTCCTGTCTCAGGCAAATTGTAACCCTATAGTTTCAATTTGATCTCAACAAGTTTATATTCAATAATTAATAAACATAAACAATGAATTTCATAATTACAGAAGAAAATATTACAGGTAAATTTTGAAGAATGTTCCCAGTTAAAATACATTGCCCATATCTGGCCACACTGTATTCTCAGTGTGAAACGCAGAAGACTAATGAAAATAATCATTTTTGTTTGTCTTGGTACGTCAAAAAAAATTATGGTCCGACGTGATGATTAGGAGTACGCAATCTCTGGAAAAAGTGATTTTCTCACTTAAAAAATTCAAATTAATATGGTTAAATTTACATAAAAGAGGTAGATAAGTCTTGTGAAGGATCACACCCAATATTTTCAAGTCCAAATCATAAAAATCGAGAACAAAATATTCATATCGACTGCTAGAATGTGTGGAAAAATAACATAATGCGAACCAAATACTGCGAAATGTAGCGTGAAAACGGTGGTACACTATCTCTTTTATTTATTGCTCTATCAATCATAATAGATTTTAGATTATCAGAAATATACTTCCGTAAGCACACGAATAATTCGCATTGACCGTTTTCCAAAATTTTGATACAATATATGCATGTATGCATCTCACTTTTCGTTCAGATAAATGAACAATGTTCTCACATGATCAATAAAGTTTTATTAAAAAAGCTGCCAATACCAAAATAAAGAATAGGAAACGAAATTTAATAGTATAAAATTATTATAAGCGATAAGAGTGATTTCGGAATCAAATTTCTCAGCAAAATTTCAATAAAAAAAACCATATCGTTGGAATAAAGTTTTATATTTTACAATTTCTCGATCTTATTAATTATATAACTATTAAAAACTAGTGGAACCCAGTAGATGTTGCTCTGCAGTGCCATCTTCCGGTGAGTAATAGCAAAGTAGATAGCGTTAAAACATTTACAATGCTCGACCATAAACCGATTAGCCAACACGAATTTGAAAAATTTATATTTTCAAATTTCTGTTGATACATATCGTTTGTGAACGTTTGTGGCGCGTTTGTTTTTCTGTGACTCAATATTTTATGAGTTATTAGATTGTTAAATAATTAACACGGATTAGACAACACGTCTTAAAAATAGACATTCCATTCTCTCTTTTCTAATCAGTTTATCAGAAATCGTTTGTGAAACACAAAGATAATAATGAAATCGTCTGTGACTCCCTCTTGTTTTAGAAAAATCTAATTGATTTCAAAATTTATAGGTTTAGGCAACTAACCATACATCACTGTTGACACGTCAATAAGTATAATTTGTGTATGGAACGTCACAATACAAAATAATATTAATTCTATTGGTGCTGGTACTTTGGATGTTGGTGCCAAAAGTCTCATATCTAACTACAATAATTGAACAACTTCAAAAGTACCAGAACCTACCTACAGAATTATTATTATTTTCTATTTTGAAGTTCCATACGCAAATCATAGTCGTTGACAATTTAACAGTGATGTATTGTTAGTTGCCTGAACCTATAAATTTTGAAATCAATTTAGATTTTCTAAAACAATAGATAGTCACAAACGATTTAATTATTATATTTGTGTTCCACAAACGATTTCTGATAGAGTAGAAAATAGAGATTGTAAGGTCTATTTTCAAGACGTGTTGGCGTGTTGGCCTTTTTTAATTATTTAACAATCTAATAACTCATTAAATATTGAGTCACAAAAAAACAAACGCGTCACAAACGATTTGTATAAACAGAAATTAAAAAATTGTAATTTTTGAAATTCGTTTTGGCTATTCGGTATATGGTCAATGCTTAACCAGCTTTGTTTACCGATTTTCATGATAATCGGTAGAATAGTGTAGAAGTAGTGCTCTGCCGCGCCATCTAGTAGCTAGTTATGTCAAAGTGGGTGATACTTAAGCCTTCGCTTCGAAAAATTTCACATTAATACCCACCGAATTTCATAGTTATAGGTGCTGATCTCGGCATTTCATTGATTGTCCCCCTACAATCATTGTCAGCCCCGTTCTCCCGCTTAGAGGTTGAATTTCAAAAATTCGCTTTTCAGTGACTCCACGTCACAAAAAGAAACCAATGCCCAAGTCTCTAGTAGAGAAGTTTGTTACAGCGCAAAAACGGCTGAACGGATTTGATGGTTTCCGTGTGCGAAGTAGAGGGCATTTCCTAGTATTTTATATTAGTTGTGATGGGATATCCAAATGAATTATCGATATTAATATCTATCGGAATATAGATGTGATCATATCCATATCGATATTAAATAAAGTTCTAAAGATCTGGCCATCTTCAGCCAACTGGGTTCAATTTTCATCTTCGCAGATTTTTTATTTTATAGTTTATTATAAAATGTAGCTTCATTATAATATGTTGATGTTCCTTTTCAATTCTGTTCTAACTACATTTGATTAAGATGATTCTTTTCTTGGAGATGATAATGTAACGAGTTGGGATTTATAGTATCGAAGCCATTCCAAGGAGGCGTGTGCGAATCATCAGAGGGCGGATCATCTTGACAAGTACGGACGTTAGTGGGGCCTGGGTGGCGTAAGTGTAAGTAGAGCGCTGTATAGATGAGTATTATCGCCGCCTGCCATTGTGTGTCCTGGCTGTCACGTCAGTGGTATGGTAGAACGCTTGTTTGCTATAACCTATATTAACCAAATTAACCTATACCACTGACGTGACAGCCAGGACACACAATGGCGGGCGGCGATAATACTCATCTATACAGCGTTCTAGTGTAAGGCATTCTGCTATTGGCCATTGATACACGCCAAGGTCAAGATTATATCCCGAAACATCTAATGAGTTCGCGCTATTGGTGGAATGTTCGGGGCGTTGGAAGATGTCGGTGGAAGCTTCTAGATGGAAAAGGCTTGCCTATATATTGGAGAGGATTTGCTGCGGAGTGCGTAGCTCAGTCGCCTAGTCAGTGCGCGGTAAATATGGTAAAACCCGGAGTATGTTGAAGGTGGAGACTGGCAGTATTCTGAAGACCTGAATACGGTGCAAAATATCGAGACGCGGTTTTGTACTAGCTTGTTTGGGCATCATTTTGTTTTTTTATCAAGACAAAAAATAATATCAATAATTTTATTTTTTTCATAAATCTCGCAATTTCTGTTCTCATATGAAATAATGCCCTCTGGTGGCAGCATACTTAATTACAAACACAATTTTTTTGCCTAAGAAAAGCTCATTTCAACGACACCAAGTTTGCTAAAATCCGTCCAGTTACAGATGTTATTTACAAAAACATTTGAAGTCCACCCATCAATTTATTTTTAAAGATAAGTAAAAAAATTGTACTACAAAAGAAATTCGAATTTATCATTGAAAGCACAATTTTGTTTATTATCATGAATTGGTGAATAAATGCTTTAGTCAATTTTTTTACCGCAAGTCTCTACAGTGGGTGGTTTCTGAGATACAGCACTTTGCACACTTTTGTGGCCACCCTCTACAACACAACATTTAGTAGTTAATACATAGATTAGTATCTAGAGATTACCACATAGATACCATGAATATTTGGGTACATTGTCTTAATGGCACAAGCCAAATAAGGGAAACCAATACATAGTTAGGAAATTGTTCTCAAATCGTAAAACCTTGAAAGTACTATACATTTATTATTTAATATTATTACCGTTATTCACAAAAAAATTACCAATACATCGTCAATAAAATACGTACTCACCTTATTAGTAGCAAACAAGTAGACGAATAATCAAACAGAATCTTATTCCAACTAAAAAACAGCCAATAAAATAGCATGATATTTATATAACATAACAACAACCAACTATGTATTTGTAGACGAAATTCTTCATTAATTCATAAATGTCTAACAATAAAAACATTATAGACATTTTAAAATACAATAAAAAATAACACTGAACGTGCTATTTTTATTACTATGTAATGGGATATTGAAACACAGTGTTTTGCTTGTTCTGAATATTTAGGTACTCACATGTTGTGCATAATTTGGGTATCCCCTCATTAAATTCGATGGACGGCCATTGGAGGATGTATTCTCCATCATCTTGGGGACGAGTGGAGGAATGGACGATACCATGCTTGTATTATCCAACTGAGATATATTATTGGCATATGAAGGAGTACTAGTCATAAATGAGGGATTATTCATCCTTCCATTAGTCTGGAAATGATAATAAGCATCACAATATAGGTCGGCCACCTGAACAAGATCTGCTTCAGGACATTATTTGCCAAATAAGGATACAGACTTCTCAAGTCCTGACTTCACCATTCCAAACAAAAAAAATTCAGAATATTGTTTGGAATGATGAGGGAAACTCTTCATATATATTACTGAATACCTACTTACTGATAACATATGTTTCGCCATCTTAAGCTCCTGTATCAACATTTTGTTCTTTTGTTGCAGACTGAAGAACGCCTTTTTTGCGTACGCATATTTTTGGCTCTGAATATGCAAAAGAATATCACGATGCATCATTTGAAATGTATAAACCTACAAGATTCGGTTCAACATAACATTTGATAAAAGTAATTTTCGATATAATACCTACCTGAGTACACTTTTTAAGCAAAGATTCAAATGGAGTGAAAAACGGTTGTACATGGGATTCCATATCCTTGGATACTTCCATACACTTGGAGGTCTTCTGACAAAGGATACATCTAGTTTCTACGAAATAGAGAAAATGTGAGACGATTTTTGCAATGTAGATACACTATGGAATCTTACCACTTGTGTTAGGCACACAATTCACACAAAATATATGGCCACATTCAGTTAGGAGATATTTTAAATCTTGATTATATTTAGCAGCACATCTATTACAATGTACCCAATCCATATTCATTTTCGATAGAGAGATATAAAAATCTGATGCTAAATTACGATTTTGAGTTCAAATGTATCTCATCTGTAGAATCATGCGCAATAAAATCATCTCAGTCATGGTTTCATAATTCAGATGTTCTATGATCAAATTGCCAAGTTGTCAAGTGTTCCATGTTAAAAAAAGTCATATAAATGTGAGATTTTATTATATTAAAAATAATTTATTATAAAATTTTAGACTCATAATTAATTCTAAGCAAATAATTTCAAGAAAAATACGATTTTGAGGAATCCTATCACAAATCACACATTAGATTTTACATCCTATGCTCTCCATGTCAAAAAACAGTGAAGAGGTTATAATTATAATGATTCAGACATATCGTTTGATATTTTGATATCTCCTATTAGCTATTAGACATCTTCTCAAAGATATTTTTTAAAAACCACTTCCATTATGAATTGATTTTCATCTATCAATATTATGTTAGCTGTACATAGTGATGTTATAAACATTGTTCAAGCAAAATTTCTGTCAGCCGAGGTAGTGAGAAGTGTATCCTTTTCGAAACAAGTTTTTGTATTTGTAGATAGATAATAAATAATGTCATTTTCCCTAACGTGCATTAGATCCATTTGAATGTATCCAGAGTAGATGGGAATTGGTATAATATTAGTAGAATTCTTGCTTTAGTAGAATATAATAAATCTATAGCGTTGTTTGTTCTTATTTCGGCAAAGCCTAAGCCGTTAAGCATTTCTGACCTTTCCATCGAAACAGTGATTCCAATAGATGAATATTTTTCTTGTGGTAAGATATTGTGATATTTTGTTATCATGGCGTACTAATCATTAGATTTCAGATACTGAAACCTTAGAAGATAGTCAACGTCACATAATTTTCATTGCTACTTACAAGAAAACTAAACTGCGTTTCAAAATTGAGATTGGTGTAGAGAGCTCAAATTTTGCATCAGAAGTGATCCGATCTAAGGAGGGTGGTATAGATTGTGTTATTTCGAATTTCAATATAATAAAGTGATTCGCAATTCCAGTATCTTCATTCAACAAGCCTTTATTTGTTTGGTTGGATAAATATATAGGTACTATGAATCAACAAAATAAAAGTGCGGATTTTGTTGATCAGGTGAGTTCCGTTTTCTATTCCTTAATGTGCAAATTCTGCCATATAATAAATATTTCAGACGGATTTTCCAATAACAAGACAACAATGTTCGACTCAAGGCTCGGTTGCAATAAACAGAGAATCGATGTTGAAATATCAATTGAAACTCAAAGAACCAGAATTCACACAAACCCAAGAATTTACGTAAGCTATACAATTGGCGCTGAAATAACAAATATCCCATGTTAACTTTTGTAGAATTTTTATTGGAACATGGAATGTCAATGGTCAACCACCCTCGGTTTCACTAAGGCAGTGGCTGAGTTTCGATAAAGACCCCCCCGATCTTTACGCTATTGGTTTCCAAGAGATTGATCTTAGTAAAGAGGCTTTTTTATTTAATGATACACCCCGAGAAGCTGAGTGGCAGTGAGTATCCATTATTCACGAAATTTGTTAGTTTTTGTTACTATTCGCTTTCTACATATCCTCATATTATTGTCTTGTAGGAAATTTGTAATGGAAGGCATTCATCCTCTTGCAAAATATCGGTTAGTGGCACTTACAAGATTAGTTGGTATTCAATTGGCAGTTCTTGTGAATACGCAGCATTATCCTTTTGTTAAAAATGTTTCGTGTGATACAGTCGGTACTGGCTTGTTGGGTAAAATGGTAAGTGTAACTTTAAGTATTCCTCAAAATATATAACTGTCATAATTATATGGGTTATATTGTACAACATCTTCTATTGTTTCCTAGAATATTTAAGCAAACAAATCAAAGTATTGAACAATCTTCAATAAACCTAAATGCCTGTTTTCACTCGGCTAATTTGAATATCTTCTTGACTTAAACATGTCGTACGATTTTTCACAAAGCTATGGCTACCTTGTGGAAAGCACTGTTAAATTACCAAGAGTAATTCTGGCTAGTAAAGTCACAAATTATTTTATATTATTGGGTACATATTATTTTTAATAGCAGCAATAAGCCATTATTTTTTTATGTCATTCTAGCCTAAGATTTATTTGTAGAAATATTAACTATTATTATTATTAATGAAATACTCTCTATAAGGGAAAAGCTAATAATTTATAAAGACCTCAGAAATATATCAGTATCAGTAATAATCCAAACTTCCTAGAATTTGTTATTTGATATATTTTTTAGAAAGAAATAAATTAAAATATTAGTTACGGACTGGAAAATAACCCAAATCGTTCAAGTTAATATAGATGAGAACATAAAAAATATAAACCTTATCATTGAACATGTCCCTTTATATAAAACTTTGAAATTCGCCCTCGATGGCTAAGAATTAGATGTAAACTTGTATTTTCAATGTAATCTTTGAATTTTTTTATCATCGTGCTCTAAATTTCACTTATTTTCAGGGTAATAAAGGTGGCGTTGGTGTAAGATTGGAGTTGCATAATACATCACTTTGCTTTGTTAATAGTCATCTGGCAGCTCATGTAGAAGAGTATGAGAGGCGAAATCAAGATTATAAAGATATCAATGTTAGAATGAATTTCCGAAAAAATCCACAAGCAATAAAAGATCACGAGTAAGTTTCAAATACTTATATGTTCTTGATCATTGATTGATCATTATATAACTTTTGTAGCCAAGTTTACTGGTTGGGTGATTTAAATTATCGTATCACAGAGCTAACAACGACACAAGTTAAAACGTTACTGGCCAGAAATGAGATGATGACATTGTTGAAAGCAGATCAGCTGAATCAACAGAAGGAACGAGGCAACGTCTTGCTGGCAAGTTTTGTTTTTGTCATTCTATACTATAAATCTCATTTTCTTCTCTCGGCTTTGGGACATATTCAAGGTTCATTTGATTGCGAAATTTACCGGTAGAAACTTTCGGGTACGGTTCAGTATAGTTTCTAAAATCTCTAAATTCAAAACTATTTATTCAATATCGATAATCAGGGCTCGCCGGCGAGCTCTAAGAGCTACCTTGGATTTGACGCATATTTTCGATTAAGATTTGTCATATGCTGTACCATTGGTTGTTTTAAATTTGATATTTATGACGAACAAGCAACACTGCATAGGAATTTTTGCCTTACCCCTTGTAATTATGTAGGTATCTATAAAATACTACTTTTCTGGAGCTCCATTAAGCTAGCACAACAAAAGTAGTACACATCAATAAAATTATATAATAATATAATAAATTCAAGGATATTTAGTGCTAATTTAATACGCAAAAATAAACTTTATAACTCATCATTTTTTTAACTACGGGCAATTCCGCTAGCTTAATATTATGTCAGCACACTTAAATGAAATATAGAGAAAATCCAAAACTATCTGTTAGGAATAATTTAGTGCTGATTTAGTACACAAGAATAACCATTATAACTATTATTTTAAAGAAATTATGAGCGAGTTTGTCATTTAGCTATTCGGTTATGTCTTAATAGATACTATACCTACAACGCCAGTGACCATTTCAGTATAAATTTGGAATTCCATTGCCATGGAATGAAGATAGAGATAGTTCATCAAGAACACTTATAAGACATAAAATTTGGTATATGAAACCCCTGCAGTTTATTTAATTTTTTTATTGTCAAATCTGAAAATTTTAATATTTCTTTCACTTTGAAAATTTCTCTAACCTTCTAATGAAAGTGAGTGTGGCAGGTATAGTCCAATTTGCTGATACTGCTAAACTTTTAATAGGTTATCTAGGTTAATTGAAATTTCCAAACAGTGGTTGACAGCTCAGAAATTTTTAATTTTCCTTGGAAGGAGTAATCGGAACAATGGGCTATCAAATCTTCGAATTTAATTTATAAGGTTAATTTTAATTGCTGAATTAATAATATAGGGGGTCGATTCAAGTTATAATAAGAACGCAGAATACAGATTTTTAAATGAAATTCAAATACTGAAATAGTACCATATATTTAATATCTGAATATCAATATATTAAAAATATCACTTGTGAAATGTAAAAATTTGACAAAGCCATAGTAAAACTCTACACTTTTACATTAAATAAGCATCTTGTGGTACAAATATTGTGCAAAATCTAGATTTGAAGGCCATATAGTGACAATCGTATTTGTTTTGCCAGAAGAATGGAGAATGGTAGTCATATATTTAGATATAACAAGAGGTGGGGAACCAGCATTTAATTTTAGAGGAAGTTTCTTCTATTTGGTATCATGATATTCAAACCATCTATAGTGTTTGTCAAGACATAACAGAATAGCAGAATTGCTCATAATAAGAGTTATAATTGTTAATACTAAATTCTTTATTCCTAAATAGTTTTGGATTTTCTCCATATTTCATTTAATTGTGCTCTCTTAATATGAAGCTAGTACACATGCCTATAAATTTCAAAAACTAAATTGTATTTTATGTAAATTTCTTATAGAAATGTACCTATTGCGATCGTTCATACTTTTGAATTTCGAAAAAATTTCAACGGCATGTTGTTATATGTCTATAAGTTAGTCCAAAAAAACATTTGGTTCAAAAGTTTATATATATATATATATATATATATATATATATATATATATATATATATATATATATATATATATATATATATATATATATATATATATATATGGGATATTACGAAATTTGTTAACACGATAGAGGTCGCAGTTTTGAAGGTATCAAGTTCAAGTTTGCTACAAAACTCAATCTCTCAAATATCTCGGTCGAGTTCGTTATTGGGCAATATCGGGTAAGTAGTTTCAAAATGGCGACCGTTCAAACATTTAAAAAAATTATCAAAAAAGAGCCGTAGTGTAAATATCACCAAAAATAATTTTAGGTTATAGATATAATCAGTACCTACAACTTTTGTTCAAAGCAATTTTTCATAAAATATACAGGTAAAAAAATAAAAATTAATAAAGAAAAATAACAAATATTCATAAAACATGAACACTCAATATAAATTTGATGTAATTGTACATTTTCTGGAGATCTTAATATAGAACCTGATTGTAAAAATATATAGTATATTTATTGAAAAGAAATAGGCGAAAAAAAAAATTCTGCCTTGAAGTGGAACTCGAACCCTGTCTGCTTTATATTCAACAGCCAAAACAAAAACCTCTAACCGCAAGGCTATGACACATACGACAAGTTTATGTCATAACATGTATGTATACCAATGAAAAGGTTGTTCAAATTTCACTTCAATGAATTTTCAAAAATTTACCTTTCCGCTGACTACAGGCCATCGGGATTTTTTTTACTGTATTAAATTAGCACTCAATTATTTATAGCAGATTTTCTTAGATTCGATCATATTCTGTTCAAGTGTGCTCATTTAATATTAAGCTAGCGGAATTGCCCGTTATTTCAAAAATTAAAGAGTTATAAATTTTACTTTTGTGTACTAAATTAGCACCAAACATGCTTGAATTTAGTACACAGATTTTATTGATGTGTGCCACTTTTATTGTGTTAACTTAATGGATCTCTTTTCTGGTGTTGTTTCATTTTTATCTATTACAGCTAATATTTTGTTATTTATTTATTTTATGAGTGTGTGTATTGACGCAGTTGAACTAACCTGTTAAGAAATTCGCGCAATAAACTTTTGGATTTAATAATAATATGGTCCATCATTCCAGTAACCACTAGAGACTGTCTAAGCGTGATGCAGATAATGACGAAAAATTAAAAGCGTTCATTAGTAAGAAACCAAAATAAAATCACCGGTTTACTGCCGAACTATATGACACTTAGTGTACTAGTTACTATCTATGTAATTATTGTATCATAAACTCCCTTACCTTGGTCATTTAAATGTATGGAATATTCGCTAACTTTGAATTAGTATAATAATCAGATCACTTGTGCTCTCCTGAAAGCATTTCACCAGTTGTTCCGGTTGTTTATTCGTATTTTGGCTAAACGGTTCGTCCTAAACAAATGAATATGACCATTGTTGTAAGTCTTGGTATGCTGGTTAAATAGGCTTAACAAAATTCCAGGATTATGTGATAGGATTTTTTATATATACATGAAGATTTATTTTATTATTATTATAGGTTGCCATAGTTCACGTTTTTGAAACGACAAAAGTACCTAGGTGTGATGTAGACACATTCCTCTGCTTTACAGACTACACATTACTAAAATATATTTGTTAATCCATCTGGTTAAAATTATCATAAACCATTTACTTACATGAAAATCAATTGAAGAACTCAATTGTCTAATCTATTCACATCAAATGACTCAACTAATGATTGTTTATTTATAGCTGTATCAGTGCAATCCGTGTACGCTTTGTTGTACTACTTATTCAGTAAATTTAACGATATTATATGATGATGAATCACTTTATTATTGTGTTGTGGTTGACATTTTGGTTTTGTTAGATATCAATACAAAATGGTGCATCTTGTACATTGTTGCTGATGTCGCCCGTATTGAACAAGTTATTTGAATATAAATAATATTTATTGTTTCCAAAGGATTACTCAGAAGGAGATATAACTTTCCCACCTACCTACAAATACGATTTGAACAGTGATACATTTGACACCAGTGAGAAAGCCCGACCGCCAGCCTGGACAGACAGAATTCTATGGAGAGGCAAAGGTAATTTTTTTTTGTTTTTTATTATGTTGCCAAGTTTATTTAGAATCAATAACACTTTGCTGTGAGCTCTATATTTAATTAATTTAGTTAAGTGAATGTTGAATGAATGTGTAATGTCACAAATAATCAGGTATGGTTTTAGAGTTAAACATTGGTTATATTTGAAATTCTAGTAAACTTGGAAATTAAACTACCCCCCAAATATACATTTTACCATTTGATATATCTTCTTTATATATTCTATCAAATTTACCCAATCAGCACTCTTGTGAGATACTTTTTGGTATAAAATTGGCCTATCAACAATACAGTCAATCAAAAGATCTATAGAATTTTATTTTTCTTCTCTGCAATGATGATGTATTCCATTATTTATAAAAGTATTAATGTTTCGTTGTAATCTTATTTATACAGATAATTTTATTGAAATAATACACAAATATGCTCTACATTAAGTGGCCCTATTGTTACTTGTTTTGAATATATCACATTGAAACTAAAACTGTAATGAATGAAATGATAATAACATATAATAAGTTCTATTATATTTATCAGATAAAGCTTTAGTTTTGCAGTAATTCAATACAATTCTATCTATTTACATGATGACCACTAATTCATATTTTTTTCGAAACCTTGAGGGTTGCCACTTCTGAAAATAAAATTTTCAAACTTCAATTCTTTTTAAAGGTGTTTGGCAAACTTATAATCAGTCAAGTACTACTAAATATGTATGCATTAATAGAAGTATTTTGATGATACTATAATAGTTATCGTTTCTTGGGACGAAAATTCACCGCAAACGTGTCCTGTGGTCTGCCATTAACCTAATAATGAGAAATCTACAATTAATGAACCAACCAAGTTAGACTGTATATAGAAATATATAAACATTGTATCACTTATAGAACTTGGACAATCAAGACAAAACTGAAATTAATTTTAGCAGAAAAAGACTTAGAACTTGTCACTGGACCTAGTTCTTATTTTTTATAACTCCGTGACAATATTTCAAGAATAATGCATTCAAAGAGGAATATGAGAATTGGCATACTTAAAGCTCTTATATCGCCAAGTAATGCACAAGCTAAAATTAATAAATAATGAATTGATGATATATTAAATTAAATAAAGTAAATTTTCGTTGGCTAGGCGTTTATATTTATCGATGTATAGGATCATGAAAATATATGCTGTGGTGGTGTAGAGTTAACGTACTTACGCCTTTTGTACAACTGACCAATATTTGGCCACCTCTTTTTTTTTCTTTATTAACAAAATTATATCAAATAAATCTAGAGGAATAATCTCTGTTTGAAGAATCTCTGAAGGGTTCAAACTTGAATTTAATGAATTATGGTCGAATTTCGATAACTGGGCAATCTAATTCATTTATTGCTTCACTTTAAAGACATTGAAAGATTGTAAATTCATTATTCTTTAATTCTTGTTAGTAGTAAATCAGATATCCATCCTTGTACAGGTATCTATCAGGTAGCTTATCGAAGTCATATGGACTTGAGAATAAGTGATCACAAACCTGTCAGCTCACTATTCAAATCCGAAATAAGTGTGGTGGATCCAGTAAAATTTAGAAAGATACACGAAGACTTGCTGAGAACAATGGATAAACACGAGAATGAATATCTACCTCAAGTAACTGTGGACCAGACTGAAGTTGTGTTTGATCTGATCAAATTTAGAGAACCTCAGTCGAGAGATATTATTATTGCAAATACAGGCATGGTAAGCATTGTTTTGACAAATCGTTTATAGAATTTACAACAATTTTAGCTTATTAAATCACTATGATTGTCCAGTTTTCAGTATTTTTTTGCGCTGCGATCTAGTTCTGACGGACAGCATGCCCTTAGTTTTGGACAGAAAATATCTCATGGAATAACGGTTTATATAGGTAATCCAATGTGAGCTTTGTCGCTCGGGATGCAAAGTTTGATAATAACCACAGAAATCGATAAAAGATATAAATTCTAATGTAAAATTCACCTTTAAAGTTATTTCGATAAGTCAACATTGTTTTGGCTAATATATTACTTTTTTATTATTTTTTGTAATCATACGGCCATAGAGTTAATATAGTGGATTAGGAAGGCCATGAGAGCCTTCGAAAACAAACAAGATCATTTTGTACGCATAGAATTAATGCAGTAGAGTAGGAATACCATGGTAAATATTGAAGGCTCTTCAAAAAGGAATAGAAGATTGATCGAGGTTGTTGTTGAACAAGGAACGAACTCCCTCCTCGATCATATTTGTCTATAAGGACGCTACGGCATTTCCACTCACAATAGTGTCTATTACATTCCCTCTCTATTGTATTTAATAACTGTATGGTTATGGCTGTGGTATGATTTCGAGAAATGATACACTTGAATCTGTATGCAATTTGTATCAAAAACAAAACGCACAGGAATATATAACTAGATGGATTATCAACAATGGGACTATGACTACGAGCAATAATAAATTTTATAAGATTTTGATATTTTTAGGTACCTGCTGAATTTGAATTTATCAAGAAATTGGACGAAACAAGCTACTGCAAAGATTGGTTGAGGATACTTCCATTTTCTGGCTCAATAAATCCAGGCAAATAAATTCCAAAATTTCTAGTCCTGTTATCATAGTTTGTTGTTATTTATTTATTTTTTTCAGGTGAAACATGTGATGTTCGGTTAGAGGTAACATTGGAAAGTGACCTCGATCAAATATATGATATTTTGGTATTACATCTGAATGGTGGCAAAGATATGTTTATAACTGTAAGCGGAACATGTCAAAAGTCATGTTTCACCGCATCCATTTCGACACTTTGTAGGATACCAGTGCCATTGATGCAGCTAAGTAAAGAACAATTGCGGCAAGCGGTAAGAGATTTTTCCTTTAAATAAAATTCTATTCAATCAAAAACGTTTATCAACCAATATTTTCAAATCTGGCAAAACTTAAAGTTCTAAGATATTACGAATAGCATAAGAAAAATTGTTTTACACAAAAATTAACTTGATTGATATTGATAAATTTAGCTGCTATTTGGAAGCAAAAAATACATTTTTAAATAGAACCAATAACAGGAAAGGAAAACATTTGGAGATTACTAAGTAACTTAGATATACATCCCGTACCCGCGCACATTGTAAACGACTAATAGCGGTTTTGACGATAAGCAAATTTCGGCTATGATCTATCCGGATGATTTGCATGATATAACATATGATTGGACAAAAGAGACAGAGATATAACCAAACATTTTTACTTGACCCACAAAGCTTTGACTGCTATTATTACCAAATTGCCATATTGATTACCTGAAAGGGTGTCAATAAGAGGTGATGTCAAGTGAATCGGTTGAGACATTGATTAGTCTTTGGGGTAGGGAGTAAATTTAACTGCGACACTGTGTATAGTCAATTCTGGAATTTACAGGAAAATTCTGAGTCAAGCGTTCTCTATTCAATACCAAGAGAATTGTGGCTGTTGATCGACCACTTGTACCGCCATGGATTGAAGACAAGAGAACTGTTCGAATCAACTGCTTTGCACGAAGAAATAATCCGAATAAGAGATTGGCTTGATCATGGATCATTGGACCCGTTACGTATCCTTTGAGAAATACCTACTTGATATTATACGTGTATACTTAAGGTTCATATTTGATTAATTGACAATTAGTTTAATAATTAGTAATTAATATTAAAAACTATGCAATATTGGCTTGGTACTAATAGGTAATACGATGGCTATCATCTATTGCCGTAAAATATATCCTATATTGAATTTTTGATCCACCATTGTCAATGTAATTTTCATTGTGACTGTACAGATTTGGCCTCAGTACACGAAATATATTGTATCTACTGATAACGCATTCTTCTATGCTCCGTGTGCGTGTGAGAAGAAACGATCGTAGCTACGTCGCGCTGATAGCTGATATGAGAACACGAACATCCCAAACCTTATCATAGAACATGGATCATCGGTTACTCAAATGAATAAAATTAAGCGCCTGGCCAGAGCGCACTGTTGCCGGCTCTCTGGCCTTGCAGGATATATGCTATACGGTCATAATTATGAGGGCTTGTAATGGCTTTATCTTGGAAACTAGATGGTCACTCATTCTAATTGTTTTGTACAATAGTTGTGATATCCATAATAACGTATCTGTTACGTGTAAATCAAGCCAACTTCAGGTGTAAATATCTCAGGTTTCGGATGGTCAAACTTATTTAAATTACACAGATGTATGGATAATGTATTGAATAACATATATGTAGAGTTTCAACCATTTCTTAGTTCAATACTTCTGTGGAGGTACTACCTTAATTGTACCTCAATTCGAAATAAATTTTCCTCAACTATCTTCTCTGTAGCTGGGACTGTGCAGGCTGTTGCTGAAACTTTCTTGTTATTCCTATCTTATACGAAAAATCCAGTGATTCCCCACGAACTACACGATGCTTGCATAGCGGCAGCTAATAATTACCAAAATTGTCGACAGGTATGTAATTTATTTTAGATAATCAATTTTTGCAGCATCTACCTTGAAAGTTACATTTTCTAACACTGAATCTCGTGTATTCGATATATTCACAGCTTTGGTACTAAAATCACTTTGGTACAAAAAATTCCAAATACGATGTGTTTCCGCACTACTGAATTCAAACTTTGAGCTCAGTAGTGTCAAAGTAACGTTTTACCCACACTGATTTAAGGTGTCAGTTAGACATGAAACCGATAAAGAATGTCATTTCGTAATTCTAACCAAAGTATTTATTTGAGTATTCCATAAAGTGAATATTGGAAATTTGTCATATTCTATAACATTTCTTAGAAATTTGGAAAAGAGTATCTATGGAGTAATAATTCAACTTACAAAGCAAGTGTTGCAAAAATTAATGAATCTCCTACAGGTGAGCATAGATGCGCAACTGACAGTCGTGATTTGAAACTTTCTCTTTCTCTCCTAGATCGAGGTGACTGTCTATACCTAGGCCAGTGGCCAAATCTCATATCGCAATATTTCGATTATCATATATTTGCTTCTGTACTCACTTGTAGCATAAACTACTACATATTATTTAATTACCACTCTTTTTAGATAATACTTCAAAAAATGCCCGATCTTCATCGAAACGTATTTCTGTATGTTTGTATGTTTTTACAAGAACTTCTAAAATATTCCAACGATAATGGTTATGACACAAAAACTATTGCCTCATTGTTTGGTGATATTTTGCTCAGGGATCAGATACGCAATGCCAAGCCGCAAGCTAGCAGAGGCAAGGCAAATTTTGTGTACAATTTCCTCATCAACGACCTGAGTGGATCCATAATTCCCCATAAATAGCTTTTATTTTATTAATAGGTACATATATAATATATAGTTATTTATTACTAATGCTCACCAATTTGCCAGTATTTTTATAGAAAGTTAAGTTGATAAGGAGCCATGTTGAACAAATAGATTATTAAAAATAACAAATTGTTTTATTCTGTCAAATTGTTGCTTATGTGGGTTCACAGATAAGTGAGACTAATTTAGAGTTATTAAATTAACTTTATTTACACTCGAAATGATATATAAATTACAACTTACTATATTCGCTCTAGCTTTCTCGGATTATTCTATTATTCACACTATCTTTTTGCATTCTGTCTCTCATGCCGACAATTCTCCCATATATATATATATCCGACAAAGGCTCCAGATCATTCGAGTGGCTGGTCTTTGATTCGAAAGCCGCCACCGGACGTTTCTCGAAATTCCTTTGTCGGCATTGTAAGAGTAGATGCCGACATGCTGCCGTCGCTCTCTTTGTCAACGCCGCTTTCGATATTTCCAACCACCGCGCTTTCTTCAAAAGAATGCCGCCACTTTGTAGCCAACACCGGCGGCTGTTCCCCTTACATGTTACAATATATATCTCACAAACTTGTTAATGATGCCCCAATTCAGTATCTCCATACCATCCATGTTATAAAATAAATAAAAGAGAACAACTAGTACGTTAAGAAATTTAATCTAATTTTTAAGATCCTGAACTTAAATCATAAAATTCAATCTTTGACATTATATCAACAGTAAATTATTTTCTTACTCTGGTTAAGTGAACAAGATTTTCAATCTTCACACTAGATTTCAACAATGTTTTTAATATAGAACATAATTCAACATCTACGGATTCCAACTATTTCGTCCATCATAATTATCTACCATTAAGGACTTACATCGCCTGATCTTGACGCTTATATTTTCCTCCTTCGGATCAACTGATAAGATTTCTATTCTTGCCACCGTTAAAAAGTTTGGATTGTTCATATTCACACCTTTAATAACATCGATCTCATCACCTTCCTGCACTGATATACTCTTCTTGTTAAGTTTCTCACCATTTATTCTAATTTTACTCTCATAAAATATAACTTCAATTTTATTTCTTGCAATACCTAATGCTGCCCTGAGAATTGCATCTAATCGCATTGAGGTGACATTAAGTTTAAGAGTTTTTGTGTGTTTATCTTGAATTTCATCGAATAAATCCTTATCTTCGCTTTCTTCGTTTTCAGACTCTGTTTGATATTTTGAAATTTTCTTTCCACCTTTGCTCTTAGAACGAATTAATTGTAGGTTAGGTTGATGGAATTCCTGACAAATCGGTACAAAAGGGAATTGACCAAAATATAATTTGCTGGTACTGTTACTTAGAGCTTGTCTAGGTGCTATACTAGTAGCAATTCTGGTAGTTGTAAAAAGATTTCTAAGCATTTTAAATTTTAATAAACATCTACAAACCAGCAGATGCAGAGAGTAAATTAGTAAATAGCATAGAACAAAATAAAAACCTACTCACTACTCGGAGTAAATAGCATAGAATTTATTTACAGATAACCAGAGAGAATATTGTATTATTGTATGTTCTCTCTGCACTCGACAGATGACCAGAGAACACTACCTCAGAGAACTTTGACATTCGGTCATAAAAACGCGTCTTATGTTGTAATCTCGAAATTACCATAATCTGAAAAACTGACAACTGATTTGATTCGAAATGCTGTCATAACCTTAAACTCACATGTTAATTTCTGTTTCGCACGTTTATTAGTGTATTTAGGAAAAAATGTCATTTTTTATCAAGAATAAACATAAAAGTTCCACCCCTGGAAATAAATTTACAAAAGTGAAAAAGAAGAAACCCAATACTAGTTCAAAAAATGAAGAAATTACAAGTAGCGAGGAGGAAGACCTTGATAAAGATTTACCAGAAGAATCATCATCGGAAGAGAATGAAAATGAAACTGCTCAAGAGAAGAAGGTGCGATTAGCAAAGGCATACTTGGAAGAGATTCAGAAGGAAGAACAGAAGAGATTGGAAAACGATGTTGATGAAAGCGTGATTTCACGAAGGTTGAAAGAAGATTATTTGAAAGAAACTGGAAGGTTAAGATTATCAGTTGCAGATCAATACAAATCTTTCGATGAATCAAATATAAATATATTGAAATGCCGGGATCAAACAAGTATTACTTGCTTATGTTTATCCAGCGATGACAAATATGTGTTTGTGGGCAGTAAAAATGGTGTTGTTGTTAAATATTCCACAGCAACATGCAAGAAAGAAGGTTCAATACCTTTTGTTAAACAATCTAGTGCAAATGAAATATTAGGACACTCTAAAAGTATATTAAGCATTACAATATCATCAGATAACAAATTTTTGGTCGTTGGTGATGAATCTATTGACGTACATGTGTGGGATCCAAATACATTGAAATTTATCAAAAAGCTGACTGGCCATAAGGGTGGAATAACTGGCGTCTGCTTCAGGAGAGACACTCACACTTTATACTCCTGTTCGAGAGATCGTACCATTAAGGTTTGGAATTTAGATGAGATGTCGTACGTTGAAACCCTATTTGGACATCAAGACATCGTTGCTTCTATAGATTCTTTGTACCGAGACAGAGTTGCCAGCTCGGGTGGCAGAGACTTGAGAATATGGAAAATCACAGAAGAAACACAATTGATTTTCAATGGACATGAAGGCAACATTGACTGTGTCAAATTGATCAATGAAGAGAATTTCATATCATGTGGTGATGACGGTCAGATTTGCGTATGGAGCCTCATGAGGAAAAAGCCTTTGTGTGTCATAAAAAATGCTCACGGATTCAATGCAGCCAATCAACAGCCTTTATGGATTAATACTGTTGCATCTTTTGTTAATACTGATTTGGTCGCGTCTGGCTCTCAGGATGGATGCGTCAAACTGTGGAAATTAGAAAATGGTTTCAAATCAGCAACGCTGTTGATGCAGATACCCGTTGTTGGATTTGTGAATGCTCTCAGTTTTACTTCTAATGGAGATAAGTTGATTGTAGGTGTTAGTCGAGAGCCTAGATTAGGTCGATGGACGACTGATCAATTGGCCAAGAACTGTGTAATGATAATACCTTTCAATAAAGTATGAGAAAAACCATAAATTTCTTGTTATTTGTTTTCAAGTACAAATTGTACCTACGCTATTTACTCTATGCAAATTGTGACTTCGCGTGTCATTTAAAAAATATTTATTCAGGAATCAAATATGTAAGAAAAAAGAAAGCTCTTTAGCACTGAATTACGGATTATTATTTATAATCTACATTTTACTTTTGAAAAAATGTCAACACACAAGTCCTTTCCAATTCGGATACCTATAGTTTCTGAAATACATAAGAAATTGTCCAAATATTTCTAGAGCTGTTCTGTTCATCTACCAATGTTAAATGCTATCAAACTAGAAATACATTAGTTTTAATCTCTCCTTGCCATTTTGAATTTTCGATAGCAACACTAAGAAATTGAATATTTTAAAAGATTTAATCTCCGAAACTGACTGACTGACATGCAATTTTATGACACTAAATATGTGTGAAGTACTTTGGTCCGCCAGCATCATGAATTACTTTATGGACTAATGCGAAAAGTAATGAAATTCGCACGCGAGCAGCATTTAATTATTCACTGTTAAAAATATCAACACATTGTTTAAAGAAATAACGACTCTATGAAATTTACCTCCCAAGGAATGTGTTGCAATAAATATAAATGATGCATCTTATATGTGAGCAAAAGGGCGAAACTGACCATCGTGAAACAACATTCGCTTCTTGATATAGGCATGATATAAATGTATCGTGGGTATAAGTATGTATTATTATCATCTTCCCTCTCGGACTCGTGTGACTGTCTGGACTCGGACTCGCCTTCGCTCATCGTGACGTATACCATCCTTCAGCACATACCTAGGCAAATGCTGCAAAATCGCAATTATCAGATTTTCGCCCCTTTACGCACTTGTAACATAAACTACTATTATTTACGATTTATTCGTACTTGCCGCAATATTTCTCCCGTGAAAGTGATTCGTCTACCTCCACAGAATACAGAGTACGGGATAAAGATAGAACAGAACTATCAACTATACAACCGTCACTTTTGTCATAGAGAATAATAATAGCAAAATTGTTCTATGGCATTTTTGTGTCATGTGTTTTCTGTTTGAGATAGGGTTCTCTGACTTTAGTATTCTATGGTCGTGAGCAGTCGTATCAAGTCGTATGTGATATATGTGCGAAGTGTGTGCCGTGTGTGTAATTTTTTTGACATACGTCCACAACATAATATATTTGTTTTGATCTGATGTCTAATTATTAAATTTATGGATTTTGTTGCAATTAAATGCCTTTCTTACCATTTTTTGCCAGATCTGATGAATTCCATTTTGACTTGAGATGTCAAGGATTTAATATTGAAGGTGTGTATTGATTTAAGAATGCAACTCCATTATTTCGAACCATAACGTTGTAAAAGTGGCACATAAGCCATCAACTTCTATTGTATTTTATATATATATAGTTGTGAATTTGGTGATTCTCTTATACGTTAATTATACTACCGAATATTTAAAATCTATTCAATTACGCTTGGTTATTAAATGTGCAACTCATGTTTTGTTGTAGGTGTAACAACAACTCAAGTTCTTGTTCTCTTTTCTTCTGTATATTTGGAATTGTACAATTTTTGATATAAGAATGACATGGAAAAGAGGAATAACACAGTATGGAAAATATTACTTTGAATAATCATAATACACATGGTTCCGATGCAGAAGAGAAGAATAAATCAAATAAAATAGAAGAGCCGAGTAGTGGTACCACAAGAAGTACTTCAATGTATAATATTGATAATACTTATAATATAAAACCAGAAAACATCATTCAAGAAACTAAATTAGGTGTAATTATGCAGGAATTGAGCAAACAGGATGCCCTACAGAATGGATACTTGCAAGCGTATGGTTTGAGGTAACTAATCAAATTTGCTATGCCTTAAAAATATGATTATTCATTTATATATTTTAGAACTGCTGGTTTGGGAATACATCCAACTAATTCAAAGTCAGAGCCAATGCATGCCCCTACTGATACACCCAAATACACCACATACGCATCTGAAGTCAACAATCATATCGTACCCATATTTCCAAAGGATTCGAATGATAAAAGCTTCAATTGCAATACTTGTGACTACGAAACAAATGTGAAACGATTTCTTTCATCCAGTGCACCAACAGCTATTGCTAATAAATGTACATCTTGTTATTTTGAGACACAGACTAGTGATGATATGAAGAAATTCACATTCATTCACAATGAAACTGTTGATCATACCGTCTTCAAAGATACAACTCAAAAGTATGTACAGAAGAGAAAAACCTCAGCTGCCAGTGAAGGTAAATGGTTCACTTGCGAAACGTGCTTCTATGAAACAAAATACAAATACCGATTAAATCAGCATGTAAAGATAATGCATCGAAGTGCTGCAGATGTGGTGAGAGTAAAATGTACGGTTTGTGAATTCCAAACGAAATTCAAAGAAAGCCTCAAAAGGCACATGTTGATCCATGGAGATCCATCGGAGATACCGATGCACAAATGTTCGATGTGTATGTTCCAGACAAAATTGAAAGTGAGTCTAAAAAGGCATATGCTCATCCACGCTGACCCATCGGAATTAGAGATGCACAAATGTACTGTGTGTGTTTTCCAAACAAAATTCAAGGATAGCCTGAAAAGACACATGAATACTCATCTACAGAAAGCCGGCAAAAATGGTCCATGACAGACTAATAACTGACGCAGGCGCAGGCAGCGATATATTCCACTCAGTCAATGAAATGACATGCAAATATAACTTCTGTAAATATATAAATCCAGATGTTCAATTTAAAGAGTCATCAAGTCAGAGAATAATAGCTTTGTGCAACAAATTGTATATTTCACTAAACAACTTCGCTTTTACAAACTTTCAATTGGCTTTATTTTTTATCAGTTTTGTAGGCTCCTTGATGATTTTTAAACTAAACGTGGGAGATTTGAATTATCTGTACAAGCATAAGAATTATTTGTATTGGTCTCTTTGAACAATGGTTGAAATATCGTTACCTATCACTGATGAGATAAATAAACCTTCGCACACAGGAACCAGATTAAAATTAACAAAAGAATTATAATACCATTTATTAACTATATTGGTTGTGAGATTGATTTAACAAAATTTTGATGACATCTATTATAAGGAAGTTTAATAGTTATTCATTTCATTTTAATACAAATCGATTTTTTGCACTTTAATTAACTTAAGTAATATTTGGATCGTGTATGCTTCAGGTAATTTTAAAATAAATTTTCGAATAGTTTAAGGAATCTATTATTCTTTCGAGTAGCTAATTAGAGTAAATTATCGTATTATATAATGTAGTTCTCTAAATTGGACGTTTAAATAAATATGATGTTTTTTAGTTAAATAGTTGTAATGATTAATCCATTATTTTCCTCTTGCCATAATGATTTTGTCCATAAAGTTCATATATTTTGTTGGAAGAACGAAATAAATATTTTAAAATACAAAACGACGGTATATTAACTACTGTTTTTTGCCACTGATATTGGTTTCGTCGGGGTCATTTGATTTTAAAGCAAAGAAATTAATGAAGCTAAAGAGAAACAAAATAAAACCCAATGGCCTGTTGCGAGCGGAAAGGTAAATTTCTCAAAATTCATTGAATTGAAATTTGAACAACCTTTTCATTGGTATACCTACATGTCATTACATATAAGTTGCTGTATGTATCATAGCCTTGCGGTTAGAGGTTTTTGTTTTGGCTGTTGAATATAAAGCAGAGTTCACGTTCCACTACAAGGTTGAATTTTTTTTTCGACTATTTCTTATCAAAAAATATACTATAATTTTTTTTAATCAGGGTCTCCAAAAAACGTACACATCAAATTTATATTGAGTGTTCATATTTTATCATTATTTCTTATTTTTTCTATATTAGTTTTTCAACGAAATGTTTTTTGGACTTATATAACAACATGCCGTTGAAATTTTTTCGAAATTCAAAAATGTGAACGATCGCAATACATACATTTCTATAAGAAATTTACCTAAATAGTTTGGGATATTTCGTATACCTAATCCATATAAAGCTAAAAATAAAACATTTCAAAGAATTTGCTGTCCTACCGTTCTATAGTTCTGTGACGTTTTGTGTTATGTCTTAGATCTGGTCGTTCTATGCTGTAATTCCTATAGTTCCTGTCAATTATTGAAAATAAAATGACATTACATCAATCATCCAAGATTATATGACTCAATTTATTACTGGTTTTAATTTTGAAATGGACGGTGTACACAAAAACATTCTCGAGTCTGTTCGCGAAGATGATTTCATTGAATACTTCCTATTTCCTCCCATCGAAAATGCCGACGAAAACAGCCAAATTAATATATTAGATAGTATATTAACAAAAGCAAATAAGATAGTGGAGAGTTACACAAATAATTTCTTATGGCACAAAGACAAATTCAAATTGATTCCAAGAACGACAAATAGTCTGAATCATATCGATAGCAATAAAGGTGAGTGACTCAAATGAAATCAATAATATTTCTTATAGGGGGTGTAGACTAGACTGGAATTAATAGGGTCATCGACTTGGGTCTTCTGTCTTTATCTCTACTAGAGTTAACGTAATCTCCGATTAAGTTTCAATTTTATTATAGAAAGTATTCCACCACATTTGTATGGCATAACCCATTTTGGGGATAACATTGAGGATGAATGGTTTATAGTGTTCATTCTGCAACAGCTAACAAAAGAAATAACTGGATTAATCACTAGAGTTTATGACTGTGATGGAGAGTTCCTGTTGATTGAAGCTGCTGATTACATTCCCAGTTGGGCAAATCCAGAGTCTTCAGAAAATAGGGTAAGTCTCATTTTCTATGAATTTAATATTATTTTAACTGATCCTTTATCTGCTTGGAATTCTGAAAAGCAAGAAATATTTGTAGCAATAATTTCAAATTTTTCACAATCATTAACTGATTAGAGGTATCATATATAACAATGTATGTAACATCCGCATTACGGCAAAAATCGTAATATTCTCAACCTGGGTATCCTCTGTAGAACATTCCAAATTTTATCTAGGTCTTCTGGAAAATTGTACAAATACTCTCCAATCTTTTCAGGTCTATATCTATGATGGTAAGATTCATCTAGTTCAACCTGTCATTGAAGAAGAAACTCAAATAACTGTCATGGACGCTTTGTCGCAAATAAGGGCTCAACCTGATGAAACGATAGCATCTTCAGATATTCAGCTGTCGATACAAAACAAACTAAAAGAATATCCTGCCAAAATTCAAGAAAACCTCCATTACACCAAAGCCTTTATTCCTGTTGGCATTGCTGCCATTCTCAAACAGAAACCAAATTTAATATCTGCTGCCGTGCAAGCATTCTGCAATCGAGATCCAATTGATTTAAAAGCTTGTCGAGCTATGAAGTTCTTTCCGCCCGAAGATAGAGTTTTGGCCAGAGTGAAATTCACCAAATGCCTCTATGCAATGATAACAAACAGCAAATATCTACCAGACAGACGTACCGGTTGGAATTTACCAGCAGCTAATTCAAAAGACTACAAGGCGCATTCGTTGGGTGTCAAGATCGCGTGTGGTTTTGAAATATTGGCAGCACAAGCAAAACCACACAACGACAATGATGTGGAATCTGATAGAGGCTGGCATAGTTATTTAGCAACGCTGAAGGACAAGGGCTACTTCAAGGAGCTCCTTGAACATTCCGTCGAATACAATAATCTATTAAATAAAGCAAAGGAGTATTATTTATCAAATCGTGAGAGTGCCCATTATGCTTCCACTATTGGCAAGGAAATATTAGATTTCACTAAAAATTCCGATTATAACACTGATGAATTGCGAAAAGATGAACAGCATTTGCCTGAAGATGATGATGAATCCTGGTTGGAAATCAGTCCCGAAGAACTGGATAAGATGTTGCATGAGAAATATGGTATCAAAAAGATGATAAATGTCAACGGTGTCTCAGATGCGGTATCATTTACGGAAAATGTAACAGCCTTCTTGAATCACGTCTCAGATGTGGACGGTGCTGAATTTCCCACAGCTCCACCGCGTCAAAAGAAAAAGGGCGCCAAAGTTGCATTCTCAACACCACAGGATAACAAAAACAATGATAATAATAAAGTAAATTTTGATCCTAATTCATTTTCGTGTGCCATTCAAAATATTCTAAATTTCGTCATACCTGAAGATGATTCGTGGAATCTGGAATCCGATTCAGATGATATGAGCGAATATGAGGAAGATAATTATGTTAAAAATGAAACTTGTGAAGGTGTTAAATCGAAAATGAGGCAGTACATGGAAGAGATGGATAGAGAATTGGCTGCAACGACAATAGGTGAAAGTTTTGAGAAGAAGAAAGACAAGAATGATGATGTCGATAGCACATTCGATGATATTGAGGATTTCAAATCGGTTGATATCGATGTAAACGCGTTGAAAAATATATTGGAGAGTTACAAGTCGCAGCTAGGCGAGGCGGGACCATCGAGTAATTTGCTTGGTCCAATGGGAATCCATTTGGATCCTGAAAGATTCGGTAGTGATGCTGCAGCTGATTGAGCTATTTTCATGTTTCTTATTTCGATAAGTAGTAAGCCTTTCAGTAATTTCAGGGTAATTTATTGATAGATGTTTTATTGAATATTTTGTTTCTGTCAGAATGACATTCTACTTTGTTCGGATTCGTCATATTATCGAAAATCAAAATGTTATTCAATTCGAGTGAAAATATCGATTCTTATTTCAAAAATCAAATATTTTGCTAAATTATTGTTTGGCACAATATAAGTTTTGTTTACCAGCTCAACTTGAATTTGTAAACTCAGTAGTAAATCATGAAAAATTGCTCATAGTAATTAAAAAAAGACTAAACATTTCGTTGTCTCATTAGAGATTCAAACTTTCTACATCCAGGTCCAAAAAATGCAGCATGTTATTACTTGGTAGAATTTGAAGTCAACTTTTTTATAAGCTCTTTCTCTGTACTCGTATCTTAGTATTTATTGTTATAGTCTCAGATAAAACTACTCAATTTGGTGTAAAATGTCATAACTCACTTGAGGAATTACATCTTCATCTGTGTGTTATGACTTACATTAATACCAAAAAAATTATACATTTGTATTGGCTGATACGTGATGGAAATCCATGATAAATTGAGACAAAATAGTAATAAATTTCCAGTTATGTATAACTATTTTGTCTCAGTTCAAAAAATTTATGAAAATTTTACCCTAAATAAAAAGGTTGTCAGAATTCAACTTCTACCAATAATCAAGTTGTTTCGTTTTTTGCACCAGTGGGCAAAAGCTCAATATCTTTCGTTCTATAAAATTGGCTTCAAGAGATGCGACATTCGTTCTTATTGATATTTATTTGTTTTTTCTGTGACTTTTCCATTTAGACGTGGAAAATAAAATTGCTTTATTCGTAACTTCAGTTTGTTTAACAAAAGATTTATGTCACAAACACTTGAACAGAATGAAATCAATTCAAAATCAAATGTGTCAGGGATGCAGTGGCTTATCTATTTCTGAAGCCGTTTATAAAAAACATTCAATTCTTAAAAGTACTATTGTATAATTATGCATATGAAATAGAACATTCAATTGCGTCCCGTTTATATTAAAGACAGCTATGCTATATGTATGTATTCCAATCTTGAACCCGTTACGCATGGAATAAGGATCTCGTAGCTCGATACAAATACCTTTATAGCAAAGAGTGTTTATTGATAGGACGGGGATAGCATTTATATAAAGCATGTTCATAAGTGGCGAGTTATTGTCCGCGTTCATTATAATAACCGAACTAGCCTCAACGCACTTAGCTATGACCAACGAGGACATGTATGACTATTGTCATCTCTTCCTATCTATAATTCAATTTAAGACATGAATTTTTCCTACAAAAATAAATACTTATTCTTATAGTCTTGAAAGATAACGCAGTTTTTAACTTTATATAGTATATTAATGTTATATTGACATGAATTCGCACTATTTTTGACCTACTATGTCGGTATGCAAATAAGAATCTAGTCTATTGTATGTAAAGTACATTCTCAGCCTACAAATTATGTATTTGAGATTTCATATTTTCTAGTGTACTTTAGTTTAATATATGTATACTACAGTTAAGATTCAAATGACTTATTATTCTAATATTTTCACATATATTTGATGTTTTTGCTATTTCTATTTTATCGTACTTATTTTCTATGTTTTTTTAATAAATATATTCAACTATTTTTCACCTTTCTCTGTAATTAATATATTTCCAAAATATCCCGATGTATGTTCATTGACCGGTATGCCGCCCGTAGGTATAGGTCTAATCATAATCATATTCTTATAAATTAAAATGGAAGCAGCCTGATGAGAACCCAACAGTTATTCAATCCTGCAAACTATCATATTTTGTTAATGAGAAGTTGAAATTACATACAATTTTATTTCCTATGACTTAGAATATAAATACAGCAAAACACTGAAGTGAGTCATGGATGGAAGTAATTAGCAGAAAGAAAATTTTATTGTATCCTCTCTCAGGTAATTATACAGAATTTGTCTTTGGCCCCTCGTAACATGCATGCATATGACCAGAGTACCAGAGAGAAGAATATTTATTCTCTCTGCATATAACCAGAGAACAGAGACGTAAATCGTTATATATATGGTTGTCTCCTGCGTATATCTGTGATCTCTTCTCTGATATGACTTAAAGCGAGAATCACATGAACTCTATCAGATAAGTGTTCTCTGATCAGATATCAGCTGATACTCCATTAAAAATAAGTCAAAAATTAAAAAAGTATCTCTTCACTTTTGGAGAGGTAGGGGAACGTGTTGTGTGCATTTCCAAAAATATTTGTTGTTTGAGTTTGAGAATCTGTTACATTTCAAATTTAAGTTGTTAAGCATAAGAAACAATGGCATCTTTATTTAATAGTTTACTCCGAAAGGCAAGTATCATTTAGATGGTATATAGTATTGAGGTTATCTTAAGGTCAATATTCAATTCAGGCACCAAAATCTTTGCTGAGGGCTGCTGTTCCTGCATCTAAACAAACACATTTCAAGAATTTTCATCTGGGTAAGTGAACTCATAACGTTGATAAAAAATATTCGATAAAAATAAAGGATAAATGTTGGTTATTCCACAAATTTCAGCATCTTGTCTGTCGACACCAAGAGTTCAAGAGCCTGCTCCCGACTTTTGTGGAACAGCCGTTATAAATGACGCCTTCAAAACAATACAATTATCAGATTATAAAGGGAAATATGTAGTCCTCGTATTTTATCCACTTGATTTGTGAGTTACGTTTTAAAAAATTCTATATTTTCATTGATTCATATTATTTTTATAGTACATTTGTATGTCCTACAGAATTGATAGCATTAGATGAGCGAATTGAGGATTTCAAAAAGCTGAATGCTGAAGTTATTGGATGCTCAATAGATTCTCATTTTGCACATTTAGGTTGGATGAACACCAAAAGATCGGTAAATTAGAATATGTGATTCATGAATTCTATACAGTTGATTTTTTTTATAAATCAGGAAGGTGGTTTGGGTAAATTGAGATATCCTTTATTGTCGGATATCAATAAAGATATTGCCAGAGATTATGATGTTCTTCTACCAAAAGAAGGAATTGCCCTCAGAGGCATGTTTGTGATCGATCCAAATGGTATTCTGAGGCATATTACTGTCAATGATTTACCGATTGGTAGATCAGTTGATGAAGCTCTAAGGATAGTAGAGGCTCTGCGATTTGTTGAAGAACATGGGGAAGGTAATAGAACGATTGTTATTATTTTATTAACGAGACATGATCGTTAGTTATAATTTATCTTTTCTCGAGAATACATTTCCTCAAAATATCGATTATATTCAGTTATGAGAAATTTGATTTAAATAATTTCAACACGTAAAAATATTTACTTTTTTAACGTGTTTTGAATTCCCTGCGGTGCTTTCATATTAATGAAGGTATATCTACAGCTCGTGAAATTTGAAGTAAGCTGCGATTCGCGACATATCGTTGAAGGGGGAAGTAATTTTACAAATTCGGGTCTCGTTAATTTAAACACTTTATTTTTCAGTATGTCCAGCAAACTGGAAGAAGGGACAGAAAACTATCAAACCTGATCCGAAAGGGTCCCAGGAATATTTTAAATCAACTCATTCCTAGGTTTGATGACTGTTTTTGTGGTGTTGTTGCATTTTTGTTTATATTACATCTTGTCTAGGAGAAAGAATAAAGTTATATATTGAAAAAATAATAATTTATTCTACATAAATCTTAAAATTGATTTATCACAGTCTGTTTTTTGATGATGGAAATTTTCTCTGGCATCGAAATAATATGTTGATTTTGATGTTTTCTTCCACATCAAATCATGCCGTGGATTTCTAAACTAGTATGCGCATTCGGTCTGATAAGTTGTGTTTGTTGTTCAACAATAACAACAGCGGGACTTCTCTTTTTTCTGTAATAACATAGCCAAACACTTATAGGTATCAATACTAAACCTATCGGTATAATGAACAGCAACGAATATGATATATAATCTTCTTCATTCGTCAATGGCACTGTGATTGTGACATTTTGTGAACTTTCTCCGTACTGCGTTACTGCTAGACATGCATAAACTCCGCTATTCACATTTCTCGCATTGTAAATGTAATATTTGCTTATGTACGTTGTTCCAATATTGTAATTGGATATGGAAGTGTTGCTGTTCAAATGACAAAAACATATTCGATTGTATTGTATGTCGCATTTTTGGCCATAACAACTTTTGAACCAGAATATTGTCGGTGGTACATCACTGGTGACATTACATTGTATCGTGAATTCAATGTTGATTTGTCCAGTTAGATTTGAGGTTCTTAGCGGTGCTACATAGGGTTTGGTACCTGTGTATCCAGGAGCTGAAAAATAAGTTATGGTATAAGAATAATAAATAAAAGAATAATATGTGGTATTTTATTTCATATGTCCATTTTATTACTGTTCTGACAACTGATTAATTTGAAAAAAATATATATAATATTAATATCAATGCACAATAAACAAAATAAATAAAGTGAAACAAACTACCGATACATAAGTCATCTTGAACAGATAAACATGGTCATGTATGTTGTTTTATATAAATAAACAATAATGAATTGTATAAATCTATTATCAACGTTCATCGGGTGCTCATTAATTTGATTTATTATTGATTTTCTCACATAGATGTTTACTTGTAACTATTATTGTAGAAATAATTATCAATTGATTTATTTATGTATCCTTAACAAATAGAGACTTGTCATATTGAGAAACATCGTCTTACGAATCAAATGTTGAAACATACATATTGTCTAATGGCATTAACATCACCGACCCTTCGTACGATGTATGCTATTCAAAACTTTTATAAAATAGCTCTTTTACATGTTTTATCTCCGAATTAGACATAAAAAATATTTTTTATTAAAACATATTATGTAATATAGTATCCAAAATATTAATTAGTGCAGTAAAAAATACAACATAATATAAATTCTATTTGTGCTAGTAATTTTGTATTTTTCAATGCATCAACTAATATTGCCGGCCTTATTTTTTTGTAAAAAATATTTATTAGATTAGAATTACTATATTAACTACTATACATAAAAAAACTATATTAAACTTCCACTATTATATATTTTGAAAACACATAAAAATTGTTTCGGCACACTGTACCTTTATCAAATGTGATTGAGTATAAACTAATGTCTTAGATGTCTAGTTCGTATTTATAATATCAATTGAGTGAACAGTCTTTTAGCGGTGGACGAAAACTGGAATCATCGTCTTATAAGAGAGAGCGACTCCGATGAAGCTGTACAAGGTTTTGCTTTCCCACACCCTGGCATCCAGTCGTAAGGGTGTTGTTTTTTATTAAGAATTGTCGTTATCAGGTATAAAATTAAAGGTATTGATCTCTTTACATTGAACCAAGGTTGCCTACTAGAAACCTGTCGAAAAAATAAGTTGCCAAGGACAAAACACTTTTCCTTTTGCACCACAGTTATCAAGCGGGTCTGGACAAGACGAGATTTAAGTCTTTGCAACATAAAAATATGGCGTACAGCTTTCGTTATCACAATGTTGGAAAATGCGACATAAATCCCCCAAAGGCTCGGTCCTCGATGTATATAAATATAAGTTTGATGGCGATTTAAAGCCAGTGGAAGTTAGTGATATATTGGTCAACACTAACGAAACCGATAGAAATGAAAACGAAGATTTAAAAAATACTGCCGATAGTACGGACCTATGGTCTCGATCTCTCATATAAGTAACATGATGATTTCAGCTCCTGTCTACCGCTAAAAAATTGTTATTGAAATTATTTATCTAATGAACAATTTGAAAAATTCTATTTCGATAGGATTTTCTCTGGCAACCTTCGCCATTTCTCTTATTAGAGGACTTCACTATTTCCGTACTTCTAGCGCCAAAAGCTGCATTGGGTCGTTCGCGCAGACTCTACATAGCGCTGTGAGAGTGTTCGTGACGTCATGGATTGAAAGTGTGTGACGTCACTGATGGCGTTATTTTCGCTATAGGTACGTTTATATAACGCTATATCGCATAGCTATTTCGGCCCTCCGAACGCTTGAGAGGCTTTGAAACTTGAAGTAGGTACTTAATACTTGTGTTATATTTACCACAATTGAGTCTTTATTTTACTCTCATTGAAGAATTTGTAACCTATATGGATTATGTAAATTTCCATAAAATTAAGATATTTATTAGTCCGATAAGCTTGTATAGAAAAGAATATCTATTAAAATTTAACTAGCCTTATTGTTATCAATAAGCCAATTTGGAAACAGTTTTTTACCTACTTTCAGCAAAGAATTCGTCACTTCTCACAATGTGGGTTTTAAAGGATTTTTATCAAAGAAACCGTGTATATATATTGTATTTATTAAATAAAAGTCTGTAGGGATCCATTCTACTAGTCGTGACAATTTCACTGAATTCATATTTAGAGCTAGATTTGCAAGCTGTACTGGATGACCCATTAACAAAGAACGCCGGCTATAAATCAAGATCGTTAATAGGATGTTTAAAGTCCCTGAGAAAAAAACTTTTAGAGGTAAATTGGCCAAAAGAAAAAGTTGGAAATATTTATAAGTTGCTTATCTACCGCTAGATGGCGTAACACGCACCGCTAAGTAGAGGACACTGTTTTAATCAAAATTAATAACCTTAATTGAAAATATTTTTTTGGAACTTACAGAAAATAAGACAGCTTTTTTTATATTAAACTTTTTTCTCTATTGTGAAAGTAGGTTATATTAAATAGAGGTAACTTTTATAAAAAACTGATACACAGTGTTCTCTAATTTTGTAACGTAAAAATGAAGGTTTAAATATATTTTTAAATACGTCTATAAAGAATAATCATATGTAGTAGCGGTTTTCACCAGTAACTGTAATTTTTGACGCTCTTTCTTCATAACGAAAAATAAAACTACCATTGCATTTAAAATTTTCAAGAAAATCATGAAAATCTGCGATTTTGTCAAAAAGCGCCTTCTACCGACTCGAAAAATAATTGAACTCAGAATCTTATTTTCTATAGAAGCGCCCAAAAAAGCGCTTTAAAATAAAACAAATTTATTCATAATAGGACATACCAGAAAAATATATTCAGTTTTTTTCAAACCAACAGCTGCCCCCCTCACATTTTATTTAAAAAGATAGAGAAAAAACTTACAAAAAAATTGTCTTAT
Organism: Crioceris asparagi; assembly: GCA_958507055.1. NCBI lineage: Eukaryota > Metazoa > Arthropoda > Insecta > Coleoptera > Chrysomelidae > Crioceris > Crioceris asparagi. The sequence goes on along the minus strand of OY293830.1, from coordinate 9,886,815 downwards.
TTTTAGAAGATTACAAACAAATATTTTCAATATACGTTAACTTGGGATAATTTTGATTAAAACGAGTTTTCTACTTCGCGGTGTCAGTTACGCCATCTAGCGATAGACTTAGCAACTTATAAATATTTTCCAGCTTTCTCTTTTGAACGATTTACTTACCTCTAATTTATTTTTTAACGGATCCTGAGATATAGCCCCCGTCCTTTATTGATGGGTCACCCTGTACTTATAGTCTCCTATTTAACGGTGTCAAAATATCTCTGTAGGTACTCACATACGACATCGATGATAAATATCTTTTTCACTGTTGATCCATCCGAACATTTGTAGATTCCATTGTGATCTCTAGCGACATAATCGATGTGCATTCTACCTTTGCGTGCTTTAATTCTTTTCCAATATGTCCAGGAATAATTCTTATCACAGAGCAAGCCTTGGAAATTGGAGTGGCAGGACTTTGAAATTGAAGAGAAAAGTTTTTTTGTATATTTTAAGATTTTAGATAAATTATGGTGGGTCGTAAGTCCACACGTCGCAGACTCTTCTCCGTACAGAGATATCTATACCGACTATAAAGTCTGAGCGAAAAGATTTAAGCAAACATATCGACAGAATATTCGGACTTATCCTCATTTCAGACATTTATTATTTAAAATATGCAATAAATCTAAAATTATGAGTCTAAAGTAGGTAACTGAATTGAAAATCCTTCTGGACAGTCAATGGTTCCGTTCTTTGACAAAATACCAATGACAGTTTTATATAAGAATCTTTTTTTGTCAAAGATTTTCCAAAAAGATGAGTTAGGACTTACCCGCCTGTTTCATGGAAACAACTGATAAATGCCAAATATCTGTATATTATGGTATAGAAGGTCACCTTACCTAAAAGTAATATTCAGCAGAACATGCATAGATTAGGGCTTATGAAGCTAGAAACATGAAATTGGGACAGAAGTTTAATTTTGTGGCGTAGATAAAGCAATAAATATTTTTTATAAAAAATTGGACCGACGTTATTAGTTGGTGCACTGGAAAACATAAAATAATATTAATTCTATTGGAGCTGTTAGGTACTTTTGAAGTTGTGCAGTTGCAGTTAGATTGATAACTTTTGGCACCAACTTCACAAGTACCAGGACCAATAGAATTATTATTTTATATTTTTCAGTGCATCAGCTAATAACGTCGGTCCAATTTTTTGTGAAAAATATTTATTTCACTCGAGTGTCAGATTAGTCACGAAAATCGTTGAATGTTCAATAACACCAGTGAATATAGTACTTATCCTATTACCCACGTATATTATTTGCTTTTAGTTGTTATTATTGAGATCTCAAAACATCGCTGCGGGAATACGCTTAAAAATATTAGATTTTACCATTGTAACACCGATTTAACTCGAAAACCGTAATTCTAAGGAAAAAAATTTCATTATAAATGTAGCTAAAAATAATTATGTCTTTCATGTAGTACCCACAGATTTTCACATAGCAAAAATATACATATTTGAGAATTTAATTTAACATGCCTCTCGAAAACCGTAACTTTTTTGAAAAAATGTTTAATTTAAACGTTTCCGGATATTGCCCTATCTTTGATTATACCACCTCAGATTTTCGATTTTCGAGAAAATTTGCCTCTTCCATCCCTTCGGTTTTCGGAGAGCAGGATATTTCGGATATGCGTTTTTATGAATAGGAGACCCTTTCTCAAGCCTCCTCTCTCAAATGAATCAAAAATCATCAAAATTGGAGCTCGTTTATTATTTAAAATAAGCACACAAACCAAAAAAAGCACAGTCGAATTGTATACCTCCTCCGCTCGGGGATCGTCGGTCAAAAAGTGTCGAAAATACGTAACATCAAAAAGTTGAGGCAAACTTGGTTATGCCTTAAATAAGTTGTGCAGTGTATATCTAAAGATCTAAAAAATTAGCTATAAGAATCATAATCATTCATACTTTCCCAATGTTGTGAATCGAAAATCGTAAATTTTTGTTATCAATATCCATTTTAAATGTTTATGGAAGTAATCTTTTCTGAAATTCTGCCAGATGAAATATAACATTTTGAAAAAATAACCTCCATTCCAATCGAACTCTATACCACCTCCGTTCCAGAATTCTGTCAAAAAGTTTAAAAAAATTCTTATTTTTTTAAATTCCAAATAATAGACAGATATTCAACTTTTATGTATAGATACTTTTGAATTTTCTAAACCACTGACATTTTTATACAGAGATAATTCTATATAAGTTTGTGTCGTGTGGAAGTGGACCCACCATTGTATTTTCCTTTTTTTTTATTAGATATAGGTATTTACCTTAAAATCCATTACTGATGCATTATGTGGGCATTTAATTGTTAATGGTGTTCCCTCCTTGACTTTCATGTATTTCTTCTGGGGTTCAAAACCATAATATGGAGATGAATCATTGGCAAAATCTGAAATGAAATAATAGATGTGTTCCTAAATTCAATCCAGTAGGTATACTAACCAGTACGGCACGCTTAAAATTATTATGTAAAAAATAACAACCAGTTGCTATCATGTTGTTGTAACAGTGTTGTCACAGTGCTACAATTGTACCATTTTTGATATGCAAGCACTCCCTACGCTTTCATTTTTGGTTCTTTAAAAAACTGGATAAATAAATGAAAATAATAATAAGGAATATCTATGATTAAAATGGCATTTATTATTCATTCAAGTACAGAGTAGAAATGAAAAAGCAATAATTGACTAGGTAATAATAGAAAGTCAGTACAGAAAAACAATAATGGATAATATAGTTAAAAGAGGAGCAGAAATAGGAAGTGACCACTATCTAGTAATTACGGCAATACGGGAGAAAATCGAAAAACAGAACCCATCAACTAACAAGGCGCAAGGAGCACTCACATTAAGTTAATAAATCTTATAAACTTAGAGATAAAGAAGTAGCAGATAAATACAAAAATGAAATAAATATTAAGTTCATAAATAATAACACAGGTACAGAAAGTAGCAAAATAGAAAATGATTGGGGAATATTTAAATATATAGTAGTACTAAGCACAGCTGAAAAAGTTTGTGGCGCGAATAGGAAATACAATAACAGGAAGCCAACGGCATGGTGGACTGACGAGATTAAAAATCAAGTAAAGAAAAAGAAAAAAAAAACACTAAAAATTATAAAGGCCTCCAAGAACAATCAATGGAGAAAATTTAGTGAGAAGATGGAACAAGTCTCTAAAGGGAACCAAATACTATTCTATCGAGCACTTAAATCGCTACGAACAGAAAAGCAACATTATACGCAGAGTATCAGAAATTAAAACGGTGAAATAATAACAGAAGAAAAATATATGAAAAGATGGCGAGAGTATTTTATAGAACTTCTCAATAAAAAACAAAAGGGGTACACATAGAAGAAACTAAAATACTACAACAAGAAGAGGAAAATGAAATAACCATGGACGAACTAAAACAAGTACCTAATAAAGGAACTGAAGAATGGGATGGCTCCTTAATATGACAAAATAACAGCAGAAATAATCAAAAATATTGGACAGAAGGTGAAGACAGACTGCTAGATATCTACAACAAGATATGGGCCGAAGAAAAACTACTAGAAGATTGGAAGAAATCGTTGATTATCCCGTTACATAAGAAGGGAGACGCAAAGGACTGCAATAACTACAGAGGTATAACCTTGTTATGTACAGCAACGAAAATGTTTGAGAAAAGAATAAAGAAAAGAATAAGATCCAAGATCGAAGTACATTAGAAGAATCACAGAACGGGTTTAGAAGTGGAAGAAGCACACAGGACCATGTTTTCACGATTAAACAAATCACAGAAAAAGCAAGCCAAGAAAGAAGACAAGTTTATATGGCATTTTTAGACCTAGTAAAAGCTTTCGATTCGGTGCAAAGACATAAAATATGAAATATTTTGAAGGACCGAGTCCGAGTACCGTAAGCGGTAAGGTCATAGGAATAACACAAAAAACATACGAAGGTAACTTAAACTCAGTAATTAGAAACAATATAGCCTCGGAACCGTTTACAACCAGTACCAGACTAAAGGAGGAAGCCTTAGTCCGCTTTTGTTTATCATATTCATGGATGATATTATTGAAAAATGCAAGCCTAGAAACAAGAAATTAGAAATAGGACTCGACTAGAAAGAATATCAATAAGCGAAGGAGCATTTTCAGATGACGTGGTAATATTGACTGAGTGAGTGAGAAAGACCTCCAAACCAATTTAAATATATGGAACACGGCATGGAAAGAAAATGGATTAAGAATAAATAAGAACAAAACCAGTCATGATGGTCATGATTTAGACGAAAAAGGGAAACAAGAAATAGATCTCAACACCAGAATACAAAAAGCCAATAAGCTATACTTCGCATTGAGCAATAAAATTATAAACAAAAAAGACAAATATAGATACAAAACTGAAAGTTTTTAAAACGATATATAGACCAGTACTTACTTTTGGCTGTGAAACATGGCTATTGACAGAGCCGCAGAAAAGTAAGATACAGGTGGCGGAAATGCAGTACTTAAGAAGAGCTAGAGGGGTCACCAAAAGAGACAGAATTAAAAATACAGATATAAGACAAGATCTAGAAATAAAACCAACCCTAGAATACGATGAAGAGAGACAGCTATCTTGGTGGGGACATCTGCAGAGGATGGACGAAGATAGACCAGTTAAGCGAGTATACAGAAGAATCGCAAAAGGGGCCGACAAAGGATCACCTGGGATCAAATAATCACACAACTGCTGAAGAAGAGACGGACGAACTGGAAAGATGCCACTGGACTAGCATACGACAGGAAGGAATGGAGAAAATTTGTGCAGATATAAAAGATTGTAAGCCCTACACCATTATGTATGGTAGAAAGGTTATATGGATTATATATACAATATTTATTATTCATTCAGTCAACTTCTCTTTGATACTTTTTATTTTAAGATAGTACGTTTTCCATTTTTCCAAATCATCGTCTTGAAAGTAAAGGTTGGAAAATAGTAAATAGTTGCAGTCACGTTGCAGTTATTGTTATTTACATGAAAAGTAGGCGGAGATACGCCATTAACTATTGCTTAAAGTATAGAAAGTTACCAAAATATTGATTTTATTGGTTTCAATTTGATCTGAAACTATGTTGATAGTACTTGAATTTATCAATAAATATTTTTCTTCATAAATATAGGTACATTCAGTAACAAATTATTAAGACTGCACTATCATTTTAATGCAAAGAGTTGAAAACGAACAGCTTAGGGGCGGTTAGGAGTTAGGTTAAAGCCGAACGGCCGGTTGATGTAAACTGTCATTTCAACCTTCGGTTATAGCAGAGAGAACTCTGGGTTGCAGTTGGTGGTTTATAATACGGAACGTTATGGTTGAGTTTCATCTTAACCAGACATTTTAAGATCGGCCCTAAGGAAATTTTATCACGGACATAGGGTAGATAATAACGCCACAAACTATTTCAAACAGAGTGTGATTAGGAAACCTGAACAGATACACTGTAATGCTAGTTTATGTGCAATGGGGCGAATGACAATCGTGGTAATGCAACATATATGAGCCTCGTTATAAATTATATATCAAATTCAATGAAAGACGAATTTGGTAATATGTCAGGACGAGCGAATTGTCTCAACCGAATTCCACATAAATATGGTATTACCTAGAAGCGAATATTGTAACACGATATTAGGTTTCGACCTACAATGATTTTGTTGTTTTCTTAATGTTTTATATGTTACCGATACCACGCGTCGGTGACACATATATTGGGCAAACTGCGCGTGCTGATTTGCCTTTTGCTCGTTAAATTTGGATTCTTCCATTTGTTATTATTGTTTTTAGTATCAGTAGCTTCCCTTTGGAGGTTTTGTCTTCAAAAACTTTTTTTGCATCTTCGAAGATGCTTTCCATTTGCGATGCTGTCAAAATATTGGAATGTTGTTTTCTATTTTTTTTTATTATGATCTTACCGTTAATTGATGAGGAAATATCATAATCCGCGACTGCTCCTTCGAACAGCTTCTGTTGTTATTTTCATATTGAACTTTTGAGTATAGTTCTTTCACGTGAAAGAACCGTCAACCAGGTTCCGTTTTGCATTTATTCTCCATAGGTGAAGTTATCACCGGTGGCTATAGAGCTCGATGCGCTACATATGGCATCAATTTAACCCTTTAAGACGAACTCAGGAAGATCGAGAGCGTTACGTGCCCTCAGAAGTACGGAGGAGTATTGTACACAGAGAAAATATACATTGTACAATCCACACTATATCGTAGTTAGGCGACTGAATGAGCAACCGGTTCATCATCGATCACTCGTCCAAACTCTGATCATGCTGTGCGCTGTTTACCTTTGATGCTCACTAAAACTACGTTCATAAATCCACAAATTCAATAATAACTAAAAATTGAATGCAATTCAAGCAAGGGTGCTAGTGCTATCACGGTACAGCGCTACGAAATTGCAAATATTTCATGAACCCTAGAAAGACAAAGCAAACCGGTGAAGAAGGCTACGGTGGACACCACTCTCCCCTATCAAGCGTGAAACTTGTATTACATCTTAGTTTTCCATGCTCTGTTTTATGTCTCTCTTATTTAACTCAATATTCGAATTTTCAGAATCTTACAGAATGTTCAATTCAATAATTCATTCACGATTTTTAATTTCAATAATTCTCTCATTTAATTAAGTAATCATCTGCGATACCTAGGTACAATCTTGCAGAACGGATAAGGATCGTAAGTGACTATTTGAAAAACTAAAGAAGCATTAATTCTATCCAGAGAAATTTTAATATTAGAATGAGATTGAATATTTGTAGACAGACATTGTTTATTAATATTGTTATCTATTTTATTGTTCATTTATTTGTACGAGAAATCATTATTTGATTTTTATTGATCCTTCAATAAATTATATGTGAAGTGAAACGATAAACAAATAATAAGTAAAGGCCTTACACAAAATGATAAAGATTAGGACAATATTTTACTATCTCTAATGATAGAATTGATAAGTGGAAATTATTATAATGTACGATTATCAGCATGGTGCGGAAAGGGCATGCTGGATGTCAAAATCGGAGCAAGTTTTATGCCTAAATTAGGATTTTAGAAAATCGAAGCCTTAATATTAACTTTCTATTGGGATGATAAAAAACATCTGACTGTCACACTTACCTTCATTATCCAAAGGAACCTTTCGACCTATACATGTTTGACTCAAAACCACTAGGAGTATTATTGAACAAACATTACTTTTCATATTATTATTTATAATAGAATTCGAAAAAAGCTCAGAAATAATGAAGATTATCATCGATATCATAGAATTGAAAATATTATTTTTGCGCCTCCAGACTCACAGACGCGAACACGCACAAAAACGCACACCAACTACTGCCGAGACTGATTTAAATGCCGCCGCAACTATCTGGAATATAATGGGTAAATTTATTTTTGAAATCTCGATGCCACAGTCTGTGTTCGATCACACAGGCAAAATCCAAACATTTACTTTCAAACACGTCACAACAAAACTGATGATGATCTACTAATCACCATTATTATTTTGTATATCATGTATTTTCGATTGGATTAGATTCGGGTAAGTAGGCTGCAAACAACAAAACAATTGTTTTGCACTGAATTGTTGTTATGTAAGTAATGATTATTTTAGTTGTGATTTGCAACAGGCTTTAATATTTAGGACATTAAGACCGCTTATATAGGGACCTATATATTTGTGAATTGCTTTTGCTACTGTAATATTTTCCATTATATATTTATTATATGCTGGTTTCCAATGGGGGAAGCGCAGATAAATAATTGCGTATACAGGGTGTGTGTGAAACTAATCTCCCTTACAAAATCCTAGCACTTACTGCTGAGATCAGAATAAGCAGAATCAGGCCTTAGTACCAGGTTGATAAACTTTCGAGGTGTTCACACGTTTTTTGAAGGAGTATTATTTACAATGCTTGGGCGGTATGGTTAAGGTCAAATAAAATTTGAGTCATAAATATTAATTATTTATTTATCACTGTATTTGGTCATTGTGAATATTGTTATGTGAAATATGCGCTATTTGATAAGTTAACTACAATTTGCAGTTGCAGAGTACGAGGACGAGGAGCAGGAACGAATGTGTGAGACGAGCTGATCAATTAGAGTATTAGAGGATATAACTTAACCGGTGCGGGCTAAAAAGAGCAGTTGTTTAAAATTCAATTGAATTGAATAAAATAATACAGGCAAGTAAGAAAATAAATGTTTAGTACCTTTCAAGATTTATCTTCATATCTTAATATGTTGTCGAATTCAAGTATTTTTGAGGTGAAAACTTTCAGGTACACTAATTGTCATATATATTGCAGGGTAATTTAAAGCCAGCGATGAAGTATCAACAAAAAATTGTTCATTTGAGTTTCAACTTCAAAAAATGATGTGCAGCATCGTACACGTGCTAGAAGTGAAAATTTTTGCGAACTAGAGAATGAGAGAAATTTGAGAGAAATATAAATCTATACAATTTGTTTACAGAAAAGAAATAGTTTGGTACCCAGAGCTATGGAACCCTATGGAACCCTCAACTAATGTGTCCTTTTGAAAATCCCAAAAATATTGAGCCGTTCTCGAACCATAGTAAAAGAAAACGAAAAATCCAAAATGTTGTCCAGACGAGAAAATGGTGGAACGCACAACAAGCGGGTCCCAAGTGTACTTGGACACCATCATATAATCTTCCCTAAGCGCACCCATAACGCAAGTCTCAATAACAGGCATCCTCGGGGCTTAAAGGGGTATAGGTATGGAACCCACAGCCAAAGAGTCCCAGTCGCACTTAAACATAACCATAACATTGACCCATAACCATCCCAACCACCTATGACTTGCACAAAAACAATATCTAATTGAATCATATATGAGAGTGCAAGGTACGGAACTTTCACCTAATGAGTCCCAGTTGCACTTGAAACTTCACTGCTCCACCACGGAACACCCATACCCATCAATATACATCCACACACTCATCAGGTGATACTTAAACAACATGTGAGAAGTATGGAACCAACACCTAATCAGTCCCACGTGCACTGACATACCTTCTATTAACTCCCTACCAACTCCCGACTACCTAGCCATCGAAATACTTGGCTCTCTCTCGTACGACGCTTCCTAAACTATTCCCCATTCCCCTTTCAAGCAACTTGAACCTTGGACTTAGTTTATGATTGGGGTTCAAGACAAAGGACCGCACAAAAGGGAGACGCGGATAGCTTTTCCAATTCACTCTTCATTCTTGTCAAACATCAGAACGCCACCAAAGAATTTTCACTTCAAAAATTCCTTAGGTATACTATATAATTCCAATTAAACAAAAGTGGTCTTAACACTGTACCTTGAGGAATACAGGTTTGTACTTCGCAGTATTCACTTACAACCTCATCAACTCTAATACGTTGACTTCTGTTTTGTAAATAAAAAATAAAAGTATCTATTAAGTGGATCAGGATCACCTCTTATTTAATAATTTATCAATCAATCTAATACAATTTTATCTCCAATAACCGAATGCTTTTGCTGAATCTAAAAATTAAAAATGTAACCTGCAATGAGCACTTTTATCAAGTAAAATGTGAAAACTGTTTACGTTGATTCAGTGAAATCTTATTATTGAAGCAACTAAATTCCATTTATTTTTTGCTAATAATTCTTAAAATTATATGACTTTCAATTCAATACCCGTTACTTTATCATTATTTCGATATGAAATTACTGCTCCATTAAGTTATGTCAACTTACCAATTTTTTTTAAATGTAATGTTCTAAATTGGAAATTGAATTATCCTGCAGTCATGGATATGTTGTAAAATATTGCAATTTTTTTCATAGACACCCTGTATATGTACTTTGATAAGGTTTTTCTCTAATCGATTCTCGTCGACGCTTATCTGTTATTGGTTTAGATAATGATATTAATCTGAGCTGAAATATTTTCGCTCTCTTTTACTCTCGGAAGCTACCAAGTAACTACTGCCGATTTTATTGTATTTATATGTGTAGGGCTTTGATCAACTTTTATTATATTTGGTCTATGTGAATTAATTGTTTGCATATCTTCGAATCGAAACTTTATGTAATCAATTCCTTGTAACAAAGTATTTTATTGGATTAAGTCATTAAAATGTTTACAACGGTAGTGAATTTTTTTGAAAGTTGTTTCTTACAATAATTAATTATGCGCATTTGATGCCTTATAAAGGTTTCCAGAGATAAAGATAGACGTGTTCCTATGAATTCTTATCTCTGTTCTAGCACAGTATTCTGTGGTACTATGGTACTCGGTGACAATTACGGAAGGAACCCCAGACACAGTACAGTGTTACACGTAGTACGTAGAGTTTGATTTTGCTATTTCTCGAATACTTCAGTCAAGTTATTATTTTGAAAATATAAGTACCTACCTAAGATTTCTCGCAAAACCGTATTTCTTTAAATGCTAAAGAAGAATTTTTAAAACACTATCAAGCCATCTTTGAAATAGCTGAAATAAAACAATATCAAAATATATTGGATATTGAATTTGTTTCAAAATGATACAAAGATTATCGAAATCCAAAATCCATAATGAATTAGAAAAGTTTACAACTTCTTAATTTTTGGAATTAGCTCTCCCACTCTCCCCCACTAGGTATTTTATAAAGGGTGTTCGGATAGTTCGGGTAGTTTGAACCATTTTGAAACTGTTTCCAACTGTGTTCCGTGATTGTGAAGCATGCGCATTTTAATTTATGTCTTCATAAATCTGAAATTCGCATGCTTCTGACGGTTTGAGCACAGCTCGTTGTTTGGTAAGCTTTGATTTGAGTTTATTCACCCTTATAAGATAGAGTACCTATTATGGAGCAAACTTACGTGGAATTATCTGAGAATTGCGAATATTTTAGTTTTATGGCACTATTATTGGGCCATTCTTATAGAAATACATTTTATTTGTGCAAATGCTGTGAATTACGCCCCCTACCGATAGAGCAGGAAAAAGCTTGTAAACTCGATAGAGGTCGTATTTATAAAGCTATCAAGTTCAAATTTGCTGAAGAAATATCAATCCTACAAATAGCTCGATGGAATTTATTAACGGTCATGATCGGTGGGATAGTTTAGAAATGGCAGCCGACCAAAGTTACAAACAAATCTCAAAAAGTATCCCTTAACGAAATTTCATCAAAAATACTTTTTAATTACTAGATTTATACCTTCAACTTTTTTTCGATCTTATCAACATACGTCACGTGTTTTTCATTTTTGTCAGCCATTTCCGTACATCGTTGTTGCATAGATAAGGGGACTAGAAGCGGCTTGCGCTCGTCTTCTTTGGCGGCTTGCCGATTCCACAAATTTCGTTATTTCATTCCATTTCTTGAGACACTAATAGCCGAGCACTCGATGTTGAATTCGGCCCGTTCAGGCACTAAGTTAGGTAATAATTTATTATTCCTTGACTTCATCACTTACACTCTGTCTTTTCTTCTTGTCTCCGCCAATATTTCCTTTCGGAAGCCAAAGAGCCAAAAGGTGGCACGCTGTCACCGTTCTGAATATAAAAGTCTTTTAGCAGACGCCCCGATTCACACACAGAGAAAATTTGGGACTGCACCTCATTTTTGATACCCTCGCCTCTCTCCACATACAACATCACTGGATTTTGCCATCTTATCTCCCTGCCCAGTAGGACTCCAAGGTACTTCAGGAGTATAGCCATCTCTCGTACCTGCCTCGTACGAAGACCTGCGTATGGAATAATCTCAAAGCCACCTTTGACGACTTTAGATGAACGCAACACGCGCGGGCCATCTTGAAGCGCCTAGACACATACAGCGGTAGCCAGACGGTATTAAGCGCGTGATCGTGAGTGCCATACAAGAGAGTCAAGTGTTGAAGTAAAGCGATATATTACCGACAATTTACTTTGTTAATCTGTAATCGGAGTGTGTGTAACTTATTTAGATGAATAAATAAATTGTATTGTAGTCCACCGATAGGTTGCCTCCGATAATCGAACTGAGTCATGCTACAGATACATTTTACATATTCTGCAGGGCTTTTGCTCATTTAGGTTTGGTCCAATGCTCAATATACAGATAGAGTTTTGTGCCGTTTTCAGTGGTGCCCAAACATTGCACATGCAGGATTAGATTGCAGGTGTGATCATAAAGTAAACAGATTATGTTAGTTTATCGCGTCAACTTTATGTTCGCCCATATAAACTACGTATACATAAAATGGTATGGTTGTCGAAAATGAAGATTTCTGCGCTCATAAGTTTTTTTTCAATCTCTGGTTCACTAGTAGTACCTACTGATAGATGGCCTGAAATTCTTATCAATAGGGTAGTGATCATTTTAAAATCGAGGATGGCGTTATTACCGATTGTGATGGAAGATGTCAACTTATGTGATGATGAATATTAGTGATTCAAGAATCGAAAATATAATCATGCATAAGGTTATGATCTCAGATTATTCAGGCTCTACCGGCCAATAGTAGAAACGTTCGACATAAATAGGATTTCGATATGACCAGGTAGATGATGGTAGTGGTGAAAAACGTGTTTATTTCTATATTTCCCACGCTAAGTGGGTTAATAAAACCCTGCACAGTCTAGAATTATTCAATTGATTATCGTTTTAGGTAAATTTCTTATAGAAATGTACCTATTGCGATCGTTCCCACTTTTGAATTTCGGAAAAAATTCAAAGGCATGTTGTTATATGCCTATAAGTTAGTCCAAAAAAACATTTGGTTCAAAAGTTTATATATATATATGGGATATTACGAAATTTGTTAACACGATAGAGGTCGCAGTTTTGGAGTTATCAAGTTCAAATTTGCTACAAAAATCAATCTCTCAAATATCTCGGCCGAGTTCGTTATTGGGCAATATCGGGTAAGTATTTTGAAGGAAGCGACAGTTCAAATATTTAAAAAAATTATCAAAAAAGAGCCGTAGTGTAAATATCATCAAAAATAATTTTAGATTATAGATATAATCAGTACCTACAACTTTTGTTCGAAGCGATTTTCCATAAAATGCACAGATACAAAAATAAAAATTAATAAAGAAAAAATAGGAAATATTGATAAAACATGAACACTCAATACAAATTTGATGTAATTGTACATTTTTTGGAGATCTTAATATAGACCCTGATTAAAAAAATATATAGTATATTTATTGAAAATAAATTGGTGAAAAAAAAAATTTCTACCTTGAAGTGGATCGCGAACCCTGTCTGCTTTATATTCAACAGCAAAAACAAAAACCTCTAACCGCAAGGCTATGACACATACAACAATTTTATGTAATAACCTGTAGGTATACCAATGAAAAAGTTGTTAAAATTTCAATTCAACGAATTTTGAGAAATTTACCTTTCCGCAGACTACAGGCCATCGGGATTTTTTTATATTTATATATCACTATAACTGTAACTCTTTCGAGCCATTTAACCTCAAAATAGCAAGTGTCATAATATCGCCCAGTACCTAAACAAGTCATAACATTGCAGTGTGCCAAGTTAGAACGTTACAACGAAGAAAGATATGTCAATATACTTGTCACCACTTAATATCCATATTGCTCCAGAAAACATAACTGTGATTATAATTTCCATAATAAAAACTCTTTTAGACTATAATCGACCATCACTATGTAAGGACAAATTGCGCTGCCATATTGAGAACAGTGACTCGGACTTGAATATTGAACATGAAAATTATTCAGATATGGATTGCAGTTCTGTGAACGAAGAGAAATGGGCAGGATAAGCCATAAATGCTTCATTCGGGAACATGAACAGTGTGCGAATTCAGAAAAGAAGAAGAAGTCTTATGTTAAAGTGAGTAGGGTATCCTAATATCGCACACTTGCAAGATTCTTTGCTATTGTTATGTTACCCAGATACACGCTACTGCACGATGCGACGCTCTACGCTCGTGAGTCAGAGAGCGTAGTCCAGGAAACACCTAGATGGCCAACGAAATATATTTCAGAACATCGAGTGTAGTCGATATAAGTAGGGAGCTTTCGAGAAGTATCTCGACGTCTTAAGTCGATAGATTTAAATACGGCAACGAGAGCACGTATTCAAAGTCAGTTTTGAACGTGCCAACCATTGAAGTAAATATTAGTTAGTAGTGAACAGTAGTGTATATAAATTGTAGTAGTAGTGTAATTTCGTTATATTAAATAAATAGACTTTATTAATCAGTGTGTACGTGAATTTTTATCCACATAAGAACAAAAAACATTACACTATTAAATTATTTTATTAGTTTGGAAGCAGTTTATTCCATATCAAATCTGGCAGCCCGGCGACTTTTTTATGTTATAACAAATTATAATAGAGCACTTTCCTCCAACAACACTCTTCTGCAACTTTTTTTTGTCAAATCTTCGGACGAAATAAAAAATAATAATATGATTTTTAAAGGAAATAATTGGTATAGGATTTATTTTGAGGAATTTTTGAAATAATACAAGAATATATTGGTATAATTTCATTTGTTCGATGTTGATAAATTATAAAAAATAAATAAATCATTAAAAAAACTAAAATGTACAAATTTTTCAATACCTTAAAAAATATACCTTAAATTGCTAACTAATAAATATATTAGAACACTTATTTTAAGTGCAACAACTGTCTGGGTTCCAGCTCCAACAGAGGACAATCTTAAAACACGACTATAAAAGTAAACATTTTGGAAAATAATCAAAAAATAGTATAAAATCAGTCATATTTTTGTCCTTCTATTGCATTCAACTATAATATATATGTACAATAAAAATAGAGAATTCACAATATATATATGATAATAATTCAAATGCATATCCGTACAACTCTCAGCAAAAAATTGACATACAACTAAAATATAACATTAATTATTAATTATTCTTACAGCTATTTTCAACAATTAAGTTATCTAGGAACAATTCATATACTCACATTGCAAACATTCTAAATATTATATGTGATAATATCTAACTATTCCAAATAATTATTTGGCCAGATCATATTCAGATCTAAATAAAATAATATACAGAGATATCAATCATTGAAAGAATATTTGCGGTATCCATTCTTATCTAATATTATAACTTATGACAAACCAAAGAGTTTGCCCAATATTTAAATTACTAATTGTTTGGAGATCTTCAAAAACACATAAACTATAATACTAAAACGTATATACAAATTAAATAATCGAAAACAATTCATTATTTTCAATTTTAAGCATGAAAATACGTAAATGTCTTTGGTACAAATAATTGCGACAATATTTAATATACACATATTTATAAAATTTAAGATGAAATGCATCAAATTTAACCAACTCACGACATGGAATAATAGTTTCTTGAATTTTATTGAGATATATTTATTTGAAGTTAACCACTCTAATCCGAACTACTCAATAGTATTTTGCATATCATATAATTTTTATTCAGTCACTTGATACATTCCATCTGGTAATACTTGGAACAATAAATTACAGGTTGACCCATAGACAATATTCTATACAGATGTATTTTCTTGTAATTGAATAAATCAAAATATTCTCGGACACGTAAACGTCTTTCCAAATGCCCACGTCTTCATATGCCGAAATCAATGGAATTCTATTCAAACATTATATCACATTTCACCCCTTATGGATTTGATTTTCGGAAAAACACAAAATACGTTTTAAAAGCAAACACGAGGCAAATATTACAAATGACAATTTGGTTTTTTGCAATTTGCAACATTATTTTTCCATAAAGAAATTGTACCCCCATTTTAGTCCTCTAGTGGTCAAATTTTGATTTCCTCCGTGCAAAATTTCACCTTTCTTGAATGAGTCAGGACTGCATAGAGCTTTGCGCCATGGTGACTTTTACATATGGAATCCTGATTGGAAGAAGTTCGAATGAAATATCAACATTAAAATTTTGGTAATCGTGTAAACATTACAATAAACTCCTATAAGAAAGTTGTATATGCCACCCTGAAAACTAAAGACGAGCATGTCAAAGTTGTATTTTGTTTTATAAAATTACAAAAAAATAAATGAGAATGGAAACTTTTCAATGCGCCACCCAGTATATATACAAAATTAATTTTTCAAAGACGACCCGGTAAATACTGACAATGACTAGCTATCCTGCAGGACAAAACATTTACTTAAATATGTCTCTATTTCTAATGTTTGTAACGAGAAATGAAAAAAAGCTCTTGGAATATATAGAAGCTGTTATATGACAAGTACTGTAATTATTTCATTCAAATAGAATGCAATAATTGAACGGAGTATGACAACCTAACAACATGAGATAGTTCCATGTGAGAAACATCTAATCTATCTAATAATTGCAAATATTCACATTTTAATCCATTAGCATTGGACCTGATGACATGCTCCTGGTCATATTGAAGTTTCTTGACGTTAGCATGCTAGTCAAGCCGAGCATTCCCGATGATGATGACGAGGACGACGACTTTCGCTGATGCCACCTATTATTATTGTGGTGATGATTTCTTTGCCTTCTCAAACTGGCCGAGTTGCAGCTTGTGTGCTTCTGCCAATTGTCCAATGAACGGCCCAAGAGACGTTCACACTCTCTGGCATATGCCATAAGGCTTTCGCAGTAGTTGTGCTGGCAATCGTAGCGATTACAATTACCCATGTCCATCTTGCACGTCTTGTGATACCTTAAACAATATTTTTCATTGAATTATCAGTTCTGTAAGGTCCCATCTGTAGCAAAGTACAACTGTGGTTAGTTAGATGAAGATCAGATTAGTAATTTTCTCTCCCTGATCAAATGTATCCAAATTCAAAAGATACTTTTTCTAATTCATATAATAAAGGTGGAAAGTCACATTTTTATATTTTCGTTGTAGTTTAGTGATTTATAACAAGGTACATTTCTCCAATGAACTCTGGCTTATATTTTAAAATGGAAAACTTTACTATAATTCGCTTGCCTGTTTTTTTTTGATTTATGAAAAATATCTCTACTGAGAAAAGGACTTACCTTGAAACATTCAGTTTATTGCTGCATTTGATGAAATCACGATGATTGAGTCGTCGACACAGATTCTTTTTGGGTGAGACCACAATTTTGCTCGCTTTGATCTTTTTCTCACAATCGGATTTCTTGCCAACACACCAAGATGCACCGAATGCAAGTATCTCTTTGTCACTCACAATTTTGCCAGATTTGGTCTTGAGATCATCCAATGCATTGGAATTAAAGTTGCCACAGAGGCCACAGAGCTTTTTCTTGAATGATGCAGGTGCCGATACTTCTACAAAGCTTCTGCCATTCCAAAAGATTTTGATGCCATTGTTTAGGGTGACTTCCAGGTTGTCATGTCGCTTTTCAACACGGAATTTGCCTTCCACCTGTAACAACATCACAGATTAATTAGACCTGGCGCCCCTCTATACCCAATCAAAGTATATCGAATCCTTAATTATTCAATTATGTATCTATTGGCATGAAATAAAAATGGCGTCATAGTTTATTATGCCGGCAAAATTCTCCATTCTCAAAGATGGCTTCCTCTAGGTCTAGTCAAATAAAGTCATCCATTCATACATACGATTTTGTACTGCACTTGGCATAATATTATTGGGTATGCAAAAACTATGAAGCACTTACCTTATGCGGTGGATTGATCTTTTTGCCATTGTATTTGATCTTTCCTCGCTGCTGCAAATTGATCCTTATATCTTGATAGTTGATAGCTACTCGTTTCGTTGATGACGATTGCCCCTTATTCACATTAGCTACTCTAATTGAGAAGGTGTAATTTTCACAATCAGCTGTGAGTTGATATTTGCCAATGCCTTTGAAATCGTACATTTTTCCATCGAATGTCTTGTAGTGTGGATCTCCGAATACCATGCAGGATCCCTCAACTGAAATATTAATTTCGATAAGCACTAGTTTCCCTATCTCGAGCAATGTTTGTCTTACCTTCAACACATTTGGGACAGCATTCACCCATATAGAAGACTTGTCTGGTACCAGGTGGACATGTATTGTTGCATCTGGTGCTGGCACAGCTCGGATGCCCCCTGTGACATCTGCAAGATTCGCACGAGTTCCGTTTCCATTGTTGACCATCCTACCTAGCAAATATTTATTATATAATATGTTACGGTATGAAACTTTATCTGTGATTTATGCTTAGTCAATCCTCTAACGTAACAGTAACGGTTTGCGTGTTCTGGATTCTGATCTGAGTTCATTCTAGAGAAATCATGATTTATCATGTTGGAAGACAAATAATATTATCTTTTTAACAGCATGTTTATTTAGATGCATTAGAAACAGGTTGATATAGAAAAATCATAAGAGAAGAATCTTAGGTCAGAAGATAATAACTGAGATTAGCATGGCTTTGAAACATGCAATGGAGGCCTATGTCTTATAGTGGACAATAATATCTAGGGGAGAAATAATGAGGGAAAATATATTTGGTTGAAGAAAGAATGAAACTTTGTTGATGAGGAAAATATATTTTATGATTAGTAAAAAGCCTTCATAGGAACTAAAACGAATTCTTTGATATCTTATGCTAAGACTGGAATTTACCTCAAATTCTAGGTGAAACGAACATTCAAGTGTTTCAATATCAGGAGGAAGTCTTTTAATTGTAACATGTTAATCTCATATACTTGCCTCGTATATTTTTCCATCTTGATAACAGCTGGTCCTGAAATTTTCAGGCCATTTGCACTTCTTGCAGCAACTTCCAGAAACTGGAACTTGAAATTCCGGGGAACAATGAAGTATGGGACAGGCTACACGTTTACAAATTGATGTTTCATCTTTGCAAGTACAGTTGGTGCACATGTCAATACTGAAGTGGTTATCCTCGCTGTTAAGAAATCAATTACTTATAAAATATGAAAAAGTAGACAATCGAAGTGTAGACATCCAAAGTTTGGAAGTCGGTGAAAAAGTACAGAATACTCACGTGAAATATGACGTTTGCAGGATGCAGCTACCTTTGTACGTTAGAAGGGCTCTAGTGCCCTGACATTTTGGGCAGCATTCACCTGGCAGGTGGACCTGGTAGGAGGATTTGCATTGTAGGACAGGACATGCTTTTTTAGAGCAGACTAAACGACCAGAGTTACAACGACACTTCAAGCAAGGATCGTCTGATATAACGACATCTCGGTCATCTGAAGCTGTTTGCCCATTTACTTTGCATTCTGGAATAAAATTATTAAGACATATATATTAATCCCACCATAATTAAGAAGATAATTCGAGAAAATAATGATCCCGGACACATATTTAAACTGGAGACATTAGTGCACCAAGCAAAATGTTCAAAATAAGAAGCTTTTTGAATGGGCAAACTCAGATTTGTGAATAATAAATATTTTTTACAAAAAATTAGGCCGACATTATTAGTTGGTGCACTGAAGATTACTTAATATTAATTCTATTGGTACTGGTACCTTTGGAGTTGGTGCCTAAAACATCAAACTACAAGGGCACAATTTCACACTTTTGAGTGCAGCGTTAGTCATGAAAATTGTTGAACGTTCACTAATACCAAAGAAGCTAGTTCTTATAGTACATTTGGCTTGGCTTGTATTTGTTATTATTCAGAAATCCAAAAACATTTCGGCGCAGATATACATATTTCAGACTTTACCACTGATGTAACTCGAAAACCGTATCAGATTTTAAAAAATGTTCACTATAAACGTTTCCGGATACGGTCCCCTTTCTAATTATCAAATCTCAAATTTTCGATACTCGGAAAAATTTGCCCCTTCCATATAGCTGAAACACATATTTCAGACTGTAGCGCGGAAACCTGTGATGGAATTTTCTTCAATTCTGCCTTCTCGGATTTTCAATTTTCGGGAAAAATTGCCCCCACCACGCCCTTCGGGGAATGTTTTTGAGGGGATGGGCATGTCTGATATTGTTTTTTTGAGAGAGAGAAACACCATTATCAGGTATAAATATCTTAAATAGGATCTCTGTTATCATTTGATAATTTATCTGAAAAAAACTTCATCCAAAATGTTAAGTATGAAATATTAGTCTGTTGGTTAATGGCATGGTTGTCGAATAATCGAGATTCTTATGTGCACGTTATATCACCGTCAGGGTGCAAACTCCTTATCATTTTTCACAAAATCTCCGTTGGAGCCGTTAATAACGAGTTTCAGTTACAATGTATACCAATAATGGGAATAATGAGTAATGAGGTTAATTAATATCGATCGGAATCATATATCCAAAGTAAAAAACGCGGGATAATGATTTTTATTGAATTTCAGTACGCATTCCGAATGTGTAATTTATCTTCCCTTGAATGCCTGATTTCATATTCATTCGCTGTAATTATATATGAATGAGGATAGCATGTAGAATACAGAGGCGTAGACTAAAAATATTTAAAAATACAAAACAGAAACGTAAAAAAATCAAGTTAGTTCTATCGAGATAATGTAATAAACTTGACTTTTCCATTAATTCATACTAGTTAGTCCAGCAGGCGTTGTTCTGCTATTTTTGGTATATGTAAATATAAAACTTCTTATGATTATCTGTGGCATTAGAATCTACGAGCATTCTCGACTGCCATTTTGGCCACAGTTGTGTAGATATGTCTGAATGTATATTTTAATCTAATATCAAAAGACACCAAACCACAGCTTTTGCTAGGTAAGCTGTTGACAAACTATGAACTAAAATCGACGGGTAATTTTGGCTGTGCATTGATGAGTCAACCAGCTTCTTTATATACAGAATTTAGAAGTTAACCTTGATAATACGACTCTATAGAAAAATTCATAATGCAACGTGTATAGACTATTGTATAAGTCAATTGGAGACAGAAGTCGACAGTAGTTGAAATGCGATAGTCAATGTGACAAGTTGTGACAGATGTACAATTAAAGAAGGTCATGTACAAGATGTTAAAAATAAACCATTGGAATCAATCTGTGAATTTTGGAGTACTAGGCAAGAGAACTCATCCCACCTCTGACACCAATCGTAACGTTTAACCCTATGCTAAACGTTGTGGAGGGTGAGTTCACTTGCGTAATACTCCAAAATTCACAGATTGCTTGCAATGGTTTATTTTCAACACCTTATACACGACCTTCTGTAATAGTACAATTGTCACAACTTGTAGCTTTGACTATCGACTTCTGTCTTCAATTGACTGATACAATAAACTATCCGCGTTACAATAAGTTTCAAAGAAATAACAACATAAAGTGAATCCGACAAACAATTCATTATTTTGAGATAGTATCGTTGTGTATTTTGTTATTTCATTTATTAAATTTCAACTTGGTTCTGATCTTTCCTTTTAGCTTTAACTAATGAAAAACAGTACAAAAAGTCCATTACGATACGAAAACAGATATTCGAAACATGACCGAAGATAAATTAATAGGCTCTGCCATTCCTTTACAAATATTTTCAAGCACGTTAATGTTTTCTTTCGCTAAGCCCTGTCAGCTTGTCTCTAACTATAAGCAGTAACAAACTGTTCATTAGTGGTTTTTTTCTTTTTATTTTTATCATGATCCTCGTCAAGCCTCCCCTTACAATAATTATTATGGGATTATTCAAAACGGCCATTACATTACTTACGGAAAGACTTATATATACAATACACATAAATTAAGTAGGTAGGTACCTATATTCTTTGAAAGAAAGAAAAAAGATGGAGAAGGTAACCTTGTCGGAAATTTGTTCGAGTAGTAAAATATATAAGAATTTTACATTATTTCTTTACGATTTTTCTCATGTTCTTTTTTTTGGTCATGAGATAAATATCTTTGAGAGATACAGGAATAAATGTTCAAAGAATCGAACTAGATTGAGTCTCGTAACTTAAATAATTTCTGACTGCCTGTATGTAGTAAAATATAGAAAATTAGAGTAATCATTTTTTCTTCGCTTGATTTCATATTCAAAAGGGAGTTCATATGTTGTGTTGTAGTCATTTAATAAATAGGTATATTTTTTCAAATCAAGCCAAGCTTTCGGATATGTTTATTCCCTTCGTCAGGGAATATAAATCAGAATCAATTGAGCAAACATGATAACTTTCATAATATTGTAGATTATTATCAATGAATGAAGAGCGTGGAATAATCTTTAAGAAAACTGTATTGTATCAAACATTTATTTTTGTTTCGAGAGTTTTTATCTATTTACTTTAGGAATTAAAAATTCGAAAAGTTTTACAAAGATGCGTAGTTCCTTCAATATTTAATCTTCACCATGCTATATAGCTATGTAGGATAAATATTTAATAATAGAATCAATATAATTTTGTATTTTTTAGTGCACCAACTGATAAAGCATGTCCAAGTTTCTGTAAAAAATATTTATTTCACACTTTTGAGTGTTATATTAGTCACGTTGAACGTTCACATATACCATAACCCATGTATACTTTGCTTTTCTTTTGTGATTATTTAGACTTTACCACTGCTGTAACTCGAAACCTCTCTATAGACAAAATGTTCAATATAAATGTTGCTACAAATAATCTGTTCATTAAGTAGCCATTCTCGGATAGCCAATTTTCGAAAGAATTTGCCTCTTCCACATAGCGAAAATACACACTTTTTTAATATCACTGAAACTCGAAAACCGTAGCTCTTTTGAAAAAATGTTCCCTTTAAACGGTTCCGGATATTTTGTTATCTTTAATTCTGCCATCTTGAATTTTCGAATTTCGAGAAAAAATTTCCAATCAACCCCCTTCGGGTGCGGTTTTCGGAGGAAACGAGATTTCGGATTTGAGTTTTTATGAATATGGAACCATTTCTCAAGCCTCCTCTTTCAAATAAATCAAAAATCATCAAAATCCGAGTTCGTTTACAATATAAAGCTCGCGCCCACAAACTAAAAAAAGCCCATAGTCGAATTGTATACCTCCTCCATTTGGGTTCTTCGGTCGAAAAGTATTCTGTAATCGTGTAAAATTTTCGGTGTCAGATTTTCTGTCTGTCTGTGCCAAGATTATCACTGGAACGGGTGCGCCTACACTTATGCGTATTTCCGCAGCGATCTTTTGAGATCTCAATAATAACAACTACAAATAAAGAATATACGTGGATAATAGGATAAGTACTATCTTCATTGGTATTAGTGAACGTTCAACGATTTTCGTGACTAATGTTACTCTCAAAAGTGTGAGATAAATATTTAAAAAAATGGACCGACATTATTAGTTGGTGCACTGAAAAATACAAAATAATATTAATTCTATTGGTACTGGTACTTGTGAAGTTGGTGCCAAAAGTTATCAATCTAACTGCAACAGCACAACTTCAAAAGTAATAGCACCAATAGAATTAATATTATTTTGTATTTTTCAGTACACCAACTAATAATGTCGGTCCAATTTTTTGTAAAAAAATATTTATGTTGTTTTCCTTTTGATTTCATAGAATTCCGGATTCCCTCGCCTCTGGGTCAATTCTTGCTTCAAGTTACTGTGCAATAACCGAAAAAAAAAGGTTTTGCGTAATAAAGCTCTTGATCATGCTCTCTGAAAAAGAGCAGGGAAACAAAATATGCCCATATCTTTATTCATATTTTGTCTGAAGATAGGATCATTGTTGTTTGTCTTGGTAAGTTGAAAATGATATTGATTGCACAAGTCGAACAGACAATGTTCATATTCAGTGCAATTTGTTTGAACGTGGAAGGAAATCTCTTCAGGAGCTGTTATAAAATTTATGCTGAGTGATTTACAAATTTCTTGATTACATATTTTCAATATAAGGTACTTTCTCCGATAATCTTTTCAAAAATTTATTTAACAGTGGGCCTTGGGTATAGTATAGTAGAGATCCTGCTCGACAAGTATTACTACCTACGTGGTTGATATTGAATTATTATAATGTGTTAGAAAGAGATTTAGTACAAGGTGAGTAAATGGTTCATTTCCTTTTAATGAATTATTCAAAGCTTGAACAATATTTTGATGTAACAACGGCTCTCATTTTATATTTAGCCTAACTTTGAGAAATTCCTGGAAAGCTCGGCAAAAAGTTGAGTAACACTTGCTTGTCCATCATTGCCTTTTTCTAGGAAACTGTAAGTCCCGCATGCAATACCTTTATATTATTAATATTATATCTATTTATTTTATAACTTAAGGCTTGAGAACTCTTGAGAGCAACAAATATGATCTTGATATAAGCCAATAATTGTATCCTGATTTTTCAGCAAAGAAACTTTGAGTTTTATAACGAAGAGTGTTTGATATAAAAAAAATATATTTCAAAGGATTTCGAATTAAATCGATATAATGAAATATCTTTAAGTAATCAGTCTTCAAGTCTCACATGATTTTGAATAAGCAGCAAGTTAGTAGAAGAAATTAATTCAAATCCCAACAAAAACATATGTTGAAGAAAGTCAACAATAAAATGTTCAAGATATATACTTGGAAAGTGTCGAAAATGGCCTGAAATGTTTCATGTAATATAACACGTCCACTGAAGGTGTGTCATTGGATAGAGGAGTGTTGCAAAATGGTACCACACTAAAAGAAATCCAACATACCTGCCCTTTCCCCTGAAAACCGCCTTCAAAAGGGCGGAGGGGCCATTTTTTTCGAAAATAGAATTTTTTTAGCGACGTTTGAGACATTTTTCAAAAACATCACGGGTTTCCGAGTTACAACACTAGGAAAATGAGAAGAAGAATCCCTTAGCCAAATTTTCAAGTCATTGAAACTGAAACAATTTTCATGACGAAAATGACATTTTTATTTGGTGCATTGAAAAATTCAAAATAATATTAATTCTGTTGGCGCTGGTATTTTTAAAGTTGGTGCTATAACTCACAACGGCTCCACTTCAAAAGTAGGTACCAGCACAATAAGAATTTTTCAGGGCACCACCTAAGCCCTATTTTATGTAAAAAAATATTCTTGTATATATTTTTTCTCGATCTTATGAAAATATCGAAATTCATCCCAAACTTGTCTGTCTTATAAGCGTTATAAAGCTAATACCAAGATAATTTCGAATTTTCTTTAATTTAAAAGATATGCTTTTATAAACAGTTTTATATAGATATTTGTATTTATTGGTATTCTGTGATAAACTGGGAATTTAGAATTTCAAGTAGAATCTGATGATATATTGAATGTTCTGATTATATTCAAAAAGCGTATACTTACAAACTTGATATATAACATTTTGTAGGCAATGTAAAATTGCATATCAAATTGCAGCCTTTTTGACCGACTTGCCAAACGGAGGAGGGGTATACAATTCGACTGTATACTTATAGTAAACGAACTCCGATTTTGATGATTTTTGATTTATTTGAAAGAGGATTAAGAAAAGTTCAAATCCGAAATCTCCTTCCCTCTAAAAACAATTGAACAACTTCAAAAGTACCAGCAATAATAGAATTAATATTATTTTATAATTTTCAGTGCCCCAACTAATAAAGTCGGTCCAATTTTTGGTAAAAAATATTTATTGGAAGTAAAAGTGTATTATGTACAAATAGACTAGGTTTCTATTGAATCATTGCAATTGCGATATCATCTATTATTTAACGAATAAAAAAATGGTAGTACGTAGTACGGGCGGCAAACAAGAAGAACAAGGAAGCAAGAAACAGTGCAAGAAGAGCCATGGCTTGAGTTTGAGTTATTATTGTAAAGTCCAAGGAACAGTTGCGTTGTTCTACGCCTTGTTGTGTGTTGTAGCTGTGTAACATTGAAAGACAAGACAGTTCAATAAACGGTACGTTCTATCGGAAATCTGTGTTCGTCCGGTCATACCTATATTATAGCAGGAATGCACGCAAATTGCAGGTGTTCATTGCAGGAGAACTAATTCGCGAACGGCCTTCATCCTTTTGTACAGGGCGATGCAATGTTTTTTTGGATACCTTTATAAAAAAATTGGTTTAGACCTATTATAATCCCTATGCCTTGTCATCAAATGAATTTTAATGAAAATAAAATGGTGGAAATTATACCTACATGTAATAGCGAGAAATATGTTTTTTTATAATACACCCTATGAACTTTTTTCAAATTAAACTACCTATCTATTTAAAACCTTATTTCCTACTCTTCACATTAAATATAAATATTTTTTACAAAAAATTGGACCGACTTTATCAGTTGTTGCACTGAAAAATACAAAATAATATTAATTCTATTGGAGCTGGTTCTTTTAGAGTTGGTGCCTACAACAACAAACTACAACGGCACACCTTCAAAATTACCAGCTCCAATAGAATTAATATTATTTTGTATTTTTCAGTGCAACAACTGATAAAGTCGGTCCAATTTTTTGTAAAAAATATTTATTTCACATTTTTGAGTGTAACATTAGTCATGGAAATTGTTGAACGTTCACTAATACCCAAAAAGATATAGGTAGGTTTAGCTTGTAGGTACATAGCAGAAATGCGCATATCATATATTTCAGACTTTACCATTGCGAAACTCGGAAACCGTGACTGTTTTCAAAAAATTTTCAATTTAAAAATTTCCGGATATGGTCCCCTCTCTAATTATCAAATCTCGAATTTTCGATTTTCGGAAAAATTTGCCCCTTCCACATAGCTGAAACACATATTTTAGACTGTAGGGCGGAAGCGTATGATTATTTTTTAAAATGTCCAATTTAAACATTTCCGGATATGGAATTTTCATTAATTCTATCGTCTCGGATTTTCAATTTTCTAGAAAAATTGACCCCTCCACCCCCATTGGGGGCGGTTTTTGGAGGGAAGGAGATTTGATTTTTCTCAATATGGGACCATTTCCCCACTCCCTTCTTTCGAACGAAACAAAAATCGTCTAAATCGGAGTACTTTTACTATGCAAAACGCGCGAACAGCCATAAAAAAAGAGCAATCTTACAACAGAATTGTATACCTTCTCCTTTTTTTGAAGTCGGTCAAAAATCTAGGCCTTTGCAATAGGCCATTGTCATTAAATTGTATGGAATCAGAAAGATCTATTTATCTTGAATGTAAGGAATAATTGTTTAATGTTGTCCGCATTAACCATAGACATATGAATAAGCTGATAGACTGAGAGTTCCCTGATAATAATTTTGTCCATCATTCCAGTTACTAGTGACCTTTTGAGGACCAAATAGATAAAGACAAAAAAATAACGAAAAGCGTTCATTAGATAGAGACTAAAAGTAATATTTCCTTACCACCGTCTTATCATTTGAAACGAAGTCTACTTGTTTTTTGACCGACGAACCCCGAACGGAGGAGGTATACAATTCGACTGTCTGCTTAATTTTTTTTTTTTTTTTTTTTATTTTTTTGGTTCGTGCGCCCGAATTTTCTCGAAAATCGAAAATCTGAGTTGGTATAATTAAAGATAGGACAATATCCGGAAACGTTTGAATTGAACATTTTTTCAAAAGTGTTACGGTTTTCGAAATAGACGCATGTTAAATATGTATTTTTGCTATGTGGAGAGGACAATTTCTTTCGAAAATTGAAAATTTTTCGATACTACATGAAAGATGTAATTATTTGTAGCAACATTTATAATGAACATTTTTTCCTTAGAATTACGGTTTTCGAGTTAAATCGGTGTTAAATGGTAACAACTAAAATATTCAAGCATATTTCCGCCGCGATGTTCTGAGATCTCAATAATAACCACTACAAGCAAGGAATATATATAAGTGGGTAATAGGATATGTATTATCTTCATTGATAAGGTATAGTGAACGTTCAACGATTTTCGGGACTAATGTTACACTCAAAAGTGTGAAATAAATATTTTTTACAAAAAATTGGACCGACGTTATAGTTGATGCACTGAAAAGTATAAAATAATATTACTTCTATTGGTGATGGTACTTGTGAAGTTGGTGCCAAAAGCTATCAATCTAACTGCAACTGCACAACTTCAAAAGTACCATCACCAATAAAAGTAATATTATTTTATACTTTTCAGTGCCTCAACTATAACGTCGGTCCAATTTTTTGTAAAAAATATTTATTATGCATGTGGTGTCAAATTATAACTTTAATAAAAAATACCGAATTGTTCATATCATGTCCATATTAAGAGTGCAGCATTAAAACTCGTAAAAAATAAGAAAAGATCATTTCAATAAAAAAGTGTTTGATTATATTCTAACCTTTGGAATATAATCAACGATTAGTTTTTCATTTTTCTTCTTCTAAAATTCTTTTCATTTCTGGGAAGACAACTTGAAAAAAAAAATATGTAGATCTTACCTGGACATGAAGGACAGCATTGTCCCGGTTCGGGTGGTAATGGATTGGGACAATTCGTCGAACAATGTACATAGGACTCAGTTATGACGCCGGCCTCACATCGGAATACTGTGCAAGGATCTTTGGGACTTGTCCATTCTGTGTTACTCTCGTGGAAATTGCCCTCGTAGACACAACCTGCAATATAAAATGATTATGAATGAGTCAGACGAAATTTTAAATACCGGAAGTTATTACAAATATTTCTTCTATCCTTCATGTTGTACCTATATCGAGCGATGAAAAAACAAATCATTCGTAGGTCGTTGAAAATGAGAACATAGGATAGGAAGCTAAAAGTGACAAGTGATGTTTCAATCAATATAAATGCAATTGCAGATAACTCAAGTTAAGACATGCTCTCATTTTCAAAGGCCTACTGCGAATCATTTTTTTTTTGGATCGCTTGATTTGGAGGATTTTTCTGCAATTGTTTTCAAATAATGCAACGTAGTTTTTAATGAAGATCAATTGATTTTAACCGTAGTATAAGAAATATTTATTGAGACAGGGAACCATAGAGACTCATATACATTTATACAAAGAATTGTTATGGGTACGTTTTTGTTCACTGAACAATATCTCTACACTCTGTATTATTAAACCACACGTCTGTCTATTCCTGATATCAGAGTCCGAATTTTGCACAGTTGTTTATCATACCTTAAGTAAAAGTATTGCCATACTTTCAGGGCCCGTGGGATTCTATGTGGTGAGTTTCATACCTGAAAGTCTATTTCTACCATGTATGTATGTATGTGGAATGTTGTTAGAATTATCTGGTAGCGGCTGTAAGTATGACTGAGCCTCCTAGGTGGAGGGTTCCATACCTGTAATACCCAAAGAAGTACCTCTGAGCTCTATGGCTAAATTTTCGTGGATTTTTCGCTATATTTGTGTGTAGTAGGTATGTCACTGGACTGTTTTGTGAGAATCTGTACATATCCGAAAATCCCTATGACATATGTAGGAGAAAATCTCATACTGTTCTCTCATGGTTCATGTCTGTGGATGGATCTGAGATGGTGTTCGGACTGATTCTGCGTGCGAGTAGGACTCTGGGTAGAAGGGTTCCATTCTCAACACTTTTTATGACTTTATTTTTTCATACTACAGTCTACCAAATGCCGGATAAAACAGCTTGTACACAATAAAGACAGCTCTGTGTTTTTTATTAAGTCAATTCAGTTAATATGTCGAACATTAAACGTTCTCTGTCCAACGTAAGTGTTTGAAGGAAAGAATGATTCAAATCAAGTGAAGTGGTAAAAAAGAAAATTGTACCTACTCTCTGGCAGCTCTTTCTTTAAAAACTTTAACACTTTAACTAAAATCTATGATTTTTTTTTCAAAATCTAGATATAAAATTTACTCAATAGAATAGAGATATTCTGACTTTTAGAAAAACATTTTCAATACAAATTTCAGAAAAATATAAATTCAATCTTAATATTAATTTTTGAAAGAGAAAAATAAATGGGAAAATATTCGAAGGGCGCCACACTTTAATCCGATCTGAGAAACTATCGGACCGCGTCTTTATTTCAAGCAGTGAGTTTTACATTTGAGGTGTCAAACTCATTTATTATTATAGGTATTTGGGAAGAGGGTTCAGTTATCAAAACTACAAACAGTTCTGATGACAGTAATATTAGTGTTTTAAAAAAGTTACTGAGTGAAGCGGAGCCATCGATAGAGTCTCGCTGAAGGCACTGCTACAACTTAAATGAATCTCTGTCGAATATTTAAAGTAATTTCATTTTATCATTTTTAACTCTCCATGGATCTATCATTCAATAGTGAATCATTTAAATGTTTCCTGCGTTCATTCGTTTAAGCTTATTTCATCTACCTCATATAATATTTTTGTAAGTAGACATATATCTATTATAATTACCTTTACATTTCTTGCAGCAACCTTCTTCAACTATCATATGGCATCCGTCTACTGAAGGACAAGTACTTCTGCATTCCACATGTCCATTCTAGAAAGAAAATAATATTTATGAATGTCTCGTGCTCGTGTGATTTTTTTTTTACTATCGAAACCTAATCTCATGTAGCGATACATTACTTTTTATTTTTTTGTTATAATAACGAAATACAAATTTGCAATTATCTCCGGAAATGTGCATTTGTATTGAGGCATAAATCTTATTCTTATATAGAAACATTCTAAGGTGATTGGTGATTTTTTCATCACAAAATAAACTAGAAGTGGGGTGATTATTAAAAAAATAGGAGATTTTCTGAATAATCCTTGAAGATTTCGGTTTACTCGCTACTTTTAAAAGAGATTCTCCATGACAATATATTAGATTAGATTATGTACTAAACAGCGCTCAGTGCAATATACCTTCATTTATTTTGGATAGTAAATTTTTTAATTATTAAATAAAATTTGGAAATTGAGAACATGAGTGACGTTAATATGGTCTATTTGGTTAAAATATTATCAAGAATGTCGCGTTTCCAGTTATACCGGAAGTAGATGCCAACTTTGTTATTTCAAATTGAACACCCTATATATTAATACATTATTAATTTATTAATTAATTTATTAATTTATTAATACATAAATTTTTTGTTCAGTTCTAAGCACATTTCATGTATAATGTTCTATAAGTACCGAAAAGCCAGTTTTATAAAGGGTATTTCAACCGTCGGTTGATCAACCGTTGGTTGAAGCCAAATCTACGCTTGAAATGTTTGTGAAAACTGTCGGTTGCTGTCATTTCAACCTTTGGTTGGATGTTTATATTACAGAAAGTCACAGTTGACCCTCGGTTGAGTTTCAGCCTTCGGTCAACCGGACATTATGAAACCGGCCCTAAGTTGAACCGCTTTTGAAATATTTCCAGTTTTAATTGAAAAACTTACACATGCAGACCAATACATAATTATCATTATTTCCTATAAGGGAACTCCTATTATTTAATTTGATTTTGTTTTCTCAGGAACTACCTAACCTAACCATTTTTCGAAGGCGGAGTCAGCCGCAAGCTTATTATGTAAAATTGCGACCCATTTGCTATCGCGTTGCAGCTGCAAACTGGTTGCTAGTCAAAAAAAATCGTATTACATAAAAAGCGATTGTTTGCTTAGCAGTCGCCTCGATATCGTATAACTTAATCTAAAATATTCGGACAAGAAAATTTAATGAGAAAATACAATGTACTTCGACATGTTCTTTCTATATCTAGATATATAGACAAGTTAATCAAAATTATGGTTAGTTTTTTACTTCAACTAACATTCGACTTTATCAGTATCTCCGAGAAATATTATAATTTGTTATGTCTTTTAAGTATTTCCTTGGAATTTTTGAATGCAAGATCAATCAGTTGTCATAATATGTTCAGTGCTTGGATGAAATAATCTCGTTCCCATATTGCCGCATATCCCGTGCTGCATTATGTTTATACAATCTGTATAAGCAGCAATAATTCATTGAATGGAGACACACGATGACACACACTACATACTTACTATTTTCTCTTTTTTACTTTCTGGCGGCCAGGAGCGTAGCCCTCAATAATAAATTGAGGTTATGTTGGTGCAACAGCCAAGCACGCGCGACCGTATCAAATCGGCCGTGAAGAAAATTGTTTTCTGTACCATAATAATATATGAAAACGGTTTAAATTGGGATCAAAGAGATAATAATATAAAGATGGCTCGCGACTGGCCAGGTGGCTTTCCTTGTAGTTATAGTAGTTATACCTCTATGTCTGTGAAATTAGCGCGGTCAGATTGTATTATATTTGTAGTCGCGTCACAACAGAATAATTATTATGGCTTAAACGTTAGACTATCGATGATAACGCCGTTGTAATAGTATGTCATGAAATTAATTCTTATTTTAGCTTTATAATGTGACTCAACTATGATGTGTTCCGAACAAAATTAAAGCAAAAGGGTTAGAAGTCTTCAATATAAATATTGATTTGTAATCAATCATATTGCACATATCAACGATGATGTCATGCAATGCTGGATGGAGTATTTGCTCACCGAGTAGTTGTTGTCATCGTTGGTAGGCACGGTAATAGTATTACCTTATATCTACTGTTGACTTAATTAAAGTCTTTCTTATTTTATAATGTATTTAGGTACATGAATAGTATTAGGCTGTGTTCAGGGATTCACTATTTGCACTATTTAGCGCTATCAACTGTTCACGGAACTCGATTGTCGTACAACAAACGCTATGGTGACGTCATGAATTCTTGTGTGTTACGTCATAACTAAAAGCTACCAACACTATTTCTTCCGAGGTAGTGTTTACGTTTGCAAGCTCCATGAACAGAAATACTATACAACTGACATCGACGTTATACTGACACTGACATAACAAACCGATCGATCATCGCTTATGATCCGACCAAAGTTTTGTGAAGCGTAGAGGGATAAGTGTCTACTTTATTGGATAAGTTAAAGAAATAATTTAAAATAAATATTTTTAGGCGATGAGGAAACTCAGGTGCAATTAAAGATGTAGCGGTCAACAAATTCTGCTGCAAAAGTATACCGGTATGCCTGCGTTTGATTTCTTCCATTTTTTTTTCAATTCTCAATATTATTGGAATTATTTTCAATCTAGTTTTTGAGATACGTACCTAAAATTAATGTTTCGTAAATTTTACGAGTTTATAAAGAAATAATGAAATTATTGACAAATATTATTCATTTAGACTTTAAACCAACATTTAATAAAACATTTTAAGTGGTGATTTTCTAGGATAAACTAGATATCTAGGTAAAGATCTTTGCGCAAGTTTGAAATTGAAAGTTTTTTCTCAATCCATGGTATGGCAAATAGATATGCTAGTCAATACTAAAGTGGATTTAATTTTTACTTATTCCAGCTTTGGCGCGAATGCGAATAATATATAAGAGCCATCATCGCTATTATGTACCTCAACCGAAATTGATCCTATGTATTGACGCCGGTTTTAATCCAGATTTGTCAATTAGTAATATTTCTCAGACGAGTCTCTTCATAGACAAAAAATAAGTAAATTTTCTTAAGTCGGTAATATTTATTGTACCTTAACCTCAATGTAAGAGAAAATGACAGAATGTCAGAATGTGAACGCAAACGCAAAATACCGTTCATGGAGCTTGCTATCACTAACACACAATTGGCTCCATGAACAGCATCGGTAGTGTTTGCATTGATAGTGCTGATAGCGACTCCATGAACCTTGTATCGAGCTAAAAGTGACAAGTGATGTTTCAATCAATATAAATGCAATTGTAGATGAGTTAATGTTCTCATTTTCAAAGGCCAACTGCGGATGATTTTTTTTTGGACCGCTCGATAGAACAATATTAGGTAGTTAGCAGTTTTTATACTGAAATTTATTAATGGATTATAATTCATAATACATTTCTCATAAAGCAATGCCATGACTTTGTTACAATCGTTGCATCTACAATAGAAGTGTCTATTGGGAATTGGTCCTATCGAAAAAAAATCGACATTCAACGTGTCCTTCCCCTCATAAACTTCTCCCCTTTTTTTGAACATCGAAAATTTGAGACGACAAAATTAGAGACGAGACCACCACATCCGGCAAAATTTAAATTAATCATTTCTCAAAAGAATGTACGGCTTTCGAGTTACAGCAGTGCGAAACTCTGAAATATGTGTATTTCCGCGATATTTTAAAATGTCTGAATAAGTAAACTTTAAGCAATGTATTATCTTCTTTGGTGAACGTCGAATGATTAAGATGACGAAATTTGTACTTTTAGTTGGTGCACTGAAAAATACAAAATAATATTAATTCTATTAGTTCTGGTACTTTTGAAGTTGGTGCCAAAAGTTTTCAATCTATAACTAAAGTGCACAACTTCAAAATTTATCAGTTATCGGAAAAAGTGAGCATCTAAGAAATTACTTGTGTGGTTACTTTGATTTTAAGTTTTTGATGCATACATCAATTGAAGTAAACACTCGTATTTATGCATACGAAAATGTAAATCGACACTTAGGGGGGTGAATTATTTTATTGTCATCTTTTTAGCTTTAAATAAAAATCCTCATAATTATGAACTATTTTACTGCTATCTATCTAAGAACAAAACAATAATATCCGACTGGATAATAGTTAAATTTGGACAGAATACACCGGAGACCTTATAGTTACCGGATATCCGTTTCAGCTCCTATCAAAACATTTTTCATTAAAAATTCCATATAGGTACGGTTTTTTCTTTTGAAAAAGGATTTTTAGTTCTGGTTCAATAATAGAAAAGGTCGTATCGATACCATCTTTGCAAATATGGCTTAAGCTAGCACCCTCAAAATATTGGCCATATAACCTTCCGTAATACAAAAAATCATCATTCAATACTCCATTTTGCATTATTTATCAAATGACCTTGAAATTCCTTTAAAATTAATAGTATTTTAAGAGATAAGTATTCAAAACTTTTGTGTCAACCGCTTCAATAACTATTACCTGTTATTTATTATTGTCGGTCTGTGTTTGCCCAGACAGTACAGATCCGTATACATACAGTAAGTAGGTACCATATGTACAAAGGTATATAAGTATATAATAAACTGGCACAGTCGCCAAAATATTAGCCTTTGAAATTGAATACTTCTAACATGATAGTTAATCTGTCGAGCACAAAAAAATGACATCGATAATTTTACGTTCAAATAACGATTGGTGGTATATGGGCGCTAAAAATGTGCTAATGACCTCTTCTGTATGCGGTAACACATCGGCGGTTCGTCAATTTCTGCTTTTCTTACAGGGTATCCCAGCAGATAGAATGATGTTAATTAGTGGTGCGCGTCTCAAATAATAATCAACTATCAAGTCTATTATGGTGACGGCCCGTGTCGTCTCTCAGCACTATAATAGCAATGCAATTATAAATACGATACATAAAGGAAGTACATACTAAGAGATGATAGGTTTGTGACCTGAATTTATTTTTAGTCCATTAACACAGCTATATAAAAATGTTATTTGATAATAATGTAAGAAGGCAATATCTGCAGCACCGAGTTAAACAGAGTCAGTTGTTAAAATAATAATTGAGAAAACCCTGATTTATACCTTCTTTTGGGAAGTTAGGGCCTCAATAAGAAAGAAAAATAATTATAATTTATTATCTATTTCTTTTCATAATTGAAGGTATGATAGCTATTTAATAATTTATTTGAATTTTAATGTATGGTATTATTGGAATAATTTTCTTTAAATGCTTTTGAGAATTTATGTATTTAGTTGCTTGTTACTTATCACTAATTTCCATAAAACTCATAATGAGGTGTTTTTTCCATTATCATTAATTTTACAAACAGTTAATTCTGTAGAAGTCTTACACTTAGATAAAAAGAAAACTCTCTAGTAGTCTAAGAATGATTTTATTACATCTCGTAAGTATGAAGTGACTTTATCTTACTAAATTATAGCAGCGTTAAGGTCTGAAAAGGTATAGGTATTATACATATTCCAGTCAGATGGTAAAATTTGGGTATTTTTGGTTTATTATGGACAAACGTTAATTTAAATTTTTTCACTTTATTAATAAAGAATTTCTGGCATATGGATTAAAATTATAAAAAAACATTATTTCATGTGAATATCTGAAAAAACCATTTTGTTTTGTTTTTGAAAGTTTTTTTACATTCTTTTCACAACATTCTGATATTTTATGATTTAATAACATTTTTAAGTTAAATTAGAATTTACATTAAACTGTTTTTACAGAACCTTTCTGTGATTGATAATGGTGTTGTACAACACCGAAACATGCCTCACAACTTAATTTAAAATAAAATAAAATGTGGAGATGACTTGGAGTTTCCTCTTTTTCAACTTTCATTCTATTCCACTTTCAGGTCATGGACTTTTACTTACAATATCAAGATGATTTTTTTATTTGAAAGAAAAGCGAGATAGCTTTAGGTAGATAGAACAATTTTGGCACCAACTTCAAAAGTACTTAGCAAGGAATTAATATTATTTTGTATTTTTCAGTGCACCAACTGATCTCACAATTTTGAGTGTATCATAATTACCTATGTATATTCTTTGCTTATTATTATTCAGAGATCTCAAAACATCGCGCAAATACACATATCTCAGGTTTTATCACGACTCGAAAACCGTACATTTTTTTATGTTTCTATATAAGGTTTCTCCTTTAATTTGACCGACTCATCTTTTCGTTTTTCGAAAAAATTGCCTCTTATATATAGCGGAAACACACATATTTCAAATTTACCGCTAGTGAAACTCGGAAACCGTAATATTTTTCGAAAAAATATCAAATATAATGATGTCATGATATGGTTTCTTCTTTAATTTTTCCGTTAAAGTCCCCGCTGCCCAGTATTGTGGGTGAAGAATATGCTGAATTTTAGATTTTTTTAATATGGGTTTACTATACGAAACGCGAGTACGAACAAAAAAACATAAAAGTTAAAGAGATAATTTCACCTTCTACTCCTTTTTCCAGATTCTCTTATTCCAAAGATCTCTTCTTTTATTGACGCCCTGTATTAATTCAGCCTCACTACAGTTACTGTTAACTTCTTTTCTATTGTCAAGAACCTTTTTTCGCCGTTTTGCGCCTCATTTCAGAGAAAATGCAAGAATAATTTCTTCACATTGGTAAGCTGGTAGGCATTCGAAGACCAAGATGAGCGGAATTGACCGTTGCCCGAAGTCTTTTATCAGAGTCAAGTGACGCAACCAACATCCACAGTGGTCGCAGTATTTTCACCTGAGGCGACACGGGCCATCATCGTGTAGCCTTGCCCTGGGCGGTATCTTTTTCTATGTAGTATTAACTAGGTTGTTGTCTCTCTGGTATTACTTTGCTAGTTGAAATAACAATGTAAGAGTTTGGAGATGGAGAGGAAAATACATCTTTGCATACCTGCGGACGCATAGGAATACGGTCATCCACGAATGTTGGAAAGTAATTGTCAACTTTTGCGAAAAAGTTTGTGTATACGATCGTATACTATATATAAAACTGAACGTCTGTGTGTATGTGCCGTATTGGCTCTTACACTATTCGAGATATCCGAACCAAATTTTGCACACGTGCTTCACGTAAAAATAACATTATACCCTCAGTGCCCTTGGAACTCTATGAGGTGGGTTCCATACCTTAAATTCTATTTTGAATCTATTGTATATTTCTTAACTCTATTGCTGGATTTTCATCTTTTTTTACTATGTATGTATTTAGAATGTTATAAGAATGATCTGGTAGTGGCTGTAAGTGTAAATGGGCCTCCTAGGTAGAGCGTTCCATACCTTTAATACCCAAAGAAGTATGTGAGAGTCTGTGAGTGCGACTGGGACTTAAAGGTTCCATCCTCGAAAATCTCCAAGACGTATGTAGGAGATATTATCATGCAGTTCTCTCTTGGTGCATGTCTGTGGATGAATTTGGGTTGGTGTTCGGACTGATTCTACGTGCGAGTAGGACTCTGAGGTAGAAGGGTTCCATATTCAAGATTTCTTAGGACTTTATGTTTTCATACCACAATCTGCCAAAGTGCTTGACCAGTAAGTGTAGGGTAAAACAGCTAGTTATGAAATAAAATAGAGAAAGTGCGAATTGGGTCACGCGTAATGTATCATTGTTTTGCTGTGCAAAGGTGAATCTCTTCAATCCAAATCTTCATAAGAAAGCTTATACCAGAGTTGGAACTATTAGGGATGATAATCTGAATTATATTTTTTATCTGTTTCACTTTTTTTACGAATAACCTGTCTGTTTTTTAAATTTCATCTTTAGGACGCTTTATCACAGAATCATTAATAAATCAAAGAGTGATAAATTCATCCAATTGATATATGAATATTATGAAGTAATATATCATGCTTGTTAGAATTTCAAAAGATACAGATAGATATCAAAGGAAATACTTAAATAATCAAGAAAAAGTATTCCGAGATCCATAACAGGCATTTCTTGAATAATTGAGTCGACTAATTAAGGCGTTAATTATTCATGCCAGATGCTAGTTCCCTGATTATTTTTTTTTCTAATAAACACTCACTTTACATAATTGTAATTACTATTCATTGAAATCGAGAAAAACCTTCGTATGCATTGGATAACGTGAATGAAATAAATCAAACTTGTCAATTGGAGGTATATGTAGGAATAAATCCATCTGGATAAGTTGATCAATTTTGAATTTAACTGATAATATGTCAAAAGTTATCTGGTCCACATAATATCAACATTTTATAAATATCTTTAGGACAACAGTTTATTTTATTTATAGATGAAAAAAAGACAATATCTGGAAACAGCAACGATATTCAGCAATAATTCAGAATTTAGAGAACAGCAATTATTCTTCCTTGATTAGCATCGTTATTTCTATAGTCCATTTTTAAATAGATTTTATCACATTTGGTTCTTTTATAGATGGACTGCGCAGCGATTCCTCAGGCCCCATACGGTCTAGAGACTTGAAAATTCGAAATCGTACTTAGATCGCTGACATCTCGCCGCCTATTAAGCTACAAGTGTGATCCAATATTAATTAATTATATTATCTCATTTAAGTAAGATCAAAACTATATTTTCGACATGGAACGACAATGTCGGACAATGGGATCCGTCACTGGAATTGCGCACGACCATGGAGCGTATATATAAGTACGTCTCTGTTCTCTGGTATATAGGTACTCTCTGGACGATCGTCGTATATATTACTCTATGGTTATGTCGCGCTAATTTAATTTTGTGTTGTTGTAGAGAAACAGTAATTTCTTGCTGGCAAACAGATATATAAGTATAGTTCAAATCGAGAAAAGGAGAGATAGCAATAGTACTCATCGGTACGGTTCAAATCCTAAATGCCTAATAAAAACTATTTTTTTTTTTAAATTTCACTTGTTCATCTCTGTTGTGTGTTGTGTAGTCTTGTCTAAGAACCGAAGAAAGGACATCGATTCCGCTAAGTCGCCCGTGGCAACTCTTATGGGAAAATTTTGACCGTAAGTTGCCAAAGTGTACCGATTGGTCGCTAGTATCGCTTCCGACAATTAGTGGCGGTAACATTTAAATACGTAAATGTTCTATTATAATATGTTATCTGTCTAACACCTGTAACCTCATTTTTCTGAAGCGTTGTTTGTATTTGTATTTGTGGTATGTTTTCTCTGGTTTTGTAGCTTTTGGATGTTTTGAAGGTACGTATCTGAGAAATGAAAGAATATGCACGTTTTCTCTGTAATTCTCTGTTGTTGAATGTGAATTTTATTCTCTATCACTATTCTAGTATCTTATTCTTATCATTCGTATCTCATTTATTTCAGTGTTGGTATGGCTCAGTGGCAAGAAAATGCCACTAAAGACATGCTGTAAGGCTGCCGAGAAAGCTGATAAAATCCAGGAAAACATTTGTAATTAGGTATGGCATGAAGAAAATACGAAGGAAAATGGAGAGCAACCCAATTTATATATACCAAGTATTCAAGCAAGTTCATCCTAAAACTGGAATATTAAGCAAAGACATGTGTATCATGAATAGCTTTTTGATTAATAGAGATCAGAGTAAACAAAAGAGATCGCAAATAACATATAAGAAACAACTGTTAATTTACTTCTACCAGGTAAATTAGGGTACCATGTTGCAGGTGAAAGAACCAACTAGTACTCCGGTGAAGCTAAAAATATAGAAAAGTTGTTGAATGTGAATTTTATTTTGTATTACTATTTTACTATCTTATTCTTATCATTCGTATCTCATTTATTTCAGTGTTGGTATGGCTCAGTGTCAAGAAAATGCCACGAAATACATGCTGTAAGGCATGATTGATAGTTTATAATGTATTGCTGTTTAAGATTGTCGTCTAGATCATTATACAAAGAGATCAGAGAATATTCAATAGATCCCTAATAAAACAGACGGCTATTACAGTTACACTTCAGTGAATGTTTGATTGTTTGTCTTGTGAACTCTTTACCGAGCATGCTTCTCTCATATCAGCCCGTTTGCAATGATGTATTTTTTATTGCAGTGAAATGGTGGTGCACAAGGAAAAATCGAATGTTTGCAGATGAACAACGGAAGAAGGATGTGGCAAAAGTAAAACACCTCAAAGGCATTTGAAGAATCTAGTTTCCGGGTGCTTGTGGTATAGAGAGAGTATAATGAGTGCATAAATGTGAGTATAGCTGAATTTTGCTTATAATTATTTCAGTTTACTTGTAATATACGGTGCAGATATTTAAAATTTGTTTTTTTATTTACATGTCTAATTGAGGAGCAACGGAAGAAGGCTGAAGCAGAAATGGAGTAATGCAAGGGCAGATGAAGTATCCAGCGTCCGTGTTCTGGTGGTGTAGAGAGCATAATGAGTGCACAAATGTGAGTATTAATTATTTTAGTTTACTTGTAATATAGGCGCAGATGTTTATTTTTTTTATTTATGTCTAATTGAGGAGCAGCGGAATAGGACTGAAGAAGAAATGGAGCAATGTAAGTGCATATGAAGTATCCAGCGTCCGGGTCCTGGTGGTGTAATAAGTGTTTTACAAAAGCAGTTATTTAGACAGTGCTCTGGGTAATGATTTATTATAATAATAAGTATATTATATAAGTATATTGTTATAATAATGTTCACATTGGCGACCTTCAAGTTAATAAAAAAATTACTTCTAACTTTTCGTGTATTTATTATGACTATTAATTCCCCTTAGACATAGTGAAAGAAGTGAAACCTTTAGAAATTGTTGGAGAACACTTAATAAAAAAATCTATGCTGCATTAACATAATGTTTTTTTTAACTTTCTTCAACAATTTCTGAATGTTTTATTCCTTTCTCTACTTTGTGGTACTTTTATATTCCACCGTTAATTTGAATGTCCGATTTAAATCTGCCGCCACACGTAACTTCGTGAGTGTACCGATTGAGCGCTAGTGTACTCAAGGTCAAAACATGGTCAAAAATATTAACATGGGAGTTACCATTCTCTTGGAGGTATGTTTTCTCTGCGCTAAGTGCGCTGTGTGATGTCTTTAAATAATATTTGATTGTGTGGTGATGATTTATATATAAGGTTTACCTTGTCACTGCTTTTGTACAGCCAGATTTTTCTAATAATATATAATTATCTGATAAAGAGTAAATATTGTTGTTCTCACCAATTTTTATTATGAACCTGTTAAAGGATACGAAAAATACTTCTGTATTATAAACAATTGCAATCTTCTATAATCGGCGACCACTTGGATTGACATCCAACCATAAATAAATAATTACAAACAATTCAGATACATAACAACCAATGTAAGTAATTAAAAACAATACCTAGTTATTTGCAAATAATGTTTTTAATGATTTTTATTAGCATGCACCAGGTACTATATTTAATGAGTTAATTTTATATATCTATTAATTTTTTTCAATGTCCGCATTGGTATTTCCTACAATAATAATATG
Organism: Crioceris asparagi; assembly: GCA_958507055.1. NCBI lineage: Eukaryota > Metazoa > Arthropoda > Insecta > Coleoptera > Chrysomelidae > Crioceris > Crioceris asparagi. The sequence goes on along the minus strand of OY293830.1, from coordinate 9,844,960 downwards.
TAGACAAACGAACAGACCTATGATTAAAACGAATTAAATAAATAGGGTATAGTCTAGTAGTGGCGACTAAGAGACTATGATACCATAAATGGTTTTTCATATGTTACAGGGTAGGATACGTACTGTCGGATCCATATGGATTGATTGTTAGGGTTCCATAACAAACATTCTGTCGATTTCAGTTCACTCGAGTGAAAATAGTTGTGTTTTTGGCCGACGAACCAAACGGAGGCAGTATACAATTGGACTGTTTTTCTGCATGTTTTTTTTATGGATGTTTGGGCCTTATTAATAGTAAACGTGTTCCGATTTTCATGATTCTTTTTTCATTTGATAAAGTCACTCAGCATGTCAATTCTTAAAAATTTTCACCCGAAAGGTTGGAGGGGGCATTTTATTTAATACGACAAAATTAAAGAAGCGATCATTTCCGGTAACGTTAAAATTGGACATTAAAAAAAAACAAAACATAGGTTTCCGAGTTACAGCATTGTTTAAGTCTGAAATATGTGTGTCTCCACTAAGTGGTGGGGCAATTTCTTTCGAAAATTGAAAATATAAGACAGCCAAATTAAAGAAGAGATTATATGTAGCAACATTTAATTTTTCAAAGAAATGTACGGTTTCCGAGTCACAGCAGTGAGAAAGTATGAAATATAGGTATGTTTTGAAAATTTCAGTGAATATTGAATGGTTTTGTTGACTAATTAATGTTACACTCAAAAGTGTGAAATAAATATTTTTCTACCAAAAATTTGACCGACTTTATAAGTTGATGCACTGAGAAATACAAAATAGTATTAATTCTACTGGTTCTGGTACTTTTGAAGTTGGTGCCAAAAGTTTTCAATCTAACTACAATTGCACATCTTCTAAATTACCAGTACCAATAGAATTAATACTATTTTGTATTTTTCAGTGCACCAACTAATAAAGTCGGTCCATTTTTTTTTAAATAAATATGATTGACTCTTAAATCACTGTTAAATAACAATGGTTAAATTAAACCTTCACAGTGAACGAACTTTCTGCTAGAACATGTAGAAAATATAGAATTTTAAGATGTACTTTAAGAACGTTTGTCAAAATAGATTTTAGTGATACAGTCTTTAGCAAAATAAGTTATTGTGCAGTATAACTATATATTAAAAAACAAATTAAAGCATCCCTTTATTAATAGGAGATCTTGGTACAGACAGACATACAGACAGACCCATGAATAAAAATATATATTTTAGTTTCCCGCGTCAGGACTTAACTTTTCAAGTAGAGATATGTTGAATATCGGAGACATCGAGAATGTTTTACATGATTTGGGTACAATGCTTCCTCATAAAGCTACATTGGTTAACAGCAGGATAGTATAACATTCGGAAAATAAGAAAAAAGTTCATACACCCCGAGACCCGAAGGTTCCGTCTATTTGAATTAAAAATATCAACTTTAATAAATAGAGTCTTATAAACAAGGAAGTCTTATTTCGATTTATTTTATATACGAATAAAAAAATCATTAGTTTGACAACCAATCATAATCTCGAGGATATAAGTAATTCCAGTGGTTAATTGGATTGAGTTACATCAAGTGCTTTCCATAGTTGAAGAAATGCTTTACAATAAGATAATCTTCTTTATTTTTTTATTAATGGGAGATAACATTTTCTTTTTCCTGCAGACTAGATAGCATACCACCACAATTTTTATCTAAATTATTCCTTTTACTATCTTTGGACAGTCGAAGGGGGAAAGCGTTCTTTATTTATCACTTTTCGAGCGTATCTGTCTATTTTTTTGTGACATCTTAGTTTCCAGACAAATGAACCGATTTTGAGTTTTTTGTTTGAAAAGTGAGTCTCAAATTATAATGGAGTTTTCAAAAGAACTGCAAATTCTATATTGTAATTTTTATATTTACATAATAAGTTCTTGTTTTCAACTCCTAGCACAATGGTAGCTCCCATTTTAACCGATTTGGTATTTCTAAATCAACAAAAGTATTGTTGGTTCTTGTTCGTACCCACTTCTTTTTTTAGTTAGTTATTAAAAATTTTATTACCTATCTATATAAAATTATTTTGGGTTTTTGGAATAATTTTAACAATTAAGGATAAATATAATTTCCAAATACCTTATTCTGGTTATCTTGAAACAGAAAAGTATAAAATATCCTGTATTCTAACACCTCATTTGAATACATTTAATAACCTTTTAAAAGTCATTTTTATCGATCTTGTTATCTTATCATATTAAAATCTCGCAATATTTTGTTTCAATTGGATATATTAGGAAAAACTCTGAATCATAGGGGAAAAACTAGTTACTAAATTTGTTTTGTTTCTTATTCTAATACTTTTCTTATTTTGGCTGAAATATGCCGCAGGCATTAAGTTTTTCATAAACTTAAGATCTTTGACATAAGAATTCTTCTAGGTTACAGTGTTTGATGGTCGAAATAAGGTTCTTTTGAAAGAAAGGTTGGTCTTTATTTCTTGCATTTTACATTTTCTATTGTTTTTTTTGAATTCAGGGTATTTCAAGTTTTTTTCATAAAATTTTCAATTTCAATAAAAAGGGCTCCGAATAGAGTCATCACAGCACTCATTTTTTCCTACGTGGAAATTGAAAAATGTTACATTTACCTTCTGATGAAGGGCCGTTGTATTGTCTATGATTTGATTATTAAATATCCGTGGCGAACTTTTTCTCCAGGCTCAAATTATATTTATTATTCATAATCAATTCCAAGAATAATATTTACAAATGTTTTGGAGGACATTTGATATTCAGACGGCGTTAGTAAACACATTGTTCAAATACTTGCTTGGAGTGGTTTCAATTGCTTTTGCTGTTTTTTTCTTCTTCTGTTATTTTATCGATGGCCATGACTATATAGCAATTTGTCTATATTCTACGATAGAACGCAGGTGGATGATATAATAGGCATTTTGACACCAATAATGAATTTTATTCATATCTAATGTCAATTACCTAGAAATTACAAACAACATTTGCAAAATAAATTACAAAAAGTTTTGGTGATTTGTATAGCAACATTTAATGTAGGAACAATTTAGTTTCTTAATCATATCAGAAGTAGAATGTACGAATTTTAGTATAAATAATTCAATTATTAACCATTCTTTTCATAGTTTTGTGTTGAGACAAGAAACAAGACGATTTCAGAGGTGGATGTGACTGACATAGATTACATTTTTTTTAAGGTAGCTTAGCAGTAGGAAAACCCAAAAGTTTCCGGTGATAAATATATTTGCGAAAATCTTCATTATTTACCAATATTCACAACATGATACCCCATAGAGTAGGATGTTGTTACTTCAAAAATGCTCCACAGATTTTGATAAAAACATACACATACATTATCCTGAAAACCTGTATACGGCTATAGGAATATTGAAAGGTGAGATTATGTTTCATATGCATAATATAGATAACAGAAAATTTCACGATAACTTTTGGCTGGTTATGTTAAAAACACTACATCAGTGTGGAAAAAATTAAATAGTTGTCGCAATTTCTTAGTACAGAAATATAGCGTTACGTTGAACAGCTGAACATACGTTCGTATACTTACACACATATCCGTTTATTTTCAGTAGCACGTTTCAGACTGCGTGGTATTTCTTATCAGACGATTTTTTTTACTTTATCTCTATCCTTGTCTCCTTCTAGCCAGTTGGATGCAGATCATCGGGAAACACGCAGTTCCAATAATATACTCGAAAAAGCGAGATGGTTTTTGTTGTAGCTGTGTATGAATTATAATAATTATTATTAAAGATAGGAAGCCGCAATATCTGTGCAACCAGGAAACATATGTTTTGATTATTCTACGAAGGTCTTTATCGTATAAACAAAATATACATATGAATTTGTCGGATAATTGTCTGGTATGATTGTCTATGTTCTTGGTATAATTAATATCCTTGAAAAGATACTGGCCTAGAAAAATGCAGCACAAAAATTAGGTGTTATTAGTTGATCCACAACGAGATTCAAAACAAATATTTGGCTAATTCAGTCACCTGAATATCTTGAACATAACTTAACGGTATAGATAACAGGCCTAGGGCTGCTTCTGTTTCTTATCTTTTTCTTTCTAAAATCCTTTCTACTATTTTCCCCTAGCCTCTTCTTTGAGCCATCTTCTCATTTCAGTTTGTGACATTTATGTTTTCTAAGTCCTCTGTTACATGATTATCCACCTTTTCCTTATCTTTAGCATTCTTTCTCTACTTAGTCGTTCAACATGTACTTGCTACCGTAGTCTTTGTACTTCCACAAAGCTTCTTATAAGTGGATATCTTTACCTACAGTTCCTCCAGTTTATTTGTTCTTCTTTTCCACCCTTCCGACGTTCTTCCTCCAACACAGATTGTTCGCTGCATTTTTCTCTCCTATCTTTGTATCTGCTCCTCCCCTTTTTAGTTCAGGTATTATGCACGTTTCGCACGCGTTCGTTACTGTAAATAGTATTCCTGTTGTATAGATTATTGTTTTGGTTGTCACATATTTTGCTACTATTATTATATTATTTCTGGTATTTCATGCCCTTTTTCATTAATTGTTATTCCCAAGTATTAAAATGGCGGATATACCAACTCTATAGTAATAGGTATATTTTTGACAGCTGTGCTAAATAAGAGAAAAAAATTAAAGATTAAATTCAAAACACAATTTATATGAACAAGACGATATCAAAATGATGCATCCAAATTTTTGTTCTGATTATCAGTTTCAACCCTCTTAACGTAAAAACTGAACGTTGCCATTCCCAGTTGGGAATGTAAATAGATTTTTTTGCTGCTATATACTAAGTTACTGTTAGAACCAAACTTGTAGAATAAAAATTTGAGTACATGGCAAGGTTTATTTCATTTGAATCGGTTGATTTTTCTAATTGTTCTTTGAACTGCCGACATATTGAAACTTATTGACATATTTTGCTCATTTACGAACTAAACAAAGATTTTCTGTGGATATATGTATCCGCCTTTTTTTTGAGGTTGGAACTCTAGTGGTCGTGATCTGCGCGGAAACAACATATTACGATGACATTCCAATTATTAAGAAATTGGAACCTTCTGCAATATGGTACCTACATTTCTTTGAGATATAACTTAGAAACGGATTGGCACATAGACACTAGATAGATAAGATGGTTGATTATGTCATTTTCTTTCTTAGTAGATGAGTTTCTATTTAGTTCTTCCAATTTTTGGCTTATTAAGAATTTATCAATACTAAAAGGTAGAAGATGATATTCTTGCGAAATTGTTGGAGTATTGATTAAATAAATTTGCCAATAAATGCAATGATTTGCAAAAGATGCATATTTCGATATATTTCTGATTCAAAGTACAATAATCAATGTCAGCTCATCTGCAAAGTACCAAGAGCTGTTATATGATTCAATTGTCTTTAAAATTTTATTAAATTAATAGATATGATCTATATAAAAAAAACAAGAAACTCATTTAGGGATAAAAAGGAGCTAACTAATTTTAATTTTTTTATGTTATTACTGACCCCAAGTAGCTTTGTAAAGAAGTAAAAATCATATTTTCAGCCACTGGTTGTCTGTCTGTGACAAGATTATCACGGAAACAGATTAATTTTTTTTTGAGGAACTATTGAACAATTCTCGGCAGTCGCGTTGCAGTTTCAAGTTACATGATAAGCATGCGTGTAAATTGTACGAAATGCAAGTACGCTACAACTAGGTACACCACCACAGCATTTATTTTCAAGATTCTATACATCAGTAATTACAAACGACTGGTCAATGTAATTTTTCTTTATTCAATTTGAAACATATATTATTAATTAATTTCAGGTGGGTTTCCTTCTCCGCCATATGAGCATTCACGATGTCAAATCGCATATTCTTCAATGAACGCAAAAGTCTTCTCTTCACGTGATAATATATCGATTATCACTAAAATAACTCAGCTGACAACTAATTTAATTAAGATCTTTCTCTCTCAATTTTGTATAACTTTGTAATTGTTTGTACTCAAGAACTGACTGAAATAGGTATAATTGCATACATATGCAGAATCTAAGTAAAACTTTGAAGCGTACACAAAGTGTTAATAATATAAGCACTGACAACGTGCATTTATGAAATGATTTGTGAAACATTTTAAGTACACATAAATAAAGGTGGTAACATCTTTCTGCTGGTTTCCGAAGATATTTTAAGAATATTTACGAGATACACGATAGAAAAAATTTATGGAAGAGGTATGAGAGGCAGTTAAACGTTTTCGGTAGCGATAGTTTTTTTTTATGTTGTGAGAATGAAGTTCTCACACAAATTATCACTTGAGTATTAATAGAGGTCTTAATAGGTTTGAGTATAAAATTGGAAATATTCAAATAATGGCTTATTTGGAGGCATTAAATTTTATAGACTGCTAAAGCTAGCATCTATCACTGTACCAATTAATGACTTCTGTCAACAGGTGTCGTAAAATCGAAAATTAGAGAAAACAAGTTACCTTTATGTACAGGGTGATCCGAATTATAATGGAGAAACTTTGAAAGCGTATTCATCAGCAAAAAATAATTAAAAAAGTTCATATAAACTTATCTCCAAAAGCGCTTCGTATTGGAGATACGGGGTGTTTAAATATTGCGAAAAAAAATTCTTATTTTTAAAGAAACTCTTCCAGATTTTGCTTTCAAACTTAGTAGGTGTTATTGCCACTTAAAAACAAAATTATAGCATGATAAACACTTGTTTTTAATTTACCAGTGGCGTTCGTGAATTATTTATAATAATTGTTACTAAGTTTGAAAGCAAAATCTAGAAGAGTTTCTTTAAAAATAAGAAAAACCGATTTTTTTTGCAATATTTAAACACCCCGTATCTCACAAACGAAGCGTTTTTGGAGATAAGTTTATATGAACTTTTATAATTATTTTTGTCTGCTGAATACGCTGCTAAAGTTTCTATATTATAATTCGGACCACCCTGTATAGATATATATTATATACAATAGAAAAATGATTCTTGGGGATGCAGTAATTTTGTAAATAAAATTCATTAAGCCCAGCTTTTGAGAATGTTTATTCTCTTTTTCTTGAGGACAAAGTACAACTTAAGTAATAATATTTTAAAAATAATTACAGTCGCGAATTAGAAATAAATTAGCTAAAAACAGAAAAGATTTTATATCGATCAATTACAAATGTCATTATTTATATTCGTCATGATAAAATACAAGGTAGAAAGTGTCTAGATTTAGGTTATAAAAATGAATATTTATGAATGATCTTTATATTTTCTTAGCTATTTGAACGAGGAACACATTTAAATTAGAAATATTATTATTATCTGCCTTAAATCCAATGTTCCTATGTCTGACTCCCACCATACCACTGGTCACCTTAGTGAGCCCAAGGATTAAGCATCTGTGAAGATGCTTGGACAGTTTGAATCTTGGTGAATTGTAACAAGGAATAAGATGCAATTTGAATTTTTTAACAATTTTTGAATGTAACATTTGAAAGTTGCCCGGTACGAAATAGTGGAATGGAACATCAAAAACAAGCTTAGATTTTCACCTAAGCCATTTCTAAACTTGGCGTTCCAATTTTGAACAGTGTTCAAAACCTTTTTTTTTCGTAAACTGATAATATTGAAAAGTGTAATGGATAGGCTGCTTTAATTCAATTCACAACAACAAAACTAGACAAACCCTGTGAGAAAAAAACATAGCAATTTTCAAGTTTTTTATCCGAGTGCAAGTTAGGAAATTTCCGATGCACGCCCTGCATAAATCACCTTATATAGGGATCCGCAAAACCTTTGTGTTCTGTGTCCATTTTGAACACAACCAATATGGCGAGAAAATCCCTACATACAACAATCGCTGATATGATTTGAAAACCGCCAAGGGCATTTAGTACCGATTATCGGTATATATACATCATTACATTTTTTTAACTTGAAGTAGGTATTTTTTTTTATTTTAAAATATTTTTATCCTTAATCAACACATTACATTTTTTTTCGTAAAAAAAGTTAAACGGGTACCAACAAAAAGGCGTTTTAGTGCAAATGGTCCTAACATATTTGCAACAGCCGCAGTCTTCTAGTCAAAACATTTATTTAATTATTGGCACATTTTTTTTAATTGATAAAAGTCTTAATGTTTTTTTTTTATTATTTCATGTATGTTTCAATCACTTTCTCAAAGACGCTTACTGGAAGAAAATAATGATATCAATTTTTTGAAAGGGAACATTGATGTTAAATAATGATTGAACAAACTGTTTTTGCCCTAGAAAAATATTCTCTCAGTTAAACAATTTAGTACAAATTTGTTTTTGAAAGTGCTGGTGTATTTCTTCAAATAAAAAATTTCAGATTTCTAGAAAACTGCCTCTATTTAGGTTTTCGTGTACATATCAAGATGGCCTGTACCTCAGAAACCTCATCTCTTAACAATACACTAATCAGTAGGTACTTTAGACAAAATATGTCAGCTCACGTCCCATTTCTAGAGTTTGAGACATTGGCAAACATGTCGTTCGTAAGCGCCTGATATTTTTCGAAGGACTTTATTAGTTGGTGCACTCAAAAAATAGATTACTTCCATTAGTCCTGGTACTTTTGAAGTTGGTGCAAAAGTCTACTATTTACCGACAACTGCACCTCTTCAAAATTACCAGCACCTATAGAATTAACCTTATTTTGAATTTTTTGTGAAAAATATTTATATACTCTTCTATGATAAAAGACAGTTGGTACCTAACTGATGGATATGGACAAAAAAATATTGGTTTGTTCTTTGGTCTGCGTTCTAAACTAGTCGAAGCATTTTTGGAAACCAAAAAGTTATTTGTTCGGTAGCCTGTCATTGACTTGCGGAAGCTTGAACATCACGAATTAATATTTTTTTCCCTCTGAATAATCTTCCATTTGAATGTCAGCCATGAATTTTATAAGTAAATAATTGAAAGCCAATCAAAAATTTTACGACTTTCATGTGATTAGCAGTCCTGTATATCAAATAATCCTAAACCTCTATATACGTGTATTGTATTTTTATTACGGTATTAGTTTAATAAAAAGCAATTAAAAATAATTGTTGATTGGATCGCTGGAAAAGGCATCCTATAATAATTATTTCTTCGAATGAATGCCTTAGATAGATTATAAAAATGTCATAAAAATAATAATCAACCATTACTTTTTTTTGCCTACGGCTTTAAATTCACGATCAACGTATTTTATCTTCGTACTTTGAATTGTCTTATTCCGCACAAGAATGCTTGTTATCTTTGTTATCTTTTAATCAGTTAGATCTTTGTAGCACCTGCATATTGGAAGAATGGTGAGAAAAACTGTTGTTCGATATATTCTTGGAAGAATCATAGAGCAAGCATATTTTTGGGAGAAGAACGCATATGCACTTTTTTAAGCGAGGAGATTTACAATTCGACTGTATGTATTTTTGACCGACTTAAGAAAAAGGACGAGGTAGGTATACAGTTCGGTTGTACCTATGTTTGCTATTTTAATTTTTTTATGGCTATTCGCGCGTCTTGCGTTGTAAACCAATGACATGGTCCAATATTTAGAAAAACTCAAATCCGAAATATTCTTCATAAGGCTTATTCCTTCGAAAAGGCCCTTCGAATTATAGAACACTAATATATATATATAGTGGGGAAACGGGGTTTCAGAACTTGTATTTGAACATAGTAATAAACATACTTTACAATATAAACACGTGAACTTATGCTAGTCCATTATGACGTTGAATATGATGGGGCTTATGTTGTGTCCCTGTCTGATACCAATTCTATCAAGGACAGTTTGTTGCTAATAATTATTATAGGTGTTCAGCTAATCCAAGATTTTTCTTACGTTGGAGTGGGTGTTCCTTTTTTGTATTAGGGTTTATGACATCAGTTATGCTAGGATCCTATCAAATGCGGATTAAAAATATTAACTTTATGTCATTGTTTCTTGACAAATTTTTAAACTATTAAATAATAAAATTATCAAGTCAGCATCAGTTCCTTCTATGTGAAGAAAACGCTCAATGTACGGTTTCCTCTTTGTTATTTGACAGCAGCTTCTCAGTCTATTTTATTTTTTGCAGAAAAGTTATGTCGGGACAGAAATCAATCCTCGGAGTGACATCGAAAGGCCAATAAATAAATTTACGCCCACTGAGTTTGAAAAGAGAGAAAAAAATAAGCTATCTATAAGGAAGCAACATAAATGATTGCCAATTTATCTAATGCATTGAAATGAAATTGAATGTTCGCGGGGAAGTTATATAGGGTTAGTTACATACATGACTTTGGGGTCCCATAAAATTAAAACGGATGAATGATTTTATATGCGAATCGTATAATGTAGAGACTCAAAATTTAGATTTTGCCTGCCTGGCAAGTATCTACAAATAACCTTCTGAACTAACTTTATGTTAGGGTCGGCATTCATTTCTTAACTGCTGAAGATTAAAATAGATACAAAGAAATATTGATATAACTTTTGATTTTCATGTTCATGTATATTCAAAAGGTAATAGAGATTGTCATATCACAGATATGCTGATTTCTTTTCCAGAAAGAAATTTTTCTCTTTGATAGTTTGACAAAATCAAAACATGCATTTTTAAGTTTTTTAATTATCGAGCGTGGCTTACTTCGATTGATTTTCAGGGTACTGTACTATCTGGTATTTCTTGAAGGATATAAAACTTATTATTTATCCTAAATCTGTTACGGAGAATACAAAACATGTTTATTGTATTCTGAATATAATCAAATTGTTGATTTGACTTTATCGGCATTTCCCACTTCCGGTACCTTGTTGATATTTCTAAATATAAATAATGAATTGATACCGTATCTCATTTTTTTGAAACATAAGAAAATCGCCTATTGTAGATAGTATGTACATATGAGGTTATTTTGAATGAAGCAAACCCATTCAAATTATTGACAAAATCCAAATTTCACGTCATTCATAGCGGGTTGCCAAGTTGCCAATATTGTCACAGGAACGGCGTTGCCATGGAGCTGTATCTCCATTGCAGACATATCTAGTGTAACAAAAGATGAGCTGTTTGGATATTCCTTACTCTTGTAATATATTTTTTTAGTAGCACTTATTTGTTATTAAAATCTATTTATTGACCGACGAATCCCGAACTGAGGAGGTATATAATTCGATTGTCTGCTTTTTTTTAAAGAGCTACGGTTTTCGAATTTCTGCGATGTTAAAATTTTAAATATACCGATGTATTTTCGCCATGTGTAAAGAGCAATTTCTTTCGAAAATTGAAATACTGAGAATGGAAAATTATTGACCAGATTATTTGTAGCCGTAGCAGCATTTATATTGAACATTTTTTCCATAGAGTTACGGTTTTCAAGTTAAAAGAGTGGTAAAGTTTGTAATATGCGTATTTCGGCGACGATGTTCTTAGATTTCTGAATAATAGCAAATACAAGCAAAGCATACATAGATAATGGTAAACGTTGTACGATTGTCGTGTCCAATGTAACACTTAAAAGTGGGAAATAAATATTTTTTACAAAAAAATGGACCGACGTTATTAGTTGGTACACTGAAAAGTACAAAATAATATTAATTCTATTGGTGCCGGTACTTGTGAAGTTGGTGCCAAAAGTTATCAATCTAACTGCAACTGCACAAATTCAAAAGTAACAGCACCAATAGAATTAATATTATTTTGTACTTTTCGGTGCACCAACTGATAACGTTGGACCAATTTTTTGTAAAAAATCTATATTTTACACACAGTACACACATATTTCTGTTATTTGCATATTAAGGAATCTGAAAGCTTTAGATATTAGGTACAACTGCAACTAACTTCAATATGCAATCAATTATGTAGGTCATTTTTTGTCATCATGCGGCTTGTAGGAGCAGAAATCCTCAAGTATTACGCTCCCTCGATGATGACATTCTGTCACCGGTTCTCTCTGTTTCTATAACAGAGATCTCTCTTTCTATTACATAAAAGTGTGTGCGCTGCGAGTATATAGATTCGAATAGACAAGTATCGTGCACAGATGGTTGTGAACTCTTAATACTAGTTCTCTAATTTAAAATGAAGCATGAGTGCCTACTAAAATAATAAGGACGGTTAATGTATTTCGTGATGACTAATATTATAAACTAATTAGGTAAAAATAATATATACACTATGGCGCTGTAAATGCCATCGATCTGGTTATTGAGGAGATTACGTTTATTAATTTTTAATAACACAGTTATAACTAGATCTCTGTATCAAATGATATTCGGAAAAGGCGGATAAGGAACTTCTCAACGGGGGCTCACCAAACAAACGTTTTTTTTGAGCTAGACAGTTTTTCGAAGAATTTGACAATTTACCAGGAACCATATTTTTTTGGTATTTATAATTTTTTTCTAGCTATCTTGCTTTGGGAAAATTATACTTATACTTATTTATATGTCACAATACTATTCAACTTACTGTACAAATACAAGAATAACATCGAAATTTGTCAATCTGATCCACTGGTACTGGTGCTCCCTCATTACGGCAGGATTGAAGTTTTCCAGCTGAAACAAAATTCATTTAATATTACCCTCACAATATATCAGTTAGTTTACACCACACTCCTACATTCAGGTCTGGAATCTTGTAGAGTGAAGGTGACACCTGTAGCGCTGTCATCTAGGTTTTGAAATGAGCCAATCAAAAATCAGTCGGATTTAGTAGTTCAGGTCTGATTTATGATCGGCGCTTTCACTCCAATGTGGTAGCGCTGCAGGTGGCAAATGCCAGAAGGAAAGTTTGCTTCACTAGCTGTGGCATACTACTCTACTAAAAGGTTCCCGAACTACCAGATCTGCTTGTAGGACCGTGGTGTAAAGATATAGCTGCATTATTCATTAAAACAACTAGGTTGGTACTCGCTTAGTATGATACTAAAACAGTCACTATTAATGTTACTATTTAGTAACTAACAAACAAAGTAAACTTGTATCGAACATAGAGTTGTTTATGAATATGGCTGATATAATTTAATGGAAAATATAATCAAATAGCGTTATAACCAGATATATAAATTTTATATAAATATTTAATAGTATGATAAACAATTTGTACGATTGATTTAATTTTGTTTGTATCTGGACTGGACTGGATAAAAAGATTTGAGGTATTTCAGTAACTACCAGCCTGTTCCGACATATAAACCATTAGCTTGGCTGGGGTTAGAATGGCTGATAAAAATTGACAGATATATGGATTCATTATAGGAATATGACATTGACTGATGACATAATTTAGGCCTGGCCAGGCTAATGGTTTGTATTTAGGAACAGGCTGTATATGTTTCCTACTCTACATCTGATTCTAAGGATGACTGTTGTGACATGTCTATATAGCTGATATGTAGTGTGGACACATTTGATCGGACCGTTATCAGAACGTGCCCTGACCAAATTTATTCACTTTGGTTGAATGATGTAGGAATGAAAAAATATGTTTTATTTTGTTTACACTTTATACCTAACTATCTAGAAAGTGATAAGTTCAAATCGCATTTTTCGGATGATGTCTGTGGATTATAACGTGCAATTGGAAGTAGTTTTTGACCGACGACCTAACCGGAGGAGCTATACAATTCGACTGTTTGTCTGTTTTTTTTTATTTATTTTATTATGTATTTTTTTATAAATGTTCGCGCCTTATAAGTAAATATGAAACGATTTTCATGTTTCTTATTTCATTTCGAAGAGGACTACTGAGAGATGGTCCCATTGAGGAAAAATCGACATTCAAAATGTCCTTCCTATCAAAAGCTTCTCCCAAAGGAAATTCGGGAGGTGGAGTGGACAATTTTTATATTTTATATGTGTATTTCCGCAGCAATGTTTTGATATCTTTGAATAATAACAAGTACAAACCAAGAATATACATGTGTAATAGGATAAGTACTATCTCTTCTTTGATATTAAAGTGTGAAATAAATATTTTTTCTAAAAATTGGACCGATTTTCTTAGTTGGTACAGTGAAAAATACCAGATAATATTAATTTTATTGGTGCAATTGCACAACTTTAAAAGTAGCAGCACCATTAGAATTTTCTTTGCACAAAATAATATAGTCACTCCTACTTTTAGTAAAAAAATGTATCTCATTTCTGATTTCTTATTTAAATAATTATGAACGAAGAAGCGAAAAAAATATGGCGACTACAGAGGTTGTGAGTACTGATACAAATAAGTTAAGTATTGGGAGCTTCAAACCGTCTTTTTTGACCGACTTCCCAAAAGGAGGAGGTATATAATTCGACTGTGTGTTTTTTTTTTTTGGTTTGTGCGCGCCTTTCATATAGTAAACGTACTCCGATTTTGATGATTTTTGATTCATTTGAAAGAGGAGGCTTGAGAAATGGTCCCATATTCATAAAAACGGGAATCCGACATCTCGTTCCCTCCGAAAACCGCCCCCAAAGGGGGCGGAGGGGGCAAATTTTGTCGAAAATTGAAAATCTGCGTTGATATAATTACAGATAGGACAATATCCGGAAACGTTTAAATGGAACATTTTTTCAAAAGAGTAACGGTTTTCGACATAGAGACATTTTTAAATTCTCAAATATACCTATTTTCGTAATGTGGAGAGGGCGATTTCTGTCGAAAATTGAAAATCTGTTTGCAGTACATGAAAGACATAATTATTTGTAGCAACATTTATACTGAACATTTTTCCCTTAGAGTTACGGTTTTCGAGTAAAATCGGTGTTAAAATGGTAACAACTAAAATATTCAAGCGTATTTCCGCAGCGTTGTTCTGAGATCTCAATAAATATTTTTTACAAAAAATTGGACCGACTTTATTAGTTGGTGCACTGAAAAGTATAAAATAATATTAATTCTATTGGTGCTGGTACTTTTGAAGTTGTGCAGTTGCAGGTAGATTGGTAACTTTTGGCACCAACTTCACAAGTACCAGCCCCAATAGAATTAATATTATTTTATACTTTTCAGTGCACCAACTAATAAAGTCGGTCCAATTTTTTGTAAAAAATATTTATTTCACACTTTTGAGTGTAACATTAGTCACGAAAATCGTTGAACGTTCACTAATACCAATGAAGATAGTACTTATTCTATTACCCACGTATATTCCTTGCTTGTAGTTGTTATTATTGAGATCTCAGAACATCGCTGCGGAAATACGCTTGAATATTTTAGTTGTTATCATTTTAACACCGATTTTACTCGAAAACCGTAACTCTAAGGGGAAAATGTTCAGTATAAATGTTGCTACAAATAATTATGTCTTTCATGTACTGCAAACAGATTTTCAATTTTCGACAGAAATCGCCCTCTCCACATAGCGAAAATAGGGATATTTGAGAATTTAAAATGTCTCTATGTCGAAAACCGTTACTCTTTTGAAAAAATGTTCCATTTAAACGTTTCCGGATATTGTCCTATCTGTAATTATATCAACTCAGATTTTCAATTTTCGAGAAAATTTGCCCCCTCCACCCCCTTCGGGGGCGGTTTTCGGAGGGAACGAGATGTCGGATTCACGTTTTTATGAATATGGGACCATTTCTCAAGCCTCCTCTTTCAAATGAATCAAAAATCATCAAAATCGGAGTACGTTTACTATATGAAAGGCGCGCACAAACCAAAAAAAAAAAAAAAAAAGCACACAATCGAATTGTATACCTCCTCCTTTTGGGAAGTCGGTCAATAATAACAACTACAAGCAAGGAATATACGTGGGTAATAGAATAAGTACTATCTTCATTGGTATTAGTGAACGTTCAACGATTTTCGTGACTAATGTTACACTCAAAAGTGTGAAATAAATATTTTTTACAAAAAATTGGACCGACTTTATTAGTTGGTGCACTGAAAAGTATAAAATAATATTAATTCTATTGGGGCTGGTACTTGTGAAGTTGGTGCCAAAAGTTACCAATCTACCTGCAACTGCACAACTTCAAAAGTAACAGCACCAATAGAATTAATATTATTTTATACTTTTCAGTGCACCAACTAATAAAGTCGGTCCAATTTTTTGTAAAAAATATTTTATAAAATTATTTCGATTATACTTAGATTCAATTTTATAGGGTCGATTCCTTGTCGTGAGTTTAATATGAGCCGACTTTCATTAATCACACCGCATCCAAAAGTTAAGAAATTAATAAATCTTGATGCATCACTGAAACTTGTTTGTTTAAATATTCAAACTCATTTATTTCAACTACCTATATATATATATATATATATATATATATATATATATATATATATATATATATATATATATATATATATATATATATATATATACATTTCTTTCCGTTCGACTTTTGGGTGGCCTGCTGTCTATCATTCAGTACCATCAAACAATGTACCTATGTATATAATATGTTTAATATGTATGTATGTTAATTGTTTTCGAATCAGTTTGTATGTACATACCTACATAGTAGTTATATGTGTGTCTGTCTGTCTGCATTGACAAAACTAATGATCGCTTAAGATGGAAATGTACACGCGATATTAATTAAATTAAAATGTATTATGTGACAATGATTTAAGATACGGTAAGAATTTATGTGTATGTTGATTGATCGATTAATGGTTGAAAGTTGTGCTTGCTATCTGTAAACATTACGTAATAGCCATGTTGATATACAGGGCGTCCATAAGGTATCTAAAGCAAATACATTATTAGCTAAATAAACAATATCTAATAGTAGAAAGTCCGAAAACAATTTTTGATTTTAATTTACATTTTTTCAAATTATAATCTAATATATAGGGTGAACCACCTTCGTGCGATGACGTTACCACCATTTTTTTTTTAATTGAATGCCCCATTTTTTTCAATTTCCATTCATGAGCTATTTCACAAAATGTATAACTCGTAGCTTCAAATTGGTACAGGGTGGGCAAAATTACAAACATTTTTTGTTAGAGTTTTGTTCCGTCATTGTCATTTATTGTAATTTTATTTTGTTTGTTTTTTAACAGTTTATCAAAGTAGTTGTATAACAATACGGAATTTAGTTTAATATGCGTAATATTCGTTTATTCTTTTATTAAATATGTTGTAAATAACATGAACTTTTTGTATATTTGTACCAATTTG
Source organism: Crioceris asparagi (assembly GCA_958507055.1). NCBI lineage: Eukaryota > Metazoa > Arthropoda > Insecta > Coleoptera > Chrysomelidae > Crioceris > Crioceris asparagi. The sequence continues at coordinate 9,827,783 of OY293830.1, read as the reverse complement.
AAGCAACGTGTTATACATTTTTGGAATCAGCTCATCAAGGGAAATCCGGAAATTGGAAAAAATGGGGTGTTCCATTTTTTAAAATGGTGATGACGTCATCACACGAAGGTGGTTCACCCTGTACATTAGATTATAACTTTAAAAAACAGTAAATTGAAATAAAAAATCGACCTGTTTGGGGAATTTCGAATATTACTGTTCATGTAGCTAATAATGAATTTATGCGTTACTTTATGGACGCACGGTATAACATGTTAGGAGAATATACATGTTTCATGTTGATTTGGAGGAAACTACTGCAATACTTAAGTTTTGCTTGTTGGTTATTGGTTATTTATGATTGACATATACTTTTCTGTAGATATACCTATTATGCAAGTATTTTATGGTAGTTTAGATTTGAAAATGAATCGGTTCAGTTCTATTTGTGATTTTCGAAAGTCGAATTGTTTATTGAAAAAAATCATCGATTACCGAGTATTTGCTCCATAGCTTTATTATTATTGAGGCAACTCAAACAACAATGTACTGTAAGTACATATATCTTTGATCCATAGATTAAAACAGATGGAAAGTATCACGTCCATGTCTGTCTCTGTTTCATAACCTGTTAGATCAATTTTTGACCGACTTAAAAAATGGCAGAGGTAAGTATACAATAAAATTCATCTGTATCTTTGCTTTTTTATGTATGTTCACTCGTTTTGTCATGCATCTATTTTGATTACTTTTTTTTTTCTAGAAAGAAAAGTATGGGAGGACCATCCTATATTTTTTGCCGAAATCCAATGTGTTCCTTCAACCAAAATAATCCCCAAAGAGGTGGAGGGCACACATTTTATTCTAAACGCTTCTGGTAAGTATCAATCACGAATGCACAAAATGAAAAGAGATAGATACTCCGCCTTCACGTCCTCTTTATTTGGGGTGTGAATTTTTCTATTTACGTATCTTTGATAGATTTAAGCTCCGGTTACTGGAATAGTTTGAAGCAAATTTGGTTTATACTACGTATAACTGTGGGAAGACGAGTTTTGAACGAAATGTGAACTCTTTGCAGGCGTAATTTTGGCATAAGTGCATTCATGGTGAAATAGAACAACTGAACACTCTTTATGGTGCCTGGATTACGTCTATATTTTAGTAAATTTCCTCGTGAAAAAACTAACAGAACCATATTACAGATTCTCACGCTCTTTTCCTCTGTAGGCGTCTTATTTATCTAACTAATCGTCTAAATATAAATATATGCCTTAACTTATATTCGCATTTGATGATAATAATAGAGCTTACGATTTTTTTCTATTCCGTTCTAAATCGGGTGAGATCTCAAGATGAATGTAGTCGTACATAATAGATTTAATAATAATATTTTCAGAAGAATTTCTTCAATACTTTGCGCGATAAATGTTCAGATATAGTGAATGATAATAGTTCTGGAAAATGACAAGCTCTTCCTTCTTCCGAAATTTAATTGTATATAAGAATCTTAGAAATATTTCATGTACAGTTTTCAATTTCCATAAATATACAAAGATTAATTGAAAAATCAAATCAAATTGTTCATTGGAGATTTTGGCATTTAAAATGTCATCTAAAAGTAAGAATAATTTACATCCTCAACCATCCATTGAAGAATATTTATAAATATGTGTTTGTTCATTCTTCTAATTCAGGAACACAATTATGAAGACATTTACTATACGTTATAAATTCTAAGGTATCTCTACTAACTACAAAAGATATACAGCAGCCACGTAAGGTTATCTACTTACTCCTCGGTAGGCAGCGGTTCATTACCGTTCACCAAATTTCACACATATAAAATATAAAAGTATAATAATACATGCATCAGCAATAAGCCGACATAGACGTGGTATACTCTGCGAATTCTTCCAAGGAATGTTGAATGATCAATCGACAAAGCAAAGTATTATAGGTAGTTGGTTGGAAGTCAAGAAAGTCTCTCACTCTCGGGCCTTCTCATCATTACGCGCCTTCCCTGTGGGAATATTAGCGATATTTCCCACACAGCCACAGTAGTTGTGTTGTATAGGCATTATTTCGTATTTCTTGCAATTTAGAAAAATTACCTACCGACATAACAACGCAAGACGCCAGCATATTGTGTGAGAAGAAAATTCCGCGAAAATTGCGTATCGGCTAGTCGTGAGAAATGACACCGCTGCTAAAGACTTACTTACTACACACAATGACAGGTTTTAACTAGATATTTTTTTATAACTGTGTAAAATCATGCTTTCACATAGATCTTAATAATGCAACGTTATTCGTTATTCAAACTCCTGGAATGCAGGATCAAGTTAATGCCTTGTCAGTATTGTCCTTGTTTTCTAGTTTCTTTGCTAACTAAAGCCTTATATTAAAATTTATAATCAACGAATACTCCATTTGACAGCCATGGGCCAGAAAATTGTTAACGACGAAGTAAAAGTCGGTAACATGCTATTTTCCCATTGTTCCTGACAACAGAACCAAGCAAACAAATAAATACAAAAATTTGTTAGTATCAAGTTAAGAGAAATCATTTTCAATCTTGGCTACGACTAACTTAGAAAATAATCCAAATTTGGACTTCGTGGAGAGATCAGCAAACTCAAAGTGGATCCAATGGGTCATCTAAACAATATTAAAGTAAATGTGAATTAAATAAAATGATGATACGTCTGATGAACTGAATAATTATTGTTACTACGTCTTCTTGATAGGTTGGAAGCAATCACTGCAGGAACACATAACACGCAAAATTATTGTTTCTAGTATAATTAATTACTCATCTACTTTATACATATAAATAAGATGATCTCACAAGTTCTTGAGATGAAATATTAGCAACAAACCGATCACTCAATTGATCGACGTTTATATAAAATTTCAATGATGATTGATCAAAGTATAAGTTTATTTGAACATTAATAAAAAAAAAACTTTTATCATTCTATAATATAATTACTATATGATCTTTTATGAGACAGGCTCCCGACCTAGAAATCGAATGCGCTAGAAAAGTTACTTCGCAAATTTTCAATTGGCAGATTTTGAGACCGGTCAAGGTTGCCAGCGCCATGACCTAGTCAATGTTTACATTATTAAGGGAGCTGGTGTTAAGTGGGTCACAGAAAACACACAGAGAAACATTGAGTTAAATACGATATATTATGTGTTGGTTGGTTGTTGGCAGTGGTGCCATATCTCAAGTGTTAAAAATGTTGAAGACTAAAAAGTACTTATAATGTTTAGGATTTATTTCAAATCGGCGTTGATGAAGATTGTGAAATTTTAATATGTATGCATATAAAAGAAGAGAATAAATATGTTTAACTTTAAATAGAACTGTACTTATTGTAATTTAATTTAAGTCGTATTACTGTATTATTGTTATAAAGACTCTTCATTTCCATTGTTTGTTATCATCTTTAACTGATCTGCTCCTTCCTGGGTTTGTTCCATTACTCTATACTTTTTTTTGTGTTTTCGTTAATAACTGGCTCAAAATCCTCTGCGCCTTTTTCTAGTATTTTTATTATTATCTGTAATACTACTACTTGTTACATCTATTCGAGTGAGATCATCTGCAACTGCTAGAGAGATCAATTTGATTCTTCATTAAATGTAAGACTATTAAAGAATGCCGTTTTCATCTACGCCACTGCACGTTTTTTTGAAGTTTTACTCACAGATTGAGATTATGTAATATCCATATAAAGAGGACATAACATGCATGCGAATGTTGAGATTCTAATCTAGATGAAAATAAAAAAGTGTGCACGTTTTTCTAATATATGCTGACATAAAATATGTGGCCGGCAAGAATTTGACTTGATATGTTTATAAAATAACTGGTTTTGAATGAGATTTTAGAATCCACTATGCAATATAAATGTGAGAAAATATTATCAATAATATCACTCACAAAGTGCAGAATATTTTATTTATTGAATATATTTAAAAATATATTAAATCTACCTAATATAAAATATCTCGAATTGAGAGATGAATTGTCAAATAGACTAGAACTTATTTCAAAATTATTTTATTTTTAACCGCTTGAAAAAGCAATGTCATTGTAAGTTCGTAACTAAATTCTCACTGTATGATATCAAATTTAAAATATGCACATACCATATCCCGAAATAGATAAGAAAAGCTGCACAAAAGTGCAATTATTGTCTGGACGGGGAATGTGCACAATGCATAGCCATAAGCAAATAACTGTACCTCATCATCATCATTATCATCGTCCAGTGGATATGAGCTCAATTGTAACATTGCCGGAGTTGGAGGCAAAGGGCCCACTGGGGAGTCCTGCGGCATACCACGCGAGCAACACTTATTTCCTTAATGGTAAGCTTCGATACTAAACCAGCACGAACTAGGATGCAATCGAGGATCTCGCATTTTCAAACAAGAAAAAAATTACGTTATTTAAGTATTATTGGGATCATTAAGACATTATTCCTTTCACGTAGCCGTCTATATAGCTAGCTGCGTACGCCATCCTTTTAAGGTTTAATGATATTATCGGTGATGAACGTTTTATTTATTAGGATTTGCCGTGTGTGGAGTATGTGAGTGTTCGTGTGTGTGTATATAATATACTGTAAAAAGGTTATATTCTTCTTGGGTTTTCTTTGAACGCATAAGTTTTCGTGATCGATCAATGGTAGAGTTACGTTTCTATGGGAATGAAAAAACACAGAAAAGGAAAAAAGTAACTCCAATAGGACACGTTCCTTATCTACATGTTATACGGTTGACTTATATCGATGCGCGGGAAAAAAGTGATTCAAAAGAGTATTGGCTATAATTTCTTGAGATACAAAAACAATTGCTTTCATGGATATGCGGTGATATTTTTATAAGTTGTTATATGTTAAACTATTTACATGTATAGTTTGGATGGTGGTGATGTTAATTCATTAGTGGATGAAAAAAGAGAGTGGGAACCATCACCTTTATGAGAAAACTAAAACTTTAATATCCAATACAATATAGAAAATTATCTACTGGTAAAATGACATGATTTCAACAATTAAACGTCAAATCATTGAGTCTTTAAAATAGACAATTATTAAATGAACAGAAAAGCCATGGAATTACATACATCTTTTAATAATGACTTAACAACACCCTCTACGTCTTTCATAAATTAATTTTGTAAGTATTTCAATAGATATATCATAGTTATGAAGCCATCTCTTATTTCTTTTTTTTATTAGTTTGTTATTAGTGAAAAGTGAATCTATCTAACTTGGTTTTACCTCATCAAAAAATATGATAATTCAGAAATCTAGAAGGAAGAGTTGTGCAGTGGGTTTCAAGAATGCTGAGAATAAGAATCCAATCTTACATTTCTACCGTTTTCCTGGGTCTCCAAATAGAAAAGCTATGGGTGGATTTGGATTTGATTTGTACGTGTTTTATTTATATGCAGACGTGATGTATTTGAAACAAATCCTAAGTATATCCGTTTCAAAAGTCCAACAGTCCAAGTTGAGAATAAAATGTAATTTATAATAAATAATCGAATTGTCGCTAAATTTATTCACATTTATTGTAACTAATTTACATTTGTATCTCCAGGTTTCTTGAAAATCTAGAGCATGATGGATCATTATGTTAGTTTGGCAGTTGATCCAAACATTTGTATATAAACATAAGATATTTTGATCAAGCATGTCCTGATTTTGATACAAGGGAAGAAAATACACATATGCATTTTGAGTTTTGTTGGAGCAATAATAACGAGAGTAATAACGATGTTTCGTCATTAAGAAATATGAAGAGTATTTAAAAAATATATATTGTAAAGCTGATACTGAACAACAGATTTTAAGAAATTAACGAGTATAACTGGAAAGACAAAGAACAGATATACTGGAACGAATTGCCAAGATGTAGCCTACATTAAAGATTCATGTAATAACGGGTGATCCAGTGTGAATTGCCGAACTTTAAAATGAAACAATAAGTCAAAAATTAAAACAATATATATATTTTAGCTTTGGCCATAGAAAATGTACCTGAAGCATTTCATTAAGTATGAAAAATAATATCATATAAATGGCCGCACCTAGACCTTCTGCAACAGTCGATTCTTTTTAGATAATTTTCGATTAATTTTTCAAACATTTCTGGCGGTCTGTCGGTAGTAACTTGACGGATATTGTTTTTTAGATGTTCTAACTTTTCGATTTGATTAATATCGACTTTTATGGTAACCCCGCACCTCCAAAACGGAAAACAATGCGCCCTGGGATCTTTTCACGCAGAACATTAAACGTTGCACCCGCTTTGTGGCAAGTGGCCCCATCTTGTTGTAAGAACTTGTCTTCAAAATTAATATTTTCAATTTCGTGCCAAAAATATTGCGCACCAGTTACTTTTTGCGGATGAAATGATCTTTCGTGAATCTCAGGGGAATTTTCGCCTCCCCATATGCGGCGATTTGGTTTCTTTACGTACCCTGACAGATGAAAATGCGTTTCATCAGAAAAACAAGAAAATGTCTGCATAGGGTTCACAATTTGCATTCGTTGAGCGGTCGTCAAGCAACCCATTCCGCAAATGTGTTTCTAAAAACTCACTTTTGACGCTTAGAAAACACATGCTTATTACCAACTGTCTGATTTAAGTTAGTAGTAAACTGAAATTAGATCACCCTTTACAACAATATATTGTTTATTTATAAAATAAGCTCTAAGACTATTAAAAAAGATCATTTTCTGCAGTTATTCTTTACAAATATTTTTTTTATTTATCAGTTCAATGAAACTAAAGTAAAAGTTCTCAAGTTTTAGTATGGCTTCAGACAGGAATTCTTAATCTTTTTCGATCATAACTCTATTCTTATTCTCAGTATTCTTGTAATCCAATGCACATTTCCTTCTGAATTACCGTATTTTTTGTTAAGAAGAAGTAAGACCAGGATATATTTACTTTGGACTTATAACGAATAGAACATTTGACGTGAATGACATCGGACGTCAAGCAAATGTAAAAATGACTTCGACAGAATTTTGGGTTACAGCTGTGGCGCAAATACTGGGTACATATAGAACAATATAATCCAACGAACTTTAGGTTACAGTGAAATCATCAAAAACTGGATATCTCAAATTATTCCAAAAACTCTGTTATTTTTCCAATTGGTTTTATCTAACTTATAAAACAGGATACTTTAATTTGTAGGCTGATTTATAATGGATGTTTGTTTTTAAATCATTTTTCTTACAAATGCAGCATTAACTAGCACAACACTTTACACAATCCACTATTCTACTACTCTATTTTACAACACTCTTAGTTTTTATGTGATAAATAAACAAAACGACCATGTATACATACACATACATATATATTCGTCTCGATTTGAAATTTTAAAAGCTTTCCTCCATTTACAACACAACTACTACTACGAATGGGATATACGCCTCTTGCTCCTACAACAAAATGGGTTCATTTATCTTGAGCATAAACTACGACACCAAACTAGACCATGAGAGTTTTGGCCTAGATTTCAGACGGGGATCTACCCAAAATAGAAATGTCATCAACAAAGTGTATACTTTGTGAAGTTATCTTTTTTCTTGTTTGAGTTATATGATTGACGTGATTCTTGATAAAAAGACAGATATATTCTCTAAATAACCAGAGAAAGTTTTCGTTTTCAGATTTTCGCCGATGGAGTTGAGTTGTTTTTTAAGTGATATTGAAATCTTTTATTAACAAATATCAAAGTGAGTGAGATTTATGCTTTCACGATGAAGTATTCGGATGAAAATAAAAGAGGACAGTATTCATACCAAGTTCGAATGTTTTAGAAATATGGGACCTATATTTTTAAAACGATCAAGTTAGCAGTAAAATGTAGCTAACTGTAATCTAGTTGCGTGAATAATGAAACTCAGGTTGCCTTACATAGAAAGGATTTATACTTCAATAACATAGGTCTACACAAACAATAATTGGTCAAATGAAAACGAAAATTAATTTGATTAGTAGATTTGTTAGAATGTGTTCTGTAATTGGTTCATCAAGATAAAAGAAAGACCAATTGATTGGAGCTCAAGTTGATGAGGTTGAGAAAAATGAAGATCTATCTAACACTAATCCACTAGTAATGCAAATGCTAGGAAATCTTAGAAAGTTAACAATTAATTCACATGAAATTGTTAACATCTGGGGAGAGACAGAGAGTTCCAGCAAATACACTACTAAATTATACAATTCTATAGATACAAATGAGCACAAAGCATTATGTACGATGGAGCAAATCCACATATTTAACGAACAGGTACCTATTATTTACACTAATTGTGCCATAAGCAGATATTTTGTAAATTCATCGCCTCTAAGATTGCCTGAACTTATCCCAGTGGATTTTTAGCACTGAGATTAATTTGAAAAAAATAATGTTAAGAACACCACCAATGACGCTGTAAGATTAAAAGAACTGTATAGACAAACTTTTCGCAATTCAATCATATATACTGAATAATTTAGTTGCGCTGAAAAACTCAATAACTAAAGTAGCCAAGAGAACATGCTGGAAACTCTTTTCATGTTTCTAATATGGCCGCTTGATGGCGTCACCATTATTTTGAAACAAGTATAAGTAAGAAGTGTCGTTCCTCGAAACTTTACCCAACTAAGATAACACAAAATTCATACTTTCTAGAGCTGACATGAATTCCAGTCTTATTTGTAAAACAGTTCTCTTAAAATAACGTAGTGGTGGGCTTTGAAATGCTTAAGGTATGTAAATAACAATCTTGAGGCTAAATGGATTTTCATATCTGGTGTCGTTAAAATGAACTTCTCTTTGAGAATTAAATCTATCGTACTCGTTGTGATTGTAATCTGGTATGTTGCCACATTGGATATTTTTCGAAATTAAAACAGAACTTTTAAACAAAACGTACCCTTTGAGAAGTTGAAAAAAAAACAAAAAGCCTAATGTAAAACAATCAAACGCCAAAAGCAAAGAGTTTTAAAGTATTTTTAGTCTATCGCCCCGTAACCTGCCTCTTACCATTTCAGATTCTTAAGACGGTTAATAGGGGGAGCCAAAATATTGGTTGAAATGTTGTAAAATTCGTCAGTATTACCGTTTTTACCGCAAGTCTCTGCAATGGGTAGTTTCAGAGATACAATCATTTATCTCATTTAATGGAACACCCGGTATAATTTGAAGGAATGGTAGCCAACATTTGCGTTACATTGATGGACAAAGGAAATCCCATTATTTAGGCAACCGAAATACTTCTTCTAGTTTATGATAACCTCGTATACATAAGTTTAAATTCGATGAAAATACTATTGATATTTTGCATGTACCATTTTAATTTTAACCTTAGGTTAGGTTAGGTACATTTAATACTAGCGACTCCGCCATTTGCTCTTATAGAGTATATCTACACTTGATAAATTTCAGCCAATTCGGATATTGAATTGATATTGAAAGCATTCCATTGTTTCTAGCAATATCTTTCCCTCAAAACTATGAGTTTATTGTATTTTATAACGGAACCCTCATTTTATAGATTGTACTTGTACTGTATGTCGAACTACTACAAAAAAATGTTTTTAAAAGTTATCTTCGGTACTATTATAGTAGGAAAATATCTCTAGGCAGAAAAACTTGTTGAATGGCATAACGATTACTCATTACTCAACTACTTTTAATCGATCTTCTTGCCAATCAACCAGACATCAACCTACATATGCATTATATTAGAAATAATTAGACTTCCGCATAGATTGATGAGATCGGCACATGTCGAATTGCAACTTTTTACTTACCCGTACACACACAATCTGATCAAATTCATGGAAGCAATAATGTATAATTTACGACAGAAGAACCAGCCGCATTACATGTACCTACATAGGAGGTACGTGTATATATACAGGGTATTTCAGGAGGAAATGGAAATATTTATAATATGTACAGTGCATCCCATTTTGGTTGAGACAGCCATGTATCTCTGTTGTTGTTGAATAGAGAACCTTGCGGTTTTCACGGTCCAATGTCACTTTTTTGTGAAACTCAAGATGACAACTTCTTTTGTTCATAAGTTAAAGGGCGTTTTTGAAAATTCATACTTTTTAGACTCCTAACAGATCTACGAAGTTTCTCAGCGATAATGTCAAATTGAAAACTTATCCCATAGAGAATTTTATGCAGAATCCACTGGCGCACGCATATTTTTTCGGGGTATGGTAATGGATATATCTACGACTCAAACTTATTATGTTTTCAATGTGTCAATGGAACACCCTGTATTTTATTATCTCATTAAATTCCTTATTCTTATTTCCTTCAAAATGATTTATAATATATGAACATAACAATTTTAAAAATGCTTCAAAATCACTAAAACATTGAATTTTAATAGTGGGCTAAGGTTTCTCCATACAACAAAGTTCCATTTGACGGGATATTACAAAACTTATTCATTGAATTTTTCAATTTGATGTCCATTTTCCATAACACATAATTGACACACTTTCTCAATACGTCTTAATGCATTTAATATTATTATGGGCCGTTTTTGTAAATTCTGGAATAAGTTTTGTGTTTGGTTAGTGACTTGGCGTTAGTTTTGTTTTTGTTTCTTTCATGGAAAATTCGCAAGTAATATTCCGTCAATTGAAACTTTTTTCTATGATGAAACCATAGCCCACTTTTAAAATACAATGTCTTAGTGATTTTGGAGCATTTTTAAAAACTTTATGTTCATATATTTTAATATTTATATTCGTATATTATTTTGAAGGAAAAAATAATGAATTTAATGAGATAATAAAATACAGAGTGTCCCATTGAAAAAAATCATAAATACGAGTCGTATATCTATTACCATAACACGAGAAAAAAATTTCGGACGCCACTGGATTCAGCATTCAATTTTCAATTTGACATTATCGCTGAGAAACTTCGTAGATCTGCGGTAAGTCCAAGAAGTGAATATTCAAATACGACCTGTAACTTATGAACAATAGAACTTAGGCAAAATCTGTTTAGGCCACCTTGAGTTTTACAAAAAAGTGACACAGACCCGTGAAAACCGCAAGGTTCTATCTTCAACAATAACCGAGATAAATGGCTGCCTCAACCAAAATGGGATACACTGTACATGCTGATGAAATCGAAATAAGCAAAATAAACTCAATTTCAAGTTAGATTTTCATTTGTTGCATTTATTTTTCAAGCCAATGAAAAAATACCGTAAAACAATTGAAAAAACAAATAAAACTTTTATGGACACAAGATGCTTGATTACTAGTTAAAATCAGAAGTGCCCTAATAAGTGTATCGAACTAAACGGTTATTTTTTCGAACTTAAACGTATAAACTATTTTGATTATTTTGACATGTGTTTAAAATTCTTGCCTTTCTTCCCGAAACACCCTGTATACCTGCTGAAGAGATCCCATCAATTATTATTATCCTAACAGACTTTGTAGGAGAAAAACTCATACGTAAAGTTTACAACTTCTATCTTGTAAGATCTAAATACAGTTGTTTTAATGAGCGTTAGAGCTCATTTTTTTAATAACATCTTCCTGGTAATTATGATGTAGCATAATATTCTTTGCGTGTGATGTTGGCCATGTTGGTGGGTATGGAAAAAAGGTGCGAATAATCCTAGGAGCAGCTCCAAGTTACTGTAAATATGATCCTTCAAAAGATTACTTCTAGCTATGTGATTAATCTTGTTCAATAGTAATATAACCAGCTGTGATTACTGGGTGAGAATACCAGTGTAGGTACGTACTCATCCTCGTTAAAACAACTGCTTTGGACTCTAGGGACGTTTAAACGTGAAATTGTAATTTTCTAGAATCTAGAAAGAATTGTACAACCTTTAACAAGGAATATTTCAGAAAATACCTTACATTTAATTGATTATTCTTGTACATACTTCAAAAAAGAAAGTAATTTCAATCAATCAAATAACAGAAAAATACTTTATTGTTGTCGAATAAAATTCTTATCAACAAAGTTTAAGCTGTAACAATTTTCTTTTTATGTGCTCTCTGAACTTATCTTATATTTCAATACTGGGATGCAGGCGATTATAAATTTTGATGGCGTTTCTAGACGATCAAGTCAAGAATTTTCGATATGCATGTGTATTGGTAGGATATGTGATGGTGTGTGAGCGGGAGTGGGATTCTTTGGTGGAGGGTTCCACGCCTATGGGTGTTTTTGATTTCTGGATGAATTTTCATGGAACTTTTTAACTGTATGTGGGTTGGGAGGTTTTGTGATGATGTGTACGTGTGAGTGGGTCTTTTCGATGAAAGGTTTCATACTTATAGTTGTGTACGTGCGAGTGGGACTTTTTGAGGAAGGGTTTGATACCTATACCTCTCGGAGTTTATGGATGGATTTTTGTGGAATTTTTGACATGAATGTGTGTTGGAGGATTTGCGATGGAGTTTAAGAGTGGGACCATTTGGTGGAGGGTCCTCGTATTGTTTATATTTCACTCCCTACATTCGTGCATCGCTTAAATAGCAAACCGAACTAAAAAGTAGAAAATAAAGAAAATATCATTTTAATTTAAAAAGCTTGGAGTGCTTTCTAAGTTAAAGAGTGTTAACACTCGCTTCATTCATATTCATAGAATTCTGGTTATACTACCTTCTTATGTAATTTAATTTATTTTAAGTTTTCTTTTCTTTCATTTCTTGTTACTGCTTGTTCAGTACCTTTTTAATAATAATAATAATAATAATAATACTATTTTATTATTTTTATTAGTTTGCTTCATTCCGAAAATGGCTTATAAAATTATATTTACTGAATTCCCAAATGTTTGTCACTTTCCCGTTTAGATATGGCAGCATTTCCGACAGTTTAGCAAACGAATTAGTTTCAGAATATAAATCCAATATTATCTTAAGCCTATAAACCCTCGAAAAATGAAATAAATAGTTGCTCAGATGGACAATTATTAGTGATTTAGAGTGTAGCACTCCGATCTGGCTCACAGTTAAACTCTAAAGCTGGATGTACATGCACAGTTTTGCATCAAGGCAGTGAAATGTGTCTAAGTATCAATGTCTGAATGCGTTCACGGTATAAGTTTCAGTTCTGGTATTGGTGTGGTGCGCAGTTTAAAGATGTCCAAGCAAATGGAAAAATATAATTTAAGCGATTTTATTGAGATCTATAAGAAGCATTCGGAAAATAAAGTTCAAAGAATATGGTGATTAACAAAACAAAAATATTGCTTAAACATTCTTGCTGAAAAATTAAAATAAATACAAGAAAATTCAACAAAAGATGATGTTGTCAAGAAAATAACCATGACTATATCCAAATTTTCTATACCTTTTCTCGTTATTCTGTTTCTTTACAATAGACGCAATTGCAGCTTCAAGTAAACACAAATTTTTGTAATTCATTTTGGAAACTGAATGAGTTTTCGCCAATTGACCTGAACGTCTATAAATATTTTTTACAAGAAATTAGACCGACGCTATTTAGTTGGTGCACTGAAAAATACAAAATAATATTAATTCTATTGGTGCTGGTACTTTTGAAGTAGTGCAGTTGCAGTTAGATTGATAACTTTTGGCACCTATTTCCCAAATACCTACCAGTACCAATAGATTAATATTATTTCGTATTTTTCAGTGCACCAACTAATAACGTCGGTCCAATTTTTTGTAAAAATATATTTATTTCTCACTTTTGAGTGTAACATTACTCATGAGAATCGTTGAACGTTCACCAATACCAAAGAAGATAGTACTTGTTCTATTACCCACGTATGTTCTCTGCTTGTACTTGTTATTTTGTAGAGATCTCAGAACATCGCGGCGGAAATACGCGTAAGTATTTTAGATTTAACCATTTTACCACCGCGGCAAAGCAAAACTCTAAGGAAAAATGTTCAGTATAAATGTTGCTACAATGATTCTTGTCTTTCATGTGGTACCCTCAGATTTTCAGTTCGAAAGAAGTACTATGTGAGATTTTAACATCACTCTATCTCAAAAACCGTAACTCTCTTGAAAAAATGTTCGAATAAAACGTTTTTGGATATCTTTCATTCTGCCATCTCAATTTTTCGATTTCCGAGAAAATTTGCCCCCTCCACGCCCTTCGGGGGCGGTTTTCGGAAGAAAGGAAATTACAGATTTGAGTTTTTACGAATATGGGATCATTTCGCAAATCGGAGAACGTTTACTATATACAACGCGAGCAAAAACAAAAAAAAAACAGAGAGTCGAATTGTACACCTCCTCCGTTTGGGTTCGTGCGTCAAAAATCTAAAAGTGAATCGCACTTATTGATTGAGCCTATCTGTGCAGTTCCATGGTACAATCTTGTACCATGTGCAGTTCTACAATCGCACAAAACTGTGTGTCCAAATCCCGCTTAAATACTACTGCTACATAATTTGTCAGTAGTGTGGCCGTACGCTGCGCCCACCAACTCCTGCGGTCGTCGCAGCAGCCAGCATCAGCAGGAGCAGCAACTACGTCCATCCAATACATACATGCACGCACGAACACGAACACACTCACACACAAACACCTGCATAAGAGCGCGACCTTGGCCTCGCAACAGCAGCCAGCGTCTCGCTACTGCTTACAACGGATTAAAATCGTTTGGTTTTATGCTGTTTTACAACCACTACTACTACTACATATATATATATATATATATATATATATATATATATATATATATATATATATATATATATATATATATATATAATATACTGGCAACCAATTTTCTTCATCGAGTGTGCTGCTTGCTTCACGTTATGATTGTTTCTTTGTTAGTATTGTTATATCAAATCAATTTAATGATGTCTCTATCACAATGGATTTGATTGAGTAAATAGATATTCATATTCGACATATGAGTAATTTTTAATAATAATAAATATTTGATGTGTCCACTTTTTGATGACTCTTCTACCGCTCAAGTGCAAATTTCGTTGAAATTATTATTTTTTTTTATAAATTGTGTAAAGAGGAGCAGCACGAGAAATCGTAAAGGTAGAAAAATGTAACACTTAGTGTATCATTTATCCGTCCGATCTCCTTCCCCAGTCCTTCAAAGATAGCAAAGTAAAATCTGAGGATGGCTATCCAAAAAAAAAGTCATTCGAAGTAGACTATTTTAAATGAGATTTCATAGCATGTCTTTGCTAAAGTCAGATGAGAATTAATCGACATCAATTTCCATGTCAAAATGAAAGTGTTCGGGGTGAATCGACTCGAACAGTCGATGGCTGCAATAATTATCTCATTTAATAAATAAAACTGTGTGACTGTTATGTTTGTTGATTGATAATGAAGATTGTTTGTGATATTTTTTTGGCTATTGCGTTTTAATGGAGAAGTTCTCTGGAAACGCTAACCAACTGCTAAAATATATATCAGTATTAGGAGCTTCGAGGTGCAATGGTAATCTTTAAATGTGTTAATCAAGTGCTAATTATGTGCTACATTCAAAACTCGAAGCTAATCAGCTGACAAAAGTATTTGATGCCACTGGATAAATCATAGTTCTATTTTTGTCCTTTTTCAACTCAGCAAAGGTTTCTAAGTGAATGACATACTCTTGTCACACCTCCATAAACTGAGTACTTGTTGAGATATCCGCACTTAAAGAAACGGATCCATCAAACTTAGGAACTAGAATGTCTATATAAAAACTTCATGTTAATACTGTAGCTACGGGGAAGTAAATGGGCACTTAATCAAGCACTACGCCACTGGCGTTTTTGGAGTTTGTTCTACAAAAATATGCCGTTTAGTTAATAAAAAGGCATGGCAAATTTTGTAAATAACTGTTGGGTGATGTAGAAGTTATGGCCAATATTTTTTTTTTTGGATTCTAGAACCTTCTGTATTTCGAATATGGAGGGGGCTAAGACTTAATTTTATAGAACAAACCCTGCTTATTTTTGGCCATGTTTTCTTGGGGCACCTTGTATAATCAGTAGTTTTGGTGGCGTACCAATAATATTTAAAATAACCTGATAATTGTGGAAAACTTCAAGGCAAAGATAGAAATAGTACAATTTTAATTTGAATATTGTTATTGAAATCTACTCAGATATAGTTGAGACATTATTTAATTAAATTGATTTGAATCACCCTATATTTCCAAGTATGAGTCATGTTAAATTAACAACACTTAACCTTTTGGAAATAGGACCGAATATATTATCCATAATTCGTTTTTTTCTAAAATTATTGTAACAATTATTGCTACATATATGTTTAAGGAACAATATCTCATGAATTTCATAATCATTAACTATTCGAAATTGAATTATTGTGCCTAAATATGGTTTATACATACATATACCTATCTAAATTAAAAAGAGAATATATTTTGTTTGTCAGAAAGACAATTGAAGGTGTTACCTTGATTATAAATGCTCGTGAAAACATACAGTATGTCATTAAAGTATCAAATATGTAAATTTCTTAATAACGTACCCATTGGCCTACAGATATATTTTAAAATTAAAATTGAGCCTTTGCAAGTTTATAATATTATTTTTTTCTGTATGCCTTTATGCAAATATGCAAAATTGGGCAGGGCCTTACAATATAAATATGATATCAGGCCAGTGGTGTAGGAGACGAAAAGATAGTTACCGTCATTGTGAAAAGCTATCATATTTTATCAGAACACCAGGAAGACATAGAGTTATGATTGTCATATTTGAAACTCTTAACAATTCAATAACTATGTACTTTTCCAAGGTATAATCTATCTCTAGGTATATCGAAATCTATCAAATACGCGGTTTAGGCTTAAAAACGCAACAAACAAACATACTTTCGCATTTCCAATACTAGTACTAATGAAGATATTTCGTGCGTACATTTTTTATGAATAGTTATTACTTCTGTTTATTTCACGCTTATTAAAAAGATGCAATTCCAGGGAATACGATGGTATGGTAACATAAATGATTATAAATCTAGAAGTTAAAGAATGAAGACTTAACTAAACTCTTCTATTTAACAGAATCTACAATGAAAAATGA
Source organism: Crioceris asparagi (assembly GCA_958507055.1). Classification (NCBI taxonomy): domain Eukaryota; kingdom Metazoa; phylum Arthropoda; class Insecta; order Coleoptera; family Chrysomelidae; genus Crioceris; species Crioceris asparagi. The sequence goes on along the minus strand of OY293830.1, from coordinate 9,810,717 downwards.
ATAGCTTCTAACAGGGAGATGGGAATAATATTACCACTTTATAATAAAAGGAGACAAGAAAGCGTGAACACTTCCCAATCACAACATGTAGGTACTAAATTTATTAAATGTATACGAACGAATTCTTCTCAAATAACCCTACATTGTCGCAACTACAGGAAACATAAAATTCATTTCGATAAGGTAGAGATGATTTTTCACAATGAGTTAACTTTTTCAGACAAGTTATAAGAATAATGGATATGAAGCTTTTATTGAACGTTTATCAATGAAATGTCACCAGGAAAATTATGGACTAAAAAAGTTAGGGATAAATCTGTACCGAACAAATCACAGATGTGATTTAACTATATAACAACACGAGAAATTATGTGAGAACAGGAAATTCATCATCTGACGAGAAGGTGTAAGACAGGGATGGGTTCTAAGCCCTCTACTATTTGGCGTGATCATGGATGACATAATAAAAGAAATTGAACGAAAAGTGAAGAAAATAACTATCGAATTCTGAAAAGTCGAGCAGATACACATTTTGAAGAAAGTCTTAATTTAATATATATTAAATATTTATATTAGTATTTGCTGAATGCCAAACTAATCTACAGAATAATATAGATATATGGAACTATGATCTGCAAATGAGAATTTGAAGAACACTTATAGAGATGAGCCAGCATTTCAATGTTTGCTTGCGCTGGATACTTTCAAGATCACTTATAATTTGATCAATAACTAATATTGAAATATATATAAAAAATATAGATAAATACTAGCAGGAATTTCGAAACGCCGCTGTTTGGATACATAAGAATTTGTTTTATACTCTCATTATAACTATGTTTCGAATCATAAATAATAACGAAAAAAGCATTTGAATATTTAAACGAACAATGACGTATTTAAATTTGGTGTTAGGAAAATGATTTATTATTTAAATGAAGTAAGCTTGATTGTACCTACATTGTTTACATCCATAAACTAGCTATAGATAAACAAAAATGACTTAATTTTCATAAAATACTATAATCAGAGTATTATCAGAGATTTAATTTGTTAATGCATTGTTGGAAGGAAGGTATGTGGTATTCCTCACATTTTGTCTTTGTTTTTGACCGACGAACCCCAACGGAGGAATTACAATACAAATACAATTCTATATATATTCTCTGTATACTGTAAACGTACTCGTATTTTGATGATTTTTGATTTATTTGAAAGAGGAAACTTGCGGAATGGTCCCATATTCATGAAAACTTAAATCCTAAATCACCTTCCCACCGAGGACCGACCCCGAAGGAGGTGAAGGGGGGCAATTTTCTCGAAAATCGAAAATCCGAGATGACAAAATTAAAGATATCTGAAAACGTTTCAATTGATTTTTTTTAAATATGCGTATTTTCGCTATGTGGAAGAGACAATCTCCTTCAAAAATTGAAAATCTTAGAATGGAAAATCAAAGACCAGATTATTTGTAGCAACATTTATATTGAACATTTTTTCCACTGAATTACGGCTTTTGAGTTACAGCAGTGGTAAAGTCTAAAATATGCGTATTTCCGCAACAATGTTTGTAGATTTCTGAGTAATAACAAATACAAGCAAAGTATATACATGGGTGAAAATGGTATACCTATGTGAACGTTCAATGATATTCGTGAATAATGTAACACTCAAAAGTGTGAGATAAATATTGTTTACAAAAAATTGACCCGACGTTATCAGTTGGTGCACTGAAAAATACAAAATATTATTAATTCTGTTGGTACTGGTAATTGTGAGGTTGGTGCCAAAAGCTTTCAAGCTAACTGCAGCTGCACAACTAAAATATTTTTGTAAAGCTCAAGAAGGCGATTAGACTTTTGTTGTGGCTAAGGTTGTGCTATATTTCCATAACCTGCATAAGTATTATTTGAAATTATAGAAGTTCAACCTCTTAAGCATATTATAAAAATTAATATAAAAAATGTGTCCGACTTGAAGCAAAAAATGTTAATTTAATGAATGATTATCAAATCAATTATTTTATAAATACCAAAAAAATATCTTCTATTCCGTAATCTGGTATTTTATCAAAAGCTTAAGTTATCTTGATGAAAGCAAATCAAACATTTTAGAAAACTTTCAAATTCTTACTATTCAGATATATTGATTATGTTTATTATAAAAAATCTTTAAATATACAAAAACTGCGGCTTCCAAAGACATGACACAATTTGATTTCCTGGACATACCACCTACCATACGTACTCTTCTTATATACTAATGAAAAGTAATAATTACCTTTGATTAATATGATTTATATGCAAGTTGAAAGCATAAACAACATTAATAATAATGAAGTGTGTATTGAAACTTGTCCAGACCACAAAAGCGTTCTGAAATGAAATACCATTCAATATATGTGTACTTGAAAAATGGAAGGTTTTATTAGATTAATAATTATTATAACTTTGTTGTATGTGTGGCTGATATAATAATTAATAGTTATACCGGGTGTCACAGTTTTATAAGATTATAATATTTGCTACAAATATTGAGATGTAATATCAAATCCGGTAAGAATGATTATAGTATTAGAGACGACCAAAGAGACAATGTTTTGCATGTTTTATATCAGTTTCTGCTCAATTCGAAATGACAGTTAAATTTGAATTGTAAGTAGATCACACAGTATATATCTGAGTTTTTTAGAATCTCAAGACTTAATAAAATTAGACTAACTAACAATTATGCTCGGTTAAAGATTTTTAATTTATTTTAAAATCTATATCACTATGGAGACAATAGAATATTTCAAGAGGACTAAAATGCTCATTCGATGATTCTTGGAAAGTTTTAGATTTTTTTGTATTCATTTTCAAAGGCGTTTTTCATCACCCTATGAATTATAGAAAAAATGGTATCCGATAATCTAGAAAATAATGTTCAAATCGGTAACAAACTCATAATATTTTCATTTTCATCCAAAAATTTCGAGGGCGTTTTTGAAAGCTTATTTTTTCAAAAACGAATATTTAATACAGATAATTGAAACTTTTTCAATGAATATTCTTACACCCGGTATATATATATATATATATATATATATATATATATATATATATATATATATTTCATTAAGCTTGTGAAAAATAATCTAAGTATAGGTAAGAATAATTTCAATTATTTACGGAAAATATTCTTTTCACTTTAATTAATTATTGTAGTTTGATCTATTCTTTATTTTTCCTTATAAATTTTCTGATTTTCTTAAGAAACCCCCACCCATTTGGAAGGTGTTTTTTTGTCTGTTATTGGACCATCTCTGAAACGAAAAAACAAACATAAATCATTTTATATATCTTCTAATTTCTTTGAAATAGGTCAAATATAATTTATAATTTTATTCTTGTTTCGATTCAACATCACAAAATGTGTCAATAGTTTTATTGTTTAATAATTTGAAAATTTAATAATAGAAATTCAATTTGTATTAAATTTTATGATTACGGCATCCATTTTATTAATGGCTCATAATTCTCAACAAAATTCATTAACGAAATACCGATAAATTCAAATTTATTTCCTGGTGCGGTATGAACAATATATATGACTAATATAATGGCTTGAAACTAGGTGAGGTGGACAGGGAATAAATACAATTTTCAAAACAAGTCTGAAATTGTGTGCTGTTCTTCTGGTATTGCCGCGATTGTCCTCATTTTATATTTGTTGATGTGTTTTTTGGCATAGGATAAAATAAAGAGTGAATTTGTAAGAGCTCTAGCAAAAATATAGGTAGTAAATGACTTTTTCCATGTTAAATTACAAAGAAAATCCTTAAATGCTGGCGTTCGGACGTTGTAGGCACAAAATGCTATAAAATCTGAAAGTCATGAAAGCACGATGATCATGCTAGATATTTTATTATTAACTATTTAGTTAGTACAAATAGTAATGTTACTATTTGTTACTTTCATCATTAAAATTTATCAGTCAGAGAAAGGGCCAGAAGGACAATGAAACATCACCATCATCACTGACAATTTTATGCCTTTAATTTCCAGACTCGAAAATAGTATCAGAGCCCACAGTATTGAAATCCTATAGACATGGATTAAAATGTCTGTGACCATTCATATCACAGACTTAGAAGAAAAAAATCACCAATTTTGCTTGTATAATAACGTACCTAAAACGTCACTACCGATTTATGTCATGATAGAGTTATATACCTGTTTCGATGGATCAAGAGGTTTGGAAATCACTCTTCGGCAATATTCATGGCGCAGTTTATTATATCACGATGTCTGAGTGGGCTAAGGCGCTGGAAGTGCGTTCGTAGCTTGCGACAGTTCATCGTAAGCGCGGGTTCTAATCCAGCCTGAGCCATGGTTGTTTGTAAACTGGACACGTGCACAGGTATCCTGTATACCTCTTAGGGAGTGTATTCCGGATATTTAAAATTTTAAAAGAAAACAAAGAAACGTACCTCAATCCATGCAATTTTTTCTCCTAGACCCTTGTAGACTACAAAGTTTTGTGTAAAAATAACCAACCAACAAGTGAATTTTTGGAAAAAAAATTAAAAATAGTTTTTATTAGGCATTGAGGATTTAAACCGTAACGATGAGTACCTACTACTGCTATCCTTTTCTCAATTTGAACCATACTTATGTATATGTGTTTGCCAGCAACAGCAATTCCATAACAAACTACTGTTTGTCTACCACAACACAAAATTAAACCTTAAACAACGTCTGACAATTGCGACATAACCATAGACGATCTTCCACTGAGTACCTATATACCACAGAAAAGAGACGTATATATACGCTCCATGCTCGTGCGTAATTCCAGTGACTGATCTCATTGTTCGACATTGTCGTTCCATGTCGAAAAAATAATGATCTTGTTTGAATGAGATAATTATAATTACCAATATTGGCTCACACTTGGAGCTTAACAGGCGGCGAGATGTCTGCGATCTAAGTAAGAATTCGAAATTTCAAGTCTCTAGACCGTATGGGGCCTGAGAAATCGCTGCAGAGTCCATTGATACAAGAACCGAAAGTAATAAAAACTATTTAAAAATAAAAGAAAGAACAGATTTAGTAAAAAGTGGTTCAAACTCCACATACCTACTATGCTGCAGAATGTGATGAATAACTTTAGGGCTTGGCTGGAAGAATGTAATTTTAAAAATATATATATTTCTGTTATGATTATATTCATATAATTAAAAAATAGCACTGGCTAGGTGCTGATAATAACAGTTGTTATGCAATCAAACTACAATAATTAATTAAAGTGAAAAGAATATTTTCCGTAAATAATTGAAATTATTCTTACCTATACTTAGATTATTTTTCACAAGCTTAATGAAATATATATATATATATATATATATATATATATATATATATATATATATATATATATATATATATATATATATATATATATGATCATAACAGAAATATATATATTTTTAAAATTACATTCTTCCAGCCAAGCCCTAAAGTTATTCATCACATTCTGCAGCATAGTAGGTATGTGGAGTTTGAACCACTTTTTACTAAATCTGTTCTTTCTTTTATTTTTAAATAGTTTTTATTACTTTCGGTTCTTGTATCAATGGACTCTGCAGCGATTTCTCAGGCCCCATACGGTCTAGAGACTTGAAATTTCGAATTCTTACTTAGATCGCAGACATCTCGCCGCCTGTTAAGCTCCAAATGTGAGCCAATATTGGTAATTATAATTATCTCATTCAAACAAGATCATTATTTTTTCGACATGGAACGACAATGTCGAACAATGAGATCAGTCACTGGAATTACGCACGAGCATGGAGCGTATATATACGTCTCTTTTCTGTGGTATATAGGTACTCACTGGAAGATCGTCTATGGTTATGTCGCAATTGTCAGACGTTGTTTAAGGTTTAATTTTGTGTTGTGGTAGACAAACAGTAGTTTGTTATGGAATTGCTGTTGCTGGCAAACACATATACATAAGTATGGTTCAAATTGAGAAAAGGATAGCAGTAGTAGGTACTCATCGTTACGGTTTAAATCCTCAATGCCTAATAAAAACTATTTTTAATTTTTTTTCCAAAAATTCACTTGTTGGTTGTTTATTTTGACACAAATCTTTGTAGTCTACAAGGGTCTAGGAGAAAAAATTGCATGGATTGAGGTACGTTTCTTTGTTTTCTTTTAAAATTTTAAATATCCGGAATACACTCCCTAAGAGGTATACAGGATACCTGTGCACGTGTCCAGTTTACAAACAACCATGGCTCAGGCTGGATTAGAACCCGCGCTCACGATGAACTGTCGCAAGCTACGAACGCACTTCCAGCGCCTTAGCCCACTCAGACATCGTGATATAATAAACTGCGCCATGAATATTGCCGAAGAGTGATTTCCAAACCTCTTGATCCATCGAAACAGGTATATAACTCTATCATGACATAAATCGGTAGTGACGTTTTAGGTACGTTATTATACAAGCAAAATTGGTGATTTTTTTCTTCTAAGTCTGTGATATGAATGGTCACAGACATTTTAATCCATGTCTATAGGATTTCAATACTGTGGGCTCTGATACTATTTTCGAGTCTGGAAATTAAAGGCATAAAATTGTCAGTGATGATGGTGATGTTTCATTGTCCTTCTGGCCCTTTCTCTGACTGATAAATTTTAATGATGAAAGTAACAAATAGTAACATTACTATTTGTACTAACTAAATAGTTAATAATAAAATATCTAGCATGATCATCGTGCTTTCATGACTTTCAGATTTTATAGCATTTTGTGCCTACAACGTCCGAACGCCAGCATTTAAGGATTTTCTTTGTAATTTAACATGGAAAAAGTCATTTACTACCTATATTTTTGCTAGAGCTCTTACAAATTCACTCTTTATTTTATCCTATGCCAAAAAACACATCAACAAATATAAAATGAGGACAATCGCGGCAATACCAGAAGAACAGCACACAATTTCAGACTTGTTTTGAAAATTGTATTTATTCCCTGTCCACCTCACCTAGTTTCAAGCCATTATATTAGTCATATATATTGTTCATACCGCACCAGGAAATAAATTTGAATTTATCGGTATTTCGTTAATGAATTTTGTTGAGAATTATGAGCCATTAATAAAATGGATGCCGTAATCATAAAATTTAATACAAATTGAATTTCTATTATTAAATTTTCAAATTATTAAACAATAAAACTATTGACACATTTTGTGATGTTGAATCGAAACAGGAATAAAATTATAAATTATATTTGACCTATTTCAAAGAAATTAGAAGATATATAAAATGATTTATGTTTGTTTTTTCGTTTCAGAGATGGTCCAATAACAGACAAAAAAAACACCTTCCAAATGGGTGGGGGTTTCTTAAGAAAATCAGAAAATTTATAAGGAAAAATAAAGAATAGATTTAGCCATATCGATAAATCTATATGATGTGATTTTTGACCGATTTCACAACATGGGAGAGTATACAATAATTATTCATCTACATGATTGCTTATTCTATGTATTTAGTACGCGCATTTTGAGTAGGTAAACATACACCGGTTTTGATGGTTCTTTCTTCATTGGAAAGAGGAGTGCTCTGAGCTGGACCCATATTTTTTTTAAATACAATATGCCCCCAAATGTACCCATTGTGGATGTGGAGGGCATAATTTTTTTAATAAAATTGATAATTTTATCAGGCAGGATTTATGAAAAGATCACTTCCAGTAACATTTGAATTGGACATTTTCATAACAATCAAGGGTTTTGTGTTTAAGCTTCAGGAAAGTGTAAGATTCTTACCGCCAAATTTTGAAATCATCAAATATAAGTGAATGAATATTTTATTAAAAAAATAGGACCGACCATATAATTTGCACTAAAAAATACTTGATTTAATTTTTTTTAATTTTTGAGTGCACCAAAATTTTTTTGTTTATTATTGCAACCGGGTGTTATTATATTATAATAGGAGGCTGGCCAATTCCGGTAATGTTGCTAAAGAAACGTGGTCTATTGTGAATTACTTAAGAAGTAAGACCTCTCCATCTAACACAATCTCTTTTTCACCCCAGTACCTAAATAATTACTTTGTAGATGTAGCAGAAAATTTAATGAACAACATAACTCCTTCCGATGACCCCCTCTCATTTCTCCCTAAGGCTAATATGAATTTACAAAGTTTCTTCTTAACGCCTGTGGTATTAGCAGAGCTTAATAGTACAATTAATGACATTAAAAACAAATCCTCATCTGGAGCTGATGGGCTTACTCTGAAAATGTTCTCGAACCTGCCGGAATGCACATTAAACCATCTTATTACTTTAATTAACAATTCATTCCAAAATGGAGTTTTTCCAAACTGCCTTAAGACGGCATAATTATTCCTTTGCATAAAGAAGGAGATAAAGATCAAGATCAAATTATCGCCCAATTGCACTCCTTCCCACATTATCAAAGATCATCGAAAGATTGGTTAAAAAAGGCTTCTATCTTTTCTCTTTAAATATAATATACTGTCTACCCATCAATTTGGATTTTTTAGTAACAAATGCACAAATGATGCCATGTTTTCCCTCTTTAATAATGTATATTCAAACCTGATCAACCATCTCTCTATAGCAACAATTTTCTGTGATTTCTCTAAGGCTTTTGATTGCGTAGATCATAATATATTAACTAATAAATTGCAGTTCTACGATTTCAGAGGAGTGTCTCTCGAATGGTTTAAGTCGTATCTCAACAACAGGAGTCAGATCGTGAGGGTTGATACGTCCATGTCTTCTTGCAAGCCAATTGAATATGGAGTACCTCAAGGTTCAGTACTGGGCCCTATTTTGCTACATTGCTAGTCTGGATATTACCGTTGAAATCTGCCTCTTTGCGGATGATACTAGTTTCGCGTGGAGTAACCCGGATATTACGACACTTCATAGGACTGTATCTAGAGACTTAGTCACGTATAAATCTTGGTGCAATTCAAATCTCCTATGCCTCAACGTTTCTAAAACAAAAGTTTTGTCATATAAAAGTACATTGCAATCTTTTGTGCTTAATAACACCACTATTGAGGCCGTTGAATTTGTGAAACTCTTGGGGCTTATTGTATACAACCGTTTAAAATTGGACTTGCACATCGATGCTTTATCAAAAAGGTTCTGCCTGCTTTGCGCTAAGATCAGTTTCCAAGGAGCTCAACTTGTCTACTTCTAGAACAGTCTATTATGGCATATTTGAGTCACACCTCCGATAAGCCCTTACATTCTGGGGTACGTGTTGTGCGACTCAATTTGAACGTATTTTTAAACTGCAGAAGAGAGCTGTTCGGTATTCACTGAGACTTAGAAGTAGGACTCACTGCCAGGATTACTTTAAAAAAATTTAAAATATTAACTCTTCCGTCCCTATTCATATTTGAATCTGTATGCTTAATCCGCAAGCACGTATCTTCTATTCCAGAGAGGCCATCTCACAACTATCCGCTTAGAAATACGGAGCATGATCTTTATCTGCCAACCCCTCGCTCAGAGTTGGTTAAAAACTCTATACTGTACAATGCAAAAAATGCACAATCATCAACCATTTAAAATCAAGTCCATAAGATCTTTTCCTGAATTTCGAAAGGTTTTAAAATCATACTTACTGGAGAGAGCCTTGTATGCAGTAAGCGACTTTTTTGTTAAAATGTGTTAATACTTAATATTATGCTTCTTACACCCACTGGTTCAGTGAATATTATTTGATATTGATATCCTAAGGGTCTTTTGTAATGTAAAATCATCTGTCACACGAAATTAAATATATAACAGCTTTTCCCAGATTTTGCCAAACTTTCAATTAAATACCTACTAGATAATGCCTTTTATGCAGTTAACGACTTTTTTCACTTAAGGCACGTTTCTGCACAACTCACGCACGGGTTTTTTGTTTGTACATAATTTCTTTTTGTTTCTTATGTAATTTAGTTTACCTTCTGACTGAATATACAGCTGTAGGTTACATTCTTATTCTTATTATTTTATATTTTTATATCTTTATATCTTTATATTTTTGTTTTATATTTTATAAGATTAGATTCTCTTCATTTATTGGTAAAAGAATTTAAATTGTTATCGCTTGTTAGTCTATTTCAATCAGTGAGCTCTTCTATATTAGAAATCCTATTGAATACCAAAATAATATCAAACAAAAATGACCGAAAACACACACACACACACACCTGCATCAAATCAAGAAATTATTATTGATGATTTAATCAATCTGAAAGAATAAACTTCTACACAACACACGCCAACAGATGGTCTAACCTTAACCACACACATCATACATATACTGTGTGTTGTTTTTTTCTCCCGCTCATATTTTTTCCGTCCAAACCACATACTTATAAGGTAATTTATTGGTGGTCCTCTTTCTAACCTGCAGTTAGAACTTCAACAGCATTGTTTAGCGGTCATCATCGTCAGAAATCATTATTAGGATTTACAGTGACGGCGTGACATCCACATTGAGATTATGACCCGATAAAATACTTATCTTTCATCGACATTATTTATTTATAATAATTTGGATCTGTTTAATGTCTCCTGTTTTCTTTTCCATTTCAATTTATTCTTTGATCTATATTCTTTACAGTGACATTTGTGACATTCTTTCCTTATTACAACAGCTATGCAAATACGCCTAGAATACGAATGATTATTAAGATGTGCCAATTAAGTCATGCAAGACCGAAATCAAACTCTAATCTCACTAACTAACGATTTGCTGAAGATATCATGATAATTTGATCAATGTATTATTCATATACACAAAAATATGCTTGAACAACTGCATTAAGAAATAACGATAGGCCTCAAATGAATATGTCAATGAAAAAGTTTTCAACGATCCCACTTGCACACAGAAATCCAATATTTGTTCATAATGAGTCTTTGTAAAGAGAAGAGTCATTTGTAGAACTAAAATATACTATAAATATAAGAATTCGTTTAGGATGGGATTTGTAAATTGAGAAATGTGTTTGAGTCAACCATCGAAGGCTTACTACGAATGTATCCCACGCGATGTCGAAATTTAGGTGTTAACTAACAAATAGTATAAATAATAAATTCTGAGTATACCAACCAAATATCTACAGAATGGAAACTTCTGAATATAATCAACATCATGTTAAGGCATTGAGGACCTATTGTATGATCGTTTCTTTAATCTTTTTTTATATCTGCGTTTGTCTTTGGAAAGTTTGGTTGCTTACATAATCAAGTGCATAGTTGTGCTTACTCTATTTTTGAAATTTTTAGTATGCCCTTTTTTCTATTAATTGGACATAAACGCAATACCGAATACTTTTGACCGACTTCAAAAAAAGAAGGTTACAATTCGGTTGTGTGTTTTTTGCATAAACGTCCTCCGATTTCGATGATTCTTGATTCATTTAAAAGAGAGAATGGATCCATATTTAGAAAAACTCAAATCCGAAATCTCCTTCCCTCCAAAAAACGTAATTTTTCTTGAATATCGAAAATCTGAGACAGCAGAATCAAAAACAGGGGACCATATCCGGAAACGTTTAAATTGAACATTTTTCAAAAGAGTTTTCGAATTACAGCAATAGTAAAGACTGAGATATGTTTATTTCTGCTATGTGGAAGGGGCAATTTTTTTCGAAAGTTTAAATATCAGATGGTCAAACGAAAGTAGAGTATGTGGCAACTTTCATATTGGACATTCTTCGAAATAAGTTACGGTTTTCGAGTTACAGCAATGGTAAAGTCTGAAATATGTATTTTTCCGCCGCGATGTTTTGAGCTCTCCGAATAATAACAAGTAGAAGCAAGGAATACACATGGGTAATAGGATAAGAAGTACTATCTTCTTTGGTATTAGTGAACGTTCAAGGATTTTCATGACGAATGTTACACTTAACAGTATGATATGACAATTTTAAATTAATAAATTAGACCGACTTTATTATTGGGTGCACTGAATAATACAAAATAATATTAATTCTACTGATGCAATTACTTTTGAACTTGGTGCCAAAAGTCTTATATCTAACTGCAATTGCACAAAAGTAACAGGAATAATAGAATTAATATTATTTTGTGTTCTTTAATGCACCAATTGAATGTTATATTTATGTGATATATGAAAAATAATATCAAGAACACTTAAATATGTTTATGGAGATTATTTAAATATAATTAAGTAATTTGAATTCAATGTCTCCATTAAGAAGCGTGGGTGGTAAGATTCAGAACAATAAAAAATCCCCGCCACTGTAATTTCGACCGACATCATGGGGTTATGTAGGTATTCCTTTATAGTCTGAGATTATTAATTATAATAAGAAAAAAAACTTCTATGGGAAAATGGACAGTTCTAAAACAAATAAAAGCTAATCGAAACACCATAGGCGCCACAAAAGGGTTCAAACAGAAATAAAATAAATTAGCGAACTGAAAGCTTTCCTTGTTACTTTTTTTTCATTTACAAATAATAGCACCCCGGGAGGTCACAAATAGGGAAGTAACAAATATAGATAACTTAGTTAACATGCTGGATTTTCGATAAAAATTGAATCCGATGAAACTAATCTTAAGTCGATGTTATAAATTTCTTCTCTAGGACTCTTGAAACTTATAAAAGACCTTGACACTTAAAATGCATTAGATATTGATAAATGTTTTTCTATCAAACATGTCACGAACAAAATTGAAATAAATACGTGATTTGTGATTTGTTCAGGAATACGGGTGTAGGCATATATCTTTTCGACTTCATTATGATTAATACTTTACTGCAAGAAAATCAAATACATAGTTTCAATCATTCTCATTATATTTCTATTTTCTGTCAGTTTTGCCCAACATATTTCTCAAAAACTTATGCAGTCGCCTACGTTTAGTATTTTGGGCTACGCCACTGTGCAGTCCGGGCGGCATCTCTTGAGATATCAAGAGAAAATTAAAATGTAACCCACCAGGAGTGGTCAGTAAATCATAGAGGCAAATGGGCGGATAAATGGACAGAAAAAGGGGGGCTCTTAACTAAAAACAGACCACCCGGTCGACCTGGGAAACGCGCCCCCATCGTAGCTTCGTCATTATTTTAGAATATGCCGAAACACAACAGGTAGGTATACACTCAAGGACCTGACTATATTCGCTTACGTTAAGGCCCTAAATTAGTTTGAGTAGGTACTTAACTTTAAGTATACTGAAATGACTTTCACCAATGTGTGAGAAAATGGAGGCTCTTCTGGCTTTTTAATTTTCGGAATACTTACTATATTTTCTACGTCTTGTTGTGCTTTGTATTTTTGTGAATCATTTTAACAATTTAATATTTTTAAATGTCCTATTATCATGTCAGATATTGTGTTCGGATGAATTTAGACTACAAATAAAATTATTTGGTAGCATTAAATAAGATGTGAAAATGATAAACTTTCAAAGAATGATTGCTATAGAAGATTTTCCTGCGAACTGTGATACCTAAGTCATAAATTATCCAAACAGTTCAGCCAATAATCTTCAGTAGCCTTAACCTCAACTATAAACTTTTGTATATGTTTATTTTATTCATTTATTATTAACCTTTGACTAAAAGCTATAAAATCTAGCATTGTCATTATAGTATGTATATTATACATAAGTGAATGACGGAAGCCATTCAAGAAATCGATTAAATATGTTACTTTACGGCCTCATCAAAACACACATAGTATCTGTACAACATTCTATTATTTCTTATTTTCTTCTTTAGTTGAAATAAGTTATCGGAAAGGCTGTTATTATTGAGAGAATTTTATTGCTTGATTTTGTGTCGTAAAATTGACTTACAAAGGATAAAATCTAGAGGAATAAGCTATATCAGCAAAGAGACACGCAGAAGCTGTGTGAAATAGGAGTAAAACGTGCGAGGATAATCTTTATTGGATAGTCAATAAAATAACAGCCTGTAGATGGTCTAGTTGATTATTGCTATTCTTGAAACGAATCTGTTACGATACGTAATAGGGATCATTAGAGAAACAGGAACACTATTAACAACTGAATTTGTAGCTGGAATAATTTTATGATGTAGTAATATGAATGTGCAGTAGTTCAGACTAAGAATGTAATCAAGTAATCAGTATTTAATTAATCATTATTAATATTTGTTGACAATATATGAATTATGTTGAAGAAAAGGATTCATCAGTAATGTGGATTAAAAATCAGAAATATTATCTAGGGCCAATTGCGCTATTTTATGTCTGAAGTTATTGTAAATCTAAGTTTATCTGCCCAATTATGTTTTACCTGATTATTTTTAAGACAGAGTTCTATGGTTTTCCATGTCATTTTCAGTGTTACATTTTTATTCAAAACAATTGGCAATAATGTACGTGGGTCTATTATTCTTGATATAAAAGTAATCGTGTTGGAATTCTTGATTTAGTAGTTGAATGAAAGACGTTATCTCATGGACTGCTAGTTGAGAGATAAAACCAGTCAATCATAGAAAGGCTAGAATGATTTATCAGGTCAATCCGATGTTTTATGGGCAGTAGCGACTTTCACGATAGCTATACTCTTTCAAGTCCATACTGTAAAGCAGTATTGCCAATGTGGCAGATACAATCTGGTATTAAAAAGTGTTACGTTGTCATAAAATTCTTATAACACTTAATATGTTGAAATGAAACTTACCCCAAAAATAGTTTTCGCTCCTTTCGTGTGTGTTGAGTACTGCCTTTGGTACGGCTATTGTTGATCTGAGACGTCACTCCAGCCTTCTATGTTTGACAGAATGACTTTGATTGGAAGAGGATTAGCAATCCATGTCAGTTAATCATATTGATAGTCAATTTTTGTCATTGGAGTTAACTCAACCACAAGTTGTAGAACTTAATTCAAAAGAAGGATGAATTTGAGAAGTATGAGCATCTAGAAATAGAAGCTTCTAGTAAGTTTTACTTTTAGATTTCTAAGTTGTCAAGCGGGAAAGTACAGGGTTAAGGTCCGCATTCCGTTTTTTCTTCTTGGAATCAAGTATGTCTGATTACCGAAAATTATTAGCTGTTACAGCGGCTTTAATTCTGTGGGATCCTCTCACATAATATTATTCAATAAATTAAGATTAGAGCCTGAGGATTGGTTTAGTTATCTACGATTGGATAAACCGATTTCAATGTTGCTTTATATTTTCTCTTGTTTTTTTGCTTGATATTCTTTATCTCAAGCAAAAAGAAACACGAAGACATAATCAAGGTTTGTTTGATTTGTGATCGTCTTTGAAAAAAGGCGCAAATATATAGAAAATTCGATTATATTTTTTATTTCATGTATTTATGTTCATGGGTTTTGCATAGCTTACGAGATCCGATTTTGATAATTCTTCGATTCTTCTTTGAAAGAGAAATGCTGAGAAATGGTTTCATTAAATAATTTGAGAAATATATTTTTCTCAAACATAACTCATTTTTATTAATTGGGAATTTCATGTGTCTCAATCTGAATCAGAATTTGTTGTGTTGGACATTTTTTCAAAAACTTTAACGGCTTCTGAATTGGAGCCCAAGGAAATCGAGTGTCTGAAAAAAATACCATTAAGTACCAATTAAATAAAAATTATATTGTACATTTCATCTGATAGCATCGGCCTAGTTTTTGGAAAAAGTGAATTATTTTCATGCAAAAAATGGCACAGAACAATAAGTCTTGATCTAGATCATGAACATATGATTCCTATGCTTTATGGTGATTTAGCTAATGTAAGTAACCGGCAAGGAATTGCTATTCTTGTTTTCCTACCAAACCTTTCAATAAGAAGTATTTGAATAAGACACGAGTGTTTAAAATATTAAGAATAAACTGCACCTTGCTGCGATCATATAAAGTCCTTGATTTGTGGTCTTACCTTGAACATGAATCTCTATTGCATATCCTGCAGTATTAAGTTTCTTTTTTCTTATAATTTTTATTCGTGCAAGAATGTTCATAAAATGATTGATATAATAAAATATCTGAATGAGACTGCTATTTTTATATGAACAATGGTTGTAAAATTCGTAAGATTCTACCCGATAGAAGTCATCCATTACATATTTAGATAAATTTATCATGTATTATTCGCTTGAACATTAAATATTAGATTATATGCTTAAGGTAGGTTAGCAATGAAATATCAAGTCAGAATTCGATAATTAATTATCAATAAATTCTAATTTTACAGAAAATTCGTCAGTAAAGCCGCGATTATTTAGGGGTCAGGTAAAGGCATCTTGTATTTCAATGCAAAATAAGCATTAAGTAGTTTAAATATGGATGTTACATTAGAAGATTGAATAAGCATGTCGCAAAAGAAATAAGTATATAAGTATATAACTAAATTAACCAATTATTGCAATTTCTTCACATTCATTTCGGATATCGAACCACTTGTACACCTGGTTAGAAAATGTTGGATTATTGTTACCAATTGGGCCTAGACTGGTTAGCATGCAACTCCATCTCGTTCCTATCCATAGGCAGCTATGATAAGCCTATTTACTATTGTTACGCAATTATCTATCAATTATTTGGAAGCAGTGAGAATCATTTGGAATTGGTAAAGGATCAGCGATATATACTGTTCCTAGTTGTCTGTAGCATTATTATAAAGATAAGATAAGAATTAAAAGATTATATATATATATTCTATTTCAATATTTAACTAGTTCACTTATCCCGAATTTCAATCTGTAGAGATCAGTTCATTTTCTATTCGATTCTCCTTTCACTTTTTATTTTGCATCATTAATCTTGGATAGACTGATGGAAATATTTTCTAGACTGTTTCATTTAATTTCAATTAATCACTATAAAAAAGAATTCAATGACACTAATAGAGAATCACAAAGATAATTAATCTAACTAATATAATGGGACTGTTTTACGTAGATTTCAAACGTAATTACAACACAATAATGTAGAAGCATACTTAGTTTATTATATCCTATATATATAAAAGTCAGAACATTTTATAAAATAAATACTTTTTACAAAAATTAGAGCCGACTTTATTAATTGCAGTACTAGAAAATATAAGTTAATGTTAATTCTATTGTTGCTTGTAATTTTGAAGTAGTTAAAAGTACTACTACCAATAGAATTTAGATTATTTTAAATGTTTCTGTGAGCCAGAAAAAATACATTAAATTACATAATAAGCCGTAATATATCCCTTTATAATGACCTTGCCCACTGCTTTGATCAAGAGCATCAATTCAAATATTATCCAGACTCAAGAAGCTGTTTACCGCATTAGTAGGGAAATCAAATACACATACCTTCGATTTAAATAATTAGATTTAGAACCAGATAGATAACATCATTTGACATTATTCTTTTAGTTCTAGAAAGAAGTCCATTTCCCAAAGTGGAGTTGATATTTCAGGGAAAATTAAGCCCAAAGTCTTCTCCACATTATTATTGTTGAAAATTATATTAAAAATTGGGGGTGACACATGTTTCGTGTTTATATAAACTCAACTTTAATCGGGGTAACAAGGTTGAAATCTTTATATCCAACGAAGTCTAGCAGCCGACTTTTGTGGAACAAGTCCAGTTCCAAGATGAACATAACACAGGATAACATAAAGATCCATTTAACGTGGATGTTGACTGTGTTTTTTTTTTGGAAATCTTAATACAAATTTTTGATATTCCAAAATAACGAAATAAAATACTCGGGACTAATTTTTGACCAATTGCTATCCTGGAAGCTTTAGTATCCATCAGTAACATGCCAAAAAGATAAACAATGGAGTTCAGATGAAAAAACACTACTGACACTATGCGCTCAATTAAGACTATGGCTGCATCTATTTATTCCTCAGAATAATGGACCCCGCATTAGATGCATTTTGTACAACTCCTATTGACAGTCTCTTTTGCAAACTTGGCGAGCTATCGTTGATCTTGAGAATACAAGAACTGCACCTTATATACGCAGAACAAAAGTCCTATCACACATATCCAGACCCAACGCTTTCTTTTTGACATATGGCTACTGCAAATTCCATCAACCCACCCACGCAACATCGAAAAATCTCCACAATGACTACCCCCGCCTTGCATAAATACCCAACTACTTTCCCTGAATAAGAAAGACACAAATCCACAACTAATCTTAAATATTTATCAAATCATTGTATTCCAGTATCCAGTGATGCATCAAAAACAAATGAATGGGTAGCCTGCGCATTTGTTACTAACAACGTGATCGAGAAATTAAAACTTCCAGAAACGTCTACCACTCTTAACAGGGGGCACTCTGCTACATAAAAGTGGCACTGCATAAGGTCGTATGATTAGAACAGACTCTATTTAAACTCTTTACATATTATAACCCAAACATATACCCACCGTATCTTAGTAGAAGTTAATACGGGAGGAGCTGAAAAGTTACTCTATACCAAAACAATAGATTTACTACGGGTTCCCTCACATACCGTCCTAGAAGGAAAGTACCTAGGTGATGCGAAAGAAACTTTGGAAGATTCACCCCTATCAACCCAAGTAACAGAAGATTCCAGAACAATAATAGCAAACAAACCAGTTATTATTAATATGAAGTCATTAACAATAAAAAAAAAATTAGTGGATTGTCCACGGTTTGAATACGATAGATTAGATAACAATATTCCCAGAAACTTAAAAGCTATACTAAGTAACTACAGCATATTATCTATACTCTAATTCCGGTTAAGGTACATATTCCTGCTAATAGCTGATGCGTTTTTTTGTAAATGAAAAAAACATCCAACTGAAAATAGTTCTTTTGGCAAATATCAAAAGAACATTTTCGAATCAACCCTGTACTGTTTTTATTATAGATCCTAATAGAAAACGCATCTAAAAATGAGCAGAGAAACGCTTTCAGCACCTTTCGGTTACTATTTGTACAAATTTAAGTAGCTACACTAAAGTAGAACTGCTGTGTTTTATATACTAGCAAAAAGTGTAAAGCCCATGAAACTGCTGTATGTGTTGTTTACAACTTTTAAAGTGTTAACAACCGAGAAGAGCGTGTGGCGGCGAGGCAATCTCACTAATGTGCAATGAAAACCATTAATAGGTTTACATAACACAAAAAGTCCGGTAGTGTGTAGTGGCAAAATGTGTTTTAAAATCAGAGTGCTAAGAGATGTAAACATCATTTACAAAAAAAAATAGGGACGAAAAAATAAATGGGAGCGAGACATAATATATAGATGACTTTTTAGGAACAAGGTATAATAGTGGAGGATATTTGTGGACAGGTGTTAAATTGTTGTGTACATTGGTAAGTAACATTGGAAGTAAATAGCGGAATGGGCTTAGACGACCTTTATCCGGCGAAAAAGAAATTGTAAAAATTCCGACGGCTTGTAGCCAGCGGAACGGTAAATTTCATTGTATTGACCGACTTGCAAAAACGAAGGAGGTATACAATTTGATTGTATGTTTGCTTTTTTATGTGTGGCTGTTTGCGGGTTTTGCATAGTAAACGTGCTTCGATTTTGATGATTTTTGATTCAGTTGAAAAAAGAGATTGGAGAAATGGTCCTTCCCTCCAAAAACTGCCCCAGAAGGGGGAGGAGGACGCAAATTCTCTCTGAAATGAAAATCTGACACGGCAGAACTAAAGATAAGACCATATCCGAAAACGTTTGAATTGATCATTTTTTCAATAGAGTTTTCAAGTTACAACAATGGAAAAGACTGAAATATGTGTATTTCTGTTATGAGGAGGGGACAAATTTAATATGAGACCTTCAAATTAAAAAAGAGATTATATGTAGCAACATTTTTCAAATTAAGGTTTTCGAGTTACAGCAGTGGTAAAGTCTGAAATTTGTATTTCTGCCGCGATGTTTTGAGATCTCTCAATAATAACAAGTACCTACAAGCAAAGAATATACATGGGTAATAGGATAAGTACTATCTTTTTTGGTGTTAGTAAATTTTCAGCGATTTTCATGACTAATGCTACAATGAAAAGTGTGAAATAAATATTTTTTATCAACATTGGACCGACTTTATTAGTTGGTGCACTGAAAAATACAAAATAATATTAGGTACTTCTATTGGAGCATTTACTTTTGCAGTTAGTGCCAAAAGTCTTCTATCTACGTTCAATTGCACAACTTCAAATGTTAACAACACCAATAGAATTATTATTATTTTGTATTTTTTAGTGCATATCTAATTAGGTCAGTCTATTTTTGGTAAGAAATATTTATTAATATTGACTATTTTTTTTATCACTTTTAGTTGAAAATCTTTCAAACAAAAGTTGTAGGGACATATCAGATATATCTATAATTTGAAAATAGTTTTGATGACATTTTTTTGAGTTTTTTCTAAGTTTGGTCTGCAACCATTTTGAAACACTATCCGATCATGATCGAGGTATTTGTACGACTGATTTTTATAGCAAATTTGAACCTGACATGTACATAAATGGAACCTCTATCGTGTTTAAAAATTTCGTAATATGCCATATATAAATATTATACGAATCTATATTGGGGATGCAGTCATTTAATAAATAAAATCTTTGATATTGTAAGTAAAAGTCTATGAAGTGGAGTAGAGTATAAGTTGAAAAAGAAGAAGTCATCTCCACATTTTATTGTATTTTAAATTAAGTTGTGAGACATGTTTCGGTGTTGTACAACACCATTATCAATCACATAAAGGTTATGAAATAATGTTTTTATAATTTAAAATACAATAAAATGTGGAGATGACTTGGAGTTTCTTCTTTTTCAACAAATAAAATCTTTGAGTTAAGTCGAGCTTTCGGAAAGATTTCGTAGCCATCAATTACAATATGGTATATATTTTCGAAAAAAAAAATTTTTTGAACTTTCTATTGATATAACAACATACCGTTACGATTTTCTCGAATGTGCGAATGATCACCATAGGTATATTTCTAAATTTAATGCAATTTACCTAACCGGACAAAACATATTTTTTTGAATATTTTATCTATTCTATCTCATAACTATATGTTTTTAGTTTATATTTTCCTCAATTAAATTAGTTTTGTTTCTAATTAATACTCAATCAGATTAACTGTCGAACGTATTTAGAAAAATAGCAGATCACAATGAAATTTTATATGAGAATCATAATTCAGAATAGTTTTGAATGTTGAATATATGTACTATGTGAAAGTATTTAACATGGTTAATTGAGTGATAATTATTATTTATAATTTATTATTAAATTAATTTTATCATAAAGAGAATGATAATAACTTAAATGTTTCTCGTATAAATTCTAAGAATAGCTGATAATTAAAAGGACTCGTTATCTTGTTCTGAAACTTCAATCGCCTCGTAAAAAAGTATAAATCATTCTTTACTATCATGAAGATAAAAAAATAGTTTTAGTTACAATTTTGACATTCATTTCATTTCTCAGATTTCAAAAATTCGCCTTACAAACCTTAAAAATTTGAAAATATAGAGAAAAGATATTCCATAAAACAATTTTTTTGCCATCAAACCTGATGAATCCAAAACTAAAATGGAGATTCTCTATAGAATGAAGGATTAGTTTGTATTTTTGACCGACTTCAAAAACAGGAGAAGGTATACAATTCGGTTGTAATATTGCTTTTTTTTAATTGCTGTTCGCGCGTTTTTTGCTTAGTAAACGTACTCCGATTTAGACGATTTTTGTTTTATTCGAAAGAGGAGAGTTGGGAAATGGTCCCATATTGAGGAAAATCAAATCCAAAATCTCCTTCACCCCAAAAACCGTCCCCAAAGAGGGTGGAGGGGGCAATTTTTCTCGAAAATTGAAAATTCGAGACGACTGAATCAATGAAAATTCCATATCCGGAAATGTTTAAATTGGACATTTAAAAAAATAATCATACGTTTCCGCGCTACAGTCTGAAATATGTGTTTCAGCTATGTGGAAGGGGCAAATTTTTCCGAAAATCGAAGATTAGAGATTTGATAATTCGAAAGGGGACCATATCCGGAAATTTTTAAATTGAACATTTTTTGAAAAGAGTCACGGTTTCCGAGTTTTGCAATGGTAAATTATGAAATATGTGATATGCGCATTTCCGCTATGTACAAGCTAAACCTACCTATATCTTTTTGGGTATTAGTGAACGTTCAACAATTTCCATGACGAATGTTACACTCAAAAATGTGAAATAAATATTTTTTACAAAAAATTGGACCGACTTTATCAGTTGTTGCACTGAAAAATACAAAATAATATTAATTCTATTGGTGCTGGTAATTTTGAAGTTGTGCCGTTGTAGTTTATTGTTGCAGGCACCAACTCCAAAAGAACCAGCACCAATAGAATTAATATTATTTTGTATTTTTCAGTGCAACAACTGATAAAGTCGGTCCAATTTTTTGTAAAAAATATTTATGATTGTTTACTTTCCTGCAGGTACCCGAAATAGCCAATTAAATAGTATTTTTTACCCAAGATGCAAAAGTTGATCTTTTCCGGGCTTAAAGAAGAGTTCTTGAAGCCCGAAAATCCCCTTTAATTTGTCTCATCATATTTCATATACAAATATAAATATATCAAGATAGTTACAAGTGGGATGTGATGTCATGCGCATAGACATATCTACGGTCATATTTTATCTATCTTGGAACGTTGAAAAGCCGGCTTCAAATTCACTCTTGGCATTATTATTAAATGAAGAGCACCATCTAGTAGGATAAAACAGAAACTGTGTTTGGCTCCAGGTAAGAAAAGGCTCACTTTTGAACGTAAATTCGAAAGGATTCTTGACTATTTTTTATTCTCCATTTCATTATCATCAAAGTTGAATGTCTTGATCATTTATACAAAATACAAAAAAAAACTTGAAGTGTGAGAGAGAAAAAAGATAACATATAAAATTGAAAATGTACATAATGGAAGCGAGTTTTTTTTCTGAGTCAGTAAACTACTTCATTAAAAAAATATACCCCCTTCAGATGATACTTTGGAGAGGGATTTTGCAAAGATAAATGTGAGATCATATCTCATCGGTTTCCTTTGAAGAGATAATAATAAATAAATAAAAATAATCACTAATTTTCAATAATAAACAAACTTGAAAATATTTATTATAATACCTTAAATGCATATCCTATGATTGCTTGATTCGACGCATTGACCAAAAAGCGTAATGCGAATAAGATTTATATAGATAACATGTTCCTTTGACTTTTTTTGTTGTTGTTGATCAAAACCCAATGAAACTACATTCTCCAATAATATCAGGATAGTGTGTCGAGGAGTACTCGCTATGATATAAAATAATAATTGGTTTTGATTATTCTTAACACCTTGGCGAACACCTGTGTGAGCTCTTTTCATAAAGTTATACTACACCTATAATATGCACGTGCTCTCCTCGATGAGTGAAAGTTGGGTCACTGATTTTCAGCTCTTTGCCAATCCATTGGTGGAGGCAGAAGATGGTGTATATGGGTACGTAGGTATATTTAATTGTTGAGCTCCGAGTCATCATTTTACATCCACAAGTGATGGGTATCGAAGCTTCAACGCATTGTCCGATGACAGTACATACCAAAAATAATGAAAGTAAGCAACAACTATATAATTGGTAAAAACTGATTTAAAAGTGCGGAACTCTGTATTGCCCCATCGAATCTTAGTGATATTATCTTTTGGTAACATTGTTTATTCGTTTATATGAAGTTTGAAAGATCAACATTAATATTTTGCAATCAGCGGAGATTCATTTGAATTTTTCTCTATCTTATATCTTCAATTTTACACGCCATTTTATGTGGTCGTTGCATGGGCATTTCCCCCGTTGTATAGGGTATAGCTTCAGTGAAGGGGTTTCGCTTCAAAACTTATCTACTGAAGATATACGCGTCTCATAAAAGATTTATAAAAATAATCACAACTATCAAAATGGACGAGAAATATATTTGTTGAATCGTTGCAAATTTAGTAGAGAAGTAGAGCCAGTTTTGCTTGTACGGTGTCCACCAATTTGTTTGGCATTCACCAAGGTGAGAGTTTTTTTACGTTATTTTGTCCACAAGTAAAGTAATCTGTCTGTGCCCCATCTCAATTAATAAAATCAATCACAAACAGACCTAAAAAACAAACTTCCCCATGCAAACGATCTTCTCCCATGTTCATCTTTATCTGTGATCTATAATTATACCATTTTCAATACAGAAACTAAAAGATGGCAGGGCTTTTAGAACAAGTTTTGATTGGTTTAAATATTATTTCACTTTGTGCTATACTTATTTTTATTCTATACGTAGGTACCTACATTATATAAGGTATACGATCATACTTCTTTTCTTAGTTTTCTGAATGTCTTCTTAGCTATTTTTTCTTGAATGTTTCCGTCTCGAGGAATTGATTTTTCATTGGATTTTAAATTAGTAAAATAAAAGATGATGTAAATTATGTTTTACTGTTAGAAAAAAAAATATATTTTACTTGATTTTGTCATTTTAATCAAATCAGTCTCTTCACTCAGAATGTTGATTTTGTTTTTTTCTCCCATTTTATATATTTAACCTTGCATTAAGCTATCTACCTAATGAAAGTTACAACTATTTGTTATATTGCTTTCACGGATGACATTTTTTTCAAGTCATAATTGGAACGTTCAGTTCAATATTTACATTTCTTATTTTAGTTACCATTAACCTATCATTTCAAATATCACTTATATCTACTAATGATAATTTTACTGATACTGTAATTATTGTTCAGTATAATTATACTAAAAAATATATGAACTTTGAAAAAAAAAATTGATACGCCTATGATAGTTAGATACACTTTCGTCAATTCTGGTTCTAATCAAAATTATGCAGTTACAAGGTATCAACCAAGATGATATGATAATGATTTGTATATGGCATTGTAATATAATTTATTTACATCGGACCGATAGCCACAGATATGAATATAATTTAGGTTGGATATTTTTTTCTCAGTTATAGACCTGACATATTAACTTATGCCTAAATAGATAGAAGATCATAATGAGCCTAGACATTAAGGTTTACAATGCAGTCATTAGGAAATAATATAGTATTTTAGATTATATTTCTGATCAATCTTTTTGTCCAATAATACGTCTCTTTAATCTGCGTTAATAATATCATAGTCAGATCAGATGATTTGAATAAATATTTTCTACAAAAAATTGGATCGACGTTATTAGTTGGTGCACTGAAAAATACAAAATAATATTATTTCTATTGGTGCTGTTACTTTTGAAGTTCAGCAGTTCAAGATTGATAACTTTTGGCACCAACTTCACAAGTACCAGCACCAATAGAATTAATATTATTTTGTATTTTTCAGTGCACTAACTAAAATCGTCGTTCCAATTTTTTGTAAAAAGTATTTATTTCAAACTTTTTAGTGTAAATTTAGTCACGAAAATCGTTGAACATTCACTTATTCCAATGAAGATAGTACTTATCCTATTATCCACGTAGGTATATTCTTTGCTTGTTGTTATTAAGATCTCAAAACATCGCTGCGGAAGTACGCATAAGTATTTATGTGTATAGATGTTACCGTTTTAACTCGAAAACCGTAACTCTAAGGAAAAAAATTTCATTATAAATGTTGCTACACATAATTAGGTCTTTCATGTATAAGCCACAGATTTTCAATTTTCGAAAGAAATCGCGCCCTCTCCACATAGCAAAAATAAACGTATTTGAGAATTTAACTCGAAAACCGTATCTCTTTTGAAAAAATGTTCATTTTATACGTTTTCCGGATATTGTCCTGTCTTTAATTACACCACACCTCAGATTCTAGATTTTCGAGAAAATTTGTCCCCCACCTCCTTCGGGGGCTCGGGGGCGGTTTTCGGAGGGAAGAAGATTTCGGATTTGTGTTCTTATGAATATGAGGCCATTTTTTAAGCTTCCTTTTTCAAATTAATCAAAAATCATCAAAATCGGAGTACGATTACTATATAAAACGCGCAAATGAATCTAAAAAAAGAAAAATAAAAAAAATAAAGCAGACAGTCGAATTGTAACTATACCAGATTTTGTAGCAAACTGTTTATGGAGCTCACACGATTCTAAAACGGATTTGGATATGAAGATTTGGTGCAGTTGAATACGAAAAATAATATCCGACATTTGCACAAATGACGCTAAGCTATAGAATTGTTGTTACTCTATTAGCGCTTGCATGGGAAGAAGAGTATAAAATTGAATGGCGTTAAGTCGCACCATCTTGTTGGCCAATTATGATCTTTATTAGGGGAAATGAAAATTTACGGCGTACGGCGGGTCACATTCATACAAGTATTCAATTTTTGTGTCATTTCATCTAATAAACATGGAAATAAAGATCGTTCGTGACAGTGAGATGGGTAGAGGTTTTTGTGAGGTTCAATTGTTGCAAATATTAGTGAACATATGTTCCCGATTACTTGTCAGTTGTTGTAATGAACCAAATACCCCTAATTAAAAGGAAGATTAATATTTCTATATCTTAAAGTTATTTAAAAAAATCATTAACACTACTACAAATAAGTGTTGTTTCATCTCAATAGCAGACAACTCATTTTGAGCCTTTACCCTAACCACCCTTCATCAATCAGCTCTATCCATGATAATGTATGCAAAAGACTGAGAATTGACTCATTACTGTCGCCTTAACTTCTATTTGAGACGAGATAAAATTGACTTGGTTAATTATAGAATATGGCTGCCGTGAAAGACGAAATACTTTTTTTAATAGAGACACAAACACACGACACGTATCAGTCCCATACATTATCCCTACAAGAAAAGTGGGAACAACGTCTTTATGTATCAAAATACATTAAGTATAATATGTATGTATATGTGGGCTCTAGGAGACGCAACGCTGACGATGACAGCTCGAAAATCCCTGGTGATTCGGTGTTATTTCCGAAACACGAGACTCCTCAGTCTGTGGGAAAATGTACGCTATCTTACTCACAAGAAATGAGAGTGCCTTCACATCACATCTGTTGTTCTTGTTGTGGATGGTATGACTTGTATAATTTCTATTTAATGAGTGTGGGTAAAATAGATGATAGGTATATATTTTTTTGTAGACGGAAGATCTCTCGGGAATATATGTCTGTATCGGGTAAAGTAGCTAGTACCTATGTATCAAGAGATTTAAAAAAAGTCATTCGAAGTAGGCTATTGCAGACGAGAACGATTCCTCGGCATGTCTTTGCTAGACTCTGAATACGGATATTAGTTGCTTTGTCATATTCAATGAGTGTGTTTGTTAAATGAGCAAACGATTGACGGCAGCAACAATAATCACACGTAATAAATAAAACTGTAAGCTCCTGTGTTGAAAGATTGTTTAATTTCTTTAATTAACATAAACAAATAACTGCACTATACAGTGCGGTCCATAGAAAAAATCATTTTCAGTGTTATGTATTTGTTTGAAAAAACTTTAAACAGCTTGATTTCTATTCTCAATTAAACAATTTATAGTAGGAAAATATTACCCCCTTCTTGAATACCCTCTGAATTATGTGCACACAATCAAAAATTTTAAATGAGAAAGGGGGTTCTGTGACACCTTGTTCAAATGGAATTTTCATTGTCTGTTCAGCAAGTTTTGAAATTTGGTGTAATCATAACTGAGAAAATTAATTTTGAAAATGTAAAAATTTGATACTTGAAGTATCAAATCAAAATGTAATGTTACATAATGTTTAGGAAGTATTTTTTAATTTACTTTACTGTTAAATTCAATGTTGAAAATGACCACCATTCACTTCTTGGCAATAAGCAAGACGATCTTGGAATTCTCGTAAACATTTTGTCAATCTAGTAGTTATTTTGATATTTGTAAGTTACTGACAGATGTCGGTGTATTGAAGAATATTTAGCTGTGGCTCTTTTATCCGAAACTCAAAGAACATACATTTTAATTATGATTGGATGCGGTAATAAAACAAGAACACAAAAGGAAGTTTGTGAAATATTCTGTAATTAATACCCTGGCCAAAACGCCTCACAATCTACAATCAGCAAAATGGAAACAAAATTTCATTAAACTGGACATGTAAAAACTATTCAAAAAACCAGATCAAAATGTTAAATGGATGAGGAAAAAAATTCGATGTACTATTAGGATTGATGAAAATCTGCATATGTAAAGTAGATAACTTGCCGCCGAAAATGATGTAAGTAAATGATCGATATTGAGAGCTTTAAATCTTAATAAAGTTCAGTTGGTTCAGGAGTTGAATGAGGATGATCCTGATAGAAGGCAACATTTCTGTGAACTGATTATGGACAGAATGGAAGCTGATTTGCAGTTCATAAACGAAATTGTGTTTTCTGATGAAGCTACCTTTCATTAAAATGGAACAGTTAATATACAAAACTATACAAAATATACAAAATTGGAGCAAATAAAATCTTCATTGGATATGTGAGGCTCACAAATAATATCCAAAAAAAGAGAACGTTTGGGCTGGTATCATTAAGAACAAAATTGTTGGACCATATTTTTTTGAAGGCACTATTAATGATTAGGTTTATCTAGGTTTTTACTGAATTTTTTATTGCCTATATTAAAAAGACATTTTCCTTATGTTAATGATCCAAATGCAATAGATAGGTAGATCAATTTGGTACCAACAAGAAGGAGCTCCACCGCATTATACTTACGGGTAGAGATCATTTGAACAAAGTTTTTCCCAACAGGTGGATTGGAAGACGTGGAACGATTGAATGGCCGCGTAGATCCTCCGATTTGACTACTCTCGATTACTTGTTATGGGGTTATGTAAAATCAAAAGAATATTTCAATTGACAAGACAAAATTGCAGATTTAAAAGTTAGGATAACGGAAGAAATTAACAACATAACCCCTGAGGTCCTATACAAAATTTTGTTCGAGAATTTCAAGATCGCCTTGTTTATTGTCAAGAAGTGAATATTGATTATTTTGAACATTTATTGACCTGCAAAATAAATTGAAAAATACTTTTTAAGCATTATTTCCATAATTAAAGTTAAAGTATTAAAATTTTATATTTTCAAATAAAAAATCTCAATAATGATTTGAAAAACTTAGTATTGCTAAACAGAGAATGAAAATTATTTTCGAACAAGGTGCCAAATAACCCCCCTTCTTATTTAACATTTGGAGGGTGTGCTCATAATTCAGGGGAGGTGCAAGAACAGGTTAATATTTGTATACTATAAATTGTCAAATTAAGAATAAAAATCGATCGCTAAAATGAATCTATTCCATACCGTTGTGTATAAATTGTGTATATTGACAATAATCATTGTAATTTTTTGTTGTTTTTGTCAATTTCTGTTCTTTGATGTCCATGTCAATGTCACTAGTGCAAAATATACTTTGAGTTTTGAGAAATTATTTTCCATAAGAGCGTGGATATTTGAAATTTAATATTTCTTCATAATATTTATCCGGACATGAAGAAAATTCGTCCTAGTTAAATAAAGAGCAGGAGAGATTGGTTGATTTTTATTTATGGTAGAAAGCTAAGCTACAGATGTAATGAAGTGAATATGAGAATGAAGGAGTCTAGATTATTTAGAAAGAAGACAAATTAGATAAAAATTGATTAATGAAGACAAATAAGATAGAAGGAAACCTAGAGATATTAAATACAACGACAATGAGCTCAAGATAGGTACTAGATTACTATAGACTGAAAATAAAAATCAGATGGGATAGCGTCAGCATACATTCCAAAACCAATATACCGTGGTTCTTCTGAATACTCATAACCAAATTATTATTTTACAAACAATAATTCAAAATACCTGATATTTGTACTCATTAATAATATATTATTTCTCAATAAACAATCAACCAGTATCAACATCTAAATTTTTATTGGACATCTCTGTACATTACAACTAGTGTATAATAGTATATAATATATAAAATATTGTCACATAACTTACCTAACGCAAAATTCAGTAGCTGTTTGAATATTTTCCAACAAATTTCGGCATACATAATTTAAAAACAAGTCGCAAATCAAGTTTTCGACCAGAATATTAATAATAATGATGGTCGTGTCGAGAGATATGAATATTTTTCTTAAATAGAAAGACTCTTGGTTTTTGATACCGTCACTGTAGGTAGGTATAGTAGTAAATCGGGGAAAATTTGAAGATCCTTTATATAGTATTTAAAAAACTATTTTGGCTTTCGAGATTTTAGAGAAAAATTGATTTTTACTTCACATTTCTTATTTTTGAAATGAACTCAATATAAGTACCACTGAAAAAACGTTGTTTTGTTGCATAAAACTACACAAAAAAAATAATGAAATCCATAAGCACGTTTTCGAGTAATTAAAAAAACTATTTTCTTCTTTAAAGCACTCTGAACACAAAACGAAGCATTTTCGAATATAAGTTAGGCTAAATCGATCTATTTTTCGCTTATTACCCGTGTTGTCCACATATTTCCGGACATTCGCAACTTAGCATATAATAGTTCTTGATAACAGATTATTGCTATTTGCCTTAATCTTCCTACATTACATTTGACAGGAATTGCAACAAAACTGGTGTTTTAGGAAATTGTTAGTAAAAACAGAAGGCCAAAAGATATTAAGTCGAAGAGTTCCTGCAACAAAATAGACTACCACCTTATCATTGTCATTTCAATGCCATTGAGATGATATGGGCAAATGCAAAGAATTTATATTATAGTTATATTGGAAAATAAGGCTATGGCGACAAAAAAGTCCTGGATATGTGGGAAAAAGCCTTAAACAAATGCACCCCTGAATTATGGGCAGCCACTATTAGGCATACGGCATACGGAAAATATTATAAAGGAATGGAGAAGGAAGAAGATAATAACCGCAAACGGTAATAGAATTAGATAACGAAAGTAATTCTGAAAGTGTCATTCTTGATAATAAATCTTGCATATTATTGCTTATTTAATCAATCAATATTTTTTTCTTCCTAATTATATAAATTTCCTTAAAGCGTTTAAAAATAGAAATACCAAATCTTATCACGCCACTGATTTACTCCCCTTGGTTGAATTGATTCATTTCTCGTGTTTTCAAGGAGACGTCATTCTTAAACCAAATTTTTTCGAGTATACTGCTACACAAAAAAGCATTTTTATTAAGAAAAAAGTGCTATCTCATACAAGGTGTGATTTTGTTTCGGAAAAAAAAAATACGATGCTTTCCAGAAAACGAAACTTTGCATGATGGATATTCAGAAGTCCTTCTAGTTTTTGGTTAGGTATTCTGCTAACATCAGAAATGAATAAAATAAAAAAAATGTAAGACGCAGCTTTTCTCTAAAATATAGAGAACTAAAACATCTATTGCTTTTTTGTAAATACCATTTCAAAAATAATCAAATTGCTCAGTTTCCTATTAAATCAACTCCATATCTATTCGAGATCCTCATAGTAATTCATCCTTATCTTTGACAAACTGTATGTATGGGTACATATTATATGGAATTCACATACATATACCAATATTTCCTGTGTCGTTCGACCTTCGTATAAGGTTGAGCTTTGCAAATTGCTTCCAATTACAAGAATAAATTGTCTCATTTATCTTGAAAAAACAAGACATTAACACAAAACCGATTTATTATTGGATTGCACTTCGTTTAATTATCTGAAAAAAGAGCTTCAACTCAATACTAAAATGTAATTTTGTTTAAGATTTCGAATTGTTGGACAAAAAGATATGAAAATCAATAAGTAAGTAGATAGATTTAATTTATGGTCATCCATTTTATGACGTATCTTCTAAATTACATAACTGTCGTAACATACCTCTGTTTACTCGTCGATTTTATAGTTTAAAATGTTAAACTAGTTTGAAAATAGCGACCGTCTAAACTTTTGTATTTTTTTTGCTCATCTACTCCATGGTTTGTTCTATTGTTTTGCAATAAAATACCTCTTGAATCTCTAAGAACGCTGATCAAGTATCTGTTAGGGGCAGTATCAGTCTATCCATATTTAAGAATAAAATCAATGCGTTAAATTCTCATTGCTTTCTTGATTCAAAAATTGGACCAGACAAAAATTACATAAAATGCTGATACCTGGTGCCAAAATGGCAAAGAGAGAAGTTATTGATGTAAGGTCAACTGTATCTCACTTTAAGATTTTCAGTAAGTTAGTGAAATTTACTATAAAAATATAATTGTTCTCTGATTACAATGATTCTATTTTTGACTACCATAAAATGCTGATGATTTTGTTGCTGCCTTTTTTGTTTGGTAGGGTATTGATACCGGTCGCTTGTGACACAAAATGAGCACTCTGTGCTTGCATTAGTTGCAGCGCTTTAACAGAAAAACGTGAATTGCTGAAGCCAGTAGCACAAAAAGGGTTATAACGATTTTAATAAATCTCAGAAATATTCTTCATAAATATTTTTTAGAAAAAAGGGCCCACTGATCAGTTAATGCACTGGAAAATACAAAATAATATTAATTTTACTGGTAATGGTAATTTTGAAGTTGTGCTGTTTAGGTAGGTGGAATTTCTAAAGTACCAGCAATAATAGAATAACTTCCTACTCAGAAGTTAATAAGTGGCCAGCTCCAGCAGCAGAAAGTAAAATTGGAAGAAATATTGAGGACTGCTATGGTTAAGATGCATGTTAATATACAGATATCTATTTTAGGGAAGAGAGACAAGAAGATTTGATAACATTGAGTGATCAAATAAATTAATTATTATGGAAAAATTAATTTAGGAATATTTAATTTTTGGAATAATAACAATGTATAATATTATTCATATTAAAAAAAGAGACTAACAAGAACCCAATAAGCAGGATCTGATAAAAAAACCGTTGAGGCTCACTAAGTAAAAAGAAGCAAGAAGAAAAGAGAAGAAAAGTCCTGCCAAAAAAGATTCGGCTGAATGAATGCCCATTAGACGGTAGACGTTAACTCCGGTGACCACCTGTGAGAGCTTGGCATGGGTGGCGCCATGAAGCGGCACGTGCTTGAATTACTACTTAATTGGTATGAATGAATCTCGGCTATAGAAAAAATATTTTTGACAAAAACTAGGTCCGACTTTATTCATTGATGTTAAGAAAATTACAAAATAATGTTAATTTCATCGTAGCTTGTGATTTTGAAGTGGTACAGTTGTAGGTAAATAGAAGCCTTTTGGTACTTACCAAGTACCAAGAATTAATAATAATAATTAATATTCTTTTGTATTTTTCCGTGCACAAACTAATAAAATTGATCCTATTTTTTGTAGAAAATATTTATTTCACATTTTTCGTGTTTCATACACGAAAATGCTTCTCTTCTATTCAGTGATTTCAAAATATGGCGGTATAATATTATTACAGATTCCTAGTGCTCTAACTCGGAAACCTGTTTTATTTTTACAAAAAAATCTCTGGAAATTGTCTTTACTTTAACCCTACCGAGAAAAAATTCAATGTTCAAATTTTTTTTCCTCTTTACCCAAATTGAGACTATTTCTTGGGGAAAGGGCATATTCTATTTTGCCAAAAAAAATGAGGCCATCCTGAACACTCCTCTTTCCAATGAAAAAAATCATCATTAAAATCGGTGCTGGTTTACAAAACGCTTATATTCATACATAAAAAACAAAGGCTTATATTCATACATAAAAAACAAACGTACAGATTAATTGTTTACCTCCTGTGATCAAAAAAAGTTAATTTTATTTACCATTCTCCCATCTTAAGGTACCGTACATCCAGCGGGAGATCGGAATCATTATAAAATCATTTTTGTGCCAGTGTATTCTGAACGTCTGTCCATTCCTAAGTACCTATTAGCGTAATTTTTTGAAATCCACTAAATGGAAGTTTAAATTGGGTATTTATGTTTGTTTTCAATATGTCTAAGGTGCCTCTCTACCCAGTGATATTGAAATTGCATATCTTATTGGAGAAGAAGGAAAGTCCGGTATTATTTAAGAAAAGTTGTTAAATTTAAATTTTAAAGAAAAACCTTTGCTAGTGTTTTTTTAATAATATGATCCTGTATTCGAATGGTAAATCTGGTTTCATTTGCTCATTGAAAATTGCATTAGGTCTTAAAACAGAAGAGTTGCTTCTGTTCTGGATATTAACGCCAGAGACCAAATAATGGTTCTAGATGGGGCAGCCCTTGAATTTCGCTTGGTGAGGTGAAACGGAAAAAAATTAAATCCCTATACCTACATAGGCAACGAAGCGGTTTCGAGAAAATATCGATATGAAATCATCCCCGTGTCTCCTAAATTACTGAAAATATTTAAAAAAATAAAAATATAAAGCCTTACTGATAGTTGAAAAGATATAAACAAAAGCTTTAAGTTCGAAAATTGTAGGCACTAAATTTCATGAAACCTGGAAGCGCTGAAGAACAATGAAATATCCGCATCATTTCTGAACTCAGTTTTCCTTATAAATATCATATAGATGTATTTAAAATTCATATTTCCCAACTAATCCGTAATTCTTAAAATCCTTCGTGTTTGTATATCTTCTCCTTTCGTTCCAATCAAATATGTACCTACATGAATCAAGTATCCTCTATAAGGCGATGGGTGATAATATTAAAAATAAAATGAGACCGTGAAAAAAATATTGTTTACTGCTCTAGGCTTATGAATAAACAATGGAATAATTTATCGGTGATCATAAATAGTATAAAGCGGAGATATTCTTTGTATAATTGATTGTATATACATATAATATATCTATAAGACAAAGGAATAATTGACTAACGAGAATTCATATTTTCTGTAGTAAATAATATTATTTATATGTCGTTTAAAGAGGTGGTTCTGGTTCTCTGCTGGAAAATTCACGCAAGTGTATCGTGTAAAATAATTGTTGTTATATGTAACTTAATTAATATCTGAGATAATCATGAAGTGAGGAGGATATATGAATTTTATAAAAAAAATCAAGCAAGTAGCCAAAACCAAACGGAAAGCTAAAGTGTTGTTGTATCAATTACTGAAACAAGTCAACAATCAACGTCATTTAAGGAATTTAAACTTTATAGCTGTATAAATAAGAATTGGTAGAGTACATTCAAATTTTAAAAGAACAGGTAACTAACAGTAACTAATCTACTAAGATTAAGAAGATCAAGTATTAGGGATGTACAAGTAGAAGTTCTGCAGGACATTGTGGGTATCCCTATGAACTGAAACTGTTGTTTGAATCAAAGGAGCAAATGTCTCCTACATAAGCTTAGATGAAAATTTCACCTAATTAGTTATTCCATATTTTATGAACAGATGAGAACCATCGCCCTTCAAATGGTGGAGTCAATATTCGAATACGGTCAACTCATGCCATATGAATACTAATGAGCACTATGAAATTAGAAGTAGGTATATACGATTTTATGCAGGATGGAGTACCCACGTTTAATAACCGACCTGCTAACTACTTTTCTACATAATCGTGATGTACACAGGCATTTGGAATTACATGGTCTCCAAGTTCGCCTGATTTTAACCACCAGATATTACTGGTTGTGAGGTTATTAAAAAAGTTGGATCAACAAAGCTGGAACAATTTAAAAACTCGATTAGGAACCAGATTGCCGCCATTTACCCAGAAACACTTAACATTGTTTAGTATTTACAACATCAGAATGGACATCGAATATTTGCGTTAATCGTTTCTTTCAAATCCTATGGATAGCTATATTTTTTTATCCTTAGTAGTCGATGATTTTAATATTGCCTAACAAGTATCTCAAATAGTGAAAGTCATCAATCAGAAATAAAAGATGTGCGTTATTTATTATTGACTTTGTTTTCAAGCCAGAAAATCAGAAAAGTGGAGCTTATTTTTTCTTGAATCGTTAAGAAAATAATAAAAAAATGTTATCATCAAATTGTATCCATGAAATAAATGGAATTAATGAGATCCAGAATCTTTGAACTCTTGAAATAGGTATCTTTAAAATAATTTCTATAAAATATCCACTATTCCAAGATGCAAAATAATAAAACTCCTATTATTTGAATATATTACTTGACTGTCATATTATAGATCTGAAAATTCACCAAAAATCTTTAATTCGTCAAAAATTACAATGAATGATGCTGATATTGGTAACGCTTGTTTTTTACAAACAAAAATATAGTTAGTAACTTACCCAGACGATCCGCTGCTGATACAATAGCCATTATGATGAGGAAGATTTGAATAAAGTAGAAACTCCTTATGTTATCCATGATATTCTGAAAGTAATGAAACTAAATTAGGATACTGTCAGGTTGCGAATAAATTTCTGAAGCAAAAATAATGCTTTCGCAACAAAATCATGACCGAAAATCTACGTCTATGGAGCGTACCTACCGCCAAAGCAGACAGAGGAATGTTTGGTATCGTATTATCAGAAATTATCCAAATTCTTTGAGGGATTCTTTTCGCAATGAGAACGTTTTTCTAGTCGCTGTTAGGAAATTCTTAAAGAAGCTTTTGTCAACATAAATACGGTGAAACAATAAGCGTCTCAAGATCTATCTCAACGATCTCTCTATAAACTTTACAATGGGAAAAAGAAGTATTCGCATGAACGTATTGTTTTTACCCCAAAAGAAAATATACAGTATTGTTTTGGGGAGAGCGTTTTTTGTACCAAGAATACGATGAAATGTAAATAGTTTCATGGCTTTGTTATTCGATGTACCAGATATGTCCACAAAATAATTCCCTTAGTTTTATTTATTTACTTTATTAAGTACAGGCCAGAGATATTAAAGGCTAGAGTGAATTTCTCATTTCGAAAACAACCAAAATAATCTATTAATAGCAACATATAAGAATGATTTCAAACCACTGTTAGCTTCCTTACGTCCTCCTATTATTGGATAACTTTTTTGAAATCAGTGTTATGTCGCTGTTCAGGTTGAGGTTGTTTCTGTCCTGCTGGTATTGAGGACATACAAATAGGTGTTCCACAGATTTTAGAATATTAAAATCTCTTTAGATTATGCTGGTGCGTCAGTTTTGTGTGTCCAATTCTTAAGCGTGAAATGATCGTCTGATGTTTCCGACAAAGTCCGATGTAATTTGGGTTTTTAATATGTTGGTTTATTCCCTGTAGCTTATTTATATCCATTGCCTGCCATCTCTCTTTCCATGAGTTTTCGATATCCTTTGGTTGTATAAATCATGGCAAGGTGTTTGTTTAATGACTTTAGCTAATGAATTCGAAAAGACATTGTGAACCATGCTATTTGCCTCTTCGTTTCCAGGTATACCCATGTGTGATGGAACCCAGACTATATCAATTGTTTTCCCTTCTTGATACAGTTTACCTAAGATGGTTTTTATTTGCTGCAAAAGAGGATGCTTAGGATAAAGTTGTTGGATTCCTTCAATAGCACTCAATGAGTCTGTGAATAGTACAGTAGAGTTTTCAGGCATGTCTCTAGCTTTCAGTATTGCTTGTGATATCGCATATATCTCTTCAGTGTACACATTAGAAGTTCGTGGAAGTTTAATTAGAGCTGAATACAGGCCTTCTTCGGTTTTTGAAGCATCCGTATATATGTCGTTAAAGTTGTTGCTCTGGTGTTTTGATATAACTTGTATATCTACAGTATTATAGAGCCCTTGATCATCTTATTAGGTTTATCTTAGAATAAACCATCTGTTTATATTCAATACTTTGGTTAAATATTTTATCTTGAAACAAAATTTAAAATAAAATCTTTGTTGTTAGTATCGTAGTACAATTTTAATTTGAGGTTACTCAAGAGGCTGTTGTTCAATTTACAGAATAATTGACAAAAACGGATCATTTTGTGGTAAAAGCAGCGAAAGCTGTGGACGGTTTTTTTCTAAAAGAGATAATCTTTTTTCATAAAACTTTTTCGTGTCCAAGATAATTTTTGTAGTTGACCGTATATCTAATTATGGCTTATAACAACTAATGCAAAATGAGGTTTTTAATCAGCTTTCGAGGTTTGCGTTAGTGCTTGCTTCCATCTGCTCAATTCCACATAAAGATAACTTTATATTTCCAAATTATGATGGCTCTGCTGCATCCCAAACCATATCAGCCTTCTATATCTAGTGTATCTATATGTAGGTACCTATATGATGAGCTTTCACGATGTAGGATATTCACACAGAAATATATTATATTTCTATGGATATTCATAAACCAAATAGAAGAGAATAAAGTAGATATCATGTTACTAGTTCCCGAGTAATCGCACCTTTCATCATCATGGTAGAGCTTTGAGAGACGCAGACTGAATTTGATTTATCGTCTGTTATGTCTAGAGGAGTTATACAGTAAGTAAGCGAGCAGTAGTCACAAGTCTCTTCCAACTAACGTTTTGCCATAAAGGATTCAGTGCACAATTTAGTCTACCGGTTTAATTATCATAATACTCCAAAAATGTGCTCTTGTATCTCGATGGCACATCGCCGAAATGTTATCAATAGGCAAAATATTTGTTGGAAGAAGAAATGAAGTAGGTACTTAGATCCAATGTTTTAATTATCTGTGAACGAAAATTACACCTAGATCGATATTTAATAAAGAAAGTTTACACTATCCAATATATGCTCAACAAATATTATTTTTACAAAAAACTTTAGTGCACTGACAAATACAAAATAATATTGATTCAAAAGTACCAATGTCAATAGAATTAATATTATTGTGTATTCGGTACCAGTACAGACAGATGATAGATGCCCAAGATAGACTCACTTAGCTAGAGAAGGTCACCTATAAAACAAAAAACCCAATTAAAATTGGGTCATGATAAAGTCAACTAGCCCAAAGAACACTTTAGATCAGATTACTTTTTCAACAAAAAAAAACCTAAATGAAAATTGTGTCGTTTAGGCGCTATGTTGCAACGGACATCCTCACAGATACACACCCCCCTGTTTGCGTGGGGCATTAATAAAGCCATTATAATCTTGCATTTTCCTTGTGCTCAACTAGATAAACTGGCATTTTTGACCGACGAACCCCGAACGGAGGAGGTAAACAATTCAACTTCGCGCTCCTTTTATACAGTAAACGTAGTCCGATTTTGATGATTTTTCATTAATTTGAAAGAGGAGTCTTGAGAAATGGCCCATATTTATAAAAACCCAAATCCGGAATCTCTTTCCTTTCGAAAACCGCCCCCGAAGAGGGTGGAGAGGGCAAATTTTCTCGAAAATCGAAAATCCGAGGTGGCAGAATTAAAGATACCAAAATATCCGGAAGAGTTTAAATTGAACATTCAGAGCTACGGTGTTCGAGTTTCTGCGATGTTAAGATTTACAATATGTGTATTTCCGCTATGTAGAAGAGGCAATTTCTTTCGAAAATTGATAATCTGAGAATAGAAAATCAATGACCAGACTATTTGTAGCGACATTTAAATGGAACATTTTTCCCATAGAGTTACGGTTTTCGAGTTAAAAGAGTGGGAAAGTTTATAATATGCATATTTCCGCGACGATGTTCTTAGATTTCTGAATAACAGCAAATACAAGCAAAGCATACATGGATAGTGGTGAATATTCAACGATTTTCATGACAAATGTAACACTCAAAAGTGTGAAATAAATATTTTTTACAAAAAATTGGACCGACATTATCTATTGGTGCACTGTAAAGTACAAAATAATAATAATTCTATTGGTGCTGGTACTTGTGAAGTTGATGCCAAAAGTTTTCAATTTAACTGCAAAAAGTACCAGCAACAATGGAATTAATTTTATTTTGTACTTTTCAGTGCTTTTGATTACTGATAACGTCGGTCCATTTTTTTGTAAAAAATGTTTATTTTAGATAAATTTGTCCCATTAAAATGGTCGCAAATGATATGTTCCTTCACTAGCCGGAACTAACTTAATTTGATAATAAAATACAATAAATAAGTAATTTTCTAAATATATATGGAAATTGCTTCGAATCACTAGACTCTAGACGATATGCAATAATATCAAATCTGTGTTATGATTTTTTTACTATTTATTCTCACATCCGAAACTGTAATTCTTATTTTCTTAGTTTTTCTATGTATAAATGAACTAATTTTCGGTAATAGTAAAGATCATCAATGTCAATTTATGAATTAAATAAAATAAAATAGATTGCGTCATACGAGAAATTTGATTCTATGCGTAATGAAAAAATAAACCATAAAATTAGTTTATTTTGTTAATTTTTTGAGAGCACGCATTTGGTTGGTATCTTATATATTATGTATATCTAATATCTGGAGATTTGGAGCTGATTTATGAATCTTTTTATTAGCAGAGAAGAAATAATAATAAGAAGTCGGATTTATTTGATAGTAGTCATAATATACTATCAATTTAAATGATATATAGAAGAATGTCGAATAAATTTGACATGTTTAGATTGAAAACGGACTTTAAAAAATCAATTGTCGTTTTAGAAGCGTCTTCAAGCTTAGTGATTGAAACTGAATTGATACAATATATTTTTCAGAAGGGACGATATTTTTTGTTAATTTAGGCAAAAGCTCTCGAGGTATCCTGTTATGGTCTATATATTTTATGTTAAAAAGTACCTACTAGATAAATAAAAGGAAATGTGGATATATCAGAATATAAATAAAATGATACATTCTTAAATAATAATAATACTTAAAATCAAAGTTTTGACAATGGAAAACTTTATAGAGTTTCCAGACGATAACTTCCTATTTGTAAAAGGGGCACTAATATACAAATAAACAATTTTCCGTCAAACTATATATTATATTAACGATGACATTGCTATATAGTAAAGTGACATTTTTATGTCGATAGAATAACATTTTAATAAACAATTTGAATTAAATAAATTACATCATTTTGTCAAAATGTGAAAAAAATATTAAATCATATTAAACATTTTTTATAGTTCTGAATTATTATCTTCAGCCATTTCCAATAGACGTACGGACTCACAGAACAAAATAGTTATAAATTGTGTGCATCAGACGTTAGCTAACCACCAAATTTCTTTCAAAAACTGCAATGATAAAATACATAATAATGAAAGATTTGCATCAGAAACAGAAAAAATCTTTTAAGGTCCATAACTAGATTTTTTCATGATCTGCTAATGCAATTTCGGACATATAATAATAATTAGAAAACGTACTACTAATTCTATAGATAAATATTCATAGTTCCCGTTAAAAAACAAAGGATAAAGAAACGAATATCTATGAGTGAAAATTATTAAGAATTTCATCTGCATATTGTAGATTTCAAAAGATAATTCCTCTTTCAATGTTCCAAAGTTCTTGTAGTCAAGGGGAAAACTTTTCCGTAAAGTAAAATTTAACTTTATAAGATGAGTAAGAAAAGAAGAAAAAAAGAAATGAATTATGCTGATGTACCAGCTTAGTTAATGATGCGAAAAGTCTTTTGCCCCGATTCGCCGCCAAGTTTATTTCGTCAGAAAGATATAAATTTGAATAGAAGAAGCGTGCTAAAAAGAGTGCTTTTACATATGCGTATTTCATACTTGATGATTTGCAATTCTATTATGAAAATCTTCAGAGAGAATTTAGAAGAGTGAGAAACGGGTGAAAAGTGATTAGACTAAGCTGGAAAGCTTCAAGAAATAAATCTGATATAGTCAAATATAGGAACATTGTGTGCCAACTTGAAGGTCCGCTCTTATTAATCACCAATAACGTTCTACATAAGTTTGGTATTTGTTTTAGGCAGGACTGGATTTACAGGATTTTTATAAAACAGTGCAATTAACGTTGTTGTTAACAAATTTGTACAGTGCATCCCATTTTGGTTGAGACAGCCAGGTATCTCGATTGTTGTTGAAGATAGAACCTTGCGGTTTTCGTGTTCCTGTGTAACTTTTTTGTGAAGATGACCTGAACAGATTTTGCCTAACTTCTGTTGTTCATGAGTTACAGGGCTTTTTTGAAAATTCACACTTTTTGGATTCCCCACAGATCTACGAAGTTTCTCAGCGATAATGTCAAATTGAGAACTTATCCCATAGAGAATTTTATGCAGAATCCAGTGGCGCACGCAATTTTTTTCTTCGGGTTATGGTAATGGATATACGACACAAACTTATAACTTTTTCAATGCAACACCTTCCTTCCAAATTCCTTAATTTAATGCGATAATAAAATACAGGGGAATCAAACAAAGACAAGCTAATAAAGTTTGAAGTCTAATAACTTTTCTATTAATTTTTTAGAAAATTCATAAGAAATAAAAGAAATCAGTGTTTCAGCTGTTTCTGGATATCTTGACAAATGTTAAAACTATTAAGGACATTTTCTCCATATCTACTGAAAATCCATGTATGTATTAATTATAACAATGATTCCAGGATTTAGGTCTACCTAATTACTTTTCTATCTCAGTATGTTTTCATCTATTTTGAGACTATTGTTGATTAGAGATATTATAAAAATAATAAATTAATTAGAATAAGTGGGTGAAAAAGAATCCGCCGATGGTAACCAGCGAATAAAATTTAAGTTCTTAGGTAAATTATATTTAGAAATGTACTTACTGCGACTTTGCGATTAGTCATACTTTTGAATTTAGGGAAAAAAGCAACGGCATGTTCTTACCTATACGTCAATAAAGAAGTCCAAAATTTTATTTTTTTAATTTTATATATATATAGGATATTACGAAGTTTGTAAACACGATAGAGTTCGTATTTTTATGTAGGTATATCAAGTTCGAATTTGCTTAAAAATCATT
Source organism: Crioceris asparagi (assembly GCA_958507055.1). Classification (NCBI taxonomy): domain Eukaryota; kingdom Metazoa; phylum Arthropoda; class Insecta; order Coleoptera; family Chrysomelidae; genus Crioceris; species Crioceris asparagi. Next base: position 9,767,945 of record OY293830.1, on the reverse strand, counting down.
CGACCAATTTCTCGGTCAAGTGCGTAAATGGGTTTGATCGGACTAATACTTTCAAAATAGCGGGCTACCAAACTTTTAAATAAATCTCAAAAATATCTATAAATAAATAAATAAATTTCATGAAAAATATTCTAAGATAAAGATATGATCTGTACCTACAAACATTGTTTGAAACACATCTCCCTAAAAAAAACAATAAATTTAAAACCGTGAAAATTACCGATCCGCTGGCTATGAGTCGTCGGGATTTTTTTAAAAGCTTCACATAGGTACTCTCTATTATTCAGATTTTCTTGATGAGATTTATTTAATAGTAATTTTTTTAAACACAACAGCTATTGCAGGGTAACACTCTCTTCTTGTTTAGCATATTATTTCTAACAAAATATCAGATAAAAAATAATAACAAATACAAAAAAGCTAATATTATCAGTTTGATACCTAAAGAACAAATCATTTCAAAGCCGTCTCTGATATTAAAACATTAAAAGCTTTTATCACGTTATCTGTAAATAATGTCCACGTTATCGGCTGTCGCGTAAATTGTCATTCGGAATAAAGAAGAATTATTGTTATCCAAATCCAAAAAAAAGTATTGTCTTGGTCACGGTTATAAAAAAGTCGTTAACAAAAGGCAGTTTGGATGTTCTTATCTTTATTACATGATATCGACGAAAGCACATAATTTGCACGTGTTTGGCAAGGTCGAGAGTGAAATTTTATATACGTTTATATACACTGGATTGTGGAAGGACAACACCGCAGTCACTAAATTATTTATTACGTTGATTGCTGATAAGTTGAGTGTTGAAATGGAATTCATTTCAGAGATTAGCATTGTTTTGAGATCGTTTGGTTGTTATACAACTGAAGAAATGTGCGAGTAAGACTTATAAAGTGAGTATTCTATGAGTTTCACGTTTACCTTGTTTCCCATCGATGACTATGGATTCGATGCTCTGAGTCCACATAATATTTCCGTCAATTTCACAATGCTCTATGTTCGAGGATTTAAATTTATATGCATTGATATTTCATCCATCTTTATTACCTAGGTACTGGGATTAAGCTATTGTCTGTTTCAACTCCACAAAGTACCTTATAACGACCACCTAAGTCTGTCTTTATATCTTTCGTTCTTATTGACTTATAGATGAGAATTCTTTAGATATCATTTCCGGCACCATACAGATTGCATACTGTTTTCCCATTTATTAAAAATCTTTTTTTTTTTATTTATACCAACATTAAAAAGGAGGTGAAATTTGTTAGTTTGTATGTGAGAGCTAGTAATCCGATTTTGAATATTCTTACATTCCGGCGTTATAATGGTTTCTGACTAGCAAGTCAAAAAAATCCACTCAGATAATTTGATGTGTAATATAAAATTTCCTTAATAAACTGGATGTCCAGGTCGTATTGTTCTTACGCCATAGCTCAGATGCATAAAGAAAATTCAAAATTTTGAGCTTTTACTGGACATTCGGATTTACCGGAAACGCTTTCAACTTTTGAAATTTTCCAACGATATCTAAATTTGAATGAAAATTTGAATTATACGTAAAATTTCCATTTCCAAAAGGTTTGATAGCAATAAATCAATCAAAGTTAAAAATATCAAAATAACAAAGTAGCTTTGCAATTTGTTTGAGTATTTTTCAATAATTACAATGTCTAAAGCATGATATATACAGGGTGTTTCATAATATATGCGCAGGACTTGAGGATGTGATAGCTCGTCCAAAAATATGAAAAAAAGTTTATATCAACTTACCCTGTAAAATGCACCATTTTCGAGATACAGGGTGTTGAAATTGAAAAAAAAATCATTTCATGTGAATATCACCGGAAGAGTTTTGAAGGAGTAGTGGTTGTTTTTCTCCCTAATTTCTACGCCAATAGAAAAAGTACGGTTTTGAGGCACCCATAAGAATCGCCAATGTTTTCTACACAAAAAAGGTACTTTTGGTCGTGAGCTCTAAAGTCATTTGGACAGGCATATGAGATGACGCTCATCCATTCATAAGTGATGGAACAAATTAAATCATTATTCAAATTTCCTCTCTATAACCAATACGTTCGCCTCATAATTACCCCTAATTGCATTCATTACTTTTTCTTTATATTTATATAGAGAACGAACATGGGTATGAAATTATTATTTCCAAATGAAATACCGCCGCAAAAATATAAACAGATAAATATATACGTCGTGGCCCGATTATAGAATTGAATACATCATGAAGTAGTCAATGCATATCATGAAATAGTGATATTTCATAAAATGACCAATACTAATAATTATATTATATTATTTCTCAAGAACGTTTTTTTATCAATACGCCATATCTACTTTAATGCTTTAAAATTGATGATGAGGAAATATTTTAAAAGCTTTTTAAGAAGCTAATTAATTTAAATTAAAATTTATTAAACTGTTTAACTAATATACATGGAAGCTTTGTGATTTGGTTATTTTCATTCGGTATACAAGTGTAATTTATCAATTAAACTTATTATAAATACAAAATTGTTTGAAATATTCACACGGTTGGGTTAACTATTGAAAATATATTGAAAATTTGATATATGATAGAAAATATATAATAAAAAAAAAACTTTTTACTATTTGATCATTTATGGGCCATATTTCATGAAATGCCACAATTTCTGCTGGCCTGGCGATTCTACGATCGGGCTACGACATAACATAATATGGAGCAAAGTTGCCTCGAGAATCGTCCCTGCCTATTAGTGCGATGGGTAAACACCATCATTAAGTGCCTCTCTAAGCTGAAATAATTGTATGAAATCTTGCTTTTAATGGATTCTAATGCATATTTAATGTGACAGAAGGCAGAAAACCAGTAATTATGATCCATGTCAAATTGAATATAGTTATATATCTGTTTCTGTGTATGGAATTGGTGCAATCACTGATGGTCTCTTATATACAGGGTAATTCAGATCTTGGGCGTTATCAAAGACCAAGGATATACGTAGAAGTAATAGCGCTGGTATTTTTTTATACATGAGTATATACTTTGGATATAATTATTTACAAAGGAAAACAGTTTGAATGAACAAGGCCACACAAATGCAGTAGGTAATGCAATTTTTTCTCATGTTTTACATTTTACTCAAACAGCTTTTGATCATGGTTGTTTTCTGTAGGCCTTGAAGATTGTATTCAAAATATACCTGCACTTCCTTGGTGCTGCAACTAGGAAACCCTGTTATTTTTTGTAAATTTTGATTTTTTTGCCCCCATCACTCATCTCAAATCTGCGAGCTATTCCCAACCTCAACGATACCAGAAATGCAGTCTGGTTGAAGCTCACGGGAAACAAATCACTTCCTAATATCGTATCATTTTTATTTCATTCTATCAACTCTGCTTCAACTTGATATCACTTCACCTCTTAAAGCATTTCTGGAATGTTGAGTATCTTTTTAATGATATGATATGTATCGACAAGAAGAGAAAATCGCAATATTTATCACATCTTGTAAGAAGTTATGTTCATTATAATTCCTCTCTTTTGAGGAATTTCATACCAATTTACGATCATCCGGAAACAATGTCTTCTCATGGTAGTAGCACATAAACATGCTTAGCCTACATCCTTGTTTTATTTTCCCAAACAAAACAAAAAAATATTCGAATAAATCTAGCAATGACCGCACCGCGTCTGATTAGCATAGTCCAAGGGCTGACTGTTTTTTTTTGCTTTGAATTTATCTGATAGAACTAGAGAATAAACACCATAAACGAATCTCTTTCTGATTGGAAACAGATAGACTGAAATTGAAAACTAGAATTGTAATAAAGGGCAAGGTTATTCTGTGAAGGAGGGGATCAGAAAAATACATCAATCCTGAACAAGAAGAAAAATCGATCATTCTATATAGATCAGTAGGTATTCAGAAAAGCAATACGTTTTAGTTAAAATGTGGAATCGTAATACTAATTTAATATATCTATTTCATATCATTTGTTATAGTTTCATTTATATAATATATCTTGAAATAATAATATGGCAGCTGATTTTAATACATGCATGTATCAAATAGTTTTAGGATTCTGTAGCTAGAATGAGAATGTGAAAAGGAGATCTTCCGGCTTCGCCAGGGTCGGTTCCATCTTCATATCCCTTTTCTTCAAAGCTAAAATAGCGAAAAATCCGATAAAAGCAATTTGGTGAAATACAGCTTACATCTGAATGCAGTAGAATAATATGGCAAGCCTTGAATTTGGAACATCGCGATCGTGGGTTGGGATGCTAGTCTCATGTTTTTTTTATTAAATTTAATAAAACAACTAATGCTCAAAATAAGAACAATTTCTTGACGTTAACACCCTCATTGATGAAATGTTGAAGTGAATTTCATAATTGTGCGTTATGAGTGAAAAAGATGATTTCTTCCATAAAATTCCTGTATTCACTAATGCTTTACACGTATTTAGCATATGTTTTGTGGATGACTCTATCTTCAAGACGAAACATGAATTGACATTTAAAAAATTATTTTGAACCATCTGATAGCACCGTTCAGATCCTGCTTTTAATTGAGGACCAATACACCTATTGGAAAACAGGTGTGCTTCACAAGCATATGCCAGGTATCAAAAATATCCATAGTTAGGTGCATTGAGAAGAAGACACTAACTCGGGTTTTATTTCCGATTTCTTACCTTGAAGCTGAAATTAACCAATATAATTGGGATCTGAGGGACCGAAGGCAGGTCAAGTCCTCGGCTATTTAATTGCATTTTGCGAGGTATAACTGCGAGTCCATATATTAGTCCTTGACATATTGCCGTGTTTGGGTTTGATAGACGCAGTTCTAATTAATACGCTACAGTTATATCCAAGATAATTTCAGGTGAATTTTTCGTAATATATTTTTTTCAATAATAATATTTAATTGATGGCGAAAGATCTATAATTATAATAATCTTCAACGTTTCGATGAACAAAAAGATGCCCTATTAGCTTTTTTGCAATTGTGAATACCCACACAAGCGATAAAATAAAGAATTCTTCATTTAAAATTTTATTGAACAAGCACTTATTTTGGCTACGACGGAAAGTAGATTTTACTATAACTTTCTGAAAATCTGCACATTTCAGATTTAAATTATTCTGGATTGTCTCCAGAATCTGAAAAGAAGGAATCATAGGAAATAAGTATTTTGAAATAAAAAGTAGTTGCCTTTAAGTGATACAAAATACCAAATTTCTTGAAATGTTTTATTGAAACTCCACATATAGGTACATAGGAAGAACAAAGATGTATTCTGATTAGATTAGCTGAAAAAAGCTTTATAAGGCTAGTCTAAGCATCTGAAACTTACCAGATTTATTTTATTTTGGTCACACTGACCCACTTGTAGGTAGTAAGTAAATATGTGACATATATAGAGTTTTACAGGCGTAGGTATTCATGACCCTTGAAGAATTTCGAGGCCTTGATTCCTAATAATCTTTGAGGTTGGATGTTGGTATAGCAAAAGGTATCGTGTCCTCGTGACAGTGTTAGTTATACTCGCACTGGAGAGCTCGGAACTGGCTCAATCTCGTTGAGTAATTTTAGTAAATATGTATATATATATCACCCATAGCCCCACCCATAGCAATAGCTTCTTTGAAGTGTATGATGGGTAAATTACCCTGCATGTTATATCCCATAAAAAGAGTAGGAGAAGAAGAAACTTTTGTACTCCACAACATTTGATATCGTTACCATAATAGGGAGCTACATTTAGTTATATACTTAGTTTTGTTTATGGATACGGGCTGAGAGTAGCTTACGGTTTATATCTGAAGAAAAATGATGCTGTGATACTTGATAATTTTCTATCTAGTAGCTCTTGGACTACAAGCAATGACCGTTGCGCGACCGAATGAAGAAATACATCGGGTGTGCCTCTCCATACGACTATACAACACATTATCTATCGATATTCTTCATCTTATAGAAGAGAATAAGCCCTCAGGCTACTAATAGAGAGAATTATTATTATAAACGTGCGCCGGAGTGCTGTGCTTCGTTTTGTTTTTTTTTTCTTATGTTCTAAAGGAATTCCCATGGACAAATATTCGAAATATTCGTATCTCGCGGCCTTGCCAAAATAAGCAATAAAAAGTAATTGCTTCGGCGCTTTCTACGTCAGGTGTGTGTATAGTAAGTAAGTAGTAGTAGTATTAGTAGTCAGAAGATGATAATAATTATTTGATGGTGTCTTTCTGTTGGTATGAACAATATGTTGTTTGAAGAATTGACCTATGAGAGATTTTATCGAAGAAATTAAATATCTTGAACCGTTTTTCACATGAAGATATCTATAATATTACTATTGAAATAGTAGTTTAAACTAGTATCGTATAGGTGTTGTAACGGATATCTGATAATCGGGATATTGCAAAATTCACTTCTAGGTAATTGTCAAATAGGATCCACCCTTTGCTCTCGAGTATAGGATACTTACATTACTTTTTTATATAAAATCAATTCCAGAAAAATAAAGAGCTCTCACCTGTACCAATTTTTTTTATCATTGCAGATTGATATATGCATAGATGATCCTTTTCAGTTTCAGTTCCATCATTTTTTTTCATCAATACACTCATCTACTACTAGAGATACCGAGAGATACTGTCTAAAGGAATATTTATAGTTGCCACATTATATAATAAATGTGAACAAAATAAATTTGTTTCTTAACATTTTTTACTTAATTTTACATAAGAAAGTAATCTATAATCTTTATAAATATTTATAAACTGAAGAATATTGATAACCTGGGCAGTGAAATATTAAGAATAATTAGATATACTGCTTCGCACGTGCTTAGCATATCAATGATTAAATTAGACTGTTTCCTAGTTAAAGCAAACTTTTATTTAAGAATACCGATATCTAATAATTGATTGGCAATCGAGTCTCTCCAATAATCCATTACGTTTTTATTTTTGTAGTTATGTTCAGTTGGATTTATTCATACTAGTTAGTGATTGCCCAGTGTTCAAAATTCGACCATAATTCATTAAGTTCAACTATGAACATTATTGAAGTTCTCCTGTCAAAATTATTGGATATAATTTTTGAATTTTGTTTATCGATTTCAAGAATTATGAAAAAAAAAATAAAACCCGTCGAACACCATCAGAGCATTTGAATTGGCAATCTCATATATCGATAATTATAAACAGCTGGTCGACATAAATTTACTCTATTTAATTTAATGTATTTGTAACGCATATTGTAGATTATTTTTTGCATTTTGCACTCCTTCTCCACATGAACTTTAACAAATCACTTATTCCTCCGTGAACGCATCATGTTTAAAAGGCGTATTCTATTCACGAATTAATATATAGATAAACTCCGAATTACATTTTTATGTACTATACTGCTTGTTAAAATTTCATTGATATATAAATCGTTTTTTTTTTGTTCTTTTAAATGAATTTATACATGTTTACCACACTACTAGATTAAAGGAACAAAACTATCCGTTCAGTTTCATAACCTTTGGCCTACATGTGTTGACTTGTTAATGAAGCCGAGAATGAATAAATAATTTGTTATAGACTACTTTTTATAAACATACAGGTCAAAGATGTATCTACATGTTTCAAAATAAAGCGTTAAGCACTGGTGCCTAGCAGAGGCTATACAGCGTCAACCCTTATCAAAATTATTTTTATAAAAGAGTTAAGGGTTTCGTTAATTGTTAAGAATTTTACTTATTTATGTAATAGCTCTTATGTCAGTCGGCTAATTGAAGTGAATGAAAACATTAAACTTTATTTACCACGTCATTTTAATTAAAGATGAATTTGTTTTGATTCTGGCTTAGAATATTTGCTAATGAATATAGCTTTTTAGGTAGGTAAAGATAACTTTTTTAATTAATACAAAAAATTGTAGTTAACTCAGTGATAATCTTATTATTAATTAAATAACCTTTGAACCACCTCGATTTGTTTTTCGCGCACAACTTTGCTATAAATTTCGTGATTAAATATTGTTATGTACTTCTAAAGTATCCAGCATTATTGATGCAGCAGGAGAACTTACTTCATTCAAAATTATCAAAACAAAATGTTCTGTTTTAGCCTTATTCTGTCCAGGACGTATATTCGAGTTGTCCGATTGCTGCATTTTTGAAAATCGTGGCTAAGTACGATGATGTACAATAGAATGACTAAGAATGTCTATTGTTACGAGCCTAAGAGTTTCCGTTATCTTTTGCCTGATAGAATTTTTATACTCTATGTTCCGCGCTGTTTTCGTTAATTCCGAATCGCCACACATCAAATACGAATATTTTAAAAATTATTAATGAATTGCACACAATTCTTGACCGACTTCAAACAAAGGAGGAGGTATACAGTTCGGTTGTATGTATACTTTTTTTTACCTATTTCTTGATTTCGGCACGGTGAATTTCAGTGGAGAAATCGGAAAAGTTTTGTTTAAATTGTATAATTTGTCGAGATCGAATACAATCGATAACTACTAAATGAAACTATACCAACAATTATTGCATAGTAAAAGCGCTCTGATTTGATGATTTTTGATTCATTTGAAAGAGCAGAGTTGAGAAATGGTCCAAATTTATAAAAACTCAAATCAGAAATCTCCGTTCTTCCAAAAACCGCCCGGAAGGGGGTAATTTAAATTGAACACATTTTCAAAAGAGTCACGATTTTCGAGTTACAGCAATGGTAAGGACTGAAATATGAGTATTTCCGGTATGTGGAGGGGGAAAATTGAAAATATGTGACGGCCAAATTAAAGAAGGGATTATATGTAACAACATTTAAATTGAACATTCTTCAAATGAAGTTACGGTTTTCGAGTTACACCGGTGGTAAAGACTGAAATATGTATATTTTTGCCGCGATGTTTTGAGATCTCTGAATAGAAACAAGTACAAGCATGACATGACTAATAGGATAAGTACTAACTTTTTTGGTAATAGTGAACGTTCAACGATTTTCATGACTAATGTTACACTCAAAAGTGTAAAATATATACTTTTGATCAAAAATTGGACAGACTTTAATAGATGGTTTACTGAAAAATAGAAAATAATACTAATTCTATTGGTACTAGTACTTTTGAAGTTGGTGCCAAAAGTCTTCTATCGAACTACAATTGCATAACTTCAAAAGTACCAGCTCCAATAGAATACATATTATTTTGTATTTTTCAGTGCACCAACTAACAAAGTTTGTACATTTTTTGATGAAAAATACTTATTAATTATTCCAAATAACAGAAATATCAATTTTTTATTTTTTTTATTTATTTTTTATTAGTATGACTGATATTCCTCTTAAAGTTAAGTAAGTAATGAATATGAATTTTCTAACTGACATAGATATTTATGCAGGATGTTTGAGTTGTCAATTAATTTCCAGAATTTTCTGTGATAAACTTAAGAGATAATACTGGGAAGAAATAATGATTTCAGCAAGACGGTGCCACATAACAAGACTCTTTATTGCGTTAAACTTTTGATAGAAAGATTACTCTTACAAACTATTGGGCCAATTGTTGTTATTGCTATGTATATTGTAATTCTGTGATCAAATTATAATGAACGCATTTGATAGAGTAGGAATCTTGCATTAAATGAGCCTAAGCTCAGCTAAGCTAAGCTAAGCTGAGTTGACTGTAGGAAGCATCTATAAAATAAATGGAAATTTACAATAATTTATACCCTCAGAAGAGAAAGCTGCTTTATTAGTCTATACTCCATGCACCTTAAAGTAATAGAATTGTTTCAATTCATGATTGAAAAAGATATTTGTCAATGAAAATTAATTTTTATTTATTTGTTGACCAGCAACAGAGAACACTTACACTTGTTTATACCTACTGCAAATAATCTATGTTGCATTCAAGTCTAATGTGGAAACTTTTGGAATATTATAATCATAAATTAAGCACATGTAATTGTTAATCAATTTTTATGAATGAACTTATTTTCTCTTCCCAATGCTGATGTTATGATGATAAACAATATATATCAGAGCACCAAGTGTTCAATATTATTTTCATAATAAGCACCACATGCATTTAAATCAATTAACATTGTTTTTCATTTAGATATTATTTGAAAAAAAAATTATATAATGTGGTATATATAGATATAATAATATTCTCAGCTTTATCCAAAATGAGTAACATATCTTATAACTACTTTCTATAGATATATATTATATATATCATGACTTTTTTGTGACTCAATAATATGTTTACACTCATTAACTCGACCTGAAATTATTGAATACCACTCAGTGTTGATTAGAAGAGGTCATCGCATGTCTTGATCCTAGAGCCCGTTTTATTGTCAATTTATCGCTCTTGCTCGTTCTCTTGGATAGATTTATTATCACCCTGGCAAGATTCATGTTTGGAAGAGAGAGAAAGATTCCATCAAAAACAGCAATATATACATAGGGTGTTTCTTGGTCGATTCAACACACTATGCTGATGCTGTAGGGTAACACATGTCTAAGCTTACTGAGACTTGGTGCTTACGATGGGGTTCTTCATTTCCATATCACGAATGAGTGCATCCAGTTCTGGTATTTAAACCCTGCTGAAGGCGAGTGAAAAGCTTTAACTCTTCTAGGAAATTTAACCTCTTAACTAACTTGTTCCTGGGGATCCTAATCTCAAATGTCAACAAGAATCTCAACAACGTCTTTTAACATTCAACAACAGCTTCCTTTTAGATAGCATTTCAACTTTTACTACATCAGCAGTCAGAGCGAAGTAAAATTTAAAAAATCTAGGTCTACTCACAAGACATTTCTAATACCTTCAGGTACATTTCAGTCGACTGAGAATGGTTGTGTTTTCTTGTGAAACATCGAATATAAAATTCGTCCAACTGACCCATACGACCATCAATTTATTGTTGTCTGTCCATAGGATGAAGTGTTTTGCCAGAATATGATTAGAATGATGAAGGAACGATGACATTTCGCGTATTTCCAGGAGAATAATTGATTAATGTGTTTCATCAAACTCCGGGCCAATATTCACGCTACAGTCTTCAGCAAAAGAACAATTACTTTTATTTTTCTAGCACGATGCAAATAAATAACTGCAAAATTGGTCCATATCTTTACCAGATAATTTAGGCTCAGAATGACAGAAAATATGTTTCTCAGAATGGTGAGAAACATAAAAATCTCTTGAAAACCAGATAACCAAAATATGAACCGTTCAGGCAGGAAAATTTGGATTCAGCTTGTTATATCAGTGTTGGAAATATTTTGCGAAATTTAATTTGGCGGGATCAAAGGTTAGGAAATACGATTTATTGAAAATATATCAAAGATAGTGATTATTTTAACATTACTATAATTATTAGATAGTGGTTGAATTAATTATAGAGTTCAAGGGTAACTTTCCGTAAGACTAATCATTTGTAAAACAACTATCATTAAAGATATCAAAATGAAAGATGTGAAGATTTTTACTGCAAAATAAGAATGGCTCTAAGTCAACAGTAGTAAAAAGGTAATACAATTACCGGGCCTACCAACGATGACAAGACCTACTTGGTCATCTAGTAGAATACAATCCAATATATTTGCAAACGACTTACCTTTTAGCTTTTATTTCAGTACGAACACATTACAATTGAGTCAAATGTATGATCGCCGATTTTGTTCTTGTTAGAAACTCATCACATACAAATATGACACGAGGAGGTGTCCGAAAAAGTCAAAGCACCGCTGTGAAATTATTACTCGGCTAACAGAAACACAACGGGGTAGCGCTAATAGCGCCACCTATATATTCATGATGTTGACTCAGAGTCATCCATATTTTGATATCATTAAAGACTTGTAGAATCTCTTAGGACCTATTGTACCTACATTTAACACCTGCCAAAACTCTTCATATACTTGCTGAAAGGTTCTTCTTAAGAAAAAATGAATTTGACCATTTGACAACGCGTATAGGAAATTCTTTTGAGTAGACGGATCACTTTTTTATTTGTCTATTTCTTCCAGTATTTGAAATTCGATAAAGGAAAAGAGTTATGCGGAAAATAAGTCAAGATTTCTATTTCTATTAGAGAATACGACTTTTTAATATCAAGTCCAACAAAATCTTCCCAAACATACCCTTAACAAACATCGATTAAAATGGTTTGTAACATGCATCCATGTTGTTTCTAATATAAACATATTTAAAGCTCTATTTTGTTATTGGTTGATGCCGTTACTCGATAGATACAGTATTGCACCAAAAAATAAAAAATTAAAAACATTAAGGTGCCAATGTATTGGATCAAGATATCATAAATTCTGCCCAGGCTCCTCATCATATTCCTTTTCGTCTCTGTGAAAACTAAAATTTTCAAAGCATTTGATCCTGAATTCCAGCAATACCATTACAAGAAATGTACCTGGTCGGACCTGCTACAGGATTTTGAGAAAGTTGAAATCCAGGTCGCTGGAAAAGCTCTGAAGAAAATTTGACGATACGAAGCGACCAAGGATATATGCCAACAAAATGAACTATTCTTGGCAAGTTATAATCTGTCATGGGTGACTCAACACCATGTCATTACAATGAATCACACTGTATACACCCTAGTGATATTACAATAATTTGCAATTATTATTATTATTTGCAAGGCTTTGTAGAAAATCTCATGTCGGACGAAGCGAAATGGTAGAAGTAAACACAAAAAAATTATCCACACACACAATCACACAAGAAAATGAACACGACGTATCAATTTAAATAAGCATCTGTGTGGCAAAAGCTGGAGCGTAGGATTTAGACACGAATTCCTGCAAGAATTAATAAATTATTAGACACCGTCTGAACAGCAGGAATTACCATATCATTGCACGCAACTGAAACCAGATATGTCGTCGTTCACGTGAATCATATCGGCCTTTTAGTCACACATTGGCTGCTTGCAACAACAAGAAGGGCACTAAATATACAATAATATAATATATATATATATATATATATATATATATATATATATATATATATATATATATATATATATATATATATATATATATAGGTATATCCGTGACTACAGAATATCCAGTATCATATTTATAATTTTATGAAACAAAGAGTGAAATGTATGCACTGCCCTGCATATGGATAAAAAAGGGAGAATTATCTATTTTTTTAAGTTACAGTAAAACCTTTCAATATTAACCTCCAACAGAAAATTGGTCGGTCGGCCGATAAAGAGGGGTGAATGCTTGAATTTCTCAATAGCGAAACATTGGAACAAGTGGCTTGCTTTCTACATTGCTTCTTTATCAGCCAGTAGATGACTACCCACAAAACAAACTTCCTACTAACTCCATTAAATTAGACAATAAATTGAATGAAATACGACCGCAAAATAGGACCATTTTCGAAGTAGTCCAAACCAATCTCAGTTTCTATCTTTTAAAATTAAAAAAATCCAAGATTTCCCCTTGATTGATACTTGTATAGACATAAAAATAACTTTCTAAAAAAAAACTAAGACCGGCCTTATTAGCTGGTGCACCAAAAATAAAGAATAATATCAATTTTATTGTTGCTAGTAAGCTATTGAGATTTGGAAAGTTGTTACAAAATGCAGACGTATAGTTGGAGAGTATACATTTGAAGAAGTGGACAAATTTAAGTATCCAGGTGTCATGATAAATAGTAATGGAGAGAGAAGAACAGAGATAGATGAAAAGATACTAGCAACAAATCGAGCATATCAAGCAAACAGGAAAATCTTGAAAAGTAAAATACTCACTCGACAAACCAAAATCAACATATACAAAACAATTATCAGACCAATAATGATGTACGCCGCTGAAACATTAACAATGATCCAAAAGGATGAAGAAGATCTAAGAGTGGTAGAAAGAAGGATCATGAGAACTATACTGGGGTCAATTAAGACAGGTGAAAATGAATACAGACAACGAATGAACCATGAAATACTACGAGAACTGAAATAAGAAGATATTGTGAAGAAAATCAAAGAACAAAGAGTAAAGTGGCTAGATCTTGTATGGAGAGCTGGGGAAAAAGTTGCAACGTACTCTGTACTTCAATGGGAACCAGGAGGAAAAGGAAGACGCGGAAGACCCAGGACAAAATGGATGAAAGAAGTGGAGGAAGACCTTAGCAGGGCGGGAATTGTGAATTGGAGAGAGAAAACTAGAGACAGAGAGCTATGGAGAAATATAAGTAGAAAAGCTTAATAAAAATACTGATTATGAGGACTAATCCACCTCTATTTTAAATGGATTTAGAAAGCTTTAAGGGGCACAACCCCACAAAGGGGTGTTAAGCCAACATATATATTGTTACTGGTACTTTTGATGCTGGTGCCAACAAGAGTATGGAGAATCGCGGATCACATAGGCAAAATAAGAATTCTAAGATTTAAATTGAAAACTTTGTTATTATTTCTTTAATGAAAATAAAAAATATGATTAGTGATTCTACGGTGAATTCCAGGCATATTTGTTCTTTGAAAAAAAAATTTCTAAAACCAAAAGAGTTTTATCCGATACAGTTCATTAAGACTACCTGTAATACACTTACTAAGGGTTGTCGGGTACTATATCATATGGATCAACCTTCATACCTCACCTCAGGGACGTTAAACAGAAAAAATCATAAAATCTAGACCTGGGTAGCGAGGCCCCTTAATAATTATGTACAGTGCCTCCCTTTTTGGTTGAGACAGCCAGGTTGTTATTGAAGATAGAACCTTGCGGTTTTCGCGATCCTGTGTCATTTTTTTGTTAAACTCAAGATGGTCTAAACAGATTTTGCCAACTGCTCTTGTTCATAAGTTACAGGGCGTTTTTGAAAATTCACACTTTTTGGACTCTCCACAAATCTACGAAGTTTCTCAGCGATAATGTAACTGTAATTGAAAACTTATCCCATAGAGAATTGTATGCGGAATCCAGTGGCACACGCAATTTTGATAAGTTTTCAATTTGCCATTATCGCTGAGAAACTTCGTGGATCAGTGAGGAGTCTAAAAAGTGTGAAATTTCAAAAACACTCTTTAACTTGTGAACAAAAGCAGTTAGGCAAAATCTGTTTAGACCATCTTAAGTCCTCTTTCCAATGAAAGAAACAATCATCAAAATCGGAGCACGTTTACTACGTGAAACGTTTACTAAAAAACGTCAGAACTATAAAACCCCTATTTCTTTAACTTTATGATTTGGAACAATAAATATAAGAATGTCTATACCGAAAACTTTCATTTTTCAAAATAATCTTCAATTTAACATTGTTTATGTCGGAACTTTACATAACTTTCAAGTTATGTCAGAAGTGGACTATCATTGTATTAGAAAATAATCATAAGTGCCTGAAATGTGTCATACAAATTGTAAATATTATATTATAGATATATAGATGATATAAATAGATATAAATCAATTAAATGTATAATTTAATCGTCAAGGCATGATAATTATGATTACCCCGAACTAATAATTTTATCAAAAGTTGGAATATATTTCGTTAAAACAGGATTCTTGAAAGTATTTTAGTCGAGACAACATGATTATACCTAATTAATTAAATTAAATGAAGTTCGGTTTATGTGTAGATTTCAAAATATCAATCTATACATGGAGGGACTCAGTGGATACTTTCCAAATAAGGAACCTTATTTACCACAAAAATCATAAAAATGAGATATAAGTTAAAATTAGATAGAAGACTCAATGTACCAACTTTAATATTCTTATGGTATTCACTATATTTATAGAATAACCTAAGCTAACCTACTTTTTCTCCAATTCCGCAATTTGTCTATTTTTGAAGAGATGTCGTTTCAACAGATTTTTTTAATTTTTCAGTTAATAATTTAACAAAATCGTTTCTATTGTTTGTAAAAAGTATATCATTTCACATTTTTCAGTTGCTCATTATGTAAAATTATCGATTATAATTCCAAGTTAAAAAACTTTTATTTGAAGTGTTTATGAAAGTCGGTGTTTTATTTTAAGTGATTTTAAACCTTATTCATTTGAAAAATGTCCAATTCTGAAGTTTAGTATGGGATCATTTCTCTGACAAATGAAAAACAAATCAACAAAATCTGTAAATAATCGCCATTGCACATCATTCATGATAGACATTCACGGTAAAAAAAATACAATGATATTTGAAAATTATAAAAATTATAGTACTAGTGGTATTAGTCGTCCTTTCTTTGGTCGGTGTATGGTAAGTACTTCATACAATGAAATGTGATTCTACCACATTGCAAGCTTCATATTTTCTAAGAATTTGATACACCTACAAGAAAACCATTATCTCTCTGTCACACACTATATTTTTATACCACTAATACATCGAAGCAGGATTATAAATAATTAATTTAATTAGATTGTTACGATGCCTGAATGTTGCTCAACACTGTGTGTGTGTTTATTGTATTTTTTTTAACCTATAATGATATGCATACTACCAGCAAAGAGCATTAGCAAAGTAATGGGAATGTAAATTGTTGCATTTTATATAACAAATCACAGAAAGCGATCTTTTGAGTGAACATCTGGTATGAGAGAGTCTCTATTGGAATGATACATAAGTATGTAAAAATCTTATCTTTTGAATAAATATATACAATGTAGATTTTTTTCTTATAGTATATTATATTTTAACTATTTATTCAAGACAAGAATAAACTTATTTTACTAATGATGGCAAGTACGAAATATATAGGATTATATATTGGAGATGTTAATGGATAGCGCGAACGTTTCTGTCAGATTGATGTGGAAAATCACATAGAAGTTGAGGATTGTTATGGTGGTTAATCAAAGATTCAAAGAATCCTAGGAATGTAACAGTAAACTGGATATTCATTGTATAAATATTAGGTTTTTCGAAATTTCAAAAGCGGCAATTCTAAGTATATCGCATTCAACTCTCAAGTTTGCTTTTGAATACAATTTAGAATAGTTTCGAAACTGTTGATATCTAATTCAAGGCGATATCCTCAGAAAAAATGACAATAGGCCAATATTAGCAAAAAATAGCATAAAGTAATTCTGTACACACATCTACATATAAGTACTTAAAGGTAAATCATTAGTTCTACAATGTAAAAAAAATGGACATTGTATATCATTTTCTGATTATGAGATTTTCTTATTCAAAAATGACAAATTGTCAAAATGTTTTACCAACATAACAATTGAAAATCGCGTATATGTGAAATATTCATTTTTTTATTCCGGTTTTAGATAGAGAACCAACTTTATTAATTGTTCAGCAAACAAACTCAAAATAAGGTTAATTCTATTGATGCTGGTAATTTTAAAGTGGTGCAGTTATAAGTAAATAGAAGACTTTGGGCACCAGCTTCAAAAGTACCACCATCAGCAGAACTATTTAATTTTTCCAGCACACCAACTTATGATTGTATTTTTGACTTATCCAGCAAAGTTTAAATTGGACATTTTTTTAAAAAAAACGTAGGTTTCCGAGGTACAGCAGATTTAAAGTCTGAAATAAGTGTGTTTCCGCTATGTGGAGGGGGCAATTTTTTCGTATATTGAAAATATGAGACAGTCAAATTAAAGAAGAGACCATATGCAGCAATAATTAATTTGGACATTAAAAAAACAGTTTCCGAGTTAAAGCAGTAGTAAAGTCTGAAATATGTGTATAAGCAAAGTAGGTACTTACTATCTTCATTGGTATAGGTTTAGGTCAACGTTGAATTACTCAAAAGTGCAAAATATTTTTGACTTTTTTCAGTAAAAATATAATTAATATTATTTTGTATCTTTCAGTGCACCGGTTAGAAAAGTGGGTCTTATTTTTATTAATTGTTTTTATTTTAAAAATATTTATTTCACATTTTTTAGTGTTTAGTACGACGTCTGAAGTTTTGAGGAGCAGAACAATTCTTTTCCATCAATGTGAAGGTGTTCCAAGACTTGGGGAGCCTGGTGACGGTCAATATATCAGGTGCCCTGAATAATACAGAGAGATCGATGTACCTAGTTACAGGAGCACCAATGGAGACATAGGTAATCATCTGGAATTGCATCTGAAATTTCAGTAACTAAGCAACGCCAAGAAAAACTACAATCAGCGGCTAGAGAACAAAAATGGAAGGGAGCTCAGCTACACCTGGCAAAGAAGGACACCTTAACGGGACAGATAATCCAAAACATAAGTGCGAAGGATGATCTTCTGGGTAGAAGCTTTTGCATGGAGGTCGAATCTAAACTGCTGTGCTGTGGAAATGCCTTCAATGAGCGCCTCTACGATTTCTGATCTTTGACTCTACTCTAAATCACAGTAGCTCTAACAATGGTCCCTATAAGCTCAGTTGAGCTCAGTCAAAACCTATCTGAATCTTGTGATATAATATTGTGATATAAGTGTGATCTGATAAGAGATTCCCCAGATGCCCATTCGAATATCATTATTTCAATTCTGTTAAGAGTATGATTTCTTTATTGGTTGAAGTTCTTGTTTAATTTATGTAATTTTTGGATGCAACACAGTGGCAGACGTTGCCTGTTTCGCCCTATATACGGTGGCGCTTGCAACTCAACCTACTATATATATAATTATGTGACATGCAATGCTCAATGTACGTAAACTGCTATATAAAATAAATAGGTTAATAATATGTAATTAATAGATCAACTATGCACAAGCAGTCTAATTTATGGCCAATATTACTTTCAAATTGTGAGTACTATCTGACTGTAATTTTTTTATCGATTTCATAAAAAGGCGGATGTGGGTGTACGGTTCGATTGTATGTTTGATTTTTTATTTTGGTTCTGTATATTAAACGTGTTTCCATTTTAAAGATTTTTCATGCGAAATACGGGTGCCAGGAGAGAGAATATCCCATATCAAGCTTAAGAATAAACAAAATATTCTTCATATCTAAAGGAGGACGGAGGAGAGGATATTTTATTTAGAGGGACAGAAGTGAAGATCCTTTCCATAATTATTTAAATCTTAGTTTATCTCAAAGAGCCTGCATGTAAGACAAACATTAAATTAATTTCTATAATGAATAGAAAAATATGAACACTTCCATTATTTCAATTTTAATTTTCGGTCACTTTCTAGAATATTACATACATTTCAGACTCCTTTTTCATTTGAAAGAATGCTGCTGAAATATCGTCTCATATTCATAAATTCAGTTAAACTAGTCAGTTCACTCCAAAGACATCTTTCAAAAAAGTAATATAGAATATTCCATTGTACGTATAAAAACATGACTTGTATAAAAAAAATTCTATTGAAAAAAAATTAGGCTCTAACTAGTATAAATATTCATCAAACCAATATTAAAAGCTTAAATAATGTTTATATCGGAAAGGTGAAGTCTGTTATAAATGTAAAAAAATCATAGTGAATATCATTGATAGGATAAAGTCAACATAAATATCACTTTTAAAGTTAAAAAAATCTAGAGTAATCTTACCATTATCGAGGAATTTCAGAAAAAAAATATTTTATTTGTATTTCCACAGCATTTTTCTTAGTAAGTTTGCAAGTTTCCGGTAATTCCTTCTCAATTTGGAATTACTTATCGTTCCATATTAGAATTTTGCTCAGTCGTCTAGTTACCTGCCGCAAACAAGATTTTTTCAGAATATGAAAGCATTATTGACCGACGAACCCAAATGAAGGAGGTATTGTATCAACTGACTGCTTTTTTTTGTTCGTGCACGCCTTGTATATAGTAAACGTACTCAGATTTTGATGATTTTTTATTCATTTGAAAGAGCAGACTTTGAATATGGTCCTATATGCATAAAAACTCAAATCCGAAATCTTCTTCTCTCGGAAAACCGCCCGAATGGGGTAAATTTTCTCGGAAATCGAATTACCGAGATGGCAGAATTAAGATAAGAATATATCCGGAAACGTTTAAATTGAACATTTTTTCGAAACAGCTACTGTTTTCGAGTTTCAGCGATGTTAAAATTTGAAATATGTAGGTATACACATATATGCGGAAGAGGCAATTTATTTCGAGAAATGAAATTTTGAGAATGGCAAATTAAACGCCAGATTATTTGTAACAACATTTGTATTGAACATTTTTTCTATAGAGTTACAATTTTTGAGTTACAGCCGTGGTAAAGTCTAAAATTTGCGTATTTCCGCGAAGATGTGTTTAGTTTTCTGAATAATAACAAATACAAGCAAAGTATACATGGATAATGGTATACCTGAAGGTTCAACGATTTTAGTGACTAATGTAATACTCAAAAGTCTGATATAAATATTTTTTACAAAAAATTGGACCGACGTTATCAGTTGATGCACTGGAAAATACAAAATAATATTAATTCTATTTAGGGATGGTACTGGTGAAGTTGGTGGCAAAAGTTTTCAATTTAAATGCAACTGCACAAGTTCAAAACTACGAGCACCAATAGAATTAATATTATTTTGTAATTCTAAGTGCATCAACTGATAACGTCGGTTTTGTAAAAAATATTTATTACCACTCGATTTCTCAACACCGAAAGATGCAATCTGCGGAGCCATTCTCAATAATGCTAGAGGGGATCTCGAGGGTCACATCCATCACCAATCGAGTTCTCAAACCCCTTTCTGAGGAGCTATTCTCGAAATAGCAAGTGTGGACCTTAAGGGTCACACCCATACAATATGTGAATATCACTAATCAATTTATCGACCCTGAAATGAAATGAAATGAATTTTTAATGCAACATATTTTATTGACATTATCGAATATTAAATAATTAGTCTAGTAATTTCTTTTGATAGAATTCAAGAAGTCGATAGACTTTGAAATTCGAATTTGCCGAGAATACTTATATAATTGCGAACATTCTTGCTTCAATGTACTTGACAAAGAACAAGGCGAAAATTACAAACTTTACCAATAAGCTAATTGCTTGCGAACAATTGACAACTTTATACGAGAACCTCGAATTTTTACTGAAATATTGAAGATATTCTATTGCTACCATTTTAATCACTTTTTTACAAAAAAAGAGTCTGACTTTCTTATAAATCATATGGAAAATAATACGATATTTTTATTCTGATAGTAAGGGCCAGATAGAAGGCTTTTGGTTTAAAATTTGTGAAATGATATAAAGTCTTAATCGCATATTCATCCTTCTAAAGGCTTGAAGTTGGAAACCGTTCAAGATCTTTGAAAATGTTTCATTCAAAGGTTTCCAGAAATGATCTCTTATCAAAATTCCGATATAAATTTAGGAGATTAGTTTTGAGGCGAAATATATGTTAGATTTTTAGTTTTTCTTCCTTTTTTTCCTACTTCTTTTTCGACCGACTTCATAAAAGGAGGAGGTATACAATTCGGTTGTATGTTTGCTTTTATTTTTATTGTATGAATTTCCGAAATCTTTTTCCACCCGAAAATCGCCAGGAAGGTGCGATTTTTCTCGATAATCGATAATCATAAGCCTAAGGATTAAAGATGAGATCAAATACGGAAAAAAATAAATTGAACATTCTATCAAAAACGGTCTTCGAGTTACAGCAACGGTAAACGGTTGTCTCTCCGCTATGTGAAGGGGGCTATTTTGTTCGAAAATTGAGAATATGATACGGCCAAATTAAAGAAGAGATTATATGTAGTAACGTTTAAATTGGACATTTATCATAAAAAAGTTACGGTATTCGAGTTAAAGCAGTGGTAAAGTCTGAAATATGTTTTCCGGGGCGATGTTTTGAGATCTCTGAATAATAACAAGTACCTACAAGCAAAGAATATATATTCGTAATAGGATAAGTACTATCTTCGTTGGTATTAGTGAATCTTCAACGATTTTCATGACTAATATTACACTCAAAAGTGGAGCATAAATATTTTTTACCAAAAACTGGACCGACTTTATAAGTTGGTGCACTGAAAAATACAAAATAATATTAATTCAATTTGTGCTGGTACTTTTGAAGTTGTACAATTGTAGTTAGATAGAAGACTGTTGGCACTAACTTGAAAAGTACCAGTACCAATAAAATGTATACTTATTATTTTGTAGTTTTCAACGTCGGTCCAATTTTTGATAAGAAATATTTATTTGTTATTTTAGGAAATGATCTATGCCTCTAATATTTATAATATTTTATTCGTTCATACTCTAGTAGGCTCACGATAACCCCATATTGTCATTTTGTTAAAGAATCACGACCCCAACGTGAAGGTACCTACCTACATTTTAGGA
Source organism: Crioceris asparagi (assembly GCA_958507055.1). Lineage (NCBI taxonomy): Eukaryota > Metazoa > Arthropoda > Insecta > Coleoptera > Chrysomelidae > Crioceris > Crioceris asparagi. The sequence goes on along the minus strand of OY293830.1, from coordinate 9,745,680 downwards.
TTTATGAAGAAAACTCCCACCGAAAAGATAATCCCTAATAACCTGTCTAGACATTTAGTATATTGCTGTAGCTACCTAATCTCTTATTGGTTACTCTCAATTTTGTTCAAAATTATAAAATCAATGCAATTTATCTCTTATTGGCACAAGTGTTATTTTTGCACATTGGAGTTCCAAATAATTCAGTATTTGTGGTATTCCCTCATTATTACTTATCTTCTTAAATATGTATTTCCGGTTTGGAGGATTATTGATGGAAGATATGAGAATTTTGAAACAAATCGTTTTGATCTTACCTATTGGTAGTTTCTTGTCTAATATTGATTTATTTCATTTGTCTTGTGCTAAGTATTGAAATAAATATATTATTCACAGAAAATAGTACCATTTTTATATGTTGGTGAAAATAGAAAAGTTTTGGTACCAGCTTCAAAAGTACTAGCATCAATTTTTAAATTTTCTGTTCTTGAGCTTATTAGTCATCAAAATTGTTGAATTTACACTTATATTCAGGGATTTCAAAATATGGCAGTAACATTCTTGCATATTCCTACTGCTGTAACTTTTTTCAAATATGTCCCAATATATGCCTTGCAGCAAATGATTTTTGACTCTTCCACCCTCTTTGGGGTGGAATTGTACCTATAACTCGTTTGTTCTGGCAAAGTCAGTAAAAAAACGAATAAAATAATAATCCAACTATAAAATATCTTTATGGAATATTCAAGTATTCCCTAGCTTTAAATTTTCATCTTCAAAAATTCAGTCACTTTTATTTATTTATACAATAATCCCAACACACATAGTTTGAATTTTTCTTCAAGAATATCTGTTAATCATATTTTATTGTGGAACCCACTTAAGTTTATTTTTTTATACACAAAATAAACTTATGCGTTCATTAGTTTTGTTATATCATAGCTTCGACAACATATATTTTTAAAATGTGCTAAGAAGTTAATAAGATTATGTATGAAACTATTAATTTCTGCGAAGCCTTAGAGAAAATATAAATGAAATTGTTTGAAAAGCATAGCTATCAGCTGGATTCTGAAGATGACTTTTGTTATTAGATATTTTCAAATACCCGAAAGATTAGAAAGAGAATAAAATTTTTTAACTCTGTACCTGCAACTTTTGATTAATATTTTTAATTACAAAATATTTTCGGGGATGCTATCAGTAGAATAAACAATACTTGATATAAAAAGCCCATATTCACTCGCTCATATTACCTACAAGAGAACTCTGCTAAGAAGTTAATATAAGTATGAAATAATTAATTCCTGCAATGCCTGAGGGACAACATCATTTGATGAAAAGAATACAAACATTACGAGATTTCCATACTTCATCTAAAATCTTTTATTAGATTCATTCTTCATGAATCTAAAAAACCTATATACAGCTACCTGAGGAATTCTGAAGAAGAATCATATAATTTAATTACCCTCTTATAAAAAATAATCTTAATAAATAAATTGAAGAGAATAACATTTCGTGATTCCATATCAGCAATATATGATTGGTTTTTAATAACAAAAATATCTCGGGGATGCTATCAGTAGAATTAACATTTATATAAAAAAAGAACAAGCAAATTTTCACTCTTTCACGTTACATGAGTGTTTGAATTGAACATACGAATTAATGATAAATATGTTTAAATGTAATATAAAGAAAAGACCATTGACCTGTAGTGAATAATAACTAAACTTGTATGCGATAAAATTCCATGTCACCTTCTTTCGATTCCAAATTTCTTTTTCAACTTTAATAAAAAGTAAACATACCTATATATATTCAAATAGCATATATCTGATAATCTCTGTGTATTAATTATTATTGTAATTACTTACGTCAATATAAAAAGATGCTTTCAGCTTCAGTAAAAACAAGACACCCACTTTATGTCGAACGCGGCAAATTCAAATCAGGAAAGGAAAAAAAACATACATTTGCACTTTGGCACTCTGGACGACGACGAATTCCCGCGCGTATTGACAGGAAAAACTCCGGTGTAAGCTTGCTTGTTATAAGCGAGCGTCGGCTTGGAACTGCTGCTTTCCACAAGCTAAGTTGATTGTGTACTGTGGAGCGCTTTGCTTTGACTATATTTCTGCAGCAGCCACCAACTAAAACTAGCAGCAGAGACCGCCGTGCGTATCCCTACTACAACAAACATTATACAACCATACACATACATACACCATTAATGTCGGTCTCGGCAGGCCAAGGATTTAATCGTATATACATGTATATGTATATCTATATATATATATTTAATTCCTGTATTTCAGCATTATCGAGGACACAAGCATGAGCTCCCAACAAGGGACAGGATTAGGCAAAAGGACATTCGGTGATGTTATTTTTTCTTTCACGCCTCTTCTCAAGACCTCGTCTCCGGGATCTGCCTTTTTGGCTGATTGAGAGGAATAGGGCTGAATGCTTTGTTTGATTTCGAAATGGTCATATAAACTCTTCTAAATTGCAAAATAATTGGCTGTTTTACTTTTATCGCGGTAAGTATTACCTACAGAAAAAAAAGGTATTACTTTTGTATTAGATAAATTTTATTCATTATTGAAGAACGACTCTTATGCGGTTCTGACTAACATTTTTAACCAAACATAGGTATAGCTCTCCAAAAATGAATTAAATAGTTGTTTCAAATTGTTCCACACTGTAGCCTTTTTCAAGATATCGATAGCCGCCATTTTGGAACTACTTGTCAATCGTGCTCATTAATTAATGTTTTATTTCAGTATTTCTTCGTTATCGAGACTTTTAATGTGCACAAGCACAAGCATGAGCTTCCTAAAAGGCATAGGATTAGAAAGGAGGATACAAGTACTATTTTCTTTTCTCTGTGCTGCAAGTTTGAAAAGTAAAAGCGATGAATGGTTTTATCCACGCAAAATATTTTTATTCTCTGAAGACATATATAATAGAATTATTAATATTTTATATTTTTTAGTAGGTACACCAATTAATAAAGTCGGTTCACTTTTTGGTGAAAAATATTTATTTCACACTTCGAGTGTAACATTAGTCATGAAAATAATTGAACATTCAATAATACCAAAATAGATAGTATTTATTCTATTACCCATGTATAATCATTGCTTTTAATTCTCTCTCTCTAAATCTCAAAACATCTTGCGGAAATACACATATTTCCCACTGCTCTAACTCGAAAGCTGTCCAATTTTTGCTACATATACAGGATGTTTCATAATAAATTACCGTAAATTGGGGATTGTGTAGATCTTGAAGAGAAGTTAAGAAAAGCTAAAAAACTGTGTCTGCGTCGGACCAGACGGTGGAAGTTATACTTCTTTGGCTTTTCGCACACATCCATTCACACACATACAGACAGGATATATGAATGAAATATAAGTCAATTTTCTCTGTTATTCAATATATTTCTCTTCAATATATTATTATGACTGACTTCATTATTATACAATAAACCTATATATTATTATCATTATCAGTAATTTCTTCTCAATCTTGTAATCATAGACAGACAGACAGGCAGCTGAAAATCAATCCTGTAGGAGGTATTACCCTTACGTATTTGTGTACCAAATTTGGTGGAAATCTTCCCGTTAACGCTCTATAGGGTGATGAAGTGAGAGTGCTAAATACATATTTTTTTTATTATTTTCACTTAGATTTTAATGTACTGTAGGATTAAATTTGAAATATCTCAAAAACGAAAGGCTCTAGAGACATGAATTAGGAATGGTGATAATTTATGAGCATACATTTTTTTAATAATACAGGGTGCGCAAAAAGTACAGATCAAAATGATTTGGTAACCCTGCTATAATACGCCTATGGATAATCCAAATTTGTCAAAATGACATGCGCTGATTTGTAATGATAAACAACTAATACATGCCGATTTTCAACTTAATATCACTAGCCAAAGAGAAAATATTTATGAAAATATGTATTTAACTCTTTCACTTCGTCACCCTGTAGAACGTTAAAGGGAAAGTTTACCGAAAAATGTTATTTAGCTTTCCTTAATTTCTCGTCAAGATCTATACAATCTCCAATTTACGGTAGTTTATTCTGAAACACCCTGTATAATCTCTACTTCAATTTTAAATTTAAAAAAAAACTTCCTCCTACACATAGCGGAAAAATACATATTTCCCCTGAATATGGTCGCATATTTATTTCTACCGTCTCAGATTTACGATTTTCGAGAAAATTTGCCCATTCAATCCTTCGGTGGCGGTTTTTGAATAGAGCACGTTTACTATACAAAACGCGTGAAGACTTATACATAAAAAATCCTATCTGCTAATCCGGGTCATCAACTATATGTGTGCTTTATTTCATCCAAATCAGTTCGGTCATTTGTTTGGGCTCATCAAATTCCTGAATCGCCTCAGAATAGTTCTAAACAATTCTGTCACGCCAACAGTTCAATAACCAAACAAGCATAAGGATCCAAAAAAGCTATTAATATTTGGCAATTTTGGAATAATCTCCTATATTTTACAGGTTGGTTTGATTTTTCGCATTAAGAGAGGGATAGTGAGATGTCCTGCATGACGTCAAATATTATAAATTTCCGATGTTTCAACAAGCATTAGCTATCCATCATAGTTATTAACGCATTTGTGATCTCTTTTAAAATAAAAAAATATCTAGATATTAAAAAATCAATTTAGAGTTTTCATTCATTTAAAATTGTTATAGCCATAATACTATAATTTTGGTTTGTCCAAGTAGGTGTTGCAATTCAAATAATAAGTGAATTCGAGATCAATTACTTTGACAAAAGGCGTGATTATTTCACTATAATTCACTTCTTTATTTTGTATACATGTTCTTATTATGAGGCCAAGGTATTAAATAGCAGCGTATACCTACCTAAAGACCCTTATTTCTACTTTGATGGGTAATTACATTGCCAAAGATTTTCATATAATCTATGCCAATTACAACTGAGCTCTAATTTTGTGCAGTGACGTAGTAAAAGTTCTGTCATATTGAATTGTCTGAATAGAAATCATAAATATTTTAAAAACAATAATTGGACCGACTTTATTAAGTGGTGCCCAGAAAAATATAAAATAATAGTAATTCTATTGGTACAGGTAATTTTAAAATCAAAAGTACCAGAACCAATAGAATTGATATTATTTTGTATTTTTCACTTCACCAACTAATAAAGTCAGTCCAATTTTTTGTAAGAAATATTCATTTCACAATTTTTGTGTAACATTAGTTATCCAAATCATTTAAGGTTCACCAAAGAAGATAATACGTTGCTTAAACTTATTCAAAGATTCAAAAAAAGTCACGAAGATACACATATTTCAGACTTTACCACTGCCGTAACTCGGAAATAGTATTTTTTTTAAATGTCGAATTTAAATGTCGATACATATAATCTCTTCTTTATTTTGACGGTATCAAATTTTCAATTTTTCGAAAAAATGCCCTCTTTTCCCGTTGGCCTAAGTTTTTGAGGAGAAGCACATGGAATCATGAAAATCGGAGCACGTTTACTATTTAGTCAAATAGTATACCTCCTCCGTTTGGTTTGTTACTCAATAAATATTTTTTACAAAAAATTGGACCGACGCTATTAGTTGATGCACTGAAAAGTATAAAATAATATTAATTCTATTGGAGCTGTTACTTTTGAAGTTGTGCAGTTGCAGTTAGATTGATAACTTTTGACACCAACTTCGCAAGTACCAGCACCAATAGAATTAATATTATTTTATACTTTTCAGTTCATCAACTAATAGCGTGGGTCCAATTTTTTGTAAAAAATATTTATTTCACACTTTTGAGTGTAATATTAATCACGAAAATCGTTGAACATTCACTAATACCCATACTTATCCAATTACCCACGTATATTCTTTGCTTGTAGTGTTATTATTGAGATCTCATAGCATCGCTGCGGAAATACGCTTAAATTTTTTACATGTTACCATTTAAACACCGATTTAACTCGAAAACCATAACTCTTTTGAAAAAATGTTCGATTTAAACGTTTCCGGATATTGTCCTATCTTTATTTATACCAAATCAAATTTTCGATTTTCGAGAAAATTAGCCCCCTAAACCCCCTTCGGAGGCGGTTTTCGGAGGAAAGGGGATTCCGGATTTGCGTTTTTATGAATATGGGACCATTTCTCAAGCCTCATCTTTCAAATTAATCAAAAATCATCAACATCGGAGTACGTTTACTATATACAAGGCGCGAACAAACAAAAAAAAGTTCCTCGGTCAAAAATGTATAATCTACTTGGCGGTCAACCGGTTTGTTTTTTATGGTTGTATATAACCGATCAAAAAATGAACCCCTCATGGAATCACCCCTGTTGTCTGCCTGTCTGTTTGTCAGTGTCTATCTGTCACAATCTATCATCTTCGAAACATCTGATCGAAAAATGCTTAAATTTAAAGTTCGTATGAGACCTTCTAAGTAGGGTCTGTTTTCTCAGAGTTTCCCGGTCGCACAAGTTCCTTTGACAAGACCTAAGGTGTACTTACATAGCCGGGATCGACGACTTGTTAACATGCATTCCGAAACACAAGCTGGGTATCGGAAAAATTTTATCGTTTTTGGCGGGAATCGAACCCGATCATGTTAATATATTGAAAAAAAAACAACTTCTGTCTCTGCCCCTAAAAACTATTGGAAAAAAAATATAAAAATTGAAATAGACAACGGAATATAGAGCTTCACTATAATTGGCTGCAAAATCTTGGTAAGAATAGATGGAATCCTTTCCATGCAAGTCATTAATCGTACCTGACGACTTTTTAGCTCAGCATATAAACACCAGCAGACTTTTCTATATTCATATCCTGTAAATAAGATGACACAAAAAATTCATCAGTGTTGTGTTACGTATAAAATTGGAAAAAAACTATATCCTGGTTAAAATTACACTATATCAACGTCTTATGATTCGATTAGGATGATGTCAATGAAAGTTTTTTTTTATATATTCTGTCACTTAAAATAGCTTCAAGGACACAAAAATTGTATCAAAAATTGTTTATACATACCATGTTCGTTATTAGTAAAGTGTTTATTACAGTGACCTTTTGACTGCTATTTTACAATTTGATATGACAAACTTTTGCGTTACACCACATCTGCTTGAAGATTTGACGTAGGTAGGTATTTGGGAAATAAACAGTTAAAACACAGTTTACTTATATGTTTTACATTTAAAATTTTAATGTTCATTTATATCGGCAATCAGGCAAGCGTCACAGTAGGTACAAGGCATTTATGAAATCCAAGTCATATCTTAAATTTTCCTTTATTGTTTTTTAATAAATATTAAAAACAAAAAATTGGACCCACTTTATTAGTTGATGCACTGAAATATACAAAATAATATTAAACCTATTGTTGCTGGTACTTTTGAAGTTGGAGCCAAAAGTCTAACTACAATTGCACAACTTCAAACACTCCTACACCAATAGAATTAATATTACCTATTTTGTATTTTTCAGAGCACCACCTAAGTCGGCCCAATTTTTTGTGAAAAATATTTAGGTATTTAACACTTTTTAGTGGAACATTAGGCATTCAACGTTCACCAAAGAAGATAATGCGTTGCTTGTTTTCAAAACATAGCGGAAATACACATATTTCAGACTTTGTCACTGCCGTAACTCGGAGACCGTATACTTTTTTGAGAAATGTCCAATTTAAATGTTGCTTATTATAATCTCTTCTTTAATTTGGCCGTCTAGTATTTTCAATTCTAGAACAAAATTGCCCCCACCACATAGCGGAAAATCACATATTTCCGACTTTACCAGTGCTATAACTCGGAAACCTGTGATTTATTTGAAAAATTTGTAATTTAAACTTTTCCTGATATGGTCACTTTTTTAATTTTCGATGATCGATAAAAATTGTCCCATCCTCCCCCTTTGAATAGGCCTCTATCAAATGTAAATCGGAGCACGGTTACTACTTAAATGGCGCGAACATCCATAAAAATATAAAACAGTCGAATTGTACATATTCCTCTTCCGTTTGGTTCGTCGGTCAAAAAACAAAACATAAAATGTGATGTATCGAAGCTTACAAATTAACAGAAAGGAAAAAAATCCTTACTTTATACGTTTTTGATTATATTTAAGAGTGAGATTTGAAAGCAGATTTCGATGTCTTTCTTGAAACATTCAGGAAGGAATGTGATCGAAACCAAAAACTTTATTATTATCTGGTCCCTCTGTATTTTAGGATTCTCTGGAACCAAAATTAGTTATCAAGATTTGTCTTTCTTTCCCAAATTCACCATCTGCTAGAGCAAAAAAAATAGAATTAAAAATAAAATAAATATAATCACGTTCATCTATTATCCGAGGTTGAGAAAAAGTGAAGATGTAGGTATATAGAGATCTGAAATTATTATTACTAGCTGGATTTTATTCTCCAGACTAAAATATAACTTTAAGATATCAATTCAAAAGCAATTGTTAATTATGAGAATACAGATTTGGGATAAATGATAAGCAAAATAAAATTATTAAACTCAAAAAGAAACACTGAACATTGCAAATCTAGAGTAATCATGTTCCAAATTACCCACCTTTTTGTGCCAAATCTTGTAGATTTAGTACATAATTGGACAGTTTTGTTCCTTAATTCATCGAAATATGTGTAGTCCTTTCTAACTCTAATCGATAAGCAGTATCTTGTTGAAATCAAATGCCCACAAAATTAAGACGACTTTGCTGAATCGTAGGAATAAATTAATTTTGGAGAAGCTGTAGCTATATATTTGACAGCGCTTGAATAGTCACTTTTCTGTTAAATTAGAAATACATGCATTCGTTGATATCTTCATTAGCCGTTGAAGTTTCGAGCCTTGGTTTGCGAAAGTGCGTGGCGCCTTCTGAATCTATAACTCCAAACAGGAAGGAAGGGGAATGATCCTAAATTTATTTTTATTTTATTTTAACTAAGTACCTGCTTAACTACAATGATATTCAAGTTATATATAAATAAAGGAACTTTTCATATAAACTAACACCAACTTTATTAGATGGGGCAGTGGAAAAAATGACAAATAATATTAAATCTATTGCTACTGGTAGGTAGTTTCGAAGTGGTGCTGTTATAGGTATATTATAGAAATCTTATGGTACTCGAAGTACCATTATCAGAACAATGAATATAGATCTGGACTTTCCTTCTTCTGCTTTGCGGAGGGAGAATGACGTATTATATTTTGAAAGCACTTTCAGCATTATTCGTCCACTCTTTTTCCAATGAAGAAAAAATCATCAAAATCGCTGTACGTTCAGCAACTATGCAGAAGGCGACAAGTGAGATTTAAAAAAAAAATTATTAGGTATTAAAGTTTTCAAAGAAAAAGCTGGCAAAGAGTACAACTAAATTTCACCACTTCACTTGATTTGAACCATACCATACTTCTTCGAATTTTATCACATAGGTACGAATAAAGACATTCTCAAAGAATATTACTCATGTTTAACATATAAGTTGACTTGACAAAATGAATCAACAGATCTATCTTTATTGTAAACTATTCGATGCCCAATATACTAATATGAATCTCTATGTCCCAATAAAAAAATATTATATTCTATGGTTAATATTAAAGAAACAAAAGAAATATGTACGATATGCAATGACGAAGACCCGCAAACGATTTCTCATGGTACATTTGATTGTCTAATTTATTCTTCAATAAGACGAACAATCCTCAATTTTCTCGCCAGTCCTGATCCTTTCGTTGAAGCACTCAACAATATAACTCTCCTCCTCTATTTCAAAATCAATGTTTCATTATTAATTTATGGAATATTTTGAATGAATGAAATCATAATAGGTATTTAGTCATTTCTACACTTGTCTTCTGAATATGTTTCTCAATGGCTTATTCTAGAATCTAGGTACAAAGCTGGAAGCAACCAGCTATCATTAAAAAAGTATATCTATACTGTTTGTTTTATTTTTGCTTTTGATTCTCGTTTTCAAAAAAAAATATTTTATTTTTTCATCAATAAGGTATCAGCATTCGTTATAATCCTTAATTTTGTGTTATAAACAATGAAGTCTTAATTGTGATTTTTTTTAACAATTTACCAAACCTTTTGCTGTACAACCTGCGTTTTTTAACAAATAAATAATTGATTGATTGATACTACTCAATTGATAACTTTGATTAACTTATTCGGATCAGTATTAAACTTGACAAGAAAAAAGTTGTCTTTGATCTAGATACGAATATGTAATTTCAAGCCTTGAGGCCTGGAAAATCGCAGCAGATCCACCTTATCCGCACACTTTAAAGTAATAAAAGTATTTAAAAAACTGCTCTTTAAATTTTTATGAAAATTTTATGATTATGCATATAAAGCAGTCATCGAAAAGAGTATTATTCACATCCGAATAGTTTTCAAATACACAAAAATGCACCCTTTCTTTAAGCCAGTTTTATCTTAATTCGTTATTGCTTCATTTATTGCTTAAACTTCTTTGGAAATTGAGCAGCATGGGGATTTTTCTCATACTAAGTATTTTATCAATATAAACAGATCAAGAAATCCCCATCGGTGAATCCAAATAGAATTTCTCGATAAGTTTCTTGTCTCGACTTGTTCAAATAAAATAGTATCGAGATTCAATACTGACTCATAATATTATGAATAAAAGAGAACAAAAATATATAACATAAGTACAATATACATACTCATATATTATTATGTATCCACATTCGCAGATCCTAAAAATCGCGATGTTATCACTCTATATGTATATTACGTTTATATGATGTCAGCAGCACAGTTGACTTGTGTACAGGGTGTTTCCTTAGATAACAGAAAATTCTACAATAATTATAAGTATACATTTCAGAACGTATCAATTGTTTACTCATATTTCGTATTTAAATATAATACAATCATTACATAACTGGAACAAATTTGACACTTGGATTCATACACAAAATTCTCTAAACACGGATCGTAGATGAAGAAAATTGACTTTAACATAACAAGTTGTTTTAACTCCCCTTACCGATAAAAGTTGAAACAGAGTCCAAGGTGAATTGAATCAGTTTCAGCCATATTCATAATCAAATTTCAGTTTACTGGTTAAGTAAGTGTTTGTTACTTTACTATGGTAACGATAATATCAAATGTGACAGTTCTAGTATCAAACTAAACTAGTACCGAGCTGCTGACCTTTGAGTAAAATGAAATGTTCTAAATTAGGAATGGTAATATATTTTCATGGTATTTATTAAAATATTGTAACGAATTTGGAATATAGTGTCGAAGCCATTTGGAATGGAGGCGTGTGCGATTTGTCACATGGCGGAGCGAGCATCTTCACCAGTACAGACGTTGGTGGGGCCCGGGTGGTACGAGTGTAAGGCACTGCTGTTGGTCAACGATAAATGGCAATGTCAAGATTATATCCCGAAATATCTAGTGAGTTCGCAGTATTGGTGAAATGTTCGAGGCATTGTAAGATGCCGGTGTAAGCTTTCTAGATGGAGAGGACTTGGCTATATATACCTCCTATTTTTTGATTTTGTCTAGATTTTTTCTTTAATGTCTCCGAATTTTCCCTAGTCTACCTGGCGGCTTAGAGTGGAAAAAAAAAATCAACATTATTAGAGAAGATCTAATAAGACTAATAACGTCAGTTTTAAGTATATGGGCACAATATATTCTACTAGGACTTCACAACAATGCATAACTACAACTTTAATTCTCAGTCAGACTAATTACCAATGCCTCTGACTGATTTCGAAATATTTGCCCCTAGTCAGTATGTGGCTAGGTAGAGAGCTGTACATCGAAATAAAGCTTTATATGAAGAATAATTCTTCTCAGCTTTGAAAATATTCTACTATTCTTTGTGTGATGTCTTGTAACCAATGAATAATTTTCAGATAATTTCATAGAGAAAATATACTAGACTTTTCAGTCATTTGAATTACGTCACAGGTGGGTTTGTATACCGGAAGCCCAATAACGTTGCTAAGTTGAATAATTGGTAGCGATTTCCTGTCATAGTTCCTTATTATTTATATTAATTTACATTAATATGTACCCACAAACATGACAAGCGCAAGTGTCCATTATTTATAGGTTGTCAAAGTCAGTGTACTTGAAATATTTATAAGTAGGTATACTACTATAGATACATTGTATTTTGTCATATCAATATCCAATGTCCATATCCATTAGTTGTTATTGTAAACACAAGCGTGATTTATATTTGATGATTATTTCTAAAATCTACAATGTAACTATAGATCTAGCCATATCATTTGAGAAGAAAATTTTATTCTGACCATTTTGTTCGAAATCACCATTAATAATAAATTTGTTGGTTATCTCGGAGAACACCCTGTATATCATTAGAAGTGTGAATTGTGAATGAAATGTAATATTTATTATTTGTGATCGTGCTCACGAACTGTTTACCTATATAACATTATACATTTGAATACGGCTCCTTTTACAATTTCTACAGTAAAATTGTATAATTTGCTTATTATGATTGTCCCATTCAAAGAACGAACGTGTCTGATAAGCACATATTATGTTTAGGAACCAACTTTTTAATACAATAGGTGCAATAAATTATACACAGATGTGTTTTTCATTGTTAATATGTATTTTGCATGTAATATTTGTGAAATAATATCATTTCAATTTCATGTTTACAATATTGAAAGAAAAATAATACATTTGTATATTTTAATTAGGGGGAAGGCCCTTAGTTTAAACTATTTTATTTCTACAAAATCGTCTTTGTACAACTTTCCTTACATTTCACAGAATCAAAAATTCCGCAGTTTTCGATCATTAAATATGCTTTAACCGTCTCTTACCAACTATTTTTGTGGCCGTAAATATCACACTCAATTACTCTAGAAATAACGTATTTATATAAACAGCCGAGATGATTTCTAAATCTTATGAACGATTATTTCCCGGTACAGTTTAAATTAAAAATTTAAATAAACGAACAAGAAATTTTGTAAAAAGTAAAAACTAAAATAAAAATCGGTTCACCCTTTTGCGAGCTACAATGCTACTGGCAGATACAGAAGTTGAACTTAATCAAAGAAAAGATAGTTAAGAACGTTCTCGTTCACGTCACATATTAAACAAAAAGAAAACAAAAACAAAATGGTTTCATCCGATTGGTAGCTGCAATGCCACAGACATCCTCACAGATACACACTCAAATCAAACTTATAACAATTCTGTTAGCAAATTATAAATAAATGATTCATTTTTTATGCCCCCTACGAAAAATGCGACTTTTGCATACGGGTAATGCTAATTCAAATTAAAAAAATCCCGATGGCCTGTAGTCAGCGGAAAGGTAAATTTTTCAAGATTCATTAAATTGAAATTTTAACAACCTTTTCATTGGTATACCTACATGTTATTAAATAAAATTGTCATAGCCTTGCGGTTAGAGGTTTTTGTTTTGGCTGTTGAATATAAAGCAGACAGGGTTCGAGTCCACTTCAACGCAGATTTTTTTTTCGTCTATTTCTTTTCAATAAATATACTATATATTTTTTTAATCAGGGTCTATACTAAGATCTTCAGAAAATGTACAATTACATCAAATTTATATTGAGTGTTCATGTTTTATCAATATTTATTATTTTTCTTTATTCATTTTTATTTTTTTACCTGTGTATTTTATGAAAAATTGCTTTGAACAAAAGTTGTAGGTACTGATTATATCTCTAACCTAAAATTATTTTTAATAATATTTACACTACTGCCCTTTTTTGATAATTTTTTTAAATGTTTGAATGGTCGCCATTTTGAAACTACTTACCCGATATTGCCCAATAACGAACTCGACCGAGATATTTGAGAGATTGATTTTTGTAGCAAATTTGAACTTGATACCTTCAAAACTGCGACCTCTATCGTGTTAACAAATTTCGTAATATCCCATATATATATATATATATATATATATATATATATATATATATATATATATATATATATAACATGCCGTTGAAATTTTTTCGAAATTCAAAAGTGTGAACGATCGCAATAGGTATATTTCTATAAGAAATTTACCTAAAAATCTGTCGGCGCCTAATTGCTAATGTAAATGCATTCTCCAATGACGAAAAATAATGATACATGCAACAATACAATATTTTAATAATGATATATTTATAATATAAAAAATCATATATAATCTGTCAGCAAAATAAAAGAATGTGATTTAAAAAAATCTTTATGATCTCCTCTGTAAAGTAGCAGTTTCCGGTTTCCATATTGAAGCATGTCTCCAACTTAAAATTTCATAAGAGTGTTCCTTTCAATCCGATGGTGTCCACTCGTGCATCTTTATGCGTCATCCGCTTTGATCTACCCTCTTGCTAAGCCCGAATTTTGGCCTAACATATTTCTTAGTTGGGAACTTGGTTTCTTCTGCTGCTATCAAATTTCCTTTGGTCTTCTTAGTAACATGTATTCTAGATCATCCATCTCTCTCTCTTTCTTAAGGTAGTCTTACTATAGCTGACCTTCGTGAACCATCTTCGCCATGTCACTAAAAGGTCAATGCTGCACTTCAATATCTTTACAGTCTTCGAAGGTATACTGACCAACAACTACGGAAGATTTTGGTCAATGCACTAATTCTATCATACATTCATTACTGCCTCTCGGTACTGGGACTGTGCTGGACCTCAAAATGCAGCGCCTCATCAATAGAGTTGTACGTTTTGTCCTTGGTCTACCTCTTGATGCGCCTATCTCACAGGCTTGACTGGATCTTGGATGGCTAACCACTGACAACTGTCGTCGACTCTTCTACCGCATCCTCCACAGCCATTGACCTTCTTACCGGTGCCATAAAGTAATCGTTTTCAGTTATTTCTCCAAGGCTATGGAACGTTTTGCCTGGTTCTATCAGGCTTGCAGCTACCATCTCTACCTTCAAGGTCCTACTGCTGAGTTGGCTCGATGATCAGAAATGCCCTGCATCTACTTGATGCTATTTCTACGATTAACTCTTATTATGAATTTATTGTATTACAAATTTATATATTTTGTATATATTTTTGCTTAATTTCCTAAACAATAAACTTAATATCTAATCTAATCTCTTCACCTTCTAGGTCCTTTCAATATTTCAAAGTTTTGTCTAGATTTCAGAAATTTCAGCGACAGACACCGTCACTAACTGCGGCCGAATCTTTTTAGTATTCCCGCTTGGTGTTTACGAATGTACGTCTCGTGACGACAATAACTTCAACCTAAGTAATTTATGGAGGGAAATACAAATTCGTATATTTCTTATATTCTTTAGATATTAGTGAAAACTTCTTGAGAAAAGGCTGAGGAACTTTTGAAACTCCAACCAATCATGCATCTCAACTTCTACTTCTCTCATCTAATTTTAAATAAGTTTTTATGTTATTTATAACATCATCTATAACATATGAAAAGCTCCAAGGAAATCTGAGGATTTAACAGTTTCAAAATCTTGGAAAATAAAATAGCGAACAATTTATAGAAATATTTTTTCTTTGATAGACATTAATTCTAGCTGAAACTTTTTAAACGTATTGTAGTGTTTACCCTGTGCTAAACGTTGTTGGAGTGAGTTCACTTGCGTAATACTCCAAAATTTGTAGATTGCCTCCAATGGTTTATTTTCAACACATTGTACACGACCATCTGTAAAAGTACAACTGTCACAACATGTCACTTTGATTATTGCGTTTCAACTACTATCGACTTATGTCTCCTATTCACTGACACCATAAACTGACTGCTTCGTGATCGAAACGGCTTTATATATCTATCTGAGTTTTGACAAGACATTCATCGATAATATTCTATGAATATCTAGATAATATTGTTCTAGCAGTTGGTCAAACTAACAAGACTGTGACAAACTGTACCTCACATATAGTTTCTGAAAGGTTCGAGAATAAATCTACTAATTCTAGAACTTATTAATGAACTACACATGAAACAACTATAGTAAATAAGGTAGTAGAACAAATAGCTAATAAAACGAATAACAACCGTAAGTACATAACTACCTATCCACGATACAGTATTTTTTCGATCATATACACAAAATCGAAATAGAAAACATTCGAAGGAATTTTAATTATTTTATAGAAGTTATTTGTTTGATCATTACGGGGCATTGGTTTTTTTCCAAATTTGTGATCATTATAAAAAATAAATATTTGTAAGTCCTCTTAAACCACAATTTTTAAGTTTCGATAGATTACAAATACGTAGTATTATTAAAGCATATTTTTATAAATACCAGTAGGGTTGTGTATTGATATAGAGGGATGAAATCTGTGTCAAGGGTTTGTCCATACCTACTACCTGAAAATTATCATCCCCCAACTATTTATATATCATTAGCGTCCGAAGGGTAATTTCGGATTATCCTGCTACGGTCATGTCGGCAGAGTTAATCTGGCCGTAAATTGTTAAGTGGCTCTGACGCCACTAGGCATATTATGGAGAAGGTATACTAGGTATATACCATTGTTATGATTCTATAACATATATACTGGGTGATTCAAAGTAAATCTTCTATCTTCCTTGAACAAAAGGGAGGTGTAGTAACGAGTTCAGCTTTCAAGCCTTGCGTCAAACTTTCATCAACTAAAGGGCTCATGTGTGCACGAAATAACCACCCGAAGGGCTGTCACTCTTATTCCTATGAAATATTTTAATGAGTAAATATAATTTTCCTTAATCAGTAAATGGCTTTTATTTTGCAAACCCGACTATCTGAGTATAGGAACATGGTATACGAAAGTAGCCTAGTAAGGAAAGTAATAATTGTAATCGTGAAAAATATTCGGTATCTGGTTTTAAACAGATGTTTATGTTTTAAAGGCTCCTGAGACGATAGACCAGCAGGGTATCAGTATCAATTCATTATTCACATTTTCATAAAGATCCTATAAACCGTTCTCCTTAAACCTTTAATGGGGATCATGTATGGTCTAATTGATCCTCAATTTAAGTCTCAGTAGGTTCGCTACACGAGCTCGTGGCTTCGGTTAAGTTCGAAAGAATGAAAAAGTGTTCATAATCCAAATTGACCATTTCAAAAAGTGTTGATCAACTAGGTTTTGGACCCTGTTTCATGAACAAGTCGTTGAACTATATGTGGGACCCATAAGGTGCTATCTACCATGTAGCACCCTATATAGCTATGAAAATAGATCGTTGTTTGTGTTATTGGGAATCATAAAATATAGAATATTACTCGAGATGGTTGTTGTGTATCTACACTTCAGATGAGGTTTATCAGTCATACATGAGACAAAACTATGCTAATTACATGTAGGCTATATGTCTAGTGGGTAAAACGCTCGACTATCAACCCACAGGTCGTAGGTTCGAGCCTGACTAGGTCCAGGACTGTTTCATTTCATGAGTTTTTCCTGAAAAATTTCGCGGGTGCCTACAAGGATCGCTGGTAAATGGCAAAAACTAGCGGTCGGCAGCTCTTACCCCTCAGGAACGCGCTCAAACTAGTACCATAGTAAAAATAAACTAGTAGATATACTCCGCAGAAATTTTTTTCTGATCTATTTCTGCCACATTTATTCGGCTTCGCGCAATCACTGATGCGAACGGATATGGCCAAATTGTTGCGAAAGTTTCCGATTTGCGACCAGTATTTAAAAAAATGTAGGTACATAGCAGCATACAGTAACGCCCTCATATTCACCAATCCGACTCATTTGGTGCGCAATGTTTGAATGTCACAAGTCGAACTGAACTCAACTGAACGATCTGTATGCTGCCAATAATCTGGCGAATTTTTTCAGCAGGCAGAAAATATTTGCTGGAGTGAAGCTACTAGTTTATTTCTACCATGGTGGAACTGAATAAGGAAACGATGCAAAAAGGAGACATCTTGAAACTTCCCGAATGCCTTCTATGGCTAATAAATACTATTATATGAAGCTATTCAGTTCTGCTCGGAACGTTAGAAAGCACACTTGAAAATATATTTATAAAAAATCGAATCCTGTTTTTGAATTTACTGTTACAATATGTATGTACTTATTTACCAAAAAAATATATTTCCAAGAAATTATTTTATTTTAATCTATGGACTTGAAACCTCCTCAAAATTATGATTTTGGAAAAATTGGAAGAATCAATTGTTTGCACCTTGGAATGGTAAAGATGATGATTTTATTACTGTTCTAAAACACACTGCAGTTTGTGTTTGTAAATTACAAGAGGTGATATAGTTACAATACATAAAGCATAGTCAAAATAAGTGGAATCTTCTGTTTGTAGTGGTTAGCAACGAGGCTTGTATCTCAGAGGTATTTGCTGTTAGTGTTCTGAAAGTGAATAATTTTTTTTTTATGAAAATGTGATTTTGTTGATTTGAAACGATTTGCTTAATTGTATTCTACCATTTAGCCCTAATTTAGTGTAGAGTGTATAAAATCCACGACTGTTCTAGCAAGCTATTGCGAAAACATCGAGACATCCGATATTTTTGCAATTCGCAAATTTTGCTGACGTTTGTTGAAAACCGTTGTTTTGTGCTTTCACAGTATGTAGGTACTTTTGTGACTCGGTCCATGGTTTTTCTTATATTACGTAAATACCAAACTTGTTTTTTAATAGAATGAATCTGCATCTAAAATTCATTTGCTTTAATAAATAAAGGTTGCCGCAGAATAAAAGGGTCGATCTAACCTAGTATAGGTACTTATTATATGTACTTAACTGAAACATTTATCGTTCAATGATTCTTGATGATGTTAGAGAATAACAATACGACTCAACCTGGAAACAATTAACTTTGTTGGATCAATTGAAGCATTATTTCATGCGAGATGAATTGAGATTTTTGAAAAAAAAATACAGGTTGAAAGCGTTTGACGAAAGAATGATCCAAAAATCATTTTATTTACACATATAAGGATTCATTTATGGCTTTAAACTTCGCCCTTCATTTACGTATGCCATCGAAGCGTCTCATAGGGGATACGGTTGGAACCAAAGAGACTTTTTCTGCTTCCTAGATATATTATCTCTTATAATCTCCCTTGGGCTTGAATAATTTCCGAAATATTTTTTCGAGGTGCAATTTTTTGTAATTTTCTCGACGCCCTAGCCGATGGAACTTTTCTTAAAAAAACTCGCAACTGAGAAAAAAATTACGGAGAATAATTCTAGCTCGATTCGGCACGAAAATTTCATACCAAAAAAGTAAATAAGACTTTTGACAGTTTATAAATAAATATTTGTCAGAAATAATCTACGCTTGTTATTCTGGTTATATATATATATATATATGTATATATATATATGGGATATTACGAAATTTGTAACACGATAGAGGTCGCAGTTTTGAAGGTATCAAGTTCAAATTTGCTACAAAAATCAATCTCTCAAATATCTCGGTTGAGTTCGTTATTGGGCAATATCGGGTAAGTAGTTTCGAAATGGCGACCGTTCAAATATTTAAAAAAATTATCAAAAAGAGCCATACTGTAAATATCATCAAAAATAATTTTAAGTTAAAGATATAATCAGTACCTACAACTTTTGTTCGAAGCAATTTTTCATAAAATACACAGGTAAAAGAATAAAAATGAATAAAGAAAAATAAGAAATATTGATAGAACATGAACACTCAATATAAATTTGATGTAATTGTACATTTTCTGGAGATCTTAATATAGACCCTGATTAAAAAAATATATAGTATATTTATTGAAAAGAAATAGGCGAAAAAAAATATCTGCCTTGAAGTGGAACTCGAACCCTGTCTGCTCTATATATTCAACAGCCAAAACAAAAACCTCTAACCGCAAGGCTATGACACATACGAAAATTATATGTAGTAACATGTATGTATACCAACGAAAAGGTTGTTCAAATTTCACTTCAATGAATTTTGAAAAATTTACCTTTCCGCTGACTACAGGCCATCGGGATTTTTTTATTCAGGTTGTCGTCATAATCACTTGTAAAAATCAAAGCATCTAATTGGCTTAAAATAACAAAACAACTTTCCATATAATTTTTTAACTAAAAAGTATAGAAAATGAATTAGCAAAACTGGATTTGCGAGATTCTAAAGACTTATACTGGCACCATTGTGCCAGCGATTGGCTCTAAATGTAACGATTTAACTGCTGTGTGTTTTTTGCATATACATATCCATAATTTATGAACAATGTACATATTTCTAAGACATTCGTCTGTATCTATTCTATTCTGATTCACTACATGGAAATTTACTGAAATAAAACCGGGGATGGAAGGAACGTTAGAAAATGGCCAAAGCTAACGGTCGACATCACTTCTTCTTTACCAATCCGCATTGAGGCAGCGTGGCTTAAAACCCCATGATCTGATAGTATGACTTACCTTTAGAGACATATAGGCAGTTCGGAGTTAACTGTTGTTCTCCTTGTCGGTGGCAACAATCTCAATGTTGATCCAGGATTTATATAATATCGATATTAGCTATTAGCTGGGCATATACGAGAGGGATTCCAACTTTCAGATCTGATCTGTCACGTATGAAATTGGTCATCACACGCTAATTTAAATAACTCATCGCAAATCTTACCAATATTTGTGATTTGTGAGGGAAAAAATACGTAAGTTAATTGATAAAATCTGTTGAAATTTGAGAGCCTTCATCAGATATTGTTATATAATCCAGACAAGAGACAGTCCATATCGTTCAGCTCTTAATTAAAGTGTTCTACACTAATAGGCAGAAAATGAGAAGAGAATACTCGATCACAGACCAAATCTAACTTTTTTGATTTCTTAGCTATTCGTTTATATCTAATCTATCTCATTCGAAATTACTATTCTGTAGTTCAAATTTGTTTTCACCCTACATACATTTTTACTCTGCATATTTTATTGTCAATCTTAAAGGACTCCCAAAATTGATCTACTTTTTCTAATCCTACATCTCATCATTGGGATATAGTTACGATTTTCTGGACCTCAAGGTCTATTTGATATTATTTTATAGATTTTACCTTTCTAGTCGCTTCACTCCACAACGAATTTTATTTTTCACGATGACCTAATTTACCTCCTACGTATCCAGTTATCACAGTATTTTGTTGTATTCCCTCCAATTTATCATTTCCGTATGTCGCTCAAACAAAAAACCCACACAGAGGTCTCACGTCAGATACACGCATCATTATCTATTAAATATCGATGCAAGACAGATATTTCATTTTTCTGAATATGTCACAATATAGATACAGCTGTTATCATTCTTTATATCTGATCTGATGATTGTACATACAATTTAATTACAAAGAGATCTGTAAAAAACCTTGTTTGGATACCATGCAAAGTGTATGTAGACGCTGTTGTTAAGTTTAGTTATTGACGTCATATTGTGTTGATAAGAAAGAACGTCATCACTTCTTGACAATATAGACAATGTTTGAATTGCATATTTGACGCAATAAATTATATCATCGTCAGGATTAGGTTTTGTACATACATAGAAATATTTTAAACAAACATAATAACTGAGCTTAGTTACGTGGTTGACGAGTTTTACCAAAGTAAAGATTTCATAAAGTTCACTGATATTCATACAGGGTGTTTTAAAAAAACGTGGAAATAGGTCCGGTAATGCATTGTTTCCAAGATACAAATTGTTATTTTTTTAAATAACAATTTTTTTTTCTCTCCAATAGATAGGTTTGTAGTAAAATGGGCTGATTTGGCTATAAATAGCTAAAATTATTGAGGGAAGTGGCCTTAAACAAAATTATTAACCAAAAAATGTATTCCAACTTTTTTTAATAACTGGAAGGAGGTATAGATATACCTGTCCACGGGTCCAGTATAACATACAATAACCACAGATTAAAGACGACAGATATATTCTTCTTTGATCTCTTATTAAACGCCGCTGTGACCTCGGACATTTAAATTGATTATGTGCAACGTTGCCAGAATGTTTTTTGTTCGTCCAGCGCAATGTTAACGTTTACCTGTGTTTGAAAATAACATATTTTTTAGGCTTTGTTCAAGCTTTATAGGCAAAATAATGCTAATAGCTGAAAACTTTAATGTTTAAGTAATCGCCACAAACAAATTGAAAAATACAAACAAAATGGCTATAATAGAGGTTATGTTGTGTTTCCTTGTCAAGCCGGGCCAAACAGCAGTTTCACAGCGATCGGTTTTTTTTCCCGATCATGCGCATTGCAATCAGTTATTCTTGTATCTCTGTTGTATTTGTGGTTTCTTCGTCTAGAATATCTGTCTTCTTTAATCTGTGCAATAACCATGGCTCTGGCAGGACTCGCGCCCGCGCCCACGATGTGCTTTCGCAACCGATTTCCAGCGCCTTAACCCACTAAGCCATCGTGAACCCTGTCTCTCTTGTCTTTTAATTTTTCTTCGTATCTTGCTTAATTTACGAGATAAATACACATCGACTAAAAATAAATTATTTTATTCACCAACAATACGCACATCAGTTTAAAAATCAATAACTTGGATTATTTGAATACATCTTAGAAGCCAGGTAGTATATTGAAAGATTTCCTGACCATATTTCTCCTGATAAAAAAAATAAGTATTCATCGACATCATTAATAAAAAGGTACATTAAAACGAAATGGGAGAGCAGGAAGATCAGGGACAGCAAGAACGGTAGAGCTGAAAGAAGATGTGCTAAGCATGATTGAGGAAGATCGAGGTACTTCTATTCGAAAAAATACCAGGGCTTTGAATGTAAGTAATGAGACTGTTTGACATATTATTAAGTACTATTTGTTGAATTCATACCACATACAATGCGTTCTAGCAAATCTTCCTGGTGATTTTCCTCGACTTATTGCAATCTATCAATGGCTTCAACACAAAATGATATAAATGATGCTGATTCTGTTTATCGATAAAGGGATTCTTTCAAGAAATGTAATTAGAAATATTCATAATAACCATTTATGGTGACATGAAAATCCATAATGAAATACATTAAGATTGTTTTCAACATCAGTTCTAGTTGAACGTTTGGATTTGAATTGTGGGTGACAGCCTAATTAGACCAGTATCGCAACTTTTTGTAAGACAAGCTCCCTGGATTTCTGAAAGATGCACCATTGGTACATGCAATGTGGTGTAATTTTAACTCACATATACAGAAATTGCTGGATTGGCCGAAGAGGACCTCACTTATGATCTGCACAATTCCCAGACTGGATTTTTTCTTGTGGGGCCATCTGAAGTCCTTGGTATACTTTACATAATTGTACAAACGTCCCTGTTGTGTTTTGGTGGTTACTTTAAACAGGTTTTGGAATTTTTGGTAATAAAATAGTGATTCTTATTTTTAAAATTTGTTTTAACCCAAAATATTATTAAAAAACAAAATATTCTTAGGAAACAAGGGATTAGAACTTTGCATTTTTTGCTTATGCTAATCTCCGAAACCGCTCAGCTGATTTTAATGAAATTTTATGAGTGTATATTACTTGGAAATTAAGAAATAAAGAAGTAGCAGATAAATTAAGTTCATAAATGTATAGTACTATGCACAACAGAAAAAGTATGTGGAGTGAATAGGAAAATCAATAATATAAAGCAAACGACATGGTGAACGGACGAGATTAAAAATCAAGTAAAGAAAAAAAAAGAGGCATGGAAACATTACATAACAAAAAAGACAAAAGAAAGCTATGATATATACCAAAAACAAAGAAAACGCACTAAACCAATAATAAAGGCTTCCAAGAACGAACAATGGAAAAAATTGGTCAGAAGATGGAGCAAGATTCAAAAGGGCACCAAAAACTCGAGCAATCGAGCAATAAACGGAGAAATAATAACATAAGAAAACAAGATATGGAGCAAAGAAGAAGTACCAGAAGACTGTCCCACTTTTTTGTTCTCTCCACTATAGCTTTTTAAATGAACTGACACTTATTATACTTTTAAATGTATCTAAAATTATCTGCTGATAATATTTTTTTACTTCAGGTTTCCTTTAATATTAGTATTCAGTTTAACCGAAAATATTCTCAATTTTATAAATTTAAATGGGACACCCTGTACATTTCTGCGGATTTCGATAGAGCATTTCTTTTGAATTTGCAGTAAATGTGTAAATAATCAAAGAACTGTTATCATACTATTATATATGTAAGTACTTACATAAATTATTGTTTATATTATTATTATTATTACTCATCATAAGCTCTTTACTTTTTCAATTTAATAATCAATTCTACAAAATTGTTTCCGAATTCATTGTCTGTGATGTGTTGAGCCAACTTTAAGAAGTATATCAAAATTGTAATTTGTATGCCATATAGTAAGTTTTAAGATTACTTCGTCTAAATTGGCATAGACATTCTAATATCATGGATACGGGAGCTTTGAATCAGTTGAATTATTATCGTCAACACAAAAAGCAAATAGGAACCAACGGATCGACAAATCAAAGACGAAGCCAAATC
Source organism: Crioceris asparagi (assembly GCA_958507055.1). NCBI lineage: Eukaryota > Metazoa > Arthropoda > Insecta > Coleoptera > Chrysomelidae > Crioceris > Crioceris asparagi. Next base: position 9,721,147 of record OY293830.1, on the reverse strand, counting down.
ATTTCATAGAACGCGTTTGATTTCTACATTAAATAGAGAATCGAATCGAGTTTCGGGCGTAAACCCTCTGTCTGAATTTCCAACTACCCCGACTCTTGAGAAAACTGAATGCACAATGTATCAACACGGGCGGGTTTGTAGCATGTTGACTTATTCTAATCTCATTAGTATTCACCGATAGATCTGTAACGAACAAGCAAAGGCTACCAGATTACATGCGTTCGCGGACTGCGAAAATCCCTGTATCCAGTAGTCAAATACAGTCGAAGGTATAGAGGAAAAATTGCTATAGGTCTGCTTGTTTTCAATTAACCATTGAGACTGATCTTGCCCTAGTAATTGATAATCCAGAAGAATAATGAAGAGCAGAAAGTTAAAATTTTTACAGGACAAATTCAATGCGTAGGTAATTTGAAATAAATTCTTGAATGTATTAAATAATTAATGATATTTTTGAGGTCTTATGGCACTTAGGTAGGTATCTAATTAAATTGTTTCAACAATTGAATTTTCTTATAATTTCAAGGCTCCATTAAAATAATCAGTTATTTATTGCAACTTTGATGATTCACTTCTCAGGGTCAACGATTCCATGTAACAATTTTTGTTCTAAATATAAAACGACAAAGATAAAGATTTGTGGTTTGCGCGTACAATTTTTGAATACGTTCTGGAAAAATGATAAACAAGAAACGAACTCTCGAGAAGTAGATGATGTGAATTGAATTTTTGAACGACTTGCCGAAAGGAGGAACTGTATACAGTTCGACTATTTTTCCTTATATGACTTCATTTGTCATGGTAAACGTGCGCCGATTTTGATGATTCTTTTATCTTTTGGAAGAGTTATTGTCATATTTAAAATGTTAATTTTTTATCACGTTATCCCGTCCAAAACACACTTCAAATGGCTTAAAAAATTGCGGGAAACACTGGAAGGTTCCCATTGAACCGTTATTTTCCTAATATCTCTACGAATGTTGATGACGTTGTGTATAATTTTTTGTGATATTCATTTGTCATCTTTTCTGAGGTTTAATTAACGTCGAGTTGAACTCTTTTGTCAACCACCAGATTTTGAATTTGGTGCCAAGTCTTTTATCTACCAGCAGCTAATACTTACATGATATCTTGCCAAATAAAAAAAAATGTATAACTCTTACATTATATCTTCTTATCTAATACTTTCCAGTGCATTATCTGTTCAATGGACGGTACTATTTTTTTGTTACTTATATTGATTACCAAAGACTAAACATTGTAAGTTGAAGCTGGCGATGGAGTGCCAAGCTAAAATTAATTATTATATATTACAAAGCCTTAAATTAAATAAAATAGATTTTCGTTGACCAGCGGTTTATATTTATCGATGTATATCATAAATACTCCGGTGGTGTAGTGGTATAAGTAGAACCAGAAATCTAAGAAGGTCGTAAATCCATATTAGCCGTCAACCTCATTATTACCTATTGTTCGAAATTTAGATAAGCAATAAATGTTGGGTCCGGATTAAGCTATCTCATGAAATTGTTTGGCATTTGGCATAATCGCATTCATTATCGTGATGTTTATAAATGTTTTTGTGTTATATATCATAACATACTGTATGTACATACTTAAGCAATTCTCAATTATATTCAAGCGATTTTTCTAAATAATTAGCTTAACCCATCATACCTACCTATAAAACAACATGTTATGGCTTGGGCAGGTACAACTCTGCGTAGACTGCCTGCTGATAACTCAAGTGTTTGGTGATTTACTATCTTCTTAGATTCCTGGTCGCACTATACCTACGCCTTTTATACAGCTAACCCAGGTTGGATTTTTAGCCACCGCATTTTTTTTTGAGAAACAAAATTCCCAAAAATGTATCCAATATTTTCAGAGGAATGCTCTTTGATATATAAGCCTCGATAGTGTTGAAACTCAAATTTAATGTATTGTTGTCGAATTTCGGCCATTGGGCAATTTTTTATTTTACAGTGCGCCAACTAATAAAGTCATTCTTATTTTTTGTAAGAAAAATATTTTTTCTATTCTTGTTATAACCACCATTTGTTTACGTTACCTTTTGTGTTAAATAATTCCATATTATCAGATATGATCACGAGAATTCAGGCGCCAGTACGCGTAGTGGAAAAGTAATTTCTAATGAGTATAGATTACATGATTAGTGGTTTAATTGTTCAGTCACTAAGGCAGAGAGAGATCGCAAATAGCTTTTTATGTATTCCTAGAGCGTGCTATTGTAGCTTGAATGCCAAGTTGGATGCACTTTGAAAAAAGAAAATGGAATCTATTATCGTTTGTTGTTGTTGTTGTTCCTGGTATAGATGAAACTAGGAAAACACTCTGATAGCTATTGATTAACGTGTCCAAAAACAATTCTATTGAATTTGTATTAAACTTATTTCTTTTTCTACTTCATTTATCTTCATACTCTATCTAACCTGTTTGATTTTTTCACATTTAAGCGGCAGTCAATATTTTTGTGCAATGTATTGCACAGCTAATATTAATTATAGTGTTACTGCAACTTTTAAAGTACAGTTATAGGTATATAAAAGATTTTTGGGCCACAACTTAAAAAATACCAGCTCCAATACATTCGAAATTACTTTTATTTTTCAGTGCACCAACTAATAAACTCGGATCGTAGGAAAAAATAAATGTCACATGTTTGAGTGGTTCAACAGTCATAGTCATCAAAATAGATGATGTAATTACAAAACATAGCTGCAACAATCTTCCACATGTCCGATTTAGATTCTTTCTTTCTTTATTCTGCCAAAAAAAATATATTTGTAGAAAATTTCCCCCACCGCCTCTTTTGAAGAGATTTTTTGGGAGGAAAGATTGAATTAAAAAGAACCATGAAAATCGATGTTTTCTCTTTTGTGGGAAGTCCATCAAAATTTAAAATATTTTTTCGTTGCACAATATATTTTGAAGATCAAACTAGTTTTGATTGGTGCAACTTTTTAATGAAACCCATAAACGGTCAATATTATTGCACATAATGAGCGATAAAATGTACCCTAAGAGGACTATGTGTTTACCACGTAAAATAGTAAACAAAATATTTTTCTTGTACAATATATTGTGAAATCCTTCAGTCTAAACCCCACATGGTCAATATTATATTTTACAATGTTGAATAATGTGTAATAATACTTATCGTCTATTGACCGCTTTAGATGGACTTAGAGATGGCGTAAAGCCTTGGTGAAGCAAGATTTTGCAATGTTTAAAAGCATTAGAAATGTATTTTGGAAATGTTAACATAATAACAAAGCATTTATTCTATGAGGTTTGTTCCAACGCCTATCAGAAATAGTTGTTTACTTTGAAGATCATGAGCATGAGCTTAAACCCGTTCCAACCAGAACCTCCGACTATTGGCAAACTGATAGGTTTCTGTTCTACTCAAGATTTATGACGGTTTACCAACTCTCAGATCGGCTTACGAATTTTCTTCTGACCATTCATTAGGAACATGCATAGTATGGTCAGATAAAAACTCTGCGTCTTTGCTGCATTTAATCCTTGGGCAAAAAAAGGAATTGAGTGGAATCTAACCAAACAAAGAGGTTGAATGTTTGTTTCTGCTTAGATAGTTGAGAAATCTAATCTAACTTTTCCACTTAACATGAAAGTTTGAAACGTTCCATTACGATAAATTCACTGATTTATGTGTTTTTGTTGTTTTAATAATATTTGGCCGACGAATCCAAATGTAGGAGGAATAAAATTCGACGGTCTGTTTCCTTTTTTCTTGGTTTGCGCGCGCTCTATGTAGTAACCGTACTCTGATTTTGATGATTTCTGATTCATTTGAAAGAGAAATGGTCCCATATTCATAAAAACTCTGATCTGAAATATGTGTATTTGCACCGCGATGTTTCGAGATCTCTGAATAAAAACAAATACAAGCAAAGAATATACGTGAAGATAAGTAGGTAGTATCTTCTTTGGTATTAGTGAACGCTCAACGATTTTCATGACTAATGTTACACTCGAAAGTGTAAAATAAATATTTTTTTATAAAAAATTGGACCGAGTTTATTTGTTGGCTTACGGAAAAATACAATATAATATTAATGATGCTGGTACTTGTAAAGTTGGTGCCAAGAACCTTCTATTTAACTCAACTTCAAAGTTACCAGTACCAATAGAATTAATATTATTTTGTATTTTTCAGTGCACCAACAAATAAGGTCGATCCATTTTTTTAAATATTTATTTATTAATCCTCGTATGCAATCATTGCACCTCAAATATACAAAGTTATTTTCGAAATTTAATTTTTTTAATAACTTGAATACATAATTCCCGAAGAGGTATAGAGATACCTGTGCACGGGTACAATACAAACAACAACCATGTCTCTGGCGGGACTCGAACCCGCGCTCACGATGTACTCTCGCAGGATACAAACGCATTTCCAGCGCCTTAACCGACTAAGCCATCGTGGCCCATTTCCCTTTTTTATTGTTGAGAATTTTGCAGGTTACATTGGTCTATTTAGTAATGAAATAGCTAGAAATGAAGAGATTTTTTTCTCAGAAGCAAGCATTTGCTTTTTATCAATGTGATTCCATTAGCTTTGTAGTAAGGTAGGTAAAAAACCTTACACGTAGTTAAATAACAATTCTCAAAAAATATGGACATAATAGTAATTAGTAAGGTTATCTTTTAAATTAATTAAGTAATCAGTTGTTCCAAACAAGGTCGTGAACAGTACTACTCGTCAAAATTTGAGTCATAGGAGTTATTCCGCTTCAGGTTTCCACGATAGACATAGTAACCATAATAGAACAATTTATCTGTTGCTTGCTCAGGTTATCAATAGTTACCGTAATGATGGACCATATTATTATAGGTTCATGTATACCCATGTCAAAAACGCTGTAAGATTATAAAGTTTATATGAATTCCAGCTACCGTTGCCACGATTTCGACGTTGAGCTTATCATCGAAACCCATGGATATAGAGGATGGACTGCACAATCTACCTACTCCCAAAATTGACTATTCTATGATAAAGATAGAGCGATTTCACGTTCAAATTCGGTCTCTTTTTGATAGTGTATGGAAAAACGTAACCTATGAAACTTGACATAATTAATTTGAACCAATCAGAATTTTGTAAAATGACAAAAATTGGCCGTGAAATCAATCTATCTCTCTCACAAACTTCTTGACCATTTTCCATTTAGGGACAATAGGGAAAACCCGGTCCGTGTTTCTACTCTATGTCAATATCGAAACCCGATCACAGCAAACACTAGCAACAACGACTATTTTGGCTTTAATAAGACAACTAACGCCACTACAGAGTATAAAAGTCTCTAGATCTAGTGTTAAACCACAGTCAAGAATTATCACATGGCTAATTATCCGATAGACATATTCATTAAGGCCGATTTGCAAACGGTTAGAAATTGGTTCTGGCTTTTCACGTAAATCAAAGCTATAGCTACGTAACTTGAACTCATAGAGTACCTAAAAAGGTTAGGTTAGTACACAGACATGAAAGATGATAGACTGCGGATCCCCTAGGCACGCGATATATAATGAATAATGAAGAGCTCTGACTAGATAGAGACAAAAAATAAAATAACTATTGGACCACCGCCATACCATGTGACAAATAGTCTACTAGTTATTATGTCTATTGGTTAGCATAGCTAACCTAATTAAGCAAACATGCACGTGTTAAACTATTTTTCTAATTTTTCCTCTTAGAGACACAATGTGGATTATTGTTATGTCGATCTGTTAGTTTCTTAACAGGTGGTCAAATCACAGAATATTCATTTATACTCTTCACCAAAGAAGTCGTTATATTTATTGAACAAATCAATACCTTGAAACCTAAATAGAAAAATTCAATCATGTATTACTTATAACTTTTAGTTTAAATATTATTGTCACACCCGGAATAACAAAGCGTTTATCTACACTATTATAGCATCGCCGCAGTTTCTGTTTCAGTATGCATCTGACAAAATGCGTCAATTCATTAATCCGCACTGGAGAGAGATAAAAAATAACATAAACAAAGGAACATTCTAGTGATAATTAAATTCAATTAAAGGAGGTATTACAAGCGCGTTAATTAAATGGATACTGAGAAATTGATACGAATGCCTGCTTTTGTTATAGCAAACAATCTTTTTTGCCTGAAATGTTTTACAGAAAACACAACAAATGAAATAACTCTAAATATAAATAAATAAAGCTCTGAAATCTACATAAATAAACAATAATCATCTCCATCTTAGTTGGAAGTTATTGTAATATGTAATGATTAGAATTCTTATTTTAACAAATGTTCCCGTTTCAATGACCTGTAGGATAAAATAATTCTGATTTCATTTACATGCTTCTTACAAAAACTGAGACAGACTTTATTTGGTGGTTCACAAAAAATTACAGAATTATACAATCTACCAGGTATTTTACCCGGCACTTCCTTGGTAAACACTTTGGTAGATTTTGGTAGAAAAACATAAAATCATAAAAAGTCTTGATTATGGAACCCTTCTACCTCAAAGTCCTACTCGCACTTAAAACCAGTTCGCACACCAACCCAGATCCATCCCCAAACAAAAACAGTGTCAGAATTTTCCCACATATGTTATGGGGATTTCTGTTTTGGAACCCTCCACAATTTAAGTGGAATATACCGAAAAATCCTCGAAAGGTATGGAACCGTCCACCTAGGAGCCCCAGTTATACTTACAGAAACTACCAGATCATTGTTATAACATTCTACATCATTCTACATGATAAAAAGATCATCAAAATTCAGCCATAGAGTTCAAAAATATACAACAGACTGTCATCTTCTCCGTTATGTGGTCTATTTCTTGCCTATTCCAGTCTGCACTACATAAGGAACTCGATTACATCTGCAATAGTTGCTATTTCGTCGAATATTTTGATATAGTATAATATATTCTCAGCAAAATGCAAGGGATCCCACTTCTGACACTAAATGTAACGTTTAACACAGTAGTAAACGTTGTGGGGGAGTTTACTTGAGTAATTCACTGCACAGTTATATTGCTTCCAAAGGTTTATTTCCAACACCTTGTACTCCAGCATCCCAAGAAACCAGGACGCTGCAAATCTGGTGTTTTTCTTGTGTAGTTCTACTGGAAAGTTCAAAGTGTGGATGGACTACCTACGATGTTCAAAACCATACTGTTCGCTGGTTGAGTCTTGCCAGAACAATGATTGTTAAGAAGTGCAAAAAATGAATTTTCAAAATAAGATACTTAATGTTCGTTTTGTTGATTTTCTTTTCTCTTATATTATTATCTTATATTATTAAATAACAATTTATGTGGGGAAGAATTTAGTTTGTATGACCTTATTTTCAGGAATCTAGAAATATACTCATAGAAAGGTGTGTTTATTTAAGTATATTAAATGGGTAAGGTGAATGGTATTTACATCAATGTGGGAAGTTATTGGTATAATTTAACATGACTTTGATAAAGTTAATGACAAATCAAGGAATATTTATACATAATAACACCACCTATATGCAGGTGTAGGCCAAATTCTATGAATAATTATGAGTAAAAATTCAGTTGGAATGACATGGGTAGGCAAACTGAAAGTCACCCGCTCGCAAAATAAAATTAACTACTTAAATTCAATCTCATGTTATATATTTGCACAAATATGCTGAAATTTTCGAAAAAATCATAATAGTAAAAAAACTTCAAATAGTGCAAATGACGGGAAAATACAAAGGGAAAAAACGGAAAAAACTAACTTTTTGACCCAATTCATAAAAGTGAGGTGTAGAAAAATAAGAATTATTTAAAAAAAGAGCTGCTATGACAGATTCCTATATTCAATTGTTCGATCCCTCCGAAAAAGCCCTATAATAGTATTTTTTGTTTTGATAATGATTTCTGATTTAAGAAGTTAAATTTGAGAGGAAGATAAAATGGTGCATATTATGTATAGCAAAAAAGTAATATGAAATTTGTTGCTATTTCAAATGACTGACTTATAGACGTTTAACACTGTAGGTAAATGACAAATCAAGATCGCATATTAAAAGTCATAGGGCCAATTTCATAATCAAATTTAATCTTCTCTAAATTTTAATCCTACAATAAAAATTTCATAATTTTTTTGATTGAAGTTAAAAGAACGGAAGATAAGGTGACTGACGTTTTAAAAGTTATTATAAAATGCTCTATTTTTATTCTGTCAGCAAAATATTGAAATTGAAGAATTAACTAATTTCCCATTAGGGATTCATTATGAAATCGGGCCTTAGAATATTATAGGTGATAATTATAAAATCGAAAAAGAGGATAATTATACTGAATGTTGATCATCAAAACTATTAAATTTAATCCGTATGACACGTCAGTTTTTGAATATTTTGATATGAGAGCATAATTTGTGAAAAAGGCAATGACTTAAACTATCTATATTGGTTCTATGTCTGACTGACATCTTAGTCAGCACGTGCGTAAAGTCATTTCGCAATAGTAGTCAAAGTAATTCATGTTACTGAAGAATAAATCAATTTACGCGCCGTGCCATTATATTATAGTCTGATATTTTTTTTGTCCAAAAAGGAGGAGGTAAACCTAGAATTTGGTTGTATATTTTTTTATGTATGACTGTTTGCGCGTTTTGCATAGTAAACGTGCTCCGATTTTGATGAGTTTGATTCATTTGAAAGAAGAGAATTGAGAAGTGGTCCAATATTTAGAAAAAATCCAAAATATCTTTCTCACTATAAACCGCCCCCGAAGGGGGTGTATAAGACAAATTTTCTCCAAAATCAAAAATCTGAGACCGCAGAATTAAACAAAAGGTCATATTCGGAAACGTTTAAATTGTTTTTTTTTAAATAGTTAAGGTTTTCGAGTTATAGCAATGGTAAAGACTAAAATATGTATATTTCCGCGAGTGGAGTTTCCAATTTACTTGCGAAAATTGAAAATACAAGACGGTCAAATCAAAGAAGTGATTATACATATGTAGCAACATTTAAATTGCATTAGAAATAAAACACACTGGTTTAGATTTTCACAAATTCAGCATTAAAACAAGTCGAATTTTTGAAAAACAATTAAAAAAAGTTTTTATCAGGAATTTTAAATTTGAACCGTAGCGATGATTAACTGCTATCTCCCCTTTTCTTGATTTGAATTATATTTATGTATATCTGTTTGCCAGCTATTCCATGACAAATTACTGTTTATCTATCACAATACAAAATTAATCATGTAAAGTGTAAACAAAGGTTAGGTGTTCCATGCCTGTGCATAATTCCAGTGACGGCCGACATTGTCGTTCCATGTTGAAGAAATAATATAGATCTTGCTTGAATCAGATAATATAATTAATCATTATTGGGTCACACTTGGATGAGTGTTAAGCTTAACAGGCGGCGAGATGTATCCGATCTTAGAATTTGAAATTTCAAGTCTCTAAACCGTATGGGGGCCTGAGAAATCGCTGCGGAGTCCATCTATAGAAAGAACCGAAATTAATAAAGACTATTTAAAAAGTTTGAGGGAATAAATGTCACGAATAGTTCCTTTGTATATTTTTGAAACTGGTACATATAAATGAATCACCCGTTACACTACTGAATGAAATGTCTTAATAGACATCATCTATGAACTATTGCTGGTGTTCTAGGAATTATAAAATTTAATTCAATATTCTCGGAACTATGAAATATATCAATCATCACAAAGAAAAAACGAAACTAGTCTATCAAAGATATTCAATGAAATTCAGTGAGGAAATAAATCAATATCATTGAACCGATGGTGGTTCGTAATATAAATCTCTTTAGTAGCTGTTTATTTATTTATATATATAAAACGGCCACACAGAACTCTCTCATCACAGATTGCTAATGATGGCATTCTTATACAATGAATAAAAGTTAATTTAATTATCAACTATATACACAACTACTAAATAAATATTAGATATTCAAATAAATTTGTTTGATAATGTTTTATTCATTTTGCTTACCATACTAAACACACATACCCGACATATTTTATTCACAATATGTTATTCTAATGGTTCTCCTTAATTGTATACCTTATACTGTTTATATAAGAAAATGAATACCTAAAGTAGGTGTATGTTCTCATGTTAATGCGATTTTTTGATATTTTGTTTATAATGATCCAGTAAAATTATCTATGTCTCCTTGAAAGTTATTTCTATCATTGTCACTCACCTATTTTTAACCCCCGACTCAAAGATAAGTTTGAAGTGAATCTATGAAGATGTCTGTGGTATCTTAGCTCCCAAATGGATGAACCGATTTTAATTCAGTTTTTTTTTATTTGAAAGCAGATCTGTTCGTGTTCTTAATTGAGTTTAAAGTTTGATTTGTCTGTCTGCTCGAGACAACGTAGCATCGAAACGGATTTTTATTTAGATTTTTGTCTTCTCTTCATCAAGAGTACACGTGTTCTATTTTTCTATTTTTTTAATTGAGCCTAAACTTTGTGTCTAGCTGTCGGGCGTTTTTTAATCTAATCTATTATTAGAAATAAATGAGTGCAAGATGTTTTTGCATAACCCATGTTCCGTAATGTTATCGCAGCTTTGTTCACACAATCTATAACCTTAAAATCAATTAATACATTTAATTGTTGGCTGTCATATTTCTATCCCATGAAGCACAAATTTTAAATCATTCTATCGTAAAAGTGTGGAAATACAGGCTGTATCATAAAGAATGGTCATACTCTTGAAGACATATTCTATGGTCAATTTTGAGTCGATTTGACAAGATTTATCCATGTACGAAAACACACCCTTAAAAATGTACAGCCCTTCAAAGATGCCTAACATCGATAAGTTTTTTGGCTATAAGAAGAAAAACGAAAAAGCACGTTCTTAAAACTTTTCTCAGAATGATCCATGCACGAATTCACAAGAAATGTAAATATCAGATGGATAACCCTCGGTTCGGATTCCGAAATGGACGCAGCAAGCTCTTTTTTCTTTAAAAGTACCGACACAACGATGCAGAGACATGAACGTAGATGTATGTGCATGAGTTACAGACTATAGATAAATATTTTTTACAAAAAAATGGACCGACGTTATCTGTTGGTTGGTGGTTCTTTTGAGGTTGTATAGTTGCATGTAGATTATTTTGCACTTTTCAGTGCACCAACTGATAACGTCGGTCCAATTTTTTGTAAAAATTATTTATTTCACACTTTTGAGTTTTACATTTGTCACGAAAATCGTTGAACGTTCACCATTATCCATGTATCCTTTGCTTGTATTTGCCAGTGTGATCACCTAAAAGAAATATAATCAAGAATCAAGCGAGAAAAACATTCATGAGCATGAAAATATTTTTTACAAGACCACACCTCAGTATGGAACTGAACAGAAATAGAATGGTCGGATGTTACGTTTTCTGTGTTACTTTATAGATGCGAAAGTTGTAAAATGGACTCACAAACGGAAAAAAAGAATAGAGGCCTTCGAAATGTTTATATATTTAGACAGAGGCTGCTAGTATCATGGATACAAAGAGTCACCAGTGACGAGGTACAACAACGCATGAGAAAATGGAAAGAACTATTAAACACTATCAAAGAGAGTGAAATACAATAGGGGCTTAGGTCATGTGATGAGAGGTGAAAGATACAACTTACTTCGCTTCATAATAGAGGGTGAAATACAGTGTAAAATATCAATAAGAAGACGCCAGAACTCATGGCTAAAGGAGCTGAGAAGATGATTTGACCGCTCATTTACAGAAATCTTCCATGCTGCAGTGCCCAAAGTCACAGTTGCCATTTGGATCGCCAACCTTCGGAAGGAGAAAAGAGGCGAAATAATAAGAAGAAATAATTAAAAATATAATATATATTAGTTAAATAGAACCGAATTTATTCTTTGGTGCACAGAATAATTCAAACTAAGGATAATTCTATTGATGATGGTAATTTTTAATTGGTACAATTGTAGTTAAAGGTACCAACTTCAAAAGTACAAGCATCAATAGGATCAACCTTTTTTTTATTTTTCAAAATACAATATGTCCTCCCCCTTAAAAATATCTCCAATGTAGTGGAGGGGAAGAATCATTATGAACAAAATTTAAAAAAATTAAAGCTTTCCGTTTCTGAGTTACAGCACTAGGAGATTGCAAAAAACCTAACGGAGGAAGTATGCAATACAATTGTTAGCATATTTTTTTTAATTTTAATTTTAATGGATGTTCGCACCTTATGGTAAACGTGCTGCGATTTTATGATTCATTTTTCATTTGATAAAAGACTATTGAGAATTGGTCACATTGAAAAATAAATCGACATTCAGAATGTCCCCCTCAAATACTTCTCATATGGTTCATGGACGGGGCATTTTTTGTGGAAAATCGAAAAATTGAGACGGCAAAATTAAAGAAGAGACCATATCCAGTAACGTTCAAATTGAATTAAAAAAATCATAGGTTTCCGAGTTACAGCAGTGGTAAAGTCTGAAATATTATGTGTATTTCCGCGATGTTTTGAAATCTTGGAATAAGTATAAGCAACGTATTACCTTCTTTGGTGAATGTTGAATGATTTTGATGACGAACGTTATACTCAAAATTGTGAAATAAATATTTTTTACCAAAAATTGGACCGACTTTATTAGTTGGTGCACTGAAAAATACAAAATCATCATAATTCCATTCGCTCTGGAGTGCTGGTACTTTTGAAATTGGCACTTAAAAATTACCATTACCAATCGAATTAATATGATTTTGTATTTTTCACTGCCCTAACTAATAAAGTTGTTCAACAATTCTCATGACCAATGAGACACAAAAACATAGAAATAACATTATATAGAACTTTTAACTACGCCATTTAATTGAATATTTTTTTAACTATTTATTGTAAATACATGTCGGTTGATTCACGCAATATACAGTGCGGCCGTAAATAATAATAATAATAATATACTTTATTTTCCTTTTAGACAATCGATTTCTATAGTAATATTCAGTAATAACATGAAAAAATAATTACAGGATACAGATAAATTTATACACATAAAAACATATTAAACCAAGGTATCAATATATTGTAACGGGGATTTATATTAAAACTGGGTTATTATTATATATTATTTATTCCCCCTTATTTAATTACACCAATAACTACACGACTATACACACATTTATATTCACACTTATTTCTCTGACTATATACGACTTTCTACTGTCTATGATCTATGACCGACTATAACTAACTATGCCATGTCATTGCCATGGACATTATATATCTAACCTAAAAAGCTCTAGATGATTCCAGTGTTGTTTTCGTTGTTTCTGGAGGTTATTTCTCAGTATATGGCTTCGAGAGTAGACCAGGACTTATTCTCGTTGCCTCTGATGTTTCCCGTGTTTTCTGGAATGTGCATTGTGTGTGTACTTTATTATTCGGGTAAGTCTTCACGTTACAATATCTAACATCACTCTAAAAAATATATACACATGCATGCACAGATATTAATAATATACATATATACATACATATGTATACATACATATATAGTAGCCATACGTATCCTATTGAAGGAAATCATTAACAGAATAAAAACATTTTGCAATCAGGAAGAACTTTAATTTTCTCTTAAAGGCTAGGACAGTTGATGAGTTTTTCAAATCTTCAGGCAAATTATTGGAAAATATCAGACCAGCACTATCTGGTGATCGATATGAAGTTTTATACTTTGTTAATGGAATTTGAAAGTTCCCCTTGAACCTTGTGCCTTTATTATGCACATCTGACCTTTTGAGATATTTATCTTTGTTCTTAAAAATATATAGGCATAATTCAAATATATAGAGTGAAGGTAAAGTCAAAATATTTAGTTTCACAAACAGATCCTTACAACTATGTTGTTTGAGAACACCAGAAAGTGTTCTTATTATTCTTTTCTGAACAAGAAACACATTATTTACTTGTGTGAACCAACCCCAAAAACACAGCCCATACCTCAACCTTGATTCAACCTGTCCGTAATAAATGTTTATTAATTGTTTTTCATCCATGATCTTCCGTAAGTTTATGAATAGGTTGTTCTGCGAATTGAGCTATTGAATTAATTTGTCACAGTGTGATTTCCAGCTTAGTTTATTATCAAAGTGAATACCAAGAAATTTAACGCTGGAACAACATTGTACCATCTGATTATTTGTAATTTCAATACTTAGTTTAGGGCAGGACTTTTGATAATTCTGGAATCTGAGGATGTGTGTCTTTTCGGTATTGAGATAGAGAGAGTTGACAGAAAACCATTCATTCAACTTTTTCAAAGTTTCAGTGCAATGATTTTGTACTGATGTATCGTTTTTGTGTGATAAAATTGCAGATGTATCACCTGATAAAATTCGAAGAATTTTTCATGAATTATGTCCTATACCTTAATTCAACTGTTTTTAAATTACAACGTATTAAAAAAATAATTCATCATTATCGTAAACATGAGCAACAATACTATCAAATCAAATCAAAACAGACAAATGAGCCAGACCCAGACTTACTCGTTTGCACCGGGCGATTGCCGCTGACTGACTCATTGACTCCGCAGCACTCTCCAATATATAGACAAGCAGATTGGCTCTCGTATTTTCTACACCCATCTTCCGATGCCAAGCGAGCTCTTCCGAACTTGTGCGAAGTTACTAAAAGCTTCGGGAATATGTCTTGACCCAGGCATGCATGGCTGACCAATACCAATAGCGGTATGCAACACACCACCCGGGCACGCGCTAATGTGCCTTCCGACGAATCGCACACGCCCACCATTATGGCACCGATCACCGAAGCCAAGTTCGTTACAGTATTACATACTTTGAGTAATTTCACTTTAACAAACGTTGAAAATGTGTTTCATTTGTTAATTGACAGTAACCTAAGCGATCAATAAACTCCCCCTGGACATTATTAATGACTTTCGGTGTTATACGTCCTATTTCTTGTGCAAGACGAATTTTTAAGTCGTTTAAATCTGTAAGTTTTGTTTTAAAAACTTGTAACCCCATAGAAAAAAGTCTAAAGCTGTCAAGTCCGGGGACCTTGAAGGCCATTCAATCGCACCTTTTCCTCCAATCCACCTATTCACAAAAACTTCATTCAAAAATGCGCGAACATCTGCATGATAATGTGGTGGGGCGCCGTCCTGTTGGAACTAAATGTTTGCATTAGGTAGGTCTGGATTTGCTTCTCCCGGAAATAACGTTGAGAGAGCTGGAATCAAATCGTTCTGCAAAAACCGCAAATACCTTTCACCAGTTAAATTTTCTTAAAAAAAGGGTCTCCTACAGTACCAGCCCATACGTTGATTTTTTCTTTATTCTGAGTATGGCCTTCCCGCATCCAATGCGGATTTACGTTCGTAGTTTGGAGTGTTAAGTTATTCATTTAAGTTGAACGTAGACTCTTCCGAAAACACAATATTTTTCACAAAATTTTGGTCCACAAAGCACATAACTTGTAAACGCTTACAAAATTCCAGACGTTTGTCATAATCGTCATCATGAAGTTCTTGAAAAACTTGCATTTTGTAAGGGTGGTATTTGCTTACATGCAATATTTTGAGCACTGTCGTTTTACCAATACTTAGTTCTGATGCTAGTTTTCTAGATGTCACATGT
Source organism: Crioceris asparagi (assembly GCA_958507055.1). Taxonomy (NCBI): domain Eukaryota; kingdom Metazoa; phylum Arthropoda; class Insecta; order Coleoptera; family Chrysomelidae; genus Crioceris; species Crioceris asparagi. The sequence continues at coordinate 9,705,450 of OY293830.1, read as the reverse complement.
GGCCGTTCTTGGACACTTTGTAAAACATCCAATTGCTTTTCTTCAGAAACTGATGGCCTACCAGTCTTTGGAGCATCTCGTACGTGACCCATTTGATGAAATTTTTTCTCACTCTCACTTACTGTTGATTGCGAAATTGGTGACCGATCAGGACATTTTTGATTAAATAATTCGCATACTTCCTGTTGCGTTCTGATTATATTCCCATAACCAATCGTGATCAAAACTTCTATCCTTTGAGTCTCAGTAAGTCTCATCTTAATAATAAGGTTTCCAATGTGAATACTTTACAAAAACATAAAAAAACTATTGAAACTAGGTAGAAGGATACTTAGAATATTTAAAAATCGAGAAACACATTTAACAACAAAGAAATAAAGTACCACAATAAAGTGTCTGTTTTCTGTCAAAAAGTTATAGCTCACTCATCCTGCTTTTATTAAAATATATTGTTGCTCGAGTTTAAGATACTGGGGTATTAATTTTTTTAACAAGTTGTAATTTAAAAACAGTTGAATTTAGGTATAGGATATATTACATGAAAAATGCTAAGAATTTTATCAGGAATTCGAAAATGTCAAAAAAATTGGGTTGTCTATTTAAAAAAATGAAAATGCTACCTGCCAAGCTTTTTTGCGACCACCCTGTATAATAATTTAATTTTCAAAAAAAATGCTCGACAAAAAATAGAACTTCTAGATGAAATTAAAATCCTCTTCATTGCGGGCTCTAGTTCGGAAACTCTTGAGGTTTTTGACAAACGTTAAATACACGGGTTGCCTTGCCTGAAATAATCTCTCCTTTAGACGGCGATTGGTATAAAAATTTTAAATTGGTGTTCAGAAAAAGACAAAATAATATTAATTCTATTGGTGCTGGTACTTATTTAGTTGGTGCCAAAAGTCTTGTATCTAACAACAATTGCACAATTTCAAAAGTAGGTGCCAGCACCAAAAGAATTAATATTCTTTTGCTTTTTTCAGTGCACCAACTAATAAAGTCGTTTCAATTTCACATTCACTAATACCAAGGAAGATAAGTACTACCCATATATATTCTTTGCTTGTACTGATTATTATTCCGAAGAAAACTCAAAACATCGCGGCGGAAATACAAATATTTCAGACCATTGCTGTAACTCGAAAACCGTAGTTTCTTTTGAAATATGTCCATTTTCAATGTTGCTACATATAATCTGATTTTTAATGTGACCGTCACAATTTTTATAAAAATACCCCCTCCACATAGCGGAAATACAGATGTTTCAGTCTATACCATTGCTATAACTTGAAAATCGTACCACCTTTAAGAAAATGTTCAATTTAAACGTACCCGGATATGGTCTCTTCCTCTATTCTGCCGACTCCGATATTCGACTTTCCTAAAAAATTACCCTTCTTTCAGGAGTGGTTTTTAGAGGGAAGGAGATTTCGGATTCGAGTTTTTATAAATATGTAACTATTTATCAATTCTCTTTTTTCAAATGAATCAAAAATCATCAAAATCGGAGCACGTTTACTTTGCAAAACGAGCGAAAAGCCAAACATAAAAAAATTAAAATTGAAAAAAAGCTGACAAACAGTTGAAATGTTTACCTCCACCGTTTGGAAGACGGCCAAAAAGATATATCTACAGAAATTGTATCTGTTACCCAGCAATTGAAAAATCTATTTCAAAATTCAATATCAGAGTCAACTTGACAATATACTTAATATACTTTCAAAGTAACCATGCATAATTTATTCAACAATGAAAATACAATGGCACATAAACATTACAAACCTATTGTTTACTACAGTTCAAATTGATTTTTAATTACTGATTATCATAATTATTGCATTTGTTATTTTATCACCGCATATCTTATTTATGGTGAAGTGAAGTTTTTCTTTTTTGCTTTATTTAAGATTAAAATTTGCAGTTACATGTTTTGTAAGAATAAATGCACACACTTTGATATTGTTGAATAAACGTGTATGTAGTTGTTGAAGAGGAATTACCCTTACAAAGAAGATATTTGCACAGCACGACTTTGACTTTTATGGTTGAATGAATCGGTTTATGTTGTATCTGAACTAAGGGGTGTAAATTTAATCCTTTTTTAACGTCTTTCTCACACATATATAGGGATATATGCAACGGCTAGATAATTATTTTATCTTTAAAAACTCTTAGATTTAATTTTTCAATTAAATATAAGCAGTGTGAAATAGCCCAATCGTATTAATTCATTAGAAAATTCTTGTAATGGGTCCCATTTGTAATTTTGACAAATCTCCACATTTTAAGGTATCCAGAGTTATAGAAAATGGCGTGTTTGTTTTTAGGTTTCCCTACCAAACGAGATCTCATTATTAAAATTTTTAGAGAGTGTGTATCTTTGTTGCAGCTACAACAGCATATACTAAGTCCGTCCGTCCGTTCGTCTTTCAGTGGACTGTACCTTCTGAACCGTAATAAATAGGTAGACAGTGGAATTTTACTTTTACAATAATACAGAACCCTTCGTGTGAGAGTTCGACTCACCCTTGGCCACATTTTTAGTGTACGTATGTGCGGTAGATAATACTACATTATTCTGAGAAAGAAGAATAATAGCGACATGGTATGACCTTGATTCGATTAGTTTTTGGTGAAAATCTCCAAAGCAGTTTTCTGTTACAAAAGAGGACGAAATTTTAAAATTCACATTGTAACCAAACTTGGTACAATAATCAGTCAATGACTGACTAAGAAAGATTTGGATAATGAGTAGGAATGGTTTTGTAGTTTCAAAATGGTGTCTTTCTAAAGTTTTAAGAAAATGCAAAAAATTGTCCAAGATTTAATTGCTGTTGAAAATATTTATAATTGATTCATCGATGACGAAGGCCGTCAGATTATGTTTATACTATAAAGTACCTATTGTAGTACTGCTACTCTTAGATAAAAATGTTAAAAAAAAAACCTTGAACGTCTTGGCAACATAAGTCAAAATGTCTTCCTTCATGAAAATGAGAGCAATGACCGATCAGCACACATTTATGGATGTTCGCAGTTGATTCGCATTTGATAGAGGAATACTGAAGTTGGTCCTATTGAAAAAAAAATCGACATTCAACATGTCCTTTCCATCAAGAACTTTTTCCATTGGAGGTGGATTGGTTTTTTTAGAAAATCGAAAATTTGAGACTACATAATTAAAGAAGAGACCATATAAGCCAAAGTTTAAATTGAACATTTTTTAAAAAAATCATAGGTTTCCGAGTTACAACAGTGGAACTGTCTGAAATATGTATATTTTCGCGATTATCTTATGATGACTAATGTTAAACAAAACACAAAAGTGTGAAATAAATATTTTTTTACAAGAAATTGGAACGAGTTTATTAGTGGCTGCAATGAAAATTACAAAATATTATTAATTCTATTGGTTATGGTACTTTTGAAGTTGGTGCCAAAAATTTGTAATGTAACAACACCTGCACAACTTCAAAATTCCCAATTCCAATGTAATTAATAATAATTTGAATTTTTCGTTGCAGCAACTAATTAAGTCGGTCCATTTTTTTAACATGATCACATCTCCATACTTGTATTTTGGGAAGTTTGTACTGTATTTTGGGAAGTTTGTACTGCTCTCCAATGTTTTGTGTTCAGCTACTTCTTTATTTTGTTCATTAGGAATAAATAATAAATAAGATGAATATTTTCCATAGTATTTTTTCCAGTAACAATAACAATAATGAGAGACTTGATACAATTAATACTTTCGCAAAAAAAATAGACGGAATTAATTCAGTTATTTTGGCCTGGATGGATATGATCTACGAAATTTTTCAGATGTTAATTTTTGTGGAAACCAGGACGAGGAGAGAAAGATGAAAATTCTATTCGTTAATTACTTATTTGTTTTATCAATTTATATGACGTGCTTAATTTTTTCTACTGAGAATTAACAATGAATTTTGAGTATATTTTGAACCTGTAATAAGCCACAAATAGTTCACTGTCCTCTTTTGTCATAGTTATTTATTCTCTGATAAAATTATGAATAAGATTTAAAAAACCAAGAGTTAGTAAGAATTCTCTTTCGCTATTATTGAAACAACATGATGGATATGGATATCGTGTTAAGTTCAATTGTATAAAAATGCAAAAGTTTTCAACGCTTTAGGAACACCGACAAAGCGGATCTTTATGTATTTCAGATGCAAACGCACCTTCGTGCCTCGAGTCATTAAGCTTTAATTTACTTAATTCTAATTAATTTATTTTCAAAAAACTGGTAGAAAACACGGTGGAAAGACATACCTACAGTGAGAGAGCGGCAACAGTACAGTCATCAATGGAACGCCTATTTTGTTGCTAGAATCTTATTTTCTATATAGCCTTACTTCGGATCGCTTTGGAATGCTAATAAATTGGATATGTATGTGTACTTTGTTGGTATTGTGAGAAGATTTTTTCTCTTATCCAGACTTACACAAATTAGACTGGGGATTAAGAAAAACTCGAAAGCTACGTCCATAGAGGTACAGCTTTTATCCTTGAATTCTTGAGCATATATACAAAGATTCAAGTTTTGCTTTATTTACTAAGGTAGTCTCAAATTCACAAGACTGCATAAAACCCATAACAACAAACCCAACAATCGTTCATGTAGCCTAGTTAATTATTTACTGGTGCAGTGGTGTTCAGCAAAATCAAATTTTATGGGTATTTTGTTGATTTCTTGAACCAATAATTACGGAATGAAGTCGATGAAATAGATTGTCATTTTATCACAGCAAATCAAAAAATTCTACTATGAATCATAAATTATGATAACAGTAACAAACGATAGTAATTTTAATTATTTTCTATTTAACAATTATCATTTTATCACAGCAAATCAAAAAATTCTACTATGAATCATAAATTATGATAACAGTAACAAACGATAGTAATTTTAATTATTTTCTATTTAACAATATTTTAAGTAGCATAAGGTCAAGATCTAATATAAAATTCAATTGTCTCGTACATTGTTACATCCTTCATCAAACACATTTCTTCTAGGTACAGGATGGCTTAAACATTAGCTATGAACAGACAGAACTACTCTAATTTGATACTATTTTTTTGTGGAATGTTAATCCATTTATCCTTTTTCACAGAAAGGACTATTGGACATTCGTTATCATAGAAACCCATACAGTTTATGTAATTTAAAAAAACTTCAACATATCTTTGGTCTTGTAAAAAAGTTTGTGAGAGATCCTACAATATCTGCTAGATGTCTAATATATCTCTAATATATTGAGCTCTTATTCAGTCTTCTGTTTACGACCAAGATATAGAAGTCTTATGCCATGGTTTCATAAAAAAAGATAATAGCTCTTCTCTGCTTTAATAAATAACTAATTGCAATTATCTTGAGAGAAAACTAGACAGTCAGTTGGGATATGTCCACACGTAGGTATTCATGAGGTCAGTCAGGTTTTTTTCTCTAGTCTTCGTTCTAATATTCACCGAGAATTACTTCCTCAATGTACCTCAGGGAGTTTTTGACTCACTTTAAACATATTAAGTACACTATTTCTTACGATGGCTGACACAATAAAGCGGTCATCACATCAAACGTTCATCGTTTTCTGTATGTTAGTGAAGTGGTCTCCATTGGAAGGATTTCGTCCCGTCATTTCCTCATAGAGCCAAAGTTATTACTTTAAAAATCCCGAGCAACCACAGGATTCCGGAAAAAAAAACATTGAGGAAAACCAGAGTTTGGATCTATTGAAAATGTGTCTATTTGTTATGGATTTCTATTATTCTGTATCTTTTAATTTTAGTTTTTGATTGTAATAGTCCCTAAATAATGAAAACTCTCAATAAATCTGCACTTATTCTCAAGCATATGTGAACTTGTACCTACTGCGCATTCAAGTATTATTATTATACATATATCTAAGAACTGACGTTGACATTCTGCTCCAAAAAAGATATAAAATGATTACCTAGGATCGGCTTTATCCGATGATGCACTAAAAATAATAAAATTACATTACATAATATAAGAATCATAAAGATTTTTAAATGGAAGCTAGGAGATGATGTATCAACTATAGCAGATTCTCTTAATCAACTTCAAAAGATTTATTATCGTTATATTATATATTGTTATTCATTATTTTTAGTGCATCATTAAATCAAGTCAATCATTTAAACACAATTATTAATCTCAAGCTTTCAAGTACATACAAATATTTTAGAAAAAGAAAGAAAGTTTATATTACTTTCCTACGCTACTATAGTAGCTGTATAAGGAAAGTATTGTAATCGTGTGCAATTTTCAGTATCGAGATTTTGACAAACGTTGACGTTTCAGAGTTTTCTAAGTCTAATAAACATATTTTCAGCCATTGGTCTGTCTGTCTGTCTGTGACAGCATTATCTCGGGAACGGGTTGGTGTATTTTTTTATTTCGTTTGGTACCAATAGTACACGCCGGTGGCACTGAATGAGAAACCTGTATACACTGGGTGTTGAGCTATATCCAAAACACGTGAAACCTAACCTAACCTAACCTAACCTAGAAATTAGATCAAGAATAGAGTATATTTGGAGAACCTCATCTGAATATTCTAGATGAATGAATAAGATGACAGGACAGGAGAATTTTAACTGAATTGGTGTATTGGAATCATCTTAAGTGTTACAGTCCCAGTTAAATCAGGAAATCTCTAATTTGGCCTCTCGAGCAAACATTCTTAAGAAACCGTTTTGAGAAATTCGACTCCATCTTGCCGGAATGCATTGACAGAGGTAATGACATGGACATAACAGGGTTTGTGCGGAGAGAATTCAGAAAAAATATTATTCATTATTATCATTACACTTACTTTTTTCATCTAATTAATATGAACTTAAGGAAATTTCATTATGGTGAGCTCAAAATTGATTGACTATACGCAGGCATTTAACCTAACCTAATTCAAATCATACTCTAAGACATGTTCTCATATTCCGTTGTCTACTGGCTATGATTTATTTTTGATTGCTTGAAACTTGAATTGTAAGAAAATATATTTTCATTCACTGTGTCGGTTGATTCTTAATGATGATATCAAGAATAATCTTCCACTCAGACACTAGACCAAACTTATGCTCCAAATGTAGAGCGTACCAATTTGGCACAAGCAGTGGAATAAATTGGCAATGGAGCCAGATTAAATCAATTTACATCCTAGAGAAAGTTTATGACTCCCCATTCGTAATGAAATACATGTAAATTTTCCAGCAATTTCATCACATCGGAATCTTACAAATATATGTCGACGTAAATTATCATCCAACAAAGGAAATTGCAACTATGTATACGGAATATTCGACTTTTGTTGTGAAACTAATGAAGTAATGATTTATGAATAAATTTCAATAGGCTCTTATTGGAAAGAAAAAATTATCTATTCTCTTTAGTTGGTAACGTTATCATTAATAGTATATTCAGAATAGACATCACAAAAGAAGCATTTGAAAACGGAAAATTATTGGTTTTGTCTTCAATGATTCGCTAAAACTCAACCTTAAGTTCAAGCGTTGATTAATCTTAAAACTTTGCTTTCATTCATAGCGACACTATGTATATTTTAAAAATGATTAAATGACAAGAATATAATGGCCATCATGAACACAATAAAGCAAATTTGGATGAATCAGATCTGTTCTCTATGAACATCAACTTGAGATAGGTTAGATTAGTTTAGAAACAATGAGATCAGCAGATACTCTATTATCTATGGATTAACTGTTGTAATTCATGTGTATAATCGAAAGTCTAGATAGCCGAATACATGATTAAAACCAATTTTTGTATTATAAACTCTAGTTTTAATACATAATGATAGTTATAACATTGTATACTTATTGAATTAAACAAAAAATACTAGTTATTCATTAAGGGATAAGAGATATATTTTCATATGTACATATTAACGTAAGCATATATGCACACCGGCAAACATTGCTCAACTTTTCTGAAACAGTTACACCCTGTTTCGCGCTCTGCTCAGGCGTCGATGGAATTGAGCCAATGTATTTCACATATGGCTCGAATCCTTCTGCTGCAAAACTACAAGGAAAACGATCTTTGCCCACTCTCCTTGATTTGAGGCGTCGTTTATCAAAGCTTCTTTATCAAAGAAGCCACTCCGAGTAATGCTAGTGTATGGTTCCTAAAGCAATTTCAAAACACATGGATGTTGGCAATTTGGATAATCGACTATCTACTATAAATGGAAAATTATGGCGTTTAAAATGTTCTGCTGCCATTGAGAGTGTTGAGCATTTTCGTTGTGACGTCACTGAGATCTGCTATCAGGACAAGATCATAAGCAAAACGCAAGTCGTGCATTTCGATAGAGTCGTCATCAGCCAGAAATAAGTTTTAAATTAGATACAAGAAATATGTTCAAACGGAAAACTAAGGTTTTACAAAATTATAAAGGTAGATAGGGCCAAATACCTTTATAATTTTGTAAAACCTTTGTTTTCCGTTTGAACATATTTCTTGTATCTAATTTTAAACTTTTTTCTAGCTGATGATGACCCTCGGTCAAACCATGTCCTAAAATATTTAATTTTTAATCAATAAAGAACTTTAACTGTGGAAGTTTGACTATTTTACCTTTCCCCTTTCAATACATCTTCCACTTTGAGAAATGGATCTGTCTTTATATCTAAGATTTATTGAACTCAGCACATTTTTCTATTGAGATTTTCAACACCGGTAAGTGGTCATTTATGCTAAGACTGGCTCTGAAACCAGCATGTTCTCTGGGCTGGTAAATGTCTAGTTTGGGAGTCAATTATTTTGTATCTTCATGAACAGTTTGTAGAGTTAAGAGAGTAGGCTAATCGGTATATAGTCCTTCAAATCTGCTGGATTCCCCTTCTTTTGCTTAATAACAACCAAAGCGTTGGAGCAAATATTGCGTAGCATTTCTTAATTGATACGACGACCACATCACACCAACACTATTTGAGTTTCACAAAGCAGAACATTAAACCCATTTATTTAATATTTATGTAAATGAAATTGACACTCACCAAGTCATATTGATTCCGATAGATTAACAAAAAAATACTAAAATTAATCGTTGGTTTCATTCAATTGCTCACACACACATCCATTACAAACATTATATTTATTTGTTTGAATGATTCTTTGTTACCCAGCCAAATGTAACCATATAAATCAAAATGCGAAAGCCAACAAACAATAGCAACGCAATCTTTCATTTATCCCTGTTTTAAAAATATTCTGCTATGAGATATAACTGAATGTGAGTTGCCTTAGGTCAGGGATAGAGGATGGAAAGAGCAGGAGAATTACACATAGTCCTTTACAAAACTAACAGCAGTGCACCGAGTGATATTAATGTCTTCATATATAAAGGCACACCGGACAGTTGTGGAACAATTAGGTGGGATATATGGTGATAAAATGCAAATTTTCGTTATGACTTACTCGAGGATTCTATTAAAGAGCGTCTAGTCTAGAGGAAGAGTAAGGACAAACTTTTATTTATTCGACTTTTTGAACTCATTTGGAGATTTTTCTTGAATATTTAGTGTTGTTAAAAATTCTGCATCTCGAAGAAGCAAATATGCCATTTAAATTATAAGAGCGTAACGGGTGCTCGTTCTATTTTCTTTTGTTGAGGCATATCATGAATTTTAATCTTTAGAAGAACAAGACCTATTCGTAATCTGCGATATTCATAAGAAACGATAACATAGAAGATGGAGTTTGCAATCAAACTAGAAAAAATAAAATTGGGCACAGTCGAAAAGGTGATGGTGATCCAGCAAAATTAGACGGAGGGAATCATAAAGGTTTTGTCGGTGCATCGAAGAAATCGAATTTTATAAAATAGATTAAATTCATAGGTTTTAGATTAGATTCTTCATCTGAAAAAGTTTTTGATGAAAATTGTTCCTTTGTTATATGAACGAATCAAAAATATTATGTCGATCACGCCCATCCTCGAAATTTACAATGAAGTGTATAATTTTTGAAAAAAACTTGATTATGAGGCAGCTAAATACGAAATTTTAAATTCTTCCAATCTCTTATCTTAAAATAATATCCTACATACTTTGATGTAAAGCTAGTCAGAACGTTGCTATACCTACAGTGTGGACCATAGGTGTTGAATAAACTCATTTTTACCGTGATTATATATTTGTTTGAAAAAACCTGGAGCAGGTTGATTCTATTCTCAATTTGATAATTAAATGTATGAAAATATTACACCCTCAAAAATAAGAAGAGTGGTCGTGTGGCACTCTGTTCAAATGGGATTTTCATTCTTTGTTCAGCAATACTAAGTTTTTAAAATTTGGTGCAATCATAACTGAACCTGAATTACCTGTAGGTAAATCAGAATACTTTATTTCTTGCACCAGCAAATAATCAAGAGGTCTTCCAAAATATTCATGATCTAAAAAAAATCCCGATGGCCTGTAGTCAGCGGAAAGGTAAATTTTTCAAGATTCATTAAATTGAAATTTTAACAACCTTTTCATTGGTATACCTACATGTTATTAAATAAAATTGTCATAGCCTTGCGGTTAGAGGTTTTTGTTTTGGCTGTTGAATATAAAGCAGACAGGGTTCGAGTCCACTTCAAGGCAGATTTTTTTTTCGTCTATTTCTTTTCAATAAATATACTATATATTTTTTTAATCAGGGTCTATATTAAGATCTTCAGAAAATGTACAATTACATCAAATTTATATTGAGTGTTCATGTTTTATCAATATTTGTTATTCTTCTTTATTCATTTTTATTTTTTTACCTGTGTATTTTATGAAAAATTGCTTTGAACAAAAGTTGTAGGTACTGATTATATCTATAACCTAAAATTATTTTTAATAATATTTACACTACTGCCCTTTTTTGATAATTTTTTTAAATGTTTGAATGGTCGCCATTTTGAAACTACTTACCCGATATTGCCCAATAACGAACTCGACCGAGATATTTGAGAGATTGATTTTTGTAGCAAATTTGAACTTGATACCTTCAAAACTGCGACCTCTATCGTGTTAACAAATTTCGTAATATCCCATATATATATATATATATATATATATATATATATATATATATATATATATATATATATATATATATATATATAAACTTTTAAACCTTTTGGACTAACTTATAGACATATAACAACATGCCGTTGAAATTTTTTCGAAATTCAAAAGTGTGAACGATCGCAATAGGTATATTTCTATCAGAAATTTACCTAATAAAGTCGGAGGGTATGATGATATGCATATGATTAGCTGCTCCATACATTACTCCAATACTTACGCATGTAATTAACAAGGCATTATTACAAGGTGAATGCCCCATTCAATTTAAAACTGCTGACATTTGTCCAATTTACAAAGATGGCTCAAAAAGAATGGTGTCTAACTATCGACCAATTACTTTAATATCTAATCTTGCAAAAGTTTTTGAAAAAAATATTTTTGGGAGATTATATAAGTTTTCAATTAATTATAATTTGATTAGTGCCAAACAGTTTGGCTTGCTTAAGAAAAAAGGCACTGAAGATGCTATTGCTCTATTAAGTAAATTTATATATGAAAATTTAAGTCTTAGCAAACCAACGGTTGTCGCTTTTTTGGACTACTCCAAAGCATTTGATACGATAGATCATGAAATTCTTCTAGACAAGTTGAAAAAAAATAGGTGTAAGAAGACTATGTTTATTTCTATTTAGGAGCTATTTGCATGACAGAATACAAGTTGTTAAGGTTAACGGAATCAAAAGTCGGCCTGTAAAAACCAATATTGGTCTGCCGCAAGGCTCTATTCTGGGGCCCTTGCTGTTTATACTTCATATCAATGATTTGCTTGTCTTACGAAATGAATTAGTTGCATATGCGGATGACACGTCAGTTGCAATGAAAAATTTTACATGGCCTGAACTTGCTAAATAAATGACAACAACATTAGATTTCATTTATTCTTGGCTTTATAATAATAATCTGGTGCTTAACACAAACAAGTCTGCTTTCATTACGTTTGGTAATTATAGTGACGCGTTCCCTAAAGACCTTGTAATTTATATGAATGGTCAAAAATTAAAAAGAGTTACTTGCACTAAATATCTAGGAATAACTTATGACTGTAATACGAAATGGCTCATTCATGTAGCCAACATAGTAAAAAAAGCAAATATTTAGTTTACGTCTTTTTCAGGCTTAGGCATCTGTTAGTCAATTGTTACAAATATATTACGGATTGTTTCATAGTGTGGCTTCATATGCTGTTATAGCATGGGGTGGTCTTTATGATGCATCTTTTGATCCATTGGATAGACTGCAGAAACGTATTTTCAAAATTATTGGTATAACTGAAGATGATCCGGACAAACCTTTAAATATAAGGCAAGTTTTTGTTGTTAAAGCTATTATTCATCAATATAATGATTTAAAAAGTGAATTTATAAATAAACCAGTTAACACCAGATTTAGTAGTATTGCATTACCACTACATTCTTTAACCATTGGGGAGAGTAGTTTCGAATATTATGCTAAAAGATATTTTAATGATCTACCAAATGACTTGAAAACTTTAAGTGTAAATAGAAATGTGCTCAAAAGAAAGATAAAAGAGAAAATTAAAGATATCATCATTGATTAGTTAAAATTGGAAAATCATAGAATTATTTTTTGTTCTTTTTTCTCTTTTAATTTATATGTATATTAAACATTATTACTTTAAGGGGAATTTGTTATTGTACATTATTATTAGTATTATTTATTTATGGAGGATGTAGTAACTCTTAAGATAATTAATTTAATTTTATTTCTTTAATTATTTTTTTTCTGGACCATCCTATGTACGGGCATTTATGCCTCCTATAGGTCTTTTATTGTATGTAAAAGGTAAATGGCAATAAATAAAAAAAAACTGAGAAAATTTATTTTGAAAATTTCAAATTTCAATACATTAATTAGAATGAAGGAAATAATGACACATCATATTTAGCAAGTATTTTCTAATTTAAGTTAAATATTTAAAATAACTACCATTCACTTGACAGTAAGCAGGGCGATCTTGGAATTCTCGTACAACATTTTGTAGGACCTCATGGGTTATATTGTTAATTTCTTCCATTATCCTATCTTCTAAATCTGCAATATTGTCTGGTCTATTAAAATATACTCTTGATTTTAAATAACCCCATAAGAAGTAATCAAGAGGTGTGAAATCGGGGGATCTAGGAGGCCATTCAATCATTCCACGTCTTCCAATCCACCTATTGAGAAACATTTCGTTCAAATAATCTCTAACAATACGTGTGTAATGTGTTGGAGCTCCGTCTTGTTGGTTCCAAATTGATCTATCTATTGCATTTGAATCATTTTATATCAGGAAAAGGTCCTTGTAATATAGGGAGTAAAAAGTTTATCAAAAAACCTAGATAAACCTCAACATTAATTGTGTTTTCAAAAAAAATATGGGCCAATAATTTTGTTGTTAACGATACCAGTTCGAACATTCATTTTTGGAATATTGTGTGTGAGCCTCACATATCCAATGAGGATTTTCACCACTTCAATATCTACAGTTTTGTCTATTACCCGTTCCATTTAAATGATAAGTAGCTGCATCAGAAAATAAAATTTTGTTTATGAACTGCAAATCTGCTCTTATCCTGTCCATCTGTTCACAAAATTGTTGCCTTCTATCAGGATCATTCTCATTTAACTCCTGAACCAATTGAACTTTATAAGGATGGTATTTTTCCTTATGTAAGTAAAAGTCTCAATATCTATGATTTACTTACATCATTGTCGGCGGTAAGTATGCGGATTTTCCTCATCCAGTTTAACATATCGACCTGGTTTTAGAATAGTTTTACCCTGTCCTGTTTCACGAAATGTTCCTTCTATTTCGCTGACTGAAGATTGTGAGACGTGTTGACCAGGATATTATTATTGAATATTTCCTTTTTGAGTTCTTGTTTTATTACTTCATCCAACCATAATTAATATGTCTATTCTTTGAGTTTCGGATAATTGAGCCAGAGTTTAATAAAATAGACATACAAATATTTTTCAATACACCGACGTCTGTCAGCAACTTACAAATATCAAAATAACAATAGCCAACAACATTGAGAAAATGTTGTACGAGGATTCCAAGATCGCCTTGATTACTGTCAAGAAGTGAATGGTGATCACATTTTGAACTTTTGATTGAACTGTAAAATAAATTGAAAAATACTTCCTTAAAATTATGTGACATTATTTGCTTCATTCTACTTAAGGTATCATAATTTTACATCTTCAAAAAAAAATTTAAGATTGCACAAAATTTGAAAAAAAAGTGGCTGCTCATAATTCAGAAGTGATGCAAGAAGGGGGTGAAATTTTTGTTTCAGATTTTTTTCAAACAAATACATAATAATGCTAAAAATAAATGTATTTCATACCAATGGATCGCATTTTATAAGGAAATATCTATCTTTCAAACTTAACCAGTACTATGTCTAATATTTTTGGCACAGGAAATACTTGAGCTAAAATCAAGACAGCTTAGGTAGAATTGGATCATAATGATTTTTAAGTTCGTGCCAAGAGATGATGATTTTATATTTCATTATTTTTTCTGTAGTATCTAATGAGGGCAGTCCTGGTCTTTTTTAGGTTAGGTATTTATTTCTCAATTTATATAAAGAAGTTATTTTACAGCCTTTCATCAATAAACACACTACTCAAATACGAAACTATTATTTTCTTAATAAATAATTTTGTTAGGAACAAGAAGACTTTTTATTTAAACTATGCTAATTTTAGAAATTAGAATGATTTCAATAAGAAAAATATAGCTAGGTACCTAACGGATATTCGATCCATGGATCCTACATCCTAGCTAGCTTACAGACAGATCATTATATCGATCGGCTACAACTACATCGAAATTTCAGATTCATAGCTTTTATATTGGTACGCAAAATTAATAAACAAATATTTCAAATTACAACTACATCAAAAGTCAAGTCAAGTCAAAAATCTCTTTATTTTGAAGATACATGTAGTGTATGGGGCAATTTCTCTAGAAAATTGAAAATTTGAGACATTTTTTCATAGTTATTATTATTTAAATATGTAATTACTATTACTACTTACTAGTAATGTTTAATAGTAGATATTTATTTTAAACACTACTTCAAATCTATTGACTGAATCTCAACCATATGTAAACAAGTTTTAATATTAAACGAAGAAGGTATAAAGTAAATATTTCAAATGATAACTACCCCCAACATCGTCCTGTCATTCAAGAATTTCATGAAAGTCGACAAACAAGCAGAGACAAGTGCTTCTACTATATATATAGGTAAACACAAAGGTTAAATAATTAGGCATGGCGCCACATCACCAGGTAAATCTCACAGCGGGTGATGAGTAGTTAGTTGTATCTCTGAATGTATAGTTTGAGAATAAAATGTTGAAAATTTTTGGAAAACATCTCCGTGTCCCACTGGGCTGTTGACATTCACATTAATGTAGTTGTAAAGTGGTCTCTTCCTTTTCGGTAGGGTCTAATAAAATGTGATTTATTCGAACGGCATGAATGAAAAGAAATCTAGGTGGCCTCAATCTATTTGAAGGAATGTGCCTTTCGAAGGGTCTTCACACAATATTTTAGAGGAAAGGTTGTTATTTACTGGTAAGAATTTAATAGATAATGTATACAAGAAAGTATAAAATAATATTGATAGCACTAATGGATTAGAAACAGATTCAGGGCATGAATGGTAGGCACGTCATGATTTATTTACAGATTAGTGGAAGCAATTTTCATGGCGATGAGTTAAACGGTGAACTACAAGTTGAAGCATTGTAAACGTTCTGTAGTTTGTTCTTTGGCAATCCCACAGGAACCTAACATTTTTAGCTCAGCCGTTTTTGCAGATTGCGTAACAAACATACAAACTTTCACATTTATAAAATTAGTTGGATTCACCTACATGATATGAAAGTTCTGAGAATTGAGTGTGAAAAGTTTTGGATAATTTTATTGGTAGCTCAAAGTCAAAGCCAATCACTTGAATATTATTAATATTTAAAAAAAGAACAATCATTCGTTTTTGAAAAAATTGCAACTTTCTCATTTCTCATCAATAACATTATCGCCTCAAATTATAAGAAGATAGTGAAACATTGCTGCATTGTTAAATTTAAAAAAAATGGCGCCAAGTAAACTTTCACACGAAGGGTTCCGTACATAAGGTCCGTATTTTTGTCGTCTTATTTTGTTTATTCATCTAGATTTTTCATAAATATATGTGTTCTTTATTGGACCGCAGGCCCACGGGGTTCGGTATCTAGCAAAACCAGATACTTATATGGTAAAAGCTGTTTCGGAAACCGTGATGTCATAAACTGTCTCATTTACATCAAAATCGTGGCATTGCAGAATAATAGAATGCAATAAAGTTTTGCAAACATGAAAAAAAAAATGATAAGAAATTGTAATAAAAAAATGACCATAAAACTATCTAAGAAAACTCTGAATCACTTCATCTTAATCAAAATCGGTTCATCCGTTTGAGAGGTAAATTGCCAATAGATAGATATAGAAGTACTTAATTATGAAAAACTAGTAAAACACACTATCAATCATATCAACATTCAAACACAAAAATCTAAATCAAAATTGTTTAAGCTGTTTAGAAGCTAGGTTGCGTCGAAGAGACAGACAGACGAACACGATAAACTCAACCTATTAGAAAACAATATTGATCACGTCCCTCTGTGTCGGGGGTTAAAAAATAAGAACATTGAACATGATATTACAGTTTACAAATTGGTAACTCAATAAATTTTTTTTTCAAAAAAATTGACCGATAAGTTTGTATACAGAAAAATACAAAATAATATTAACTCTATTGGTGCAGATACTTTTGGAGTTGGTGCCTACAACAACAAACTACAACAGCACAACATCAAAAGTACGAGCACCAATAGAATTGATATTATTTTGTATTTTTCAGTGCACCAACTAATAAAGTCGGTTCAATTTTTTGTAAGAGATATTTATTTCACAATTTTGTGCGTAATATTAGTCATGAAAATTTTTGATCATTCACTAATACCAAAGAAGATACTACATATCCTGTTATCCATGTAAAGGCTTAGCTTGTACTTGTTATTATTCAGAGATCTCAAAACATCGCGGCGCATATATATCTTAGACTTTACTGCTGTTACTCCAAAACCGTAACTTTTTTGAAAAAATGTTCAATTTAAATGTTGCTACCTATATATAATCTCTTCTTTAATTTGGCCGTCTCATATTTTCAATTTTCGAAGAAAAAAACTTCCACATATTTAAAATTTTACCATTGCTGTTACTCGAAAACCGTAATTGTTTTGAAAAAATGTTCAATTTAAACGTTTCCGGATATAGTCCCCTTTCTTATTTTCCAATCTCGAATTTACGATTCCCGGAAAAATGTGCCCTTTCCACATAGCTGAAACACATATTTTAGACTTTTTTAAAAATAACCAATTTATACATTTGTGGATATGGAATTTAATTTAATTCTGCCGTCTCGGAGAAGTTGCCAGTTGAGGGGAAGGACATATCGATTTTCATTTCAATGGGACCAATTCTCAATACTCCTCTAAAAAACATCAAAATCGAAGCACGTTCACAAAGCAAAAGGCGCCAACAAATATAAAAAAAACGTGCAGACATACAGTCGAATTGTATACCTCCTCCATTTGGGAAGTCGGTCAAAGATACCATGTATTATCTGAAAATAGTTAAGGTAGTGATCGCTGGAGAGTGAGGGACAAAATATTCATATTTTAGAAGACAATGATTTATAAAACTACATCAACAAACGAGTTTTTACACAATATCCGCTTTTTATGCATATTAAAAAGATATTCTGAGATCCATTCTAAGGGTTTTGTTTATTGATGGTCATTTCTATACTTTAAATTTAGCACTGTTGTCGTATACCTCCAATCGTCACATTTTATTATAAAAATTCTCAAATGTTACTCAAATTCAAATGCAGATAGTTATTTAAAAACAGAACGATGAAATGCTTTAAACTTTCCAATGTATATTTCTTAGAAATTATTTCACATTATCGTATTTTTTCATTTCATTGATATCTAGGAAAAGGTAAAAATAAATTCGGAGAAAAAATATGATAATCTGAATATCACTAATATAGAATGTGAAAATTTGTAATGAATAATCTTTCGATTTGGGTACGAGGAATCTCTCAAATAGATTATTCTAATTATTTAATACTGACATTTAAAAGAAATCTATTGTGATAGAATTTATAAGATAACTTGGATATCAACGTTGCAGGGACATTTTGAGTAAGTAGCTGATTATAAACGAGATTATATTAGAACTTTATTGAGATTTTATCATAATTAGCTCAGCGATTTTTCATTGTGAATAAATTAACTAAAGAACTAACTAACCGAACATTACAATAATTTACTATCTATACAATTTACTCAGGTATTTTTTGAGTAAAGTCAAAAATAAATCAAAGGAAATATAATAAAATATTTAACAAATGATATTACTTTGAAACATTTAAATTATTCTACACTCTACTAGAATAATATTCTTAATAAAACAAAATCTTGTTTACAATAATAACTTAATTTGGTTGTAGCTAATCTGATATTTTTATAGTCTTTATATTAAAACCCATTACAGATAAAAATTTAAAAATAACAATCATAGTTTTTGACCGACGAACCCCGAACGGAGGAGGTATACAATTCGACTGTCTGCTTTTTCTTTGGTTCGTGCGTTCCTTTTTTATAGTAAACGAGCTCCGATTTTGATGATTTTGGATTAATTTGAAAGGGGAGGCTTGAGAAATGGTCCCATATTCATAAAAACGCAAATACGAAATCTCCTTCCCTCCGAAAACCGCCCCCGAAGGGGTGGTGGGGGCGAATTTTCTCAAAAATAGAAAATCTGAATTGGTACAATTGAAGATAGGACAATATCCGGAACGTTTATATTGAACATTTTTTCAAAAGTGTTACGGTGTTCGAGATAGACGCGTGTTAAATATGTATTTTTGCTATGTGGAGAGGGCAATTTCTTTCGGAAATTGAAAATTTTTCAATACTACATGAAAGATATAATTATTTGTAGGAACATTTATAACGAACATTTTTTCCTTAGAGTTACGGTTTTCGAGTTAAATTGGTGTTAAAATGGTAACATATAAAATACTCAAGCGTATTTCCGCAGCGATGCGTTGAGATCTCAATAATAACAACTACACGCAAAGAAAATACATGGGTAATAGGATAAGTACTATCTTCATTGGTATTAGTGACCGTTCAACCATTTTAGTGACTAATGTTAGGTACACTCAAAAGTGTGAAATAAATATTTTTTACAAAAAATTGGACCGATATTATTAGTTGATGCACTGAAAAATACAAAATAATATGAATTCTATTGGTGCTGGTACTTGTGAAGTTGGTGCCAAAAGTTATCAATCTAACTGCAAATGCACCACTTCAAAAGATTCTATACTCGTCAGTGCATCAACTCGTAACGTCGGTCCAATTTTTTTTAAATATTTATTGCTACTTCTTTCATAGACGTAGAATGGAGCTCTCGTATTACAAACAAATATTTTTCCATTACGACGGCTGTTTTTTCTATAATTACTACTCTTATTATATTATATTTGAAATAAAAATCTCTTCCTTATATAAGTATGTTTTTACATGTTGAAGTTAGTTTCTTCAAGTACTTGTTTTCACAGCAACTGGAACTTTCCGATTTCCTTCTGATTATTGAAATAAGGAAAATACCAATTATTATTATTATATGTTGATTAGCAAAAAGTCTTTTACTTCTATTTATATACAAATTGTACTTTGCAATGAAAGAAGAAAAAAAAATACTGTAATATAATTATTGTTTTCGCACATTTTCACGCACCATTAATTTGTCACAATGCGTTCAGATTGACATGCAATCAACGCAGTTAGATATAGTTTGTTAGCTAAGATAGGTAGGTAAGGCGTGCAATATAATGATTTAAAAATAAAATAATATAATCGAATGCAAATCGAAAGGGAAAAAACGTCTACATGTTTGCCAATTAATAAATCATTCAATTAATTCGCAATGATAAATAGTTATTTAATATATGTCAGTACCTATATATGCCAACACAAAGTTGGCACTTGAATTCATTGAAAATGGTAATTCAACTAGATCGGGATGATTAATCGAATCAAATCAACAATTGTCTTAACAAGATTTAAATATTATGACAGCTAGAAGCAGCGCAGTTCTATTTTTTCCTGTAATGTATCATTCTTGACAATTAAATAACAATTAGGTATTGAGGCGTAATAAGCTCAATAAATTTTGTTTTCTATGGAGGCCCAGAATTTCAGAGCTCATTAAGTAGACCGGTTTCGGACTTCTTACCCATCCCCAGCTTAAAAAGATTCGCTATGGACGATACAGAATACCTACTACATAGCCTACATATCTATAATCTTGTTAAAGTTTTTATAAAAAAAACATTTAAAAAAATTATTTCAGCTACTTTCTTTGTTGCTGCAGTGGAAAATACAAAATAATATTGATTCAATTGGTACTGGTAATTTTGAAGTTGTGCAGTTGTAGTTTTATAAGTAAAAATAAGAATTTTGGCACAACTTCAAAAGTATCAGCACCAATAGAATTAATATTATTTTGTATTTTTCAGCGCACCAAATAATAAAGTAAATAAATAATGAAAATCATTCAACGTTCATCAAAGATGTTAATGCGTTGTTTATACTTATTAAGAGATTTCAAAACATCGCGGAAATACACATATTTATTTCAAAAATTACCACAGCTGTAACTCGGTATCCGTAACTATTTTTTCAAATGTCCATTTTCAATGATGTTACACAAAATCTCTTCTTGAATTTGGCCGCCTCATTTTTCAATTTTCAAAAAAAAATACCCCACAACCCCTAAATTTTTGGAAGAAATGACAAGTTGAATTTAGTTTTTTTTCAATGAGACCAATTCTCAATAATCCTCTATCAAATGGAAAAAAATCATGAAAATCGGGGCACGTTTACTATTTATAAGGCGCGAACATCCATAAAAAAATATGCAGACAAACATTCGAATTGGATACCTCCTCCGTTTGATTCGTCAGTCAAAATGGTATAGCTACAAATAAAAATCAACTTAATTTCGTATTTGTTGAAAATGGATTGATGCAATCAACTTTATTCCAATTAATCTAAAAAGGGAAGGACTTGATAATGAATCCTTGATCAGTACTAGTTTAGTTTGATACTAAAACTGTCAGGTTTGATATTATCGTTACCACAGTAACTAATTAACAAACTAAACTAATAGGTACCAAACTAAGATTGATTATAAATACAGTAGTAATGAAATGATAATGTCAACATTTTATTGCGGTTCTTGTTAGATTGACAACTATTGTCCTAACGGTAAGGGGTGAGTAACAAGACAGAAAACGGTCAAGAATCTATTTTATTGAATTTAAATATACTCAATGATCCTTTTTAATTTATTCGTTTACTCTATTCAGAGACTAAATTGAGCCTATCAGGTCATTCCAATTATTGCAGCTGAATCATCAGCAAGTAAATGTTTTTCCCTATCCAAGATTGACAGAATTCCATCGATAAATATATTAAATAATCTAGATAGCACCATTTTCGGTGGCACACTGATTTCTGATATAGATATAAACTTCTGTTTTATTTTTTTTTATGATATTATTTATCCAAGTTATTGAGTATCTGACGCTGTCAACTGCTCTCTGTAAATAGGGCTGAGGTATTTTACTGTAATTTGTTTCCCATGTTGAAGTTTTTCAAAATACCTTCTGTAACTTCTGCTAGAGAGTTTTCAGAAGAAGAGTTTTTCTGAATGCAAATTGATTCGAGCATGAACATTTTTTAATACTATCAAAAATGCATTTGGTTGAAACTTCTGTTTCCATAAAATCCTTTGAACTGGTAGATATTCCTAATACGCATGCTACTTGCCTTTGTTGGAAATATCCCAAAATTGTGATTCCAATATTTTCATTGTTAACAATCGGTTTATTTCTATATACTTTAGGCTTTAGAGTTTCAGAGTTCTCTACAATTTCCTAACAGATTTTGGCGTTGGTTGCTGTTTCTGTAGATATATAACATGTTCTTGAAATAACTTCATCACATTCTCTATAAATAATAAATAAATTCAAATAATTTTCATTTGTATATATAAGTCTTATCGGCATGATAGTTTTGTTTAGATTTTTTAGATTTTTAAATGAAAGTTATTACATATTTTTATTAATATTTATTATTTTCTAATGAAAAGTATTACATATATTGAATTTTTATTGACATTTGTTATTATTTTCTAATGTAATCATGGTCCACTTCTAACACAACTTCAATGATGTGTAGCATTTTTACATATAAAAATGAAAGATTGCCAATTATTTTAAAAACTACTAAATCTCGGTATAGACAATCTCATACAAAGTTCTCCTTATTTTTACTGCTTAATACAATAAAATAATAAAAAACGAGGGTTTCTATTTGAAAAGAAACTTTTGACGTTTTTTTAATCTAATTTTCAAGCTTCTTTTTAAATCACTATACAAATTATTATCAGAATATCATAAAAAGACTGGTAGAGTCGATCTTCTTCTACAAGAAAATCAACCCAAATTAAATAAATAAAGGCTTTCTCATAGGAAAGATTGATATTAATGTTTTGGACTGCAAACTTAATGTTAGACTTAGGTATAGAACATTATACATAAAATCTTTTGAAAATTATAAAAGAAATATAAAAGTTTGGTAATTTTTAGGGTATTGCATTAAAAATAACAAAAATGGCTTCTACTTCCGGTATAACCGAAAATGTAACAAACATGAAATATGTTACCAAATTTTCATATTAAAATAAATAAATAAATAAATATAACGTTTATTGACAATTTGAAAATTCACATCTCTGTCAACAAACAACAATGTTAAAACCTACGAGACTACAAAGTCTGTTTGTAGGGTAATAATAAATAACATATTTTTAAATCAATTAATACCTAAAATATTCAGTAATTAGTAAGAAACGAAGCATTACAAATAAATAAAAGTATGGAATATATTATAGCTAATAAGTTCTATCATCCTGAATATTTTTAAATAGTTTTTATAACTTTCGGTTCTTGTATCAATGGACTCCGCAGCGATTTCTCAGGCCCCATACGGTCTAGAGACTTGAAATTTCGAATTCGTACTTAGATCGCAGACATCTCGCCGCCTGTTAAGCTCCAAGTGTGATCCAATATTGGTAATTAAAATTATCTCATTCAATCTCATTCAACCAAGATCATTATAATGTCGACATGGAACGACAATGGGATCCGTCACTGGAATTACGCACGAGCATGGAGCGTATATATACGTCTCGTTCTCTGGTATATAGGTACTATCTGTAAGATCGTCTATGGTTATGTCGCAATTGTCAGACGTCAGACGTTGTTAATTTAAAGTTTAATTTTGTGTTGTGGTAGACAAACAGTAATTTGTTATGGAATTGCTGTTGCTGGCAAACACATATACATAAGTATAGTTAAAATCGAGAAAAGGATAGCAATAGTAGGTACTCATCGGTACGGTTTAAATCTTAAATGCCCAATAAAAACTATTTTTTTTCAAAAATTTCACTTGTTTCTGATGAATTCCCTAGAATTACTTTTTATGAAATTATCAACCTCATTTTTTAATTTTCTGATTTCATTTATATTTTTTTATAATTTTGGGTACATAATTATATGCTCTTGGTCCTAAGTACATACAATTTTTTTTCCTATATTTTTTTTAAATGGTATAACGATGTTTTGTTTCGATCTAGTGAGATGACAATGAGAAACAATATTGTGATCTTTTCTATTCTTAATTTGATCTATTATAAGAATTTTGAAATAAATTTGTATTGGATCAAAATATTAATTTCTTTATATAATAAATTACTTGGATATCTGCTATTTTTCATTAATATTATTTTTAAGCAACGTTTTAGTAAAATTTCATATGGTTTTAAATGTGTTTTAGAAATTCCCCCAACCTATTAAACCATATTCAAGACGTGGTTTGAATAGACTGAAGTACAACATTTTCATATATATCATTTTAAATAATATTTGTCTTCATTTTGCACCTAGGTATGTTATGTGTCTTTCCCATTTGAGATGGCTATCTAAAATAATACCAAGATATTTAATTTCCTGTTTTGAGTAAATAATTGTTTCTAAATTTATTTAGATTTCATTGAATTCTGGAGTACCTTTAGGTACCAGAATACAAAAAGGAAGGAAAAATGTTTTACCAAAATATATAGAAAGAAGATTTTTGTTCAGCCAGTTCATAATATTGATGAAATCATTTTCAATCTCAAGTTTTGAGTGTTTCCAATTTTCGTTTTCATAATAAATGACAGTGTTTGTAGTTATCGTTTGCTCACAATCGATCGATGTCTTTCCCGGAAAACTACCCTGTATAGTTATGGCAGAGAGTTCGACTTTCATAATAGATGTTATTTCAGAATATTCTTTTGTTTCTGGGCCGACTCCTCGACTACGAATGCGGAAGCTCATTGCTTTCAAAGATCTTTTCAAATGCTGTAATTTTTTCAACTAGTTTTGTTTCAAACGCCAATATAGATCAGCAACTGGGAATGTCATCGGTCATTTTCTAATAACTTAAATAACATTTGCTAATAATTTCATTATTAAATATTCCAAAAATACTCATGCTTATAAAGAAAAAAAAGGGTGATAAAATATGCACTTTAGAAAGTCCAGAAGTCTGGAAGGATATTACGATGTGATGTAATGGTTCATACTGTATATACAAAATCTGTTAATTATTCCGCGATTAATTTCAAGACTCTTCATCTACTCGCAAAACAATGGTGGACCCTGATATCACGAAGTTGGCTAATGTTCCTTATTATAACAACCAGTAAAAAATCAAATTCCATAATGTACGATTAAAATTCAATTAACTACATCACAATCTGAGAACTCCACTTCACTGACCTTTCCACTCTTCAATGCTAGAATGATAACGTTAACATGTTCAATATCTCGTTCATAAATATACTCGTATAATAATAATATGGTTGTTACTAAGTCAGATTTGTTATCATTATAAAATAATGGGGAAATATATGTTTATATGAGGCTATTTTGAATGGGAATTACTTATTTTTATCATCAATATGCCCTCTCAAAAAATAACTGACCAGAACAAATTCACACTAAATCATTGCCAAAGGCAGCAGCATTTCCTAGCAGTTCAAGGTCAACGTCAAAAGATATCCCTAAAATGATAATGTTAATTGTTATTTCTTTTAATTGTATCTATAATGAATCATCATAAATTAGTAGGCCTAACAGTTTTTGTTATTTGCCGACAAAATGAGGTATAATAATAATTTTTAGATGAACTGAGTATGTTTTCAGGTTCCAATACATGAAGAGATTTTTTGAGCGTGAGACCCACCGACCACTTTTGAAATATTGGTCTCACAGACTTGGTCTACCAACGGATAGTTATATCGATTTCAACACAGCCGTATTCATAAACAACTCTTAGTTCGATACTAGTTAAATTTGTTTTTTAGTTACCATGCTAACGATAATATCATACGATTTAGTATCAATGTAGTACCAAGGTTTCTAGAGAGGTTGGATTAGGTGGTTAATTTTCTGGGGGAGTGACGTGAAAAGGGACGATACGTTATCGGGGTGCCGCCATTCTGCTTTGTTTAGACGGTGGTAAGGAGTTCACTGGTTTAATTTTCAAGTTTAAGGTATCTTATTTGACTATTTTCTTTCAAAAACTGTTTACATTTGTTGTGATTCGCTGCGCTGTGATTATTTGCATGGACTTAGAAGCTGAAAGCTTCCCAAAATACATGTATTTTGTCCTTTACCTTTGTGAACTTGTGTGATACTTTATACGTTGTAATAAGTTAAGTTTTATACTTATAGATATTTTGGGCCCATAAAAATGGTTATCTAGTCACAATTTAACTCATATCTCCGTCACTATCTTGTTCTAAAGAAATACAGGACAGGACGAGTATGAACAAGGCATAAATGGTACGATATAATGATAATTTATTGGTTATACCTACAAAAGCAATTCTAGAAAAGCTAGAGAAAAAGGGGAAGATCTTATGTTCGTTAGATTTCAAAAAGATTCTAAAATTCAAAAAGAATGGATTCAAAAATGTGCAAGAAAGGATAAATGTAATCGTATTGAAAAAAGACTTTGCAGTAAACATTTTAAAACTGATGATTATGAGAATGAAATGCAGGCTAGATTGCTAAATTTGCAGAAGCTGAAAAAGATGATAGGTAGATGATAGATAGCTTTATTATTCCTTTAGATGTACAAAGTACGATACAAATAGGATAAGTCGAAAATAGTATAATTAGATATATATTGGTACATAAAAAATAGTTCTATATGTAGAAGGTGGGGCTTAAATGCCTGACATAGAAACATACAAGATACGGGCTAAAATAACAAACGAAATAAGGAAACATATGTAAAGTAGAGAGTCAATATTACAATTAAAACACTGCAATTATTAAAAATATGTTCATTGAGTAATGGAGGTGAGGGCAGTCATATATTCTGTTGAAGAGTAACAGACTTTTGAGCTCAAAAATTCTTTTATATATTTTTCAAACTTGTGAGGGTTCTTATTTTGAACATATGTAGGTACATGTTTAAATCAAAAGAGTTTTTCCTTGACTTTTGTAGTCTCATTCTAATGGGCCTGATTCTTATATATTTCTAGTAGAAGCTGGTAAATATAAATGGATGTCATGATTATAAGTGACGAGAAAAGTGGTTTACAGGAGTCGATATAATCGATATAATATAATTTGGATTTCAATGATTATAAATTATATTGTCTCACAAAATATATTACGAAATGATAAGATAAGAAGTATGAGGATAATTATTGTTTCAAAATCTTAGAAAATAGTTCTTTCTGTAAAAATTCCATTATGTTTTCTGATTTTCTGATCACTTTAAAAATAACAATTATTGTATTGTTCAAAAGTTCAAAAGCAACGTTTCTATATATTTTTTCATGATATGATATGCAGAGGAAAGAATAATTGTCTCTGTTACTCGTTGAATTTGTAATGATAATACATAACCGATCATGGAATAATATACAGAATAATATATTATATGCTATTTGAAAATCGAAAGGAAATAAGACAATAAGAATTCGTTTTTTATAATTAAAAAAGATATTTGGGTAGAGCCACTACTACACGCAATAGTTATAGGTTAGCAGTTTTTGTCAATTGAATTTCAATTATGGCTTATTTAGTTGACAATCTAGATAATTTAAGATGAATAAGATGATAAATTAAATCATATCCTGATAATGATTAGTGAACGCTATCTGATCGATGAATGAAATGAAAAAACTATCTTTGAAATGATGAAAACTAATCTTTTGAAGATAATTTCCGCTTATACAGTAATATCCAGTTAAGTTAGCCAAAGTTGGCCCACGCTGTTATTCAGCCCAGTTCTCAACCATTTTATGAGAGAATCATCCCCTATAATTGAAAAAGTAAACCGAAAAAATCCATGTCCTCAAAACATTTAATACAGAAAAAGAAAATATACATTTGTTATTAATACGTATAATTTAAAAAAAATGCCTATATCAATTCCCAACAAGATATCTGACTAACTGCACTCTAAAATAACGTCTGTAAAATAACAAACTTTATTCAAACCCCATTTCTTCCATAGTCCCGAAAAGAACCAGACACAAATATATATATATATATATATATATATATATATATATATATATATATATATATATATATATATATATATATATATATATATATACTAAGGATATTTCGAATGCGAAATTAAAGTTAGACAGAACGGTCTTTGCGTAGGATAGAAAATTACGCCAGTAATAGTTTTTAGGTATAAAATAGTTCAAAAATCATCCTGATGCACCAGTTTTTCTATATAATTCTATCAGAATTATTTTGTTTTCCGTTCTTATAAACCCGCTATCAAGAAATGCTACATATTGATTTTGATGTTCAATCTCAATAATTGCAAATTGAATGTACGGATCAAAAGAATTGAAAATGTACAAATTTTCTTCGATTACCATCTTGAGCTATGGCTAATTGGCTAATATCAAATAGTCGACATATTTTTTAATTGACAGTGGTTAAAAATAGAGTACCTACTGGTATAACTATATCTAACAAAATTCAAAACATAATTCGCTAATATTGGCGATTTGGTGAAATCTAGCATTGAAAGAAAAGTACGTGCTATCAAATAATAGGGATATAATTTTGTTAAAGGTATATTTGTCTATGATGCAGTTAGCACTCATTGATTGCCATTCACCTTCAATTGCTGATAAACATGTTTATTGTCGAACTGTCCTCAAAAAAACTCGAGACAAGAGTCGTATATTATCATTGTCTATGGGATTTATTTCGCCCATCATGTTCAACGAGGAACGGGGGTCATCGACTATTATGTTGAGTTTTACCACAGGCCAGGGAGCATAAGAAACTCAACATCCTTTCTATAGAAATTTTTCTTTCATCACAATAAACTGAACTCCATCTTCAAATTTCAACAAGATAAATTTTTACAAAAACAAGGACCGTTTTAATCCGTTGAGGCTCTACATTATACAAAATAACATTGGTATTGGTCTATTGGTACTGGTAATTTTGAAGTTGTGCAAGAGATGAAGTATATACATATCAGTTGCAGGTAGATACTCTTGGCAGCAACTTCTGAAGTACTTGTACCAATAGAATATGTCTCCTCTGAAAGTCAGTCCTTGTTTTTTGTAAAAAAATAGTTATTTCACATTTTTGAGTGTCAACAGAATGATACTATAAATTTTTCGATAACTACATCGTACTAAAGTCTCTAACTAGGAAACCTTTGAAGTCTTTGGAAACATTCCAGATAAAAGGTTTCCGAATTAAGTTTCTTCAATTTGGCTACCTTAGATTTTTGATTTTCTAAAAAAAATTACCCCTTACCCACATTTGGAGGGGCTTTTTGGGGGGAAATACATACTGAATTCAAAATTTTTTTAGAACTAATTTTCAATTAGATTCATTCGAATAAAAGTAGAATCATCAAAATCGGAGTAAGTTTAATATGCCAAACCCGCAAACATGCGTACATAAGATAATACAAACATAAAATTGAATTGTATACCTCCTCGTTTTTCAAAGTCTGTCAAAAAACATTTTGCACCTCCTGAACCTATGGCACGCCGTTTTGCTATTAAATTACATAATACAGATTAATAATCAAAATTTTCAAAAAAGAAAACTATTCACAAAGAAATTCATAGCCACAGAAATATATACTATATGGCACAGGTAATTGCAGTTGTAAATAAATGATTTGTTTTGCTTCAGAAAATTATTTTTATATTATCAAATCATTTGAACCGTCAAATATTTTGAAATTCTGTTGCTTTCCATTCCATTCCATTGACATTATGGTAAAAAATACTCGAAAATTGAACATATATAGGTAATTTATTTGTATTTTTATTTCCAAATTTTTATTTTTGAATGAAAATTATCTGCATAGTTTTGATCTAGAATTTTTATTCTTATATTAGACTAATATAGGTATATTAGAGTTATGTAGGTACATAAATTTGAAATTTGAATCGTCATGTTTTATTCTTGATTCTTTATTATTAAAAACTAGCAAACGCCCGCGACTTCACCTGCGTAAGTTAGCGGAATCCCCTACAATGGAATTCAAAATAAACAATATTTTCGTAATTCAAGTCCCCTTATTTTCAGAAAATCACGAAATATGAGTTGGCTTATTTACTTTTAGAAGTACTCCTACGAAGAATATGTATATCTTACGTACACACAAAAACGCACACACGAACATTTTCCTACAAATCATTTTATACGACTCTGGGTATCTTGAAACGTGGAGATTGTTCAAATTTACAATTTCAGAAAATCGACTCCAATGCAATAACTTCCGACTGGAACGTAAAAAATATTCTTAGATTTTTTAAATATCTTGAATTTGAAAGTAATTTGAGTGAGCATTGTAAAATTGTAAGAAAAACAGTACGGATTAATAAATAATTGTCGAGTAGTATTGAAATAGAAACCATAAATATTTGGTGGTTGGTATAAATTTGTTAATAATATAAAAAATTAAACAAAAATTATATAAATCAATTCCTAACAAGATATATGACTAATGTATGCACCAAAATGTACAAAATTTTGATGTCCCCAAAACAACCCTTACATATATATATATATATAAATGATTCAGGTAACGTGAACTGAACTGTAAATAAAATTTATGTTTTTTTTTTCAGCAATTCCATCACTGTTTTTGCCATCATCTATTAAGAAGCCAGTTGGTTACCGTACTCAAAGTATGCTTGAGGAGAAGAGAGAGGCAAATCTTGGAAAACTATTACAAAACAAGCAACATATGAGAGTTCTTAAAAGCCAATTGGAGACATCAAATATTTTTGATATACCATCAGCCATCTAAATAAAAAGTCTTGCAAAAGAAGAAAAAAATTGCTAATTGGTATTGCATCGTTTTAAGTATATTTGTCCAGTTTTATTTTTAGTATTCTATAAACTTTTATTAAAAACAAGTAAAATTTCTTGGTTTTTAATATTTTGTAAACTTTCTTTAAATAAAATAGAAATTTTTGGACTGAGTGTTTTCATTATCGTCTTAGAGATACACATTTCTCCTAGTAATGCTCGAGAAACGTTTTTTTTAATATCCATACAGGGTGTTTAAAATATGAGCAGTATGTATCAACGTGAAGTTTAAATGCCATTTTGTATTTTTAGGAAAAAAAATTCGAAATCAAAAATATTAGCTTCCTATCTACAGAGATTGGCTGGTACTTAGAGACTGTGATTTAGCTCAATCACATATTCTTTTTCTGGTTCAATAGATCTGACCACAACCTGTATAACAAAATGAAAGGCTATTTATCCAAATAGGTACCTCGGGTGATGTATTTCCCGCATTTGAATAGCTGGCGCTGATTGGTCAGAAATTTACCATACAACCTAACTCATATAAAAACCTTGATCTAGTATTAGACCGAACTTAAATTTGTTTATAAATAAGGCTACCAGTTTTTCATTTTTATTTGGTATCAAAATATTTATACATCTGTATTCATAATCAAATTAGCTCAGTACTACTTTAGCTTGATACTTAAGGATTTGAGTGAAAGTGATAAATAAGCACGGACTGCGACTACATATTCATGTATGCTAAGGGCCAAACATTTAACGACCGGTTATTTTAGAACCAGACACACATAGTGGAGCAGCGGATTTGGACTGCGGCGAACCAAATCGTTCAGAAAATTATTTCCTGTAAGGGCACCTGTCAGATTTGATTTCTTCCCTTTCTCAAATTGTATATTTTTAAATAAACGAAGATGAACGTAAGCGATAAGAAAACAAAGCTTGACTTTCTAATAACTTTGACAACGTTTCGTCCATATTAAGAAGAGAGAAAATGTTAAGGAAACATTTTTTATAAAGAGAGAACAATATCGAAACTAATCTTCTTATTGTGAGTTATTTAAGCGTTCTGTTAACTCGGCCGTACACATTTGCCAGATGTTCAAAATACCTTGAGATTGAAAGATTTTACAAAAGACTTTCGTATAAAACTGAGCAACTTTGTGCGATGGTATGGGCTGTGTTTCTTATAAGAATCTGAATACAGCTAATGGTGCTGATGCATGTGACATTTCTTTTGTAAATGTCTGTTA
Organism: Crioceris asparagi; assembly: GCA_958507055.1. NCBI lineage: Eukaryota > Metazoa > Arthropoda > Insecta > Coleoptera > Chrysomelidae > Crioceris > Crioceris asparagi. The sequence goes on along the minus strand of OY293830.1, from coordinate 9,673,469 downwards.
GTGAATTTGTAACATTTTCATATCAATTTGCCAAACAACTTCAATCAAAGCAAGTAATCTCTTATTTTTAATCTGTGATTTATTATAACAACCATCTTTTAATACAGGAAATGTAAAATTTCATTCTATATTTTTGTAAATCAATTTGAAGTTGTTGTAGTTGACTGTGTATCTGTTACATATGCCTTACTGAGTCAAGTAAATACCTACATCAAAGACACGATATGCGTATCCATAGCCGCCTACTTCCAATAGATTTTTGTATTATAATAAATTTTACAATCTTTCAACATGAGAAACAATAACATTCAAGCCGTTATCGTTGGTTGAACGAAATCAATATGGCCTGAACGCATCTATTATGTGCTTTATTTATTTATAGAATGACAACTAACACTGATCTCTGACTCAAGTGGAGGCATGTTTGTAATTTACAAAGCACAGGGGATGAATGTTTCTTATTAATTGATGGAAATTACACTCATTATTGGGATCTCAAAAACGGTAATGGAAATACCAAGGAAATCAAAAGTCAAAGTAGTTTTCAAGTAAAAATATTTAATTTCCCATTATTGTACAACGTTTAGTCTACCTACCAATCTGGAAAATATTGAAGATAAATATTATTTAACAAAAATTTGATCGACTTTATTAGTTGCACTGAAAAATACAAAATAATACTAATCCTATTAGTGCTGGTATTTCTGAAGTTGGTGCCAAAAGTCTTCTATCTATCCACAATTGCAGAGCTTCAAAAGTACCAGCACCAATAGAATTTTTATTTATTTTGCATTTTTCAATGAACTACATAAGAAAATAAGTTGTTTAGAATTACATTTAATATACACACACTTATGAAGTTGCCGTTTTTGTATTTGCATTTGCTGATACCATATATGTATAGTATCTTTGATGTCATTTGAATATGGTGCTTTATCAAGTCTTCGTCTGTGGTAGCTAGCATTATCCATGACGATAATACTGTTGTATGGAATATTTGGTACGAGTTTATTTTGGAACCAGTCTTCAAATAATTCGGCTGTAGTATCACCATGATAATCGACTAAAGAGTCGTTAATATTATTTGCCCATAAAGACCACGCATTTGGTATAAAAAAAAACATTTTCGGTTCCTTCGTCAATTGCCGGCGCCTTATTTTGGCACAAGTCACATAAGTCTCCCAACTTTTGTTTGGAATATCGTGTGTATCGAACTAAGTTCGAAATACACTAATGTTCTACCATATTCTCTAAATTCTCTTAATCTTAATCCAGACCTGGAAATACTTCAAGGGACAAACACTTTTATTGCTTATCTATCTATCTAACAATAGTTGATAATGAGGATCGTCGGCTTATACTGATTTACAACCTTCTTAGATCTCTCTTATTGTTATTATTCAGAGATCTCAAATGATTGCGGCGGAAAAACACATAGTTCAGAGTTTACCATTACTGTAACAATTTAAATGTTGCTACATTATAATATCTTCTTTAATTTGCCCGTATCATATTTTCAATTTCCGAAAAACATTACCCCCTCAACATAGCGTAAATACACATATTTGAGTCTTTACCATTGCTATAATTCGAAAACGGTAACTAATTTACAAAACTGTTCAGTTTAAAGTCCGGATATGATATCATCTTTATTTCTGCCGTTCTCAATATTAACATTTCTCAACTCTCCTCTTTCAACTGAATCGAAGATCAGCAAAATCGGAGCATGTTTACTATGCAAAATTCACTAACAGCCATACATAAAAAATCAAATATACAAGCGAATTGTATACCTCCCCCTTCTTTGAAGTCTGTCAAGAATTGACCATTCTCGTCATATCTCCAGAAATACTTAACCTGAATTTTTGAGACTCTAAGTTTATCTTCAGGAAAACTTTGTCCATTTCTTAACAAAAAAAAACATTATACATAAGAGTAAGTACCTAGGTACACGTTCGACTATTACTAATTATTACAGATCTGATAACTCATCTGATTGCGGCACTGCCAACCTCACGTGCGCAATATGCTAATTGAATCCGAGAATGACAGCTTGAAATTACATGGATATTGATGAGAGTATTCGCTTCTACATAATATCTATAAATGGTCAATAAAAATGAAAATATTTCCAATAATCAATTATGCCGCATTAGCGATAAGACCAAATAGGTAGAAAATCCATTTGAATTATAAATCACATACATAAATATTGTACTCTGTATATGCTTAGTGACAAAAGGCAATGTATACATGACTAATATATTTGATTCATTTTAATCACGTGTATAGTAGCTATATGTTTTCTCAGAAGCAACCGCAAGAATATTAATGTATACTTTTCAGTAGAAGTTGTTCGTATCACCACCACTTGTAACTGATCTATTTTATTTCTAGATAAAGATTGAAATGACTAAGTTTGTTGTCTGTGGCTCTAATACGTAGGAAATAGATGAGTTAATACTATATATTATAGATTATTCCAGATGGTGTAGCTTTCTGAGTCATATTATGTCTATGTCTAGTGACCAATATTTGGCACCAAGCTGATATCAATACATATTATACAGGGTTTCCCAAAAGCCCAGGAACGGCAGAATATTTCAGCAACGACTTTATATAAATTTATGAAATTTGGTATACGGGGGTAATCAATAGTGCTGGATATAAAAATAATATTTGACACGTTGCCAGATTTACTTTTTTTCATATAAAACCCTCAATTTTACTTTTTTCAGTACCTAATGCTGTGTTGCGCATTCGATTGTTCAAATTACTTTGACCCAATAATATCAAATTCTAATTCCCCTAATTCTTGTTAATATGGCAATTCAACATATCGTTAGAAAATATCACAAAATTTCTATAACTGGAAAAATTGTGGGGATATGGCAATGAAAATTAATTTATTAGAAATTTGTTGTCAAGTATGATCTAAAAATACCATTTACAACGTTGTCAAATTGACGATTTTATGATTCTTACAAAATTTTATCAGAATTCTGTTAATATCGGTTAAGTAAGTACATAACTAAGGAATTTTCAGAGCTGAAATTCGATTCAAGATTCGAACGTAATTAAAAGGGTTTGATTTATTTCAGTTTAAAAAAGTACAACTCTATGGTACCTATCAAATAAAATGTGCAAAATTTAAAATGGGAGTTTAAATAAATACCTTGGAAGATTTAGTGGAAACAGCATCTCAATTTGACAACGTTGTGAATGGTATTTTTAGATAAGACTTATTTTCTAACGAAATGTTGAATTGCCATATTAACAAAAACTGTATACCTATCTGGTAACGTTGCAAATATTATTTTTAGATCCGGTACTACTGATAACCACCGTAGAGCTACCAAATTTCCATGTCCAAATTAAAATATCTTAAATTATTCTATGAATAAATTATTTAATCTTTACTATTTAATACTTCTTAAATTCCTTATGATTCTCCCAGTATTATTGTCTGTTGATTATGGCCAATCAACGCGATAGTCCCAAAATTATAATGCTAATTGCGGTGGAATAAACATTTTTTTTCCACAGTGCATCCTCTAATTGAGTTGGCCCTATTTTGTCAATTTCTTATGTATTCTCTGTGCGTTGAATTCTATTTCTTAAAACAGTTTTACTTAATAAATGTATTTTCCAGAGGATATTTTATGAAGAGATATGTAATTGTAGAAAGTGTACTTTTCAAAATGTTGCAGTCTTATGTTTTAGAATGTCCAACACAAAAATATTTTATGGGCAGTTTTGTGATTACTTCCCGAAACTTTGAGGTTAGAAATGTTGCTTTTCTCAAATGTTCTCCATTGATTGATCGACGAATCCCGAACGGACGAGGTATACAATTCTACGTCTGCTTTGTTTTTTTTTGGGCGCGTGTTTTTTTTAATAAACATACTCCGATTTTGATGATTTTTCATTCATTTGAAAGAAGAGACTTGAGAACTGATTCTGAAATCTACTTGCCTCCGAAAACCCCCCGAAGGGGGTGGAAGCGTCAAATTTTCTCGATAATAGAAAATCCGAGATAGCACAATTAAAGATAACAAAATATCCGGAAACGTTTAAGCAGAAATTTTTTTCAAAAGAGCTGCGATTTTCGAGTTTCTGCGATGTTAAAAAAATGTGGAAGAGGCAATTTCTTTCGAAAATTGAAAATCTGAGAATGGAAAATTAATGACCAGATTATTTGTAACAACATTTATATTGAACACTTTTTCCATAGAGTTACGGTTTTCGAGTTACAGCAGTGGTAAAGTTTATAATATGCTTATTTCCGCGATGATGCTCTTAGATTTCTGTATAATAGTAAATACAAGCAAAGCATACATGGATAGTGATGAACGTTGAACGATTTTCATGACGAATGTAACACTCAAAAATGTGAAATAAATATTAAAAAAATATATGGACCGACGTTATCAGTTGGAGCACTGAAAAGGACAAAATAATATTAATTCTATTGGTGCTGTTATTTGTGAAGTTGGTGCCAAAAGTTTTCAATCTAACTGCAACTGCACAACTTCACAAGTACCAGCACCAATAAAATTAATATTATTTTCTATTTTTCAGTGCACCAACTGATATCGTCGGTCCAATTTTTGTAGAAAATATTTATTGTTTAATTATTCATCGTATAACTACACATTTTTAAGGTTTCTTGTTGTTTCACCCTCTAGAGGATCATGGTTATGATTTTGATTTGCCATCTATTAACCAGGAAGTTAAGAGAAGTGTCTGGTTGCCCAGTCAGTACTAGTTCATTTAGTTCACGCCATTTTAAATCAGGGCAGAGTAGAATATTTATGAAGACAGCACTACATGATTAATTGTTTTTCATATCAAATAATGAAGTAATTATCGCTTTTTGAGAATTAGTAGAAGACTTTTATATTTAGTTGCTTGTCCCTAACTAAGATTTTCCAGTGGTGTCAAGTGAAATATAAGTCATTCAAGATATTTTCTTTTATGTAAAGAAGTTTGAACATAATTCTGTTGTAAATTTTTAGAGTAAGCCTCTAAGTAGAATATATTTGAAGTGAAGTTATTCTGGCGAATAGACTTTAAAACGTGAAAACATTTGCTCTAATTAGAAAAAAAAACAAAAGTACAATTGTATTCCAAGAAATATTCATCTACTGTAAAAAGTACCTTCTAAAATATAAATGGATTTTCATATCATATAAAGATAATTTTCAAATAGTATACAAAAAATCTGGTGTGTCCACTCACACGACTTTCCTATCGCCCGCAGGCAAATTCCAGTGAATGAAAAATCTTTCACTTTTACAATATTTCCTTACATGGCGACGATAATAGCGGTAGGAAGGTAAAAATCCTCTGGTCAAATCGTGCTACCACTCATTTTTTTCAGCATGTCAAGACAAACAACAATGGTCATGTAACATTTTTTCTCAAGATGAAACGTTTAACCAGAATCTGAAGAAACATGTGGAAAATACGGAATTTTATTCAATCATAACTTTTTTTGTGCTTTTTCTCAGAGATGGCGCTATATGTGGGTGACAGAGGGCTATCAGGAGAATACTAGAGGCGAGTTCAATCAAAATACTTACAGCCGTTTTCGCGCTATAGTCTTGAGCAAATCACGTTTTTTGGCTATAGCTTAACACCCAGTGTATACAGGATTCTTATTCAGAGCCACCGGCGAGTGATATTGGTACCAAACAAAATAAAAAAGAAAGCAACAAAATACACCGATCTATTCCCGAGATAATGATGTCACAGAGAGACAGACGGACAGACAGACAGACCAATGGCTGAAAATATGTTTATTAAGCTTAGAAAACTCTGAAATATACAATACTTTCCTTATACAGCTACTATAACAGCGTAGGAAAGCAAAAAGGACTTAAACCTGGAAATGTGATTGCCTTTAACTCATCCATAGTCTTTCGTTTAGGTTGCTTGTGAGTAAAAGGTTATATGTTTCATAAAGTATGGTCATATGCTTAATGGCATAGTCTATGGTCAATTTTAATTTTTTTTTACTTAATAAATGTATTTTCCAGAGGATATTTTATGAAGAGATATGTAATTGTAGAAAGTGTACTTTTCAAAATGTTGCAGTCTTATGTTTTAGAATGTCCAACACAAAAATATTTTATGGGCAGTTTTGTGATTACTTCCGAAACTTTGAGGTTAGAAATGTTGCTTTTCTCAAATGTTCTCCATTTATTGACCGACGAATCCCGAACGGACGAGATATACAATTGTAATGTGATTGCCTTTAACTCATCCATAGTCTTTCGTTTAGGTTGCTTGTGAGTAAAAGGTTATATGTTTCATAAAGTATGGTCATATGCTTAATGGCATAGTCTATGGTCAATTTTAATTCTATTTACCTTTAAAAAGTTACAGCCCTTCAAAGTTGCATTACATCGATAAGTTTTTTAGCTGTGAAATCCAAACAATACAAAATAATAGCTTGAAATTTTGGTATCTACCATTTCTTAGGTTCGAAAATCGGCAAAAAAGGCAAAAAAGTTTCCTAAGGAATTGTTCTTTTTAAATTTTGCTAGATGTAATGGAAACAAAAAATATGGGAGAAAGGGTTGCAATGCCAGTTCCCTTTGCCTTTATTGGAACGTTTCAACTTCAGTCGGAAACTATTTCGTTTAATGTTTGGATTTTACAACCAAAATAAATTATCGGTGTTATGAAACTTTGAAGAGCTATAACTTCTTAAGGGTGCGTCATTGTATATAGATAAATATCACATCAACTTAAAATTGACCATAGAATATGTCATTAAGAGTATGACCATGAATGATGATATGAAACACCCTGATATTAGTAATTTTGGAAAATTTTAATATAAAACCATCTTCCAAAACTTCTCTCTCAATTAGAGTAATAGAGTAATCAAAATAAATTAATAACCTGAATACCTAACAAAGAGAAATATTTTCCTACTGAAACTTCCATTAAGTGGAAATCTAGTGTGGTGTCAATCTATAAACCCTCAGGGAACAATAAGCATTCATTAGTTCACACAGGAATTTCTATCTATTTACGTCCCACTATTCTCAAAGGAAATAGAATGAATGAATGATATCTTATTGACATTATCAAACAAATTGATTTACCTATTGACGTTATTTATAGTTGACATTGTATTATTTATTACAGCTAATTGAAAACTATTATTTTATTCAATTTGTTTGAATGTATATATACATATTTCCTTTTAGCCAAGAGTGGATTCTTAATACGGACGGTCCTGATAAGATCGATATTGACAAGATAAATTGCATAGAGTAGTTACTTCACAGAGTAATTTCATGAATTTGTTTGAATATCGTTCGACTTGGAATAATTGACTTTACATTCTTATACATATCATAGTTATGCATATTATTGGAAGAGATCTGATTGCTTGTGTATGTCGTTAATCAACAAAGGCGTATTTGCGTGGATTTTTTCTTGTTTACCATATCGGTAAATAATGAATATTGAATAATATCAAACATAATTGATCGTTTACTGCTTCAGTAATAGATTCATAAATAATTTTAACAAACAAATGCTATTTTGAAAATGCAGGACTGAAAATGTGAATACCTTGACGATTGCAGCAACTGTCCCTCACGCAAACAACAATGTGGCGTATTTTCTTAAAAATGATTTGGCACTTTACTCATTTGGGATCAAGATGATCAAAGAATTAAAGCTACCTGATCATAAGTAACGACAATAGTTTTTCAAAAGCGTTCTGATAACATTTGTTTAAGACAAGACTTATTTTCAACATTGAAGATGCGTCAACAAACTGTTGTATTTGGAGTTAAGAAAATCCAAATAAAATTCACAAAAAAAACCTATGCATAGCCAACGTGTAACACTTTAATGTAGGTTTTGTACGCGAAACATTGTAGAATGAAGAAGGTCTTACGATAAATGATTACATGATGAGCGATGCCATTCGCAATTTTTAATTTTATTTATTGACCTTTTGCAAAATAACTCTAGGGGCAGAGTAGTTTCTAGAAATTGTCATTTTAATTGGGAACTAAAAACTAAAGTTTCGATGACCATCCTTTTTTTTTCTGGTCCTATGGAAAGCAACGTTCACGTCAACAAGGCACAAATCATCTTCTAAATTCATGATTAGAAACTTACCTACTTGTGCGCAGACGTTGTTATAAATTATGGGTGCTATACAGGGTCTAACATAAGTACGTTAAAATATTCAGGTGACATATTCCTGAGAAAATTTTAAGAAAAAAAGTCTATATGAACTTGTGTCCGGAAATGCTCAGGATGTTGAAATTTAATGTTTTTGTTCGCTTTTTAAAAACAACTTTTGCAAAGAATAATTTATGTGCACAAATTTGGTACCTCGGTTTTTTTTTGACGTGGGAAATCATAATTGGTATTAATTTTCATGTAACATATAGAGAGCGCTGCGTACGCTGTCATTATTTATTTCAAATTTTTGACAGTGAACTTTTGGTACTTTTCATGTAAAAACCTTTTCCAATTAAAAAAGTACACTTTCTCAACAACGCTGGAGGTGATCGTTCCTCCTCCTAGGTCGCTATGTGAAGTTGCTGAGAACATTACAAAAACTATGTGGTGGGTCCCGTCAACTGTAACGATCTGCGAGGCTCGTTACATTTTCCTGTTTCACCTAATGGAATATTTTTTTATCTTTCCATTTTCTGCCCAGATATCAATGAGTTGATTTTATATCCGTGTTGTTAGTTGTCTAACTTTCGCGCTGATTTTCGATCTTTCGTGTAAATACGTGCTGAAGGAATACATGCGAATCCTCGGCTCTGTATCGGCGGGGGGGGAAGACTGATGAAGAGAGGGTATTTAAACCCTTGGGAAGATGTCTTTAGCTCTCTTTTTACCGTAGCTCTTTTTACCGTAGCTCTTTTTACCGTAGCTCTTTTTACCGTAGCTCTTTTTACTGTAGCTCTTTTTACCGTAGCTCTTTTACGGTAGATCTCTTCTACCTTTTGTCTATTACCGTCGATCTCTATTTGTTTCCTAGTGATAAGGATTCCGGAGTTGGTTCCGATCGTGGGCGTAGAGGAATGCCGAAATAAATAATGGCAAGTACTATTTTCTAATTTAGTTTCTTGAGAATTTGTTAATTAATTTCCGAAAAACGAATTGAGAAGGCAGATAGCCCCATTTGTATCAATTACGCTTCGGAAAGAATTCTTCATGTAAAATATATTTTATTAGTATATGCCTTAGAGAGGTGTAAATAGCTTTGAATTTTAATATTTTAAAAATAGTAAGCCATTGTTTATTGTGTGTATTCGCGTTAGCGAGCGGGATACAGCTGTGGCCAGGATTGAAAATATCTCTGGAATTTGTTTTCATATTTTTTTTTGTTACTTATTGTATTGCATACCTTCAGTTAACGTTTATTTTAATGAATTATTTGATATAAGAGAGCGATATAAAGGTCAATATATTGATTTTTTTTTATTATTCCCTTCCCGATTATTACATTTAAAGAGTATCCAATCTACCATTTTATTTGTTCATTATATTCGAAGATCGAGAATGATCATTTTAAATAAATTCATGTACCTATTAAATTATTAATTAGATAGATCTAAATACCTGTAGATTATTATTATTAATTATTATATCAACTCCTTCATCTTTCTATTTTTTTTTGTTCAATCATTCTATATCTTTGAACCAGCTTAGATGAGTTAAAGCTGGATGTAATAGTTCATAGAGAGTATTATGTAATTGTCAGTTAAGCTACTAATAAGCTAATAATCCATGAATCCATTATTACATGAACGCTGGTGAACATCGAGGCAATTTGGCTTGCTGGTTCCACCTTCTAGTAAAAGGTGCCGAAGAACTCCAGAGCTCAAGTAACTGAAAGAGTCATCTTCTTTGGGTCCTTTAGACCGACAACCTGCTAACCTGCTAAGGAACGTTCAGATAGAATAGTAGCTGACGTCACCATTTGATCCTGACCGATTGAATTGTTCTGGGGTGATTCCGGAGTTGAACCTCATCGTAGCCACGGCGTAGACTGTAAGTCTGTTTATTTTCAAAGTCCAGCGTTCCAGCGATCATATTAGCAAGCAGCGACCAAATTAGCAAGCTGACCAATTTAGGCCCTTCAGGCGAATTGTGTTTAATTTTTATTATTAATAATTTAATTTAGGCCCTTCAGGCGAAGTAAATCCATATTTTTCTTCTATTCAAATTTAATTTTGTAAATATATATAATATTTTTTTATTGTGAACTTGACCCTATTTAATTTCTAATAAATTGTACTATATTATCTATGTGTCTTGTCATTTGTATTGAGCCTGGCGCCCAAAAATATTTGTTGTTAACGAACCTCGACCCACCGCCTGAACTGGGCAGCCGACAGGCAAATAAAAAAGATGTAGCGGAAAGTGTTGACGTTACACAACATAAACTACTTCTTTCCTATGAAATGTTTATCGAAAAATGATTTGTTTTCGAAATACAGATTGTTGTTATTTTTCAAAACATGGTTGGTTTTTGTCATAAGTTTTGTTTCTTAAGAGAACAAAAAAATTCAATTTCAACACCCTGTATTTCCGAAACGAAGCATTTCCTGAAACAGGTTTATATAGACTTTTTTTCTTAAAATTGTCTCAGGAATACGTCACTTGAATATTTTAACGTACTTATGTTACACCCTGTATATATTATTTTGCACTAAACAATTATTGCATATAGGTAATAGAATGCTAAGTTTATGTTCGACTTAAGGGAGTAAGATACAATTCCAGTTGAAATTAAGATTGAGGCAGTATAAATACATGTTTTATTTAATATTGATGTTTTATTTGGGAGTATGATGTCTCCGTACATAATTCTGATAGTATCTTCAATGTTTTGAGAATTATGACATTATTCCATCATATTTGAAGAATCACAGTGTATATATTACTGATCTAAATAACAGACCATTACACCAAGAAAAGAAAGGTTCCAAAACTGATCCTTGTAGTATACTTGAAGTTCTTCCGACAGCGATATTGCCAGTCCAACTTTAAAGGTCGGTACGTCGGTAAAGTTCAGTTCTCCTTTACTGTTTCTTCTGAGACCATAGTTAATGTTTCTCTTGAAGTACGATAGTCTGATTCATGATATGTTGAGACTTACTCAAGAGGCAAACAGATATTGAAAAATAAACAAGCAGTAGGCCAGTGCATTTACGGATTAACCGAAAAGTTTATGATTATGGAATTTTTATTGTTTTATTCAATATGGGGTTGTTGGAGACCTCAACTTTGTAAAAAAAAAAATTCAGCATCTCCACAAAGTTGTTTCGGTCGAATATATAATATAATATAATATCAATTAAGTACACGTCCACCTTTTGCCCGTCTTTCCAGGCCTTTCGTGTTTACTTGCAAATATGTTAAAATATGCTAAAATTAATCAAACTGCTATAAATTTGCCAATTAGCCCATAATTTATATCAAAATATGGGTACATTATGAGAAAACTATCAAACAAAAATCAATCGTGTTCTGATGTATGGAACTCGAGATATGCACCATTAAACGAATAAATTATTTTCACAAAAAGTACCACCGATTAGTTGGTGCACTGAAAATACAAAATAATATTATTTCTACTGGTAATTTTGGAATTGTGCAGTTGTAGTTGGCACCAACTTCAAAAGTACCTACCAGTACCAATAGGATTCATATTATTTTGTATTTTTCAGAGCACCGCCTAATAAAGTCGATCCTAATTTAAAAAAAAATACGCAATTTTGAGTTAATCGTTATTCATCAAAATCGTTCAATGTTCACCAAAAAAAAAGATGATAATGCTTATGGGTACTTATTCAGAGATTTCATAATTTAAGACTTTACCACTGCTGTAACTCGGAAAACGAATATTTTTTGATTAATGTCCTATTCAAATGTTGCCGGAAATAGTCTCTTCTTGAATTTTATCGTTTCATATTTCCGATTTTGGACAACAAATCACACTTTACTCCTTTTAGGAGAAGTTTTTGGAGGGGAGGACTTGTTGAATGTCATTTTTTGAATGGAACTCTCAATAGTCACAAAATGAAGAAAGAATCATCAAAATCCGGGCACGTTTACGATTTGAAAGGAGCGAAATATTATCCAGACAAACAGTCGACTTGTATACAATCTCCTATCGAATAAATGAAATAAAAACTCATAGTGCTACAAACTTCTGTTAGATTTCAAATATCATCAAAATCTCTGTATGTAACCTTGGCTTATGTTGCGATATAACAATTAATCAATATTTCACTACCCCACTTAAAGCATAAACTAGAAGGTATTTCCATCAACATTTATCTGAAATCAACTTTATATGATGATCAATTCATGTTAAATGTCCAGATTCACCATCGCTACCCATGAAGTGCCTATAGAAATTGCTTATATAAATAAAAAATAATTGCTATATCGCATCCCATCAACATTCGTTATTCTAGGTATATAGAAAACTACTTATATGGTTAATATAGTGTATATAGTAGTAGCGCGCCGCATATACCCATTCAATATCTTCTCCTTTTTATTTCTAGGCACAGCGGCAAACAGCCTACGGTGTGTATTTTTTTACATCACAACAACAACAACTGGATGAGCATGAATGAACCAGCAACCAACCTAAAATGGTAAACGATATGTGTGCTGTTCTTTCGATAACAAACCAAGAACGACTCGCGCGCACGTCCAGCAAAACACAGAGAGAAATGACTGGAGTAATACGACAAACACAACAACATAAAAAAAGATATCTCGGAATTTTAAAGGTACGAGAAATTAATTGGATGACTTTGGAGAAAAAGGGAATGAAGGCAGCTGAAAGAGAGAGACAGAGGGTACGTGATCGGCCTGCTCAAAAGCATGTGTTGTCCGTTGATGCACTCTTCTTGTATAGGAAATTGTTGTTATGAGGTTCATAATTCCATTAGGTGAAGCGCTGTTTGACAACATTGATTATTTTCCTCAACCTCCATACACGCTGTTATAGTCAGATGCAATGTTTGCTAACAGTGTAAACGTAATAATCAATTTTCATTTATGTTAAACACAAAGACCGAATTCATCTATCCAATGACCGAAATTCTTATCCAGAACGCTAAGTTGACATACTCATGTTTGCTTTATTCTAATAAAGTAACTTATATAATAGATACGTCCAAGTCACGTAGTGGTCAAGGAAAAATTTCGGTCACTGGCCGAATTCATAGACGTTTCAATAATCTGAGAGGGGAGGATTCCCAACAAATCGACAAAGTCAAGTATTTATTAGTTACAATTGATAATACTATGTCAACAAGATAGTGCAAGAAGTGATCGAAGATTGTAGATTGTAGATTTAAGGGGTTTTCATTGCACTGCGACCTTGGGGTCTATTGTGCCCCCCATCAGAGCTGTTCTCGCCATTACGTAGTCTACAGCTCGCCCTCCAGTTCCAGGGTTCTAATGAAATGAAGAATCTGTGATGGTTTCAAGGAGGTTACTTCTTAATTTCTGCATGTTTTTTGTCCAAGGCATTTTTTACGTTGGCTACCAATAGCGAGGCATTCTGTCACCAGGTGACAGGTGAGTTACCTCCGATTCCCCACAGAATCTGCACTCGTCGTTCTCTGCTAGATACATTCTCGTTAGGTGCTTCCTGAGGCGACAGTGTCCAGTAGGGAGGAGGTGTAGCATATTCTTGCCAAGATCCTGTTACTTCTTAGATCTTGCAGTATTAAAACTTGCAAGAAACTTTTTGGAATGATCCAACTCAGGGAGATTCCACCAGAGTGTTTCTCTTTTTTTTCCTTCTCCTGAAACTCTCCCTTGTAGGTACATTTACCTGTACCACAGAAAGGTTCAGGGCCAATGAAAGTAGTTCGTGCTCCTTTTCTGGCAAGTGTGTTGGCCGCTTCATTCCCTTTGATTCCCGAGTGGCTGGAAATCCAGACTAAGCAGACCTTGTTTCTCTTGCCTATTTCGTTGATTTTTTTTTTCGGCAATCCCATACCAACCAAGAATCGATGATGAGAGAGCACAGTGCTTTAATAGCAGCCTGACTGTCAGAATGTATAGGTATATCACATTTCTGATAGTTTCTTTCTAGGTTTATTTCCACACATCTTTTGAAGTGATCGAAGATAGGACACAAGTAATTGGGAAGAACAGCAAAATGTCTGTAGAATAAACTAGAAGCTTCAAAATCAAGACAGCAAGTTTGAACACGTCATACTACATGTCAAACAGAAGAATATTACTATGAGAAGGATATAGAATGAAGATCTGAGGTGGACCTCAGTCCCAGAAAGAATGTAGTGGATTGTACCAAGAAGGATGAAAAAGCTGCCAACCATCCTAACAACGAATTCGTTAGGGGATTATGTGAAGATTGAATAGAGAAAAAAAGATCAAACGAGTCTCAAGACAATACTCAGTAATATATCATATAAATCACCTAACTAAATATGAAAAAGTCTATGGCGGTAAAGATAGGTATTTATTATACAAGGGAAAATTATTAGATCTTAGCTCGAGGCTGTGTTCCTAAAAAAACAGCATTAGTATATCTTATATATGTCTATGAATTGTCATCATCTCCACGTATGAGTCCCAATCGCATTTACAGATAGATGCACCAACTCACCTGCCCAATATCAGAACACTAACTATCAATTGCAACTTTGCACCTCAGAACAGAAGGGTATTAAGTCACCAATTCAATATTTTTCAGGAAAGAGAAAATCGCTTATTTATATTCATTTTTCCTGTATAACTGGGCTTATTTTTTAACTTTCTTTTTAATTGTAACGATAGCGTACCAAATAAATTTGATATACTAATAAAAAAAATATCGAAAGAGTAGAAAGTTGCAAATCCCTAGGAATAATTATAGATTATAGATTAAAATGGGAAAGTCGTATTAAATATATTGTTTCTATCACTAAGATACTGAAAATTATTTACTTTGTTCTTTTTAACAGTGTTATAACTTATGGTACTTCCACTAGAATAATCTTAGATCTCAATATCTTAGTCAGATCAGTAAAACCAGAAATAAAAATATTATAATACCATTAATTTATAAAGCAGTCAGCAATAAATGTACTCTAATTAAATCAATTAAACTATTCAACAACCTACCAAATCAATTAAAAAGCTTAGAAACAAAAATAAGACGAAGAGACTAAAAGATTGGATAATGGGCAATGTATGATTTCTGTAAACTTTTGTGATATTGTGGACTTAAAACATGTGAAAAGTAGTTAATACTCTTCTGCTCTCATACCATTTATAAAATGCTATTTCAGTTTATAGACCATGACTTCAGATGCCTCAAGTCCGAGGGTTTTGAATTTTTGCCAGCTAATTAAGCGCGAAATTTAAATAAATTTAAACAAAAAATCGGAAAATTCAAATTTCCGACTTAATACCCTTCTGCCCTCAGGTAAAGAAATATAAATTATTAGGATATTTGTAATTGGCGGCGATGATATGTTTATTATTTATGGAATTTAGCTCAATTCAAAGAATTATAATTATTAAATGACTGCATTCTCAAAAATTCTAACTAGTGTTATAGAATAGAATCTTTATTTAATATAAACAAGAAGGATAGGAAAATTTAAACAAATATTCTCTGAAATAAAAAAAAAAACAATGAATAGGTAGTAAAAAGTACCAAAAATAAAGAGACAACTAGAATGAGATATTATCCTTTTATTCTTGGAAAACGAATGACCTAAGCATAAAAATACAATACAAAATGTACAAAGTTACTTAATTTTATAAAAGTAAAGTAAGTAAGAGTAAGTTTGTTTGTTACGCTGTCGCGCATAAGCCACTGAACTGATTTTGATGAAATTTGGTACAGAGAAAGACTAGCCCTTGGGAAATAACATAGGCCCGTATTGCCCGTGGGACTCTATGTGATTGGTTCCGTACCTGAAAGTTGTATATTTCTGAACTCTATGGCTGGATTTTTAGGGTCTTTTTATCATGTATGTTTGTAGAATTTATTGGAATGATCTGGTAGTGGCTGTAAGTGTAACTGGGCCTCCTAGGTGGAGGGTTCTATACCTGTAATACCCGAAGAAATATCTCTGAGCTCTATGACTGGATTTTCGTGGATTTTTCGCTATGTATGTGTGTAGTATGTCACTGAACTGTTTTGTGAAAGTCTGCCAGTGCGACTGAGACTTTAATGTGGAGGGTTCATTCCGGAAAATCCCTAAGTCGTATGTAGGAGATATTCTCATGCTGTTTTCTCTTGATGGATGGATCTGGGTTGGAGTTCGGACTGGTCCTACGTGCTAGTAGAACTCCGAGGTAGAAGGGTTCCATACTCAAGACTTTTTATGACTTTATGTTTTCGTACCACCATCTATTAAATTGTTTGCCCGGGAAGTGCCGGGTAAAACAGCTAGTCTGATATCAGGTAGAAAAAAAAGTTTATTTATACCTATTCCAGCTAAACAAATATGACCAATTTTGTTGGATTTGTAACCCTCGATATTTTTATTTGCTGAAATTTCAGTGCGGTTGGAGACTTGGGTGAGTGGACACACCTGTTTTTTTTAATGTTTAAACTATTCAAGTATCTAAGGTCTATCAAGTCATCATTAAATTAATCAATTTATCATTTATAATCAATTTTCAATCATCATATATGAAAAGTAAATCTAAATGTTTTTTTACGAAAACGAATGTATTCATCGATTAAATTATTTTCATCCTATTTCCTAATTCTAAGTTAGCCCTCGTATACATACAACCTGCGTGGAAAATCTCACAATCTCTTTATAGTTAGCAAGAATAATAAGAAACCTCATTCAGTTATCAGACGGCGCATGACATTTTTTCCATCAAAATAAAACCTCGGTCTGCTTACCATTCGCAGCACAGGTGGTTTAATGATTTAAAAAAAAATTGAATAATATGTGATCTGCACGACTGATAGCGCAGACAGATGTGTGTGTTTTAAATATGCGCATGATCAGTGGCGTAGTATTGGAGAATTTTCCAAAACAAACAGTGATATAATTATCTATCTCAAGTATTGATATATAATATATAATTTGATAAGGACCTGTTTAGCTGTCTTCCACTAATTTGCAACACATTTCAAATAGACGAATCATTGCATCACAATTTTCATATTAAAAATATTAAGTTTTTCTACGACCTCTAAATAGATAAAGGTTTTTTTTACTTTCCTACGCTGCTATAAGTAGTAGCTGTATAAGGAAAGTATTGTAATCGTGTGAAATTTTCGGTATCGAGATTTTCACAAATGTTGACGTTTCAGGGTTTTCTAAGCCTAATAAACATATTTTCAGCCATTGGTCTGTCTGTCTGTCTGTCCTTCTGTCTGTCTGTCTGTGACAGCATTATCTCGGGAACGGATCGGTGCATTTTGTTGCTTTCTTTTTTATTTTGTTTGGTACCAATATCACTCGCCGGTGGCACTGAATGAGAATCCTCTATACACTGGATGCTGAGCTATAGCCAAAAAACGTGATTTGCTTAAGACTATCGCACAGAAATGGCTCTAAGGATTTTGATTAAACTTGCCTAAAGTATTCTGTTGAAAGCCCTTTACCACCCACATATAGTGCTATCTCTGAGAAAAAGCACAAATAAAAGTTATGCTTGAATAAAATTCAGTATTTTCCACATATTTCTTCAGATTCTGGCTAAACGTTTCATCTTGCGAAAAAATGTTACATGACCATTGTTGTTTGTCTTAACGTGCTGGAAAAATGAGTGGTAGCACGATTTGGCCAGAGGGTTTTCACTTTCCTACCGCTATTATCGTCGCTATGTAAGGAGAGTATTGTAATAGTGTAAAATCTTTCATTCACTGGAATTTGTCTGCGAGCGGTAGGAAAGTCGTGTGAGTGGACATACAAGATTTTTTGTTTTTATAACCATTTCAACAAGAAAAAACATTGTACAGGCCAATTGTATACCTCTTCCGTTTGAGAGTTCGGTCAAAAATGATTGCATCTTGTCAAGATATAGTTAGTTACTCTTCCTATCTACAAAGTCCACATATATATTCTAACAAAATTAAAAAAAAATTAAACATTTTATTGTCAAATAAACCTAAGAACTTATTTAAATTAATGTTTCTGCAGGATTTCTTTACAATCTTATCAGCTCTCTATTATCTTGATTATGTTAAAGGCTTCCAATATCGGATAGTTGTTAATTACTATTTTCGACCGACTTCCCAAGCGGAGGAGGGATACAATTCGACTATATGATTTTTTTTATGTTAGTACGTGCACTTCTAGTAGTAAACGTACACCTACTTTGATGATATTTTTGAGATGAAAAAAGAGAGTTGAGAAATGGTCCCATATTAAAGAAATTTAAGATCCAACAAGTCCTTCCCAAAAAACTGCCCCCAGAAGGGGCGATAGGGGCAATTTTTTCGAAATTGGAAAATTTTTGACGACAACCTCAAAGAGGAGACCATATCCTGCAACATATAAATTGGACATTTTTTCAAAAATATGACCTACTGTTTTTAAGTTAAAGCAGTAGTAAATTCTGAAATATGTATTTTTTTCCGCGATGTTTTTAGATGTCTAAATGATAATAAGTATAAGCAAAGAATACTCATAGGTAATAGGTAATATCTTCTTTGGCGTAAATGAACGTTCAGCAATTTTGATGACTAATGATACACTCAAAATTGTGAAATAAAACTTTTCTACAAAACCTAGGGCTGACATTATTAGTTGGTGCACTGAAAAATAAAAAATAATAATAATTCCACTGATACTGGTACTTTTGAAATTGGTGCCCAAATTCCTCTATCTAGATACCTATAACTGCGCAACTCCAAAATTACCAGCACCAGTGAAATTAGGTCCAACTAATAGAGTCTGCCCTAGTGTTTGAAGAAAAGTTTTAATTCTATTCGCATTAAACACAGATCGTTACGTTCAGTAGATGGACAGTACCTATGTAGGTACTTACCTAATTACTCCCTGCAGTAGCATTTGCGCCTCCAGCACATGTTGTCGAAACTTTTGAGGCTCTTTTTGAACAAAATGTATTGCCCCCAGAAGCTCAAATAGTAATTGACTACTTTGAAGATACTTGAATTGGTCGTCCTCAAAGACGCCAGGGACGCCGGTTGCGTCGATTTAAGCATGAACTATGGCATTGCTACAATGGTGTTCAAGATGGTCTACCCAAAACCAATAACTCGATCGAAGGATGGCATAGAGGATTCGAACAAGCTGATCATCCAAATATATGTGGAGATTCATCGAGGCTATACAGAGAAAACAAAGTTTGCATTAACTGCAAATTGAGCAATTCATAGGTGGTATGGAAGGCCCTCCTTCTCGAAGAAAATGTCGGGATTGGGCTGAACGCTTTCAACGAATTGTGGAAGGTTACGATCCTGAAAGGGCTTATGAATAAATATCTGCGTGGTATAGCCCACAACCTATTAGAAGCCTTTTCTTTTTGGTACATATCAACAACTTGACAAAAGATTTTTTCTCTACTTTAAAATTGTGATTTAATATGATTTATGTAATATTCACGAGTATTATACTTTTTATTTAACCATCATATTTAATATTTTTCATTAATGATATGACCATTGGGTATGAAACTTTGTTTTTGTCCTTTATTTCTTCAAAAATAGGCAGAACACAAGTTATTTGAAAATTTCGGGGAATTATCCATTCGGTCAATTGTTGTTCGTGCAATTTTTCATTCGGTGTTATATAATGGTTTCTTTGGTATGGTATTCTAAAAAAACCTCTTTCAGCAGTTCTAAAAACCTTTTTGGATTTTTTACTCATAAGTTTCAGAGCCCTCTGATTACAGAAAACGGATTGGATATGTGTCTAGTGTCTGTCGTTTTGTCTGTGCCCCTATTTTATATATCATGTATCGAAACGAAGTTTCGTTGCTGCTCACTCTTCAAATATTCATATTCAATCATTTTCACAAAATAAAATCACCGAAGCACAAACCAACTTAAGATTAGAGAAATTCTATTTCTACAATCATATTTTTAATATTTCATTCGAAATAATCTCAATTATGCAATGACGAAATTTGGATTTGGAAAAGTAAGACTCATAATTAGGAAAATCCGGCCAGAGAACAGATGTCAACTGGAAGTAGTGAGAAAAGTAAATTAAAAAACAAAGTAAATTTGAAGATTTACCTGTAATGAGATAAAATTTTACCCCTGTTTAAAATGGGTATTTTTATCGGAATAAAACAATGCCATTCTCACTTTTATTGAGATACTATCAAAACTTTTTGGAAGATATTTACCATCGTATAAGATTCATATTATAAGTGTATATAATATAATAAAAATCTCTTGAATTTCAATGTTTAAGCAGTACAGTTTGAGATAAGTGGCTTTCTAAAGCCCATATCTATTTCTATCAAATTATGCATCCGATCTCGTTTGATATCAATTGCTATTGAATCTATTAAAACATAATAAATATAGAAGACCAAAAACTGCTTTTTTGAAAATTGGTGTATGCCCTTGTATCAAACGATCCGGAAAAATCTGTTCAGAGCGTACGGGGAAATGAAAAGTCACGTTAGCTGAAAGCACATTTGACATTTTTATAAGATTCAAGTACAATTAAGATATTATATTGAATATTGCTTTATTATTACTTTGTATGGATTTTTTAGAGAAAAATATTCATATTTCTAATAAATATTGTATTTGAATTTTATTTGATTCAAGGATTATTTATTATATTAAGGAGAATATAAAAGACCAAGTCAATTATGTGATGATATCATTAGAAAAACATCATCAACATTTAAATGTAATATTCAAAGTTGGTAGGTATTATTTAGAATGAGAAATCTAAATATAGTTTGTTTCACGAATGATGGCTATTGCCTGTAATCATTCACGAACTACGTACATCATGCAGTACTTCTCCTTTTCATCGCATCTCATTATCATAAAATGTTCTACTATATTTGTCGATCTAAGCTACGACATCAGTATTTCAAGCTATATACCATGATATGGCACTGCTCGTATGTCCGAAGGCAACGCAATCTTTATTTCATAGGCGTCACAAAGTCAAAGTGACATTTCAAAGAATTCAGATACATATATGTATGTTTTATAACTAAAACAAAATATTTGTATTTTATGTTTCTGCATTATTGTTAATAATAATTCTTTCATATAATTGCTTATTTAATCAATCGATGCTTTTTTATCCCCAATTATATGAATTTCCTTAAAGCGTATAAAAAAATTGAAATACCAGATCTTATCTCAAAATCATCGCTGCCACTGATTTAGTCTCCTCGGTTGAAATGATCCGTTTTTCTTGTTTTCAAGGCAGGCGTCATCATTCCTGAAACAAGCTATATATATCATATCATTCCAATGAAATAGCCTGTCAATATCATAAGCATTCATAAATCATTTTAGAATCCAGTAAGAGACATAAAAAAGTGTAAAGCTTAATATAGACATACTTTCATTCGATTTTTCATTCTTGACGTTTACCTCATTGTACCTACTTTATCGTTTTATTGATATTCTATAAGAATTCCAATAACTTTATTTGATCTAAATCCTGTTTGCTCTACTTTTGAAAACAGAGGAGTACATGTTTCCTTGTTAGGAGGATTATAACAAAAAAATAACCCCTGATCAATTTAGAATTAGGAAAATTATACAACGCGAATCGCCGAGATAGGATCACAGCCCGTTCAGAGGTAACTGAATTACTGAATACCTCTTTAACATGTCCCGGAATCGCATACATCTTGAAATTCTGGTGGATTGGACGATGAACTAATGATCATTCATGGGTAAACACCCACCATCAGCCTATTTGGTTGATTCGATTGTTTGGCATATTATGATTACGAAGCACGAAAATGAAGAATCATATCAATTTCCTTAGGCAAATCTCCCGAAAAATGCCTCATTGCGCAGATCCACGTGCGAAACTAGCTATTATCGCAAAATGTAGAGAGCAGATTAATGACAGCACTTCTGTGATCTCATTTAAGTGGAGTTTAAGTATATACAGTGAAGTTCTTCTATCATATCTTGCCTTCCTGATTCTGATGCTAATTTTATTAGCAGCAGTATTCTACAAGTCCTGATAGGTTGAATATTCATGTTATTAAGAATCTATTCAAATCAAGGCAATCAAGTAGAAAGTCCCTCAACTGAGAGAATGAACAAGTAAACGCTACCAAAAAAAACTGAAAGATATCTGTGCTGTCCTAAATCAGACTTAGTTCATCAATATCCTAATTTGTTTTAACAATGTTGGATTTATAATGTAATTATCTCGGTTATTTAAGGTTTTTCTAAATGGTAGAATAGGAAATAAGGTATATCCAATTCAGTACATCATAGCGCGAGCAACATTAATAAAACAAATTTATCTTTTCAAATAAAATTGTAGGTAATGTAGAACATTTGTTTTTCTGATTTCATATTTGAGCGACTGAGTACATATTAAGCTAACACATTTGGTATTCCCAGAAGAAGAAAATGTTTTCTAAATATAATTATAGAACGTTCGATAAATTACTTTTCGTTGAAAGTTTCATTTATTTAGATATAATGAAGATAGATGTAAGGGTCCACTAAGAAAGGATTGCTCAAAATCGCAAATTATGTTTATTATTGAATAAAAAGATGATTCTTGGGGATGCAGTCATTAAATAAATAAAATCCTTTGATTTGTGCTGAGCTTTCGAAAGTAATTTTTTCTCTTTTTCAGGGCAAACATCATGAATGTAGAATAATTTTGCTAAAAACAGGAAAGATTTCATAGCCCTCATTCCTGAATTGATGATTTTTGCCCTGAAGAAGAGAATAAACACACTCGAAAGCTCGGCTTAAGTTAAGGGATTTTATTTATTAAATGACTACATACTCAAGAATCATATTTTTATTGAATATAGATGCAGTCAAAAATATAAAATCGGAAATTTATGATTGAATTATACATGGACAATACATCCCGCATGTGATGCTCCCAGATCTTTGTTAATTTGTACGTGATAGGATGATATGATATTTCTTTTTTTGAATCATAAATTGTTAAAACAAATCTGATAGAACTGGTACTGATAACGCAGTATATCAGAAGTACAAATCTAAGTGTAAATGTTGTAGCATTGTAATAGACTGATGAGAATGGTGGTACCTCCTTGCTTAACAACAACCCCGATATGAGTTCTGCCTATTTTCGAATGTGCTTCAGTTTTGAACTGGGATCTATTTCAGAAAAGGTAAAAACATTGTGGGCCATAAGAGGTGCAAATCTAAGTGAGAATGTTGTAGTATAGTAATTTACTTCCAAAAAGGGTGATACCTCCTTGTTTAACAACAACTCTTATGTGTCTTCTGTCTCTTTTCGAAGGTTCTTCATTTTTTCACATATTCTATTAAATCTAAATCTCAGTTGCTTCGACAATTTATATGATTTGAAAGCTTTAAAAACCAAACTTATCAATGGTTATGAAGAAATAAATAGAATCTTGCTGGTTAATATTATATTTGTGGGATGGGACTTTATTCGTCCTTAGCGCAGCATCAGCCCTTCTTGACAGTTGTCCACGTCACTGCTTGACATGATAAATATGTAGATAGGACAATGACATCCACGCGCAGACTTGCTTTCAATACCACCACACCTTGAGTTATATGACAGTTGAACAGCGCACCTGCACATGGCGAATAGAAGTAGCAGCAGCGTCAACCTACTACTACTACATACTATAGCTGCTTAGGAGAGGAGATGTGCAATTCTTATGATGAGTGTAGTAGTTATACTTATGAATTGGAAAAGGAGCTATGCGTACGGTTGTGAAATCACAATGGGATATCCATTATTTTTTTGTCCACATCATTGTTGTGATAGGAAAAGAAATCAATTATAAAAGTGTAGATACCGATGAATATTCCTTTTCCTTAAATCATAAAAGGGTTATGGTAGGCTTGCTTTTTTTCTGAAGACTCGATCATTTCAAAACCTTTAAAGATCCCATATCTATTTTCCCCGAGAATAGCTCACATGGACTGTGAAGGAGAAGTAAAGCACACAAAATAAAATAATTCAGGTAAGGTAAGGAAGCACACCTTCATCATCTCATGTCTCAGGAATCGTAGCACGATGTAGTTAATCTAATTTAACCGTAAATCGCCTACAAAACATTTATATACAAGTTTTTCACACTTCATGCACAATGTAAAATGACAAGAACTGTAATAATTGTTAAAGAATATACAAAAATTTAGCCTTGGATTTGAAATTTATTCTATCTATAAAGCGCAAAGACAAATTTAAAAAAATCTTTTGCATAACCATACGCAAGATAAATATTTTTCACAAAAAATTGGACCGACGTTATTAGTTGATGCACTGAAAAGTATAAAATAATATTACTTCTATTGGTGCTGTTACTTTTGAAGTTGTGCAGTTGCAGTTAGATTGATAACTTTTGGCACCAACTTCACAAGTACCATCACCAATAGAAGTAATATTATTTTATACTTTTCAGTGCATCAACTAATAACGTCGGTCCAATTTTTTGTAAAAAATATTTATTTCACACTTTTGAGTGTGACATTAGTTCCGAAAATCGTTGGACGTTCACTATACCATATCAATGAGGATAGTACTTATCCTATTACCCACGTATATTCCTTGCTTGTAGTTGTTATTATTGACATCTCAGAACATCGCTGCGGAAATACGCTTGAATATTTTAGTTGTTACCATTTTAACACCGATTTAACTCGAAAACCGTAACTCTAAGGAAAAAATGTTCATTATAAATGTTGCTACAAACAATTATATCTTTCATATAGTATCGAAAAATTCTCAATTTTTGAAAGAAATTGCCCTCTCCACATGGCAAAAATACATATTTAACATGCGTCTATCTCGAAAACCGTAACACTTTTGAAAAAATGTTCAATTTAAACGTTTCCGGATATTGTCCTATCTTTAATTATACCAACTCAGATTTTCGATTTTCGAGAAAATTCACCCCCACCACCCTTTCTGGGGCGGTTTTCGGAGGGAAGGAGATTTTGGATTTGCGTTTTTATGAATATGGGACCATTTCTCAATCCCCTTCTTTCAAATGAACCCAAAATCATCAAAATCGGAGCTCGTTCACTATATAAAAGGCCCGCACGAACCAAAAAAAAAATAAAAAAAAATAAAGCAGACAGTCGAATTGTATACCTGCTCCGTTCGGGGTTCGTCGGTCAAAAAGTTGAATAAATTTAAAAGATACCGTATAGCTTAGTGCTAAACGTCACAATATCAAGATTAAACTAAATTCTATGCGGATGAAGTCGTGGCCAACAGCTAGTACATAAATAAATGACGAGATGGATGCTAAATTTTAACATCGAATTTTTCGCCATGTTTGAATTAGTGATGCAAATGTATTTTGTAAAATCCGGTTAGTAATTCTTCAATTTTCCAATAATCAATTGCATGCAGAAAATTTAACCAAAAAGAAATAATAATTTTTTTGGAAAATTTTGGTTTATATATGTTAATCACAAAATTTCCAAAAAGACCTTTTGATGCATTGGCATCAGACTTTCTATTTATAGTGTTATTCTCTTCTTGTGCCTTATCTTCCATTTCCAATCCGTGAGAAGACCGGCAATCATCACAATGCAACACTGGTTTCTTACAATCCTGTGGCTATGACTGCGACGCTACTACATTTCCAAATTCCATGGTGCTCTAAAAGAGTGATGTTCAGCCCCTGCATCTGCTAGTAGTGTTGCTGAAAAGTTCTCCGGAAGCAATGTCCAGTGTAAGCAAAGGATTTCGTAACATTAGAAACTCAGCAATCTTCTTTGGTATTACAGTAATAGTGTTAATACGCACAGCTTGGCTCGTACAGCTGCCATTACGGAAGCCAATAAAAAATCTTGTATTTTCAATACGTGGAGGTCGCCCAGAATAGTATTTTCTAAATACGCTTAATAAACCAATACCATCAAAATGTCCATGTGATATAGCAGATTCCTTGCTAATGATCGTCTTTGAGTTCGGTATTCTAATCAGAAAAAACGACCTCATATCTTTCACATTATTTACATCCAGAAATGTAATCTCTTTTCGACACCCTGCATATACCTACAATCAACAAAAAATGGACAAAGAATTTCGTTCACAATACCAAATTTTCGCAAAATGTTTAACTTCATCAACAATAGTTATTCATTGTACAAGGGAAAAAGTAATAGATTTTAGTTCGAGGTTGTGTTGTCTACCGACGCGAAGCGGAGGGAGACAAAATACCGAGATCTAAAATGTAATAATTTTCCCGTGTATAATACACTATTTTTTTCTATGACGGGAAAAACTATGATTTAATATTGAAAAAATATTGCAATATATTAAACTCAGAAGATTATCGAAGTAAAAGAATTAAAGTGGTAGGCGACAATTAGACATGCGTTGCTAAGGAAACTTTTAAAGTACCTAATTAAATATCTGTCAATTTAATTCGGTATTTTGATTGATATTTATGGGTATATACATCTACCTTGGAAGAAAGT
The DNA here is from genome assembly GCA_958507055.1 of Crioceris asparagi. Taxonomy (NCBI): domain Eukaryota; kingdom Metazoa; phylum Arthropoda; class Insecta; order Coleoptera; family Chrysomelidae; genus Crioceris; species Crioceris asparagi. Next base: position 9,646,861 of record OY293830.1, on the reverse strand, counting down.
ACTCATTTTTTTCCTGTGGGGAAAAAAGTATTACTTTATCTGTCAATAGAGATAAAATGTCAAACATTTTTCCCGTCACAGAAAAAAAATATTTATCATTATTTTCTGCAACCTAGCCAGTTGAGTTCCTTTTAAGAAAGTCTATCAATCGAGGAAACTTTTTATTTCTATATTCTTCTTCACTTTAATTGTAGCTCTTAACATCAAATATAAACTCCACAATGTAGAACCCTTCAAAATTCTTTTTGTTCGAAATATGCTAGTAATACGTACCTCTTCATTAACGTCTTAAACACACTTTTGCATACACTAGATTTCGAACTCTTTAAACGCGTTTTCGTATTTTTCTTTTGACTTTTCTGGTAGCAAAGCATTAAGGGCCAATCCCGCAGACTCTTTTATATCTTCAACATTTTCAAGGCAGTTAATTCCACAACATTTATTCAAACTTAAGAACAGAAAGTCAAATAGTAATGAACTTGAAATATATTCAAATTGAAAAATAAAACCTAATAACTAAAAAGTCAAATACCGGATTTTACAAAATCTTGAGTGCAATTCGTTGGGAACAGTATCTTTTACCGTTCACAACGTCAAAAATCTCGCGTCTAGAATGGAAAAATCTTACTTTTCTCATCTTAATGCACAAATAGCTATTTTCTGTCTTGTTCAAATCCATTATAAACAAATCATTCTGGTGGAGTAGAGTTTCGTAGTAAACATTCTTCATTAAGGAAGTCGAAATGAAACTTGTTTTTCTATAAATTTAAACAAAAATATTGTAATAATTCGCAGAAAAACCATTAATCTTATATGAATATTCATAACCCTAAGGCTCAAAAAATCTTTTCTATTCTCTTCTATTCCAAGCTACAGTCGGCTTTTTCAAGTGGCTCAATTTAGTTGACCTCGTTCAAATACGAATCTGCTAGTCTAGTCTCTACCCGTCTTCGACCCACGCAATAACTGTCCCACCAAAGTACATTCCCCCCACTCAAAAACAGAACGCATCGATCCTTTTTCCAGGCCTTTTTCCTCTATCCACAATAAACCACCAGTAAAACCTAATACACAGAGTTATGGGAATACGCCCACCATGAAAACTATCAATGGAAAATATTGGAGCACATCCAAGCGCAATAAAAAATAGTCAACCCCCTATGGATTCTACAAAATGAATGAATGATCTGGGACAGAGGCGGCATAGAAATTATTATTATTTTATAGCTCGTTCCGGAACACAGAATTATTGAATGATTTAGAAGTCTCTTCGTGACAAAATCTGAGTCATTTTCTCCAAACAGTCCTATGAAAAATTATTGATCGAAAAATTATCTTTAAGAGGATATAACAGAACACTTTTCTAATGCCATGATTTTTTTAGATATTCAAGGTACTAACCATTTTTTTTGTAGATATGTGTTAATGTCTGTAATGTGCCAAAAAATATTCTTTACAAAAAATTGGACCGAGTTTATTAGTTGGTGCACTGAAAAATACAAAGTATTATTAATTCTATTAGTTCCGGTAATTTTGAAGTTGTGAAGTTGCAGTTAGATTGAAAACTTTTGGCACCAACTTCAAAAGTACCAGAGCCAATGGAATTATCATTATTTTGTATTTTTCAGTCCACGAACTAATAAAGTCGGGCCATTTTTTTTTGTAAAAAATATTTATTCCACTTTTTTGAGTATAACATTAGTCATCAAAATCATTCAACGTTCACCAAAGAAGATAATGCTAGGTACTCATATTAATTGAGAGATTTCAAAACATCGCGGAAATACACATATTTCAGAGTTTACCACTACTGTAACTCGGAAACCTATGATTTATTTGAAAAATGTCCAAATCAAATGTTTCTGGATACAATCTCTTTTTTAATTATCCAATTCAGATTCTGGGAAAAAATCCCTTCCACATAGCCGAAACACATATTTCAGACTCTAACGCGGAAACCTATGATTATTTTTTTAAATGTCCAATTTAAACGTTTCCGGATTCGGAATTTTCTTTAATTTTCTCGGCTGGAATTTTTGACCTTCAAAACAATTGCCCCCACCACCCTCTTTGGGGAAAGTTTTTGAGGGGAAGGGCATGTCTAATATTGTTTATTTTTTTAATGGGACCAATTCTCAATACTCAAATGGAAAAATCATCGAAATCGAATCACGTTTTCTATGCAAAAAGCGTGAACAGATATAAAAAAATGCAGACATTCAGTCGAATTGTATACCACCTCTGTTTGGGAAGTCGGTCAAAAAAGGTCAGCTGTTTTCATTTACATGGAGTAAAAACATTTTAAAGCTTGATGTTTAATATGCAGCAAAAATAAAATGGTGTATAACGATTTTTAATTTTAATATAGGTAAATAGATATAATATACAATCTCAGCAAAACATAAATATGCAAGAAAGCCAAATTTGTTACAAAACTCCAAGATAACGGCTTCGCTTATAAAAGTATGTAGTGAGATCTAACTAGATACCAATTTCTTTCGAAGATCCTTAAACCATAGCATCTGACATGCATAAAGTTCTTGACATGACATGACAGTTTTTATTAAAAAAAAACTGTCATGTTCTTTGCTACTCAATTGTGGGACGTGACTTAATTGTTCTAAGACTAAATTTGGTGGGTAAAAATTTACCAAGACCCAACATTGAATAGCGAAGAATGCGACAAATTTTCCTTTACCTTAATCAACTGAGGAACGTTATGCATCTCAGGTGTAAACCAGTTAAATCTTACTTATTTTATTAGCGAAGCCATTATTTAAGTAGGTATTATTCTTGAAGGCTTTTGGTTACGAATTTGGTTTCACATCAATATATTTTTGCTGGGATATCTTTTTTCCTCAAGTATTTCTCTTTTCTTTAAATTAATAAACGGTTAATAGATTAGTTAAATTGTTTATTCTCACTGCAAAAACGCATTATATGTGTATAGTGTAATCGTTAATTAATAAAAACTCAAATGTCTTCTACACCAACTACCAAGCGTCAGTGTGATGATTTTTTCCTATAAGGGTTTTCTAATAACATAACTTTAAAATTTAACACAACGAAAAAAACAAGCGATAATATAGTAATTTACTTTTTGACACATATCACGTGGTATGTTTTCAAGGGTCCGTCAAATGTCATATAACGTCTTTAATTATTATGGGCTTATTTCTGTAGACCAAGGTCTTGTTGGGCAGTTTTCGTCAGCATTCCTCAAAATGACGCGTTTCATGAAATGTGTGGCGTGTGGCACCATCTTCTTGGAAAAAAATATTGTCTAAGTTAATATTTATCAGTCATGGATACATATTCGGTAATCATATTCCTAAAGCACTCTCCATTCCATTCTCCAACAGAAACACGATTTCCATCCACTTCTTCAAAAAAGTAAGGCCCGATAACACCCTGAGCTTAAAAACCACACCAAACTATAACTTTTTAACAGTTTTGTTTATTGACGAAACCATTCAGCCAGAAATGCGCTTCATCGGAAAAGATTATTTTTTCTAGTAAATGTTGGTCGATTGTAGATTATTGATTGTAGATTTAAGGGGTTGTCATCACACTGCGACCTGGAGGTCAATTGTCACCAGGTGATCCAGAGTTTTCTCCTCCGCCCCACAGAATCTGCACTCCTCGTTATCTGCTAGACCCATTCTCGTTAGGTGCTTCTTGAAGCGACAATGCCCAGTAAAGAATCCAGTGAGGAGGTGTAGTATATTCTTGTTAAGATCCAGATACTTCTTAGATCTTGCGGTATTAAAGCTTCCAACAATCTTTTTGGAATGATCCAGCTCAGACGTTCCAAACACCAGTTTTGTAAGCCTTCAAATGAAGATGGTTCGTTCAAATTTTTCGACCAGACGACGGTAAATAGTCCGCTTCGTTGGTCGATTGTGTTGACCATAAATTCCTTGCAACGTTCGAAATATCTGGCGAACCGAACACTCACTTTGGTAATAAATATGAATAATTTCTACTCGCTGTTGCACTGTGTAATTCTCAATGATTACTCGTCCACTACTGACAAATACAGCTGCTTAAGTTTTCTCTTCACATATCATGCAGTGCTGCCGCTATTACATTTCAAAGTTCTAACACGCTTATTGGAAAACCCTTTATATTACTGTAACGTGAGAATTCACCCAAATAATAAAAGACACTCACACACACACACACTATCACACAAATATCTGGAGCCGTGGAGGCGTCTCGATTGCTCTTGAAGGAGAATGTTGGTAATAACATCCCGGGAATCCAGAAACATGGAGAATCTACTGATTTGGTCTATTCTAGACGAGAAGCTTCGAGACAGGAGGTTAAGTGAATATAAACAAACGGACCACGGTGACAGTTAGTTAGTAATAGATAGTTGGTCATAAAGCGCGGTCAGTGACAGTTAGTGATAGAACACATAGACAGTAGAAAGTCCTTATAGTCCAAGTAATATAGTGTGAATATAAATGTGTATATAGACGAGTATTATTGGTATAAATAAATTAGTGAAAATAAATCGAACCCAGTTTTAATATAAATTCCCGTATCATTACCAATAAATAAGCTCCACACCAATTTTTATCTTTCTAAGGCACCTAAAAGTAATGAAAACATTTGATGACTGAGTCAGTCAGTGATAAGAAATAGTGATATTTGGAGGTCATTATCTCATCGATAGTGAGAGATTTTCTATCAAAAACTGAGTTATTTTAATTAAAAGAGGGTCTTACTAGACATAAAAAAAACTACCAATTTGTTGGTCATATAGATTTGAAGTCATGGGGAAGTCGAAAGTAGTCTGCAACGAGGGTATGTCACCCTGTTGCTATGCGAACTTGGCTGACATACTACGGTTGGGCTATATAGAGATTAGACAAGTTTATTATAAATTTGGCAGATATCTCCGATATAAATAAGGATAAAATGAAGGCAGAATATCTATCTCTTTTCATTCTGTACGTTTGTGATTGATGGTTGAAAGCTGTACCGGTCAACTAGAAACGTTCGTCTAAATAAAATTGATCTCAACGTTCATGAAACAATGACAGACATGGACATAATACTTTCCATATCCTTTTATCCATAGATCATAGTCACTTACAGTGTTCAATAGGGCTTGCCTGTTTTATCCATTATAATATTTCAATGAACATATTAAACATGTTTCCAGATTATTTTTATGTTTGCAAAGAAGATATTTAATTTCTTATAAAAATATTGTTTGGTTAAAATTCTGAAATGGAAAGCGTATTATAAAAGAAATATAACAGAACACGGAACAACGATTCTTCTTTATACTGGCAAGAAGGCTCCGAATCAAGCAGAATATCATATCCACTCATTCCTATACTTGACAAAAATTCCTGGTTAAATAAATTTATTTCGAGATTTGATTAGGTTTAACGATGATCAAAACTAAACCCAAACTTAAACTTAAAATTGAAAAGCAAACATATTTATTATCACAACCCTATCGTAATTTCAAACGCATTCAAAGTAATTTGCGGAAAACTTGTTTTTATCAACATTTTGAATCGCATTTTGAAAAATGGATGGATTGGTTTTAATTTGATGACTAGTTTTTATCAAACTTTCAAGATTCTATTTGTACATAAAAGTACAGTATAATAAAAATTGCCAAAGGTTTTAAACTTATTTTTATTGATTACCTAGCTCTTAGAAAATAATAATTTCCATATTGGGAAAATTTTCACCGAAGATCACTTTCTTGGCAAGACGTATTTATGTAAAGCATTGCTCAAAACGATACGATTTAATTTTATGCACGTAAACCATTGGTGCAAAACGTGAACGATGTGCGGAACCCTAAAGAGTGCTGTTCAAGTGATCAGTCTGTCTTTCAAATTATCAAATCAAAGGTACTAATACAAATGGGAAAAAATTTTAAAAAAATTCAATTACAATTATCTTTTCACCTGTGTGTTAATGCTTGTGCCGTGGCTTTTTCCTGAGAATGTTTGCCGCTGCTTCCTATTGTTGTTGTGGCAAAATGAGAGACAAAAAACAGCAGCCTGAACGTTGGTTATATGTATAGCCTGTATAAGATTTATTTTATTGGCAATGGCACAGAGAGAGATGCGAGTGAAATACTATCGATACCATATCACACTCTCTAGATGGGGCCATTGACGATGGTAGAGGAATGTTTTAAAAGCTCATACAGCCAGGGCAGGACTAGACACAATACAACGTGTGTATGTAAAATGCTTCTTAGATTGTATCATTATGAATTATAACTTATTTTTCTGATTAAAAATCAGCACTGTACTAAATTTAGTATCTTGTTAATTATAATGGTAACGATAACATCGAAATTGACATTAAAATAGATCAATGAAATATTTCGATCTCAAAGATATAATCGTATTACCAAATAGCTGTATCACAAAACATAAAACTTTAATAGTAGATTATGCCAAGCGGGTGAAGAAGCACATGAGACATATACAGGGTGGGGCATAGTATACAGAACGGTTTATGTATGGGAAACCAAGAAATATCATAAATTGTTTTCAACTGATTCGATAAAAAGTCTCCATATGCACAATCTAAAATTATTTAGAGCTATACAGAAAAAAAATACATATCAAAGTTATGTTTTTTTTAATGGAATACCCTAATATTTATTGCCAAATTCATAGTCGTCACTCTTTTTCCACTCACTCTCAAATTCCACTCAAATCAACCCTACATTCAAATTTGGGATTCATAGTCGTCACTCAATCTCATCTGACCCTCAAATTCCACTCAAATTTGGGATTCCAGAATGAAACTACACTCAAAAGGCCCCTCAAATGATTCTCAATATTGAGTATAAATTAAAGAGTCGAATTTTGGCACTCAATTCAATTTAACGTCACTTTTTGAGCTTGTCATAAAAATATTCTGGTTTTGTTCATTGCGTTTAATATTAATTCATATATTTAAAATAAATAAATGTGTATAGTATATTCAGTAATTAAAAATGAATAATTTCAACGAATCTATAGATTTCATTGATTATGTGGAAGATAATGTATATTATTATTATTACAAGGTAAGAAAGTATTTGTGTTATATTTTGAAATCATCAATGAGATTTTAAACAATTTTGAGAGATTACAACAAGCCTCTTGAGAAATTTAGTAATATTGAACGTTTTATTAGATATAGATTCGATGGAAATATTATTTTTTTTTGATAGCGTGGCTCATCTGTTTTTTACAATTTATAACCACAGAATAAAGTTATTTAATTTGTGATATATTTGCTGAATAGCGGACACATAGCTTCTTTAAATAAGCATTTCTCATTTGATGACATATCTTTTTCCTGGTTTTGCGCCATATCAAATATAAAATTCTTATTTTTATTAAAATTGAATTTGACAATGACAGAATGGCAGGGTAGTTATAGTTCATGGTTATCTACACATACCAAAGAACAAAGAGATACTTCAATGGTCTTTGATGGATGCACTCATTAAAAACAGGGTTGCCACATGATCCAACCCTTAAATTGAGTTATTATTGAGGGAACAACGATTTTCATATCACTGGATCCCAATTTGAGGCTAGGTCATCACTCACACTCAAAATGTCCTCAAATTAAGTGTAGTAGATATTGAGTTTGAGTGACGTCTATGAATTCCACCCTTAATGTTGTTTTTGGATTTAAGAGCATAAATAAAGCTGAGCTGATTCAATATTCCCTATGCTTATCTTTTACCGTTTGCTTTGATTGTGCCGACGAAGGTTGGAAACATACCCCCATTCATATGTCAATGTTCAAAATTATACAGGAGGTTGAAAAAATATGATTTGAACTTTCCAATACTGAAACTTGAAAAACTTTGTTATTTCAAATAGAACACCCTGTATTTAGTAATTCCTACGGAGATTCCTGTTTACTTTTAAACTGTACTAGGATTCCCTATACCTAATCTCACAAGCTTTCGGAATAATCGCAATTTATTCATAAAGGGGGTCCTAATTCGTATTACTAACTGGTTACGATTTGTCTATTAAAGCAAGGAAAAATGTTTTCCATATTCGTAAGGTATTTCCCTACAAGATAATCAACTTATTGTCATGTAAAGCAGAATTCCCCCATATGACACATTTTTTAGTGAAATTTCTACATTATTACGCACGACACCAGTTTCAAAGAAAATAACTCACGGGTCTATAATTTTGAACAGAACACCGTTCCGTATACCTGCGATGCCCCACCCTGTATACCTAGACATTTTTGTATTATTACGATCGTCATATATTGCTTACGTGTAAGATACAGCTTACAATTCGCATTCTCTTATAAAAGTCAAGAAATAGGTATAACAACTGGTAATTTATTATAAAATCTACTAATGCAATAGTTATAGTTACTGTTGACAAATTATTAAATTCTATTTGTATAACAAGTTGATTCTTAAATACTTTGGTCGAAAACATAAGTTGGGGAGAAGTAATGACGTAAGGTGTGTAAAGCCATTAACTTTCCGCTTCAGTTGTGGTACAGTAAGTACAGATGGTTTGCAAGAATTAACTTATTTTCTTACTACTGCAGTTAAATGATCATGTATTGACAAATCTATTGATATTGAACACTTTTGTCACACACAATGCTCATAGTAGGTGTTGAAAAAATTCTTCTAATTCAGACCTCAAGTAATACATCGGTGAAAACTGCATTCAGTTCCATGCAGTAAATAAATAAGAATAAAAAATGGAAAAATCCAGTTCATAGAGATTGTCCATCAATTCACCTTTCAAACAAAAAAAACAGAATCCAAATTGCTTCATCCGTTTGGGAGCTGCGTTACGTTAAACAGAAATACCTATACATAGGTACATTAAACATAATTAAAAATATATATATCCAAAAACTCTCTCGACAAACTCACCCTCCCACGTTTTGAAGCTACCAAGCCAAAGACCGATGGACATATAGCCATGAAATGCTCAACTAGCCAGAGAAAACTATCGATCAAGTCATCTTTGATGCCACAGATATCACCACCACAGAATACACTCATCAAACTAATATCTAACTGTTAACTATACGTTAACAAACTTATCTCGAATATTTTCCATATATATAATCATTAGAAGCAGGTGCTTTATTGATCTAGCACTTGATAAGTCCTACCCTGTGCTCATTAAGGAGCCCCATTTAATTAACGACATATTGAGATCGAATAACAAAAGTGCGCGATATACTGAACACGGGCCCTACTTGGAAACCGCACAGCATATTCCCCATTTTTACGCTCTTATTACATAAATCTCAACGCGTTTTTTTTGTTGTTGATTATTGCTCATTGGTTGGTTAAGCAATTTGCGCTTGGTACGATATACCAGATTTAAAAAAATAGTCATCCTGGAATCTCACAGCTTTTCTTGGTAAATTTCAATTACGGTATGGAATTTTCTAATAGAAGAAGTAAATTATTGAACAGTTAACATTACTGTAGATGAAATGTTGATGTTGATCATGCACTAATAAGAATGAGAATCTGGTAATTGAAAACACCAAATGGCTAAACAAGTGTTTTCAAAAAGAATTTTAGGTGTCTTGAAAGTGGAACAAATGTTTAAGTTAGAAACTTTGCTTATGCATTATAAATCATTTCAACATGAGTTCTTTGATTCAAATAGTAAAGAAATAAAAGTATTCTCCTACCTAAAACGAATAGAAATGCTGGTACCAAGAATTCACATTTTATTGCAAAGAAAATATTTGATGCTATATGGCGAGGTTAAGACCGCATAAAAAAACGCTGGATCACTAGTAGACTTAAAGAGAAGGTCACAGGGAGCCGTTATTATACAATAGAAATATTCCGTTAGATCACTAGTTCATAAACGCGAACGCAATCACTTCAGATTGATAGCTTTTATTTACCAAATTCAGAAATGTATTATGTATTTCTGTTCACGCGTTTTGCATGGTAAACTTACTCCTGTTTGATAGAAGATTTTTTCAAAAGAGTTACGGTTTTCGAGTTATAGCAATTAAAGTATGCAATAAGTATGTTTAATTCCGCTATGTGGAGACAGCAATTTTTTTCGAAAATTAAAAATATAAAACGGACAAATTAACGAAGTGATTATATGTATCAACATTTAGAATGAACATATTTTCTGAAGAATTAAGAAGTTACAGCAGTAAAGTCTGAAATATGTGTATCTGCTCCGCAATATTTTTCGATCTCTGAATAATAACAAGTACAAGTTAAGTCTATATGTATATCGGATGGATAAATAGGTACCATCTTCTTTGGTACCAGTGAACGTTCAACGATTTTCATGACTAATGTTACACTCAAAATTGGGAAATAAATATTTTATACCAAAAACTGGACCGATTTTATTAGAAGGTGCACTAAAAAATATAAAATAATATTAATTCTATTGTTGCTGGTACTTTTGGAGTTGGTGCCTACAACTAACTACAACGGCACAACTTAGATTGTATTTTTCAGTGCACCAACTAATAAAGTTGGTTAAATTTTCTGCAAAATATATTTATATTGATAGACACCATTATTTTAATTTATAGGTAGGTGTTTCCGAAATGGGAATGACAAATTTTCGATCTTCTCAAAGGACTTACTACAAAACAGTGAGGTTTATGAAGACATTTCCTAATACAAATGTTTCAAGAAATTATATGATCTATACTAAGCTACACATAGAACTTTTTTTATCTATCATTTTAATGGCTTCTTTAAAGGGATATGCTTAAACAAACCTTGAAAATTTTGATGTTGGTCCATCGCTCAGCCAGTATTTTACAAATGCATCAAAATCAGTGCTGAAGCAAGTTTTCCTAATATTTAAAAAATATTTCCCTGTTTTTTCTTTCGATATAGCGACCTATTATCACAGTATCAATTTTTTGCATTTTCAAGAGTTTCTAAATAAATGGTAAATAACATTCAACATAAACTGATACAGTAGATAATAAAATTTATAATGACCGTAAGAGACCGCAACCATGCAATAGCAACAATTTTATGTTTCAATATACGGAATCCACCATGAATTCAAATCAATAAAAAAAATCTTCCATTAGAATTTAATTTTCAGTCTTTAAGAGAATCTGATTTTGAATAGTAAAACTAAAATGTATTGAACTTTTTAAAAACAAATAACTCAAAAACCGATCGAGTTACACAAATCAGACAAGAGTAACTTTTCTAGTGGAATTGAACGTTCTTTCATATTTTTTATTGCTTTCCTAATAATTCAACATAGAAAAAAATTAATTTGATTTACTAGAGCAACAAGGTGTAACTAGTACCCTGTATAAGAAATACTAAATTAGAAGTCAAATTCGTAATCACCATGCCATAAAACATAAAAATACAGATTTTCTAGCAGAAACTATTAAGACATAAAAAAATATTACAAAATTCAACATATAAATGTCAGCTTCAAACACCCTGTATCTTGGAGACCTGGAATATTTGTATAAGGACTATTTATTGAGCTAAATAATCATATTTTGGGGTCTAGAATCTATAGTTTAGAGATTGGACATTCTTAGTGAATCACCCGGTGTATCAGTCCAAAGAAACTTAAGAAATAAATGTAGTTTCCAGGAATCGGTATGGATTTTTCATGCACTCATTACTCAAACCATTATTAAAATTACCCAATGTGTGATAATAGATTGAGACTTCAAATTACTTCCTGTATAAGGATATCTCAATTGTACTTGGCCTAGATTCTAGATCAGATAGAATATTTTTGTATTTGGCGGAGGTGCCATTGAAATTTGGTGAAATCTAGAAAATTGTGTTACATTTACATATTGGATGCGTTTAGAGTACAGACAATAATCTATTGGTTTCTATATTTTAACACTGACTTTTATTTCATTTCTTATTACTGATTATAACTATGATATTTTCTGAAATTTGTTGATATCTGCCCTCTGACATCTTTTATCCGTAATATGAAAATGAAAATTGTTTTTACAAGCTAAAACCGATGTAATGCTTAGAAATAAACAGTTTAAAGCATTATCAATAATAAGATAAAAAAGAGGGGTGATTCTTTACACTTTATTAAACATTGATGTCCTTAAAGTTAGCACTACCATTATCAAATTTCGATTCAGCGAGAGATGGATTAATTGTCGCTTATATGTCGTAAATTTCTTATGGGAACAAGAAATTTGTCGCACTTTTATTGTATTTTTTGGGTGGTGATGCTAACTTAACATTAAAGTTGGTACTACCACCACCTAAAAACATAAAATTGTGTCCGTTTTCGACTGTATTTTGCGTAACTTATTTCTCGTAAATTAGTTATGACGTGAGGCTGTCGCCTTTTCACCTAGCAATGTTTAGGACGGTATTAAATCTCTAATAATCGAGTTATAGTCAAAGATTTATCTTATCATTGACAACGGCGAGGCAACAAGGTTTTATGTCATTAAAATCATGCAAGATTTTTATATTCCTGACGATATATTAGCTGCAGCTAAAACTATAAGGTTGAACTTGCTTCCGGAAAAATCTAAAATCCATTATGAAAAAGAATATCGGCAGTTTTGTGAGTGGCGAAACAAAGTAGTTACATATTCAAGGTGCAGAAAAAACGGTGTTGCTGGCCTATTTCGCAAAACTCTCTGAGGATTATTCTGCTTCATTCTTATGGTGGATGGGAATCGGCGAAGGTTGCTAAAGGGTATTTAGAAGAAAGTGCGACCAAAGAAGATTCCATTGCACGCAAAATTTAAATCGGCGATGTTGCCGGCATGGATTAGGCACTGAAGAACCGCCCAAAATCGAAAGGAGTGCCTGCTCGGTCATTATTCAGGCTTCAGAGGACATACCTATGATCGTGGACGCTAAAGGCACCGGTGCATACATCAAATTTGAAAACTGTCAAAATATTGTTTTACATAATTCATGAAAACTAGTTCTAATATTAGTTGGTATCTAACGTAGGTATTATACTTTTCTAAATGACGTATTAAATTATGGTATAACTAATGTATTATGAGAAACTAAGGTTTTATGTAGGTACTGGTACGTTTATGATGTTAATAATTATTAATAAAGATTTCATATAAAAATGTAATATGATAATATAAAGAGAAATGGTAGTACCACATTAAGTAATTTCCACTCTTTCCCTCAGTTCTAAAGTCGCTCGTAAAATGGAATATTTCGGCTATAAGAATGAAGCAGAATATTCCTCAGAGAGTTTTGCGAAATACGTCAGCAATAGCGTTTCTTCTTCACCTTGAACAAGTACTTTGTTTCGCCACTCACGAAAATGCCGATATTCTTTTTCATAATTGATTTTAGATTGGTCCCGAAGCAATTTCAACCTTATAATGTTGACAGCAGCTAATATATCGTCAGGAATATCAAAATCTTGCATGACTTTAATGATGGATTTTTGAAATGCCAGAATGAAATGACATAAAACTTTGTTGCATCGCCATTGTCAATGATACCATAAAGCTTTGAATATAACTCGATTATTAGCTATTTAACACCTTCTATGACATTCTTAGGTGACTCGGCTGTATCCTCCACTATCATAAATTGCTTAATAATCACGTTATATTAATAGCTATAATAATTATTAATAAAGATTTCATATAAAAATGACTTAATTTACAATGATACCATAATAGTTATTCTTGTATTAAGTGCGTAAAATGAGTGTTTTTTCAATAGCATATGAGAGTGTGAAAATTCTCTCGAATGTGCCATGAAAACACGAATTTTATACACGAAATACAAACAAAATTTTTTGTACGACTGTCAAAAAAAAACATTTCTGAATTCATCTAAATTTATGTTGGAAGTAATTGTACAAACTTTACTCTGAATTATTATTCCAATTATTGAAATTGTTTTATTATGAATAATCAATTAATAATTGATTCTGTTAAAAAAAACTTCAAAAAGTAATATTTCATATTTATTTTGTGAATTATTTTGGCAGTGAAAAAAGACTTTTTTCACGGTAAAAAAAGTAAAAATTTACGCATCAATAGAGATGCAGAAATGTCGAGTTTTTTTTGACAGTTGTACAAAAATATATTATTCACACAATGAAGGTTACCTAAAAGGTTTTCTAAATCAACGACCGACAAAAATTAGTTCTGATGTGGAGTGTGATCTGTATGTTTAGTGTCAAAGTTGTTATTTATATATATGTTCCATCATGATTTAGCATGCTATTATAAAAACTATAACTACAACAAAGAGCCATGATCAGAATCTAAAATGAGGTGTCAGAAGAATTTAATGTAAAGAGAGCAGTGCGTCAGGTTTGTACACTCAATGTGTACTCAGAACATCTATTTAAAGATCCGCTGGACAACATATAGAGGATGGAATTGTAATAAACGGAGAAATAATAAACAACATGCGATATGCAGACGACACCGTTCTTATAGCCGCCACTGATGAAAGACTTCAGCGACTCATAGACTGAATAGAGTGATATGGACCAATGTGATAGCCAACATCCACAGAGGATAGGCACTTTAAGAAGAAGCAGATGCTGTTATTGAACGATGTAGTAAATCCTGGGATTGTAAATTGGACTTGTGAAAATTTGCTTCATGTTTCTACCTAATATTAGAATGTCAAAGTTTTGTAGATCACAAGCCTGCAAAAATATCAATTGTTTGGGAGCGCTACGAACATTGAAATATAATGTTCAGTTTAAATAGAACACGTAATTATAATTCATTTTTGAACTACTTCCCAAAAGGAGGAGCTGGTATACAATGGAACTGTCTGTTTTATTTTGATACGTACGCATCTTTTGCATAATAAGATTGGATGTTTTGATGTTTTGACATCTCTAAATATAGGTAGGTAAGTGAACTTTCAACGATTTGGATGACTCATGATACACTAAGAAATGTAAAATATTTTTTTCACAAAAATTAGGACCGACTGACTATTAGTTGGTGAACTGAAAAATACAAAATAATATTAATTCTACTGCTGCTGATACTTTTCAAATAACTAACACGCGACAAGATAAAATAAATGGTAATATTATCTACCCACAATGAGTTGTAGTGAAAAAAAAAACGGGCAAGGGCGAGTAACATAACAAATTACAATATTCACACCGCAATAATTCCGATGAATGAAATTATCAAATAAAAAAGCTCATACTAAATGAGTAATTCACGACCAATTCTGCAAGCAGACAAGATATCTGCTAGGTGCGCCCATTGAAAAGTCGAAAGGCACACAATATACAGGGTGGTTGGGCTGAGCTATGATACCTTAAAAAATATCAGTAGCTACTTTTAAGAAAAGTATTGTAAGTAATATCTTTGGTGTTTATTTTTCAACAGATGTTTACATTTCTGGTCCTCCTAGTCCAAGAAAACATAGTTACAGAAACTGTCAACAGAGTTTCGAAAACCAATAGAAGTATTTTGTTGCTAACTATTTTGCCGATACCAGGTACCTTTGACACAGAATCATACTCGCACAAGTTGCATAGTAAAGCGTTAAAAAATGTAGGTATTCTGCTCAAGACTGTAGCGCAAAAACGGCTCCAAGTAATTTGATAAAACTTGTCTCAAATATTCTTTTTTTAGCTTCTCACCACCTTTTCAAGGCGTACCTATCTCAAAAAAAGCAGAAAAAAATATTATGCTCAATTAATATATGAGATTTCTACAAGTTCATTAATTTTCTGGCTAAACGATTCTTCCTACCATCATAGTTCCATCTGTGTTTGTATTGGCAATCTGGAAAAACTGAATGATCCCAAGATTTGATATGATGATTTTTATATTTGGTGAAATTCACTTGAGTAGGTACCTACGAAGGTCTATTTTTGAAATATCTTTTGACTGTCGAAAAATATAAGTACTGCTTTTATTGATAATATAAATTATCTAGTTTTATAAATAAATTCGAAGCTTCTAGTACCTGATACTTATGAAAAAGGGAAAACTGTTTGTATTTTTGGATGTTTCCAAAAATATGAAAAGATCAAATTTTTACTTGGATACTGTTTAGTAGAAACTGAGGTAGAAACTGAATGACATGAAACAATAATTTTTGCAATTTATGAAAATAGCTGTGATGCAGTGTTTTTCCGGTAATGATTGATTTAATTTACAAAAGAAACAAACGTAAATGAAATACTTTCTATATATCACAGGAAGAATATCAATTACCTACAAGTTTTGTATTGGTTTCAAAAATAAGGTAACTCAGATTACCTAATAGTAAAAGCAGCACTTATTTTTTATCTGACCAATACTTTATCTTTTAAGGATAGGTATCGGAAAAAGTGGTAAAGTAGGATTTGGTCCAACGCTGAGAGAGTTTCGTGATTAAATTAGTTAGTTTCACTTAGATTTTCCCTCCAAACTATGCGTAAGCCAAATATTCTGTATTTTTAACAGTTTTAGGCTCGGTAGTAGTTTTGGATATGGGGGAAATTTTAGTTTTAGTATTGCCTTGGAATATACATTTTACAATTATGAACGAAAATTGCTCGTAATGAGCTCTTTCATTTTTTTTCTCAAACAATCCACTTGAAGAGATTTTTTTTACTTTCAAATTTTCCCCACAAAGTCTACCACTTTTATAAAAATTCTCTACATAAATACCTACTAAATTTGATTTTTTTGCGTTTAGTTGATTTAAAGAAAATAGCTTATGATAGACGAACAGACAGATAAACATAGAGTAATCTTCAATGGAGTTCATTCTCTCATCGGAAGCACGGAACATTAAAAACAGACACAACCACGATTTTCTCAAAATAGACGAATCTACGGTTGTGGGAGAAATTAGACAATCAAGACAGAAAAAAATCAAATAAACCCAACCTTTCTTTGTAAGCAAATAAAATAAAATTATTTTACTATATAATAACAAGAGAAATAAAAAAATGTTTTTATGAGACATTTAGGATTTGAACCGTACCTATGAGTACTATTGCTATCTCTCCTTTATACGACGATCTGCTAGGGAGTACCTATATACCAGAGAACAGAGACGTATATATACACTTCATGCTCGTGCATAATTCCAGTGACGGATTCCATTGTCCGACATTCTCGTTCCATGTCGAAAATATAGTTTTGATATTGCTTGAATACTTGAATGAGATAATATAATTAATCAATATTGGATCACACTTGAAGCTTAACATGCGGCGAGATGTCAGCGATCCAAGTACGATTTCGAAATTTCAAGTTTCTAGACCGTATGGGGCCTGAGAAATCGCTGCGGAGTCCATCTATACAAAAACCAAAAGTAATAAAAACTATTTAAAAATTAGCTTTCATCAGTTTAGAATTTTGTAGGGAACTTTCACAAATACCTTGTATATAATATTTCAACTTTGTTAGCTGAAAAGACAGACGAAAAAAAAACATTGACATTGACCTATCGTATCGCATAATTTAACCCAAAAAACAATTAGTATTGTTTGGGACAGATTATAAATTACAACCAACAACATATGTGTGTGTGGTTGTGTTATACAAATAATGCTAATGTCAGAGATAAATATTATCGAGTTTTTTTTGAATGTAGAATTTGACATTGTGGGCGAATGAACATTATACATTTATGTAAGTCGTTTGTAGTTTATATGTTTTATTGATGTATGCAAATGGAGTAAGATACATTTTAGGAACTATAATTATTATCAAAATTATTACTAGGAAGAACTGACTCAAACTGAAAGAATAAATTCTACATATTCTACGGTACTTTTTTTGTTCATTACTTTTCTACTCCAGGTAGCTATTTAAGGAAAGTATACTATATTTGTGTAAAGTTTTGGTGACCGGTTTTCAACAAATTTTTACGTTTTAGGAGCCTAAAAATATATTTTAAGCTATTGGTCTATCTGTGTCAAGATTATTTCGGGAAATTTTGTTTTGTAAGGTGTTGATACCGCTCACCTATGACACACAAGTGGCATCTTGCTGGCATTACTTACAATAGCACAAAATGTGTTTTGCTCAAGACTATATCGCTAAAAAAGCTGTAAAAATTTTGATTAAACTCGTCTTGTTAAAGCCCATTACCACTATCTCAAGGTACATCCCTGAGAAAAAGCAGGAAAACAGTTGTGTAAAAATTAACTTTAAAATTTTCTAACTATTCAAATTCCATCTAAATGGTTCTACCTAAATCGAAATGAATCAATGGTTGATGAATAATCCAAGAATATACCATTAATAATGAAAATATAAATATTACTTGTGTCTAATGCACATCTAGGAAACCTTCCCGAGAAAAGATTTTTTTTCTGTCTTAAATTTAATAATTATTTATCCATAATTGTATTTATAACAAAACAAATTTGAATTATGTTGTATCAAGCACCTTGTTTCTGGTAACGTTGCTTCTCAACAAAATTTTGATACTTTAGACTTCAAGCACGCTGAATTCGTCTTATCTTTTAAAACAACCCAATTTCACGATTTAATAAATCTTGTCGATAAGACATACCGTAAAACGGGGTTACTGTGGCACCGGGGATAACATGAGTCACCCGTTGGTTTTTTCGTTTTTATTTTTTCGCGGTTATTCCAGGTTCCTTTCTTTGTTACATGACTAAGCTACTAGAAAAATGCCACGCCACTACAATAAAAAATTGGGGGCCATACATGCGGTAACTACATCCCCATAGCAATTAGAACAAGCGCTATCTGCCATAAGAAAGGGGATATCTCAAGCCCAGGCGAGTTGCCGATTCAAAATCTCCCGTAGAACTCTCCAGAATAAGTTGTTTGTTAAGCATAACAAGACAGTAGGTCATCCGATAGTATTTACCCAAGAGTAAAAGCAGTTATTGAAACAAATTCTGCCAATGGTCAGCAATTTGGGCTTTCCACTAACAGAGGTGGATATACGTGAAGTTTTACACAAATACCTCGAAAAATATGGACGCAGGATGAAAGAATTTCGTAACAATACACCTGTACCTGGTTTTGTTTAACATTTTAAATTACGAAATTATTCAAGTGTCTGCTAAGCTTCAAATATAAAACGTGCTCGTGCAGCTGTAGGAGCACAACACCTTAATGAGTTTTTCACAAATATTGAAGCAGTTTTAAGAGACGCAAATCCTGCCTTTCTATTAATGATGACGAGACTAACATCCAGGACGATCTCGCCGTCAAAAAAGTTATTGTTTCCAAAGGAACTCGACGAGTTGAAAGAGTTTAGCAATACTAGAAAGCTGGTTTCAGTATTATGGTGAAAGTGAAAGTGCTAATGGCAGCAAAACAGTCACCAATGGTTGTGTATAAGGCTATGGACGAATGTAGGACCCAATGCCAATGCCCAGAGCCAATGCGGATAGTTTATTATGGCACTTTCCAAGAAATAATATTTCAAAATCCTCCTCCCATATTTGTCTGACTTCAGGCCATAAAATAGTCAATGGGGACAATTTGGCATCCCGTTTCTCCCCTGCTGTTATCAAATCGTGTGAACAGAACAATATTTACTTCACCCATCCTCCCACCTAACAGCCAATGGATGTGGCCGTACATATTTGCACCAATGAAAAAGAAATAGCGTGAAATATTGGACACATGACGCAAAGAAAGCAGATTTGAACTGGAGACTGGAATAAGTGAAACTGTTTCACAAAATGTGATTTCGGGTTTTCGTGCAACGGGACTTTGTCCATTTGAGCCAAGTGAAGTTTTAGTCAAAATTCCCAATCGTCAAGATCAGGCATCGAACCCCCAAATGCTAAGCGATAGCCTTATTGATCTTTTACAAGAAATACGGGGATCAGACAAAGAAAAAGTGATTCGCAAATGCGGCTAATGCATAGAACTAGGCAAAGCTCTTGCAGCTATCCCAATCGAAGAACAAACCCTACCAGAAAATCCAGCAATGGACAGGGGAGAAGTTCAACCTAACCAGCAAGATAAGGGGAAATAGACTGGGAAATCAGTGGAGGATAACAACTGCTCAACATTTAATTCAGAATATATTTCGTTAAAAATGGGTGTACCACAGGGATCAGTTCTGGGCCCTGTGCTTTTTATTATTTAAATTAAATCGCTGAATTAACAAGTACTTTTTTCTTTGTATGCCGACGGTTTATCTTTGTTGGCTTCATAAGCACTTTACTTAATTGAAAATAATATGTAATAGTCTAGTCTAATCTTGTTGACTGGTTCGGAAGGCATCAATTATTTTTAAATACTAGCAAGACTCAGATAATAA
Organism: Crioceris asparagi; assembly: GCA_958507055.1. Taxonomy (NCBI): domain Eukaryota; kingdom Metazoa; phylum Arthropoda; class Insecta; order Coleoptera; family Chrysomelidae; genus Crioceris; species Crioceris asparagi. Next base: position 9,626,631 of record OY293830.1, on the reverse strand, counting down.
AATTTCAAAGACACTGCCATAATCTGAGTGTTTGTATAAACAATTCAGAATTACCGACCGTAAACTGTGTAAGGTTTTTGGGTTTGGAGATCGATAGCTGCCTAAACTGGAAATCTCATTTCTCATATATTGTCAGCAAACTTAATTCATCGTATTGGGTACTTATTTGTTAACCTTCAGAATATTTTAATATTTTAATGAAGCAACAAATTATAAGTTTATAATATTATGCTTATATACTTAGCAGACTGAGATATGGGGTATGTTTTTGGAGACACTCGCCGGTTTTAAGCTATGTTTTCGTAGCACAGAAACGCTTGTTGAGTTGCATTGCCAAAGTCCCTAGATGTCTAACATGTAGAAATAACTCTACTCTATAAATACTAGACATAGGAATGATTTGTGCGCACCTGTTACCAGATTAACATTTACATCAAACTCTCCCAATAAAAGATGTCAATCATTTACCTAAGGAAATTTCAGGTCTCGGTTCGGAATTCAAATTTAAGAGTGCATTGAGAAAGTTCTTGGGAGAAAGATGCATTTATTCATTCTCTGAATTTTTCGCGTTAATTTTAATTAAAGTTAGTTTTTTTCTTTTTTTTTAGTTTAAGTTATGTGACCATTCCTATACATAACTTTACATCCTTGGTCCTTGGAAAATATTTTTTTTATTATTACAAAGAAAACCCGAGTATAAGTGAATCACAAGTAGGACCATCCTGTATTAAACGTCCTACCAGAAGTTCAAGTGACAAAAAATCCAAAGATCTATTTCTACGCAGACTGGTTCAAATATGCAGGCCCCGATTGGATTGTCCGTACACTGTGCACAATGCAATCTTTGAGTTTGTGATATTTGTAATGAGGGAAGCACGGATCCCTATTAAACCTGCTCAAATTGCGAGTAAATAGATTTTGACAGTAACGACTCCATTAAATATTACAGACAATATAATCCCTCTGAATAATTACCAATTTAATAATAAAATATACAATGATTGTTTTCTCCAAGGCCAAAGTTTTTTTTTGTTTTTGTTTCTATATCTGCATGCTCTTTTATGTAATGCAACATTATTCATAAACAAGTATCTCAAACATCTCTACCTGTCATTTTTGAAAACTATAGTTTGAATACCCATCGAATGGGGGGTCGTCATACCTTGTCTATCTTTTTTTTGTTTGTAAGTTAGGTGCAATAAAATTTACGTCTTTGATTAGATCGGCTGATTGTTATTTTGACGTTTGTTATTTGTTCTCTCTGACGTGTAATGTCAAACATTTCTTTTCGAAAGTGATTGGCCCCTTAACAAATATGTCAGTATGGTCAGTGTCAGTGTTTTGGGGTTATGTATTAAAATTTAATTCAAACTAATTACGACATTCGTAAAATGGCAGATGACGTCAGGAATCGTGACGAAACCCCATTCGATGGGTATTCAAACTGTACCACAATATACATGTAAAGATATATCTATATTTGTGCACTTCAATTAAGTGTCTATATTTATTGTACTCATATAACCATTTTCCGATGTCTTCTTTGCAGAATTAGGTCAATATGCAAACTGTTCTCAAATGACCAAGGAGCATTCTATGAAGCTTCAAGAAATAACCTTCAGGAGTTTTCTCGAGTAGATTGGGGGATTGCGGTTGAGCTCAATTCGATCCAAAGATTTTCCACTTTTTCTACACTAAAGATAATAATATTAATTGATGAAACTAAAACTAAGGTTTAAGCAGATTAAAACTAAATAAATTATCTTTAAATATGCATATGAATACTTATTTCATTTGAATATGAAATAAATACAAGTCGTCTGTGTCTCAAGCACGTATCTTCTATTCCAGAGAGGCCATCTCACAACTATCCGCTTAGAAACACGGAGCATGATCTTTATCTGCCAACCCCTCGCTCAGAGTTGGTTAAAAGCTCTATACTGTACAATGCAAAAAAATGCACAATTATCTACCATTTGAAATCAAATCCATAAGATCTTTTCCTGAATTTCGAAAGGTTTTGAAATCATACTTACTGGAGAGAGCCTTTTATGCAGTAAGCGACTTTTTTGTTAAAAATTGTTAATACTTAATATTAAGCTTCTTACACCCACTGGTTAGTGAATATTATTTGATGTTTGATATCCTAAGGGTCTTTTGTAATGTAAAATCATCTGTCACACGAAATTAAATCTATAACGGCTTATCCCAGATTCAATTAAATACCTATTACCTAGGATAATGCCTTTTATGCAGTTAACGACTTTTTTCTCTAAGGCACATTTCTGCTCAGCTCACGCACTGGTTTATTGTTTGTACAAAATTTGTTTTTGTTTTGTGATTTAGTTAGTGTTTACCTTCTGACTGAATTTACAGCTGTATATTAACTTACTTTCTAACCGAATATACAGCTGTAGGTACAATCTGACTTATTATCTTATATTTTTACATCTTTATATTTTTATATTTTTGTTTTATATTATATAAATTTATTTAATTTTAATTTAATTTTTAGTTTTGACTTTGTTTTGTTTTTGTATTGTTTGATTTTGATATTTTTATTTTGCTTTGTCTACAAAATTTATATTTTTTCGACAATAAAGCATTTCTCTCTCTCTCTCTCTCTCAATATAAGCAAGACTAGGTATATTTACAAGTTTGTATGATTCACTTCAAATGCACTCCCCGAACATTCTTAGTGTTCCTGTTATTTATGTAAAATGAATAGCAGTGAATTGAGTTTATTGCAAATGTTTTTCTGATGAAAGCTGATGCTAAATTATATCTACATAAAATTGTCGATAAAAAGATGATAAGCTGAGAAATTATTACGGTTAAACTCATACATATTTAGATTAAAATAAATGTCTGGGTGTGATGATTTTTCATGAATGATAAAAGCTTGAAGACTTTTGTAAGTTATTGAGGAAATATTGATAACTCGAGATATTTTAATTATATATAATCCAAAACATCCTCATTATTATTTAACAATAATCTGTAGATTCGATTGCTAGATATTCTTGTCATTTCTGATCGATTTCGTACAAAGGAAGCGGATTCCTATTTGGAAATAAATTTTATTTGTAAAAAGTACTTTTCCTTAAAGCCCTCTCCAAAATGGAGGGGGAAAATTTGGTTCATAAGTCGAAGATTTGGAAAGTTATAAAAGAATCCCAATAACTTCAAAATTAATATTCCATTTTGCTAATAACTTTCTTTCTCGTTCCCTTCTTCAAAGCCTCGCACTTCATATCCTCATTTAGGGTCCATACTGAAGTCTTATTATAATACCAGTCTCCGCCCAATCGACAAAATATACGTTATATTAGGTATTTTCTGAAATCAACTCAGATTATTCATTTGATTTAACAGCAACAGACAAATAATATCTTAAAATAATCGATTAATTCAACATAACCTTAAAATCAATACAAAACTCCGACAAGTGTGATCACCTTCCATCATACAAAACAGAGTGTTCCGAGGCACCTAGAAAGAGATTTATCTGATGTCTTAAAATATTCTTTTTTTATCGGATGCCCTAAACGTCAAGCTTACAGAATAGCAATTCACTTTAAAAGCATAAAATATTCAAAGGAAAATTATAAGTATTGAATTTTGTATCGCTTGTTTGACGTTTATTGACATTTGTTATTATTTTCTAATGCAATCTTGGCCCACTTCAAACACCAATGTAGAATTTTTACATAAAAAATAAAAAAACAATTATTTAAAAAACTACTAATTTTGGGTATTGACAACCTTATACAAAGTTACCTTATTTTTGCTGCTTATCACAATAAAAAACGGGGGTTTTCATTTGAAACAAAAATACTTTTGACGATTTTTTGGATCTAGTTTTCAAGCTTCTTTTTTGATCACTCTGTACAAATTTTTATCAAAATATCATAAATTAGATCTTCTTCTAAAAGAAAATCGTCCCAAATTAAATATTAAAGGCTTCCTCAAAGGAAAAATTGATAATTATGTTTTGGACTGCAAACTTAATTTTTGACATAAAATTTGAAATATGTCAAAAACGGTTAGGCATAGGACATTGTACATAAAATATTTTTAAAATTGTAAAAGAAATCTAAAAACGTGGTAATATACAGGGTATTCTATTAAAAATAACAAAGTAGGCATCTACTTCCGGTATATCCGGAAATGCAACTAACATGAACATATTTTAGACCTATGTCCCCCAGTTACTTGAGTATGTTACCAAATTTTCAGACTGTTTGTACTTATCGTTTGCCCACAATCGATACGGGTCTTTCCCTGAGAACCATTCTGTATTTTTAAGGGATTTAAATGTAAAATCTAATAATAGAACATGTAAAATGTACTTGTTATTTCAAAGAATGAGGTAAAACTAGACCCCTGGACCTTTCTTTTCTTTGCAGCATTCATGAAATTTATGATCACTTTGTAGTTGATGAATGTTCCTACTATCCAATATATTATATTGTGTTTCTTGAAGGAAAACTTTTAGTTCACGGCTGTGGAATGGTGTAATCTTCAAGCATATATACTAATTTGAGGTACTATTTCATAGCCAATTTGTTAGCACCATAAGGTGCGCATTGCACAATAGTTACACTCTAAGTATAAAATATATATACACGGCTTTAATGTTCCAGTGGAGTTCCTTGGTACATATTCTACTTAAAATGGGCTGTATGAAGACAGAAAATAGTTATATAATTTCTAGTGTATTGGCTTCTACATTGTGAGTTTGAGAGTTATTAAAGTTCAATACTAATAATAATTTACTAAACATTTAAACCATTTTTGGACGACAACAAGGATGAGATGACAGGGCCAGATTTATATGTTTTATGAACCTATTTGTTTTTTTGGTACCAAAACTATCGGAAACACTGAAATAAACTACTAACCATTTCGGAATTCGAGAAATATGGATGTATATGTAATTTTTAAGGTTTACAAATTATTTTATGCTAAAAATAAGGAATATTAGGAGCTTATTATACATCCTTACGAGAGCTCAAAGTCATTTTTATTCAATGGATGAAAAAAACAATGTGACCGCTGTGAAATATATCAACATTAAAGGGTGCTTTTTAGAAACAATTATTGATGATTCAAATTTTCAGGAAATCTATCTGGACAGTATAATGTTTTCAAATTCATGAAACTTGTGGTTAGTACCTATATTTAAACGAGCACTGTGATTACATCATCAGTTAGGGACTTTTAGTGACTTTTTTATTGGACTTCCAAAAAATGCATAGATAATAAATAATGTATGCAAAAATTATTTTGAAATGTATCAGTTTAAATAGTACAGTTTTAGAGAGTTGTCAAATCGATGCATCACTAACTCCTACAAACATTATAATACAAGGGGCATTGTCAGTATTAGAATTTAATTATGACGTTACTTGTCACAACCAAACAAATCACAAGTTCGTATATTTCTATCTATTAGGTAAATTTCTTATAGAAATGTACCTATTGCGATCGTTCACACTTTTGAATTTCGAAAAAATTTCAACGGCATATTATTATATGCCTATAAGTTAGTCCAAAAAAACATTTGGTTCAAAAGTTTATATATATATATATATATATACAGGGTGGGGCACCGTATACGACACGGTCTCTCAAGGGGAATCCATACAATATAATATTTTTATGATAAACGAAATAGATGCAGAATTTTTCTGGCCACAATCTAAAATTATTTTTATACATACAGGGTGATTCAAAAAAAAGATACATATCAAAGTTATGTTTTTTTAAATTGAATGTCCTATATTTTTTATTATTTTCGGATATAAGAGTCAAAATAAAAGTGAGTTTCTTCAGTATTCCCTATACCTATCTCTTTCCATTTTGAAAATATCCAAAGATTTGTTGAAATGTAAGGTATGAACTATTTTTCTATAATTTCCAAAGTTGCTCATTTTGAACTTGAGCTATACCTTCTATCATATTGATGAAGGTCAAGGTTATAGCCTGTATCATATTTTAATGTCAAAAATCATACAGGGTGTTGGAAAAATATGGTTGTAAAATTTCAATATAAGATATTGAAAAACTTCGTTATCTTAAATGGAACACCCTCTATATTATTACATATTTTAATGCAGAATTGAATCCTCTTTCGAATTGTATAAGGGTTCCCTATAACTAAACTCAACGAATTTCTTCAATTTCGCACTTCTCTAATAATTCTGTCTTATATTCCCAATGCCATTATGATTGGGATGACGTTTTAAAATAATCATTATTATAGTTAAATTCCATTATTATTATTACAGTACTAATTGATTCACGATTATTATCCAATCTCCTAGAATTTCAAAACTCATATGAAATAATTAACTGACGGGTAATGATACTATACTATTCTATTGCTGTCGGTTTTACCCTTAAAAGACAACTACTCCATTAATATATTTTTTTTTTGAATATCAGCGTTTTACATTTACATAGATACTGTGAAACGTAAAGAAATACCTATAAGTATTTATTGATAACGTATTATTATGAAAGCCCAAGGAAAAATGTGGTAAGTCCACTCACACTTCTTTTCTACCTCTCTCAAACAAATACTGACGAATATGAGAAACATACAGACAGACAGACCAATAGCAAAACATATGTTTGTTGGACTCAAAAAGCCCTGGAACGTAGAAACAGAGTACCGAAAATTTTACACGAATACAATACTTCCCTTACACAGCTACTAGGCGTAGCGGTATAAAAGTATTAAGAACAAGACATTTATTGAATGATATAAAAATAATAACAGTATAAAAATATAATAAAATAAGAAACACTAGAGTAAATGTTCAAAATGTCGTCCATTTTCTTGAATACATAATTGAACTCTCTCTTCAAAAGATCTTTTAACTTTCCTCAACATCTGTGGTGTCACGGATCGAAAAGCGGCTCTTATTCTCTCTTTCATATTTTCAGCTGTTGTGGGCTGGGTGTCATATACAATGTTTTTAATGTATCCCCATAAAAAAAAGTCCACACATGTTAGATCTGGAGATCTTGGTGGCCAATTTTGCGAGCCGCTTCTTCCTATCCATCTGTTTGGGAAACGCCTATCAAGAAATTCTCTAACATTCCTTTGAAAATGGGCTGGAGCACCATCCAACTGCAGCCACATCTGCTGTCTGATATTCAAATGCACATTTTCTAAAAGTTCGGGTAGTTTATCACGTAAGAATCTTAGAAATTTTTGTCCATTTAAAATGCCATCAAAAAAGTAAGGACCTATTAATTGGGACCCTAGAACACCCCCCCATACATTAACTGACCATCTATGTTGGTAATTAGTATTTCGAAAAATTCGAGGATTCTCATCACTATAATAATGGAAATTATGTCTGTTCACCAGGCCGTTATTATGGAAAGTGGATTCATCAGAAAACAGAATTGAATCTAGAAAGAGTTCATTATCGCCTAATCTGTCTAGAGTCCAAACACAAAATTCAAGTCTGTGATTAAAATCCATTTCATAAAGTTCTTGGTGTATCTGAATATGGTAAGGATGAAACCGATATTTTTTCAATATTCTTGAAATGCTTCTCCTACTAATACCTGTTTCTCTTTCTATTTTGCGTTGACTGGTATGAGGGTGTTCTATAACAGATCCTATGACCACAAACTCATTTTCTTCATCATCTACAATAGGTTTTAGCGTAGTTTTTTGTTTGTAGGATACAGTACCAGAATTCCGAAATTCTCTCAGTAACCGTTCAAACACAGCTCTATTTGGATGTGATACGGTTGGATATCTTTCAGCATATACTCTTGAAGCCAATAGGCAATTTTCATGACACTCACCAATTATTAGAAGCATATTTATTCTCTCTTCGATAGGATAAGTCTTCATTTTGCTTTATTTGAATAGTACACTGATTTAAATTGTATTTATAAATTAAACGCTTCAAAACTGTCAGTTATAAAACATTTCCATGGTAACAGCCTCAAAGCTGTCCAGATTAATTGGGTAATGTTCCTACTGTGATAAAGAAGCAAAATTCAAGAAATGCCTTGAGTTTAGTTATAGGGAACCCTTATACAATTCGAAAGAGGATTCAATTCTGCATTAAAATATGTAATAATATAGAGGGTGTTCCATTTAAGATAACGAAGTTTTTCAATATCTTATATTGAAATTTTACAACCATATTTTTCCAACACCCTGTATGATTTTTGATATTGAAATATGATACAGGCTATAACCTTGACCTTTATCAATATGATAAAACCTTTAGCTCAAGTTCAAAATGAGCAACTTTGGAAATTATAGAAAAATAGTTCATACCTTACATTTCAACAAATCTTTGGATATTTTCAAAATGGAAAGAGATAGGTATAGGGAATACTGAAGAAACTCACTTTTATTTTGACTCTTATATCCGAAAATAATAAAAAATATAGGACATTCAATTTAAAAAAACATAACTTTGATATGTATCTTTTTTTTGAATCACCCTGTATGTATAAAAATAATTTTAGATTGTGGCCAGAAAAATTCTGCATCTATTTCGTTTATCACAAAAACATTATATTGTATGGATTCCCCTTGAGAGACCGTGTCGTATACGGTGCCCCACCCTGTATATATATATATATATATATATATATATATATATATATATATATATATATATATATATATAAATGAAGATATCTATATTCATAAACGAAAGAGTATATATAATATATATAATAATGATAGATGCTCTACACCTTTGTGCTTTTATTTAGTTGGACGCACCCACCACTAGAAGCGGATCACGTGATTTCAAACTTGTTAGCTTTCATCAGCGCCACATAAGTGGAAGCTGTATCCAACTAGACAAAAGCAACTGGAAGATAGTCGGAATTTACCAGACCAGATCTACCAGCGGGACACACTTCGCGCCACCTAGGTATTGAGAGCCTAATTACGTTTAACGTAAGGATATGTGTAAATGAAGATATCTATATTTCATAAATGAAAGAGTATATATAATATATATAATAATGATAGATGCTCTACACCTTTGTGCTTTTATTTAGTTGGACACAACCACCACTAGAAGCGGATCACGTGATTTCAAACTTGTTAGCTTTCATCAGCGCCACATAAGGTGTAGAGCATCTATCATTATTATATATATTATATATACTCTTTCATTTATGAAATATAGATATCTTCATTTACACATATCCTTACGTTAAACGTAATTAGGCTCTCAATACCTAGGTGGCGCGAAGTGTGTCCCGCTGGTAGATCTGGTCTGGTAAATTCCGACTATCTTCCAGTTGCTTTTGTCTAGTTGGATACAGCTTCCACTTATGTGGCGCTGATGAAAGCTAACAAGCTTGAAATCACGTGATCCGCTTCTAGTGGTGGTTGTGTCCAACTAAATAAAAGCACAAAGGTGTAGAGCATCTATCATTATTATATATATATATATATATGTGTGGGATATTACGAAATTTGTTAACACGATAGAGGTCGCAGTTTTGGAGGTATCAACTTCAAATTTGCTACAAAAATCAATCTGTCAAATATCTCGGCCGAGTTCGTTATTGGGCAATATCGGGTAAGTAGTTTCAAAATGGCGACCGTGAAAACATTTTAAAAAATTATCAAAAAAGAGTCGTAGTGTAAATATCATCAAAAATAATTTTAGGTTATAGATATAATCAGTACCTACAACTTTTGTTCAAAGCAATTTTTCATAAAATACACAGGTAAAAAAATAAAAATTAATAAAGAAAAAATAAGAAATATTGATAATATATGAACACTCAATATAAATTTGATGTAATTGTAAATTTTCTGAAGATCTTAATATAGACCCTGATTAAAAAACATATATAGTATATTTATTGATAAGAAATAGGCGAAAAAAAAGTTTTGCCTTGAAGGAACGCGAATCCTGTTGCTTTATATTCAACAGCCAAAACAAAAACCTCTAACCGCAAGACTATGATACATACAGAAATTTATATGTAATGACATGTAGGTATACCAATGAGAAGGTTGTTCAAATTTAACTTCAATGAGTTTTGAGAAATTTACCTTTCCGCTGACTACAGGCCATCGGGATTTTTTTTATCTTGATGGCATCAGATGAGAGTAAATTTACTGCTCTCGTTCAGTTAGATTCTTCTAATATTATAAAGCTTTTGATATCATCAATTATGAAATGCTTTTAGCTGTACTTAATTTCATAGGTTTCGATAGAGCTGCTGTAAAGTTGCTGTCAAACTACTTATATGATAAAAAGCAATGTTTTGTTATAGACAGAGTTTGCTCTGATTCGTTAGAGGTTATATATGGAGTACCCCAAGGGTCTGTTTTGGGTGCAGTTTTGTTTATCACTTATACATGTAAACTTTGCTCTGCCCTTAAACACTGTACATAACATTTATATGCAGATGATATACAACTTTACTATTCTTTTCATTATGTAGATTTCCCTAACTTATTAATGATGACTTCCAAACGTCAGCCAATTATGTCTTGAATGTCAATCCCAACAAGTCAGTGGCTTTGATATTTGGGCCAAGAAAACAAAGAACTACTCTCACTAATTCTGTGAATTTTTCGATAGAGGGCATCGATCTGCATTTTCCAACTCGTGTACTACACTGGGCCTATATCTAGAGACCGACATGCGCATTGAAAAGCACATATCAAACCTTTTACAAGTATCGCATTCAATGCTAAGAATTATCTATTCTAATAGGAAGGTACTAAATCAAAGACTTAGATTACGGTGATCCTGTTTAGACAATGCTGACAGTAGAATGGTCCAGAGAGTTTGAAATTCATGTCTTGAAATTTATATATGGCACACGATCATTTTACTCATTCATTTAAATGGGCGAACTGGCTTAATATGACCAAACGTAGGTTTCTTCACTGCGCATGCCCGTATCATGGAGTTATAGTCTCAGCGAAACCTGCTTACCTTTGTAATATTATTAGTTTCAGAACTCATATTCATTATCTCAATTTACGCTTTCAAGGCTCAGTTTCTGTGCCTTAGCATCGCCTTGAGCTTTTTAATCGCCTTCCTACTGCCTCCTCCTTAAATCAGTTTTCAAAATTTAGTTTCAAACGAAAATTAATGTCTCTTCTAACGAATGATCTAATTCTTCAGTGAGTTATTCTTACACTTCGCAGGTGTCTTGGGTTTTTTTAATTACTTGACTCCAGCTCTTACGGAGAGAAATTGATCATCTGATTAAGTTTCGTTTATCTCATACCTATTGAAATTTACCAAGATAACAATGGATTAAGCTCGTATTTGGGATACAATTATTGGTAAACTAATACACAAACATTAGAACATCTCATACAAGGATATAGATATAAATATCTTTCTGCCTTTGAGAAAAATACATGAGTTACGCCCGTGAACGCAAACAAGAAGACAACGTTGTCCATATTTTATTGAAATTATTATGTCTGCCAACTTGTAGGTATATAATCACTTAAGTGGCACTTAAACATACTTGAATAATGTTCAGTAACGATTCCAACTACAGAGAGAGACTTTTATGTATTATCACCGTCACCTTTTGTTTTCCTCCGGGTTCGTCATTTTTTTATTGCACTTTCAGACGGTGTTACAGACAAATGAACATAATTATACAGTACAAGGTGTCCAGAAGCTTTTCAGCAAAACCATACAAGACGTGATTTTCATGTCGATTAAGCCTAAAGAACCTTGATCAAAAAATATTCGGCCATTATAAGGCTTTGAGGCCTAAGATATTTTGTACCTACCATTAAGTAAAGTAAACAAAATTGGATTGCTGACATTCTCTCCTACTTGCGAAAAAAGTACAACATCTCCATAGAAGGCTAACACGCACTTGAACATTGCACTTGGTTATATTTTTAATTCACTAAATGAAACATCTGAGCACTCTTTGACTGATTGATTTTTCTGTTCACAAGTTGGGATTTTTAATAAATATTTCTTACCAAAAATTAGACCGACTTTATTAGTTGGTGCACTAAAAAATACCTACAAAATAATACTAATTCTATTGGTGCTTGTACTTTTGAGGTATTACCGTTGTAGTTTGTTGTTGTAGGCACCAACTTCAAAAGTACCAGCACCAATAAAATTAATATTATTAATACATATATAATACATATTTCAGACTGTAATTCGAAAACCTGTGATTATTTTTTAAAATGTCAAATTTAAACGTTCCCGGATATGAAATAAAAATTGCCCCTACGCCCCCCCTCCTACTGGGGGAAGTTTTTGAGGGGAAGGGCATATATAATATTGATGCTTTTTCAATGAGACCAATTCTCAATACTCCTCTCTCAAATGATTTTTTTTATCAAAATCGGAGCATGCAAAAGTCGCGAACAAGTATAAAAAAACATGCAGACATATAGTCGAATTGTATACCTCCTCCGTTTGGGAAGTCGGTCAAAAATAATAATATTGGTGGGGGTACTTTTGGCAGCAACTTCAAAAGTACCAGCACCGGTAGAATTAATATTACTTATAAAGTCGGTCCATTTGTTTGTGAAAAATATTTAGTAATTACTAGTTTTATCAGTGTACAACATTTCAATATGTAACTTGATACTGAAACAAGTAATTATAAGAAAAAATCTATGAATTTCATACAATCTATTTACACAACTAATCTCGCGACAAGCTTTTACGTCATATAAATTGTATATTAGAATAAATTGATAGGACTGCTTTAATTTAAAAGTTTATTTCCTTCTTTTTAGTGCATTTAAGTGGACTCGCTATCCAGTGATGTCATATCGTAGTTACATTATTTCTCTTAGGGCCGATTTTATAATGTATCCCTAATGGGAGATGAGTTAATGCTTCAATTTGTGGAACTCATATATTGAAGACGAAATAAAAATTGTGTATTTTATAATAACTTTTATAACGTCAGTCATCTTATTTTCCGTTCTTCTAAAGTAACCTTGAATTATATGTTCAATCAAAAAAATTATGAAATTTTTAATGTAGGATTCAAATTAACATCATATCAAATTTGATTATGAAATCGGCCCTTAAACTAATAATTATCCTATCTGGGCAAAATTTTTTATGCTTACTTTAAATAAAAGCTTGTTTCTAAAAATGTTTTTTTTAATATAGGTCAATATTTTTAGTATGAAGACGCTACAAATGAAAATGTCTTTGGCTCTAAAAATGTGGCACCATTATACACACTGTACGAAACAAAGAAGGTATTTAAATGCATAAAATGTTTTTATTTATTTATTTATCAAAAATTCAAACCAATCTTGGTACTCAAGCCTCAATATAATCGGTTAATTGAGAATACTTTTAGATTAAGTAGGTATAAGTTTAATTTAATGACCTTCACAGGATAACTCCAACTACTTGAGAGAGAAATGTATGTTTAAAGAAGTCTCACAATTTTTGCTTTTTCAAATTGGTTTAGAAATTTCTAGAGCTACTTCTTAGAAAATGTTTGTAGAGACTCATAACTTTTGGTTTCAACGTTTCAGTTATCTGGAATCATCATGATTCGCTTGGACGCCATATTTGAAAAAAAATTAAAAGACAGGATTCTTATAGGTTTTGAATTATGTGCAACAATTGGTAGAAAAATTCGTTATGGATGGAAAAAATAGAAAATACGATTTTGGCATTGATATAAATTTGGCAACGTGGGTTTGTAAAAACAATAGAGCACATGGAGAGAGAATTGAATTTAATTTCTAGGATGCATTTAACACCAAACCAGATTCCAGATTTTTTTTATAGGTCATGAATGTGAAAACCCTAAAATAAATAATTTCTCCAGACATCAAAAATTATATTCGAATACGGAGCTTTGCAAACACTTGACGGACAGGACTCAAAACTATCTGAAGCAAAATGAAAGTTGTGAAAGAAGAAATCTTAATCATTTCGATGAGAATCCTTATCAAGATATTTTGATTTCAAACCAACGATGAAAAATTTATAATAAAATCATCTTTTCTGTCTCAACTATTCTATTACCGATTCTTACACATCATTGACATGCTAACAAAATTCATTTCTTATTGACAGACGAACCCAAACGATAATACAAATCGACTCTTTGTTTTTTTTCGCTTGTTCGGGCGTAGTCTATGGTAAATGTATTGATTCATTTGAAAGAGTAGACTTGAAAAATGGTCCCATATTCATAAGAACTCAAATTCGAAATCTCATTCTCTTCGAAAACAACCCCCGAAGGGGGTGGAGCTTTCAATTTTTCTCGAAAATCAAAAATCGGAGACGGCACAATTAAGGGTAAAAAATATCCGAAAATGTTTAAATTCAACAGTTTTTTAAGAGCTACGGATTTATAGTTTCAGCGGTGTTAAAATTTGAAATATGTGTATTTTCGCTATGTGGAAGGGGCAATTCCTTGCGAAAATCGAATATCTGAAAATGCCAAATTAAAGATCAGATTATTTCTAACATCTACACTGAACATTTTTTCCATAGACTTACGGTTTCCGATTTACAGTGGTAAAGTCTGAAATATGTGTAGGTACATAAGTATTTCCGCCGTGATGTTTTAAGATCTCCAAATTACACTCGTACAAGTATAAGCAAAGAATATAATAATAATAATATAATAATAATAATAATAATAATAATAATAATAATAATAATAATAATAATAATAATAATAATAATAATAATAATAATAATAATAATAATAATATTAATAATTTTTTTTTTTTTTTTTTTGTGTGTTGAGGAGGGAAATGCATTTACGCACACTGTACGATTAGGAATTTCGTACAGTAGTGCAGGGCTCCCGGCTGCTCAAGAACTTGAGGTCTGACGGACTACCTGCTAAAAACCCCCTCTTCTCCGAAGGCACTAACCTGAGACCGTTTGACACATTATCAAGGTTAGGCCAAAGTTGTTGGCTCTTTGAGTTCGTCGTCTTTGTCATCTACCAAGTTTAGGGCCGATCAAGATCAGCCTTTTTGGCTTTAAGCAATGCTTCCGTGAAACGGATCACCTGGTTCCAGGAGTCACTGTCACGAAGCATAACCTTCACCAGAGTATCCGGTTCAAATGTTCCGATCCCAGCCATTAGTGAGGATCGTCGTTCGTGCCACTTACTGCAGATAAAGAAGGTATGCTCTGCGGTATCGATGACGCCCGGGCAATAGAGACATTCAGCACTCTCAGTCTTTCCCATCTTGTGGAGGTAATAACGAAAATACCCATGACCCGAAAGAAGTTGGGTCAAATAGTATCCCACCTCTCCGTGTTTTCTTTCAGCCCAAGGTCTAAGTTCTGGTATTAACCTTGAGGTCCATCGCCCCCTTGTTTCCTCCTCCCAGCTGGCCTGCCAGTAGGTAAAGGTGCGGTCTCGTTCTTCAGCGGCAGTAGCCCCTCTGTCATTTTCGTGCTTTCTTCTGTAGATGGCCTGTCGTTCACGAGCCAGAAAGTGAATAGGAACTATTCCAGCTATTACCAGAATAGCTGGCTCGGAAACGGTGCGGTACGCAGAAGCAACTCGTAAAGCGCCCAGTCATTGGACTCGTAGGAGCTGGTTGCGGTAGCATGTCTTGTTTAGGACATGTGCCCAAATCTCCGCTCCATACAAGAGGACTGAGTTAACAGACGAGATGAGAAGCCTTCGCCTGCTAGGACGTGGGCCGCCAACATTGGCCATCAGCCTACTGAGTGAACCTATGGCTCTGGCGGCTTTGTCTGCGGTGTGTTGAATCTGTTCCCTGAAAATCATCTTAGTGTCGATCATCATCCCGAGGTATTTGGCTGAAGGTTTAGTTTGGATTTCAAAATTATCTACATGCATTGGGATAATTGTTTCTATACGTTTCTTTGTGAGAACAACAATTTCTGTCTTGCTGAGAGCCAGCGACAAACCGTGATCATGCATCCACCTGTTAATCCTTCGCATGACTTGGTTCAGCTTAAGCTGTGCTTGGTCCGTATCTCTAGCTGCAATGAGAGCAGCAACGTCGTCTGCGTAGCCAACAAGGCAAGTCTCGTCAGGCATCTCACATCTAAGCAGACCGTCATACGAAGCATTCCATAGGTCTGGTCCAAGGATTGAACCTTGAGCTGCTCCAGAAGTGACAGAAATTTTCTGTTGTCCTTCAAGCGTGTCGTAGAGTAGAAATCGGTTCTTCAGGTATGAGTCGATCATTCGAATAAGGTATAAGGGTACACGGAATGATTGCTCAAGTGCCGATAACATATTTGTCCACCTGACGGAGTTGAAGGCATTGCGAACGTCTAGGGTGACCAGTAGAACTACTCGTCGTGACCAATGGTTGTGGTTTTCTGCCTTTTGTACCGCGTCAACTACTTCCTGGATAGCGTCCATGGTCGAGTGGCCAGGCCTGAAGCCGTGCTGGTGTGCCGATATGTCGCCGGCAGCTACAATGGCATGGTTGATCCGGGATTTCAGCAGTTTTTCGAGGACCTTGCCTGTGGTATTTAGCATGCAAAGGGGACGATAAGATGACGGAGCTCCTAGGTTGCCATTTTTCTTAGGGATAAGTACAAGTCGCGCTTCTTTCCACGAGGAAAAGAAGACGCCGTCGAGTAGACACCTGTTGAACATATCCAAGAGAAGCGTTGGATTTAGTTCGACGACTAACTTGAGGACCTCGGCTGGAATGCCATCGGGGCCTGGGGCTTTCTTATTGTGCAGGGACTGGACAGCGCTGGTTAGCTCCTCTTCTCGAAAAGGATCGATATTACCTAGTTCGCTAAAGACCCTAGTAGGACGTGGCGGGTGTATTGGGAATAATTCGTTAACTACCTTAGCCATGACATTTGGCTCCATGACCGCAGGTGGAGTGCGAGCACCTAGTTTCTGGGTAACTATCTTGTATCCCATTCCCCAGGGGTCGTTATCGATATCTTCACAGAGTTCCCTCCAACACCGCACTTTGCTCAGGTTAATAGCCCGGCGGAGCTCCCGCTTTGCGGCTTTATGGTCCACCGATTTTTCGTTCGCTTCAGGGCGATTACGGGCGCGCTGTGCTGCCCGGCGAAGGCTGAGGCATTTCTTCCGAAGTGAAGCGATCTCAGGAGACCACCAGTAAGCTGGCTTCTTTCCATGACGAAATTGTGTCTTCAGTATGGATTTGTCGCATGCAGTAGAGATCTTATCCATTACATCGGAACAGACTTCTTCTACACTACAGTTATTTTTAATCGCTCTGCCTGTGATAAGCTTCGAGAATAATTCACGGTTGATGCGGTTGATGTTCCATCGTCTCAGTGAAGAGGAAGGACGATGAGACACCACGGCAGCTCTTTCAGTGGGATTTAACTTGAAGGTAATTGCCATATGATCGCTTGCTGTGTACTCTTCGACAACATGCCAGTCGGATATGTGTTGTAGAATACTTTCTGACGCCAGCGAAACATCTGGAATCGTCTCACCATATCCTGGACGGCGGAAGGTGGACACATCCCCCACGTTGAGGATCTGAAGGCCAGTTCTTGCTGCCATTTCCAGTAGATACTGGCCCCTCGTATTTGTTCGTGGCATTCCCCAGTTAACTGCTCGGGCATTGAAATCGCCAGCGAGAATAATACTGCCAGTGGTGTTCCTGATCTCGTCTTCTAGACTGTCTATCATCTGGCGGTAGTTTGCTATAGACTGGTTTGGAGTTAAATAGCAAGAGAAAAAGAAGATATTTTTACTCTTTAACCACACAAAGCCGTTGCCTGTGCCAGTGCTCGAAATAGGAACATTTCTGGGGTTAAAAACCCAGATTGATGCAGTATCCGTATCGTCAGAAAACCAAAAGCGTGAGGTTTTGTTCCTGTATTGTTCACTCAGCAGCAGGATATCAGCTCCACGCTCAGCGGCAAACTGAGAAAGCAGGTGGTCAGCTGTTTTGCTTCGCTGCATATTTAGCTGAATTATTTTAGTCATTTCGTACGAGGTTTTAGCTTCTCTACTGCCTCCCTATAGAACCGGCATCGGCTAGATCCGGAAACATGCTGGGATTCCTTAGGAGTGGTATTGACGCTGGAACAAAGAATGCAGGATGGTTCAGATTCGCAGGTACTCGCCTTGTGCCCCACGCTACCACATTTGTAACAAGCGTTGCTTCGATCTGGACCATCGCATTTTCTAGCCACGTGGCCAAATCCCAGGCATTTGTAACACCTGTTTACCACCACTTTGGAGCGAATACGACAACTAACCCATCCTATCTTCAAGTGACACTTTGACAGCAATAGTTTCGCATCTGTTTCAGAAAGTGTAAGGATAGCCATTTTCTGCCCACGGGTGTTTGGTTTAGATACGAAAATCTTTGAATCTACAGTCTTCATTAGTGCGTTATTGACAGCAGCAGCTACCTCCTCTTCTGTGGTGAGTTCGTCCAGGTCTCTAAGTTCGATGGATGACTTTGGCTCGATGCAACGGACTGTTCCATTTTCACCCAGAATAGTTTGGAGTGCATCCCCGAAAACAGATTTGTTTCTTGTCCCAGGGCCAAGCTCAACAAGAACCTCGCCAGACCGAGTCTTCCTGACAGATTTGACATTTACACCCATGTCCGCGGGTCGAACTTTGCTTCGAATATCGCTCAGCACCTCAGCGTATGTCTTACCATCCGAAGATCTAATAATAATTGCCTCTGGCCGAGACTTTTCCTTCCGTTTTTTTTTTTTTCGAGGATCCTTATCAGGGAACTGATTAACGGGTTCGTTTGGTTCCTTGCCTCTGGAGCTTTTCTTCCTTTGCACCTTTTTCCAATCAGAACTTTGCAAAGAATGTTCACCTTCTTTCTTTCTTTTCTCGTTCTGAAGTGATGTCGGGGGACTTGCCGCTTTCCTCTTCGAATTTGAGCTGTTTGGCTCGGAGTGCGTACGAGACCTCTGAACAATCTCTCGCTGCAGTGAGAAAATAGCACCTTCAGTTATTTCCTTTTTAGTTTTGAGAGCCTCCTTCGTGGAGTAAATCAAACAGTCGAAATACTCTTCAAGCTTTGGTAACCCTTGCTTGATAGAGTTATTAACGTTGGGCTGTTTCTTTAGTGCTGCTATCATGACTACCATAAGGTCTTTGATAAGCGTAGATTGCTTTTCAATCGCCCTTTCTGTTGTCTCTAGTTGCAGCAGCAGCTTCTTTGTTTCAGCCGATGTTAAGTGAGGTTGGCCCCCCCCAGAATCCGTGGGGCCTGCGCCGACCACCGGGGCTTGCACCCGATCGGAATCGGCGGCGGGATTTTGCCTGTCGGCAACGCCCGCCTGGGGTAATAAGTTAATAGACTCACTACTCATTTTTGGTTTGTTATTTGGGGTTCCTTCCCCTAGCTGTTTTGGTTCACCCCGGATATTTGATTTCTCCGGTACCATCCATATCTGGAAGGCATCCCCCTATCCACCACCCGGGGAGGCGCCCGATGCGGGACCAGCAACCCGTCACGGGAATAATAATAATAATAATAATAATAATAATAATAATAATAATAATAATAATAATAATAATAATAATAATAATAATAATAATAAACACTTTATTTCCATAGAATGATGACAAATACATTGTGGAAAACGTCACAGATCCCGTAAGGAAAAGCACAATAATACAGAAAATCCTAAAATTAACAATTCTGTTAAACTATAGAAACATCTATCAATTAAAAAGGATTTTAACCTTTTTTAAAATAAACATTTGTTATGGGAGCTCTTTATTTCGCTATACAATTTATTTTAAACCTTCATCCCCAAATACATAGGCGATTGTCGTCCTATCCTAAATCTAAATGCCGGAATAATGAAATCATTATTGTTCCGTGTGAAATAGTGATGATAATCACAGTTTTTGTGGAAAGTACTCTTATAGTCATAAACCAATATGGCTAAATCCAAAATGAAAATTGACGGTAAAGTCAGGATGTTCAGAGATTTAAAAAATGGTCTACAAGACTCTCTCTGTTTAATGCCAATTAGACATCTTACAAAAACTCCTTCAACACCGGAAGAGGCACCCCAAAAAGCTAAACCATATTTCAATCGGGACGTTACTTGCGCATGATATAATTGAACTGTTCCCGCGTCAAAATATTCTTCAAGTTTCTGAAAAGGAAACAAATTGAGCTAAGTTTCTTACTAAGACTCTCGCAATGACATCTCCAGTTAAGATGCTCATCGATATCTATACCGAGAAATCGATTATTCTCCACTCTGATGCACTGGTTAGTTCTTGTTGTTCTAAATTTAATATTATATCTATGTTCTTATTATAGTTGTGAAATACCATATAAACTGTTTTATTCAAATTGAGATGCAATGCATTCATACGAAACCAATTACATAGAACACTTAGGCTATTTTGCGCGTTATTTTGTAGCGCAGAATTATTTTTTGCCGAAGTTATTGCCGTAGCATCATCGGCATATAGAAAAAGTCCGGAGTCAATACTTGCAGTAATATCGTTTACATAGAGAATAAAAAGTACTGGTCCTAAAATGGACACTTGCGGCACACCTATTTCAGTTAGCAACAAATTCGAGTTTACGGATTTGAACTATTACTCAACTCATTTATGACACTCCAAGCCGCTTTGATTTTATTGGTAGAAAGTGATATTTTATCCTGATAGAACGATCTTTTCTTGTTTTGAATCAGAAGAGAGTGATAAGATTTACAATCACGATACGCCCCCTGAAAATATGGTAGCCTTTTACTCAATACATACAGATCTCTCAAACGACTACTTGACTGCTCGACTTCCTCATCAACCCACGACTTATTCTGGTTTTCGGTATTGGAAAACTCATTTCAATATAAAATATAAACATATTATAGAATGCATCAAAAGCTTCATCAAAATAAGGTAATTTATAAATTTCATCTTTTGTCCGAAAATCCACTTAGATAGTGTTCAGAAGTAGAACATTATCTATATACCAAATTTAATCAAAATCGTTGGAGCCGTTTCCAAGATTTTTTTATGTATATACTTATACAAGAATTGCACGTATTAATGTATTTAATTAGATATTTACAAATTTTTCTCATTGAAAATTTCCGATTAAATTATCGGAAACTCATATTAAAACCTTTAATTTACAGAAATTGATTTTGACATTTTTGATTGATGACTATGAAATCTTTCCTGTTTGTGGTAAATTTTATGTAAATTCACGAATTTTGCCCCGACGAAGAGAATAAACATTCTCGAAAGCTTGGCATAATCCAAAGAATTTTATTTATTAAATGACTGCATCCCCAACAAAAATCTATTTTATCAAATAATAAACCAGTCAAGAATTCAGAATCAATATATATATATTTATATATATATATATATATATATATATATATATATACAGGGTGGGGCACCGTATACGACACGGTCTCTCAAGGGGAATCCATACAATATAATGTTTTTATGATAAACGAAATAGATGCAGAATTTTTCTGGCCACAATCTAAAATTATTTTTATACATACAGGGTGATTCAAAAAAAAGATACATATCAAAGTTATGTTTTCTTAAATTGAATGTCCTATATTTTTTATTATTTTCGGATATAAGAGTCAAAATAAAAGTGAGTTTCTTCAGTATTCCCTATACCTATCTCTTTCCATTTTGAAAATATCCAAAGATTTGTTGAAATGTAAGGTATGAACTATTTTTCTATAATTTCCAAAGTTGCTCATTTTGAACTTGAGCTATACCTTCTATCATATTGATGAAGGTCAAGGTTATAGCCTGTATCATATTTTAATGTCAAAAATCATACAGGGTGTTGGAAAAATATGGTTGTAAAATTTCAATATAAGATATTGAAAAACTTCGTTATCTTAAATGGAACACCCTCTATATTATTACATATTTTAATGCAGAATTGAATCCTCTTTCGAATTGTATAAGGGTTCCCTATAACTAAACTCAACGAATTTCTTCAATTTCGCACTTCTCTAATAATTCTGTCTTATATTCCCAATGCCATTATGATTGGGATGACGTTTTAAAATAATCATTATTATAGTTAAATTCCATTATTATTATTACAGTACTAATTGATTCACGATTATTATCCAATCTCCTAGAATTTCAAAACTCATATGAAATAATTAACTGACGGGTAATGATACTATACTATTCTATTGCTGTCGGTTTTACCCTTAAAAGACAACTACTCCATTAATATATTTTTTTTTGGAATATCAGCGTTTTACATTTACATAGATACTGTGAAACGTAAAGAAATACCTATAAGTATTTATTGATAACGTATTATTATGAAAGCCCAAGGAAAAATGTGGTAAGTCCACTCACACTTCTTTTCTACCTCTCTCAAACAAATACTGACGAATATGAGAAACATACAGACAGACAGACCAATAGCAAAACATATGTTTGTTGGACTCAAAAAGCCCTGGAACGTAGAAACAGAGTACCGAAAATTTTACACGAATACAATACTTCCCTTACACAGCTACTAGGCGTAGCGGTATAAAAGTATTAAGAACAAGACATTTATTGAATGATATAAAAATAATAACAGTATAAAAATATAATAAAATAAGAAACACTAGAGTAAATGTTCAAAATGTCGTCCATTTTCTTGAATACATAATTGAACTCTCTCTTCAAAAGATCTTTTAACTTTCCTCAACATCTGTGGTGTCACGGATCGAAAAGCGGCTCTTATTCTCTCTTTCATATTTTCAGCTGTTGTGGGCTGGGTGTCATATACAATGTTTTTAATGTATCCCCATAAAAAAAAGTCCACACATGTTAGATCTGGAGATCTTGGTGGCCAATTTTGCGAGCCGCTTCTTCCTATCCATCTGTTTGGGAAACGCCTATCAAGAAATTCTCTAACATTCCTTTGAAAATGGGCTGGAGCACCATCCAACTGCAGCCACATCTGCTGTCTGATATTCAAATGCACATTTTCTAAAAGTTCGGGTAGTTTATCACGTAAGAATCTTAGAAATTTTTGTCCATTTAAAATGCCATCAAAAAAGTAAGGACCTATTAATTGGGACCCTAGAACACCCCCCCATACATTAACTGACCATCTATGTTGGTAATTAGTATTTCGAAAAATTCGAGGATTCTCATCACTATAATAATGGAAATTATGTCTGTTCACCAGGCCGTTATTATGGAAAGTGGATTCAT
This sequence comes from Crioceris asparagi, assembly GCA_958507055.1. Taxonomy (NCBI): domain Eukaryota; kingdom Metazoa; phylum Arthropoda; class Insecta; order Coleoptera; family Chrysomelidae; genus Crioceris; species Crioceris asparagi. The sequence goes on along the minus strand of OY293830.1, from coordinate 9,603,474 downwards.
CAGAAAACAGAATTGAATCTAGAAAGAGTTCATTATCGCCTAATCTGTCTAGAGTCCAAACACAAAATTCAAGTCTGTGATTAAAATCCATTTCATAAAGTTCTTGGTGTATCTGAATATGGTAAGGATGAAACCGATATTTTTTCAATATTCTTGAAATGCTTCTCCTACTAATACCTGTTTCTCTTTCTATTTTGCGTTGACTGGTATGAGGGTGTTCTATAACAGATCCTATGACCACAAACTCATTTTCTTCATCATCTACAATAGGTTTTAGCGTAGTTTTTTGTTTGTAGGATACAGTACCAGAATTCCGAAATTCTCTCAGTAACCGTTCAAACACAGCTCTATTTGGATGTGATACGGTTGGATATCTTTCAGCATATACTCTTGAAGCCAATAGGCAATTTTCATGACACTCACCAATTATTAGAAGCATATTTATTCTCTCTTCGATAGGATAAGTCTTCATTTTGCTTTATTTGAATAGTACACTGATTTAAATTGTATTTATAAATTAAACGCTTCAAAACTGTCAGTTATAAAACATTTCCATGGTAACAGCCTCAAAGCTGTCCAGATTAATTGGGTAATGTTCCTACTGTGATAAAGAAGCAAAATTCAAGAAATGCCTTGAGTTTAGTTATAGGGAACCCTTATACAATTCGAAAGAGGATTCAATTCTGCATTAAAATATGTAATAATATAGAGGGTGTTCCATTTAAGATAACGAAGTTTTTCAATATCTTATATTGAAATTTTACAACCATATTTTTCCAACACCCTGTATGATTTTTGATATTGAAATATGATACAGGCTATAACCTTGACCTTTATCAATATGATAAAACCTTTAGCTCAAGTTCAAAATGAGCAACTTTGGAAATTATAGAAAAATAGTTCATACCTTACATTTCAACAAATCTTTGGATATTTTCAAAATGGAAAGAGATAGGTATAGGGAATACTGAAGAAACTCACTTTTATTTTGACTCTTATATCCGAAAATAATAAAAAATATAGGACATTCAATTTAAAAAAACATAACTTTGATATGTATCTTTTTTTTGAATCACCCTGTATGTATAAAAATAATTTTAGATTGTGGCCAGAAAAATTCTGCATCTATTTCGTTTATCACAAAAACATTATATTGTATGGATTCCCCTTGAGAGACCGTGTCGTATACGGTGCCCCACCCTGTATATATATATATATATATATATATATATATATATATATATATATATATATATATATGCATTGCTCGTTTAATATAATTAGATACACTGGTATCGGTATCGACAAATGAACGATAGCAGCTCAGTATTAATGATTTTGTTGTCTGAAATTCTGCATACAATTCCACATACTTCAAATTCCCTTTGTATACCAACCAACCAAATACCAACTCCGCCACCTTTCCGAATAGATGTATAAAAGCTCGCTGCTTTATTAAAATTTGGAAAGTTTATACAGTCAACACTGAACTCAGTACACCAAGTTTCACAGATAAAGTCTAGACTTTCGCGAACTTCGAGAAATTCCGATGCTATGTAGTCGGCTTTAATAGCTGTTAAGCATTGACAATTCAGTGAGAGCAATATACACTCAGATTGTTCCTTCATTCACGTTTTCTCTTGAGTTAGACTCCTCCTCTGGAAAAACCGTGTTACATATACCCCCTCAGGCCATGTCAATGGATTCTTCACTTTGTCCAGGTTCTTTATATTTAAAATAACTTTGAATGATGAATCATATTCTGGATGTTTGGATTCAAGTTTTTCACATTCTACTTCATTGAACTGCTCTTTTAGAAACGTCTTCAAATCTTCTAAAGTAGTATCAGGATGAAGCCTTGACACATATAGAAAAGCCTTTTTGGGATCCACTTTTAGACTGGTTAGGTTTTTTCCACTTCCTGTGATAGTTCTTTCTTCTCTTTTCTTATGTTGCCTTTTCCGTTTCACCATTGTCCATTCCGATGATGGATTTTCAGCCTCTTTCATTTTAGAAGCATTTGAGTGTATTTTCGGATTTTTATCCTTAAGAACAACTTCGTTAAATGGTAGCACTTCATTATTTCTGTTTGCATGATTCAGTGCAAGTGTACTTGCTTCAGATACTTCGTCAAATGTTTTGTTTGATTTCGAAATAACTTCCACGATTGACGGTACATTCTGACGTTTGATTCCAGGTTGTTTACCTTTTTTTGGATGAATCGTTTTTTATTCCATACTCACAATCTTCTCATTAAGGAGCTTATTATTCTCAAGCAAAATTAAGTTTTTGCTTCTTGACTCATGAAGTAATTCATTAAGGAATTTTACCTGCATTTTTAAATATGCGAGTTCTGAAAATTCATATTCCAAGTTTTGGTTTTTTTCCGTATCGGAGTCTTGTACATGAATACAGACAGTTGATTTTTTCAAGTTTGCTCGTTCTAAGCAAGCTGGGTGTAGATTTGCTTTACATTTCAAACACCTCACTATATCAACTACCTTTTTATTGCAGTGATCGCAATTGGCCACTTTAAAGTTTAAAGTTTTCGCAGAGTGATCATCGTTCTCTTCCGGCACTCGACATCCTGTTTATTATATGCCACGGAAAAGTATATTTTTAAATTGAAAATTATAATATTATTAAACTTCCAGTCTAACTGGACTAAAATATTTTTGAATGATATCAGCTGACCAGGCAGGACATATGGTGAACGCAGTTCTAAATGGAATTTATATAGTGCCTCATATATTGTTAAAAATTACAATAATGAGATGCAATCAAAACGTTTGTATTCTCACATCATAGCACTCACCAACGTTAGCTGTACATTCTCATATCAAATTCGAAACTTAAAACTGCCCTTATATCACCTGAAACTTCGATCACTGGAGAGTAGATTTTCAAAACACACAAAAGTGAAATTAATATTTTTTTTAATTGGACGAACGTTATTAGTTGGTGCACTCAAAAATACAACATAATATTAATTCTATTGGTGAAGTTGGTGGCAAAAGTTTTCGATCTAACTGCAACTGCACAGTATCAACACCAATAGAATTAATATTATTTTGTATTTTTCAATGCACCAATCAATAACGTCGGTCCCATTTTTTGTAAAAATATTTATTTTACACTTTTACTTTTGAGTGTAACATTAGTCACGAAAATCGTCGAACGTTCTCTAATACCATTGCCCCTGTATATACTTTGTTTGTTCTCTTACTTATTCAGAAATCTAAAATCATCATCGCGGAAATACGCATATTTTAGACTTTACCACCGCTGTAACTTGAAAACCGTAACTAATAAGAATGGTCCAATTTATTGAAAGAAATATTTATTTCTTTAGGGCATATGTATATATATCCAAACGATTTCATCGGAGAAATTTAATTAAAATATTCCTGTAATGTTAATTAGTTGGATTAGATTGGTTCTGCGAATAGAGTTAAGTTAGCAAAAGAATTTTAAAAAACTTTCCCAACTCTCATCTCTATCGATTATAATTTCTGAGACAACCATACATAGTGTACTTATTCAACTATAAAGTTTCATGACGATGAAGTAAGAATATAGCAAATCGATTAGAAAACTCGATTCACGATAACAGTACCTACATATTCAGTACCCACCAAACTCCAACATAAAACCATTTGTAAATAACAACAATCAAATACATCTTTTATCATATAATTCTATCAAAATTGTCCTGATATATGTTTCCTTTCAACATTTTTATTGCGAACAAAAAAAAATTGAAATAAAGATAGGTACAGGAATGTTAATATTCTACCTAGATCGTAAAATTGATCGGCAATTGTTCGATTTCTTGTGTAGAGCATCTTATTTCATCTAGTCGCCCTTTCACGTACTAGACAGAGGAAACATAAACCATCATGGGTATAGCCTTGATCGCGAACATCGTAATAGATAATCGACTCAGGCTCTGTCGTCTCGACTTCCGACTACTTGGTACTACCTATCAACAAGTACACGGTTAATTTATTGTGATTGACTTCGGTTGTATATAGGTGTACGTGATAATATTTGAAATTAATTCAGTGAATGTACTGAATAATACCTGCCTTATTTCGTAACTTAGTTTATCTATAGTTATATCTCTATAATACTTGTTTAAAAGTTTTGGTCTTATGTAGTTATAATTCTTTATTCTTAACCTAACCTAACCTAACACAATATTTGAGATAAGCTTTCTCTGAATTACTCGGTACCAACCAGTTGGATATTATATTTTACTTTTATACTGACATGGGGGATGTTCTATGTTCTGTAGTTACTCTACAAAGAGCTATAGCCAATTTTATAATCCCTGTTTACTGCAGTGTGTACACATGTGAACTATCCGCAATTCTAAATGCTTTAGAGAAGTGAAAGCAAGGAAATCAAATAGTAGCTATTTGTACTGATTTACTATCTTCTATTCACTCCATAAAATATAAACCTATACAGAAAACATCCAATAGTATAAAAAATCATTAAATATGTCGTCACCTAGCTAATACAGTTTTTTCTATAACAATAATCTGGGTTCCGTGTTCCGTCACATCGTCACATGTAGAAATCTGTGGTAACGAGAAAGCTGACCAAATGGCCAAAGAAGCATCCTCATCAAATTTACCAATAACCGAAATACAAGCAGAAAAATCAGTGGAAAAGGTCATATTCCAAACTCAATAATATCCACCCTACTAAAAGTTCATTCAGGGTGCCAAACATGAACAGAAGAAACAAAACCATCATCCATCTATCGAGGATAGGTCACACGCGGCGGTCACATGGATATTTAATGTGCGCTGAAGGTCTGAAAGGAACATCAAAATACACCCTTGGTTCCACAGATGATTACAGTGCTGTAATAAACTTTTGAAAATGCTGTTATGGTTGTTTCAAACCATATGCGCAGGACTTGAGGATGTTATAGCTCGTCCAAAAATATGAAAAAAAGTTTATATTAACTTTCCCCTAAAATGCACCATTTTCGAGATACAAGGTTTTGAAATGAAACAAAATGTTTTTTGTAAATACCTCCGGAACCGTTTATCGTACAAAAAACTGATTTTGTAAGCATTCTCATAATAAGCTAACTTTTGAGTCAGAAAAAATGTTTTGTTAAGTCATAATTGGTGAAAATTTTGAAGGAGTAGTGGGAGTTTTTCTCCCCAATATCTAAGCCAAGGGAAAAAGTACGGTTTTGAGACGCCCGTTTGCAGTGCCAATATTTTCTACACAAAAAGGTACTGTTAATCGTGAGCTCTAAAGCCGACCGTTTTCGAGGAAAATCAACTTTCATGTTGAAAAAAACACAATAAATTTTTTTATATATTTTTTTATTTACTAATTAAACAAAATTTATGTAAACGTTAGAACAAATAACCAAAGCAAACGTTCATAAATGCATAATTTAAAAAAATTAGGGAATGATACAAAAGTTGTCGTTTCAAAATTCTTCAAATTTACAATATCAGAAAGGTAAATCCTAGGGCCAAGTTGTAAAATATTTTCAAAACACTTGGTTTTTCAGTTTGAACGATATTTTTGTATTTTTGATGTTCATCTTTATGTATTGAATTTTTTATTTTCATTTTAAATTGAGAAGCACGCATGCACCTCGCGGCCCCAATGGACATGTTTGTTTAGGTGGCCACTGTGATGCGTACGTGCTTCTCAAAGAAAACAAGAAAATTCTTGTCCTATCATGTATATTTTGCTCGTTGTAAACCAAATGCAAGCCGGTATGAGCCATTCTATCGTCAGACTTTTGGAAAGTAAAGTAGTAAGTGTGTGTTCTGTTGCTTTATGATGTCATATGAGAAGGGCCAGGCTAATTTGCGAAGACTTTGGGATGAATTTTTATCAGATGAAAATAGTGGTGATAGTGTACGTGATAAAGACTTTCAACTGAGTAGTGATGAAGAAAACAGTGGTTCTTCGTCAAGTGGAAATGTTCCTGAACGCACACGGCATAAAGTAATACAGAATTTGTCCGCAACAACACCTTCAACGTCGCGTGAGATCAACCGAATTAGTATAGAAAATACCACTGAAAATGTAATTTATCGCTACCAACTGCCAGAAGACGATAGTTCTTCGTCTTCAAATGACCATGACCATGTGGATGATAATAATTCACCTTTGATTTGGAGAAATGTAGATGGCCAAAGTTTGAGAAATATCACGTTGAGTGTTCCAAACTCAGGTATAAAAGCTGAGTTTTTTTAAATGTATTGCAAGAGACCTCTTGATTTCTTTCAACTATTTGTGAACGACGATATTGTTGAGTTGATTTCAGTGGAGACAAATCGATATTCATGTCAGAAGTTGAATGCAGGTGATATCCGTCCAAAAGCAAGAATATCTAAGTGGGTAGATACTAATGAACAAGAGATAAAGAAATTTTTGGGAATGCTTTTGTGGATGGGCTTACAAAAAATTGCCAAAGTTCTGCTCATATTGGTCCAAAAATCATATTTATTATTATTATTTATAATAATAAAATAAAGTTTGTTATGTCGAGAAATCGTTTTGAGTTATTGCTAGCGCATATACATTTTAGTGATAATGAAAATCATGAAGATCAAACTCGGGTGAATAAATTATCGCCTCTTTTGCAGAAACTGATACCAAATTTTCAAAAAGTGATAGTACCAGAGGAAGAAATCTGTACAGACGAAACTATAGTACCATTTAGGGGACATCTGTCGTTCAGACAATATATAAAAAATAAGAGACATAAATTCGAGGTAAAATTATATAAACTTTGCTTGAATGGCGGTTATACCTAAGACCTAAAAATTTATTGCGGAAATGATAAAGTTGAAAATAAATCGGTTCCAGATTCTGTTGTGTTCTGTTTATCGGAGAAATTATTAGGTGTGGGACGCACTATATACACAGACAACTTCTATACCAGTGTGACTTTAGCGCATAGTTTATTAGACAGAAATACAAATTTAGTTGGAACATTGAGGCAAAACAGAAAATTGAATCCGAGAGAAGTGACAGGTGCAAAACTAAAAAAAGGGGAAATTATAGGAAGGGAGAGCAATACAGGAGTAGTAGTGACAAAGTGGAAGGACAAGCGAGACGTGCTCATGTTGAGTACAAAACATACAGCTGAAATGATGGACGTGAATCAGAGAGGAGGAGTGGTTCAAAAACCATCTTCAATTGTCGAGTATAATAAGTGTAAAGGATATATAGATTTATTTGACCAAATAAAAGCATATTCGACACCATTACAGAAATCAGTGAAGTGGTATAGAAAAATAGCTATTGAGCTTCTTTTGGGATCAGCGATTGTAAATGCTTATATACTTCACCAGAAAACAACTAATAATAAAATGTCCATCAAATCCCTATACACGATCGACCATCAGATCGACGGGAGCTCCTAGGCGCGAGTCACCATTTGGAAGAAGTGCAAAGCTCGGCTAGAAGAAGATGTTCCAGTTGCTACGCCTCAAATTGTGAAAAGCACGACAGGAAGTTTGCACAGACGAAAACAAAATTTTCACGCTACAAATGTATTCGGTGTGATAAGTTTTATGGTATAACATGTTTTTGTAATGTTCATGTGTGCAAAATATAGTTGTTATTTTCGCATATTGTTCCACACTAAGTTTGTCTTTACTTTGGTTGCAATAGTATATATAGTTAATTTTGAAAGTTTTTTTCGAACAAAACTACATTTTTTTGTTTTATAAACATCCTGTAAACATTTATTCGCGATGTATTTAATAGAATAACAAAAAACTTTTTTTTTTGAGGTAGTATTTTCCTGATCCCAGAATTTGAATTACTTGGGCTAAACGTACAAACGGGTTTACCAGGCCACTACAAAAGTCAATCACATGTAAAAGGACGGCCAGTGAGAAGCACCGTTGAACCACGTAGCCTCAAAGTATAGCAATGAGTGATATTCAAGTCTGCATCTCGAGTCTCGAGGCGTCAGAAACACACCCACTTGAGATGCACACTTGCTTCTGGCGACAGTTAACGTGTTAAAAATGAATTACATAAACGCTGAAATGTGTGAAATGCCATTACCTTTACGGAATGGCGCGCGGTAATTCGGCAGAAGCAAGGCGGTTTTATCAAGAAAGACATCCTGATCGCCCAGTAAGTACCACACAATAACTTTCAACGCATTCACCAACGACTGTAGGAAAATGGAAGTTTTAAAAAGAATACTGCTGATAACTGGCGGCCTATGGAACTAACTTGAAAAAATCAGACCATACCTAACTCAAACCTATCTCACTCGACTTTTGTATCCTTATCATATCCAAAGAGTAGAAGCCTTATTACCAAGATATTTTCGGCCAAGATTAGCTTTTTGTAAATGGATGCAAGACAAAATAGCTCAAAATCCTCAGTTTGAAGCCGAAGTGCTGTTTACCGATGAAGCATCTATGTCGAAAGATGGTATATTTAATTTTCACAATAATCACATATGGGCAGACTAAAATCCACATGAAACTGCAGAAGGCCATCATCAGCAACAATTTTCTGTCCGGACAAGTTGTCCTTGTCCTTATGATATATCATCAAAAAGGTGATAAAAAGGGTTTTCAAATATGTGGAATGCCATTATGGAAAAAAAAGTTCATGATAGTTACACATAGAAGAAACGTCATATTACAAAACTATCAACACCATTGGAAAGAGTGAAAGAAGTGGCAATGTAAATGTGCTATTTATTTAGAAATTCATTAAGAAATAAAGCCGGAAATTCGGTTTTTTCCAGATATCTCCGGAACTATTCGATATTTTCAAACTTTCTAAACGACATATTGTTGAATTCGTAAATGCGCAACTTTGCACCAATTTAACCATCTTCGTATTCCCTATAGTTTCATAGATCCCAACGTTTAGAGTCGAATTTGAAACAGCCTGTATAGTATATCTTAATATGTAAATAAAAATTTCGTGTCACGTTGTTTGTCCGCTATGAACTCCTAGACTACTGAACCGATTTTAATAAATTTTGCACACTGTGTACAGTTTGATCCAACTTGAGAAATAGGATAGTTTATATCTCAATTTATAGCCGTAATATTTTTTATTGCAAATTATTTGTTTATTATCTGACAGAGTTATAATTATCTGTGAGTTTAACAAGATTCTAACAGATGGCGGTTTAAGGTAGGTAATTCATTAACATATAGAAATCTATTCCACAATTTACTAGCAAAGCAAATGTTATTTTGTAAAGTTCCATTGTTGACACATGTGGTGATTTTCCATAAATATTATGTTTTATACTGGGTTTCTAGAGTTTTTTCATGGACGAAGTCATGGGCTTCCTCTAGTTTAATATAATATCCTATGTTTGCATATTTTAATTTTGTATAATATCTTACTAAATACAACTCTCAATGATTTTTTTGTGCTGAGTGTTTTAATCGGAAAATAAAATTTGTGAAGTGAATATTTATTGCCCTTTCTATTGCTTGAAGACAATTCTTGTCCATTTCTGAGGTGGAAAAGTGAGGTCCATCTTAATAATCTGTGAGGTTGCGTTCACGTTCGTATAATACAGATAGACTTATGACCATTCAAAAGAAAATTGAAACAACTATTCAATAAGTATACAGAAAATAAATTTCTTCTTCTTTAAGTGCAGTGCTCGTTCTCGTGTGTAGGCGCCTTCTCTGCTTGGAAAGTATTACAAGGAGACTTCAGTTTAATGTGGATTCCGAACCACCGACAGGTCTCAAGATAAATCTTAATACACGTCCTTCCAGAAAACTATAATAATATATTGTCGCTGATTTCTCGTTGCCTTGCTTTGATATAGACAGGAATTCAAACACACTACCGGCTCATCACTGGTACTTATCCAAAAGTAGCTGGCTAGTTACGAAATAAAATATTTGATTGATTCAGATATATCTGAACTAATCCCCGATCCCACTATAGTCAATCAAACAACAATACCCGGAATAATTTGTTGTTAACTAAATGAAATATAGAACGAAAAAGAACAGTCTCGTGGTCTGGTTAGTTCGCATTTCATCAAATTATTGAACTTGAACACAGAAGAGTTCGAAACTATTGTCTTACGCGCAAGCAGTTCTGCGCCATTCAAAAACTGTGCTAGAACTTTCCAAGAAGTGAAACCCGAATGAATGCCATCAACTTTTCTATACTTATAGTTCTCAGTGGAAATTGTTTTGTAATTTCAAAGTTGTCTCCAATATCATATCAATATTTTTCTCTTAATAATCTTAAGGGTTGAAGGGACAATAAATAAAAAAAAATCTGCATATATTACTGGTCAAAATAGAAAAACTGAACATACATTGCTGCAGATAGGTATGGAAAGAGATTTGAAGAAACTACAACTATATGATTTGCTCGTATGTCGAATATAATTTAAATTGATAATGCGTTGTTCTTTAAGTGAGAACATTTGAAACGTCAACTAATTCCCATGTGTACTTAAGCACTTCAATACAGTTATTTCTTAATAGAAACAGTTTTCCGAAAAAGGCTCTTAGTTTATGTAATTTTGGATTTGCACCTGATATCTAGTGGTCAGAAGCTGTGCTATCTAGATGCAGCGTCTAGTTGATAAGTCACCTCCCTAGCATCATGGAATGAATATTTCTTGTGCCAGATAGATGTCACTGCCGGACTGTTAATAATTATAATTACTCCAAATTATTCTCCAATAAGTTACGTACCCAATAGTCAACGCTAGGTTGTTTTCTCAATAATATCATTGATAATTTATCAAAGTTGTTCTAAATTGTTTCTGTCCAATTTCACACAAAAGTATGAAATAAATATTTCTTAGAAAAAATTGGACCGACGTTATTAGTTGGTGCACTGAAAAATACGTAATAATATTAATTCTATTGGTGCTGGTACTTGTGAAGTTGGTGCCAAAAGTTATCAATCTAACTGCAACTGCACAAAAGTAACAGCACCAATAGAATTAATATTATTTCGTATTTTTCAGTGCACCAACTAACAACGTCGGTCCAATTTTTTCTAAAAAATATGTATCATAAATTGAATTTCAACTTGTTTGAACGAGACTGAATTCTGGTGAATTTCATGATTCTTATGTTATTATTATTATATAGCAATCGTTTGTGACTCAATACTCAATAGGTGTAATTAGATTGTTAGCTATTTTTTGCTAATTAAAAAAGTGGTTTTGAAAATAAAAATAGCCTCCTATCTTTTCTGAAGAAAATCTAAATTAATTTCATAATTTGTAGGACAACTATTTATTTTGTAACTTAATAGAACATAACATTCTCTCACTCGGACGGTCAGGAATCGGTTGTGAATTTTCTATATAATAAATATTTTTTTACAAAAATTGGACCGACGTTATTAGTTGGTGCACTGAAAGATACAAAATAATATTAATTCTATTTGTTCGGGTACTTTTGAAGCAATTGCAGTTAGATTGAATACTTTTGGCACCAAATTGACAAGTACTTACTAGCACTAATAGAATTAATATTATTTTATATTTTTCAAGGCATCAACTAAAAAAGTCGGTTAAATTTTTTTTTATATTTATTTCACACATTTTGTAACGGTACATTACCTCGAGTCTAGAAAATCGTTAAACGTTCGCACTTTTACCATTACCCATGTATATTATTTGCTTGGACTTATTACAAGTATTATTTGGAGATCTCAAAACATCACGGCGGAAATCCTTATGTACCTACACATATTTCAGACTTGGCCACTGCTAGTAACTCGAAAACAGTAACTTTAAGGAAAAAATGTTTAAAATAAATGTTGTTAGTAGTAATCTGATCTTTAATTAGGCATTCTCAGATTTTCAATTATCGAAAGAAATTGCCCTTTTCACATAGCGAAAATACACATATTTCAAATTTTAACATCGCTGAAACTCGATAACCGCAAGTCTTTTGAAAAAATGTTCAATTTAAGCGTTCTCCGATATTTTCTTATCTTTAATTCTGCCATCTCGGGTTTTAGATAAAAACTGTCCCCTCAACCCCCTTCGGGGGCTGTTTTCGGATTTAAGGTTTTATGAAGTCAATGAATCAAAAATCATCAAAATCGATGTTTGTACTATATACAGCGCGCGCACAAACAAAAATAAGAACACAGACGAATTGTATACCTCCTCCGTTTGGGTGCGACGGCGTATTTGACATGGTGTACTATGTTGACAATTTTAATATTCAATTTCAATTTTCCCGAGAACATAATCACTAACGATTCCTGGTCGATTAAGTATCAGTTATAAGAATATATTACGTGTTTTCTAATCGGTACAAAAAAATACACACAAATGATTAATATCAACAAAAATCATAAATATGTATCCTAAAATTTGATGTTGGTTAGCTATTTTGTATGAAAAAGTTTGATGAGTACAACTTCTATATCTGCTAAAATAGATCAACAAATTTAATAACAACTTTTAAAACTTTTTTTTATTCAACATCTCATAACAATCTATGGAAAGTACTCCTTCTCTCTTCTTCCCTTCCACTTGGGTAAATCAGGTCTCAGTTTCTTCGGTATATACCTTGCTAGTCTATCATCGAGCGTTCGTCTATAAGGATTCTCTAAACGTTCAAACGGTCTCAATCGCTTCTCCATGAAACGTGTTTTATTGTCAATTTTATAAATCTTCTCCCAGCTGTAAATCTCATAACCTAATCTATGACGAGGACGCGCCGATGTGAGATATTTGTATTCTCTTTCTAACCATTCACGTTTATGATCATCTGCATAGTCTGCTACAACTTTTTCATCATTATTTAGATATGGTGTTAGATTAACGCCCAATCTTTGTTCTGGAGCATTGGCATAGAACTTGACTAGCATCTTAAGTACATCCTCATTCAATCCGACAACTTTGTCACCTTCAATATTTTCAAACAGTTTAATTTCATTGGTTGACCAACATATATTTTTCTTGGGATTTTCGGTGATATTATGTGAATGTAAAAGCATCGTATTCATTTGATAGGTGAAAAACGACCAAAATTTCCCATCAGTTATCACCGTCTGCGTCACTAACGGATAAGTTATATCGTTGAAGGTATTGAAGCCCAAATAATTGGCTTGTGCTTGCAGCCAGTTGAATGAAGACAGCACACCTTGTCGTCTAAGGGTTTCATCGTCTCGTATCTTATCTTCGAACGGGGTGCGTCGGAAATTTCTCTGATAAACTGATAATAGACCAAATGTATGAGCATCTCCTGGCCAAAATCCAGGTGTATTCACTATTGGTCGGAACTCGGTATGAGCTCCGACTGTTCGGGGATCGTACTTCCAGAATGGAACTGGAAAATCACCAGATGCAACTTCAACAGGCGATGTAATGAAACGCAACGGCAGTTCTGATCGCAAAGACAATATTGGCGAGGTAATAGCCACCATGAGGCGATCAACTGGATCATCAATCATGTCCTTCATGAACTCTAAGCCTTTTCGACATCTCTTGACGTGTTCTGGTGGCACCATACCACCCGCATACCAACTGGATTCAATACGTGGTTGATGATCGATTTGTACTTTTAATAAATGTGATTCTGGATTCGACAGCTGATTTATAATTGCTCTGTTGACGGCACGAGCCAGAGTTAGATTCTTCGCATTCTTATTTTGACAACCTACCATTTCTGTAACAATTATTTCTTCAATTTGCGATTTCAAATCGCTTACGGCTTGATCAACATCAATACTGTTATAGAATTCTGGAAGGTTATCGTTCTGTATCAGGTGGGTTCTAGTGACATGTTGTATAAGATCAAGTGTATTGTATCCGCTTTTCTCATCTGTGAGCATATAACATTTAAAACCGTAATACCTTGGCATATTAAGTTTTATTTGTTTTTCTTCTACTGTTCTCACTGCTTTGATCTCTTCATGTATTGCAGCTTTTTTCCTTCGAATCTTTGCATGAAATGATAAATCCAATATTGGTGGATATTCCGGTCTTGCCGTGTACTCATCTTCATGAATTACAGCTGTAGCAAACCCTCTAGATTTAAGAATATTTGAGGATACCCGATTGAAGCGGAAGAGTGCCATTTTCTGGATCATAAACCTGAAAGCATTAATAGTTTGTATGTTTTGGATAGGCGAATTGTAGATGTGACTGATATTACATCAAACCGAATACTAATTTCAATCATTCAAAATTTTAAGATCACTATTCCCATAATAAATGTTGCGGAACACACCTACACAATTTTATATTATAATAAGGCTACTGCTTCACATAGATTATCCAAACATTCTTATCGTATAGATGAACCAAGTTTATTTTTGTTTTTTACAATAATACAAAAGATATTGTAATTAATAAAGCAATAAAATTGTTACAAGTTATGATATTTTGAGGTTATATTTGATGGAACAAAACAGAAAATAAAAATCCATAAATGACATACGACATGGGCCATGCCATAGGGCCATAGAGTATAGATTTCTTTTAATTCCATGCTTGTGTTGTGTATTTTTAGTTGCCTATGGATAATACCAATTACAACTTACAACAAAATAATATTAAAATATTAATAGTGTTATGAAATATGAATGACAAGCAAAGAGGTGAGTTGATTTTAGAAATTTTAGTCGACTGAATAATATTGATATAAATTTAATTTCAAAAAATATCAATATTGCTAATAGACAATTTCAGATATTTGTGGATATCAAAATACCAAAACTGAATTTGATTTTTTTTTAATTACTTAGTTTTTTATAATAGTCCTGAAAAATCAAATATTTACTAAAATAGGCGTATTTTAGCATAACTTTTGATGAAATTGAAGTGGAAGGCTCTATTTTTAATGGTTTGTTAATAAAAAGGAAAACATGTTTTCGATTTGGAAGTATCTTTTCAATCCCAAATAGTATATAACTATAACCATCCTTGCATTCTATTAAACGCTAACATCCCTCCAAATTAGCAGAAACATGCGTGAAGGTAGTAAACATAAGTTAACGAAAAAGTGGCTTTTAACAAATTGATGATTGACTTGTGCAGTGTATTGCAACATTCAAGTGCTGTTATTAACAATGTTGCCAACGCTGCCGGTATAACTTTCGCAGCATCAGATTATTTTATGATTTCCATTTCCAAGAATATTTGCTTTAGAAAAAAATCAACGACAATAACAACTGACAATATTTTCAATATCGCAAACGTTATAATATTGGCAGTTTTTGGCAACAATGGAATTGACAGTTTTTAAACGTTGAACAGACTGCACAAGTTAATGATCGCTTCGTTTAACCACACTTTTCGCGAACTTATGTTTACTATTTTCACGCATATTTTTGCTAATTTTTGAAGTATGTTAGCGTTTAATAGAATGCAAGGATGATTGTATACTATTTGGGATTGAAAAGATACTTCCATATTGAAAATCGCAGCTAAAAGTCGTAAGCCCTAAGAACATTTTTCGTTTTTTTATTAAGAAATCCTTAAAAATAGAGCCTTCCGCCTAAATTTTATTAAAATTTATGCTAAGATACATTTTATTCTTCATGGCTTTTATAACAAAAGTTGCTAAACTATAAACTTTTACCATATTTTGTACTAGGTATATCGTAACCAAACAAACAAAATCGTCGTTGACTAAAAATTTATATCAGCATGATTGACTTAGCAGTTTTAAAATGGCTGACTTTGAAATGTGTTAAGAATTCCTTAATTTAATTCCTGATTGATTTGTACGATTTCAAGCAAAATTTTTCGTGGAAGATTTTTTTTAATCAGAAAAATGTGAGAATTCAACATTATCTGGAATATCTACTTAAAATACAACTTTCTGCTAGCAGGCAGATTACATTTAAAATAAAAGTATTGGGTCAATGTGTAGAACAGATTCCCACCGATTTTAGGCATTTTTTTGCTACTTTTGTAGGTATATATTATAGGAACACATTCTAATTAAAATTTTAGTCCGTTTACTTCACGAGAAAAGAAAATCTTGAGTTCAGTGTTTTCACCTCGAAGTTTTCTTAAGTCCGACTCATATGAGAGGCTTATGCGCCATCACTCAGCTACAATATTTACTATGGTGGCGTAATATAAATAATTCATAGGTTATTTATTTATTTAATATTTTATTCCTACAAATTCTACTTCATGTATCGGATGTCCGTACAAACGTCTCATTATGGCAAGATCGCATAATGGCTGTATCTACAACACAAATACGGCGGGCTTCGTTCCCCTTATATTTTTTTGCTCTATTTTCGGTAATTTCAGCCCTTTTTCTATTTATCGGGTTAATTTAATATTATATAAGCCAAATTATAACTAAAAGTATTTCATTAAACACTTATTTTCCCTTCCCCCAGCACCCCTATTCAATCCACCCTCCCGTAAGCTTGTTGGGGTTAGCGAGCTAAAATTTTAATTGAAATGTGTTCCTAATAACATATACCTAAGCAACTAGCCAACGAAATTGCCGAAAAATCGGTGGGAAAATGTTTTACACATTTACCAAGTATTTTAGTACTGGTACCCTAAGGATAGATATTCCACTCTTATATCGATCTTTTGGGAAGTTTGAAGTGTGTTTGTTCCTCGAAGGGCACGTCCAATCTGCTGGTTAGTTTAGAGTTTCTATGCTCATTAGACAAATGATCAAAAGAATTTTAAAGCATGTTGATTAATTTGCTAAATTTATTTTTCAAGTAGGTATGTGTTTGTTTGATTTGACTTATTCAAAAAACAATTAATTTCGGAGATAAGGGGAGATGGTCAATCTTTGTAGATTTCTTTTAATATTTTGAACGTGAACGAAAGAAAATATATTTGAATTTACAATAACTTCCAATGCGATCGAACCGACAATGTTGGGTATAATTGTTAGACAATTCATATATGGGTAAAAAAGGATTTCTTTTTATTAAAAATCAATTGAAACAACGAAGTGTATTAATGAAGCATATATTTCTAGCTAGCAGGTACACTTATAGTTTTAAATATAGCTTTATTATTGTTACGTATATACTGCATTTGCTAAAAGGATATATATTTACACAGGGGATTACTAAGTGACAAAAAATCATAACATAAAGTTTACCAAATGCAATATCATGAGGCCCAACTTAAATACTTACAAAAAAAGTTAGTTCTGTCACCTAAAAATACGTAAAAACTAGGAAAAAATTTACAAAGCGTAGTACTTCAATAATAATTAATTGGATAGTTTAACACTTTTCCAACAACCAAACTATATATACAGTGTATCCCTGTTTGCAGCCATTTGTCACTGTTTACAGAAAGTTATCACAAATTTAGAAGAATATTTAAGAGACCCAACATATTAGGGTACATTTATTGGGGGATTCACCATATCCATAGATCACATAAGAACATTTAATCAATAATCAACAGCTTCACGATATGATAAGAGTGATGAAAACAATTTGGAAGACACAAGAAGTGTGATTCATAATTGATGAATGTTATTGTATGTCCTATGGATAATCTATATAACTAGATGTCGAAACAAAAACAGACAATTTCATATTAAATCACGAAATAAATCACATTCACTCGTTTTAAATACTAGATTACCTTAAAAATAATTTAGTAAATACTGTATCATTACATAGGGAGATTCCGAAATTATATAACATGGTCTATTATATATAAGCTGGCTATGTGAGACGAACTATATTCCTCCCATTGTTTTTTTCAGCTGCACTATATACAGGGTGCCCCACGTAAGAGCTTCACCTCAATTATCTTCATTGATATGAACATGATTTTTCTTCAGAAATTCGGTACGCGTATCACAAGACAAACGGTTTTTTTAATTTATATCAAGCACTAACAAGATATCTGGCGGTGAAACTTCTACATGGAACATCCTGTATATTTAATATATAAGTATATATATGTACTAACATTATAAATGCTCCTACGAGTATATGCGAAATCAAAAGTTGATTCTCCGTAATCGGAAAATACCACTTATTCTTGAAGCTTTTCCATTAAGTACCTACATTTTCATTTTTTTTATAACAATAATGGCACCAAAAATGATATGTTCTACTTTTGTAACAGGGACCAATACATAATGTACAGATATGTCATCTATTTGATATGAAATTGTTTACAACAATATGGTTTAAAGTGAAATAGAAAAAAAATCATTTCATGAAACAATAGCACTGATTACGATCACTTGTGATGTTATGTCAATAATAGCGTAGTATAGTGAAAACAATTTTTTGCTATCACACATTGCTATATATATTAGATATTTTGCATCAAGCTTTTGAAATTGTATGTGTTTTTGATTTCAAACAAAGAGAAAAATGAAATTCTTTTGAATTAGATCTAGCTATTATTCCATACTATCACCGACTTTTTGGCCACCTGCTGGTTGATATCATTCACAGTGGGAAAAAACAAAAATGGTGTCGAAGTATACTGATCCACACAGTACCAACACCGATGAAATAAATTTGTATAAATATTATACATAATACATCATTCCATTTGACTTTTGTTTTTTCCATAGAATTGTTTATCAGCCTTCTTCTCTAGTGAGTATTGAGAATCTAATCTCGTAGAAACCCTTATTCATTTTGTTTACAAACTATGGAATAATTTATATATCATACATAATATTAATATTATTATTTGTAGTGTCAAATAAATATATATATATATATATATATATATATATATATATATATATATATATATATATATATAAAGTTTATTATTAAGTTTTTTTAAGCACAGGCAATTATTTTCACTATAACAAAAACAACTAGAAAAATAAAATAAATAAATCTAAAATACTCTTTTCCATTTCTACAACTTCAACGACTGCTTTACATCGGCTTTACTCCAAATATACAGCAAAGAGAGCAGAAAGATGACACATCAAATTTGATGACTGCAGCCAGATTCAAATGGCAATATTTATAGAAATTATATACTTAGCGCATTCTTTCCACTCTGACAAACCCTATAAGTTAAAAAATAAATATGACAACTTGCCGTACACATCTCCACTGTCTCAGTCTTCTTTGGTTATCGGTAACTGTGGACTTTCAGTCCATTTCTATACAACGTTCCATACATATAGCCCCAAAAAAAAAAGGTGCCATGCAACTTTTTCGTCTCTACGAAAAGTTGGTCTTTTCAACAATCGCTGAATCAGCCATTATTCTATTAAGGCCCTTCTTCTTGTTGTGCCTGAAACGTCGGCATTCTTTCATATTGCAGCAGAAGTCTGAGTAGTTGGTGGGAAGCTTTTTTGCTTTTCGCTCTTTTCGAAGCTCGAACATTTTCTTGCACGTCGGCCAGTCGCAAAGCTGTCTTTGGCACGTCTGTTTACCATTCTGGAAAAGAAGAAAACGCTTTGTAAGATACTTATCCTATCATTGTGTTATTGAAAATTTCGAAAGATAAAAAACTCGGTTAAAATATACTTACATTACATTTACAGGTGACACACTTGTACTCTCCTAGAGACACAATGAAGGGATGATATGTGCTTCCATTTAGGTGAGGTTTGCTTCGATCATGGAGATTCTGGCATCCACCTTCCTTGATGATCAAATCTGCTGATGGACCCTGGATTTTCTCTTTTCGAACATGCAACTGTGGCGGAAGAGCAGCATCGTCATCGATTAGCAAGTCGTTTACATTGCTGGGGCCTTTATGTTTGGAACAGGATTTCTCATTGTCATTCAATCTTGTACATTTAATCTCGAGATATGTGGGATCGCAAGTGCATTCGGTGCACAGATCGAAACCAATTGGTATTAGGAATGGATAAAATTTGCTTCCAGGTGTATATGTCCTTCCGTTGAATATGCATTTTTGCATACTGGCATTAAGCAGCTCTTTGCCACCGCAAACTGGGCAACATTCACCAATTACGGTTGTCTGGTTCTTACTTGGACAATTCAGTTCTGGACAAGTCATATAATCACATTTTGATACACCACTTTGGCAGAAGCACATCTTGCATGGATTTTTCGACGATACCCAGGATGTATCTTTCTTGTAGAATTTATCTTCAAAGAAGCATTCGCCTGTAGTGACAAATTGAGGATGGTCCAAGAGTATCATGACGTTGTTATCTGTGAACGAGGGACGGCAAGACGGAGGCACTTTGACCTGTCAAAGAAAAAGTTTATTAGTTAAAACTATAAAAACAAAAACATCTTAAGTATAATCTTCTAGGGTGATACTTACTTTGGTTATAGTAGCCTTGAGTAGAACAACTTGCGTCGAAACATCCCTGACCTTCAGAAAACTAACTCCACTATCTAACCTATCTAATTCTTCTTTGGTGAGTACATCAATTGGACTTCCTTCAGCTTGAGTACCTTCAAATTCTTCCAATTGTTTGTGTATGAAAGGTGCCCCTGGAGCAATAATTGGATAAAGTTCCATATAAAGCTCCAATTTCCTATCGTGACCCAATCCAGAAACAGTTACGTCATAGTGCAGCAGACAGTCACTATCGACAGATATCCAAGCCATGCCAACAGCTGAAGGTGGTAGGGTGTAGTTGTCTTTCTTCAGCAGAACGGGTGCAGGTGCATCTCTGGCGTCGGCAACCGGTTTCGCATTCAGTCGTCCATGAATAGTAGTGTCATTACCGATGGCGACAGTGACATCGAGTTTGCCTGTGTACAAAGGTTCCAAGATTTTGGGACTCAGCTTATCCAGTGTGCCTGTAAATAAATCCATTGATTAATTCCAGTGCAAAAAATTATCCACGTTGTTTTCATTATGTATATCAAAAATAACTGAGTATTACCATTCGCCCATCCATCGTGGAAATATGGTGTGAGTTCGTCCAATTCTGTTCTCCTTTTTGTGCTCATATCGACAAGTGTTATTAGTGGGTATTGCTGAGCTGCCGCCCAGTTCTCGATCTGGACGCTGAATATGAGTGCACCTTGATTGTTCAAATACATCCAGGCCAATCCTGTGGTACCATAGGGATTATCCTTTTCAGAGGGACCAGATGCAAGTGTTGCTTGGAATAGTTCACAGGTGGTTTTTGTGATAACACTTCCACTTAGCCTCAAAGCTTCTGGTTTGGATACCGATGAAACACTGAGTAATAATCTTCCTCTTGTTAGTAGCCTCAATTGAGCTTGAGTGACAGGTGAGCTGATTTCAATCAAATTGATGTCGGTAGCTGGCTTTTGAATGTGAACATCCTGAGGAGAAAAATAAAACCGTTTAAATGATATTGATTCTTGGGATATGTGACAATTTTCTACAACTCACCTCTTGCAATATCACCTGTTTCTTCTCATCTAAAGTTAAAGTAACGTTAAGAGGTACTTCATGGTACTCGCGATCAGTGAACAATCCATTGAAAACAATCGCAACATGTATAGATGGTGATATAGATGTTGAGGTGGATATAATGGCGGTACCACCGGCTCCAGCCATCAACATGGAATCAGTTCCAGGCGCTGGTTCCAATAGAGAACTGAATTGCTCACTGGCAAGGGCCACATATCGCATCAGTTTACCACTCAATGTGAATTCGGTATCTTTGTTGCCCCATATTAAAACCACGTACATATTCTCTTGCTTCAACAGGCGTCGGTAGTCTTTTGGTAGACGTTTCCAGACACCACAAACTTTCCGTGTAGCATTTTGATAGAGGCTGTTAACTAAACCTCCACCATGGGATAGAGTGAATTCCTCCAAAATATTACCTTCGCCATCTAGGAAATGCAAGGATCTAGGGCGGGCTGCCTTATCTGAGATATAGAAGGAATAATGAAGGTTTTTTTTGTGGAAGGTGAAACGACCCGTGGCCACCACATTGTTCTTGTTCAAATCCTGGAACATGCTATCATTGTTGATATCCAAAGAGGATCGTCCGGTCAGTAGGGCTGCGTAATCTGTAATAATGTTTAAATAATTAGTCGTCTATGAATAAATGTATATTGAGAGATGTCGCACGCACTACCATGTAACAAAGTGAGTGCATACTTTCGAATGAGGTCAAAAACAAGCGGGTTCTCTTTGAAGTGCAACTAGCTGCAATTTAATTTGAAACGACAATCGTTATACTGAAGACGATTGTATACTTAAAACGTTGTCTTATTGAGCCATGACGTTTTATTGTAGTCAATAAAATGTTTCTTTTTACGACACTTACGTTTGATGCTTTTCTCCTCTTCCTCGATGACGTTCTGTGGGACGATATCTTGAATAATGTCTGGATCTGAAAAAAGAAATATATATGGTATTTAATTTTGTATATATGTATAAACGTGTATATTTGTGGGTGTACGTAGTAGAGAGCTTTAAGTCGTCGTCTTTTCTGGTGAGTGGTGGGCGTACTTAAGAGATAATTAACAGTTCAATATAATCGATCGTATATGGTAACACGATTGTAACGGGGTACAATAATTATTTGTAATGCTAATGGATGCAGGGACGTGGTAGGTGATTTTAAGGTAACTTGATTTTGAATATATACTTATTATACACTGTTCAACTTTTGCTAGCGATTGCTCTTTTGAATCTGAACATAATAAAACTATATTATTTATCAAACGGGTCAGTATGAAATTTGGAAAAATATCACAGGTTAACGTTACTGCCCGGACAAATGTGCGAAAAATGTTGTAATCGTGTGAAATTTCTTCGGTAGAAAAATGCATTTTAAGCCATTCATCTGTCAGTCTGTCAAGATTTGCCTACAGTTGAACCGATTTGTTGTCTACTTTTTTTGTTTTATAGCTTACTGACTTCGTAAGCTGGAATAGGACCTTGTTGACTTTTATTTTTCTGGTATTGATATAATCATATTAATAAATGAGTATCGAAATTGTGACTATAAAGAGAACTGGAAAATAACTTTTCGAGTGTAAGCGTCTCGGCCAATTGACTATTTGGAATTTGGCTTCGAGGCGCTGCCTGGTGGTAAATGAGAGTCAAGCGACAGATGCCCCACGATCTTTGCATATATGATAATGTGGCGCCAAAGACTTTAAAATATTTCGCCAGTAAAAACACACACAAACGTTGTGTATAACGACAAAATAGTTTTATCTGTCGGTAGACACTGCTGCAAAGTGAGTGTGTATGTATGTCTGTCTACGTTCTGTGAGGTCTTTGCACACTTAGGCTTTATTTATAGAGAGAGAAGCCATCGGGTGTTTTATAATATAACTCGAAACTAGACCGATACACACATACATAGTACGCGGATAGACCTTTTCATCTAACTGACTGCATTTCTAGCATTCGGCGACATTCATTTTGGAAGGGACGCAACAATTATTGCTAAACTTCAGCAATTAAACTTATGAAAACATGAACGATATCAATATGAATTATCTTGTACAGATTTAATTATCATGTTTATCTCTATCTGTTTTCAAAATGGTGTGAAAGATAGATTATTGGAGGTATGTATTGGAAAATGGCAAAAATTAATAACATAATATCACATACGTATAATAGTTTGTGATACCAATATTATGTAGCTAATCAATGACTGTATGTGGACAGGTTGTTCAAGATGAATAATGAATATATGCGATCTCTCAATATTTTATACGACTAACTGGCGCCCAGAAGGTGAGATAGTACTTATCTAACATAGGCGTACTCACGAACACAGCTATTTTATTGCAAATTAAAGGCATAAAAAATATCTTATTTATGCCTGCTGTCCACCAGAAAATCTTTATTGGCCAACAAATTGGAAAATGAGAAAAGCATGAACAAAATAGCTACCTATGTTGCATTTTGTTTGGCCCATATGTCAAGTTTTGCTAAATATTGTACATTTAAATTGAATATTTATGCTATTAATTATGAATAAGGCAGTGTGTATTTTTGCTAAACAAATACAGCCATATTCAACATCCCCTTTTCAAGCGATTCTTTTGCGTAAGTTTGGAAATCGTCTGGAATATCATGATGCCAGGGTCTGGTAATCGCTCTAATATTATGAATGGTCTTAATTTTGGTGACCATTTAGTATTTTTGAGAAACAAAAGTATTATTTTATGTAACTAGATGTTTTAAACTTGGTAAGACTATTAATTAATTTCTTTCATAAGTTGAAGGCCAGATTGATGTTCTAAATATAGATAACAACATATAAATGAAGAGCATAGGATAATGAAGATTTAATATTCCCATTGGAAAGTTAGGTATTAAAATAAAACACTTGATTAATATCTAATCATTTCAATTGACCTATAAAATTATTGCAATGAAAAATTATCAAATAAAACCTTCTACATTACCTATCTTAAACAAACGTTTTTATTTATTTCTTCCTATACATAAATTAAATATCTCTCATTTGTTTATTTCTTACATCACATTAGTATATTTTGAAACAATTGAGATATATAAGAATACATTTACATAATTCATTGAATACATTCAAACTGATATGATTACATCATTATTTTGTTACCTTTTTTTAAATAACGAACAAACGTTATCGCAATCAGACTAGGTATTTCGCGGTTGTTTAGCGTTTGATGTTGTGTTTTAGGTCAAAAAAACCTTATCGTGATAATATTGGAATATATTATTGATAAAAGTTAACGTGATAATTTCGAAGGGATGATGTATTAAGGTTGGGTAAATTTCGCATGGTACGCCTCTGTCGGACCGTCTTCTTCTCTCGTTTTATTATACTCTTGATCACATGTCACGTTCGACATGCTTGCGGCTACCTTGACGGATGTTTTTCGCGAGAAAACGCCTTCATTTCCTTTCCCTTTGACGGAACATTGGTAGATTGGTGGTCGTCGATGGGAAATGTCGCCCCTAAGGCCCAAAAATGACAGCATAAGGTAGATTTAGCCGCTCATCTCCTTATATGCGCTGCGGTGTGAGCTCCGTGTGTCTGCGTATGTCTGTTGTAGATTGCAGGCTTCGGGGATTTTCAACTTTCTATTTGTTCTTGCTGCATTTATACAGACCACGCAATATGTCTCGAGTATTACAATATAAATTATACGAAGTGTGTGTGTTTTTACCGCCCTCGCAAAGTGCTCGGACCCAAGTGTCCATTCAAGAAAACATTTAATAATAATAAGAATACAATAAAAAAAATCCCGATGGCCTGTAGTCAGCGGAAAGGTGAATTTTTAAAAATTCATTGAATTAAAATTTTAACAACCTTTTCATTGGTATACCTACATGTTATTAAATAAAATTGTTATAGCCTTGCGGTTAGAGGTTTTTGTTTTGGCTGTTGAATATAAAGCAGACAGGGTTCGAGTCCACTTCAAGGCAGATTTTTTTTTCGTCTATTTCTTTTCAATAAATATACTATATATTTTTTTAATCAGGGTCTATATTAAGATCTCCAGAAAATGTACAATTACATCAAATTTATATTGAGTGTTCATGTTTTATCAATATTTGTTATTTTTCTTTATTAATTTTTATTTTTTTACCTGTGTATTTTATGAAAAATTGCTTTGAACAAAAGTTGTAGGTACTGATTATATCTATAAACTAAAATTATTTTTAATAATATTTACACTACTGCTCTTTTTTGATAATTTTTTTAAATGTTTGAATGGTCGCCATTTTGAAACTACTAACCCGATATTGCCCAATAACGAACTTGCCCGAGATATTTGAGAGATTGATTTTTGTAGCAAATTTGAACTTGATACCTTCAAAACTGCGACCTCTATCGTGTTAACAAATTTCGTAATATCCCATAACTTATAGACATATAACAACA
The DNA here is from genome assembly GCA_958507055.1 of Crioceris asparagi. Taxonomy (NCBI): domain Eukaryota; kingdom Metazoa; phylum Arthropoda; class Insecta; order Coleoptera; family Chrysomelidae; genus Crioceris; species Crioceris asparagi. The sequence continues at coordinate 9,577,735 of OY293830.1, read as the reverse complement.
TGCAGTTGAATTTTTTTCGAAATTCAAAAGTGTGAACGATCGCAATAGGTATATTTCTATAAGAAATTTATCTAAAAATGCCGATCCAAATTGTTGGTTTTGGGGTACAATATAGTGCCGGTTCTTTCGTCGATATTCTGTTCTGGTCTGTTTATATATTAACGACGATCTCGACAGTATCTACAGAAGTATAGATACCAAAATCCTCCGATATATCAACCATTAATCAAATAAGATGGCTGATGCAGGCAGATTTAATGATATGAACACAACAAAACAAATAACCATCTAAGACCCTGGAGAAAAAATGGCTAATTGAAGATAAAATACATGAAGAATATTCCTAATGGAAAGCAAAAGCAGTACCTAAATAGAGCTGAATGGCGAAAACTTTTCAAACAGGTCAAGACTCTATAGAACCAGTAACCAAACTGAACGAAATAAGTTGTGAATACTAAAAAAAGTAGTTCCCGGCAAACATTATTTTGCATAGGTACATGCCGCATATCCTTTAAAACACATTTATTTCAATGGCGAAAAATCCATTCAAAACTTACTGTCAACATTCTCTAATAATTATTTAAACAAAATAGAATATATTCCAAAAATGTGCTATCATTACGAACTGATGACCCATGACAGGTTAAGAAAGTAAGACATTTTAAAGATAGGTTTTCGTCAATTAAAATATTTGCTGAATAGATCCAGTTCTAATATGTTTGCTACAGTTTTAATCAAGATAACTTCAGGTGAATATGCAAAAATAATTTTCGATAAATACGATAAATAATTGTTGATAAAATCTTGTTTTTGTAAACGTGCACTGATTCTGATTTTGAATGAGAAGTCTAATATGTCAATTTCTTTAAAACTGTCCCCGTAACGGGGGAAACCGAAAATGTTTTCGGGCAGAATTGAAGAAGAAGGCTTCATTTCAAGCAACATTTCAACTGGAAAAGTTTAGGATTGTTTTAAAATCATTGAAACGTTTAACAATTTTGATGACTAGTATAATAAATAATAATTTAGAAATATGTACCAACCATTTTCTACCTACGTAATAAAGTAATAACTGATATTTCACCTGGTGCACAACTTCAAAATTACCAGTACCTACTAAATGAACAAATATATTTTTGGAATCGGTCTTAAATTTTGTAGAAAAGTATTTTTTATGTTCACAGACAACATTTTGTTCAATTACGAACAAGAAGAATTGGCCATCAGTATATTTTCCAAGTACGTGATATGGAAACTCTAAATTTTTCGCACACCCTGTAGTTGATTGTAATAAATACATAATATGTCACGTCTCAGAGTATATATATATATACAATAGTATACAATATAACGCATAGTGAGATGATAAGAGAGCGACTCGTCTAAAAATAATATTTCTTATAGCTTATACGACAGCCTTGCCAAGGAGACATTTCAAGCCGTACCGTGTACCTTATTTTCTGTAAATGTATATACGATATACAATGTGGAACACCCAAATGAAATAAATTCATTCGATCCGTTACTGTGGATACTTGAAAAATAAAATTACAAGGAAAAGGAAAGACAACCATTTCAGAGTCGTTTTTGGATGGTTCCAGCAATGGATGGACTCAATGTTTCTAAATCGGTAAGGATATGGCCAGCTCAAACACCTGATATTACGCTATTTGACTTTTTCTGGGAATATGTGAAATGAATGATATACAAAACTAACCATTCTGTTTAATGAATAAAGAGAATTACGATAACGATTAGGTCGTCAAGCGATTTATACTGGGTAAACTTAGACGGCATTTTGACAAGAGATTGTGAAGGTCTTTCAAATGATGTAAGTATCACAAGCCCCTACTTTCATTATTTGTTTCAAATCAGTTTGATTCGAAGAAGGTTCAATATAGGGATGATTTTTTGATTGCACGATGTCATTTCATAATTTAAAATCAATGTTTCTCAGGAGTTTCCATGGTAATAATGATTTTTCTCCGCATTTGACTGATCCACACTGTATATAAAAGCGCGTACACACATATTACAAAGTACTTCGACTTTTAGTGGGCGAAAAATATTAAATACACACACATACACTGACACAGACGCCCACCTGAACGTAGATGGCGCCATTGCAAGATTTCTTTCGTCTGTTGTGCCCGACTTCTTCTCTCTTTTTTTATTATTAAATAATACTCCTTCTATGACGTGCGCTCAGTATGATGATTTTTTCTGTCGCGGGAAGAGACTGGTCTTTTTTTTCCATTATTACGAGGGTTGCACTCAATCTTTTGAAATCCATTCTAAACTTGGCGTTTGTAAATACCTCACAATGTAATACAAAATTTCATACATGTTGATTGGCGGCTATGATATATCGCATTTAAAATATTTATAGCGTACGTGCACGATTTTATATTATATTTGCTGTATGTACCTATTAAATAATCCTTAAATAAATATTGTAGAATTTTCTATGCAATTTTTTCCAGGGAAATTACGTAAGATGTTATACTACAATAGACTAGACTATTATTATTATTTGAACTAATCATCTGATCTAGTTATTAAGCGCCGTAAATATATCTTTATGTAATGTGTGAGATTCTTAGTTTGTTGCAAACTCTCTTATCACATAGAGATATCATCAAGTTGGAGTGTCAACACTTGAAATCTTACGAGAAAAAAAAAGTATCTCTTAAGGACATTCTGACGCACAGTAGTTTATTGAGCTGTTGCTATATGAAAGAATATTAAATGATATGTCGAATAAAGGATGAATTTAATATATGTACATACGAATAGGTCAAGAATACTTATGACTTATGTCCATACCACAAGAAAGACTTGTTACATTATTCCCGAACGCAAGTTTTAATAATTTGGTGTTTAAAAAACTTCGTACTCGTTAAAACACAAGCAACACAACCGTGAATACTCTGAACATCAAAATTGTTCAGAGTAAAGATATATCTCTAGCTAATTAGGATGTTCTATGCAATCACTGTCAATAGACCGATTGCATTAAGCGAAGATTGTTCTACGCATGCGCGGTGGGAAGTTTCAACGAGAACTTTCATTTGACATTTTACTCTTTTGAACAGAATCTACTATGCCTATGCCCAAATAATTCCATGCTAACGGCTGTCTGGGAGCGTTTCTTTACCTTCTATGACATGTATGAGCTTTTACCACAGAACACTGCTTCTAAATAAGCTTAAAAGAGGTATTCTATGGCCGATAATTCGCGCATGCGGAGAATTGAATTCATTAATGCAAGTGGTCTCTTAGCTCACTATTTGATTGCCACTGACACTGAACACTAACACAAACAAACTATACGCCGTGATTCTGTAAAACAAAACAAGGCAACTACGTATTTGCACTCATATTGAGGTTAGTTTTGATATTTTTTGAAATCATGAATATAATATTTAAGTAAGTATTTCAAATTCACCCTGTATATGTATCGCCCAATTCCCATGTCATCGCTAAAGGTAGAGAAACAACATATATGTATTATATAAAAGCCGCGAATCAAAATAGAGATTAGCGCAAAATACAAATAGAGTATTACCTCAGAGTTGGTTTATTTCAGACAGTCGGGTTAGAGAGCAGAGATATCGTAGAGCCAACCAACAAAAAAAAAATGTCCACAACGCTGATTTAATTACAAGGTTAAGGTGTATATTTTCTAATGAATGAGATTTTCCCTTGATGAGGTAAAGAGAATAAATAGTGTGTGGATGCCAAGTTAATTTTTTTTCGCTATTTCGTGGAAATCCACATTAAGGAACTAAAATTATTTAACGAACGCAACGGCTAGACGTCTGACCAGTGACAGAGTGAGAATTTTATTTTTGTAACGTCAACATTCTTTGAGCATCAGGCAAGTATTAATGAAATGGAATAAAGCAGTTCAATTATTATTATTGATCTTTGACAACTTTATCTTGGAAAAGTTAACTTGAAAACTTTGAAAATACTTATTCAATGTGATTCTGTGATACCGACAATAGTCTTAAGATCAAAGCAACTGTTATAAATTTGCTGCCATTTAAATCTAATAATTTCCTCCACAAAATATTCATTGGATTCAGAATTATGATTCCAAACCTTTATTGAAAAATCGATCTAGAATTTGAGAAAGAGAAACCAATATAAAAAAATGCCTATGATAAAAAGGGCAGTAGATATTTACTGATTCTAATTTAGACTAAAGAAAATTTAGCTTCAAATTACCTTTGCCACTGATAATCATCAAAATTAAGTTCAAGCGTGTATAGGTTTATTTTTGGGATTACAAAATTTGTACTTTTATGTCTGAAACATACATCATTAAATAATATGATATGTTGAAAGTTTTCAATAATTAATAAAATTTACCATTACTCTGTGAATTCATCACACTTCATAGAACTAACTCTATTTCAAGTACATTTCGGCATTCAAACTTCACTCGCATCCTGTTTCTATTGAGTATTAAAAGCGGGACGCTAATGGGGATCATGTTGCTGCACAGTCAGTCAGTTCCTACCTACCTAACTAGTGATTAGCGGAAATCGGCGTAAAATTGAAAATTATGGTGTGACTTAAGGATTCTATTATTAATTTTTGCATTGGCGGAATAATTTGATGATGATGATGATGACGACAATTGATGGTTAAGTGATGTCACAAATATGAAGGTTGGTTATGAATATATGCCAATAAGAAGTGTTATTCCACGATATATTTGTTTTTTTTTCTTAGAGTTTTAATGCGGTTCATTTTTTTATATATCTATAATCAAATTATATTAAACGAGCAATGGAGAAGACTTTGTGTTTCTTTTTCGTCTTCCCATTTCACTCCACTTCGAGAATGGACTTCTACAATGATTATATGTGAGATACCAATATGAACTCGATAACATTATAGGAAAAAATAGTCCTATGGTTAAGCTTCTGAGTATTAATCTAGAGTTCCTCGGTTCGAATCCTGATCATCATGAGTTTTTTTTAACAAAACCCATTTTTTCAAATAAAAGATGAGTTTTTAATAATTTAATCGGAAATTCTCATTGAAAATTTGTACATATCTAATATATTGCGACCCTTAAGGTATACATTAGCTATTTCAAGGAAGGGTTAGCAGATTTTGGTAAAAATTAGCGAAAAGGGGTTTTCGGAGAATCAGTACCTATAATATTTTATGTATAAAATTTTGGACATCAGGATCTATAATAACAACTAACAACTATTGAAAACTCGTATTGAGTTTTTATGTTCGTCCGAATATTTTCAAATCTGGGAAGTTTGTCGTGTGGACCTCGAGGGTCACACTCATTCTGCTGGTTTAGGTATTGTATTTGATGAAATTCACGTCACTACTGGCCACAAATTTTTGGATTGTTATATAATTTTGCTTTGGTAGTGCGTACTAAAAATTCTGGTGAATCAGCAGAGCTGTTAATTAATAGGAACACACCTGCGTCAGAAATATTTCATTCATTCCAATGATCTCGTATGTGTATGAATACAATCACAACATACTTACACGATCAGAGTAAGCAAAAACATCGTGAATTTGTAAATATTTACACTTTTTATCGAATAAGCTGGACTTTATCTGAACAAAAACATTATAAAACAAAACACCACGTTCTACTCGCATTTTTTCTAACACCAGATATTAACTACACATATATATATACGGACAAGGAAGCAGGAGATGATGATGGGAAGACAAATCGATATAGATTTTTTTTGTGTCGTTTGAACGCCTTAAAATAGCTCACACATTTATCATAATAGTGTTTGTTATCAATGAAGAAGCAAACAAAAAATGAGCGGCCCTCTGACTCTCAAAGTTCACACAAGTTAAATATGTTTTGCAAGAGTAGGCGCCACTCGCGCTATTATAAGTACAACAACTGTTTTCATTTCGGATCTTGCATTTTGTTGTTTTCTCAAGGGGGCCTCGTACGGTAAGACCACGAAGAAAATAAACAAGATAATTTGTGCTAATCCTCGGTACACAGTAAGCATTATGTAAATATCCATTTACGGGGGCTGTAGTATTTGTATAGAGATGCCTGCGAAAGATTGAAACAAATGCCTGCACAAAAGGGGCAAAACGTAGGTATAGATGGTCCTTGAAGGTAACCGCAGCAAAGTGAGCAGAATAGGGGACAAATTAACTAAAGAAATAAGGGCAACTTTTTAATATTAAGTATCTAATAACTAAAAGCAGTATTACACAGAACTATTTGTTTTTTTGTCAAAAAACAACAAAATTGAAAATGCCGTAGGTACTCATTTAGCACTTATCGAACCCCTCAAGTTTTAAAATAGGTTTTTGAATTCAGCTGACTTCTGAAGGTTAGGTTAGTTAGTTTTTTTAAATCTGAAAATGAAATATCAGAAAATTTTACCCTACAAGGTTTGGTTTGGTTTTCTGTTTTCCGAAAATAACTTTAAGAAGAGTGGTCATTATTAAAAAAAATATATAAAACCAATTAGTTTCGGAATGCCGCACTTAAATTACTAATTTTTAAAGGTTATTTTTCTCAATCTTATCTAATGGTGGCAATGCAGTCAGTATAAAAAAAATGGCAATTAATTTCAGGATCCGGCATTATACGGACCAAATCTTTCCTTAAATCTGCTCACTTTGCTCTGCCAGCTGTAAGGACCTAAGGTTAGATATCTCGATTTATAAGATCAGGCTATTGACTATCCATGTAAAAAAATCATCAAGGCTTTGTTGAATTACAGTTATTTGAATTAAATGGATGAAGCCAGCTCTCCTGTGTCTCGTTACAACGGTATAAATTGAAATGTTGTCGATCTTCGTGATCACCTCCTCTCGCTGATTTAACGATTGATTAAACCATCAACCACCTATTATACCAATAATAAAGCTTCTCTGGCTAGACTCTAGACAACCGTTTCAAAAACTTACTATGTACTATTACTACAAACATATATATATATTAGTCTGACTTGTGACTCTGTATATATTGCGAGGAGAGCAAGGCCACTGCCTGGCGCCTAGTATTTAGAATATATGAGTGTGTGTCGTACGACCTACATATATAAAAAGTGTTTACTATATGGTAAACGACATTTGAAGTAGTAAACTAATGCTCTCTACTATTTGCCATTTTGTATATAATTTTTTTTATTTATAAATCAACAACGACGACTCTGTGGCTACTTGTAAACGCACTCGACAAGTCAACCACTTGGATGCCCCATGATTATGATGATGATAATTATTTAAGTAGTTTGAAGAGAGTGTAACGAATCTGGAGAATTGCATTTTCAATATATGGTTACAAGTGAACGACAAAAAAGACAGCAAGTTGTCGAATAAAAAGTTATGTCTTTATACTTGAGCTGGATAATAAGCAGTTGTCCATTTAATTAGCGAATCTGACAGAGTGACAGATTAGGTGAAATGCAAATAAATTCAAGTGTCTGGTCAGCATTTTTCGATAAATTGTCTAATTCACAGCCTACTGAGGAGCAGTTTTTGTTTTCTAACTGAATGCGTAACCCTTGTTATGGATCGCGGTGTCAATCACATCAGGAGCCTATTAGAATGATATATTTTGTTAACCGAAGTTAACTTCTGTAGAAAATAGTCAAAATAATAATTATTGTGATACTTACTGTGTGAGTCGCCGGGACAGCTTTTACAGCACCTGCCCGGTAGCAGGACGGGCTCATCGCAGGACGGCTCCGGGCATTCGCTCTTTATATTCCGGCACTGCACTCTGGCTACGATCCTCCTTTTACGCTGGACCTGGAATATAAAAAATGCATTGGTTAATTTTCCTCTACTCAAGTGTGACAACGTGAGACGCTTCAGATCATTTTGTGTCTCGCACCGATTTATTATTCAAGCACTGTTATGGAAGGTGATTTTTCTTTTTTCATCTTGTTTGCCTTGTTAAAACTCTTATAACATAAAGAAGGTGGAAGCGGGATGTGATGTTTTTTTCTTCTTCGCAACTTTGAATTTAAAGACGTGCAACTTTTCACTATGTAGGAAAATGGTATGCAAATGTATTCTTCCATCGTCTCTGGTAATCTTATTAGAAAAGTTTTCCTTCTGACATCACAAAAGCTTCGCCGTATCGGTAAGCGGGAAGATATTATGTAAAAAATACATTAAAATGCTCCTGTGCAAAAAATGTCAAATAGTTGAAAAAATCAGAGATACATAATTAAATAAAAACCAGGACTGAATCAAAAATCGATAGATTATTTAGAATTAGAAATAAGCTACTCTTTACCGTGTTTTTTATGAAAGTATTCTTGTGTAATGATTTGACAAACTATTGATTCTAACTGTGTTTGAATATATTTACTTTTTGTTTAACTTCTGAACAACGGGATTAATATTTATTTACAACAAATTTTCATTCACTTCATTTTGAGAATTTATTGATCATTCGTGCATCCTAAATATCGAATAACTATATAAAACAGTTAATTCATTGTGAATGATTTCAAATTCTATACGCTCCATACTCCATCCATACTGATACGCCTGAAGTCATCGACGGTTTTATATTTCAGTTATTCGCATTGTCTGCATCATATAGCTATGCTGGATTTTTTTATATGAAAGTATGCAATTGAATTATTCAAAAGACAGTAATTTATCATTCTGCACCATTTGCTAAGTGACGATAACAATGGTGCTATGCAGCGCAATAACTGATTGAATTTTATTCGTTGTTTTGTACATGGATCTGAATTATTATTTTCATCTCACTCACTGCTCTTCAAAATACATCGAGAAATCAAAACAATTTTGAACAATGAAATAAATTGATCAATATTTAGTAAAATTGCTAAATGATACGTCAAGGAATTTGCCAAAAATTACTCAATATCTCCAAGCCCTTCGTGGGAACTAACAAAAACTCTGGCAAAAAAATCTCTTTCCTTAGAGTAACATTTTCTAAATTCCCATCTCTTGCATTGGATGCAAAAATAATTATTGTCATTTTAACGGTTATCGGATCTAGACGGCGTTTCTTTTGTGACATCATCTAAGGTACTAATCTGGAAAGAAAATGATCTCAGCTCGAATAACCTGGTTTGCTCAAATATCCCATTGGTCCCCACATATTTCTTGCAAATATAGAAATACACTATGACACGTTTTAGAATGAATAAAAAAACGTGAATTAGGTTACAGTGGGCTGTCGAAGTGCAAAAAATCGCCGGTAGATCACAGCAGGCAACTACTTATGTATTATTATTATTATGGAACAGTTGCCGGTCGACGACCTCTAGCGGTGACCTCAACTACCTTCACGCCCCCGACATCATAATATCGGATTCATTAATGGAAGTGAAATCAGACAGATAGGTATATCTACGATTTTATTTTTCTTGTTTTTTTTTATTTATTTTTTATTTTTATCACCGAGAGCGTTGGCGTTGAGAAGACCGACCATGTTCTTTAGATTATACGTGAGTTATAGTTACATAATTTATACGTATGTTGAAATGTTTATTTTTATTTAATTAACATATTGATGAATTAATATTTTATACTATTGAGGTGCTTAATAGTTCGACGATTGTTTACTTACCGGAACGCATTCGCATTTCATGCAATATAAAACTCCAATAGGTACTCCAAGGTCTGGTATCCATTGTGATCCCAGTTCTCTTATCTGTTTGCCGAAAACACATTCTGAAAAATAATTAGAACGGATTACTTATATGTACAATGAATAGAGAATATAAATCTAGAATTTTATTAGAATATTTTTTCATTTAAAAGTGCATTTTGATGAATTTGGTACTTGGAATTGAATGTTATACTAATTAAGGAGAGTTCATTGATCTTTTATCAATCATTGATGCGGTATGGATATTAAATTTTTCAGGTGTTATAGTACTTGTTTTATTATTTGCGGGCAGCGTGCCAGTATACACTGCCGGTAAAATCGGAGGAGCAGAAAAAAACCGCAAAATTGCCCTCATATGTTTGTCAAAGCATTACCAGACCATTGACTTCGAGGTTTCTGTGTATACACATACATTATATATATATTATATAGGCGTTTATTTACAGTGACGTGGCATAGATTACAAAAATCAGGGATACCTACCTTTTTACAATAATAATTATTGAAGTAGATAACATTTTTTTTTCAGTTGAATTGATTATCGAAAAATTCTCATCGATATAAATAGGTACCATACATTATTATATTCCCGTGAATTATCGGTGACCTTGTCTTATCTATAATTTTATGTAATATTAAATGATTGTTTTAAACAATCTCTATGCACTGATTGACTATGAATACTCATTAATTATTGTTACAAATTGAAATTATCATGTCAAAATAAACTCGAAAAAATTAAAAACAGAAATAAGATACAAACAGCTTTTTTGAACATCTGTCTCCTTAAACAGATAAAAGATTCACACTCTTATTAGATAATAAAAGAATTATAGTCTATCTAAAAATATAACTCGTCTACCTCACCCTCTAGGAAGTCTCATCAGACTTTTCTCTATAGACCTTTTACGAGCAATGACTTTGACAACATACGAATTAATGCATTCTTTATATTAGACTTAGGGCCGATTTCATAATGAAACCTTAATGAGAGATTAGTTAATTCTCCAATTTGTTTAAGTCATATCTGGATGATGGAATAAAGATAGTGCATTTTTCAATAATTTTTACAAAGTTATTTACCAACTCGTTCGTTTTTCTAAAGTGACTTTGAACTATAGGTCCAACCAAAAAAATATTAATTTTTGAATCAAGGATTAAAATTAATAAGAGATTAAATTTGGTTATGAAATCGGCCCTTAATAGTATGACATAATTAATTAATGTGGCGAAGTGAATGTCGATTTGATGCTGCGCACAGAAAGCTACTTGCGCGCGCGCGAATATTCATTATTTTCCAATGACAATAATAGGGAGGAAAAACAACAACAACAAAAAAGTATATAGATAAGTGGTGGGCAGATTGAGATGAGAAGAGGTGAAAAACGTACCATATAAATCGTGATGACACTAAACACCCACACCACACCTTGCCCCAATGGGAAAGAAATGCAAAAATAACGTTAATGGCAGTGGCGTGCGTCGACTACTCAAGTCAGAGATTGTCAGTGTAGAAAAAATATTTTAATCAACTACGAAGAGGGAGAGCAGAAGGTTTATTTTCGATTCCCTGGTATATTTGTGCATCGAGATGCCGAGTTAATTAAGATCCTTTGATGATTCATTTATTATGAATGCTCATTCATGATTCTATAAGCACCGACCTTGACGTTGGTTCGCGATCTCTTATGTAAAAAGACGGAACTTGTGTGTCTCTGGATGCGATGATTCGTTCACAACACCAGCCTTGTGCTGTTGCAGATTATATGCAGTAATATTTTAGTAATAGTAATAATATTGAGATCGACTTTATGCATTTGCTAGTGCTGCTGGCAAATATATAAAATTCATTACTTGTTTTACAAACATACTTTGCATGTATATTAGTGATAATTTTAAGTAACAGATCCCAAAATGTTACAATATAGCGCGTTCAATTAAGTTCTGATTTATGTGAATAACCAAAACAGTTTTCAATGTTCGCAAATTATGCAGAATAAGAGTAATATCGGTTTCTTGACTTTATCATACATATTGTCAAAAATGTAAGACTCAAGTAGTTATACTTGTTTTTGTTTTCGTTTCAAAAATCGATTATGAATTAAAATTATGAATCTATATTTTTTTTAACTGCTTCTATTCCAGTGCATCTACCAAAAATAATAGTTTCTGCTTCGTGTGATCTCTAAGTTCAACATAATTAAATAATCAATAATCCTTTTAATCTTGCTTAGATAGTACTATCAATATAATGGAAGTCTCTGATAAGATAAACTATGTATTGAACACGTCCATAAATAATACCTCAGGATAATGAAAAAATGCATTTGTCTCCCTAACATTTGCATAATTTTATTTACAAACTGACAGTATAGAGGTATGTCATTTGTAATGTGTTAAAGTTATAAATTGGAGAGTAAATTGATGTTTGAAACATTAGCGCATAATGTTTTTGTGAAAACGTGTAGATTTTTTTATTGCTTATCTTTTTGAGATAATTAAGATAAACAACAAATAGCATTAGGTAGAGATTCATTTTAAAAAAATTTAAAATACTTTCATAATCAACTGAAATAGACATGAAAACAATTATTTGGTCTGATAATAATCAAGATGCATTGAATCGGATTTATATTTGCCTATATGTCAGAATAAACCAATGTTAGAATTTGAGATTCATTAATTTTGCATGGATTATCAGAAAAAATACCATTCAAATATCTGACGCAATCACATAGAGATCTAACAACAAACATCTGTTTGGATTTTTCTTCCACAAATGGGATGTGGGATTTTTCCAGTTTTTAATCCATTATAATTTATATCAACTAAGTTGGTATTTTGCGCCGCCGACAGAGAGACAGAAAGTCTATTTTGTAGTCTAGCGCAGTTGCGGGATACATTATTATTATTATGTGTTGAGAAAGGTCAAACTAAAATTAAATTACAACTTTTATATATACTCTTTTTAATATAGGAAGGTATATAAATTTCATTGTCGGCATTGTAGTACTTATTACAAATATTACGGACATGATAATTGCTGGCCAAACATACAATGTTTGTACTTATTACAATTATTTGTAGCTCATAAGATTCCAAGACATTCACTCAACATATTTTGCGAAAGCTTTCATCCTATAAGAATAATTTGCAAAAATTGCTGATGGTTAAACGACAACAGAGATTATGATTACGAAGACAACAACTTGAATATATTATTGAGTAGTTATGTCATTTCAAATGTTGCCTATGTACAAGGTACATCACAATAAGCAGTTTTTACTGCTCGAATAAATCTATTTTTCAGGATATTCCACCGAAAGCTGTGTATCAGTAATCGATTGCTATTATTTGAGGCTTTTCAAATGAAACATCGTATATTTTATTGAAGATTTGAATTCTTTTTCAAAATTTTAGGCACGTTTTGTTAACTATACCTTGGATTTATCGTTAATAAGGATTTTAAAAAAATTATAACTTAGATACTTATCAATTTTGTTAGCCGGCATGTTTAAATGCAAATGTCTTTTAAATGGTAACTATGATTTCTCTTGAGAAATATCTTTCTATTTCATATCGATCTTGATGCCATAGAGCGGCGTGTTTATTGTGTGCCACTCTGTATAAATCTTTAGGGGATATGCAGCATTACAATAATATAATAATTGGAATATCGTCTGATCTGTCTGTGCACGTGAAGAAGATTGTTGTCTTGTCATTTAAATCAGGCATTGTTCCAACAAATGTATAATGATTATTCATTCAGTCTAATATTGATTGGTAGGTACAATATTGGCTAGTATTGATCTTGGTGATAATCGAGCGTTCGTTATCTTTGGCAAATTATATGCATAGTTATATGTAATAAAAATGAAGAATCGTCTGGTATAGTGTAGTGAGCAGAATCCATTTATTCAATCGCCATAAAATATTCCTGTTGGAAAATTCAACGCATGTGTGATCTATGCCGACACAGACGGATGACAGCCGTCTGTTGGCGTAAATTTATTAAATTATCGTGTAAAAACACACACACAGAGAAATACAAGTGGTGGAGAGTGGAGCTTTTTTTGTTTTTGGAAAAGCTTCAATTTGGCAATCTTCCCCACATATATAGATATACATTTGCACATAATGCCGTACCCTATACATTTAATATAATATTCTCTATACAATTTTCCTTACAGCTCTTTACGTGGACGACAGGAGTCCTATCTCTGTTTCACTTGCATACATTGACGACCAGCATCTAAGAAGACTCGTTCAGCAGGCGGATGATCATAATTAAAAAAAAATTGGCATCATGAACTACTAGTAGTACTAGGTAGTATGTTATATTATCGTTGAAAGTGAGAGTTTGTGGCGCGCCATAGGTGAGCAGACTGCAGAATATAGAAGATAGAAAGATAGATTAAGAAACTAAGAAGAGAGAAGAGAAAGAATCTCATGTATTGGAAGAGACTGTCATGAGTCTGTGAGTGTGTATGTTACGCTAGACTACATGCGCTATTGCCAAGTCTGCATGTATCATAAAAAGTCAATAGTGTACCTACTGCTACTATTTTGAGCAGATTAGTTTAACAGGATGTTATTATACCTTCACAATGTAGATAAGATTTTAATCAGCAGAATCAATAAATTCACATGACGTTAATGACTAGAAACAACACTTTATTCCGATTTTCTTATACTTTCTTTTCCTAAAACAGATCATACCAAAGTGTTTAGGATATATTCAAGGTTTATTCTTCTTCTTGAATAGTGTTATTTCACAATATACAGCACCTACATTATATCGCCATTTCCGAACGCCACTATCTTGAGATACCTCAATTGGTAGGTTGCCGGTCCTTTCTACGAGATGGCCAACTTAGGGCTTTTCACGGCTTACTCGGGATCTCATGTATGGCAGGCTGACGCGTGCCCACTCTACAACACGATGATTAGCTTGTTTTGAGGTTCACATGAATCGAAGACCTCATGCATTTTCTTCCTATTAACTATTGAGTTATAACTGTTTAGAAATTCGAAACATCAGGGTGAATCCTGCAGATTCACGATTGGATAATGCAAGCATTAGGTTTATTAATATTTTGAAGGCATCCGATGTTCAAGTTAATCCATGTCGATGAGGCAACATGGCCGAGATGCCAGAGCATTTCATCCAGATGAGCCCCCAGGATATATTAGTCATGTTATATTGAGCTTGGCGTGTTTTCAATGCCAAGCATTATATTGTGTAGAGGACACACCTCCTTTTGATAGTTGGTAGTGTAGTAGTAAGTTAAAAGTACAACACACTCTTTTGGTGTGAATGTTTCTTGTCTGTATATCAACAATTCTCTGAACGTCTCCTTGATTTTTTTTTAAACTATCCCCACAATTTTCTCGAACGCATGATAGGTAGGTGAACTGATTAAAAGGTTAGAGAAGACCAGAGAAGCCGTAATCATAAACAGATCTTGGTTCGATACTAGTTTAGTTTGTTTTTTAGATATTATGGTGGCGATAATATAATAAGTGACAGTTTTTTGAAACAAAGTTTACTAATACCGAACCAAAGAACATATGAGTTTGGCTGTAGGCGCTCAAAAAGTTAATATCGCACCCTTCAAATGAGCTATCACTGATTCAAAGAGTATTACTATTTAAAAAGTGAATTTCAGGTTTGGAATGCTTAGAGTAAACTTGATTGACATTTGATAATTTCGAGATAGAAACACAACAAGCGTTTTGTTGACCAAATGTCAATTTTCTGATACTATGATTGGTGCGTTTGTATGTTCGGCTCGAGTTTCGTTAAACACAATGATTGTTGTTGTATTTTGTATCTCGAAATCATCAATAAACAACAAGATATTATTGTCAAATAAATAAAACTTATGCAATCGCAAGGTGTTAAAAGGTGTTAAGTGACATCATCATTAATTTATTAATAAAATAATTAGTGTAGGCATAATTTATGTATATTATGTTATTATATTATATTAAAAAAAATGTTGTGTTGCACTTTTGCGTTCCATTCAATGTATGTACCGGTACCTACATGTTTTCTGAGTAATTTCGATGAATGTAACTAATTGTTCAAAATGATTAATTATCTTTGTAGTTTATATAGAACATATAGAATGAATTATATTTAAGATATTAAAATATGCGATAGTTATATACTTATATATATATATATATATATATATATATATATGTATTTACGTTGCAGAGAAAAAATCATGAAAACCAGTTCCCATATATATATATATGAGAGAATTGTATGTTGTTGAGCTTGTAGCGGGGCCACCATGAAGTGGAAAAAGCAGAACAAAATGAAGAAAAAGAAGAGGAAGGAAATTATTCCATGACTAACTCTGTTTATTTGCGTGCCAAAGTAGTAAGTAAAGAATAGTATGGGTCTCTTTGAGCCAAGAAAAACGAGACCAACTACCTACTGAATTAAATATCAAAGAACTGTTGTCAAGTTTCACTCTCAAGTAAGTAGGTATCTATATTATAATAATTCGTGAAGAGCGAATACTTAGCGTTCACAGCAGAATTTGGCATAGTTATGCCCAGAAAGCTAAAATTAATATATAATATGTGTTACAAATGCATGAAATTGAATTAAAAAAAAATTACGTTAACACCCTGTTTATAGTTAACGTTATATGGGATTGTCAAGTCAAACGATGTAGGAAGTTTTAGAGCAGTTGCCCGTCTTAGAGGCTTACAGCTGGCCCGGTTTCGATTCGTATTTTTTTATAATTCTTATTTGAAATTAAAGTCAAAAATTAGAAAAATTTATACCTAATTTTGGAGAAAAATAATAGTAACGGTCAAACTTAAATTTTGGTCGAATTTTAGTAAGTAGATATACATTTAAAATTTGAAAATTAAAGTTTATAATATTGGAACGGGGAGGTTTTCTAACAATTATTTTCATGGAATTTTCACGTGCAGTGCTTTGGAGATGTTGGAAAATAAATTTTGGAAAAAGTTACATAACAATACGATATAGATGTGAGTGTGTGTATGGAGCTATTTTGATCATACCTCACAGGCACTTGTGATAAGAATACTGATAACAAAATTGATAAGCATTTTAGACGGAAAACAATGTGCGATTAATAGCCGAGATCTTTGAATTTTGTCAAAATTAATAATGGACAATTTTATTGTTTCGCCGAAATTTCAGTTCACATGCTATGAAATATACAAATTATATAATATATGGTTAATTATTATTGAGAAATAAATACACACCAATATATTATTATCAACAACTTAATTACTTGTTTATTTTATATGTCGGGTAATTTATTAGCTGAACCGCCTTGCGGTGACGGTTTTTCTTCAGGGGGATTAGCATTTTTTTTAGAATATATAATGCAATTTAAATAATCGGAAATAATTCAGTATTGATGGAATCGTTTAACACATTATGACTCATACATTTATTACCATTCATATTCGTACCATTGGCAGACTCTGTCTGCAAAAAAGAACACTAGGAAGCTCATTCCAACTAGCACTTCTAGTTTCATTGATAACTACTAAATGCCGTAATTCATCATAATTTCATAAATAAGAGTATAATGTAATAAACTCCGGATCACCTGGTGACAGAATGCCTCGCCATTGCTAGCCAACGCAAAAAATGCTTTGGACAAGAAACATGCAGAAATGAGGAAGTAACCTTCTTGAAGCCGTCCCAGATTCTGGATTTCATTAGAACTCTGGAACTGAAGGACGAGTTTTAGACTACGTAATGGCAAGAACAGCTCTAAAATCTACAATCTACAATAATGTAATATCAATATCATAATTAGTTATTAGTTTGATTCAGGGTCCTTTAGAATAACAATATTTCATGAATGAGATGATTTGATATATTGGCAGTGATATATATATTCAACAAAGGCCAAGAAGAACTCGACCCAAGCTCCCCGACGACGTATATATGTTTCAAATTTCGATCGAATTGACACCCACTTGCTGTCAAGCACAATTGTTGTCGCGCAAGAATAGCGGCAAAGAGAAGACGAAAAAAAAATATTCATCAACAACAACAAAAGACACCGATGGTTACTTATTAGACTAGCCAATTTGCATGAGCCTTTATGTCTCTGTCTATCTATAAGCGTCTACGATGCGCGGTATGAAAAAAAACAAAGTAACCTCGAATGCTAATGTCAGAGCTCTCCAATAGCTAGCAGATATGAAAAGGAGTTCCATGCCGCATGATATTCAATAGCGTAGGATGGTTCTAAGTCATTGGAACGTGGTGAAAAAAAAAATCATACTGTCGTCCGTCCTATTGTTGTCGACGAAGAAGAAGGCGCAAAAAATGAAATGGGAAAATTTGCAAGTTGGGCCCCATCTTGGTGTCATGCTTATTTAGATATATACAGCCTACAGCAACAACAGAAACACCTGTGTGAAAGATGCTCATTCTCTAGAAGGAGATTGGCGATGTGAGTGGGTGTCTTTAACTATGAAGGTGTTTTACAGCGACATATTTGAAATACATAATATAATGATATTCTTTTAAATCATTGCTCAAAAAACAGTCTTCGAAGTTCAAATGTAGGCTTAGACAGTGGAAAAAAGTCAATAGTTTCCTTTCTTCTAGAGACGGAAGTAGTTGATTTCCAATATACATCCATTTATCACATTCAGTTCAGTACAATAATTTTTATTTTGTACTTGCATCTATCACCTTAAAATGGCCTAAGACATTCGGTGAATTCAAATAGATGATGGTAAACCTTTTATTGAAGTTTTCTGGTCTTTATAGAAATAACTAATATGTCATTTTTTAAAATTTAGGAGCTAACTAAATAAATCTCATAGAATGCTAAATTTATATTGTACAAGTGTTATGGAATGTCCTGCTGTCTTATCCACTTTTCATGTTGACTTCTTGTTAACGACAGTGGATGTTAGAGAGAACTAGTACACACAGTGTAGTAGTGTGTGATTCTGTTTTCGCAAAAAAAAACTGTCATGTCTCGCATACCAGTCGAGTGAAATCACATATTATACACTCACTCCTGTTCTCGCGACGTCCAGTTGTTGCCGTCGTCGTCGGCGGCGTCCTCAGCGTCGTCGATTGTTATATAGCAGCCGTGTGTCTATTTGGGGCCTGCGCCCGATCCAGGTCATCCACATCTCTTTCTCGACCGACCGACGTCGAGACGGATGGACGAGCGACCGGCGGCGTGCATATACTGGGTGACATTGAAAATGTTATAACCCAGTAAAACATAAGAAATCGTTTCGAAAATTTGGTAAATACTTTGTAATGCCGAAAGTTACTTAAAAAAGTTTGGTTCCAATCGATTGTAGAAATTCCATTTTTGGTTACTTGCTTTAAAAACATTGCTTACAAATGCATCTATCCACGGTACTTCGAGTTTGAAATAACTGGACTACAGAGCAAGGGTAACCACGTTATAGAGCAACTGATGCTGACCAAACAACTTGGTACAAGAATCTACTCTCTCTACGACAATTTTATCGTAGGATCAGGTCTTTTTTGCCGTCTTATCTACCGCATCTCATCTGACCTATGACCCAAAGAAATACAGTGTTACGATTGCAGTGGTGTGTCAATAACGTGTTCTGTGGGATCAGGAATCGAATCGAATTGTGTTCAATGACAAGTCTCGATTTTGTTTTATGTATGGGTACCTACATGAAGTGTTCGCCGAAGACGTGGTGAGAGGCGGGACATTAAATTTTGCGTGAGGCAGCGCTATTCCGATGAGTTACGACAGGGGATACAATTTCATTTGGAAGTAGGTCTCCATTCCTGTTTCTTGAAAGAAACATCGATGCTCAATGTTTTAGAACTATACCAATATCTTCAGCAACTTGAAAACCCAACCAGGATATTTCCGAATCTCATACAGCAGCAGTCACTTCCAGGTTGCGACTTTCATTTTACCGTTATTTACTGGCCAGCTAGGTGAATAACATTTCCAAACAAAGAGTAAACAAATAGTTTTGAAACTTTGTTCATTTAATGTATATATATATATATATATATATATATATATATTAGAATGATTAAATGTTTACAGGATGTTGCATTTTTAATGTGGGACAGTATATTTGTATCATACCAAAAACACAGAGAACGGGATACAGACATACAAGACAAGCACCACATGAGTAAATAGCAGCAGCAGACGTGCGCGACGCATTATTTTGATATAAAATAAATGCGAGAAAACAGAATGCGTGCGCGCGCTATCTTTTAGGTGGTTTTTATTAGCGCCAAATCGGTTAAAAATAGAATCACACAGCGGAATAAATAGAAGATGTAGGAGGAACCTCCTCCGAATGGCGCAAAGAAGAACTGTTATGCAAAATGTCTTAAATTGGAATCAATGTTTACTTCTACTTTATCTCATTCAATAAATATACATTTGCTGGAATCAACTTATAATTTCAAAGTACAAAAATATATTGACGTAAAATTTTAGTTAATAAGATCAAATTTTCATTGACCTTTGACCCCCCCAGACCAAGGGTGTTGATCTGCTAACCTTAAAATAAGTTCCAATATAAACGAACATAACCTGAAAGTTTTGATGTTACTTCGCTAACAGCGGTTTTGGTATTATCGCATCAAGAAATTAATTCAGATTCAAAATCTTAATTTGTTTCAGATTTGTCAAACAAGCATTGCAATAATTATAGTAACATTCTCAAATTGACTTCAGCACTTTTGTAAACAGATGGCAGACTGTAATCGTTGTTTGTAAAGGTGAATATCATTTCCTCGTTCATTGCACGTTTGTTTATTTATTTCAGCAAGAAATGCACAGATCAAAGTGTGATTGATTAGTGTATTGTTTCTGAAACCATATAGAGGTAGGTACCTATGCAAAGTTTATGCCTGCTAGGATTGCAGAAACTGTCAGAGGACACTACTAAAGCATTGAAATGTTAAATAAAGTTTTTATTTGAAATGTTTACATCTGAATTCTCATTATTTGATCTCAGATTAACGTAAAAATATCGATGCTGCAGTTAAAGTCTGGATGGACATTACCTCGAACATTATTTAGCGTAAACACTCACTATTGGGTGAATTTTATCCTTCACTTCAAACTTCAATGTAACTTTTTTTATGTATTGTCTTTGCCCTAAGATATTGAGTTGTCAAGGACAAGGAAAGTTCAGTGTCACCAGGATGACACTTTATTGAATAAATTAATGTATACATTTATTAGTGAGTGTATACATTCACCGAATTTACATTTTAACTGTAACATTTTGTTTTTGGGTATCTATTGTTAATTCCATCTTGGACATTGATCATATTAGATGATTTAGTCATTAATTTAACATTCATTTATGATATGAGAACAAAACTTTTGTCATTTTCCACACACACAGACATTATATTGAATTGCAGACTCCTCTGTATTCTGACTTGTTGCATTATGTCGAGCCTAGCAACGCGAGACACACATGAAAGTCCTTTACCAGGGCATATATAGTCAACGCTTTGTGTATTTTATTGTTTCACTTAGCCAAATACAGAAGCAGTTTGCCTATACACTGTGCTTATAAAAGAAGTCGAAGCGATTTCAGGAATTTCAAGCCATAAAGACGTTGTGTTTCTTCTGAAAATCAAATCACTACCTACCAATACTTCTACTACTAGTACTGCTTAGCTTGCCGCTATACACTGGCAAGTAACATTTTTCAAACACTGAGCTTGGCCTCGATACCATGTAGTTGAAAAAAAAAATTACATCAAAGTGAAGAGAATGAGAGAAAAAAAGTTGACCTAAGAAGTACCAGGTTTAGATAAAGTTGAAAAAAATTATTCAATGTCGAATCGTTATTATTGACGCTTATCGATATTATACGAGGGTGCTAAGAGGAATTTATTTATCACGAAAATCTTTTTAAGTTTGATTGAGATTTCAGCAGCTTATACCAGGGCTAGGTAAGTATTTACTTGAATGTCATTGTGACAAAGTTTCTGACATGGATATATATATATATATATATATATATATATATATATATATATATATATATATATATATATATATATAAATATAAACGACAATGACATTGACAAATGTCAAAATTGACATCGATGTGAATGCAAAGTAACATATAGTTTGTTCCACGAATGATGGCTTCTGCCTTGAAAACACGAGAAACGGATCATTTCAACCGAGAGGAGTAAATCAGTGGTGTAACGATTTTCATATAAGATTGACATTGACATAATATCTTTATCGTTTATCGGTATACTGAGACATGCTTATTTCTAAGTGATCTATTTTCGGCGAATTAGGTAATTGCCTAATGAGGGTCTAAGAATAATATAGCCTCTGCTTTTAGGAAACAAGCTCAAACAAAATATAATTAAATTTATTAAAATTTTATCCAAAACTATCTAAACTGTATATGACGTCTATGAAATAAGGTTTGCATTGCCTTCGGACATACGAGCAGCGCCCTGTTGAAAGATATGAGCTTGTCCTACAAACGTAGTAGAGAATTTCATGATAGTGAGGTGCGATGAGAAGTATGGCGTGATGTACGTAGCTCGTGAATGATTACAGGCATTACGCCATTATTCGTGAAACAAACTGTATAAACATAGGCTAACTTAACCTCAAACTTTTGACAATGACAGTGACAGGACCAGTGGCACCATTTCATGAGATAAAAAACGATAGCCCTCATAATTATTTCACAGTTTTAACAAAAAGTAGTGTCGTTTTCAAAATGTCCATTGTTCCAAAACACATTCTTTGTTCTTTTTTCAATTATAGGCATATTTGAATTAGATATCACTTCGCCTATTGGTCATTGTTGTTTCTACCATCAGGGGGCGACTGATTTGTTGGCAGTCGCGGATATCAAAGCAAGTCAAATAAGATTCAGAACTAGGAAGACGAAGAAGACAAGTTATGATAGACACCTCTTCAGCAAATTCACAGAAACTAAGTAGATAGCATAGATATATATGAAAATACATAAAATAAATCAGATGAAAATATTGCAGCTATAGTATTTTCATATCCTTTTTTTTCACTAGTGTACGTTTATTTCTGTACTTCCTCCTTCTCATCTAATATGAGACGGTGTCAACGACAAATAATTCTCGATGCCAAAAACCATATTATTATTATTATATACCCCACCCACAGTATGTATGTATGTATGTATGGTATGGCTCCATGCTTCTTCATTTCACTTTTCTCTTATAGAGTTCAACTAGAAAGTTATTGGTCTGTTTGGTTGGACACAAGTCAAGCAGAAATGGTCGCATTTCAAGTATAATGGGCTGTTGAGGTTGACACCAAGAAGAAGATATGTCGTATTTTGTATATATATATATATATATATATATATATATATATATAACTTTTGAAATATATAAAGCCGACATCAAATTTAAAAGCACCCGCACCAGATATGATCGTTGAGAGAAGTTGACGATGTAATCTTTCAACTGCCTTTGCTTGTGGCTTGAGATCACATTATGTTGGTTTATTGATGTTTAGTTTAGTAGTAAAGTGTTGTATTTATAAAGAGAAATTTCATTTCTATATCTTTCTACATTGTATAATATCATATACATATTTTCTAAACATAATATCATATCAAACGTGTTTTTATCGCGATTATAACCATTGAAAATACATCACTTATAAGGTGTCGAGAAAAGACCTAGTCTTTTACTGGACCATACATATTTATACCTATATATATATATATATACATATATATATATATATATATATATATATATATATATATATATATATATATATGTATCTATATGCATATAAAACATTTTCTATCACTATTAAGTCAGTAGATTAACATGGCTGAAGTGCTTTTGCAATACGAGATTTCCTTTTCTGTAAATGAGCATGTTGAATTCCTTCTTAGCATTCCATTTCTACACTCTTATATATATATATATATATATATATATATATATATATATATATATATATATATATATATATATATATACAGAGTGTCCTCCCATTATGCAACAGATATAATTAAGAAAATTTCAAATAAAATTTCTGTAAGACAAATCCAACTCATCGGAATTGAATTTGAATGGTGTCATAATTAGGTGCAATTTAGGTGTGTAAATAATAAATTAGGTGCACAATCGATTTTTGAACAACTGATGAAAAACAATAGGTCTGCTGGGTTTTTAAAAGCTAGCAGACCTGTCTATTACGATAGTATTAAGTGCTTTTGACATCTCTAAATTACATAATAAACACATAAATGCCTCCTTGTGAACATATAACAAGGACATAGGGCTGACTAGGCAGCACTTATGTTTTTTTGTTTTAATATCTCTTATTACCAAATAATTTATAGAGGATTTCAAAAGCACATAATTTTTACACCATAATTAAAAAAAAATATAGTGAAAGGTATGTCTGCTAGATTTTGAATACCTAGCAGACCCAATGTTTTTCATCAGTTTTCCTGAAAAGCACTCAATTTTGATATCATTCAAATTAAATTCTGATGAAAAATTTCTAGCTGCCAGACCTAGCAAGTTGGGTTTGCCAGGTTTATTTATTATTTTGATATGCATATTGCATATTTTCAACAGCAGATTTTCCAATCAATTCTTATTCTACCTATTCGTAATCCTGCACGTTTTCAGAAATACTAATCCACCTGTAAAGTCTGTGGAAATATTAGACACCCTGTATATAGAAAACAAGAAGGTACCTATAATCTTCATTGAGGAATTCAAAAGCTTCTAAGTATAAATGCATGTTTTCTTCGTTTATGTACCTACTTATATAGTAGGTATACCAAATCCTATATGCTATATTATTATGTTGATGGTAAAATTTAACGTAATATTAATGCAAGTTTGCTCAAAATAGTATTGTTATTGCTTTGGTATTATATTATAATAAACGTATCGTATTTTTTCGGTTGAGGTCAACATATATACATACACATACATATATACATTGAAATGCGATCATTTGCTATTTTTAAATAAATGTTATATTGTAATAAATATATGTATTAAATTAGCTTTTATCAGGATCAAAAAGATTCATGGATTCATTTTGTTTTATTATTTTTTATGTTGAGTTTGGTTTGAGATCATTGAAATAATTATATATGTATATACAGGGTGGCTAATAAGAAGGAATCAGGAAGTGTGTCATTATTTTTGGAAAAAGCAGGAACCCGTCGCTTTTTGATTCAAGGACATTTTTTTTTCGATATTTTTGACTCCACCACTTGTACCCCTTAGTGAGGGTAAGAATCACCGCAAAATATTTTTAAATAGTATTGGGGTTCTTTTAAGAGCTCATGTAATTCCCTTTATAATAGTCTTTAAATTTGGAAATTCAATCTAATATTTTGAAGGCTTTATCTATATTTTAAAGTTTAAATGATGGTTTGCTGCTCACTTGATTAAATGTTCAAATTGATGACCATCGACCTCCATACAATAATAAAGATTTAGGCGCACAAATACTACTGTATACGGAATACGAGCTGTTAAAAAATATGTTACTCGACCCCCAATGCTATTTAAATATTTTGGGGTGATTCTTACCCTCACTAGGGGGTAAAAAAGTGGTGGAGTCAAAAATAACGAAAAAAAGTGTCTCTCTTGAATTAAAAAGCGACGGGTCCCTGCTTTTTGCTGAAATAATGACATATTTCCTGAAAATGGCTCTGTTTCATTTTGGATTGTCCACCCTGTATATTATATACGGGATCATTGGTTCATGTAATTGATGCCCTCAATTTGACAGACAGAAAATTTAATTAAAGAAGATTTATTATTGTTCTTTTATATCTTCTGAATCATTTAATTTTAATAATGATCTAAGGCAGCAGACAAATATTTTCTAGTAAATAGATAACTTATGAGGTATCCAAAGTGAGATTCAAAATTATATTTAACGACATATAGATATGTTAAATTTTTTTTATGACCATTACATTAGTTCAGGTTTGTGTAATTTTTGTTGAACAATAAAATATTTTTGCTTGAAAAAGTGACAGGTGATGTTTCAATATTATGCAATTTCAGATGAGTCAAGTGGAGACATTCATAATACATATATTCCCATATTTATATGGCACATTTCGAATGAGTTTTCTTTGATTCGCTCGACATAAATTTTCTTCAACAACAAAAAGAAGAGAAGTCTATCTCACTATATTTTATCTTTATTTTGCCATATTTATTTACATCCGAATTTCGGAAGAGACTAGTACTAGTAAATTTAATTTTTGCAAAATGTCTGAAAAATTGAAGAATGAAGTTATTATTCGTAATAGTTTAATCAAACGGGACATGGATTTCGTTGTATGTACTGAATATACGAATGAAACTCACAGAAAAGCAAACAACGTGTTTGTAGGAATAAAGATTAACACCTTGTCATATTATAATGTATTTGTTTGCGCGCCATCTATATGTACAGCAAAACAAATTCGGCTTTAGTTTTACTTGAAAGAAAAAAATACTTTTGAAGGTTTGTAAATAGAGACTGAAAATATTGAGTAAATTGAGATATACATACATAATATATTCCTCTAGTAGAGAGGACATTGAGTAACAACAGTATGATGTATGTTTGAAGGTTTATTTTTAAGTTTATTTATAGATAAATTTGGCGCCAAAAGCCGTCGTATGTCGTGTGTATCTTGCTACTATATACACATAAGATTTTTTTCCCTTTGCGGTAATTCATTCCATATTGTATGAATGTATTCTCAGAGTAAAGACAAGTGCGTGAAACAGAGATATCATAATAATATATATATATAATCTGATATGTGTTATCTAGGTTGTTTATTGTTAAGTGAAAAGTGCCAGCACGGATGTGTATATATATATATCTATTTATTAATAATATAATACAGAAGGTAAATGCTACGCATTACTTTCAAAATTGAAAAAAAGTTCACATCATAACACCTGTATATGCAATTATTAATCCACGGATAAGATTTGGACATAGGTACACTGATTATAAAAATGATATAATTTAATAAGTCAGTCAAAGTAATATTAATAATAATTCGAAAAGCCGGAAAGTAAATTTAATAAAAATAACAAAGCTTAAGACATTTCTGTTGATTTTCCATCTAACCCATAGATGAATTAGGCTAAGATTTTAATTGTTTGATTTTTTGCTAAATTTAATAAGTGTTAATCTTGGTAGAACTATCTGAATCCGTCAATTGTCTGGATTGTCAACATGAACTAATATCTGGGCGACCGAGATTCGCTCTGGTAACACAGAGTCTAATAACAAATTTAAAACTGGCCTTAGTTCCGGTCGAATCGGAACTATTAAAAACTGCTAAGCATTGTTATATATATATATCTACCAGCCAAATTTCATATCGACAACTTCAAAGATATCGTATTGCCTGTATCCATAATATGCAGAGGCTTGTTATCAATTTTCTATGCTTGACTATTGTGACCTTGCCCAGCACTTTCTGTAAGACTTGCAAAATTTAATATACTCTAGGTGAAAGTTGAGAATTTACCGATATAAAATACCTAATAATATAATAATAGTAATGTGTAATAACAATATACATCTACAGGGTGCTGAGCGAAATAATGCTAAACGATTTAAATATCAAAAATTTTTTAGTTTATTTACTTTAATAATCATATTTTACTGTTTTCAATGCTGTGTGAAAGATTGTTGTCGCTTAATAAGTATGTTTGTTGAAGCTAGTGCAATAAAAAAATGAAGTTCAACTTTCTTCTGTTATACCTAGCTCGGCGGCACGCACACCTGTTCTATTTTCTGTTAAAGACATAACACTTTTATTTCCCTAGCACCTTGTATATTGTCTACGTGCCCAATCACAGACATACCTACACCTCATAATACAATAGATATCACCTCATTTTTCACAATACATACTGATAACTTGTTCATTATCGAATTTGATTAGCATCAAAGATATAAAATTGTACATATACTATAAAGTCGTGATCATATTGTGTTAATGATATTACCGAGAACTGCGAGCCGGTATTGTGGAACGCTTATTAATAAATACTAATCTCATTTCTGAGATGATATTATGAGCCTTTTTCCAAAGATTTTCATCTTGCTTAAAAGGCTAGGTCAGTTCAGAGCTCAAATTATATCTGTTAACCATGATATAATTTCACAAATAAATAAATAAATTTCGGCATAGTCCGAAGAATTTACTGTCGGCTCACGTTACCACACTAGTGCGCAAACTAAATGGCATTGTATACTCGATGAGTTACAGTTCAGTAACAAATATAGACAATTCAATATACATAGTAACTTATATTATGAAGAGGATATTTCCCTACAATCTTTAATTTCCCAGCAGGATTTTTGCTATATCAAGTAGTTCATATAATATTTTTGTTAGAAAATCAGCCATTTAATAAATAAAATTCTTTGGATTTAGCCGAGCTTTCGAGAATGTTTATTTTCTTCGTCAGGGTAAATTACAAATCGTTACAAATTATCTCAACAATTTAGTTCTTATATGTGAAATTTTATTGAGTGATGAATGAAAAATTACTGCAGCAAATTCAAATGAACGAAATGCACCACTATTGGTTCGATTAAGTCACAAATATATAACTAAGCTAATGATGCAATAACAAGATTTGTATGAATTTGCTTATTTTCAAAGTTACTCACAAAATAAATCGAGCTTGCCTATAGCTTTCAAAGTCTCTCGTAAAAATAACCATCTGGTGGTCTCAAAAATATGATATTGAATTAATTCCGTTCGACTATAAATCAAGAGAAATTAGTCATTTTGCTCAGAAAAAAAAATATAAATATATAGGCAGTTGTCGTCTGCCTTCTTTCAAAATATATTGCCGATTTTTTTTCACTAGACTGTTTTGCTTTATTTTTAATCTACGAGATTTAAATCACGTCACCCAAAAATGAAATATTAACATTCTTATAATGTAATATACATACACATATTATGTATATATACAAAAATAAAGTTGTATCAAATATTTTACGAGATAAACAAAACGTTATGGCACACCGCAAAATTATTCCTTTGATGATGCTGCTTCACTTTGCGTTTTTCAAAAATTATCATTGTGAAAATATTTTTGTGATAAATTCACTTCACATTATAAGTAATTGCTGAATATAAATTATAAGATTTGATAGAGTTTTATGTTACATAGATTTTTTCTTTTGACTTTGGTACTCATAGCATTCGGGAACATGGAGCCTTTTTGAGGCCGATATTGTTCTAATTGTTCATTAATAATATTATCATGTTTCAGCAGACTGAAAACATTTAAATCGAAGAAGCGAAATCGAAGTCGGTAAGTTGTAATGAAATAAATACTATTATCAATCAAAATGCACTAGGGAGTTAATTCTTTGAACTGGCTGAATTCATTCATAAATGGAAATAATCTCACAGTCCTTTTTCTTAAAATCTAGTAGGCAAAAACAAAACAATTTGTACATAGTTAGGTGACCCTATCATGAGCATCGTAAATAAACGAATTCTGATTTTGATGTTTAATTACATTTAAACTCCGCACGTTGTTTTTTTCATGTAAATAATCTAGGATTATATATTTTTTGCATCTCATGCAGCAATACTGTGAAATCGTTGAAGAAAGCAATGTATACGAGCAGCATCAGGTAGTTTAGTTGCAACAAAAATTTCGGGCCACCGTTTTGTTGTTATTGTGTTTTGTAGAGATAGCTTATAACTTTTTCCACTGTCCCGAGACTACCTATATTTAGACCCTCCATTCATAAAACTTTATACTCTTAGGTGTAACTAAAACTGTGTTCAGGTTCAGGCGGTCGTCGTAAAGGTGTTAAAATCGGACAATAATGATGATTGCTGTCAACAAAAACGCCTTTCTCCAAACTCTTCGACCAGATTTTATAAGACCCACCTGTAGAAAATCATTCGTCCGGCATTATGGAATCTTAATTATTTGAAGATTTTTATGCATCGGAAAATTGTTCAAAGAGACGACGATGAACGAATGTTCCCTCGAATGTTCCGTTGTTGCGCCAGCGGAAATTTTGGCACCTTTGCAAAAAAACTATACAACAAACGAAATCATTGACAATGGGTGTCGTTAGGATATTACGTAATTTTTTTTGAGTCGCGATTTTCAGGTGCGGACCATCGCGTCATTCCACCAATGTGTCACACTCACACACAGAAACCTCACAGTGGCGTATCAAGTTCTCATTTGGAAAATCCTCTAACAAGTCAGGCAAAGGGAAAACCTCATCGATAAAATTAGTACATAGTAATCAGTTTTAAATCAGTTCCGTATTTTTTAAAAAAACTAAAGCTGATAATGTTATTTAAAAAGTTTTTTGCTCGAATATTTATAAAATTATGTTTTATTTGATATAGGACTACTCATAAATAGCGTAGAAATATCACAAAATTAAGAGAACACTTACGGCTACAGAGTAACAGGTTTGTTCCTGAGAGTGCGAACGTTATTGGCGAAACACGTGTCCGCTGTCAAAAACTCATATATATTTTGGTGTGTTGAGTTGCTGTATTTCATTTGTGATGTTTATTTATTACATCACTGTTGCATACATTAAAAATTATAACATCATATTACCACATATTATTATATTAATTAATTGGAGTCACTTTATAATGTGCGTATATATATATATATATATATATATATATATATATATATATATATATATATATATATATAGATATATATGTTTACAAGTCTGATATGATTCGCAGACTGGTATATATTATAAAACTGTAAAATTTATATTGAATGAAACATCGCTGGGGCACCCGTGAATGATTTGACTTGATTAGCATAATTTAAAGGCACACATGGGTGGGTCAAACAGTTTTTAAGCAAGGCATATATGCATAAGTTGATAAATTAAAATCAATGTTGGAAAAATCTGTATGTATGAAATGTTGGAGACGGCATCTGCTGGTGAGCAAGAAAATATCTCCAGTAGCTATTTTCTGACGCCCATAAGAAAAACTGAAGTTAGTATATTTTTCTCGGAAATCATTTCAATGAAAAAAAATTAAAAGTACACAGTTCGAAAGAACATGGAATGTTGAGGAAAAAGTTTTAGAGCAGTTTTTGATAAATCTAGAAATAAAAGAGTTAGAGCAACATGTCGAAGTAGACGATTTTCGTTATCTTTTTCGATAACTTCGGAATTTGTCGAAATTTGTTCGTTTGCACGGCTTGTTAATTAGCTTAAAATTCCGCACTACTCTGTTAACCGACTCTCTATCTCCACGATTAACAAAGATAGCCATGTTGGCCCACATCAGATGGGACAGCCTCTGTATATATACGTATTCATAATTGGTTTGTCATTTCCAAAACGAATTTGTCATCGACAACGGTTTGTACGTCATTTACAGATATGGAATTTATTTTTGTTTCTTATATTTAAGTAATGAACGAATGGTAAATTTTATATAATAATATTACTATTATTTATAATACTGGTAATAATAAGAGAAGAGAATCACAAGAATGTATAATATATTATGCCTAATAAAAATAATAATTGTGATCTGTCACCGTCCTATTTAGTTGCATTCATTTCCAATTATCTGTCATGTTTTTTGCCGTTGTAATTTGAAAAGTCAGCCAAAATGTTTTAGGTATATTCAAATGTGAATCAATTCCATTGAAAAATTACTTCGTACATTTTCTGTTTTAATTTAAAATTCTAGATAATGAACTGAAGATAATTTAAAATTTAAATAAACGAATTAAAGTCTACATGAATAAAATGTAACTACCTAGGAATTTGAAAATTTTGAGAGAAATTAAACTATCATGAAATTGACAATCTGCTTGAGGTATAGGTACCAAATCTTTTTGAGCAAAATACTATAAATATTTCAATGAACATCTGGATAGGTATTTGCAAGAGTCTTTATCTTAGCAAGTACCTGGAAATGGTAACTGTTTGTTTTATTATTATGTAATTTCAGATAATTTCAAATTCCATGCCATACAAAAAATTTTACTTTGGATCATTGGATATTAATATACCTACGAACAATATTAAGAATTAGCATCATTCAAGCAATAACAATATAATAATTTTGATATCGACGTGATAGTTGTGCACATTTTTTTGGATGTAAAATTGAAATATATTCTTTGATTATTTTTCATCCTTCATTGACATAAGCCACCGAAAATCTAATAGTCTTTCGGTCACGTCACTAATAAAACTGGTGATACTGATTTTAAGAATGAATATGTATATTTCAATTCGTTGATAATATCTGGTGCCTAGATTCTGTCTAGATAAAATAATTATCTATATATATATACTAGCATAGATAATATAAGCTGTAGGTATATGGAGAGAAATTTAACAATTAAATATTAAAATTCCTTGAATTTATATTATTTGCTAATGAATTTACAACAGCTGCAACCTTTGCTGAAACGCCACTGGTTTAATACTGCCAATTGAGGTGTGTCAAAGGTGGCAAATATTAATCAAGATTTATTTCATAAAGTACCAATAAAAAAGCTCAGTTGTTATGATGCTTCAGAATTATAATTTTATTGTCTTTGTGTGTATACAGAATGCTGCATATTACAAATTTTATGCAAAAAAAATGATAGGAGCGACCGGTTACCTTTGGTATATTATAATTTATTTACCAAAATTCACGTGGGCCTACATTTAACATTATTTTTCTATGTGAATTGCAGTTTTATATATAGGCGATGATAGATATTGTAAAAAAAAACTTTGCACTTCGGTCATGTGTGAAAATAATTCATGGTTGCAATAATATACGTAAGAATATGTCATTATTCGATTGAGAATTTACAAGTATAGATATATAAGTAACTATTAATGTTGACATTATTATTCAGAAATTGTACCTACAGAATTTCTAATGGGCATTGAAATAAGTGCAATAAAATCTTGGAAAACATGTCGCATTGAAGAAATCTATGTGGAAAGTGCTATATTACTACCACTTTAGCTACTCGTGTACGTCCACTTATCAAGCTTGTCAAAATGGAAATCTACTATATTTTTTTCAAAGATAGCAATAATACGCTATTAGTTGATATTATCTTCTAAGATGTTTTCTATCTTAGTTCAGGAATATCGAAGATATTTTGAAGAGATATGGATAAAAGTACCTAGTATAGTAGAAAAATTATAACAACATTTTAACAGCATTTGAACAGATCAATTATATAACAAATACAAAATATATTATATTTTAATTCTGATATATTTTCCGACAAAATTTACCCATGAGAAAACCATCTAATTCTATTGTAAGAAATTCTGTTCCAAAATAGATGAATATAAAACACTTTGAGGTAGGATATGGTTGGTGTTGTGTCTTGGGCCAAATTCAAGTCTCATCTATGTATTGTTGAATTGGTGTTACAAATAATAATGTATGTTGATGTGTCAAAAACTTACCGGCAGCCTTATTCCTTGTTCTGGCATGATCTTCATCCAATAGGGGCGTTCTATTCCTCGCTTCAACTATCACCACTGCAGTCCAAGCTGCCAAAAAAATAAGCACCAAAAGCACGTTGTGCTTCATTTTCAAGTACAATAAACACTATTTACCACAAGACCAAAAAAAATAATGTAGAATACAACACTATATAGAAAACACCGACGATAATTTCGTAAAGAAAATATTGTTCTTCAATTCAAAATTAAATAATACAGCAACATGAGTATAGGGTATTTGGTGACACTTGTGTGTGCTATCTGGTGGACATCATCTCCGAGAGCACTAGGTATAATATAATAAATATATGATGATGAATTTATGTAACATGTAACGAGAGTATCTTGTGTTGTGTGTGTATTTGTATATATATGCGCGTGATACGTTCACAACGTCGCGGCATTCACTGACTGACGCTTCTCAAGCCGACATGAGAGAAGGTTGGTTTAGTTGTTGTATATGTGTGTGTTGTGTATGTAGAGGTATTGGTATCTGCTGCCCCTCTCCTACTACTCTTACTGTCTACTCCTTGACGCTGCTGTATTATAGAGCGCGCGCGGTCCTTAAGGATTCAGGATAACACACGGCGGGTGAGTGTCGGACTCTCTCAAGTCTGCTGCTATTGGTCAGGCCGTTGATGATTATGATGATGATTCTCTCCCGCTCTTCGTCTATCGTTGGAGCTTTGGTGGGTGTTCGTCTTCTTCCTCCAACAAGGCAGGGTTGTGTGGTGGTGATCGCTCAACAGTACTGTGCTGAGGAAGGAGGAGGTGTTGAGAGTTTTTCTTTTTGTTTTCCAATTAATTAATCCAATCCGATTATAATCGATCGGATGAAAGTTTTTGCAGGCTTTTAGAGATCTTGGGTTGAGCTTTTTTTTTTTTTGGTGCTCTATAAAGTTTCTAAACTGGTCCATAAAGAGTAATGAATGATGAGATATTCATTTTATTGATAGGAGAATGAAAACTCTTTGGATATTCTAGAAATCAATAGAAATTTTTCTGTATCAAGATTTTTGAATTATGTTAAAACTTCATATACCTGGAAGAAGATATTGCAGAAATGAACTCAAGAGGTTTCCTTTGTTAGAGTTCTATATATCGGATGAAAAAACAGACCCGTCTTGTCTTCGTACGTCTTTATGTCCATTTGTCACCACTATTTTATTTTCTTGTAAACTAATGAACCACAAATATAATGATTGACAAGAGATAGGTAACCGCATCTCTGTCGTATGGCGTAAATAAGCAAGTTTTTTGATAGTTGCTATCGGAATATTTTTTTGGGTCAAATTAGAAAAAGAAGGGTACAACTTTCTTCATGTAAATGAACAGTGACAGTTCAAATTAAACCATTTTAAGATATA
Organism: Crioceris asparagi; assembly: GCA_958507055.1. NCBI lineage: Eukaryota > Metazoa > Arthropoda > Insecta > Coleoptera > Chrysomelidae > Crioceris > Crioceris asparagi. The sequence goes on along the minus strand of OY293830.1, from coordinate 9,543,188 downwards.
CGATTTAGTGGATATTAGGAGAAAAGTAAAAAGTGATCGAACCCATTTATCACTAAAAACATTACGTCTTAAAACAGACATAGGGTTTCCGAATCAGAATTATGTCGACCAGTCCTAATGCAAGGAACGCATAGAATGACAATTTTAATTGGAAAATTTGAGTGAAAATTATTGCAAAATATTCTAGCTTTGAGAGAATAGATACTTACATAAGTCTTTTTAAGATTGTTTTTCAGAAAATTCTGAAAGGAGATTTCTTTATAGATAAACTGTAAGGGTTTCCTCAAACATAGTTCTATATTACTGGAATGAAACTACTCAAACATTTTTATACCACACAGAACCTTGACATATTTTTATCTCTTTTTTTTTTTCTAGATAATTTTACATTAAGTACCAATCTAGTCCGTGCACCAGTTTTTGATTTAAGAGTATTATATTTTACAATTTGAATATATCTGTTTTCTGAGGAAACAGATACAAATCTCGGCTTAGAAAAAAGTCATCTATCAAATATGATAGATTTGTTGTGTTTCATATTTTTCATGATTTACTTTAAATTACGACGTTATCTGAGAGTCAGGAAAAAAGTTAGAGATAATATTAGCTATAATCTACAGTTGTCTTAGTCTTCATCTCGTATTGTTACGTAATTTTGGAATTGGTATACTCATTTTAGGCTCAGTTTAACACAATAACTTTCTAGAACTATCAATATCAAATTAATCTTAACAGTATCTTCTAATTCAACTATAGTATTCAAAATAAACATAAATCAATTTTGTAGGAAAGCTCAAATATCCTAACATTCTGGAACAGCTTTTATATAGGTACTCAACATTAAAATTTGTAAAATACCGTATTGTAATTCTATAACCTAACAATACACTATTCTATTACAATATTTTGCATATTAATTTTGATGAAATTAAACTCTTATCTCCTACTGGTATCTATTAGCATGCGTTTGAGGATAAATCGAGAAATTTGGAAAAACCCGCAATTACCAAACTGTGACTTATTGATGTTGCCCGGTTATATTGAGGGTTATATTTATAATATCTCGGTGTAGATTATTATAGGTAGCAAATTTGATCTGTTAATCCTATCTCGGTTAAGGTGCATTGGTAGGTAGGTATAAGAATACTTACCTAAACAATGTCACAAGCAGGTGGAGTGAAAAAGAATTAAAAAAACGAAAATTGGACTATAAAAATGATTTTACGACTGAAGAGAATAGGGAGAAAAATGTCGGAGAATTTCTTTGTTAGCGAGAAGACGATTTTTATTCTTTTATTGATTATTACGAATGATTATGTAAAGAAATTATCATCTGTTTTGCTTATTATATATTTTAAAGAATAATGTTAGAAGCTCTACAGAAAAAGTAGTACTTCTAACTAGAAGTAGGTACTAAATTCTTTATAATTATAAAAAGTAAAGAGATATTTGAAAAAATTGAAAACATGAATGTTAGTTTAATTAATCAAACATGCGATAGACTGCACAATCTCAATACAAAATATCAATCCTGTATTAGTATTCACATAATTTTTAATGAAATTTATTTTCATTATTAGCTCTATTCTTATTGATATTGAAGTCTCCACATAATATTATCGGAATATCCTCAAATTTTCACCAAATCTATTTTTGAGTATGTCAAAACCATCTTTAGTGTAAATCATCAAATTTTCGATATTAAATATGAAAAATTCTTATTAAATACTAACAAATCCCTCTATCACTGCACTATATAATATTCCTTGCAAGATGTATTGCAGATATCAAATATTAGGAAAATAAATAATATAAATTTTTTTACGCAAATATCAATAACAATGTTGGAAATATTCGACAATAAATACTGTTTTTGTCGTTTATTTTTCCTTATAAATATATCAAATTCTCACTATTGTACTGCACAGTAATTCTACAATTAATCAATTCAAATTATATTAGCAGAGAAGAGAGACGTGGTATTCGCGTATACTTATATGTGTATAATATATGTACAATGGCCGCTATACTATGCGCAATAAATCTCAAGCATGTCGAGGTCATCGGTGTCGCGAGCCGGGAAGATTTTACCTATCCGAAAAACGCCTGATGTGCCTATAGCAGATTTCACTTCAAAAAGTTTATGGTGAAACGCATCTTCTGGTTAAAAAAATACAGAGGCCTAATCTAGGAAACAGAGAAATTCAGCTTCAAGTATTATGAGATTTCTATCTAATTTACTATCCTTTTACATGTTCTCAAATCTTTAAAATTTATTGCGGTTGCCTCTAATTTGGCAAAATAAAAAAAAATCAACTTTAAATACATATAGACTGATAAGCTAGCGGTGAGCCACCCCGTATATAACAATATTGACTTCTTGGATAAATAAAAACTTCTCATAATTTCTCCTGAAAAATTATAATATACATATATATATATATATATATATATATATATATATATATATATATATATATATATATATATATAATTCACATCCATCTAATTAATTTTTTTATTATTTTCTCTCGGAACTGAAAATGTGAGTTCATACAACATTTTTTTTAAATATCGACTAGGTACCTATGTGTTCATAGAAACTGTTTTGGAGTTGCTATCATCATTTTTTACCAACATATACCTCGAGATGAATCAACATCACAATCCTAGAATTAATTTATCAACTAGATTAAAATTGTATATACATTAAAGATTCATTAATATTATCATCATAATATAAGTCAATTACCATCAATTAACTCCTGTAACAACAATCCCATGGATTTGGAAATCATGAAGTCACTGGAAGATTGCTGGTTTTCCCGATCATTTGGACATTTGGTTGCTGTTTAAGTACCTACCTCTCAGCTTCTTTGGATAATTATTGGATTAAATAATTTTATAATTGCATATTTCATACAACAGAAGGTACGACAGCATCTATTTGTTTAATTTTTTTGATTTTATCTTTTTGATTTATTAGGTGAATCAAAACAATCGTCAGATGTATTTTTGAAAATTTGAATACGAAATATATAGAACTGTAATCTAAAATTAATGAGAATAGGTTAGTTTTGTCTTTATGTTTGTCATTACAGAAAATGGTATACCAAATCGCCTGAAGCAACTGAAAGAAGATAAAAATAGTTATTTATTATACAAGGGAAAAAAGTACTAGATTTTAGCTCGAGGTTGTGTTGTCGACCGACGCGAAGTGGAGGGAGGCAAAAAACCTAGATCTTTTTTCCCGTGTACAATACACTATTTTTTTTCTGTGACGGGAAAAACGATGACAATATTGAAAAAAATATTACAATTTATTAAAGTCAGAAGATTATCCAAGTAATATTTGAAGTTTTAAAGTGGTATGCGAAAATTAGACATGCGTTGCTAAGGAAACCTTTAAAGTAATCAAATATCTGTCAGTTTAATTCTATGTTTTGATTGATATTTATGTGCATATATATGTCTACCCGGGAAAAAAGTACTCACTTTTTTCGCGTGGGGAAAAATATACTTTCTGACATGTCAGCAGAGATAAAATGTAATTTTTTTCTCCCAACATATGTTTTCTTTATCTGAAGAATATTTTCAAAGATAGTGAAATAGAACATCTAAATATAAGAAGATAGGTATCGTGGTATATAGACCATGGATATGTATATGCTTTTAGCTCCATGAACTTAGAACCTGACTTGAAAATAAAATTAATTAAAATTATATTCGAAAACTACAAACGACGTAGATGTTTGTAGTAAAACTTCTTTGTAATTTTTCAAAAAACCTTTATTAAAATTTATTTCACGGTAATTCGTTTAAGCGATTAATAATGCTAAAAAAGTAACAGAAAAAACTATTGTAACTAGAGAAAACTACAAACGATTGTTAACACATTTCCGGAAAAATGCTATAAAAACATAACAAATTGTAGGAGTAATTCATTTTTTCTTCATTTTCCGAGTTTTCTTGAAAATCTACAAACAAATAAATTTCACTACAAACATCTATATCGTTTGTAGTTTATGAAACCACAATTTTTTTTTTCCTAAATTGGCTTAAGCGATTAATATTGTTAAGAAAATAACAAAGAAAAACTACTGTCACTACAAAAAATTAAAAACGATTGTCAACACATTCCCGGTAAACATTTTTTTTGATTTTCAAGGTTCTTTGAAAAATTACAAACAAGTGAATTTCATTACAAACATCTATGTCGTTTGTAGTTTACGAGTATAATTTTTAATTAATTTTATTTTGAAGTCGGGTTCTAAGTTCACGCAGCTTCTGCTTTTTCCGGTTCAATTAAGTTACTGTTAAAATGTATATAGCTATATTAATAAACTAGTTTGCCACTAGTTTAGTTTAATACTAAAACTGTCATGTATAACGTTACCATGGTAACTAACAAACCAACTAGTATCGAACTTAGAGTTAAGTATGAATATAAAAATAGTTAGTTTCCTTGGACATCTTACTAAATCTACCTAGAGACGTACTACAGTGATATTTGGCCATAATTCAATAAAATTTACAGAAACTTCAAGTATTTTTCAAACCCATAAGTTAATATTGTTAAAACCTGAATAAGAAGTACGAACTAGTGATTTATATCGAAACCAGTTTGGAATATTAGTTTCATATTGTAAGACAATATTATCAATTTTCTGAATAATTGAGGACATGGCAAATTTTCAATGATTTGGATATATTATATCTGAACTCGAACATTTTTTGAATTGATTTTGCAACTCCAAATAAAATGATCTCAGTGTCTTCAATAATTATTTTTTGCAAAAAACCTTGATAAACAAGCATCCTTTATAAAATATTTGTATTTTATAATGCACTCTTAGGACTTGATAGAACAATGATGTATTGATTATGTTTTCAATTTTCAGTGTTCAACATATTAATATGCAAGTGCCGTCAAATTAATTTATTATAATTTATCACTTTACGTCACATCAGTATAATAAAACACTTTAATTGTTTCATGACTCATAAAGAATCATCTCTATACTTTGTATATCTATCGATCCCTAATTAATTCCGCACTTTCACCGGATTGATTAAGAAATACCTATATTATCGAATTTAAGATTTTCCAAAGAAGCTTGAAAAAATAAGTTTGTACAAACATCACCATTTAGCGATTGTAAAAAGAGCTGGAGTAAAACGCTAGTACAATATTTGATTGGTCATTGAATTCCATCCGTAAAGATATAACATTTCTCAAAATCCATAGTGCTTTACAAAAGTTACAAGATGATTGAGTTTGCTTTTCCACTTACACCTATAATAATAATAAAGTAATTTAGCATTTGTAGTTAGATTGTAAACTTTTTTCACCAACTTCAGAAGTACCTACCAAAACCAATAGAATTAATATTATTTTGTATTTTTCAGTGCACAAACTAATAAAGTCGGTTCAATTTTTGGTAAAAAATATTTATATCACACTATTGAATATAACATTAGTCATCAAAATCATTGAACGTTCACCAAAGAAGATAATACGTTGCTTATACTTATTTAGAGATTTCAAAACACCGCAGAAATACACCAATTTCAGACTTTACCACCGCTGAAACTTTATCAAAAATGTCCAATATAATTTTAGCTGGACAAATTCGAACGGATGATAGGATTTTCAATGCATATTGCCCCGATGTATTGAGAAGAGTCGACCATCTGAATACTCATCTGTTTCACAGATTTGGCTATTGTTTGGCACAACAAGGTGAATTATTTGAACCTTTAACATTAGATTTGTATTTTTTTTTCAAACTGCACAACTTCAAAAGTACGAGTACCAATTAGAATTATTTTGTATTTTTCAGTGCCCCAACTGATGACGTTGTCTCATATTTTCGATTATCAAAAAAATGCCCCTCCACCCCTTTAGGAAAAGTGTTTGAGGGGAAGGACATGTTGAATGTCGATTTTTTTATCTGAACCAACTCTCAATAGTACTCTATCAAATTAAAAACGAATCATGAACATGGGAGCACCTGTACAATTTAAAAAATATTTTTTACAAAAAATTTAACCGACGTTATTATCTAGTTGGTACACTGAAAATTACAAAATAATAAAATTTTTATTTTTCATTTATTTTCAGGGCACCAATTAATAACGTCGGTCAAATTTTTTGTAAAAAATATTTATTTCAAATACCTACCTATGTATATTCTTCTATAACTCGAAAACCGTAACTTTATGGAATAATTCTTCAATATAGGTAAATGTTGCTACAAATAATCTGGTCTTTAATTTGGTTGCCTCAGATTTTCAACTTTCGAAAGAAATTGCCCCCACTACATTGCGAAAATATACATAGGTATTTGAGATTTTAACATTGGTGTAATTCGAAAATCGAAACTCTTTTGAAAAAATGTTCAATTTTCTGGATATTGTCCTTTCTTTAATTATGTCTTCCCAGATTTTCGATTTTCCAGAAAAATTGTCTCCTTCAATCCCGTCGGGGGCGTTTTTTGGAGACAAGGAGATTTCGGATTTGAGTTTTTACGAATATGGGACCATTTCTCAAGTCACTTCTTTCAAATGAATCAAAAATCATCAGAATAGGAGTACGTTTACTGAAACAGTGCGTGCACAAAACCAAAAAAAGCAGACCGTCGAATTGTATACATCCTCCGTTTGGGTTCGTCGGTCAAAAATTTACACGAAAGCAGATGATGAAAATCATCCTTTCGTGTTAGATAATGTTTGAAACTCGAATTTTTATTAGAAGAAAAGGACAACCCAAACAAAATAGTTCATATATTTACCTTCTTTCCTAAACTGCAATTTTTGATTGCAAGATTTTCAAGAACAGTTCAACTCTCCTTTTCTAATGATAAAACTTAAAAAAGAGTATTTACTAAAATCCTGACATGTAAACTTGTTTTCTGCCAGATTATTATTTCGACCGGCTCAGGCCGCATGGAAATTTTGCGGATCACTACACCTTTTCCATCTGTTATTCAGAAAGCATCTTCAACTTCTGAAGATATCAAATGTAATTCAGAATAATCAATTAAATTTTAGAAAGCGTCAAATGCATTTCATTATAATCAATTGTAATTCAGAATTCAGAATATTAGTGCATTGTAATTCAGAACTCGTCAAATTTAATTCAGAACGTATCAAATGTATTTCAGAACATACGACTATCAAATATAAATCAGAAAGTATCAGATGGGTAATTTGGAACATATATGTCAAATCACAGATAACCGTCATGATTATTTTTGTCAATCATATTTATGCCTTGCTTTTGATTGTAAAAAGCAGCTATACACTTACTAATTTGCCAAAATGAACTTCAAAGATAATTGTGGAGTTCGCAGACCTACAATGATAAGAAATACATCTGATGCATTTTGTTTTACATTTGATATGTTCTGAAGTAAATTTGATGAGTTCTGAATCACAATTCACCAATATGAAATACATTTGACGAATTCTGAATTTCATTTGACCCATCTGAAATTCATTTGTATAGTTCTGGATTTCAATTGACTAATCTGAAATATATGTGATGCTTTCTAAAATACAATTAACTATTCTAAATCAAAGTTGACGACTTCTGAAATAGAATTGAAAAAGGTATAGTGGACTTGAACAAAAATTTACACAGGTGTAGTGATTACAATAAAGGGTTGTTGAATCATAAATCAATATTTTTTTTACTTTCTACAAAACAGTGAAATTTTTCAAGTAATTTTAAAGAACAAATATCTTAACAAATTTTATAAGATGAACATAAGAAAATTTAAATCGATGAAGATTTTAATATTTATGGAATCGTCTTTCAACCATCCTCTTTCAAATGGAAAAAAAACTCATCAAAATCATTGACTGAGTATGACAAATGAGATTACGTATGTTCATAAAAATATACAGTCGAATTGTATATCTCTTCTTTTGGGAAGTTGTTCAAAAACAACTCAAACTTCAACAGCTATATGAAAATGAAGAACGCAAAACGAATTGTTTGACACTGTCGAGAGTGAGTCTCAATTCAGATTTTCAAGTTTTTTTATTATTTATTTTATTTTCGATATATTGCATTTAAATTGCAATGGTATATATTAACATTTCAGCCGTGAATAACGAAATAGGTTATTATGTATGACATTTTCTCATTACTCATTCGAAGTATTCGTATTCTGGTCCAAAATGTCATCTGAAATATCAACATTATGACGATAAAAATGTCACGTTTTAATTCTAATAACTTCTTAGCACGCTACAATAAATCAAAACTTTCAAACTATCTAAAACTAACCACCGTCGGTAATTACTGTTTTTCCCTATCGAAAAAATCATAGAGGAAAATGTATATGCGTTTAAAGAGTAAAATTATTCCTTCATAGTGTCATTTTATTTTAATCTCTATAAGGCAATTTAGAAATTAACTTATTACCTAATTCTTAAAAGTCAAAACCCAAGATGGTTGTTGTTGGTAAGATTTGGAAAAACCAGATCTTCAAGTAGTGATCTCATTAAACGCATATTGCTTATTATTTCAAATAAGGGTCTTATATAACCCAAAAGAATTATAAGCACAGGTATTTATTGACTTATGATGTAAGAAGAAAATTATTTGTAGGTATATTTTTTTTGAAGACAAAATTAATAATGACACAGTGAGTAGGTAATTCATTTAAAAATGGTTATGCCCAATGAATTTGTATTAGACACATGCGAATATTTTATTTAGTTGATGTTCCTGATTTCCACTAAATCGACAGGGTATTTCTAAAATGTCTGTACAACATCTTACCAAATTTTCCTGAAATTTAAATAAGTAAATATGAAATTTGTTATTTTAGGCGCTCTACGGTCCAGACTTTATAAAGTAGAGAAGCAATAGTGTTGACACTTCATAACGGAAATTCCGTAAACATTCAGCAATATATTATTTATGCTGGAACACCGTATACTGTGAACATACTACACCTTCACTTACGGAAACAAACGTCACTGGCCTGCAAATTGATGTACGCTGCTCAAGTAATTTCTTATTGTTTTTTGGAAAAAATGCTTTTGGTAATGTTTTATTTTTGATGTTCGCGGTCTATAACTAATATCTAAAAGTGCTCAGATGTTCATAATTATTTTTAATATGTCCCATTGACCAATTGTCCTTTCATTTTATTTTTCAAAAATCGAACATTTGAGAAGACAAAATCAAAGAAGAAACCATATCCGGCAATGTTTGGACATTTTTCAAAAAAATCATAGGCTTCCGAGTTACAGCAGTGCTAAAGTCTGAAATATGTGTGTCTCCGCATGTGGTGAGGGCGATTTTCCAAATTTAAAGATATGAGACGGCTAAATTAAAGAAGAGATTATATGTAGCAACATATGTATGTGTATTTCTGCGATGATTTGACAGTATAAGCAACGTATTATAATGAGTAACTTTGAATGATTTTGATGACTAATGTTAAACTGAATGACTGAAATAATTTTTTTTACAAAAAAATGGTACAAAAAATGGTACGAAAAAATGGTTTGAGTTTATTAGTTGGTGCACTGAACAATAATATTAATTCTATTGGTTCTGGTACTTTTAAACTTGGTACCCAAAGGTTTTCAATCTAACAGCAACTGCACAATAATTTCAAAATTACCAGTATTAATAGAATTAATATTATTTTGCATTTTTCAGTGCAGCAACTAAGAAGCTATTGCTTGAATAATATTACCTAGTGCTTTATATCTTTATGGCGTCATTTATAATGCTTATTTAATATTAGAATATCACACATCACGAAATCTAAGAAACTACAAGTGCTAGAATTTTCAAATTTTGCAGGGGGGTTTCTTTTAGAACACAGGTGCCCACTAAGACGGGATTTTGCAAAATTCAACCCCTAAGGATGTAAGAAGGGGTGTCAATGTTTGTATGAAATTTCTATAGTATTATTAGAAGGGTTTTCACGGTATATTAAAGATATTTAAGGGAAAATAATATGGGGTCTTTATTAGAGCAACAGAAAACAAAACAACAGTTTTTTTTTAAAATGTCTGTATCTTTGTACGCATTACCCGAAAACGACTGCATTGACTTGAATGCAGTTTTCACCGATGTATTACTAGAGGTCTTACTGAAATTATAGGCTGAAATTTATCGCGTCTGTCTTTCTTTCTGTATATCTGTACACCCATCACGCAAAAACCACTACAGGGAATGGAATAGAATGCAGTTTTCCACGCGCACGAAGTCGCGGGCAAAAGCTAGTATTAGATACAGCTACTCTTCGTCAACGTAAATAAATCGGTAGGTAATGTGAACAAACTTTTTTTTTTGGTCTGCCACTGTTGGATATTTACAGTAATTTTCGTGCGATGACATTGTTGAATACGGCACATAAACCCATATTGAAACTTTGAAAATATCTTTTCAGAGGCGTTGATTTTTTATTTTCTCATAATTTTGCATTCCAATTTCCACACCAATGGATAAAAGGAGTTTTATTATGAAATTCGGATTGAATTGTTTATTTACTGTAAAAACGGTAGCTACCCTCGGTCGACTTCGCCAGATTTTTAAATCACTGACAATAACTGTACTTACATTCTACGTTCAACAATTTTCGTGACTAATCGGTAAAACACTCCTGGAAAAATCTGAAACAAATATTTGTACAAAAATAGGGCTTTTATTATTTGTTTTAGCAAAAAATACTTGATAATGTTAATTCTATTCGTGCTATTATTTAAAATCGGTGCTTATCTACTACATCAGCACCAGTAGAATTTACATTATTTTGTGAACTACGATTTCCGAGCTCGACTATACTGAAGCCGATAATTATTTTGGAAGAGGTTCGATGTGTCATCAATACGGCCGAGGGCTGTTGGGCGTGACAACATTTACCATCGTTGTGTAGATAATAGGGTGTCCCATTTAAATTGAAATACATGAGAGAGTTGATATTTACTTGGTTCGATACTTTATCCCAACCCTGCATTCATTTTCTAACCTGTTAATAGTACGATAAATATCACTTAATTACCCATAACATATAAAGACTGTTTCTTTAAAATGTTAAAACTATTTGTCGGATAAGTAGTAAAGTAAAGATCAGTAAGTACATCATGCATAATTTTAAATAAAAGCATTGAACAATGGCATTTTATTATGGATTTTCAATTCCCTAAGACGTTCTATAAAAATAACCCACTTTTGCTTAAGGAAATGTCCTTTATTTTTATAGATTTTTGAATGCCTAAGTAGAGCACCCTTTGAATTTAGAACTGATTTATTTCTAGGTGATTTGTATTAAATCTTCATAGTTTGTATCCAAGATTTACCAGTTAAAATACTTCCAATTGTGAGTGTTGAAATTTCGTGTCATAAAATTATTTACTGATCTTTTGACAGCAGAAATCTCTTTTATTCATATTTTTCTGTCCCATCGTTTTTCCATAATGACGTTTAACAAAGAAACGTACTGGCTTTAGATATCATAATTATCTTTACACATTCATTTTATAATTTTTCTAAAGAAATACGCCTTTTAACTAAGATATTTACAGTTTACATAATAATATAAAGATATTGAATGTATCAGTTAAAGTTTTCAAGTAAAAGGTGATGATATGCAGGTCATACATCATAGGCAACGACAGCTATAATCAGCAAGTTTCTGCGCTTTTAGTTAAGACCGGCAACATCGCGAGTATTCATTAATGTTTTTTTGATTACCAAAATTTATCTTTAACTAGCTCTTTTACCATCCATAGAGTTCAAAAACATGCAACTTTCAGGTACGGAACCCACCACATAAAGTCCCAGGGACAATAAAATGTAGCTTTTTCCAAGGGGTAGTCTATCTCTGTACCAAATTTCATCAAAATCAGTTTAGTGATTTAGGCGTCAAAGCTTAACAAACAAACTTAGTTTCGCATTTATAATATTAGTTAGGATATTTGTTTTCCCGTTAAGGCTCTGCGTCACATCTAGCTTTAAATTTGAAAATTTCAATACTGTGGATCAATAAATTACCTCTTTTTTATTATCTTTCAAATTCACCCTGTATATATTCGATGAAACGATAAAGATTATTTCGATAGATAAAAGAGATGTAATAAAATGGAAATAATTCAGGATAAAATTTCAACTCGTGATACATTTTAATATAACAACAACTGAACCAGCAATATTCTTATATTTCATTCATTTTATATGACACAAATGTGATTCTGACTAAAGAGTGTGGATAATGCGCCTCCAAAAGCGGACATTTTAGTTACAAATGTGTCTGTCTGCTTGCTCTCTTGCTTGATTTTAAAAATGTAAATCTCTCAATTTACGACAAGAAGGTGTATGTATAAATGTATATGTGTGTGTGTGTGCGAGAGAAATAATCCCCTATTATTATTTTTCTTTCAAAAGAAGTAGCGTCTGTCAAGCTTAAGCCCACGATTGTGGTGGATATGATTCTGGGAAGAAAAGCTTCAACAGAGAGAAAAAATGTTGTATCATTTTTGACGTCAAAAACAGTGTGGATCCAATGAAGCTTGCGTACTTTCAATTTTATCCAATAAAATTCACAAGGTGTTTTTTTCTTTCATTCATAATTGATGGGTCATTGATAAGTCTGAAGCAAGAATATAAGTAGATACTCAAAAAGATGACGGAATCAGGGTAACGAAAATATAAATTATGTTTAGGAAATACAGCATTTGGATATGCATGCCGTAAGATGAAATGTTTCATTGATAGGTTCGAAATTCGACTGGTTTGCTTTTGGACCAACTTCTCAACAGGAGAAGCAAATCAACTTTATGTTTTTTTTTCTCTATGGGATGTGTAACTTTGTTTCGCATAGTAAACGTGCACTGGTTTTGATATTTTTGCAATTTAACAAAAAAAATGGACCGATGCTATTAGTTGGTGCACTAAAAAAATACAAACTAATATTAAATCTATTGGTGCTGGTACTTTTGAAGTTGTGCAGTTGCAGTTAAATTGAAAACTTTTGGCACGAACTTCTCAAGTACCAGCATCAATAGAATTAATATTATTTTTTATTTTTCAGTGCATCAACTAATAACGTCGGTGCAATTTTTTGTAAAGAATTGTTGAACGTTTACTTATACCATTACCATTATATAGTCTTTGTTTGTACTTGTTGTTATTCAGAAATCTAAAAATATCGTCGCGGAGATACGCATTTTTAAGACTTTACGACCGCCTAACTCGAAAACCGTAACTCTATGGAAAAAATGTTCAATATGTATGTTGCTACAAATAATCTTGTCTTTAATTTGGTTATCTTAGATTTTAAATTTTTGAAAGAAATTGCCTCATCCACATTGCGAAAATAAAAATAGGTATTTGAGAGGGAGAAGTCTTTTGAAAATATTTTCAATGTAAACGTTTCCTGATATTGTCAATTTAATCAAAAATCATCAAAATCGGTGTACGTTTACTATATACAGCGCACGCAAAAAAAACAAAGAAAGTCGAAATTGTATATCTCCTCCGTTTAGGTTTGTCGGCAAAAAAATATATTTTCTTAGTCCTAATATGTTTAACAATTAATTTTCAAACACGATTTTCTAATTAAGGTAGAAGGTAGAACATTTTTCTTATTTGTGTGAGAAACAGTTTAGTATAATTAGACATATCAGTACAATAGAATTGTTTATCAATTTTAAATAAATCGGGACTGCTATATAACTTCTATAACTTATTATCACTTCAAAGAAGATACCTATTTGTTAATAATTTATCGGAAAATTCGAAGTTTACCGTATTTGATATTTATTTGGACTCAAGCAAAGGTTTCACATCTCCAGTTCAGGTACCTTTCCCAATTATTTTTATTTATTATTAAGGTTTATTATTTGAGTTTTATAGCCCTAAATACTCAAATTGTGTTTTTTGATTCTGCAACTGTCTTCTCATTTTCAAGTAATTGGTTTCTAGTTGCTAATCAGTAATCTTTATTCTCTAACCATACAATTCTGATCATGTTAAGACATCATGAAGTCTTCCTTTCGATCTTATTTTGTTTTCCTCAATATGGCCTCTAGTAAAAAATAAAATAGTAGTGAGGGCAGTGAATCCTCTTAGTGAAAGCTTCTAATAAAACCCCGTCAAATATGACTTTGCATTTGATATTGTAAGTCATACTTAGTAGTATTATTAGTTTGGTTGGTATTGCAAGGTAATGCATAATACATATAACATTTTGAAATCCTACATTAGCAGTAGATACGTAGCTACTTCCTACTTTCGGATAGAAAATGAGAATTAAAATACCTACAAGCAACCAAGCATGCAGGCGCACCACAAGGAAGCGCACTAGGTCCGGATCTATGTCTGATATTCACTTCAGACCTAGCATCAGAAACAAATTTTGCCAAAGGTGCATTTGCTGACAACACAGCAATATTGGCTTCCAGCAGAATTCCTTTAATAACCTCAAAACTACTTCAAATTAGTTTAAATAAAAAACTGAAGATTAATTAGAAATATGCAGAATAAAAAAGTCAATGAGGACAGATTGATGTTAGAATTTTGAACAGAAAATAAATTCCATTTTGAAAATGTAAAAGTTTTATGTCATCTAATGTTTGGGAAGTATATTTCAATTTACTTTACAATTAAATGAAATATTCACCCATTCACTTCTTGGCAATAAGCAAGGCGATCTTGGAATTCTCGTACATTTTATCAATCTAGTAGGCTACTGTTATTTTGATATTTGTAATTTGCTGACATACGTCGGTGTATTGAAACATATTTGTGTGTGTTTCTGATTTAACTATGGCTCATTTATCCGAAATTCAAAGAATAGACATTTTAATTATGATTGGATGCATCTCACAATCTACAGTCAGCAAAATAGAAACAAAATTTCGTGAAACTGGACACGTAAAAACTATACAAAACCAGGTCGAAATGTTAAATTGGATGAGAAAAAAGTTAGGTGAACTGTTAGCGTATATGACAAACAGACAACTTGCCACCGACAATGATGTAAGTAAATCATCGATATTGAGAGCTTTACATAATGAAAATACCATCCTTATAAAGTTCAGATGGTTCAGGAGTTAAATGAGGATAATCCTGATAGAAGGCAACTATTCTGTGAACTGATGATAGACAGAATGGAAGCAGATTTGCCGTTCATAAACCAAATTATGTTTTCTGATTAAGCTATTTTTCATTTAAATGGAACGGTTAATAGACAAAATTGCAGAAAAGTTAAGTTTTGGGCTGGTATCATCAACAACAAAATGATTGGCCCCTATTTTTTTGAAGGCACATGTAATGGTGAGGTTTATCTAGTTTTTTTGATGAATCTCTTAATGCCTACATAAAAAAAACTTTCTCCTGATGTGATTGATCCTAATGCAATAGATAGATCAATTTGGTAGCAACAAGATGGAGCCTCACCGCATTACACACGCATTGTTAGAGATTATTTGAATGAACTTTTTCCCAGTAGATGGATTTGAACACGCGTAACGATTGAATGGCCGCCTATATCCCCCGATTTGACTCATCTCTATTACTTCTTATGATGTTATTTAAACTCAGAATTATATTTCAGTAGACGAGACAATATTGCAGATCTAAAAGTTTGGATAACGGAAGAAATTAACTACGTAACCTAAATCGTCTTGCTTATTGCCAAGAATTGAATGGTGATGATTTAGAACTTTTATTTATTTGTAGAATAAATTGAAAAATGCTTTCTAAACATTGTGTAATATTATTTCCTTCATTCTATTTAAAGTATCAAAATTTTACATTTTCAAAATACATTTTCTCAGTTTTTATTGCATCAAATTTGAAAAACTTTGAATTACTGAACAGAGAATGAATATCCCATTCGAACAAGTTGCCACGCGATCCCCTTCTTATTTGAAATTTTTGAAGGGGTGCTCAAAATTCACAGTGGTTGCAGGAAGTGGGTAAAATATTTTCATACATTCAATAGTCAAATCAAGAATAAAAATTGACCAGTTTCAGGTTTTTTCCAGCAAATTTTTAATTACGCTAAAAATTAATTTATTCCATACCTATGGACCGCACTGTATATTCAATGATTTGTTACGATATTTTTGTTGTCGTACCTGCAATTTTGACCCTTGGTTCGAAAAATATAGAATACTTTTATATTTGTCGTTCAATTAAACATCTCATTCAACAAATAATTTATAATTTAAATATTTATAACATGCTGTGAAGTCGATTCCTTTGATATTAATAAGTTTATTTATAATTTCTATACATTAATAATAATTACACTTTGTTGTTTTCCGTCCAAGGCTTTCCAAATGATTTGTTTGGAATAAATATGAATTGAATAATAGGAAAAAAATAGAGGGAGTTGGTATATTAAATAAATAAATATTGATTGATTGATTGTTGGTTTCTTGAAGGCATAATCAGCATTGAAGAAAAATCAAAATATATGTTTGTTATTCTACAATCTCAAATATTAATCGAAAGGTATGCATTCAAACATTAGAAATAAAAAAAAAATACCTGAGAAAAGTACATAAAAAATATCAACTCAAGAAATCTGATAAGTAGCTATCAATATAAAAAATTACATAAATTCAGTATTGGATAACATTTTCAATTTTATATAGTTTTTGATCATCTTTGGTCAAGATTTAGGCGATATCATTTTCAATTTTATGTATTACTGAGCTTAAAAAAATATCGAATGAATCTAAGGCGGTTCAGGGTGAAGCTAAAAGTTGCTTTTCACCAAACACTTCCAACCACTGAAGAAATTTCAAGGCATCATGATGTGTTCTTCTACAACAATTTTAAGCCTCATCTTTTCTTTACATATCTATAGCTTATAGATTATTTAAGTGAAGCAAAATGTGTAGTTTACAACCGCAAATACAGACTTTTTTAATAAAAAATGAGATTTTCACTGCCCAAAGTTATAGGAATAGTAGCAAGAATTCTTTTGTGCAACGTAATTAGTTCGTTTTTTATAGTTTTTTTATGTTTGTCATTATTTTAGCTTAATTTTAATTTGTACGATTCCAATTAAATTATTTTTTTGGCCCGAAGATGGGGAAATCAGCCCAGAAACGTCGCTGCAATATACTTATATATTAAAAAACCTTTCCAAATTGACAATTATTGGATCCCCCTAAGTTATAGAAATGTTTAGCGAACTGCGTCATTTCTTTCACTCCATTTGTTGTTGAGAGTTTTTTTATGAATGCTCGATAATGCCAGGCCTCAAGTTGCAAGAGTTTTCAATGGATATCTGTATGAAATGGACACCCAATGATTATATTAGCCTCAACGACACCCTGATCTAAGCCGCATCGAACATGTATGGGACATGTTAAACTGGACAAAGCCAACGAGAAAGTATTCAACATATTCTAGTGGCCCTTGGACAACCCGCAAAAGGCGATTGCGAATTGTACTTCAAGCTTACCTTAATATTTGTTGATTTGTTCAAATACAGTTACCTATATTTTATTACTGTTGTAAATTGCTTCATTTTCCATTTCGCGATAATGATGAATATGGCATTTTTTTTAAGAAATCTGTTTTTTCTTAAGAATGAACCTATATGATATATGATAAGAATCAAAAAATAATGTCAAGAAAAGATGAGGCAAGATAATCTATTAGAACATACAACTTTTCGTTCCACCCTCTATAGACCAGGTTCATTCGATATCATCTTATGTTTAGTATGATATAAGATTCAAGTTGATATCCCCAACATCTTGAGAAAAACTATTGAAAACCATGCAACATTGAATAACTTATTCAAGTTTGAATTTGAACCAAATTTTCCTTGTAATTTATTTTCAAGCAGTGTATTTTTTCAAGTATGATTTTATAAATCCATATCTCCTATACGGTAACAAGTTTAGAAGATTTATTCTATCGTGAAAATAAAGCATTTGCGTATTTCAACTGCATCAAAATTATATTTTGTTGCAGAGATAATGCACTCTAATGTAAAACTTTATTGATATATTTATTTTACTTAATATAACGAGAGAAAAATCGTGATTTCTAAGCACAGACTTGATGATTTATAATTTTTATGTATACATTTCAACATTTATTATAACTATATAACGTTACGTTCTTGAGACACCCTGTATACATCTGACTTTGTATTAAATTTGGTCAAGATAGAAGTGAATGTGAATTTCAATTATCCAAACTGCTTTACAGAACTTACTGAAAAGAAATTAACTCATTGCACATGAAGAATCGTATGAAACCAGGTTGAGAACGATATCATTTTCAGTTTGCGCGATTGTTCGGACAAAAAATCAATAGAAATGCACGTCTAGATAGGCATTCGCATACACACACAGAGACATATTCCTAAAAATCATTGTTTCCGACTCTAGGGATCTTAAAATATATAGAAATTACCTAGAGAATTTTCTAGAATCAGACCTATGAATGGAAAGGCCAAATATCTTCAGAATGTAGCTGTACCACGTAGCCACTGTGGTGCCTGGTAAAAGAGGAACTTGCCGAATACTGTACAGGTGCGAAGATTTGTGGCCTTACCATTACTATAACTTTTTCTTGAATGGATTTTTGAAGCTTGAATCAAGTTAAATGATTGAGTTCCTAGCTTTGATTGACTGTGGCCTTTTGATATTTTTTTTTATTTAAAAGAGGAGAGCTGAGAAATGGTCCCATCTCAAACATTTCCTTCCCCCCGAAAACTGCCCCAAGGGGAGTGGAGGGAACGATTCTTTTTAATCGTAAATTTGAGACGGCAAAATTAAATTAGAGGCCATATCCGGTAACATTTAAATTGGTATTTTTTTTTAATTTAACATTTTTTTGTGAAATATTTGTGTATTCCAATCTATGAATGCAAGTGAACCTTCAATTTTGATGACTTATGGTGCTGGTGCAATAAATAAAATAAAAATAAATAAAAATACAAAATAATATTAATTCTTCTGGTGCTGGTCCTTTTGAAGAAAATTCACATTGGTTATATGACCAAAAAAAAAATCATCCCCAGTAGGCCTTTGAAAATGAGAATATGTCTTTGCTATACACAGATAGGAAGCTAAAAGTGACAAGTGATGTTTCAATCAATATAAATGCAATTGCGGATGAGCAACTAACAAAGTCGGTCCAATTTTTTGTAAGAAATTTAAATTCATTAGACGTCAAAATTGTTGAACGTTCACTAATACCAAAGAAGATAGTACTTATCCTATTATAAGGCTTAGCTTGTACTTGTTATTGTTCAGAGATCTCAAAACATCGAGGCGCATATATACATACATATTTCAGACTTTACTGCTGTGACTCGAAATTCATTTCCAAAAACGTTTAATTTAAATGTTGATACCTACATATAATCTCTTCTTTAATTTGGCCGTCTCGTATTTTCAATTTTCGAAAAAAATGCCCCTTCCATAGCGGAAATACACATATCACAGTTTTCAGACTTTACCAAAGCTCTATCTCGAAAACCGTTACTATTTTGAAAAAAAAAACAATTTAAAAGTTTTAGGAAATGGTCTTTATTCTAATTTTCAAATCTCGAATTCTTGATTCTTAGAAAAATTTGCCCCTTCCATATAGCTGAAACTCATATTTCAGACTGTAACGCGGAAACCTGTGATTATTTTCAAAAATATCCAATTCAAACGTTTCCGAATATGGAATTTTATTTAATGCTGCTGTCTCGGATTTTCAATTTTCGGGAAAAATTGCCCCCACCACCCCCCTTTAGGGAGGCGAGAAATTCGGTTGATTCGTTCTCGAAACAATCTTGGCACAGACAGACGGACTGACCAACGGCTGCAAATATGTTGCATGTATTCCGGGGGTCTGAAATCTATACACTTGTTGAAAACTGGACACCGGGAATTTTAATTAGAGAAGTACAAATCAATACAGAGTTAAATTATTTAGGAAGTGTAATAAATAAACAACGAGGTTTTGTAATATAGTAGCTGGGTACAAGTTGTATTATAGACAATATTGAAAAAACGGGAGATGAAGTGATACTTGTAATCATTTGAAGAAAAATAATACGACAGATACTTGGTGGAAAGGCAATTGACGAAAACCAACCTAGAAGAAGAAAAAACGAATATATAAACAGATAAATTTAGTCGCCGAAAAGAAGGTTGTATATACAATGTGGGCAAAATTAAATTTCAAACATTTTAACCTATTACTAATCACAATCGCTTTTTATTTCAAGAAAAAGAATAGCACTGCAATATAAATTAAGCCCTAGATCCGGCCTTGTAGTTTCATCCTTATACGAAATAACAGCAGCCGTTCAAGAATTGACGAATTCGTACTGTGTCCAAATTAAAATGAAATCGGCTTGAAAACAAAAAATAATGTAATAGGGTAAAATGTGTTCCAACTTAAATTTGCCCACAGTGTATAGATAGATAGATAGATACATAGATCGTTTATTTAACCACATTACATACAATGTATATTTGTAGCAGGTTAGTATAAGTAGAATATGTGAGGAAGCAATAGGTAGAAAATTAACAAAATAGAAAACACAAATAAAATATCTTAGAAGACCAATAAAAAAATGGTAAGAGCAAGTGACAGAGGATTTCAGGCTAATACCCACTATGGCGGGTGAGAATAATAAATGCACAACTTGTGAAATTGACGTATCACTTTTAATCTGTCATTGCATTGTCATATTTAAAGGTATAGTTGTTTTCTACCTATCGAGTGCTTGTTTTAGTCCACGTATTACTCATGAAAATGTGTTGAACGCGCCCGCTGAAACGATCCGACCATCTCAATCGCCCATAAGTAACGACAAATCGCGTCTAAATTCACAAAGTAAATATTTTGATAACTTGTCGACACACACTGATATACAATTTGAACACTACGCGTGTTATAGGTTGTTGGCGTGAAAAAAAAATGCCCCTTGGAATGTTTTCGTATCTAAGTGGCAAATAAATATTAATAATAAACATATAATCGTATAAACATGAGAACATTTCAAAATGCATTACCGATGCGTGCGTAAATGCCGACTCAGATATTGGAGATATTCCAAATTTCTGTACATAATTTTACATATTCTTGTGGGATTTAGCACAGACATTCTTTCTTTTGCCATATGCACCATTTTTAATCTTAATATGGGCAATCGATTGCTGATGAAATTAGTATCTAATATTTTGAATTATCTCACCACTTTATGATCTTCGGGTATCATACTTTCAGAGTAAAAGAAATGGGCCGATAGAAGTGAAACTCTTATATTAATGATAGAGTTTTCTGTTTGTCTTTTTGAAATCTGCTCCGATCCTCATGATTCTTTTTTCATTTAATAGAGAACTATTGAGTTGGTCCCAATGAAAAATCGATATTCAACATATGCTTCTCCCCCAAAAACTTTTCCCAAAAAGGGTGGAGGGGGTAATTTTTTTTTAATCCAAAATTTGGCGCAACAAAATTAAAAAAGAGATCAAATCCGGCAACGTTTAATAATTGGACATTTTTTGAAAAAATTATAGGTTTCCGAGTTGAGTCTGGAATATGTGTATTTCTGCGATGTTTTGAAATCTCGTAATAAGTATAAGCAACTTATTATCCTCTTTGGTGAAAGTTGAATGATTTTGATGACACTCAAAAGTGTGAGATAAACATTTTTTACAAAATAATATTAATTCTATTGGTGGTGGTTCTTTAAGTTATACAATTATTTAGATAGAAAACCTTTGGCAACTTCAAAAGTACCAGCACCAATAGAATTAATATTGTAAGAAGCATTTATTTCACACTTTTGATTATTTCATTAGTCATAAAAAAGTGATTCCGGTAAAAATCTTGCACTTTCATAATTTTCAAAAATAACTAATTGGCAGAGTTTTGAAAAGCTGTGAACAAGACTTCATCTTTTCTATTAATCAATATAACAAAGAAATAAGCCATTTGTTGGACTTTAGTACGAAAAACAAGGAAATTAAAAACCTTCTCCAAAACCGTTTGAGAAAGACTCTATTATACATAAATGAATGCCAATATCTAGGTAATAAAATAATAAAATACAGAGAAGCTTATTCGAGAGACGGAAGTTGTTATTACTTTTGAATACAGGCGACTATGTTGCAGAGCTGAAAATATTTCGTTATTAGATCAGCAGGTGATATTCATCTATTATAAAAAATTATAACTAAGACTTCAATCTCCTCATCGAGTTTTGGACCAGAGAGCTTTTAGTTGGCAAATGCACGACATAATTTTTGTTGTCTCTCTTGATGCTTGATAATTCTATCATACCGCTATGACAAATTTCGTGGAGCTGCGTAAGGATGAGATAATTCTTTATATATTTATTTATATTTATATTTTTTAATTTTTTTCATTCTTCAATCATAATTCTACCGGTCATTTGAAACTTTTAGTGATGTATTTGTGTTAATTCCTCATTCTTACCTCGTATATTCTATTATATAACATAACCACGTTATATTGATGTTGATATACACATATTCAATCAACCTTGACAAGATCTAATGTTGAAATATAAACAACAATCGTAGTAGTACTCTGTGAATTCTTAAAGGGCTGGAGAACTAACTGAAAATCTACTGGGGTTACAGGACGAACTTGGCAGTTTCAATACGCAGTTAATAAATATTTGGTCCTTGGGAAATATGCTACTTACAGTATTTTTGAAAATTATGCCTATTTACAGTAATTTACATTGCCAAAATTTATATGATGGCAGAGAGTATTTCCATATTCTAATTTAAATGACATCTAAAATTGCGTTTTCAGAACGCTTGTATTTTATCTCAGTCATTTAATTTTTTTTCATTTATCGTCTGTCATCCAAAATATCTCGCAAACTATCACTCAAGGATAATAGAAAAGTTTGTTTGTTATGATGTTTTGCCACTATTTATTTTGGAAAATTTCACTTTATATCAATATGTTGATTCTAATGGGAACAATATTCTTTCTAAATACTTATCACAACCAGTGATATAAGAAAAGAAGAAATTTTCCAATCAAACATTCTCTTTTCACGAATTTTTAATTTTGAATAATAGACCAGTCTCAATATCTATGTTATTGGACTTTTTTCTCTTGAAGATATTTGCTAGTTTTCCAAATAACATTAGAAATAACCATGGATGATTTTTTCAAATGGTACTACATAAGTTTTGTGATAAATTATGTGGAATGTCGATTAAAACTTGTTCATTTGGTTGGATGTATGAAAATGGTGGCTGTTTAAATTCGGTAGTTGGAGTAGGCCCTACTCTTTTTCCACATTGTATATATAAATATATTTCGCCTCAATGTTCGTGATTCTATCTCATTTAATTAATCTAAACAAGTCAATAACTTTAAATAATAATATTAGCGTAATATCGTACTCAGAAATAATATATTTACAGCATATTGTTGTAAACATTTTCTGTGTACCACTTTAATCAGATTACTGGTCAAGATAATATTGTTGAAGATATTTTTTTTCAATACATTATAAAATATCTGCATGTTAACAATAAATATACTTAGAAGTACTTTCAAAAGTGTCGCAGGAGTAGTGTTGTAAGGTTGCGCGTTGCGGCTATAAGATGCTTACAAGTTATAAATCAGTTAAATCCTAGACAGGATCTGATCTGAAGAAAAATGGGCTGGTCTATGTAAAATACAAGGTTGAACGTATGTAAGGCTTAAGGCAGATAAAAGTGCAGAGCTTTTAGAGCCAAGCTCATTTTTTATGAACTTTATAGCATTTTTTCTGTAACAAAGGATTCTACTTTGGTTTTCAATATTTGAAATAATAGTCAATGATTTTCATGTAACTTGTATCGAAAAAGACCAAGCCAATATAGACCAATTTGAAAAAAATACACTGTTCTTATACCACAACATTTTAATTACTGTTATGAATGAGATCTATACTCTGTATTGTAAGTACTTTTATATTCATATTGATAAACTCGTTTGAGAATTAAGTTGTGACTAAGATAAATAAAATAAAAAACTAGAGCTGACTTTAATAAATTTTGCACTAATACGTATGAAATAACAACATATAATGTAAAAAATATCTTTGGACAAATTTCGTATGATTTCTACATTATGTTTTGTTATTTCTTACCTTTTTATGTAAAAGCTATTTATTAAATAGATTTTTGTGATCGTGGTTAGTGACCCACAAATAAATTATTCTTCAGCCTCTCATCAATTAACTTACTATTCAGAAATACCTAATTATCATTTTCATGAAAATTTTAGCATAAAAAAATTATTTCTATAGAAAAGCTAGTAGATACCCCCAACGAGGATTTGACCCACGAATATCCTAGCTAACTTACAACTAGATCCCTATCCGCCAACGGCACCGTTAGAATGTTGCGAAAATCTTTTGGACTAGTGTTACACAAAGCAAGATTTTTGCAAAAATGTTGCCCTTTTTATATAAGTTTGAAAAATTCGCGCGATTCTAAACCGTAAATGTTAAATTCAAACGAAGAAGAACCTTGCAATATGCATCTGAAGTACCTATGTAATTGATAATCTTATTAGAGTGCATAGAATTATATTATCATTCGAAGTGGATAAATATCAACCGTATAAAATATTCGGTCATTGTCCAGAACAAACCATACTGAGAATAAAATTGGGTGCGTAAAATTTATTTAGAGCGAGGGAGAGGGAGATGGGTGAATTATTTATTATTATTCAATAATGAGAATCGTATCTTACTAGCGTGACGTTATCTGGACCGACTTTAGTAGTTGGTGCACTGAAAAATACAAAATAATTGGTACTAATTCGATTGATACTGGTAATTTCAGACTGTAACGCGGAAACCTGTGATTGTTTTTAAATATGGCCAATTTAAACGTTTCCGGATATGGAATTTTCTTTAATTCTGCCGTCTCGAATTGTCCCCACTACCAAGTTTTTGATGGGGAGGGTATGTCTCTCAAATGAAAAAAAATATCAAAATCGGAGCACGTTTACTACGCAAAAGGCGCAAATATCCATAAAAACATCCAGAAATACAGTCGAATTGTATACCTCCACCGTTTGATTTGTCGATCACAAAACCGCCTAGTTTACCTTCGCTTGGCTGCGAGCAGTCGGGATTCAGCTCGCTAAGGGATGCGATCATCTCTCAATCATACTCATCCAAATTGAAACAAAATCATTAAAATTATTATTATCTATCTTCTTCTTTTTAAACATCGTTTTGTTCTTTTGTATCTTTTTTGCTTTATTATAGAATGGCTCTTATATTGCGTCACTATTCTTATTCAACTTGAGTTTTTGACCTATGTGCCATTCAAGTTATAATGTCGAAACCTTGTCCAACACATATAGTTACGCGTATAACTAGGTAAATACATAATGCTTCGAAAGTAACAACTACTAACTACTGCATGGAATGGATATCTATAAAAAATAAAGAAAGTAAGCGCAGCACTTGGGAACAGCTTGAGCGATTTGGCCATTTTGAAAATTCTTACGAAATATTGCAACTTCCGGCTTGAATCACTCCCTGTCATGCTTTTCCCTTCATAAAACTCTATTATAGAAAGTTTTTTTTAAATATTTTATCAAAAACTATCTTGTTGAATCGATAATTTTCGATTTCCTGAAAATTCTAGGCCGAACTAATATTAAACGCCTGAAATGTCGTTCCTTATACTTATTATTGTTTTTAACGTCAAGACTCTCATGTTACATATTCATATAGCACAATCAATGTTTTAATACTCACTTCGACCTCATTAGTTTACGACCAACGGGTGCAAAAAACAGAGGCGCCAACCGTACTCGTCTTCGGACCATTCAAACAATAATGTAGCAGCTTAGATTGAATATAATAAATTCTGCATATTGTCGTATATACAGTGTGTCCTAAATTGATGTTCGAATGCATGAAAATTTCAACACCTATAAGTAAACTAGCAGATCTAGTACCGGTTGTTGAAAATGTGTAAAAAAGTAAAAATTATGAGAAACAAATGTTGGACAGATTATGAAGCAACTCAAAAGTAAAAAAAACGAATTTTATTTGAATTTTTCTTTAGATGCTCCTGTTTTTTTTTCAGTTGGAAACATTCAATTTAGATTAGATTCAACCATTTTACCACCGCTTAACTCGAAAACCGTAACTCTAAGGAAAAAATGTTCATTATAAATGTCCTTTATGTGGTACCCAGAGATCTTCAGTTTTCGAAAGAAATGGCCCCCTCCACATAGCGAAAATACACATATGTGAGATTTTAACACGAATCTAACTCCAAAACCGTAACTCTTTTGAAAAAATGTTCAATTTAAACGTTTTCAGATATTGCACTATCTTTAATTCTGGCATCTTTAATTTTCCATATTGCCATTTCCCCCTCCACCCTCTTCGGGTTTCAGAGGGAAGGAGATTTCAGATTTGAGTTCTTATGAATATAGGACCATTTCTCAAGTGTCCTTTTTCAAATGAATCAAAGATCATCAAAATCGGAGTACGTTTACAATATACAACGCGCGAACAAAAAACAAATAAAAAAAAGCTGACAGTCGAATTGTATACCTCCTCCCTTCAGGGTTCGTCGGTCAAACATAACATATAAGTTTATCCGAATTTTCCGACTTCAATTTGCAGTTGTCCTGAATATTCTTTCGCAAAAACTTTTCCAGGATTATAGCGAACAAAACAAACAGTGTATTACCCATATCTATTGTTTGAATCATATCATCATCAATCATCAAATTCATACAAAAGTTTAGACCTTTTAAATTTTCAGGTCAATTTTTCTTTATTTAAAAATGTATTCGCACTATTACGAAATTAGTACAAATATTCTCACATGTTAGGCTTGAGCCACAATATGTAGTTAGGTTAGGTTAGGTTAGATTAGGTTAGGTACGCTAGTACGAAACCCTTTATGAACTAGTGCGATTCGTACTTAGATGAGTTTTTTCATATGTACAGTTGAATGGGGAAAGTTGTCGATTATTTTATTGGTAACAACACCGTTTACAAAACAATTTCAATTCGAGTGCTTTTTGATGATTATTTTTTCGTTTTTTGAGTGAGATAAACTTTATAGAATTATTTTTTTATTAAAAAAATTATATATATCTGACAGTATTAAAGAAAAGATTAGGTCAGTAAAATTTGTATGAGACATTTAAAAAAATATATAAATGAATACTCTAAGCTTTTGATGAATAATAAACCAATCCAAAATGTGAAACAAATATTCTTCTACAAAAAAACAGGGCCTTATTAGGCCTTTATTAGTAGCTTCATTGAATAAGACAAACGAATATTAATTATATTGTTGTAACTTTGAAGTTGGGGGTAATATTTTTTTCATTCTAGCGACTAATAAAGTTTTATTTGGAGTCATCATAAAGACGTGGTATGCTTTGAAGTTAATATAATTTTAAGATGTCAAGTAGTATCAAAACATAAATGAAATCTAGTTTACAACTGCTGATACAAATGTCAAAAAATTATTCAATTAGTTTGCCATTCTACGGATACAAAATAGTCACAAATGAATTGAAAACATGCGTTTTAGACAGGAAGGAACAGTTAAAGCCATGTTGTAAGGATCCTGTTATAAAAATTCATTCATTCCTGTTGTTCACTTGGTTTTTCAAGAAAACATAATATATCCCTTAATTCATGATTTTGATAACCTTGTAGTTTTAAATATCCCGATAAATCCATCATCAATTTTGGCACACATTATATTTATATTACATAAATATTGTGTTATTGTACTTAGAATGCCCTTGTCACCGATTTCAGTTGACATGCCACATGCTCCGAAGCGTAAAAGGGGGCGACAAGGGGGGACGTTAGGGTCCCGCCGCCAGCAGCCGACCGTCTCCTTTTAACACCGTTTTTATTAACAATAATTTAAAATCGCACTCATAATTAAAATGCAATAAATTTTATGAATATATTTGTTCGACGGGAGCCACAATTTAATTTGTTTGTTTTGGTACACTTGCTTGAGTTCAATATTATTATTATTATTTTCATTATTATGGCTCTTTTTAGTGCGTATATTCACTTTAATATTATATAGTCTGTAGTTGCAGGCTATAATTTGATCAAGGGAAGTAATATTTTTTCTCGTACTTAAATGTATTAAATGGGGCTAATATGTAGTTATGGATTCACGACTAGTTTCCATTTTTTGAATTTGGCTCTTTTCGGTGGAGAGTTATTTTTGAAATGGTTGCAGTTGTATAAAACTCTAATTCTGACATATTTCCATGTTTCAAGGTCTTTAGAGTGCGATTTGTAACTGCAGTGATTTCTTCGAGGATGTCTATGTGTGTTTTAATGCATGAGCAAGTTTTAAGACTTACAGATCTAGGTCAAATGTGTTGAGCGATACAGCATTGGCGAATGGCGAAATAAATTTGTAAAAGTTTTTTTGCTCTATATATTTAATTCATAATATCAAAATTGTTTCGGATTGATTCAGTTATAATATCTGGCATCAATTCTTATATTTTTTGATTTTCTATTCAACATTTTAGTATTCGTTTCTGTAGTATGGAACTCTTAAGGTGGGTTCTTCCACTCGAGGTTGCGTTATTTTTGATAGGTACTCATGTATGGTTGATAATAATCGACCGATATCGCGCATCTGTCTGGTGGACGGTTTTTAGAATAGATCACAATAGTAGTTTGTAGCACCGATACTACTGGTTAAATAATTCTAAGAGTTTCGAACCAAGTTTCTGTTCTGTGGAGTTCATGCAACTTATAATATTACTAAACAGATGAAGCTATTGTTGAAATTTTTGATACTCACGATGCTAGATTATAAAACTCTGTAACTCAATATATTGGAACTGCATTTCAAGGTTCACAAAAACTCGAGTTGGAATGTCTATTGGGTTAGCTTAAAACGCTTTGAAATTGTCTCACCTTTTATGAAGATTTCTTTAAACTTGATTATTCTTGTATTCCTAAGTAAATAATAATTTGGGCTATTATTCCTTCACCTTTGTATAATCAGTATATAAAATTATTATGAATACCATTATCGTACCATAACTTCCACTTCTAGTATTTGAAAATGCTAAATATATCGATACTGATCTACTCCCAGCTTTATATTGTATATTTAGAGCCACTAATGTTCGAGATCTATAACAATCCGTTTAATTCATTTATTTTATGAATAAACATTCACTTAAACTTTCTTTCTCTTTCTAAGAAATTCTTCGATAAAACTTGATTTATTAAATAGTTCAAAAGTTTGATACCTACGTTTTTTTCCGATTTCCGCATTCTTGATCGCCTATATCAGAGTTTTATATAATATTTCTATTTTTAGGGTTCGGGCTCCGTGAAAGATGGCAAAATGAATTCACTTTCATACAAATTATTATTATATGAGAAAATACAAAAGTAATAGTATCTAATGGTAAAAATAAAACAGATTCCATACATTGACATTTCTATTTATGAAATTAATTTTATTTACTTGTTTATATCTCACAATTTCTTCTATAAAATTCTTGAGTTTACTTCGCTCAATACAAAGGTACAGAACCCTCACGGTATGAGTTCTCCTACTTGTACATTTTTTATCTGATATTATTCTGCATATTTACCATCACGATTGTATATATTTTCCATCTTCTCTCTCAATATTGTAAAAATCCAAATGATCCACCTCACATTACCCAGCTTTGCTAATGTAAAGTGAAAAAATACATACCCCAAGCAAACTGTCTCTATTCCCAAGCGCAACTTATTTCCGTTCCATAACCTTCGAAAGGCGACATTTTACATTTCGAAAACTCTTCGTATATATTCAGAGGCAACTCCATAATAATGTCGTAACATCGAAGCTGATAGCTGTTGCCAGAGGCGCCTGGAAACTTTGAAGAAAAGATCCCTCAGCTTTGCTGTGCCAAAAAAAAAACAATTGATGGTAGCAGTCGTTTTCATATTCCGTGAGGTCGGTAACGTGAAATTGCTGTGCCAAGGAAACGTCTTTGCTTTGAAATGAGATCATGTTTGTTGAAGGTTTTGCTTCACTTAACTCAGAGTTTTATTTAGGTTACTTATTTGTGTTTCTAACAGGTACATTGCTTTTTCTGATTAAATGACTCTGGAAATCTGGAATCAATAAAGGATAACCCCAAATAAAAATAAAGTCAATCGAAAAATCTCTGTTATTATCTTTTGTATACAGAAAAAGTATTAGCTCTCCTTGCTGCACTAAATATTTGTAATAAACTGACGGAAATTTTCGAGGAAATTTTGTATTTTTTCGAGTTGTATTAGTTTAATTTTATAATAATTTTACTGTACATATAGATAAGAGGCCACGATTGTAACTTTTTAAGCATAAATGATGTTTAGTCCGCTGTCAAAATGGTTATATGTGTTTTGGTACGATCGGTGATTATTTATTTATTTAAAAATGGAATGGATAAAGTGTAGCACTAATGAAAAATATTAAATTTGGCTTTTTGTGTGTCTTTTGTGAGCGAAAAAAGGGGAATACGAGTCATATAATCATTGCCAAGAAGACATTGCCACTCCAGCTTATCAACAACCTATGATATCTTGTAAAGGGACTCGTATGATTATGAAAAAATGTCGAATTACAATCAGAGAAGTTACTGATGACATTAGCATATCGCTTGGCTCGTGCTCGTGGAAATTGCTTCTGATTCTTTGGACATGAAATGTGTTGGAGAAAAATTTGTTCAAAACTTATTGAATTTCAAAAAAAAACTGTGACAAATGTGAGCTTTCCAAGAGTCAATAAACAAAAGCACAACTACGAGAAACGTGTCATGACAAGTAGAGTCATGGGCTTAAGGTAATGACTGCAAAACTATGGCCGGTAGCACTATGGTAGCTCGCACATTGACTTCGAACTAGACGTACGTTTACGTGCATTATAGTTCTGACATTCGAAATCAATCCCCCTTTGGTGTTAAAGATAAGACAAAATCATACCTCTCCGCAAAAAATAAGTAAGACGGATCCAGCAGGTGGCTCTTGCATGAGCTTTTCCAAACTGTACGAGTATGCATTTATGAGCATATTGGAACCACATTTGGGGAAACATATTGATCTCCAACCATTTTGCTCCACAAATCGGGCCATGGAAAACATTCTCTCAGATATTGTAGCAGGACTTGAAGAGAAAAGCAGATATATTTTTTTCTGGACCACTTAAATCTTTATAGAGTCTTTATAGATCTTTTGTCGATCCTCGTCTTTTTACTCTACTGGTAAATGCACTTCCGTGATCCATGCAGGATATAAAAGAAGCTTACATAAGTTTATTTGCGATGACACGACAGTAATGGTCAAAGGAGACAGAAAACAACTTGAACAATTCCCAAAATACCGTCAACCAAGTTTTTGGAAGTAAAAAAGCTAACCATAAAGAGTGATAAAAACAAGTGGTGAGATTTCATTCAAGGACCAAGAGATTCCGAACTGTTCCGTCCAAAATAAATTGGGCATCTAGTGCATAATTCTTGGGAGTTGTTCTAGACTTGCGGGAACATTGTGGGTCACTTTAAAAAAAAAACATTTACTTTATGTTCAATAACCTTAGACAAGTAGTAGATCAAACAAATCTAATATAAAAAGTGATACTTACTTTGAATCTCGGATACCGTCCTATTGCTTTCAAAAGAACTATTAGATCAATCTGTGGAAGCAACTCAAGAATATTATGCAGAGAATATTTTAAGAATCTGCGAATTCTAACACACTTTGATCTAATCGATTCTCGAATTATGCATTTTTGTATATGAAAACAAATAGTTTCCTGATTGTTGACAGTGTACACTGCCATAGTACGAGAAATATTGAAAACATTCGAGTTCCATATCGCCAGAGTATCTGAAACAAAGAAATTCACCAGCGATTTTTAAGAAGAGTTTGCAGGAGCACCTTATTGACAGGTGTTACTACTCCCTTAATGAGTACTTCAGTCAATCGTAAGGTCAGTCTTGAAGTAGATTATTTAAACTAGTAGAACTAGTTGTTTATGTTTTATTCATCTTTTGTTATGTAATAAATTACTGCTCAAATTGTAAATCTCGTCCGATATGTTGAGTATTTTATTTTATTTAATTGCACTTTTACTGAAATTATCCAATTATTTTCATTGTACCCTTGGAAATAAAATCTACTTATTACTTACTTAATTAATATGTGACAGAAAAAATCATTATTCTAGTTTACGAATACATATCTTTGTGGGATCTAAAATCTTCAGAAGGTATGTTCTAGCGAAAGTTACTGTAGTTAGTCAGATTATTAGATCGTATGATGGCTGGTATATATTAAAAGGATTCTTTGTTCCTACGTAGATATCCCGGATCATTGTTCAAGTCCGCTAAAATAGGAAATTCACCCATCTCATATCTCTTTGTATATGGTTCACGCACTCATTTGGTCCTACGTTTGCCACTAGCAACGCTGTTGCAATATTCGAATCATAAAAGAATTATCTAGAAGATTTAAATTATTCATTGAACAAAAGAAACGACATCGTGATATGATCTTCACTTCACAAGTACAGCTTTTCCGCGGCGAAAAATGCGCACTCAATTCATGCTTCCAATGTGGGACTAGCCTATGGCACAATCGTCGCAGTGGAGACATTAGTTGTGTCCACAGCAGTGTCTGATTATCAGTAGTCGCTTAATAATCAGTAATCAAAAATCAGTATCTTGTGGACACGACTGATTACTGATGCATAGCTTAGCTCATTTAGTCAAAAGAGTGAAATACTTTCATTCGACAATTACACATATTAGAGGAATTGAAAGAATTATAAATGGAAAAGATGATGTGGTAAACGGAACAACACATGTCTATAAGAGAATAGCAGAAACTCAGACACTGCTGTGGACACGACTAATGTGGATCGCCAAAATTGAAAAAAACTCTCGATAAGTGCGATCGAATGTAATGGTTTTTCTCAATGTATTTTTCGATTCTATCGGCACACCGTCAAATGAAAAATCACTCAGATTGTTGACATAACAAATATAGATTTTGAATCACATTTATAGATCTGTTCATCTCTCCCGAAAACAATACTCTGCAAAAGTTTTAGAGCTGTTAATTAAAGCTAAATCAATCTGTTTAAGTTGCCCAGTGGATTTATCATTAAAATTTATCGACTTCTGTCGTATTTGTAAGTTAGGTTGGGTATTGGATAAGGAGAAGTTCTAATATATATTATACTTAAGTTATTTAATAACTGAATTAAGTAAGGACATGACCTTTAATTCCACAGCTTACTAAGGATGAATTTTGAATTTTCAATCACACGATTTAAAAATTTATCATAAATATTGTTTCATCACTCCACTGAATTATCCAGAATATAGTATGTACTTTTATATTATCTCATCACTAGCAAAACTCTTAATAATTAAGATATCGCTTAATGGCTTTGGCACCGACTTCAAACATTTTATTAGACTTTTTATTATATGTGTTGCCTGCAATTAGTTTTTATTTCAATTACGTCATATACCTATAGCATTGCAGTTCTAGTACCAATAAAAACATGATGAAATTATTTTTTTTTTAATTTTATTTGCATGTGTTGTCAGCTACATTCGTAGGTACTCTGAAACGTTGTAATCTCTAAACTTTAAACTACTCGTCACTGATTTACTCAAAATCATTTATACGACCATTATGCTGTATCGCTGAAAAAGACAGCATTATTTGGTTATCTTGTATCAATGGTTTTCAATAAAACCTCAATCTAACCTCAAATTCACTAAAATAATATCCATAAATAAAAAAATACATAGATACTATAAATAGATTGGCAAAAATCAAACAAGATAAAACTAATAGGTACCTAGCAATTATTGCAATATGTAGGTAGAATTTCTTAAACTATCTTTTATCTACAGTTTTCTGATGTTTACTCCAGCGATTGACCGACATCTAAGATTGACGAGGAGGAGGAGGTTCGACTATATATTTTTTATGTTTGTTTGCAACTAGTAAATGCCCACCGATTTTGATGATTTTTATTTGAAAGAAGAATGTTGAGAGACATATTAAACCAGCAACAGTAGAATTGATATTATTTTGTATTTTTGAATGCACCAAATAATAAAGTCGGCCCTGGTCTTCGTGAAAAAGTTCTATTGTTGAAATCATAGATGACGTAAACTCGATAAATCTAAAATAAAAATGTTTTAATCCTACAACTTCTAAGGTTTTTCTGCCATTTTTCAAGGAATCTGTTAATAACCGATTTTAGTTTTCTATAGAAACACTTTTTATTTTTCTATATTCTATATATAATAAACAGTAAAACAAATTTGCCTAAAATAATGTTAATAATATTTGTGTCCTATAAACTACATGCATAGAAAAAAATCCTGAAAATCAAAAAAATATATTCCTAAATTTTTTCAAGATATTTTAGAAATATTGTTTCAACAATCATTTGTCGTGACATTTTTAAAATTTCAATAGCAACATTGAAATAGATGAACTTAAAGTCAATTTAACAAAATTGTTGTTGACAAATCAAAAAAGTGTTCTACTCCGCATTTAGTTAACGCATTAACAATCGTAGTCTTTTAGTAACAACAATCAAAAAAAATATTTTAACACTATTGAACATTAAAACAGATTTACCCAGATTTAAAATTTGAACGATAAAAAAAATAATCTCACTACAATAAACTGTCATTTGTAGTTTATGGAACAACATTTTAATATATTTTTTAACGTACATTTGTCTTAACATTTAATAATTAAAATTTGAAAAATCACATGTCTGGCAGTAGAGGAAAGCTACTAACGATTGTTAAAAAAAAATACCATAAGAATTTCAAAAGTTAGGACCAAATTTTTTTTGATTGCCATGGTGTTTTGAAAAGCTACAAACAAATAAATTTGGGTTAGATAGATAGACAGATAGTTTATTGATGACATTTTAATGTTAATATAATTGGAAAAAAGTACTTGAGCTAATTTATAAAAATAAATAAATAACTAGAGAAACATAAAGTACAAGACTAAACACTACATATTAAAGAGTACATCACAATAAGGATATTTTTCAAAAAGTAAAAGGCATGTTGGATTAACATATTTTTCACATCAGTTTTGAACCGTGTTAGTGGTAAGTTTCGCCAATTAACCAGGGCCATCCTCACATCTCTTTAATCGATATTAACTTACTACAAAGTTATTTCTCTGTCTTGTTTCATGAGAATGAACATCTCCATGAGTCCTGTACATATCCTCATTATTTTTGAGGTAAATGACATTCTCCAGAATTAACACACATGGAAATGTGAGTATACCCAACCTCTCGAACAATGGTCTACAATCATCCCTGTAAGCCAGACCAGAGATTATCCTAATCGTTCTTCTCTGTAAACCAAAGATCCTCCTCGATTGCGCCATAGACCATGGCAGAGTGGAACGTACCAAAGTAAGCTGTTCTTAAAACCCCTTACGAAACAGAGGCAGCAAGAGCACGTAGTGTAAACAAATTACTCCCAAGGCAACAGAATCAATGTGAGTCTCCCAGAGAAGTTTAGGATCAAGCTGTACCCCCAAGAATTTAATGTGAAGAGTGGTTCTGTTAGTATTGGCAGTATATCTCATAGAGAAAACTATTTTCTGTGCTTTATCTTTGTCTCAACCCTCTCCTGCACCCTCGTC
Organism: Crioceris asparagi; assembly: GCA_958507055.1. Classification (NCBI taxonomy): domain Eukaryota; kingdom Metazoa; phylum Arthropoda; class Insecta; order Coleoptera; family Chrysomelidae; genus Crioceris; species Crioceris asparagi. The sequence continues at coordinate 9,507,471 of OY293830.1, read as the reverse complement.
AACCCATCCACTGCTTCCCCAAGTGTTGGTGCAGTGATTGATGCCGTGGTGTCATCAGCAAAAAGTATATACCTTGCAAGATTGTCTCCTAATGGTAAGTCATTAATATAATTTGAAATGAGTATGCGTCCCAAAACTAATCCTTGGGGGACTCCGATGGTTAAATCGCTCTTTGCCGATGTCACCCCCCAGCAACTCTCACTACCTGGCTTCTATTTGAACGAAACGTGTTTAAGAGTTTAATGTTGTCCAAGCTAAAGTGACATGCTTGAAGCTTGCGTTGATGGATATCATGAGAGATGTAGTCAAACGCCTTGCTGAGGTCACAAAACAGTGCAGCAGTAAACTTCAAGTCATCAAAGGATCCAAGAATGCGTCTTACTAGGTCTACAATTCCCAGCGTGGTACCGAAAACCGAAGTGGCACTCTTTAAAGTACTCGTTTCCCTCCAAGTACTTTGCAATTTGTGATGACATACATTTCTTAAACAGTTTGGAGGTGATAGGTATTAGAGAAATTGGCCTATAGTTTTCCGGTAAAGAGGAATCATCTTTTTTTTTAAGATATCATAAGGTACTTGTTGCAAATATATTCTCTCTGAAACATATATTTATTAACTTGGTTAAATAAATAATAATAAATATCATTATATTTTATTTTAGCATCTCTTATAGCTTTTCCATATACCGACCTGTACCTTTTATATTCCTGTGTATAACCAGGTAGGCTATACTGTTTACTTAACTCGCCCAATAAATTCAAGTGTTCATGCATACCTCTTAGAGTATCGTTTAACCAGCTAATATTATTGCCTTGATCAGATGTCACTACATACGCGCTTTCAGGTAATGAACTAATGTAAGCCCCTTCAAGAATCTCCATAAAACAACTCCAAGTTAACTGAGCCATTGGGAGGTACCAGTAATTTTGAAGATGATCTGTTGTAGACATAAAGTGAAGTATCAACTTCGAAAGTACTAGCACCAGATTGAAAAATTTTGACCTATAATTAGAGATCTGGTAACTGCGTTTGTTAAGTTAATCTCCGAGTCTGAATGTGATGAAAATTTTTGATTTGATTCTTACAGTTTATAATTAATCACTATAGCAAAGTTATAAGCGTCAGTGATTAAATAACAAATCAAGATACATCTGAGCAATAGGCAATTTATCAATTGTTATACTGTTTCTCTATAAATAGCAGGGCAGTGTAAAAATACAACCTTTCATTAAAAAAATGACGTAACGTACATTTCACATAGTTTGCTTTTCTGCACAGCTGTTGCAATTATTTCATTAATGACATTTTCTGACTCATCCACCATTTAAATTTTAATTCAAAATGGAAAAAATGTATCGTTTGACAGCACTTGTTGATGACTTGAAATTAATGACATTTTAATTAGGTTTCAATCGGAACCTTGGAATTCGTTTTAAAAATAGCTCTTCTGTAATACTTCAATACTTGCAAAATCTACCGCAAAGAACGAGAATTTCAGAAAATGAAGGGCCAGTCTGACAAGGGGGAAAGCCCCCTACCAGACAGAAGAGAATCGAATAAATAACATTATCACAAAAATTGTAAATTTACATTTGAAAATAAATAAATTTGAATTGAATTGAGAAAATGAAAATTAAAATAGTAAAAAAAATTACCTAGAACTAAAGTTAATATTGCATTGAAACTTGTAATCATGAAATATTCATTGCAGCGCTATTTAATTCAAATGTCTTCGACATAATTTTATACAATGAAAAGAATATCTGATATCAGAAAGGGAACCTTCATACGGTCAGGTTTTCGGGTTCTTCGCCTGTGGTGAACATAAATCTTAAATAAATAAAGCCTCTTTTAAATGAAGATAGTTTTTTCTCTATCGTGATAGTACTGTGGCAGTATGACTGTATGCAATGAACATATATACACGTTGACAATGACAGTCATTGGGAAAATAGCGGATCATAAATTGATTGTTGCAGCAGGTGCAGTTGTTTTGTAAATTATGAAGGTTAAACGGCTTATACAAAAAACAGACAATGTGGACTAGAAGATACAGTCTTTCTTACTCCTCCATTATTTCGATTATATCAAAACATACCGAATAAATATTAAATTCAGGCATAATGAAGATCCAGTATCAAACGAAATCAACAGAGTCAGAAAATGTTTTTCCGCGCGAAGAAATTAAACGTGTCAAGGTGTATCCATATGTCATTGAACGGAAAGTAGCTTTAACTGTCTTGAAAGTTACTGTCAACAATTAAGCAAAAACTTAATAGAGCGACAGTACCTCCTGTCACGACAGAAAACGCTGTCAAGACAGTAACTATCATGGTCACGATCATTTACTCAGGTCTTGCATCTTCCTATCTACTTGATGATATGAAAATGAGACTGCTAATAATGAGACAGAGACCAAGTGGCTTTGCGATGGAGTAATCCAAATAAAAAATACCGTAATGAGAAATTAGAAACACATACATTATTGCAGTTCGAATCAATACGCTGTATCATAGAGAATAAAATAAAGGCTTTTGAGTAAATTCGTTCGAGTAACCTCTGTGGCATCTTCGTGACTGATTCCCATTCATAGCACTGATTCCTCGATAGCAGCGATCCTGGCGAGTCAACAAGTTAACAGGCCCATGTATAAAGCTCCAGAGGCAAGACCTGAGTAAATGATCGTTTATTATTCAGTTGTACTTTATATTTATTAAATGCATTATTTCATAACTTTTACGATAAAAGTGCAAGATAAACTATTTAGCGATGTTATCTTAGTTTAATTATTTAGAGATGGTTACCATTACCCTGCCATGGCTCCTATAATCGACGTTATAATCTAATGGAATATTGTTTATTTTATTTTTAGATGCCACGAACTAGAAAGAGGACGACATCCATGTTTAAGTTGGACGTGTGCTACCTTAGAGTCGGCAATAGAAACAATACGACATGAAGAGTTGCTAGAAATTTGTTCCAAGATAGCGCAAATGAGGAATAATCTGTCGATGAACATAATACGTGTGATGATAATTCTGAATAAACAGAGGAAGAAAATGAATGCATGATATGTATCTAGCGATCATGGCAATAATTAAGAATTATGGTTGCAGAGCTTGTGTCAAATAGGCCCATTTTGAGTGTTCAGGTTGCGATGACTCTAAAGATTATTTTTATAATTTCTATTTAGATCCCTAAAATACCTTCTGATCTGATTTTTACTAATAAAAATGCTTTATTTTTGTTGTATATTTTATTTTGTTGATTACTTTTATTGTTTTGATTTTTTTAAGTTTCTGTTGTGTGAAGAAAAATATATAATGTGACGGCTCTCATTACACATATAGAGGTTTTTTGGCTCGCATTTCCCGAAATGAGGGATAATAGGAGCGAATGTAGAAATTGTGAAAAAGGATATTCTAACAGGCTAAAGGTATATTTTTTGAATGTTTGTTAGTAGTTACTGAAAGACAAATAACTAACAGACTGATTAATGTCCAAAAAACTAAATGTTTTTAACCTAAACTGGTATTTTTTTTACTTTTCCTAATATGGCTAGAATTCCTCCACTCTCCCCTACCTATTAGCTATAAGGATATGGAATACCTCTACCACCAACCTAGAAAGTACCAATACAAAAGGATTTCATAATGTTTTGTTGTTTTTTTATCACTAATAAAGTCACTCCTAATTCTTGTGAGAAATATTTATTTAAATTTTTTTGGTGATTTATTAGTCATAACAATCGTAGAAGTGGTCGTGTGCTATTCAACGGAGGGCGGAGCGAAGCTCGAGTGGTATGGGTGTGGGCCATGATGTTATTGGTCAGCGATGCATGCCCGGGTCAAGATGATACCCTGAAGCATCTAGTGAGTTCGCGTTAATTCGCGTGGTGTTGGAAGGTTTCTGTTGAAGATTCGAGGAGAAGATTTTCTGCGAGTCTGTTAGTTTGGGGCTGTCGGTAGTCGCCCGTTGCAGTCCGTCGATCCGGGACAGTCGCCCGGTTCAGACGAGTCAGTCCGTGGCAGTCAGCCCGGTACGGGGAATGCGGTGGAGACCGGAAGTACGGGGCAGTCCGGCAGTTGGGTGGGTCCTTAGCAGGGGGCCATAAATAAATAATGCTCGGTTGTAAATAGTAAACATTATTAATTGTACATAGTAGTCGATAGTTAGTCTAAGATATGTAAACAGTGTGTAAATAAATAATTTCCAGTCATTTTTATAGGCCAGTTACACTTTGTATATTTTAATATGCAGCCAAATAATCGGAAATAATGTAATTCCTGTGAACTTTGTGCCTACAATTTCCGAACGCGACTATAGTACTATAGCTCGGTCTCCCTTTTCCCTTTTTTCCAATTTGGCATTACCGAAAATATTTTTTTAAATCCTGCATTATAAAAATTTCAATTTTCTTAAAAAATCCCTCTTAAAAAAATCTAAATCCGTGCATGATTACTATGCAAAAGGCAACGGATGTAAAAACAAAAAAAAACAGAGAAACGGTTTGGTTAATAATAGGAAGATTTTAGATCTATGAAAATCCCTTCAGAAAATTCTTATGTAAGACATTTTTAATTTGTCAAGCAATAAATTCTAACATCCTTTTTGGCGGCAATGTTCAGATGAGAGATTAAATTGTTCAGGCGGCAAAAGTAATTTGAATTTCAAGACATTCTTTCAAATTCAGAAAACAGCAAGTAAAATATAATTGCTCTTCAAATTTTGCTGAATTTGACAATATTTAAATGGCCATTTAACTTCATTAACTTTCAAAAGTGCAAAGCTTCAATGCTTTTAAAGCCAACTTTTTCATAAATGAGTATTTCCCCTTTAGTTATGAAACTAGCTGATAAAGTCGGTAGTTATTCATTTTTCTGATCTTCCATCTTTCAATTACGCGGATATGAAAAAATACTCTTCTGAATTACAATCTAAGCACGTGATTTATCATGCATTATGCCTGACAATTTAATTAATTTTAACCTGGATCGATACTTCCCATATTCGTTGTACGCATTGGAAAAATCCCACTGGAATGTAAGGATTTTTTATCTCCAGTGGAATGCCTATCTTAGACAAACCATAAATCGGTGCAGTGGTCTCCTTTTTCTACAGGGTGACCAGAAATTCATCCAAGTAAAACCCAAATACTATTTTTAATGTAAAGTTAACTAGGTTAATCCAAAAATATATTCTTAAAGAACAGGATATGTCCCAGAAAATCTCAATCAATCCCATTTACTGGTAAACCACAATAGATCGGAAAATTGCTAAAGGACTTAAAAAAGTCATTTCAACTTAAATCTACCATTTACCATAACTATTAGTAGTAGACCAACTTCAAAAACGGAGGAGGTATTCAATTCAACTGAACGATAAGGGCTGTTTCTTTTTGATGTGGCTTGATTTAAAATAAAAGAAGAAGAAAAATGATTTTCTAAGACTGCAACTGTTTTTTAGTTGGAATCCTGGGCTGAGGAATCATAGTCAGCTAAAAATTTGACATTTTTATCTTTTCCTACTTATTAAATTAGAAATAATAATTAGGCGCCCGATGGTTTATCGATTTTTCACATTTTTTTATTCTATTTAAACTGAAATTAAAAACATTTGCAAATAAATAACAATGTTTGAGACAATAAGGTGTCAACAGAATTAGCCAAGACAAGGTATAAAAATATATACTTACCCCTACACATATAAGGACTTGTTGGAATTTTCGGCTTGCAACCCAAATTAACGTATGTTTATATCAATAATACTTTGCACCATACCTCTTAGATTGATTGATAATCAATAATCAATTTTTATGTAGAAAGTGCGAAACCAGTATTAAAATTATTAAAAGATTAAAATTATCAATACTATTAAAATCATATTTCTTAATTCATCGTGTTTCCTTTTTTTATTTCAGAGAGACTTTGTTTAAAAAGTTTCATTTCTATCATGCGAAAGTTTGTTTCTAAATTTAAACTATTTCCAATTATATAAATTTATAATGATTCTGCTCTATAAATGAAAGTAAAAAATTGTGTGATATTTTTCGATAATTATTATAAATAACTGAGAATGCACCATCACGTCCTCCTGTCTATGAAAAATTTCGTCGCTTTGGTTTAAATGTTACCTCAACATTTTATTATTCAATAATATTCATAATACGATACAATGAATTTCAAAATGACAAAAGAAAATATTACAGATAAATTTAAAGAACGACAACACTGTGTACCCCTTCCCCTTACGCATTCAACATACATTACACACTGAACTCTCAATGTCAAATTCAGCATATAAAGTTTCCGTTTGACAGCAGAATTTATTGACTCACCCTGTATACTCCAACATAACCTCCTCCTTCTTCTTCGCTATCTCTCTTCTTATCTCTCATATTTCATCTTCGGATGGCCTGAAAAATGTAATAGGACATTGAATTTAATGGTCACAGACACCTAATGGTGAATTATGGTCATCGCAGAGGCGCTCTGGATGTGAATGTGTGAGCCCCAAAGGGCGAAAAGGCGACTGCCGCGTGTCTTGTCTTTATGAGGTGATAAATTGGAATGGATTTTTAATTAAAATATCAGCAGTAGCGGCATAACTTTGTGGAGGGCGTTCATAAGCCATCTTTACCTATATTTATTATGTTTTCAAATATGATTTATATTCAAACTTTTATATCTAGGCATGTGGGACTGTCAGTTGAGTTTGCCTGTTATAATAGGTTTGTACTTACAGTGTTGCAAATTGCAACCCACCTTCATAGGGAGACGTGATAAAAATACAAATATCATAAGTTTTTCACAAAACTGTATTTAACATAAATATATTTTACGGACTTTATTAATTGGTGCAGTGAAAAATACAAAATAATATAAATTCTATTGGTGTGGCAATTGTGCAAATGTAATTAGATAGAAGACTTTTGGCACCAGCTTCAAAAGTAAAAGCACCAATAGAATTGATACTTCTTTTTTTAGTGCACCAACTTATGGAGTTGGTTAAAATTTTGGTAAAAAATATTTATGTCACACTTTTGAGTCTAACATTAGTCATGGAAATCGTTAATCGTTCACTAATACCCAAAAAAATATTTCTTATCCTATAACCCATGCTTGTACTTTCTCAAGATATCGCGGCGGAAATACTCATATTTTAGACTTTCCTACTGCTGTAACTCGGAAACTTTTTTGAAAAATTACCAATTTAAATGTTGCTTCATATAATTCTCGTCTTCAATTTGGCCGCCTCATATTTTCAATATTAGAAAAAAAATGCAAATAAAAGATACACATATTTCAGTCTTTACCATTGCTGTAACTCGAAAACCGTAATTTTTTCTCATCTTTAATTCTGCCATATCCGATTTTCAATTTCCTAGAAAAATTACACACTTTTTGGAGAGAAGGAGACTTTGGATTTGAGTTTTTCTAGATATGGGACCATTTCTCAATTCTCCTTTTTCAAATGTATCCAAAATCATCAAAATCGGAGCACGTTTACTATGCAAAACTCGAAAACAGTCATACGTAAAAAAGCAAACATACAACTGAATTGTAAACCTCCTTTTTTTGAAGTCGGTCAAAAATATACTTATTCATATTTTAATGATTATAATTATTCTGGAGTTGTGCATCATATTAACTTGGCAACTTTAAAGCTCTTATGTTTTTTACATTATTCAACAACAACAATTCACCGCGGAAATTTTACCGCGGTAATTTCATCGATTTTAATCCTTGGAAAAATCACCGCGCCAAAAATGCACCGCTGACAATTCACCGCGATATGAAATTAGGTAAAAATTGCCGCGGTGAATTGTTGGCAATGAATTCTCCCAGATCCCTTCTGTTGGTATTCTTCTCCACTTATATATTGCTCAAATTGTAGTTCGTTCAGGCACTGTTCTTTTTTAATACAATTTATGAATTCTCATATATTTGGATGATGAGCTGATACCTGTTCTTCAAATCCTCTATGCCAACTTTCTACAGAGTTATTTGTTTTGGGTAAACCTAACCTAACCTAACTAACCTAACCTAACCTACGGTCATAATCGTTTTCTTGCAAGTTCCAATTTTTACCAACACATTAGAGATAAGATAAAGATAATTCTATTAAATATCCTAAGTACAATTTGAATCTTTGTTAGTGTAATTAGTACTCATTAAAGTAAATAGTAAAATAATAGTCAAATAAAAGCTGATTAAGATTGATAACTAGATTCAAGAATATAGTGTTGCATGCTTTTAAACTCAAGATATCGTCAAGCCTTAATTTTTGGCCATCGACGGTGAACTTACCACAGTGAATTTACCACGATGAACTTTCCGCGGTGAATTGTTGGCGGTGAATTTTCCGGTTACCGGAAAATGTAAATACAGATAGAAAATTCGTATTACTCTATTACCTACAATAATCAGAGCCCTAAGAGACATTTTGAAAAGTATACAGGAGTCACAATTTATTATTACACTGTAAAAATAGTACTTATTAGATGCAGGCCTCTGGTTAGTAAGTATTTATAAAAAACTGAGACCGGATTTATTAAGGGGAGCACTGAAATGTAGAAAGAATTATATTAATTATATTGGTATTGATAAGTTTTGTAGTCATAGTTCACACACCAAAACATAATTAATATTATTTCAGTAGGCACACTATCCAGAATTGGACCTTGATTTTTGTAAAAAGTTATTTATTTCACATTTTTTAGTGCTTAGTGCAACAACTTTATACATTCATAGTGCTCGAAGATCTTGTTTTTTCTTTTGTTTAATCCAATTTTCAAATAAATAAGTTGGTTCCCGTTACTGATCAAAACTTGCGAATTCCGAAACAAGCAGAAAACATATATAATTAGGTAATACAGTTCATACTGTTATATATTATAGCAATACTTTCTTTTCCACTTGATTTCAATAATCATTACAGTAGCTCTTCTGTTTGTCATAACAGCCCTTAAATATCTGTGACATTTTAACCGCATTACCAAAAATAATTTTATAAGATTATAGACACGTAAAAACCCACACTCTCGAAAATCTTTCAAAGTCAAAAATCAATTATGGCTCAAGTCAGCTGAGTAGGTACACATCTGTTCTAGCTAATGCTGTTTCCAGAAGCTCGGGAAAACCGAAAATTACCCAGATGTCATCTTATTATCTTCTGTATAGGTCCTTGCAGACCTCCTATTCCCATATTAATTACCTTTACCTTGCTGGGCTTGTACATCAAAGGGATTAGGAAGCTATTTCATTATAAAGTCCTACAATAAGGAGTAAAGCATGGTTTTATCTTTCAAAGTATGTATGTGATTGTAGTTATTAAAGAGTGTAAATATTCGTTTTGTTATAAGATTAGGGTGACTTCTGAAAATGATATTGTTAATTACTTTTATTGAACTGTTTGATGAATTCCTTAGTTCTGATCCATTTCGTTGATTTAAAATATTACAAAATCCAGAATGATTTTTGTGGACATAGGTAATTAAGTTTTTTGAAAAAATAATCAAATTGAGAAGATCTATAATATCAACAATAATATAACATGAACATAATTATTTTGATAGACATAACTGAATTAAGTATTTTGAAAAAAATAATAAAATTGTGAAGATCCATCAACAATAAGAATTACTAAACGTGGATAGTTTATCATGTAGGTACTAACACTTATAATTCGTTTTAGTTTGTATTTGTTCTATTACCTTATTTGCTATAGTTGTTGCATGTGTAGTTCAATAATTAGCTCTAGAAATGGTAGATCTATTCTCGAACCTTCCAGAAACTATATGTGGGATGCAGTTTGTCACAGTATTGTCAGTTTGATAAGCGCTTACAATAATCATAAAACACTCTCGACGAATGTCATGTCAAGATTCAGCTATATAAGACCTGGCGATCACAGGTCAGAGAGTAGATGAAAGTAAAAGTGATAAGGCAAGTTTTGACAGCTGTTCTACTACAGAAGGTCGTGTACAAGGTGTTAAAAATAAACGTTTTTGAAAGCAATCTTTGAACTTTGCAGTATTACGCAAGTGAACTCACCCTCAACGTTTAGTACAGGTTTAAACGTTACAATTGGTGTCAGAAGTGAGATCCTTTGCATTTTGATGAGAATATATAATGAATACCAGATCAAAAGATTCGATGAAATTGCCAATATTGCAGATAAGCTCGAGTTCCTTATGAAGTGTAGATTGGAACATGCAAGAGATAGGCTACGAGACAGAAAATATTGAACCAGAAATAGACAAGAATATAAAGAAGAACAGGCACTAATTGAATAATAATATGAAGGAGAACAAACAAGAATTATACGAGAATATAACAAAGAACTACACATGAAAAAACTATAGCAAATAAGTTATTAGAACAAATACGTACTAATGTGAATAATAACTGTAAGTACAAGATAAACCATCCAAGTTACAATAATAAAAAAACCAAGACCTATTTCATTCGATGCACAAAAAGTAAGAGTACATAATTTAAGGGATTAAGTAAACTAGGCGATACATCATTTCTTGACACCAACATCAAAATCTTAATGATTCTTATTTTATTCTTATTTTATTCTTTTTAGTGCATCATCGAATTAATTCATCAGTCATAGGTATGTTTTTTATTCTTTTTCAAGCATGTGGACGTCAAGATAAATTTCCTTTATACCATAAAGTACCATTAGAACATGAACGAAAACAATATATCTATCTGCCCCTGGCATCGTAGGTTCCAAATGGATTAACCGACTATTTTTTTCTTGTTTTTAATCTAATATTCTATATAAACATATTATTATATATTTAGTATTATTTAAATAAGTTTTTTATGCCCTTATAATCCAAATTACTTTGCTTATAAATTAATAGATTCTTAATGAATTTTGAACTTATATTGAATAACAATATAAAAACAGAGAAATACCACAACACACCAACAACTTTATTCCTAATTATTGTCACCCGACAATTGTTTCGCCAACAAAGTTGGCATTGGTTTACCCCTAAAGATGCCAACTTTGTTGGCTAAATAATTGTCGGGTGTCAATCATTAATAAAGTTGTTGGTGTGTTGTGGTATTTCTCTGTGTTTATATTGTTGTAACTACGCCAACGGTTCCAAATCCCAAACATTATCTACATTGAATAGATTATTTTTTCGCGAAATTTCTTCCGACCTAATGCGATCTGTTTAGTATGCCTAACTTAGTTTGATATCCATTATCGCCAGGGTCCAAATCTTGCTGTAAGTGAATAATTAGGCTAAAAATTTTATTCTTTCACTAGACAGATTCAGCGGATAAATAACTGAGACTATGGCGTTCACTGGGTCGTGAAAAGTGGTTTGAGAGTAGAAGTAGGAAGTTTTCCAGGACATTAATTTCGTTTACCACAGTGACAAGTTTTAGAATTTAGTTAGGTTGCTTTAGAAGTTCCAAATTGAATGAAATGATGATTCAATGTTTCTTAATTTAGTTTGATTTATCAAATAAGTGCAAAATGGACTATTTTGTGTTGAGACTTGTGAAAGCGTGGGCTCAACAAATTGTAATAAACTTTGTACTTATTTGTTACTTGACCGGGTTCTCAAACGAGAAGGAATATAAATCGACGTATTTAACTTCCTAGATTTAGATCCAATGTAGGAGATGCCCATGATCCACGCTTACTGTTTGTAGAGTTGGTCGCTTGTGTTTTGAACTTAAACTCAGCTATGCCTTATTGTTTTGTGAGCTTGTGTATTCAGCAATAGATGACTCAATGGGTCAAGTCAATCAAAAAATAGGTCCGAATTCTTAAAATTATCCGCTGAAAATTATTAAATAACACAAAATGTATAAGACATAAAGATTTTGAAGTTGGTGCCCAAATTTTTCTATCTATCCAAACTACAGACTTTTTAGTGATTTTTTTAATTATTTTAAATTGATTGATGAAATGATAATGTTTACAGAGTAGTACAGCTTTACAGAGCGGTCAAATATTGTTTTTTTATGTTTAGAACATGTCAAGGGGCATTTTCATGTTTTTAGATTAAAATTCCGATCGCAATACAATATTTATGTCAGATATTTTAAACGCCAAAAGTGACAAATGATTATCATAACCTAATAAATAGTTAATCAGGTGATTCTAAATCATTACCAATTTTACGATTTAAAAACGTTGAAAATTTTTGTTGTGCCAATTTATCTTTAACGTAAAAAAAACACACGGAAACACTGAGTGGATCGGTGTTTCCAGTGTCCAGTGTTGATGCTGTACCACAGACCATAAAATAAACTCTGTCTGCTTTACCCACTTCAACCCATTCCGACTCACGCCGTGTTTACAGCCTTTAATATAAATGTTTTCTCAAATTGACTATATACTTTATTTTTTACTTTTCATTGCATTATATAGGTACTGAAGATGAGCCACGTATTTTAATTTAATTTTAATATCTCTGCATTATTTGCGAGATATTTTATATTTTATTCCGAAATTAAACTATGCCTTTCTCATAGTCCAAGATACAAAGTTTCTATTAGTTTCTATGAAAAAAACTCCATAACTAACAATATAAAATAGATTTAAGATACAAAATTAGTTGATTAGAAAGTATCAGCAGGCTATAAATATTCAAAAAGAAAAAATAAATTTTAATACTATATCCATTAGAATATTGTGTGAATAAATATTTTAAACACTGTAATTACTCCATAAATTTTTATATAATAATATAAACAAACACTGATTTGCATAAGATCATTATTTAATTGTGTGTGTAGGTATATCAGGTGTAATAGTGTAGAAAAGTAAAGGGCTATAAAGTATGATGGAAATGAAATCATCACTTTATAAATCTATAATAGAACGTCAGCGAATATACATTTGATAGTAGTTTATACACAGATACAAGGGGCAAATATCTGACCATCGTGATTTATGGTAAAACAACATGAGCCTAGGTATATGTTATGTTAAATTTACTGAAGGATGAGTGTAGTACTTATATGTGAGTTCGAGACGAAGGCGAGTAATAAAAACCAGTTACAGTTACACCTAAAGGGTAAGAGTATTAATAGTTGCAATTAAACATAAAATACGACATCCGCCAAATGGTCAACAACTTGCACATGAACATTATTTTCATAAAGTTCTGGTTAATCTTTTCGCAGCATAACTGTTGTTCTATAGTTTGTTTCACGAATGATGGTTATTGCCTGTAATCATTCACGAACTACGTATATCACGCTATACTTTTCGTCGCATCTCATTATCATAAAATTTGCAACTACTTTTGTCGTTCTAATCCGCAACATCAGTATTTTAAGCTTTATGATGGGCAACTTTATTTCACAGGCGTCATAAAGTCAAAGTGACATTTCAGATGAACAAATTTATATTTTGTAACTCAAGCAAAAGATCTGAATTGTTCTGTTTCTGCATTATTGTTATTTATATATAAATCATTCATATAATTGCTTATTTAATCAATCGATGTTTTTTCCCCTGATTATATAAATTTTCTTAAAGCGTATAAAGAAATACCAGACCTTATCTCAAGATCGTCACCCCACTGATTTACTCCTCTTGCTTGAATTGATCTGTTTCTCGTGTTTTGATGGCAGACGCCATCATTCGTGAAACAAACTGTATCTATTTCGACGATAAAGCGATGTATCTCTTCCTCAAAGCTACTTTTCGATCGCCATACCAAGAGATGATACCTTCTGGAAATTCGGTCTCGCCCCAGGAACATCATTGTTTTGTGAGCTGTATGACAGATCGCACCGTTTTGTTGAAAAATATATATTATTTCTATCAATTCGATCTGATTAATCAACATTACGCGATACCGTACACAATTACACCTGCAGCTAAGGTGATCAAATCTGCATCAATTTAGTGATGCTCTTTTGTCAAATTCGTTACTGAATGAGTCTGGTAATCTCCAATTCTTAGACACGATGCCGAACGAAAGCGCCTGGATATTTGAACGTACTCTCTCTCAATGTGGCCGCAGGTTTTCGAGGAAAAAACAAGGTCGGTGACAAACAATGCTGTTCTCATCCATCAACATGAATTTTGTCTCGTATTTTCTAATCAAAAGACAAACTGGCTAGGTACTCATTTGGCACATTGTTGCGATAGAAAATTGTACGTAACCTGCAAACTGTTTCCGCGAAACTTTTCTCATTTCTGTAGTGATTTTTCATAATAAATAATGAATAGTGCTCCATAGATTATAATCGTGTGGCATTTTTTTTGAACAGTTGTCAACAAATAAACACAGTACACTACTACTCGCACCAACAAAATGGAGAAACCCTTTATAGAAGCTCATGTGTAGGATACATTATATTTTGCAACATTTGCCTTGGAAGCTCAATTTGAGACGAGAGAAATATAGAATTGTTCATATGAAATTTATTATTCTATGATTGCCATAGTCCAAGATCATTTCCGCTTATAATTATGGGGGCTTGCTACCCAGTGATATCGTAGCTCCATTATTTCTCTAAAACTAATTATCCTATCAACGTCAAATTTTGTATGCATACTGAGAAAAGTATGGAGAATCGCGGATCATATAGGAAAAATAAGAATTCTAAAATTTAAGTTGAAAACTTAGTTATTATTTTTTTATTGAAAATAAAAAATATGATCCGCTTCTACAGTGGATTCCAGGCATATTAGTTCCTTAAAAAATCTCTCTTTCTAAAACCAAGACAGTTATAGTGGAACTACATTTTTCAACTAACTATTGTTGTGCCCGCTACTGTTCATTAAAACTACCTGTAATACACTTAAAAATGGTTGTTGGGTATTATATCATATGGATCAACATTCATACTTCACCTCTGGGACGATAAACAGAAAAAATCATAAAATATACACCTAGGTAGCGAGGCCCCTTAAGATAAGATGATAATATTGTTAAGTCTACTTATAAATAATTTTTCATTAAGAGTATCCAATTTCATTCTTAAACTAGTAACGAAGACTGTAAGCCTTCATGGGCCTATTCACACCGATTAGCATATTCGTTTAGCCCAACAAATGAAGAAATTTGAGATTTTCGACGATTTTCCTTAGAAAAGGGTCTAAAAAATAGGAGTTTTCAGCCGTAACTCGACACCAGAGTACCTAAACTTCACCAAAAACAATAGGGCTCTTTCTTGGGCCGATACCAACCAACAGCAAAAAACCCTTGATCAAAATTCGGTTGCTTGCTTGCCTGCAGACTCAGGTTTTTTGAGAATATCTCGAACATTGGTACCATTTTTTGATTGGAGTGGTTTTTGTGGTTGAAATATCCAAAAAAATGATATTTCAAAAAACCAAAAGCAATATATTCACATCGTGAATTGGTGTGAATAAGATAAAACACATTGTTTTCTAATAATTTCGTTTGAAACAATAATTCGGGAGAATTTAATGACGCAATGTGTGTATTGGAGCTATCTCTGACAGAAACTTGAGCCGTTCCTTAAGTCATTTACTTTTCGCACTAACTCTGTAACGTGTTAGTGCTCAGAGAATTCAACTGGTTGGGGTAGATGCAAAAACATATTCAAAAGAGCTCAGAAATGGATTATCATTCCAATGAAATAAAATAATTTTGGTCGAAAATTTATCGGATGGAACTGGTGTAAAAGAAAAGAAAATTTGAGTGTACACAAGTCTAGGTGACACCAATAACATATTCGAGGGTCTGAATTTTCTAAGTTTATACCCGTGAAATTGCAAGATCGCATAAATTGCAATGAAATGTTTATATAATTGACAGTGGAAAAGCATGTTTTCCAAAACATTTTATGTATCGAAACGTATGGAACATAAGAAAAATATACACAGAGCATTTCCGTTGAAATTTCCTGCTATGCCACAACATTTAATGCTACTCATCGATGATTCATGAAAAATTATCTTGTTGTGATAACCTGTCGATATGGTGTACTAAAATTTTATTAGCTTCCGCTTTCCAATGAATGTTTTTACAACCATAAAATCAATGTGTAATAATTTTGGATCAGTTGGTCGATAAAATAGTATGTTGATAGTGATTGTTGAGTCATGAATAAATTTGGAGTTGATATTACCCCTGACCTAATAACACTACCTAGGTACTATCTTATCAACCAAATGGAATGGGAAAATGGTAAATTAAATGCCACACAAGAAAACCCGATAAGTATTGTCAAATAATCATTTAGAATTATCATAAGTCGTGACGATCATATTGGTTACGTGAATTCCGCTTTAATACGGTGGTACATGGTCAGTACTTCACGTCAGAAGATGTCATATTTAGTGACGAGAACACGTCGTTCGTTAGATCTGGGGAGCTTACTCTGTCGAATTCTAAACCAATCGAATTAGAATCAAGATAATCGGTGCTTACATTGATGGTCGATCGAATATGAACTAACGTGTCACAATTTTTTTTAAACGACTACTAAAGACTTTGCTGGAGCAAATTATGAGTTGTTGAGGAACCATTGATACCTCCAGAAGAAACTCGGTAATTTTGGAACGTTTCATTCCAATTTATAACATATTAAGGGCCGGTTTTATAAGGTCCGGTTAACCGAAGGCTGAAACTCAACCGAGGGTCAACCGTTACTTTCTGTATTATAAACCTTCAAGCCAAGGTTGAAATATCAGCAAATGACAGTTTTCTCAAACATTTCAACAGTAGATTTAGCTTGTTAGTTACTTTAGGTTGACCAACCGAAGGGAATATTTGGTTCAAAAGAGTATATATATATATATATATATATATATATATATATATATATATATATATATATATATATATAACCAAAGTGACAAACATTCATAGGGTTGCGGCACTATGGGCTGTAGGATAATGAAAACTCTTTTTCAATTACCAACGTTTCGATAGCGGTGGCTATCTTTTTCAAGGCTGTATTAAAATAAAAGAAAGTTACAAAGAAGTTCTTAATTAAAGGGATATAAAAATCATCGAAATAATAATTAATCAAGAAAAATAGTTATATATAAAAACACGTTATACAAATTCCAACTTACATTGATATGAGTGTTAAATATAGATAGGTACATCATTCATTCTTATTCATTCATTCATTCTACATATCATATTAAAATACTGAACTCAACTGTACGAGAATTAAGGTAGAACAGAATATTATGGTCAATAGCAAAAAACTAGAATAAAGAAACAGGGGAAGATTGTGTTTTTACTTTTTATTTAAAAAAATTTCAAATACATGGAATTCAAAGTTACTGTCTTTTATTTTGTTCCTTGATTTGTGTGTTCTTTGTTAATTTTATCTAAAGGTTGCATGTCTGACGTCTAATGTCTAAGCTGTCAATTAAGAATTAAAAATAAAAACAAAAACAAACAGCAAACGTATGGCGCAAAGTTATAATATTTGTAGTTTAGTTTCCTTTCGAAACCAAATAATGTAGGAAATGAAATAACAACAACAGTCATGTATGATCTAGGGTGCAACAAGTTAAAGTCTGGTGAGTAATCTATGTTGGAAATGTATATTGCAATTGTTTATGCATGTTCATTCTCTTCTAGTGCATTTTCTCTTCTTTGTAGTTGTGGCCTTTTGTGAAACGACAACAAATAGGAATAAACCTGGCTCAGACCATGGATGTCAGTTCTTTTATTCATGCTGTTGCACTCCTTGTCTATTTCCACCATTTCAAGAAGATGTGAAGGACTCTAGGGTTATCCAGGTCAGGTAGATGTTTGGTTGAGGTTGCATGCTCTGCCAGAGCACAAAACGTATTTTTTATGTTTATATCACTGCGATGGCCTATTATTCGATTTTTAAGAAGTTGGATGGTTTGTCCAATATATTTCATTTTACAGTCTGAGCATTGAGTGCTATATACACAGTGAGATAAAATTTGCTACAAGAATCAATCTCTTGAATATCTCGGCCGAGTTCGTTATTGGGCAATATCGGGTAAGTAGTTTCAAAATGGCGACCATTTAAACATTTAAAAAAATTATCAAAAAAGAGCCGTAGTGTAAATATCATCAAAAATAATTTTGGGTTATAGATATAATCAGTACCTACAACTTTTATTCGAAGCAATTTTCCATAAAATGCACAGAACAAAAAATAAAATTATCAAAGAAAATATAAGAAATATTGATAAAATATGAACACTCAATATAAATTTGATGTAATTGTACATTTTCTGGAGATATTAATATAGACCCTGATTAAAAAAATAAATAGTATATTTATTAATACGAAATAGGCGAAAAAAAAATTCAGCCTTGAAGTGGAACGCGAACCCTATCTGCTTTATATTCAACAGCTAAAACAAAAACATCTAACCGCAAGGCTATGATACATACTGCAATTAAATGTAATGAAATTTATGTATACCAATAAAAAGGTTGTTCGAATTTCAATTCAATGAATTTTGAAAAATTTACTTTTCCGCTGGCTACAGGCCATCTGGATTTTTTTGATTGCGTCAATTTACCTAGACAGATCACTTTCCCAGCTAAACTTTTTACAATCCATGCCCGGTTGCGATGGATCCTGGTTCATTTTTTAATCAGGAAATGGAATCCTTAGAATTTTAGTAACTCAAAAATAAAAAAGACACTATGAAATATGATACCAAATTTGGTCGCTTGACTACTACTAATTTGAAAAAAAGGATAATTAAACTATTGAATTATTCAACTGAATTCACCGAATCAGATTTTTGTTGTTGTCTGATATGTTTCCTAAAAATGAAATACTTCGATTTTTACAAATTGTAAATATTGTATACCTGTGTCGTCGGAGAAGTCTCATGTTTTCAACGCGATATATCATGAAAACGTATATTCTATATAAAGTTACTAAGCATTTTTTTCAAGTTAAACGGTTTTATTAGAGAAAAAATGATAGTGATGATGCCGTTGATGCATTAAAAGAAAATTTGGTTGGTCTTAAGTACCAGTCATCACACTACTGTCCTCATAAATCTAGAATCTAGGGCATTGGTCAGACAAAAAAATAAAATCATTGGGCGCCTGAAATTTCTATCAGTCAACCGCTCAAACATTATAAATACTATTTAGATATTTTGTATTCTCAAGTTACGCTACATACGCCCAACAATTTTTTTATTTTTTTGTCTGACCAATGCCTTAGATTGATGAGGAGAGTAGTGTGATGTCTGGTACCTATGATCTACAAAATTATTTTTTAGCCCTTAGAGCATTAACTCATCATTACTGTCATTATTTTTTTTAATAAAACCGTTTATTCAAAAAATTACTAACTTTATTTTCAAGTTTCTAGTTTTTAATTTTGTAATTAAATACTTCTCATTGTATTTAGTTCATTTAGTTCAATTTGTTGCAATCTAACTCCTCAATACATAATTTAGTCGACTCAGAGCAACGTAGGCTTGTCCTTCCTCAAACAATTTTGAGCCTAAATACACAACCGCATGGTCTAGAGTGCTGCCTTGCATTTTGTGGAAATTGGAAGCCCATGACAAAATTGTGGGCAACATCCTTCTTTCAGCAGTCCCATACTTTGCTAGAAACTGAATGGCTTTAGATGAATAAGGTGTACGCCGTCTCTTCCATAGTAGATCCGAACTGACGGTACATCTGTTTGGTACATTTGGGTTCGGCGAAATTGGGGCCATACAATATCGGTAATCACTTAGCTTTATTCTACTAGCCAAGCCTTTTTATCTGATGCCCATATTGAACAGGTTGTGCAACAATATATCATCCGCCATTTTGCAACGGCTGCCATCTTGTATTTACAATGATACAGAATGTATTAAATTGTATGGTCATCAGAACTAAAGGTGTGTACTAAATTTCTGATCAATCTGTCAACAGGAAGGGGGTGTCAAATATCAATAAATAGATTTGACCCAAATAAATTCATAAGAAGCAAGGAAGCTAAATAAAACCGTTTAAAACGACAACTCTGCCGCGGCAGATCCTGTCAGAATTTTAATTTAATAATTACAAGACTTATATTTTACATATCAAAATTTTTCTCCCGGACACATCAAAATGTCATTTGGTTGGACATATTATTGAAAGCAACGGCGAATATTTTTTCAATAGCTTCACTTTGGCGGTTATCGATACCTACAAAGTATAAAATATGCTTGATTTACGTACAGTACATCAAGCGCTCACTTTGACTTGCCATTGCCAAAACTTGACTGATGAGCAGAAATTCATGTAATAAATGACGTGACAGATCTTTGCCAGCCTTTAACAACCCTCTGCCAGAGATTAAGGAAGAATGGGACGCAGCAGGATATGTTTCTCTGAAAGTACTAATTAAAATACTACATCTAGCGATAATTTCTTGTGTCCGGGAGAAAAGGGTAGATATTAGAACAAACACATTAATTGAGAAAATACATTGATTTTCTTCCGGCAGGATTTATGCCGGCGGAGATATCGTTTTGTGAACTTTTTTTCATTATGAATTGTCCACAAAACTTAAAAATCTTCCAGTGAATTAAGCTATATAATCCAAATAAGCTCTTGGATTTTCAAAGCTAGATTTTTCTTAACTTATTTCTCAAGCTTATATTGGGCGTTTTCAATGTTTCAGTTAATTGATCATGATAATTAAACTGAGTACAATGGACTTTTTAATCTTTACTTAGCTACATTTCATTTCACAAATGTTTCTGCCAAAGAAAATTTCCCATATAACGTCATTTTATGTAGATTTGATCTTAAATTACCTTAATCGAAAAATTCGTCATGTGGCAATCTTACTTAGATGCAAGTGGGTCTGAGTTTTACTGAGCTCACGCACCGCCGCCACATTCTTCAAAGTTTGAACGTCTAAAAGGTGTCTGTTTCCTAGGTATGGCTGAGCATCCATATCCCCTCTGAGTGCTTCCCATTGGGTTATTTCTTCTATTAACTCGCTATTCAGCATCTCGTCCTTAGATATCATTCCAAATGATCTCCTGCTCCTGCAGACTTATTTTTATCATTTTTGCATCATTCCTGGTCACGGAGCTTCGGAGATGCCATAGGAGTTCCTGTTGATACGACTCGTAACGGTGTTCCCGTCTCAAGAGTTCCAATTACCTCGGTGTATCTTCCCATGGGAAGGCAAGGCTAGATACAGAGGAGCTTCACTTGGCTCCTCAAGATGGCACTAGTTATTGCTATCAACCACAGATCTGTTTGGCCCCCATTCGCAAAGTTAGATTTTTGCTGCTGTTCAAGGAGTCAACAAGAAACCGAGTTGACACCCAGGATTCTCCTCCCCACTATGTCCAACATGTCCTATGCTCCATTTGGTAACTTGTCCGCTGGACACAACCACCTGCGTTCTATGAATTTGTAAAATACTCAAAATAAACCAGAAAATTCAAGCTCAGTAAAATGATCAGGCCGTAAATGACAGCTATCGCAAATTGTCCACTTTTCCAAAATTTTCGTGCATTAACTAGCAGGGCTCTCATGCGTAGTAGAGCCTTCACCTTTACACAAATATACTCAGAATAATAAAAGAACAGATACACTGGCGAACATTTATTATTTTCGTTAGAAGCTTCCGTTGTCGTCATAACTATAGTTTCATTGGATGAACATCATAGGAATGCATATAGATAAAAAACAAATAATACAAACCGAAATTAATTTTTAAATACCTAAATATAAGATTGTTGTAAATAGGATAACAAACTAGAATCTGTTACTTACAGTATTCTTGCCACCTCTGTAACCCAAAATTCACGTCCCTGAAGTTAGCAAACCAAAGTGAGCAGAATCCAAAATACATAATTGTTATTTGTAGATAAGAGCTGTATTCCGAAATTAATTGCCCTTATAGTTTTTTGGAAAATGGCAGCTTTGCGCATAGCAACCAAAAATTTACTTTTATGAGAACTTCTTTTTAGTTTTCTAAATTAATTGCTCTCGTAGTTTTTTGGAAAATGTGCTTTTTGATATCAACTTTTTAGAGAAAATCTTATATAATGCGTATAGAGCTCATTATGTGCTAATTAACTGCTTTATTTCGAAATTAATTTCTGCTTTACTAGCCCTTTAAAAATCAACTTTTTTGAGAACTTATTTTTTAGTGCCTGTTGGGCTAATTAAGTGGTGTTTTCCTAAATTAATTGCTCTCATAGTTTTTCGGAAAATGGCTTCTTTGCTTTTTGAAAACAATTTTATAGAGAAAATCTTCTTTAGTGCTTGTTGAGCTCATTAAGTGCTAATTTAGTGTTTTATTCGGAAATTAATGTATCTCATAGTTTTTGGGAAAATTTCTGCTTTGCTAGCCAGCAACCTTCAAAAATCAACTTTTTTTGAGAACTTATTTTTTAGTGCTTGTAGTGCTAATTAAGTGCCCCTTAGATATAAAGTTGGCGAGGCAGTCATTTTTCAAAAAACTATAAGAGCAATTAATTTCGAAATACATTACGTAATTTGCTCTACTAGTACCAAATATGTATTTTGGATTCTTCTCAGTTTGGTATGCTAGCTTTAGGGACGTCCAAAATTCATTTTAACATTTGCTTGACATCCGATGTAATTCACGTAAAATATTCTATTCTATTATTAGTGCAAAAGGAATTTATCTATCGCGGTTTTACTTCTTTCAAAAAAATAAATAGTCAAACCACAACTTTGCACTAATAACTATCGTGTTAATAAAGAATAGAACGTTTGATGTAAATGAAATCGGTTGTCAAGCAAATGTCAAGATGACTGAAAGCATTTTGCGTCACAGTGATGGCCCAAATACTGCTCGTAAAAGATTCTATTTTACAAACCATAGTCAATTAATCATTTCTGATAAAATAATGTATTTTGTTCAAGTACCGTTTCTGTATCCCTCTTCGACATCAAAGTGTTGCTATAGTCTAACTTTGATACCGAACCACTGATATGTATCGAGATATCTCTTAAGATATACTCTTCAAGATAAGTTTTTCAAGGGGTAGATATTTGCTCTCGCTGGTTTCCGATCGTCTTGTAAGAAAGAGGAGGAGTATACGCACGCCATTGCCGCGCTGTGTCAAGTTGTCTTAAAGATTTGTAACAAATATCAGAAAATATTATGAATATATTTGCCATTGATTCCAGAAAATATATTATTGACTGGATACATCGAAATTTGATTATATTAAAAATATATAATTTGAAAGATATTTAATAGAGTTATCAAAATAACTAGATGAGATAAGCATGGAGTACCATTAGCTCAGCCAACCTAGAATCCACCTTCTAGCAAAAATGCTAGAGCATAAAAATGCTCGATCAGAAAACACCAAGATTTGCTGTCGATCTCATTGTCTGAATAGATATTAAATTACTGTTGATGTCAATGGTACAATTAGATTCACGCCAATTAACACCAGATGGTAACTCGTATACATCGATACAAGCGCAAAACAACAAAAGAAGAAAAAAAGCATCCATTTATTCGAACCTTTAATTGTTTCAATAAAAAAGATGATGTCATATATAATACACATAATAATAATATGAAAACCTTATATCAATATACATATATGTTGTATGTAGTTTGTTGTTTTTGCAAAATAAATATAAAACTGGAACTGAACACAATATCATTTCCGCGCGCGCGTTTAAAAATACACATTAACTCAACTAATAACAATGTAAGTATTATTATTTTATAGAGTAGTATTGATTGATATTATCAACTATCCGTATAATTAAATGACAAATAAATCTCTCACTCACTTGAATATAATAATTTAAATGTTATAATACATTTATTATTTCAATACGCTTTTGATTAATGCCATAAATGCTGATGGAAAATATTTCTATTGTAATTAAGTCCACTGCTATAATATTTCATTCAGCTAGGTGCCTAGTGAGAGGGCTAGGGGAAGGAATGGAGGCAATTTTATTGAAATATATTTATTTATATTAGATCATTTCCTTAGAACAGTGTTAACGTATGCGTCTCATTTGCAGCTGAGTAAAACCCGAGCATATATGATTAATTATTAATATTGCCGCATTTTGTTATTATTTCTATTGCGTAGGCAATAAGGAGTACCTACTTTATAGGAGGGGGGTTATATCAGGATATCGGAACCTGGGAAAATTGTAGTTTGGATTTTCTAATCACGTCCTTTGACATCATAGGGAGCAAAATGTCGGTTAACGATAAAATAAATTAAGGGAATAACGTCATTCAAAGAATTGATTTATTCAATTGTCTTATAATCTGATGTTTACTGATTCAAGTCATATTTCCTTATTGGACAATTAGTGAATTTATTAACAAAAATTAATATTCAATTGAATATTTACAGAATTCTAAAACTATTATGACATTTGATTTATTTTTATAGCAGAAACTACCATCTAACAGTGCAAAACTCAAAATTTATCTTCAGGGTAAGTAAGTAAGTGAATAATAAATATTTGGACCGAAAATTGGTAGGTCAGTTTGAAGTTGTGCAGTTATAGGTAGATAAAAGATTTTTGCACCAACTTCAAAAGTACCAGCACCAAGGAAATTAATATTATTTTGAATTATTCAGTGCACTAACTAATAAAATAATAAATATTAGTCATTAGTTTTTCGATATTAGAAAAAAAATGCCTCCTCCAACCTCTTTGAGAGAAATTTGGAAGGACACGTCCACTATCAAATGGAAATGTTAAAGGTGCGAACAGCCATAAAAAACCATAAAAACAAACATTCGAATTGTATAACTCCTCCGTTTGGGACGTCGGTCAAAAAGACAGGACTAGTAGTAGCAGGTAGCAATACATTATAGCAGGGACGGAATCCTGGAAATGTGAACTATAAGGACTAGCTTGCCAGGTGTGAACTTTTTTTTTCGTCAATTTGGAAGTCTAAAGACCTAAGCTAGGAGAGTGGTGAAAAAAAGGTTAGGTTAGGTTACGGGCAAAAAGCAACCTGAAAGGGGGCTCGGGTAGCATCTTACCGGTGCTCAGAATTTGATGTGCTGCCTGCTGGATGCCTTGCTGCAAGTAGTGCACAAAAGTCCCCACTGTTAGTGTCGATGCTAGAAAGTAGATTGTTTTTGAACCACCTGATATTTCAATAGGATATTTGTGACAATTTTTTATGTAATTTTTCATTTCCACTTGTATTGCAATTGCCTTTTTTACTACCGATAATGCTCTAGCTCATTTGTCAAACGTTTTGAAACAGTTTTTGGCCAAACACAAGAAGCTTACACCACTCGTTAGCCTTCGTAAAGTCTTGACGTAGCCAACAGCGTATCCTGGCTCATTCAAAAATTTAAAAAGTGGTATTCGTTTGATGACAAAAAGAGCGCGCGTATTCCAATGGCCATTCCAAAAATGGTCTTACAGAACTGCTTCGCAAAGTGGAGTTGTTTAGTTTATGCGGACCACTTCGAAAGATAATATCGAGACATACTCCATACATTTTATCAAATCTTTTCTAGGAACCTTTGTCTGTAGCCATATTTTTTTAAACACTTCTTTCAAAACAAATCCAGCATTGAATATAAAATCTCCAATGTTTTGATCACTCCCTCTCCATTTGGTATAAATTAAAAAATCTCGGAAATTCCATACTTGAACTGTCGCGTCATCATTGGTAGTGAACAGCGTCAAGTATTTTCCATTGTGATTCCTGACACGTTCTTCACATGCGATCTCATTTCCGACAGCTCTCTAAAATCATACATACTTTACGTTGATGATCCAATACTACGAGTACTAGTACGTCGCCGAATGGCGGCGACAGCGCGACATTCTTATGCGATATTGCTTTGGAAAATCTGAAAAATGCACTCGGCGTGTAATGAAGTTTTAAAAATGCAAATAAATTCCTCTGGCATTATATCAGAGCAATCTAACAGATGTTCACTAGGAAGTATGCGTGCATGTGTCACCCTATTGCAATTTTTCTTTTGAAATTTTCCACTTATATCACAGACAACGCGGCGTTGATTTGAATAGCATCATCTCTCTATGTCGGTCACGTTCTCGAAAGAAAAAACTGCATACTTACTGCTAAACGTGTGATAAAATACTAATAAGATCATAAGTTATATATTATATGTAATATGTGCGATTCATCAATATAAGAACTGGTATTAGTCTGCAAGCTGGTCTAACATCATCAAAATCTGATCATATACCCAAACGTTTTTAATCTGGTGACTCTTGTTTTCAGAATATGAATAAATAGATAGAAAATATGAAATTTTATGTAAGCTTAACATGTTTTTTCCTTTTTTCCCAGAGATGCGCCTTGGAAGGATTATCAAGTTCCTCAAATATCAACTTTTCGAATTTTCATCAATATCCTTAGAGCCGTTTTTGCGCTATATTCTTTGGCAAAACACGTTCTTTTTATTGCCCATCTCGTCCCACAAGAAAGCACTCAGGTAGGTCCATCTGTTCACGAGATAATCTTGGAAGAGACAACCATACGAGCATACATATAGATAGAGAGACTAATGGCCAAAAATATATATTTTGAAGGCCCTGAAACTAGAAACAAATATTTTATAGAATTACAATACTTCGCTTTCATAGCTACTTGCAGTAACAATTGACTCTCGATAACTCGAACCTCAATAAGTCGAAATCCATTATAATTCAACATTTTTCTATTTCCCTTCATTTTCCTATAATAATAATAATTTATTGAATATTTTAAGATCAAATACATGATATGATACGTCAATAACTCAAAAGGTAGATAAAGAATCAAATACAAAATATAAATATCACATATACTTAGATAGAACTAGCATTTTATCTCGAATTTAAAAATTTCAAAACGCTGTAGAAACATTTTTCATGCAGATATCTTTTTAATTTTGATTTGAACAAATTTATGCTTTGTATTTTTCTTAGATCAATTGGAAGATGGTTGAAGAATGTAACTCCTGTATATGACGGACTATTATTAAAGAATGATGAGTTATAAATCGGAACCCTGATGAGATCTTCGTTTCTTGTGGAATAGTTATGATGTTGGGAAACATTTTCACACATGTGTTTTAGGAATAGCATTATACATTTAAAAATATATATAGGTACCTACAAGGATATTTTAAATTACTGTATTTCTTAAAATATTCTCGACAGGAATCTCTGACCTTTGAATTGAAAATGGGTCTGATGACTTTTTTCCGTAAAACAAATATCTGTTGGAGTTGCTGGAGCTACCCCCAGATGTTTGTATTACATGAAATGTAAGATTATGGCATAATAAACATTGATCAGTTTTGTTATATCAAAAATGTTTGTCATTTGTAGAATGATAAAATAACCACTATTTAATTTTTTACAGACAGCATTTATATTTGCGTCCCATCCCATATCACCATCTAAGAAAATTCCGAAAAATTTAGTATTTTCAGGGAGATTAATAACATCATCCATCACTTTTACTTGAAAATTTGTTTCAGTTTTTGATCTGCGATAGAATTGCATACACACCGTTTTGTCTGAGTTTACAATTAAAGATTTTTTTCGCACCAGATTGTGAATTCTCTTGACAATATTGAGTTTACCTTGGAGTTCCTCGGGATTGTCAGCATCGGCATCCAAAGTTGTATCATCAGCATAGAGGACTATACATTTTGTGCTTATATGAAGAGATAAATCGTTTATGAATAATAAAAAAATCTATGATGGACCCCTGAGGAACTCCCAGTTCCATAGAATAGAATTCAGACCTATGCTCATAAATTTTGACAGATACTTTTCGAAGAGGAATATATGCGACTAACCACGACAGAAAGTTGTGTGTTATAAGTCGAATATTCCGAAGATAAAACCTTGATAAGACGAATTCTCTTGGTCATGAGGAGCTGAGGAAAACCTCTGTAAGTAAAAGTTTTGATTCCATCACCTCTGTAACTCGCAGTTCACAATGGCGAACGTGAGCAGATCGACACTTTCAGCAAAAAACGTCAAGGTTTATTATAGGAAGGATAATGTTGGCAGATTATTGAAAAGTGAAAAATGTCTATGAACTCAGGATCTCTATAATTCGTTGGTTATGTTAGACATTGATATCTCCAACCTGATTATTCGAATAACTCTAATTTATCTGTTTACCCCTGAGATTCGAATTATCGAAAGTCGACTGTAATTACAAAAAAGTTACAAAATTTCTGATAGCTGTTCCGTTTAAACTTTATTTCATGATTTCCGAAAATCAACCTCCTTTGATAGTGGAATGGGGTAAATAAATCTGAAAATCAAGATGGTTCTCATTTTTGAGGGTTTTCAGAAAGTGATTTGGAAAATGTCATTTTATTTTGTCCAAAACTAAGACAGTGGAAATAACATAAAATTAAATCCCTATAATGGCAAATCGAGGTTTCAGAGTTTGTATTATGGGTAAACTATGAATCTGTGAATCGACATAGATTGAGGGACGTAATCTGTGGGGGAATCGGATGATTTCCGCGTGCGAAATCACAAGTATTAGCCAACTGAATGTATTTTTGAAATAAAATTGACTATAATTGAATTCCCGCTAATAATTCATTTTTTGAGATAGGTCACTTTCATACAATTGGGAAAAAATAACATTTGCTCATCATGCTCCTGGTGGTATGGTTGTAACAACAATATATGAAAAATATTGTTCTTGT
Organism: Crioceris asparagi; assembly: GCA_958507055.1. Lineage (NCBI taxonomy): Eukaryota > Metazoa > Arthropoda > Insecta > Coleoptera > Chrysomelidae > Crioceris > Crioceris asparagi. The sequence continues at coordinate 9,478,850 of OY293830.1, read as the reverse complement.
AGGAAATACAATTATAAAAAAATAATATTTCATTGAAAAACTATCTTAACTCTATTGGTACCTACTAGTAATTTTGAAGTTGTGCAGCTGTAGTTAGATTGACAACTTTTGGCAACAACTTCAAAAGTACCAGAACCAATAAAATTAATGTTATTTTGTATCTTTTAGTGCACCAACTAATAAAGTCGGCGCAATTTTTGTAAAAAATATTACTTTTACACTTTTGAGTGTAACATCAGTTATCAAAATCATTCAACGTTCACCAAAGAAAAATAATACGTTGCTTATACTTATTCAGAGATTTAAAACATCGCGGAAATACACCCAGACATGTCATTGCTGGAACTCGGAAACCGAAAATGTCCGATTTAAATGTTGCTTCATATAAACTCTTCTTTAATTTGACCATCTCATATTTTCAATTTTCGAAAAAAACCGCCAACACCACTTAGCGGAGACACACATATTTCAGATTTTACCACAGTTGTAACTGGAAAACAATTTTTTGAAAAATATCAAATTTGAACGTTGACGTACACGGACGAAAAAAAAACTTCCCCCCCCCATTTGGGGGAAGTTTTTGAGGGGAAGGACATGTGGAATGTCGATTTTTTTCAATGGGACCAATTCTCAATAGTCCTCAATAAAATAGAAAAAGAAATATGAAAATAGGAGAACTTTTAATATTTACAAGGCGCGAACATCCATAAACAAAAAAAAACATGCGGACAAACAGTGAAATTCTATAGGTACTTAGGTACCTCCTCCATTTGGTTCGTTGGTCAAAACTAACAATTCATAATGAAAGAACCAATATTGAGATCTTAGCGTCAAAATCTAGTTATTTTATTAGTGAATAAAAATATAACATAAATTAGCCCGTGAAATGTTCACTACAAAGTACAAGGATAGACTTGGCAATCATCAGTTGTTTTTATTTTATAAATATTCCTTGTACAGAGACTTTCATTAGAAGTCCGGATATTGTTTTTATACAATAAATTTTAAAAATGTTTGAGAGAGGTTTGAAGTATTTTATGAAAAAAAATCGACAAAAAATCATTTTCTCAATCAAGTTCATCCACAAGTTCATTGAGGTACCTAAGCAAGAAAAATAAGTACTAGCTGTTTCATTTCATAACAGCGTATATTCCAGCTGATAATTTGTTGGAGCTAAGAAGAGAAAGTGTCAAACAAACAAGCGACTTTAGATGACTTTTATCGGAAAATATAACTAGCTATCGTACTATAATGGTATAATTATTTCGCAGTTTCCACAATCGCAATCCCACATTTCACTCTTGACCACTGATTGTAGGTTTGTTATTTTCTTTGAGACTGACACGCCCACTATGACATAATTGATTAATAGTTTCGATTGTAAGCGATTCACGAAATGTGACTTTTTTTCAAATAGTAAATTAACAACTATTGCACATTTATTGACCTGTGTCACGAAGCTTACTCAACTTGACATTCCTTGTGAAGTGAAACAATCTATAATATTCTTATGAACATGTAACGATCCCTAGCCTTAATATATCGTCTAATAAGTTTTTTCTTTATATAACGCACTGAAAAATACAATAATAAAAACATTATTTTCGCAACACCTGCCTGGAAAGCTCAACTTTTGAGAACTGATTATTGTGGCGAAAGTACTCGATATCCGCACAATTCAATTTTATAACACTATTGCGTGAATTATTCTTTCCGCCAGCATGGTGAAATACTTTACTAAAAGGAGTGACATGCGCATGCGAGCAGCATTGATTTTTTTTCAAATTTCAACGCATTCGCTCGTCGTGACATATACTCGTCATTCAACGAATATAACACGCACCTAAGCTCATGTTGGAAAATCACGATTGTCAGATATTCGCCCCCTTTACGCACTTGCAGCCTTATCATCATCATCACTCAGCTATAGAAGTCCACTGCTGAACATAAGCCTCTCGATTAGTATGCCACTCTTCTCTATCCTGAGCCATTTGTATCCAATTTCCACGGATTCTCTTGATGTCGTCGAAAAATCTTGTAGGGGGACGTCCTCTGCTACGATATGCTTCGGTCCTTCAAGCTACGTGACCGGCCCAGTTCCACTTTAGAGTTGTAATTTTTTCGATCACATCTATAACCCCTGTCCTTTGTCGGATCAGATCATTCGGTATTCGATCTGTGAGGGAAAGACCCAGAATAGCCCTCTCCATCGCCCGTTGAGAGACACGCAATTTATTTGCTGACTTTTTCGTGAGCGTCAATGTTTCAGCTCCATATGTCATCACTGGTAGTAAGTACACACTGATTGCAAACTTTTCTTTTTAGGCTAATGGGAATATCTGAGTTGAGAATATGCTTTAACTTTCCAAAAGCTGCCCACCATAATCCTATTCTCCTGGGAAGTTCACACATTTGGTTTTCCCAGCCTATGCGAATCTCATGACCCAAATATTTGTAAGCGGTGACCTGTTCGATAGATTTGCCTTCAACAGTGATGTTTTCACTCGCAACTAGGTTCGTCATGATTTGTGTTTTTGCAAAGTTAATTTTCAGCCCAACTTCTTTTGAAGCCTTGTATAAATTTTCCATCATGTTGGAGGCTTGACTTATACAGTCTGTAATAAGGACTATATTATCTGCAAATCTTAAGTTATTTAAAATTTCACCGTCTATATTTAGGCCCATCTCCTCCCAGTCCCTTGACGTACGCCTTGCTCTATTCGGAACGGTTTTGTGTTTTTATGTAATTTTACACATGTCGTTGATTTCTCGTATATACCCTTAATCAGTGCAATGTACCTGTAATCGATTCTGAACTCTATTAATGATTTCATCATATGTTGTTGTCTAATTGAGTCAAAAGCCTTCGTAATCTACGAAAACAAGGATGAGAGGTGTATCCTAAACAAATATTATTGTATTGGTACTAGAGCATCATGAAAATATCATTCTCATTAAATTTAAAATTGATTCAACAACAATTTTAATGAGTTCCGAGTTAAAGCTTTCGAAAGGCGCAAATTTGTTACCAGAATATATTTCTGATATATCATTCATCTAGAAATCTGGACCAATCATTGGTCGTCTACAAAAGTAAATCCACATTAAGAAAAATAAAATATTTTTTTCTTATATATCTTATTCAAACATTTTTGGGTAAATCAGGAAATAACAATAACAGTCAACGTTCACTATAAAAAAGTTCGACCATACGTTTATCTTTTCAGAAGAAAAAATGCATCTAACATCATTAAAAAAAGTGAATTATGAAGTTATTGTTGCTTTAATTCAATAATCCATTGGATTAAGAATATAATGTATTTTTAATCTTTATTGCTGTGATTTCAAGATATAGTAGCTGCAAGGGTACTTGCGGGGAAGCCCAAGAAGTTTTAAGAAAATGTCAGTCTCAGCATATGCTGGAAAATACATATTATACATTTAAATTTCATTTAAAATTCAGCGAAGTATTTTAGGGTCAATCCATGTATATAGCGTAGCCCAAAAGTAAATTAAAACCATCAACTTCAGTTTTTCTAATAAAAACATCTAGTTTTGAATTGATCTTTGAATCTTGTATCGACTCCTGTGTATTTTTGACCGACTTCCAAACGGAAGAGATATACAATTTCCTCAGAAATATTTTAATATTTTCAATCGTAATTTTCTCCATAACTGTTGAAGCATACTTTCGAATTCGATGTAAAATAAAAAAACATATTTGGGATACTTTCTATATTTGAATCTAATGTAACGAGTTAGGGATATAGTGTTGACGCCATTCCGAGTGAAATAAATATTGTGACATAAATTATAAATATTTATTTAGTTAGTAGTGAACAGTAGTGAATATAAACTGTAATATTACACATATATATGTGTGTGAATTGCGAATTTTCATTATAATAAAAAATAGACATAATTAATCACTGTGTACATGAATTTCTATCCACAAAGGAACAAAGAACATAACACCTATATAAAAACGGATTGAAAAACAAGGACGGGCCGGTCCGAGCATTTTTACAGAAATACAGCGCTAAATTTTATGATGAATGAATTTAGATATTATTTCTGGGACTGTATATGAAGAAAAGTCCTGTCTTACTTACCGACTCATGAACGCCCAGCCCATACCCATGGACCCAGAAAGATGAAATTTTGCATAGAGGTTCTCTTTATGATGTATTCAAGTAATGAGGAAGGATATTTCGAAATTCAACCGCAAGGTGGGGTAAATGGGGGTGCAAATATTGTATTGAGAAGTAATATAAAATAAAATTTTCATCTTAAAAACCAGTAAGCATAACTCACTTTTCTGAAAATCAACCCCCTTGTGGATGTAATAGGATAAATAAAACGAAAAATTTGTTATTAAGGTTTTAGGGAAGTAGATGCCGAAAATGGCATTTGTTTATAATACAGTGGATGTGACATTAAAACCCTATAGTGGGGAAACGGGATTTCAAAGTTTGTATTTTTGTATTTTTCATTCATAACAAAATAAATAAAATTTTCTATTCGAACCTATGTAGGTGAACTATAAACCTAAAAATCTATATGGGTATCGTCATTTGCTAGTAAACTGATAACTTTCAGTTTTCGAATCTTTTTGAAAAAGATTAAGGGCCGAATATTATAATGTCCGGTTGACCGAAGGTTGAAACTCAATCGAGGTTCAAATGTAACTATCATTAATCATTATTATAAAAACCCCAATCAAAGGATGAGATGACAGCAACTGAGAGTTTGCTTATACATTTCAGCCGGCTTCAACCGGTGGTCGAATAACCGAAGGTTGAACAGACATTTTTATAAAACCGGCGCTTAGGACAATTCTAGAAAACAGTATAAATAAAATTATCATATTCGGTATATAAAAACATGAATCTCAGAGAACCATCTGATGTTGGCTGAATAAGTGTAACTAATCGAATCTCGCATGACGTGTTTTCCTCAATAACTCGTAAAATATTGATTTTCCATTGATGAATAATTTTGATCAAATGATCTTTCTGTACGATCCATAATTGGTATGTTGTATAAATATTGATAACAATGGCTTTGAGAATGTCAATTAATTCGAATATTCTCATGACAGCTGTTTAACAAGATATCAATGTTGAATGACTCTATTCATTCACCATTATAACAAACTAGGAAATAATGAATTTGTTAATGCTAATGCTGACACAATAGTAACATATCCTATATACAGTGTGTCCATGATAAGTTTTGAATATTCATAGGATTTCGACAACCTTATAATGGATACGGAAAAGGTTATAAGGGAGACATGATGAACGATTTGATGATTTTCAATAGCAAAAATTTCACAATCTGATTTGGTTTTCAAGATTTTTACAAAAAACAGATTATTTCAATTTTGTTTTGTAGAAAGCTAGCAAAAAATGGGAAGTTTTTGATTTACAATATTATCATTCGTTTGTTCTCTAGAAGATAAATAGAATCGTCAACTTTGTTTTTTTATGTACCGTAACAAAAGCTCATCCTGTATTTATATAGAACTACTTTTCATTACCAAATCAAGAGTGTATTACCTCATATCTATGCCTTTCTTATGTTCTCTTTCTGAAAAGCCCGTTTTCAGATTCTTAACAGAAATGTTCGAAAATTTCTATCTAGCATCGCAATTTAACAAAAATTGTATGTTTGCAGTCAAAAATACATCAAATGGTCATTTTCAGGAAAAAGACCTCACAGTGGCGTTGTTATATAATACAATTCATATAAAAATAATGTAGTAAGTACAAGTAGAACTCATACTCGAAGGGTTCCGTACATTTTTTAATAGGGTAAAGCATAAAACTTAAAACGTAACGTAACGTAAAAACTGAAGGAAAAATTTTGAGGTAAGTAGAAGAAATAAATAAATGTATTTTCATAAATAGAAAAAGTTATTCCCAGGAATCTGTTTTATTTTCATTATTATATGTTATTATTATATTTTCTCATATTATCTTCACATGTATTGTTTTTTTATCAGAAAGCCAAGCTATTCTTATAGATAATTCGACATATATTTGTATAAACAATCAAAATAAACAAGCATTTCTCTTTTGAAACTTTATATGTGATTCTGTTTCATTTGTAGTTTGTGCTAATCACATAATGGTCGTTTTTTCGCAAGGATGAAATATTTATCAAAATGGATTTTGTGAGTTTAAATTCTCCTTAGTTTATTAGATACATCAGTTTATTTTTCATGCAACCTTCACATATACCTAAACTATACCACTCCAATTATTTTAAGGACTCCTACTTCGATGTTTTCTGAGTTTATGGTGAGGAGATCGGGCGTGAAAAAGCGAGTTCATAAGGATTGCTTTTGACATCTAAGCCCTTAAAATTAATAAATATTAGTAGAAAAAGTAATCAACTCCAGATTTTAATATCTCTAATGGCCTGATTTAGTGCTTCGGTCTCGCCGAGACTACTGATGTCTCGGTCACGGTCTCGACAATTCGCGGCTTTTCGAGTCTCGTCTCGGTCTCGCTGAGACAATATATTTTGCGGTCTTGTCCTCGCCGGAACCCTCGTCTAGGCTTTGTGGAGAAAAATATGTAACTTTGCCATCCGTGGTAGTCGCCTTCAACATACCTTTAGATAGGGTTGAGTCAACTATACAAGAGTTGGATAATAAACAAGAAGGAAGTGAAATAGACGAAATTTCTATTATCGCTTTTCAAGCAGGCAGAGATAAACTTCTTAAGCACTATCGGAAAACAATCACTCAAAATTTGAAACAAGAATTAATTAGAATTTTCGAAGAACTGTTTAAAAATAAATACGTCAATCTTTCACCTTCTTTAGAAAAAGATGAGATCTCCAATAACCCTACGAGGTGAAAGATCCAGATTGAATGGACTTCACGGAACTATATGATAATAATAGAAATGCAAGTACACTCGCACCCTGGAAAAATGAAATTGATAAATACGTAGGTTATAAGAGGGCCAACCAATAAACATAAAGACGTATTGGAATTATGTAAAAATCATGAAGGTTTTTTCCCAAATTTGGCCAAAATTACTCTAGATGTTCTGACCATTCAAGCCACATCAGTACCTGTAAATTCTTTGCTATGTCTAAAGTCTTGGGTGAATTTGAAATTGTGTACATTATAAAACCTTTTTTTTCAAATACGTATCTTTTCTTATTTACTTACATGTACTAGTAAATACTTACTTACGTGCCTATTTCTAACTCCAATTATAGTTATTTTAAGTTTGTTTTTTCGTGTACTTAGGTATGTCTTTTCTATTATTTGTTCTATTACGTATGTTGAGCTCTAAATAAACGTACCAATCATTATTTTCGTACTTGTGGATATAGGTAATTGTTTTTAATTCAATTCTTGAGACCCGAAACTATCGAGACTACCGTTGCGAGACTCTCGGTCTTGAACCGCGGGGTCTTGGTCTCGACTTATATTCCTGGTCTCGTCTCGTTATTGGTGTCGAGACGATACGAGACTGAGACTAGTCTCGGTCGAAACCGAAGCACAACTGATACATACTAAAGATGTTTTGAATAAAAGTCATATAATGATCAAGCTTCACATTTTATAATTAATTTGTAATATACAGGGTGGCTTAGAAGGTAACAGGTAATTTTGAATTTCATTACTTATCATTCTTCCCATTCCTGTAGTATAGGGTTTTTAAAGTTTCTGCGGGGCTTTTTTTAAAAATATGGCCCCTTTTATCAGAAAATCTCAATGAAATCGTTACTCTGTATTAATCAAAATAAACAACTGGGGGCTGGGGGTTATCCTCTCAAGACCAAAACCATTTTGTAATAGTCTGTACCTAACAATGGCAAATTAACGGCAATATACTAAATAGAGAATTAAAACTACCCACATTTTAGACTTTCTAGATTCTAGAACATCAGTTGCCTATACCTACTTCTATAATATGTTCGTCAAAAAATGTCTATCATTTGAATCAATTACATAATCTCCGACAAAACCATCTCATACATTTGAAGGACATCTAATTTGAGAAGAAGAGTTGCTCCTACATTAATCTTATTTTGTGCCCAACTGCAAGAAAGGATATCAGGAGAAAATTAAGGCTTTTTCTAAAACATAAATATTCCAATGATTACAAATTTTTAATTCTCTGTTTAGGTTACTGCTGTGTGTGTTTTTTAAGTTGTCGATTGAAAAAGAATTGGCAAACTTATAGACCTAGGTATTTCCAAAAATATAGTTTCTATTCCGCAAAATCGAAATAACTCAAAAAATATGATCATCATCAGAAGTACTTGTAAGTAGTTTTTCAACCTGATGAAAAATACTGGTTGTTCCATTGAAAATAACCGTGAAAATTATAGGAGTGAGATTTGGGTTACTCCAAATCAAAAAACATAACTTTAGTATGCTATTACTTAATAAATCATGTATTACAAATTACCTATCTATATCTTCTATTCAAAATTTATTTTATACATACCTATTAGGACCACAGAGATTTCAAACTCCGGAGTGTAGAATAATCACCTTGCATCTATTTTGAACCACATTTTGTAAGGCTGAAAAAGTAGCTGTGAAGAAGTATTTTCGGTTTGATTTATAGCGAATTTCAGAAAAAAAATTTACTAATCAGTTTTTCTGGTATAGCAAATGATATGGTAGATTTTAATAGTTATGTTTAGAATATTAGGGTGCGATATCAGAGTCTAGAGTGGAGACAAATGTTAACAGAATGAAGCTTTCATCTATGATTGATTAAACATGAGTTGTTTATAGTAAACAAGTGTGATTTTTAAGCAAAAATACAGTTTTTAATAGACTTTGGAGCTTTCTAAGGAAAAGCTGCCGAAGATTACAATTTTATTCATTGAATTAAGCCTAGATTTCGAGTATGCTTATTCACTAAGTTGTGAATTTAGGAGACATGAACTACATACAGGAAAAATATCTTACGAATTTTGCCTTATCGACGAGAATAAACATTCTCGAACCCTCGGCTCAATCCAAAGAATCACATAAGTATATTATTTCTCAAAGGTGTTTTTTGTCCCTCCCTACGTTATAGCTTCCTTTTCACTTTATCAAAATGAATAATTGAGACATCATTTTTGACCGACTTCAAAAAAGGAGAAGGTATACAATTCGGTTGTAAGATTGCTTTTTTTATTTTTTTATGGCTCTTCTCGCGTTTCGCATAGTAAACGTACTCCGATTTAGACGATTTTTGTTTCATTTGAAAGAGGAGAGTTGAGAAATGGTCCCATATTGAGGAAAATCAAATCCAAAATCTCCTTCCCTCCAAAACCCGCCCCCAAAGGGGGTGGAGGGGACGAATTTTCTCGAAAATCGAAAATCCAAGACGACAGAATTAACGAAAATTCCATATCCGGAAATGTTTAAATTGGACATTTTTGAAAATAATCATACGTTTCCGCGCTACAATCTGAAATATGTGTTTCAGCTATGTGGAATGGGCAAATTTTTCGAGATTTGAAAATTAGAAAGGGGACCATATCCGGAAACATTTAAATTGAACATTTTTTCAAAAGAGTTACGGTTTCCGAGTTTCGCAATGGTAAAGTCTTAAATATGTGATATGCGTATTTCCGCTAGTACAAGCTAAACCTACGTATAACTTTTTGGGTATTAGTGAACGTTCAACAATTTTCATGACTAACGTTACACTCAAAAATGTGAAATAAATATTTTTTACAAAAAATTGGACCGACTTTATCAGTTATTGCACTGAAAAATACAAAATAATATTAATTCTATTGGTGCTGGTTCTTTTGGAGTGGGTGCCTACAACAACAAACTACAACGGCACAACTTCAAAATTACCAGCACTAATAGAATTAATATTATTTTGTATTTTTCAGTGCAACAACTGATAAAGTCGGTCCAATTTTTTGTGAAAAATATTTTAAAGATAAAGTTCTCTACTAATGACGAAAAATTAAAGACTTCGTACTTTATTGTTTCTGGAACAAACATACATGGACGCTTTTTAATGTAGTTAGCTGTTTTACCAATCCAATTTCAGGATATTGTGCGAAATATTCGCACGGGTTAATTAGTTTTATTTATTGAATGACTGCTGTCCCATGTTGAAAAATCTCTTTTATTATCTAGCAGTGACGATTATAAATCTATCTCTACTCTACTATTACGCTGCAAATACAAGTTTGATTATAGAAAAGTTAATATTCATGATTCCTATTCAAACCAAGCAATTCAAAGAGTGCTTTTGATTAACAAATACAAATTTCCATTAATCTTGCATTATTGTCGGCATATTCTTGTCACAAAAACCCCTGGTACGACTGTGTTTTCACACAGACTCAATAGTGCAGCACAAATAATAAAAATCTTAATGGCTGTGTGACATGGTGCATGAGCAATTGGCGTTTTTGTATCGCCTTGTGCGTTAAATCATTTTAATTAAATGGCATTCCTAGGCCGTTTCTGGAACAAATTCTGCAAATATTTGCAGAGAGGAAACGAATTGCATTGTGTTAAGTGGCATGCAACACAGTTCTTTAACTTTTATTTTTTCGTCTATATAATATGTTGTTATTGTCGTTGTGTCGATGGTTAAGTTCAACACCAGCGATAATATTAGCTATACTTAAATGATTCAAGTTTACAGGGATGTGTTCAGTGTGTGAAAATCAAGTTTTTAAAGTAGAAAGGTAATAGAACAATTAATAATATGAATAGCTCAATAAAATTATTACGTTCGATTATAATCCTCTCTTTGGGATTCACTGTAACATTCCATTTATGTTAACTTTTAACAATTACGTCTTTCAAGTGACCACTATCAATTTTATAGCTATTCTCAAGATTGGATAAGAAACGATTCATGACACGATAAAACTAAACCTGATCTATTAGCCGAAATGCTTCAGCAGTTTGAAATTTCAGCTCGTGGCTGCTTTCCGGACGAGTTCAGGTTTCTTAAAATGTTCCACATTTCCAAATCCATGACATAGCAGTCTTACAGTTTGAAGCTATAACCCCCCTACTGTTGTTGATAAATTGAGGACGGAATGCTTCTACTGAGTTACTTCTTTGTTAGTTTCTAAGCAAAAAACTTGTTGTTGATTTAATTCAAAATATGTGTCAAAACCTAAAACCGTGTCGTACCGTATTAAAATAAAAAACAAAGCACTATCCTACCTTGACACTGATATAAGAGTCATAAAACTAATTTAAGGTTAGGCTAGTTAGATTGCAGCACAGTCATCATTTATTACCGTGGATTGAAGGTTCTGTCAGTTGTGTGTTCTGGTAGCCATAAACCTCCGCCCTTAATTTAGTAGCATCCTAAGGCCGATTTCATAATGAATCCTTAATGGGAGATTAGTTAATTCTCCAATTTGTTTAAGTCATATCTCGATAACGGAATAAAAATTTTGCATTTTTCAATAACTTCTACAACGTTAGTTACCATCTCTTTCGTTTTTCTAAAGTAACTTTGAATTATATGTCCAACCAAAAAAAATATGAAATTTTTAATCCTGGATTAAAATTAATAAGAGATTAAATTTGATAATGAAATCGGCCCTAAGTTTCGATTATGAATACGCCTGTAAATGTTTAATGATAATTTGTCATCTATTCTGAGACCTAAAAGCCTAAAATTATTACACTTTTCAAGTCTAGGGTCAGTTGAAATCGTTAATATTTGAGTCTTATCTCTGTTTAAAAGAATGTTATTGTCATTGACCCATTTTTCAGCTATATGTAAGGCCCTACTAGAATTATTATCCAGAATTTCAAAGGTTGGGCAAGAGGTGGTAAAAGAGGTATCGTCCGCAAATTGGGTACTTAAATTATTTACATGCAACACAAACAATAATGGACCTTAAATAGAGTCCTGTGGAGTACCGTATTTAAGTTTTTTTTAGGTAGAGAGTTTGTTATTGTAGTATTAATTTCTTTATCAAAATGTGTAGTTTATTAATAGTAATAAATGCTTTGTTTGCATTTTTGATTTAAACAAAACTAAGAAAACTGAATCGTTTTTGCATTCGTCAAGAGAAACGTAATAAAAATACAGTTTAATAAGATTTACATGTGAGAAAATAAAACAATTTATGAAATTAAATTTCAAAAGATTTTATAGGAGATTCACATTAAAATATACTTTTTTAGTATATGGAAACATTTTTATCAACAGTTTCTTAGTTCTGTTCTTAAATTTAATGAGAGTAAGTTCTTTTATCTCATCTGATAGATGATTGTACTTAATATTTTATAGCAGAAACAACAAACATTCTTTGTGTGTGTGACAGTATATGATTTGGAATGACTATATTTTTCTTCCTGGTTTAATAAACATGGATTTGTTAAAGTTACTCAAGTTACTCAGATAGTCATAATTTTTAGAGTTTTGAAATACTCCTGACAAGATTTACTTTGTTGGATGCCCACTATTGTTCTTATAGTTTTTTGTGTTTTAAAGATGACGTGCCAATCCACTGAATTACCCCAAAATAGAATGCCATAGATCATTGGTGTTTGAAACAAGCCCATATAAGCCTGTATCAGGATCTCAGGTGTAGAGTAAGGTTTAATTCTATGAAGTAGATAGATTATTCTAGACAGTTTGGAGTTAAGATTAGTAATATAATTCTTAAAAGAGTTTTGAAAGAGTAGGTACTAAGAATTTGTCACTGCTTTTTTCATCTCACAGAAAATTTAAGAATTGCTGTTTTTTCGGAATTGATGGATTGTTGTCTGACAAAATTATATGAAAAATATTTTCTTGCTGTTTCCCAGCGCTTGCGATATTTTTTCTAAGATTAAGACCGTACTTATTTGCTAGTTGTATCATGAAGTATATGTTGTTTCTTAATGTCTTCAACTCGAACTTATACCATTTTTTTACTTGTTTCTACTGCTTTTTGTTTTTATTGGAAATTTCTTCAATTATATTTGTAAGTGCGTTTAAGAAATGAATGAAAGCTAATTCAAAATTCTTTTTTTCGATCTAGCATGATCAGTCCAATGCTGCAGAGTTTCTACACAGAACCTAATTTAATTTAAAGTTAACGGTCTGAATGTTATAAATTCTGTTTTGTTTGAAATTTTGATGTTATCAATAGTACCCTATACATAATACTTTGGTGTTTAAGCACGGTCATGAAAAATTGTAAGATAAATAACTTTTCATAAAAACTAAGACTCATACAGATTTTGAAGTTGGAGCAAAGAGTTTTCTACAGCTGATACATCATCTCTTAATATTACATAGGTACTGCTGCAACATCCAATGAATTTGGTCCAAGTTTTTTGAAATGTTATTTATGCTTTAACTATTGTAGTTTTCCTTACAAGAAAAACCTCTGTACTTTATCTGAAAAGTTTATCTTTTCAATCTATAATAGGATTATTGTTTTTGATTGAAATTTGTTCTCGCTTCAGAAATTTTTGTACAATTCTAAATGCATGTTTTCGTCTCACTGGATTATCATGTAAACAGCATCATAAAGCAATTCCATTCCATTACATTCAAGTTAATAAATATTTTTTCGATTCGGAGCAACTTTCCAAAATCCATTACGAATACCTACTAATGTTTTCGTAGACTTTATTGAAGACATTTGAGTGGTAATCAAATCAAAGTACAAAAAACAAACATATAATTCAAGTATATACATACAAACACATAAACAATACAAAAATATAAAAGCAATTCCGACATAATTTCTATTATTACCCACTCCCACTATTCCCATTTACCTTTAGCATCATAGTTCAATTTCCATATTATTATTATAAGTAGATATACTTTTTCTATTTAAATAGTTATGATGCCATTATGGAACATTAGATATTATTTATTTAACGCCTTTTCAATAAATTATTGGATTAATTGTTTATATTATTCTAATTTATTGCGCTATTATAAGCTAAATACAATCATTTGAAATTTGCAAATCGAACATAATACATTGACAATGCTATGTCAATAATTATTGGGATCGTCACTTTTTATATATACGAGGGTCTGCTGTAATATATCCTTCGCCCTAATGATAATGTTTATATCAAAGTCGAAAAAACTTGTTAAAACCATTTAGAAGCTTTTGAACCTCTAATTATGACATTCATTGTTAACTGTTTGATATTTTATTTTAATCACTCAAGGTTCTTAACCTAATTTTCGTATACCTAAAAATAGCTACTTTTTTTAATGTCGTACTTCATTAAAATGAGGGACTATACGAATATACTGTTTAATCTTTTTCGTTTCATATAATAAACTTGAACTAGTTTTGATGATTATCTTTTCATTTGATAGATGCTTCCACATCGAAATTTTGAATTTTTTCTAAGGTTCCTTGCTTCAAAATACTCTCCAAAATGAGAGGAAGAACATTTTCTTTAAAATCAAAATGGGTAAAACTGAATATAAGTTTATTTACTATGTGTTTTGGAATGAACATTGAAATAAATAATTCTTACAAAAATTGGACCGACGTTATTAGTTGGTGCACTGAAAAGTATAAAATAATATTAATTCTATTGGTGCTGTTACTTTTGAAGTTGTGCAGTTGCAGTTAGATTAATAACTTTTGGCACCAACTTCACAAGTACCAGCACCAATAGAATTATTATTATTTTATACTTTTCAGTGCACCAACTAATGACGTCTGTCCAATTTTTTGTAAAAAATATTTATTTCACACTTTCGAGTGTAACATTAGTCACGAAAATCGTTGAACGTTCACTAATAGCAATGTACTTATCCTATTACTCACGTATATTCTTTGCTTGTAGTTGTTTTTATTGAGATATGTTACCATTTTAACACCGATTTAACTCAAAAACTGTAACTCTAAACTCATTATAAATGTTGCTACAAATAATTTCCGAAAGAAATTGCACTCTTCACATAGCAAAAATGAGAAACTAACAGGCATCTTTCTCGAAAACCGTAACTCTTTTGAAAAAAAAATGTTCAATTTAAACGTTTCTGGATATTGTCCTATCTTTAATTATACCTGCTCAGATTTTAGATTTTCGAGAAAATGTGCGCCCTCCACCCCTTCGGGGGCGGTTTTCAGAGGGAAGGGGATTTTGGATTTGCGTTTTTATGAATGTGAGACCATTTCTCAATACTCCTCTTTCAAATGAATCAGTTCGTTTACTATACCTCCTCCGTTCTGGATACGTCGGTCAAAAAATCAGGTGAATCTACTCATACGAACTTCCTACCGCTCTCAACAAAATTCCACCATTCAAATCGTGCGAAAGTTCTTTTTTTCAGTGTGCCATGACTAACGAGATTAATGGTCATTCTCAATCGGTAACTTGAAAAACAAAAAAATAAAGCAATAAAACCACCCATTACCGAGGTTATATTATCATGGGCAGACCTACCAATGACTGAAAGTAAGAGTTTTTGGGCTATGGGTTTGTTGAATAGCCCTATCTGAACGGTATAACAGAATACCATTGTATTATTTCTAGAACAACGTACAAAATATATTAACAGATAACATAAATATTTCTAAATTAGTGCCAAGCTACTTTTATCGACCTATAAATGATAGATACTTTACCTTTCACATATTCTTAAACCTTTAGGACCCCCATATTGGCTATCTGTGAATATATTTAGTTTGATTCACGTGATTTTTCTATGTGTGTTATTCTAGAACTTAGAACCAGTATACCTAGTACATGAAGTTAGTCCTTTTTCCATTATCCATATTAACTATGAAATTCTTCTCAATACTTTGAGTGTCATCATCATCTATTTGAAAGACGGAACCCTAAAAAAATAAATCATATGTCTCTGTATAGAGATACAGAGAGCTGTCAGTCTGTTACACCAGTTTTTTCTTTTTTTAGATACAGAAATAACGTTACTTGATCTCAAAAACTGGTGATTTATGGTGGATGGTAATTATTGGAATGTTTATCTAACACTATTTAAAATAATATAATATAATTTCTTATAACTTGCTATCCGATTGATAAATTTGGATTGATTGTGGTTATGTTGACGCAATGTGATAGTTGGCTAGAGCTTTTAGTATGAAGTATGAAGATATTCAAACAACCACGGGTGAAACCTATTTATTTTCTGTCGACATTAGAGACAAGAATGTGAAATAGCTCAAGAAGTTCACCCAAACATTTTGATATCTCACACAGTTTTACGATTAACGGAATGAATGAGATGTATATGCATTTTTTCACGGATACTGTTTCATGTATTTGTTGGTTTAAGTTCCAGAAACTCTAGAAAATACTGTTATAAAAATATTAGTATTTTGGCAGTTGAAAGTAGTAGAATATGATGAATAGAGGTGAAACTCTTACAAAACTTCAACGAAATAGATCTAGAAGTGTGGGATTACCGGAAAATCAGGAATCACTTTTCTTTAATAAATTAAAAGATATCTTTTCTAGTAGGTACTTATGTCAAAATTGTAGGAGACTTGGGAAATTGTGAATAGCTTCACGGTGTATCAGGACTTCCCTGCTTTGACAGTTGAGGCTGAATCATCAGACGACTATTTTTTGTCTCAGTACCTTCAACAAAATATGGGTAGTACTAGTTGATCGGATGAGTTTTATTTTTAGGGTGCGCTATCTTCAAAATCTTTATTTAAGTACTCAATTATATCGAGAGAAATATGAATACATCTGCATTTTTAAAGCTAATAACGTCATGATATCAGTTGGTAAGTCGCGAGAGTGTTCACACCAGATATCTTCACCCTAACAACTTCATTATTCTACTAAATGATTATCAAACAGATTTTGAGTAATATTACACTACCTAAAATTCAATAAGTATTGGGACAACAATCGCATCTACCTAAAAAATTTCTGCTCACGATCGAGAGAAATCTATAATTTTTTATCGATATTTGTATAATTTAGTCCAATAAATTACAGCAACTCACTTCTGTTCATTCAATATATTCATATATGAATTTTCAATCAATTAGAAGCTCAATCTAATTTTAGTTGACATGATGAGATGGAGCGCGAATTTGAATTGTTATTTTCTCATTATTTTAACCTCACTCTGATCCTTGAATATGTTAGCAAAACAATATTCAGCAGTACATATAGTTTTCCTGCAGAAACTAGAACCGCCTTTTTTAGTTGGTGCCATTTTCAGATATTTCAAAATATACCCATTACACACATATTTGAATTTGAACATTGTAATTGTTAGAGCTTGGCAACCACTCATTATTATTTGAATTTATAGAAAAACTCTATTGTGTCACGCAAAATTTATAATGTGGTACATGATATTTTTAAAACTGCAAAGAAATACAAATTGACTATATAAGAAATAAAAATTTGCATCTCCTAAGTGCAAATTAACTTTAACTTTATCATTTTTGTTTTAAATTAAATATATTTCACTCATCTCTGATACCGTCTCTGACAGCTTAGCAGTGTCGATGCACATAATTGCTGATGGAACTTATTCAAGGAATTCAAAAAGTACCTAGTGCCAAAATTATTTAACATTCATAAATAAAAATTTCAACAAGAAATATAACGAGCCAAGCATTTGGCTTCTTAAATTGAAATGAAATATCGGTGATATAAAAAATTCAAATCTATTAGGAGTTTGATAAATTATAGCGGCAGGCTAGTCAGTTTGTTAACATAAAGTTTTCCAAAAAAACATATTTTATAATGCCGTCAAGCCAGGATGTAGATATGGTTTTCATGACAGGGTAATATTTTCCATTAAAATTTATAGTTTTCAATACTATATAAAATTGTGAATATAATATAAAGATCCCTATAAATGACGGCTGATCTTCTTCTCTTTAATGGCCTGCTGCAGCCATGTCGCACTATTCATTTTATTTATTTCTTATCAAACTTCACACACATTCAAAAGTTTTTATGGTTTTGATCAATCCTATAAATAATTTCGAACAACATTTAAAGATACCTTCAACAAAGTTGATGCGGTTTCCATAACCTACTACGTAATCCTACTCTATACTACCTACTTTCATCCATGATCTTCCGTAAATTTATGAATAGGTAGTTCTGCGAATTGATGTATTGAATTAATTTGTCACAGTGTGATTTTTAGCTTAGTGTATTATCAAAGTGAATACCAAGGAATTTAACGCTGGAACAACATTGTACCATCTGATTATTTGTAATTTCAATACTTAGTTTACGGCTGGACTCTTGATAATTCTGGAATCTGAGGATGTGTGTCTTTTCGATATTGAGATAGACGGAGTTGGAAGAAAACCATTCACTTTTTCAGAGTCTCAGTGCACTGATTTTGTAGTGATATATCGTTTTTGTGTGATACACTTGCAGATGTATCATCTGCATACATAGTAAGGGGGATATCACATATTGACCTATCCAAATCATTGATATATAAAATAAATTATATAGGTCCCGAAATTGCTCCTTGTGGTACTCCTATGGAAATTTCTACTGCAGAAGATTTAAATTCACGTTTGCTATTGTTACTACTATTTTGGATGCTAATACAGTGAGCCTGTAAATGTTGGAATAAATTTTCTCAAAGCTTAATTTGGCTATTGAGCATATTTTTTTAATTTGGTATACCCTATTTTGATAATATTATCGAAAAGAAAACATTTTTCTGTATACCGAAATCATATTTTATTCACAAAAACATACCGCATGTTTGAAAAATAAAATATATTTCATTCATAATTATGTAATTCATGAAAGTGTAAACAGGAATAAATAAAACAAGAAACTATGAAATTAACTGATGAAATTGCATTATTAAGGGTATCCGCGCTAATTAAACCAATTTCGGTCCTAATTCTTTCTTTTAGTTCATCAATATTATTTGGTCTGTTAAAGTCGATTTTATTTTTCATTTGCTTATTTTTTGGTGTATGCATTATATTCACGTTATCAATGTTTGATTTATGAAGTCATTATAATTTGTTTTTATATATATATTTTGATAGTATTATCAAAAATAAATCATTTTTCAGTCTGTCAGGATGTCATGTTTTTTCTTATTTCACTTAAGTGTCTCAGAAATTAATCCGGCTGTCAACAACAATTGTGTTATAAAGTAAGTAAGTTATCGAGTACATGGCCCGTTTAAGCCAAAAGCAACGCATATAGATTTTAATGATGATAGGTTATGGAGATAGGACCCATACACAAGCTGAGCTTTGTAACATATTCTATAATAAATATCCCGATAGACCTATTACACGTTTAACAGTGAGCAAAGTCTAAGCAAAATTTAGAAATTTTGGCAAAGTGGATGGTAGATGTACAAAAGGCCGTCCAGGCATTATGCAAGATAAACAATTGGATGTAATATTATCGGTACAAGAAAATCCTCAAAAACCCACCCGTCAGATTTCATTGGAGCAATCAATGTGTCAAAGGTCTGTTTTAAAGTACCTAAAAAATAAGTGGCACCCATATAAACTGCAAATAATTTATGAACTTAATGAAGATGATTTCGATTGCAGACAAGAGTTTTGTGAATTACTCAATTTGTACAGCAAGTTGTTGTCTCAGATGAGGCCACTTTCTCCTTAAAAGGTACAATGAATAGGCAGAATTGTAGGTACTGGGCACAAGAGAACCCTCACTGGGCAGTAGAAGGGCACACTCAGTATCCACAGACAGTCAACGCGTGGGCGGTAATAGTTGGTAAAACAATTGTGGGACCATTTTTACTTTCCTACGCTACTATATACAGGGTGTAACTGAATAAGTGTAAAACATTTAAGGAGGTGATTCCTCATCGAAAAAAAGATAGGATCTTTCATATAAAGAAACTTCATTGGAGCATCCCTTGTTAAGATACAGCCCCTTAAAGGGGGTACATAAAATTTGTATAACAATTTTTTTCACAAGCACTGAAAAAGTTACAATATTGAAATTAACCTGACGTTTTGTACTACCAAAAAGACACTTAGCCAGTAATTTATTTGGTTTACCCCATGGTTGTAAGGGGTGAAAAACGCAACCCCTAAAATTTATTTCCAATGTAACTTTTTGTCTTATTATTTGTTTACCATTTAAAAATTTATTTCCGATAGCCTGTTTCATTCTAAACAAAAAATGTCTCTTGGGTTTTTTGCCCAAAATAAACCAGTAAGCAGCAAAACATTTATTTTACGAACAACTACAGAGATACATCGTCATAAATGCGAACTGGATTTATTGTTATTTTGTAGTTAGTACCTGCATTAAACGATTAAAGGGTAATAAACAAAACTAAGTTATTAATAACAACACACAACATGTAGAAATCATAGTGAATGTTCAATATGTCTACCTTCAAACATTACGCATGCGTCTAGACGTCGGCGCATTGAGCCACGTATTCGCTCAAATATTCCTGGAGTCTCTCTGATTACCCTGCACGCATCGATGATGCGGTTTCTTAAGTCCTCTACATCGCGAACAGGAGTACGATATACCAAATGCTGTGAATGGCCCCAAATAGAGAAATCGAGAGGATTGAGATCCGGGGATCGAGCGGGCCATTTATGTGGTCCTCCTCGACCTATCCACTGATTTGCATATGTTTCAGTTAAATGCTGACGTGCTACTTGATTAAAATGGGCGGGAGCCCCATCATGCATAAAAAACATATCCCTTCTGACGCCCAAAGGAACTTCCTCCAGCAGTACTGGATGCACTTCTCTTAAAAATTGAACGTATGCCTCACCATTTAATGGAGGTAGAAAATGAGGCCCAATTAAATCATCCCCAATAACTCCGAGCCACACGTTAAGAGAAAACTGTTCTTGATGGCTAGTTTCGACAATAGCGTGAGGGTTTTCATCAGCCCATATGTGGTAATTATGAAAATTAATAATCTTGTCCCGAGAAAAACTACATTCGTCTGTGAATTCTATCGTCTTCAGAAAGTCACAATTTCTTCTAATCATTTCCAGCATCCAATTGCAAAATTCAAGACGGTTCGGAAAGTCTCGCGGTAACAGTGCCTGTACTCGTTGCAGATGGTAAGGGTATAAGAGTTGTTCCTTTAAAATTCGAAATACCGTCATATGATCAACATTTAGCTGGAAAGCAATCTTTCTAGTACTGGTAGTAGGTTGTTCTTCAATCAAATTAAGTACTGCTTCCTCAAGCTGTGGTGTTCGTATTTCTCGATGGCGACCACAATCCTGCGTTCTTTTGTCGAATGAACCATATTCTCGTAATCGTTGATGAAGTCGAGCAAATATTCTATGTGAAGGATGCTGCCGTTGAGGATACATTTCAGCATATCTTCTAGAAGCTTCTAACCCATTCCCCTGCGACAGACCGTAAACGTAATGCATATCAGCCATTTCCTCATTTGTGTATGCCATTTTATTAACAAGTGAATTATTAAAGTAACAAAGTAAGAACAGAACAACAACACACAATTAGTATTAATTCAATTTCGAAAATTCCCAAACTGACAGCATCATACCAATTTAATTGTCACTATCGCTAATAGCGACCTACTAGATAGATTAGTTTCGTATTTTCGCATTTATGACGATGTATCTCTGTAGTTGTTCGTAAAATAAATGTTTTGCTGCTTACTGGTTTATTTTGGGCAAAAAACCCAAGAGACATTTTTTGTTTAGAATGAAACAGGCTATCGGAAATAAATTTTTAAATGGTAAACAAATAATAAGACAAAAAGTTACATTGGAAATAAATTTTAGGGGTTGCGTTTTTCACCCCTTACAACCATGGGGTAAACCAAATAAATTACTGGCTAAGTGTCTTTTTGGTAGTACAAAACGTCAGGTTAATTTCAATATTGTAACTTTTTCAGTGCTTGTGAAAAAAATTGTTATACAAATTTTATGTACCCCCTTTAAGGGGCTGTATCTTAACAAGGGATGCTCCAATGAAGTTTCTTTATATGAAAGATCCTATCTTTTTTTCGATGAGGAATCACCTCCTTAAATGTTTTACACTTATTCAGTTACACCCTGTATAGTAGCTGTATAAGGAAAGTATTGTAATCGTGTGAAATTTTCGGTACCGAGATTTTTGCAAATGCTGACGTTTCCGAGTTTTCTAAGTCTAATAAACATATTTTCAGCCATTGGTCTGTCTGTCTGTCTGTCTGTGACAGCATTATCTCGGGAACAGATCGGTGTGTTTTGTTGCTTTCTTTTTTATTTTGCTTAGTACCAATATCACTCGCCAGTGGCACTGGATGAGAATCCTGTATACACTGGGTGTTGAGCTATAGCCAAAAAACGTGATTTGCTCAAGACTATAGTGCGAAAACGGCTCTAAGGATTTTCATTAAACTTGCCTAAAGTATTCTTCTGAGAGCCCTTCGCCACCTACAAATAGCGCCATCTCTGAGAAAAAGCACAAAAAAAGTTATGCTTGAATAAAATTCCGTATTTTCCACATGTTTCATTTTACGAAAAAATGTTACATGACCATTGTTGTTTGTCTTGACATGCTGAAAAAAATGAGTGGTAGGACGATTTGACCAGATGATTTTTATTTTACTACCGCTATTATCGTCACTATGTAAGGAAAATATTGTAATAGTGTAAGATTTTTCATTCACTGGAGTGGACACACCAGATTTTTTATTGACGGTTCATTGAATGGTGAAAACTATTTAAATTTATTGCAAAATCACATAGCTCCCGCACTTGCGGCTGTATACCCAAATCATCAAAATCCTCAGCTACTAGATAATTCACTATGGAATCAGCAAGATGGAGATCCACAGCATTACGCAAGAAATGTACGTGAATACCTAAATGATATTTTTCCCAATAGATGGAGTGGCAGACGAGGATTTTTAGAGTGGCCAGCTAGATCTCCTGATCTATCCCCAATAGTTGTTTTCTTGTGGGGATATCTTACGTCAAAAAGTGATGACGTCATCAAAATGATGAATATACCAAAAAATGCGCAAATGAAAAAGTTTTTTTCCCCAATGGCCAAATTGAGCTTTTAGCGGATTTGTTCCAACCTTTACACGCTCACTGTATATTGTTGGCGGTTTCTCAAAAAAGTTTCAATCTACTTGTTTGCTGCACCCTGTATACCATAACTTTTTAGTTTCAAGAGCAATTTATCATGATTTACACAGTCAAATGCTCTAGATAGGTCACAGAAAACTCCAACGGGGCATTCACCAGCAACAATTTTATAGTGAAATGAATGAATGGCAGTTGAAGTACCTCTATTATTTTGAAATCCATGTTGATTTTGAGATATTATATTTTGCTTTTCTAGATATTTAGTAGTTTAAGTAGGCATATTCAAAAATTTTAGTTTTTATAGTCGCTTGTGAAAACTTTTAAAGGAGTAAATTTTGGAGAAGCTGACGGAGCAAAGACTTAATTCCGTTGTTCCTATCTTATTAGAAAAGCTGTCCACTGAACAATACGCAGCCATATATCCTAAACTCGACCACACTTCACAGCGAAATGAGACAGGCTGTATACATGCAAGCCCCTAGACACTCGGCGGTTTTCTTAGATGTGCGTTTTGGTTGGAGTGACCGAACTTATAGTATTCTATAAATTTTGCCGTAATCTATTCTATCGACATATATAAATGCAACATATTCAACCATCTCCTAAACCAATTTAACGGACATTCATTAGAAATAATATATTATCTTGATTTGGATCTTCCAACATCTAAATCATCCAATTCCAACGTTGTAATAAAGTGCATAAAATACAATCCTCTCCCACATTCAATAATACTTACCTGGCGCATTCAATTCAATCTAATTAATAGATTTCTGAATGGGCCATTACACTTTGATCTTCTGAATTAAATGGATCATTTTATGGTCTATATATCCTGTGCAATCGCACAGCGGCTACACCCATACCCATTTCCATCGTCAAACAGGGATTGTCAGTCAGCTGCAACTTAATTTGCATACGAGAAGAGAGAAAATATATGGGTTGAGAATTCACACACCATACATAAAGGGCTTGCCACCGTGAACACATTCCTACCAAGGGCATTTCAATAATTTAGGTCGATTCTGAATATTGGCATACTTATATCTACAGGAAATGTTTATTTTCAAATATGTTGTTATATCCAAAATGTCTCTCACGAAATTCTTACTGTTCTTAAGCAAAACCCTTATCAAGTTATTAATTTTCTTGTAATTTTATACCAGCTATCCAATTGACTCGTTTGATTAATTTTTTTGTAGTGAAAACTTCCTTAGGCTCACCTTGTGAAAAAGTCCGTCATATTTTTACGAGATGACCCAGCCTATTGTGGCAATTATTGTAAGTGAAACGCTTTCCGGTTTTAATCGAATGTGATTGTGAATTGAGAGTGATATTTCCTTTGTATTGGAATCTATTGTCTTTGTATATAATATTTTCTGTTGGATGTGCTTTCTTCTTTTTTAAAATTCCTTACAATTACTTTGATATAGTATAATATGCTAAGGAAGAAGATATATATATATATATATATATATATATATATATAGGTAGTTATGACTGAAAGTTCGTATACAGATTAAGTAACTGCTCAACGCATCCGGTAAAATCTATTATTTTGAAGCATCTGTTAAAATTTCTTTTAAGTGCCACGAAGCACGTCTTGTGTTGATGTTAAGGTTATGTTAAAATTGATATAATTTGTGGTTAGGATCCACTATTGGCCTGTTATATATTTGATGTTTTGGATTTTTCACGTCCGTGCTCGTCAAGATGCTCTGCCCTCTAGCGAATCGCAAACTCGTTACAATATTTTATCCTTAATATTTTTATATTAACAGAATATTTCCAAAAGTCCAATAATGTCTGCCCAATTTTGATAATGAGTCGCAGCACCTCTCAAAATAGGTACTATTTTCCTCAACTCTTCCAAGGCCTGCTTCGAATAAGGTGGTCAATGTCTTATTGATGAATTGTATTCCAAGAAACTAGAATTTCATGCCGTGACAACTTTTAATGCTGCGGCTCTAAAATTTTCCACTGCTGTATTCTTTCCATACCATCGCCTGAGGTCCTTTATCCATGAGTTCTTTGTTCGTCCCACGGAGGTGAAGGTGATACAAATCCATTATTAAGTCACTTTTCCCAAACTTACACCCATCATGTCCCCTACATGTTCAATAGGTAAAAAATCAGAACACCTACCTGGCGAGAGATGAGCCGTAACTTGAGAGTCATCAAGGAATCTGGTAGTGACTGCTGCTCAATGAGTTCTGGCAAGACGATGTAAAACAATTATGTTTTTAGTTACTCTAAAACATTATCGTTGTAGCATACATGTTTCTTGGAAGTAATACAAATGGATATCTGCTTCCACATGAAATTGCACCCCGTAATGTATTTCTAGACAAAATTGAATTGAATGCCTTGACGATATCGGTATATTGTTCTTCGTCCATTATAGGCTCATAAATAAAATCAAAACCCGTCCTTGAACACAATTTGATTCCATTCTTGATCCCACTGCAATCTTACTTCCTAGGTATTCGTACTTGGGTGAAAAGTAAGATGAGACGCGGGCGATAAGTTTGCAATCCAAGTAAACCGAGTACCTAAAGCAAATTAAATCATCTGAAAAAAAATTTACTCGTACCTACTAGCAGCATCTGCTGTTTGTGAAAAGTCTCTCAAGAAATTAAATGCCTAGAACCGATTGGAAACAAATTTTTATCAGTATCTACTTTCTCAATACATTATTTGCAAAATTTCGTTAAGGCTCCTTATGTTTTAGTCGGTGTTGCATTTTCAATGTCTACCTGAAAAACATAATTTCCATGTCCCTTGAAAATCAAGCGATATTTATTTCCATCACTTCAACGAATATAGAATTATATTAACGTAATATTTTGTTGTCATTCTGCCAATGCCATCCCAATAATAACTTTAATTATCAATATTTCTGCCCCAATTTTCAAATGTCTTTCCAATTTCATTTATTACATCAAACAGCATATTAAAGCTTTAATTCATCAAGAATGATTAATCAATGTTAGTTTTGTACCATGCTTCATACATATACTTAAACATGCGTACAAAATCAAAATAACATTTCAATCGCTCCATTTCGCTTTTAGAAATTGAGATGCTTATTTACTTAATTTTATATTCGATATCATTTCTCTCACTCTCGCAGATCGGCGGTGTCTGTCTGTGTGAGCAATAACAATTTTTATTCATCTTTAAAAGAGTCGAAATGTGATTTTCAAACGCCTGGCGCCTAGGTCGCTAGCCAAAAATCATTCCGTAGATATTATGTGATAATAATAATACATATGTGTATATATCAGTGGCGTGGATAAATGAGTTAAGGTAAACGCTAAAACATTTTATCTACTTTTCAGTACAAATTATGGAGACTAGCTATATATTCAAACATTTATAAGAATACTTGTTGACCCAGCAGACCTTGTTATGTTCTTTATGATATGTTGAAATACATATAAAACTATAATCAACTCCGAACTCCCGTTTTCTCTCTATTTTGACACAGGGAGAACCTTGTTCTTCTTCTTGTAGTACCATGACCGTTTAACAATCTTTACTATTATTGTTTTGTTGAGAGAGCTGCCCGAAACAGTTCCACTGAAAATTTACCATATCACTGTCTCAAGTTTTTTAACCATGACGGTCTCCGTCTCCCAGGCCTCATTATGCTATTATTCAACCTTTCCTCGTTTGATAGAATAATTTCCAGTTGTTTGTTCATTTACGCCAATACTACTAGGTATATCTTTCTCATTCTCCATCCAGCTGATTTTGAGCAGTCAACGATACAACCACATCTGGAAAGCTTTAAGGCGTTTGAGCAGTATATCTGTAAGTGTCCTGAATAGAGAAATACTGGAAACATATAGCATCTAAACATTTTTCATTCTCAAGCTCAAGGTAAGATTATGACTACATAATGTTTTCTTCGTTCTTACCAACTTCATTCGTTGGTCTCATTTGTCATTTTCCATGCCACTTCTCCAGTAGGTATGTACATTTTTCAACTTTCTGTATATCCGCTCGATTTATGTAAATCCCATTATTTTGAAGTGTGCTCTATTTACTCATTATCATATATTTTGTTTTGTTTGCATTAATCTTGAGTCCATATTGTATACATGAGTTTATAACTTTATTCAATAACGACTTTAAATCTGCGTTATTGTTTACAATGATTAAATTGTCATCAGCGTTATTGATATATTATTTATAATTTCTCCATTTATGACAAGTAAGATAGAACTGCTATCTGTGAGGGGTACATTGAATATTTCTTCTGAATACATGTTGAACAATAAAGGTGACATAATACGATATCATGCACATTTTCGATATTTTCCGGTGTGGTGGCTGTTTTGGCCATCCTTCACTTGGGTCATCTTCGAGGGACGTGCGACATGTTTTAAATTCAGCTGACCACCATTTAACGGTTCACAAGGAGCAGAGCCCCTGTAAACTTTTGTCAATTTCGCATGAATATCCATCCAAAGCGACAGCACGATATTCTAGATTATTCATGTTAAAGAAAAACACGCAAGAAGTCTTCTAAACAAACTACTTGAGAGAACAAGTTTAAGCTTACTTTTACATACAAACTAATGATGCAAACACCCAGGCAGGAAACGTATATTTGCTGATTACAATGTCTTCTCTGTGTAGGGACGAGCACTTTTCACCTTATTCTAGTATTTGGTTTATGAGTCTGATGATTGATTGTTCCTCTAATATATCATTGGAACTTCTACTTCTATCCACAATCGTTCCTCCTTTGACAGTCTCCTCGAGATTAACCCGTCAACTCCAGGCTTCACACCCCTTCGTGGTCAATTTGGAGAACTGCAGAACATCTCTTTTCAAAGACTCATTCATCCAACGAACAGCTAGGCTCTAGAACACGTTGACTAGGGAGGTGTTCCCCGAAGCATATAACCTCCAGAAATTTAGGAACACCAATGATGTTCTCTGATGTTCTCTGATCATTACAGGATATTCCTCTTCGTGGAAACCAGAACATTACAAAAAAAACAGTCTAACGTATGTATTCGAAGATAAGTGTTCTAATAAAAACTATTTTAATTCTTTTTCTCAAATATTGAACTAAATTTTATTGATTTCCCTTGAATTTCGAAATAAGTTTCCAGAGATGAGGAAAGTTCAATAAATAAATTCGAGAATATTCGCCGCTACTGTTTTCCTACTGTCTGGACGATGCTGCCTGCACCAATATTTTCAAACACATACATATATATTTTTAATGTATCGATTAAGAGTTTCATAGATACATTTCTAAGATTCTATAAAATTTTATTCATAAACCGTCAGCTAAGGACTGACGAAAGCTTAATAGCATTTTTAAAACTTAATAAAATAAAGTGAAGTAGGTAAGTATTATGAGTGTCTATTTGCGTTATTCTCAGTCTTCAAGTTCGTGTGCCTCTATGGGTTTGTTTCTCTTTGATGTGAGTGTCAGATTTATGATATGATAAAAGTTGGTCATTTATTTTTTTTTTCGTTATACTTTCTAGATTAGTCATATGTGTAGAAATAGATTATATGTGAAAATTACATAGTTATTACATAAATAGTGCAATGTTATTTTGCTCTAGTAATGATAGTTGGAATGAATAGAAAATCATTAAATAAATTAAGGAGGATCTCCTTTATTGATTTATATTTTAATTCTGAGGATTTTTTTGAAAATGATGGAATAATTGAGACTAATAAAAAGCACATAACGTAATAATTATACAACAAATCTGATAATCTTAATTATCAATATTCAGTATTTTTGACCGACGAGCCCCGAACGGAGGAGGTATACAATTCACCTGCCTGCTTTTTTTTGGTTCGTTCGCGCGTTTTATATAGAAATCGTACTCTGATTTTGATGATTTTCGATTCATTTGAAAGAGGAGGCTTGAGAAATGGTTCCATATTCATAAGAACACATATCTAAAATTTTCTTCCCTCCAAAAACCGCCCCCGAAAGGGGTGGAAGTGGCAAATTTTCTCGAAAATTGAAAATCTGAGGTGGTATAATCGAAGGACAATATCCGGGAACGTTTAAATTTAAATTGAACATTTTTTCGAAAGAATTACGGCTTTCGAGCTAGAGGTATGTTAAATTCTCAAATATGTGTATTTTTGCTATGTGGAGAGGGCAATTTCTTTCGAAAATTGAAAATCTGTGGGTACTACATGAATGGCCTAATTATTTGTAGCAACATTTATATTGAACATTTCTTCCTTAGGGCCGTTTTCGGAGCTAAGGGGATTTCGGATTTGCGTATTTATGAATGTGGGACAATTTCTTAAGTTTACTCTTTCAAATTAATCAAAAATCATCAAATTCGGAGTACGGAGTAAGCAGATAGTAGAATTGTGTACCTCCTCCATTCGGGGTTCTTGGTCAAAAAGAGATTACGTTGTTACCCGACATAATCTAACATATATAACATCAGCACAAATCGAGAGTATTCAAATTTAAAGAATATAGATACTACAAACCAGTATTTTCATACTGTAGGTCCTTGGATATTCATTAGTTTAGTTATATATTCAAAAGTATAACTTCTATTTTACCTTCCTGAAATTTTGAAGAAATAATTACTCATTTATTTCAAATATAAAAGAACTTCATGTTTCGTTAAAACATTGATAAATGTAGATATCGACATGACTAAATTCTCACCTTGTCATCATGTATTGAGTAGGCATAAAAAAGTGGTTTCGTAAAAAGTTTATTTAAATACTTTAAAACAATGTGTGGTGCGTAGAATGGACACACAGTATTCGATACCTATATACTCTCAGTTATAGTTGTTCTTGCTGTACTTGTATGGAAACCGTTTGGTATCTCTCTATAAATGGTAACTTTTGCCAAGAAAGCCTCTTATAGAATGTGCAGGCCTTGGTCCATTTCATGTCAGTGTCGGAACAATGTTTCAAAAAATATACAATAAGAATATAATATGCTGTAAAACAAACATAACAGCAAATAATCAATAATAGTTATTACATTGTATTCTTTATCAATAAAAATGGGAGAATAATAGTGAAATGTTGTAGATTCGATTGATGTAGTGTCAGACACAAAATAAATTCTAGGCTAATAAAATAGGTATTTATTTATTTCTATTGCTAACAATATTTTTTCAGTGGAAAGTTATTCATATACTAGATACGCAATAATTATTATTATTTAAATAAACATTTTCAAAATATATTTCAGAGCATTTCTCGCAAAAAAACATAGAGAACAAACAGACTTTGTCGAAACTTGGCACATGGAAATATTATTGCTCCATTCATTATACACATTTTAAAATGCGATTGAAAAGAAAAAAATCTTTCTAAAACAACATTATTCCATCTAATAAAATGATTCCAAATTTTCAAATTGGGGCTTAAGGTTATACATACATATACAGAGTTTTTTTGTGCCAATTACGAAGATCTTATTTTCTTATCTTGCAATTTGTTAGTAGGTATATCTTTATGGTTCTTGAAATATTATGAAAACTAATTTCTTAAGTATAATTTGATTTTTTTATAGAAATCATTCACACTTGAATTGAATTTCGAGAATGATTATATTTCATCCTAGCCTGTCCGTAAGATAGTCCAAAAAAGCCAATTCAAAACTTTGAAATGAAATACTTAATATTTAAATCTGTGATTCAACATGGCGTTAATAACTGAATTTTAGTGTTGAAAATTCTTAATTCAAAAATAGGTAGAATAATTTTGGACTAACAAAAACACCAGCGCACTAATAGAATTAACATTATTATATATCCAGTGCACCAATTAATAAAAGTGAATTCTAGTGTTTATGAGAAATATTTATTTAAGATTTTCCAATGTTTTATTAGTTATCAAATTAGTTGATGTTCACATTGAGGGTGTTTCAACCTCGAAGATGCAAATAATCAATGAATGATCAGATGAAGAGATAGGTATACGACTGTCAGAGATCCTAAAAACAAGAGTATTTTCCTCTATTTATTTATCAAATAATACACGGTACGTTCGAGGGTACGTAGCATTTAAGAAAAATGACTTTTGGCTTCTTTTTATAACTACTGTCGCAGACATATGTTTTGAACACCCTGTGTAAAAATTAATGCAGTTCATACATAATACGTTACTGTAACCTTTTTTCATAGGATTACCATAAATTTGATGTGATGATACACACTGTAATGCTCAAAATATTTTTATTTGATAGATCGTAGTTGACATCTTTTTCAGGGATTTTAGAATATGCGGTGAAACTTTTGCATATTTATAGTGCTGTAAGCCTTAACTCGATAACTGTTGAAGTTTTTGAAAAATGTCCAATTTATTCGTTGCCGGATATGACCTCTTCATTAATTTTACCTTATCAAAAACTTGCCTTCTCCCTTTGGTGGAGCTTTTGGGGGAAAGGACGTGCTGGATTAATTTTTTTGAATAGGTCTAATTCTCAGCAGTAGGTACACTTTCAAATGAAAAAAGATTTATCAAAAGCGGAGCATGTTTATTACTAAACAAAACAAGCAAACGGATATAAAATAATTATACATCGTAAAACTGAAAAGATATCCTCTAATCTATACAGGCTGTTTCAAACTCGACGCTCACCATTAGGATCTCGGAAACCATAGGGAATACGAAGATGGTTAAATTGCGGCAAAGTTGCGCATTTATGTGTTCAACGATATGTCGTTTAGAAAGTTTGAAAATTTCTAGTAGTTCCGGAGATATCCGGAAAAAACAAAATTTTCGGAAAATCATTTTATCTTTTTCCTGGCATTATTTCTTAGTGAATTTAACCATCTTCGTATTCCCTAGAGTTTCCGAGATTTCAATGGTGAGAGTCGAATCTGAAACAGCCTGTACATCACAAAAAATATGATCATTCAGATTTTACCGATACATCTACATCGAATCATATTTTCTGTCTCTAAATGTTGCTGAATCATTCAAGCAATAATTCAGAACAAGTGTGTTAGAAGTGAAAAAGTCAAACCAGATGTTCTATATCACTTGATGTTCAGATAATATTCTTAGAAAATCCAATTATTAGAGAAAAATGATTCATTCGCTAAGGTCAAGTAGTACATCACACTTTACAACAAAATCTCTCGAGAATTGGAAAAATACCAACTTAGAGTATCCCATTATTACTGTGTGATTGATGTAAAAAAAGTGGAAGACAAGATTTCATCAAGATCTGTTTGTTAACACTGCTGAATAAAGTACAAGTAATTTTGTAATAAATGATGGTAATTAGTGCCAATAATGTGTGGTGTCTTTGTTAATACGAATTTCAACTATATGATTGAATCTATTACGTTAATATTGCATCTTTTCCCTAGAAACAGCGTAGATTATAGAAATGATCAAATCAGTTGAATATAAATTTTCCACTTATAATTATCTTCTGACACCCACAAAAAGATTGCCGTCCTGTATTAGCATTTGGAATATGAGATATTGTCAATAACATTTGATTAGTTGAAAAACATATAATTCCTTTATGATATAAGTTGAACATATACTCTATTTCTCTATTTATTTTTATTAATCTTTATAATTTATAAAAAGTACCTACCTACAAAGTAAATCGCCTTCAAAATATGTCTTAGGTACTACTCTTGCACTTACACATAAAACATAAATTTTATTTGGATGAATATTCGAGAAAACAAACTGCCAAAACAGTATTCCACTCTACTAATAAAATTGAATCAGACTCAACATTAGTTATCATTTTCACAGACAGATAAACATTAAATTTTCATTTCCCTTATGTTGAAAGTTCGGCAGAAATAGAGATAATCGCGCTATATAAAATGCAAAACAATATCTGCAAGAAGAAAAAGGATCCTGAGAAAGTGTAGCTCATACATACTTTCTGATCTCTCAAGAAAATACGTGAACCTTGCATAAAACTGGAGCAACACATTCTCTTCTCTGAATTGAATATGCAAATGACAATGGACAGTTTACCCAGATAACAACGACTATTGTTCTATTTGGACGGTCGAAACAGTTGATATTTCAGATAGTGTGACAAACTACAAGGAAGTCCAAGAAGCCGCCATAATCATAAATATCAAGGCACAAGGAAATGATGAAATTCCCGCTGAATGCCTAAAATGTGGTGGAGAAACCCTTCATCGAGCTATCCACCATCTTATAGAAGATATATGGTGCGTTGAAGTGTTGTTTTGGGAGAGGTCGCTTGACCATAGACCAAATATTTACCATTCGAAAGCGAATGGGAACATGTTGTGGATTCAATCAACACCTTCACCAAATATTCGTAGATTTTCAACAGCCATTCAGA
Organism: Crioceris asparagi; assembly: GCA_958507055.1. NCBI lineage: Eukaryota > Metazoa > Arthropoda > Insecta > Coleoptera > Chrysomelidae > Crioceris > Crioceris asparagi. The sequence continues at coordinate 9,445,531 of OY293830.1, read as the reverse complement.
GTTTGGCTTCTCAAAGAAATTAATAAAACTATCCGAGTTGGGTGTTTGTGGCTCTAAGTAAGGTGATAATTGGACACGACCTTTCAAGTCTTCAATATAAAGCATGATCTCAAACAAGGTGACGCTCTTTTCTGGTTGCTTTTTAATATATTTCTTGAGTACGTCAGCAGAGAGGCAAAAATCCAACCTTCAACATCTGTGTTTCATAAATATAATGGTCCGTATTTAATGTTGGCTTTTCCAGATGATATAGATGTTGCTAGAAACATTACACTGGATGTCAAGACCACCTTCAATGACTTCAAAGAAACCGCGAGAAGTATTGAGCTCAAAATCAATGAAGCAAGAACTAGATATATGTATTCCACTAAAAATAACCACACAGAGACATACTAGGTCAAAACTAGTGATGCGTAAAGCAAGACCAAGACCAAGACCTTGGTATTGGTCTTGGTGTTGCAATATATTCTTAGTCTTGGTCATGGGTCTTGGTCTTGCATATACGGTCTTGGTATTGGTCTTGATCTTGCTGCAAGAATTGCAAAACTTCGCAAGACTCTTGTAGAAATTTTGTGAATTGTGAAAAGTTTGCGCGATTTTAAACCACAACTACTTAATTCAATTCAAATGAGGAAGTACCCAGCAATATGGATTGGATGTATTTAATTGATAATCTTATAAGATTATACTATAATATTATTATCATTCGAAATGGATAAATATCGACCATTCTAGAATAAGTACTGATAATAAAACTAGGTGCCTAGAATTAACTTAGAGCAAGAGAGATGAGTAATTAATTAAGAACGTTTATAAAAATTATTATTCACCATTCACACAAAATAATCTTAGTATCGTGACTTTACTTTGTTTGCTTGTGCTTTCTTGGTATCTTCCGTCGCACGTCACCACTCATTTTACTATTTTCTAGCCATATTTTCATATATAATGGTTTCCCGAGCCCCGCCTAATATATGTACATCATACTTCTATTTCAAAACTCATTCTACAATGGTTTTGTACCATTGAATAAAATAGAGAAAATCTCTCAGAGTCAAAGCGATCAAAATTATTTCTGGTTTATCAAACTTCAACTTTTGAATAAATCTTTTTCCAACAATATAATGAAAATTAAAAACAGGTTGAGATTTTTAATAAGCGTATTTATAAAATTAGGTATCTGCTTCAAAATTCAGTCGTGTGAATATCTCAATTGAATTAGTCAATGAGCATGATCGAAAAAAATAGTTTCAAAATAAGGGCAATCTAAAATTTAAAAAATCTCAAAAAGTTGCTACTGGATAAATTTCATAAAAAAAATATAGGATTTATAGATGATTTGTAACGTTTACTTAAAACATTCTGCATGATAGAAAAAATAATAAAATAAGAAGCCGTGTAGTTTCCCTGGCTCCGAGGAGTAAAATGAACTGGGTTTTTACACAAACTTTTAATTCAATATTTTCAGAATCTGTAAAATAAAGAACGATAATAAAGGAGTTTAAAGATTAAATTAATTAGATTATTTACTGGCGTCTCTTATCTAATCAATGAGCAAAAAAATTTTTCCTACTAATTTCTTGTTTGTACAGGAACTCAACTGCAAGAGTCTTGCAAGTCTCGCAGGTCTTGCAGCAAGACCAACATCAGGTTAGTCTTGGTATTGGTCTTGCATCGCAGTATTGGTCTTGGATTTGGGTCTTGCTTAAGCATAGACGGTCTTGGTCAATTAGTAATTTTGCAATACCCAGACCAAACCTGCAAGACGAAGACCAGTCTCGCAGCATCACTAATAATCACACATAATAAATCAATCTATATGACTCTTTTGTTGTATGGTAGAATAATTTTGTATGAATTCAACATTAAACAATACTTTCCTTATACAGCTACTATAGTAGCGTAGGAAAGTAAAAAAGACAACTGCACTATTTATTTGGTTATATTGATCATAATTGTAATTTTTTCATAATCTTGTGAAAATTGGTTCTGCCATGGTCATCATTGCATATTGTGAGTTGTACTTCCTTTTATTTATCTACAGGGAAAAGGTTTTAGATTCGATTCCAATCTGAATCTATTCATCAATAAAATGAGATTCTGTAAATATTTCAAAGAACACTGGTCTGAAAGAGCAGATAATCGATTATCTACTGTTTAACAATGAACTGACAAGGAATCACCAATTCAATTACATTTTTTTAATAGAAAGTCACATCTGCGACAATTTATCTCACAAGAATTACCTACCTAATTATTCTAACAAACTGAAACTGAGAATGGAAGAACAGTCGGAAAATTATCAATTCACTTAAGTCATTTCTGAGTGTTATTAATGTAGGCAAAGTTCAAAAATATTTGGATAGAAGTTTTACTGTTCTGCAATTTCAAATGATTCGAATGAAGACCTTATTCCATATTACATGGCACACTTCGAATGTGTTTTTATGGTTTGCTAGATTATCACACAATGCCTTCAAGATTGACATAGGGGTTGAAAAATTCTTACTAGGAAATGTTTGATCAGCAAACATATCGAGTTAATTATTAGGTATGTGTGAAATAGCAGAAGATACAATCAGAGGTAATGGAGACGAATTGTGGTTTTGTGGTTGATTTTTTTTGTGTGAACTTTGTTTACTCTTTTTAAGGTTATATATTTACACAGCAATTCATTTTGTTAATAAGGTCTATTTCTATTGTAAATATATAAATATGGTAATGGGTGTTGATTATATACTTTACTAAAAAGTTGCTGAATCATTTTCAACTCATTGTCATTTTTTGGCCTTTCAGATGAAATATTCAGAAAATTCGAAATGTAACGGCAAAGATTTTGTAGTATCATGGTGCTCGGTAACCCCAAGATTTTTTGAAAAATGCCCAATTTAAACTTTGCTCGAAATGATCATTTCTCAACTTCACCAGAAAAACATTTAAATTTTCGAGAAGAATTACCCCTCCACCTCCTTTGGAGGAAGAACATGCACTTTCCTTTCAAACGGAAGAAGAATCATCACGAGACTCTCGAAATTTGAGGTTTCTTGTCTTGTCTTGATTTCAAAACAAAGCCGAGACGAGACAGAATTTTTTTTTCTCGAGACGACATCAATAATTACACCTCGAAATTTTTCGAGATCGACATTTCTCGATCTCGAAAAAATGCAGAGAAACGAAAATAAAAAACTATGTTAGGAAATAATTTTAATTTATTTCAAACATAAGTAAATGAACAAAGCATAAAAATAGCAAATATAACAAAGCAAATATCAAAGATATAAATAAATATTATCATATTCATAACAAAAGACCCTGAGAAAGACCCTCAACCTATTAAACCCAAAAAATTGCTTTAAGAACTTGAAAATAGTAGAAAAATAATGATAGACAGACGAATACTAAAAATAATATGATTTTTTCATATAAAAAAGTATCGAAAAAGATAAGAAAATTTTTGTAGACACAGCCAAGAATTCAAATACAGTGAAAATTGAGCATATTCTCCAATTAATCGGCTTCGTCCTTTTCTAATGGTCAGTTTTGCTCTTGAAAACAGTCTTTCTGCAGGCACTGAAGTAGCTTGTTACTTGAAAAAATATTTTCATTAAATTTTCAAAAATAAACAAACTATCCTTTTGACCCCGCTACTTACGTTTTTGGTGGTTCTCGGTGCAGTGTTCCTTATTTCAGTAAATTTCAATTTTCGTTTATGTGCTGACTTGTTCCCAAATTATATTTTATTAGATTTGAACAATATTTCAATGTCTTTTTGTCTATTTTATGATTATTTATTACAAATAATCAAAAGATAATTATTAATACATACTTACTTTAGAAATTAATTGACACGACTGTTCGTTCGGTCTGCCAAATAGTGCCATAAATTTAACCATACTCCTATTGTATTCTTCAAAAATGTTAGTTCAAGTTTATTTGTATATTACTTCCAAGGATATTCTTATGACACCATTTTTGCATCAATAAGAGATCAAATTAACATATAAAGAACTCGTGTAATTTTCACTTTTTGGATCAATATTTTTTTTTCGGGACAATAGTCAGAGGTTTTTTTTTTGTTAGTTATAGCTACGTGGCATTTAGTTCATAGCATGTAGCTAAGAAATACCCTATCTTTTGATGGAGTCTTGTGTTATATAGGTAAACATTTATATTTTTTTAGCTTTATTAAGTTTTTGTTTTCGACACTGTCAAAATTTCGAGAAATTCGAATCGAGATCGAGACATTTTTTTTCAATAAAAACATCAAGTCGAGAGTTTGTTACGATCGAGGCGAGACGAGAAATTTTCTCCGAGACGAGATTTCTCGTCTCTATGAAACCCTAATCAATATTACCTTTACTATTTAAAATGCGCGAATAAATTTAAAAAATGCGAGATGGATTCACACAAGAAACGTTCCATACCATCGTACGAGAACAGTCTTTCTATTACGGTTCAAATGATACGGTCATTATTAAGATGAAGCAAGAAGCAAGTTTACTGTATGGGGACCCCTTTATTTTATTCTATTTTATTACCTATTTATTGTTAAATTGCCAATAGAAATACACATTTTGTGAAAGTTGTAACAGTCTTCTAATTAGAGTTCTGGAAATACAGCCCGCTGACAGACAAACAGATCGCAGAGTCTAAGTTATAGGGTTCCTTTGGCACCCCTTAGGTACGGAACCCAAATAAGCGTAATAATACAAATATTTTTAACGAAAAATTGGACCGATTTTATTAGTTGGTGCACTGAAAAATACAAAATAATATTAATTCGATTGCTACTGGTTCTTTTAGAGTTTAAAATTACCAGCATCAATAGAATTAATATTATTTTGTATTTTTCAGTGCAACAACTAAAGTCAGTCCAATTTTTTGTAAAAAAATATTTATTTTACATTTTTGATTGTTATTAGTCATGAAACTTGTGGAAGCTTCACTAATACCCAAAAAGTTAAAGGTTTAGCTTGTTATTTATTATTCAAAACATCGCGGCGCAAATATACTTTACTGCTGTAACCCGAAAACCGTAACTCAATTTAAATGTTGCTAGATATAATCTTTTCTTTAATTTGGCTGTCTCATATTTTTATTTTTTTTAAATTGCCCCTTCCACATAGCTGAAACACATATTTCAGATTGTAGCGCGGAAACCTATGATTATTTTTAAAAATGTCCAATTTAAACATTTCCGGATATATATGGAATAATTGTGCTATCTCTGATTTTCAATTTTCGAGAAAAATTGCCCCATCCACCCCGGTTTTTGGAGGGAAGGAGATTTTGGATTTTATTTTCCTCAATATGGGACCATCTCTCAACTCTCTTCTTTCAAATGAAACAAAAATCGTCTAAATCGCAGTACGTTTACTATGCAAAACGCGCGAACAGCCATAAAAAAAATACAAAAAAACATACAACCGAATTGTATACCTTCGCCTTTTTTGAAGTTGGTCAAAAATATGTTCATTTTATTGAGAAATAACACTATTAGACAAATCCGAAAGAGTTCAGATATATTTTGAGCCTTCATTAATGATCGTACTATTGTAGAATAAGATCAGATTCCTGAAGAGTCTGGAGAAAAGGAAGTTCTAGTATTATAAACATGACTATACAAGAGTCACCGTGAATACCGCATCATGTATCGACAATATTCTGTCTAATATGGAAGATGGTTCATTTCAAACTGGAGTGGTAGAAGCATGCCTTTCGGATCACTACGGCCAATTCTTCACTTTCGACTATGCACAATCTTATCCTCCTGTGGAAGTTTGGAGGAAGCATATTAATTTTAAAAATAAAAAACTGAAATCTTCATTATCACTAATTAACTGGAATACAGTATGTAATGTTTCTGTGGAAACGAATGTTATTGCTGATGCATTCCTGAAAACCCTGACAGATTATGCTGATAAAAAAATTCCATTGAAAATAATTTGTGAGCATTGTAAGCCACCAGTTCTGTGGTTCAATAACTCTAACAACTAACATTTCCATTGAAACCTTCAGTAATTATTTTGCAGAAATTGCTGAAAACCTTATTCCAACTCTACCTCTTGTTGAAGAAAACTCACTGAGTTTCCTGCAACCCCGTGCATCCACAAGGCACTCTTTCTTTTTGACACCAATATTGCGCTCAGAAATACTTGAAGCTGTGAATTCTCTAAAGAAATCGAAATGTTTAGATTCTTATGGCCCAAATAGCGACATTATAAAAGGTATAATCGAAGTTATAATTGACTCCAGATACAGACTATCAAAGTCCCAGAAAATTCACTGAATGTCAATCTATATAATCGATTACCAGATGAGTTCAAGCTGCTCAAATTCTATGCTTTTAAAATAAAAATTAAATCATTACTTATTGAGAGTTGTTTCTATAGTACTGAGGAATATATAAATTCAAACTTTTCCTAACGATATAATTATTTTGTTGATTTTTTTATTACTAGTTAGATTTACTTATATTAATTAGTTATATCAACTTGTAGTGCCTGTTCAATCATATATTTTATATATTTATGTTGAATTTGTCCTTATATAATTTTTACATATTTTACATATTTCTGTTGTATTTGTCTTTATGAGATCTTTCTTTTTAAATAATATTGTACTCTCCACCTGACTTGCAACTAACATAATGTATCGTTGTCAAATAAATCTATCTATCTAACATAAATTTCTTCCTGTATCTTCAACAATTATAATTTCTAAGATTATAGGCATAAAAGAAGCTTTACGTTACCCCAAAGCCATTTTACTGTCCACACTCTACCGTTGCTAAGAGTGACAAGGAGCTATAGCTACTGCTGGCCTGCAGTGTCATTTACAAATTCTCAGATTGGACACATCTTGTAGGTATTTAAAGGTGAGAAGATGTTAAAACCCCGGCAAAAAAGACAGGTTCATATTATTATCTTGGCAGAGCACCCCGATAGATGGATGATATGCAGGTCTGTATGCGGATCATTATTATTTTATCTGTGTGTCTGTCTGTTCGGCTCAGCATACCGCACGACAAGACATTCCGATCTTTTATTGACTATAATAGAGAGAGAAAAGGAAAGAAGAAGAAGAAGAAGGTGAGAGATGATGGGTTTAGAATTCCCGGTAGACGGCTTGACGACAATGTCGAGGACGTCCTACCGTGACAAGAATTTCCGGTGTTCTAGTGTTGGTTGTGTATAGTATAAAGTGGACATTGTTGCACGTGATCTCACTTGTGTACCTTCTATATACACAAGTTGGCTGTGCAGGTACAAATTGTGAGAGAATGTTCTGTAAATATTATTGAAATCCATGTTTAAAGTGCATCGATAGTTGTATTATGTCATGATTTTGGTATTTGGTACATACCTTTCAGTAGAGCTATTTTCTCTATTATAAAAAACTTTGTATAGAAAAAATCTAATGTTAATATTGGTGTTCTACAGGGGAGTGTATTGGGACCATTGCTGTTCATCATTTATATCAATAATTTGTTTTACATACCTGGTTTCCATATTTCCATATTTCCATATTTTGAACGATAACCCGGTACACTAAATGGTAATTTAGAAATACCTAGCTATAAATAACATAAATGAATCTCTTTGAACAATTAATAATTATTTCAAAATAAACTGAAACTGAATGCTAATACGTCTAAAGCTATGATGATACCATCTACTAAACATAAATTTTCATGCCGAATATGTTATTAACAAAATAAGCAAATTACAAAAAATAGGACCGATATTATTAGTTGGTGCAATGAAAAATTCAAAATTTGGTTAATTCTATTGGTGCTGGTGAATTTTCAAGTGTTGCTGTTGTAGTTAAATAGAAGACTTTTGACACCAACTTCAAAAGTACCAGAACCAATAGAATAAACCTTATATTGATTTTTTAAGTGCACCAGCTACCAGCTAATAAAGTCTGTCCTATTTTTAATATCTATTACACAATTTTCAGATGATTTCATAGATATTGTTGAATGCGTTCAGTTATATTCAGTGATTAAAAAATATGATGGTAGTGCTGTACCTCAGAAACCTGTGATTATTTTGATTGATGTCCATCTTAAACTTTGCTGGAAATTTAGACTTTTCGAAAAATATTGACCCGCCACCACTCTGGGCGTGGTTTTGATGAGAAGGTAGATGTTTTTTTTTTCAATTTGTTATCAGCTCTCAAAACAATGATCAAACAATTATCAAATTTGTTGCATATTTTCCAGACAAAAGGCACCTACATAAATGAAAAATAAAAAAGCAATCATACAATTATTGTATTGTAGGTATACCGCGTCCGTTTTTCCAGGTTTGTCAAGAACTACCTTTGGGTTGTAAAGTTTCTGCCAGAATCATCTGTATTATCAAATCTCATTTTTAATACTGTGCTAATTTAATCTATCTGTTTACTGAAAATACAGCTTCAGAAATTACAAAACTGCGATATGAGAAAATGTCTTAAATGTAATCGACACACCGCTATACAAGAAATGCATAAAATGTTAAAATGAATGCCAATGTACAGAAATGTGTATTACTTGGCGATCATATTTAAATACATACAGGCGTATTCATAATCGAAACTTAGTACGCTACTAAATTAAGTGCGGAGCTCTAAACTTAAATTAGGTTTATGACTGTTATGGCAGGATAGTGTTTTGTTTTTTTATTTTAATACGGTACTAGCTAGTACCGAACTAAGACTGGATTATGAGTACGCCTTATAATCTTGAAAGGTTCACAACCATTATTTGTAATAAATTTATTGTATTGAACAATGGGATGGGTCCGTTATGTTGCCCTCCCAAATTAATATTTTGCTTTATAAAATACTGTGCAAGCTTGTACACACCTAGCACACTCTAGCACAAAATAAAATAGAGCTAGCACAACTTTCGTTTAGAATATAAAAAGAAAAGAAGGCCGGGAGGGGGGCATCTTAACTGTTGCCCCCCCATAAATATTTTGGTTTCAAATAAAGTGTGCAAGCTTCTATACACCTAGCACAACCTTGCACAACCAAAATCAAAACTTGCACAGCACTCTATAACTTAAGAAAAAATAGGAAAGAAAAAATAGCAGCCCCCCATATTAATATTTTGGTTTCAAATAAATTGTACAAGCTTTTACACATCTAGCACAACCTTGCACAACCAAAATTAAAACTTGCACAGGCCCCCACAATTCTAAGCATCACAACTCAAAAAAAGTAAAAGAAGACATGTAACCCCCTCCTCCACAACATTATTTAAGTTTGTAGTAAATTGTGCATGCTTGCACACACCTAGCACAAGATTGCACAACCAAAATTAAAGTTTTCACAGCGCTCAAGAAAAAAAAAATATAGAAAAAATAGCAGCCCCCTTATTTATATTCTGGTTTCAAATAGATTGTACGAGCTTCTACACACCTAGCACAACTTTGCACAAACCTAATTAAATCTGAGCAGGCCCCCAAAACTCTAAATAAAAATAAAAACACGTCACCTCCCGGGTCCGTAAAGTTGCCCTCCCTCCATATAAATATTTTGTTTTATAAATTACTGTGCAAGTTCCACAAACTTTGCACAACAAAATATAGAACTAGTACAAATTCCGTTTTGATTAAAAGTAAAACGTGGTTGATTACCATTGAAAATATTAAAACATTAAGTGTATAAGAAATTTAAATTTATGGTTTATATAAAGGGGGGTGGTAAAATTCTTCTCGGTGAAAGACTAGTACGTAGACCAAATTTATAAACACATAAAACATGACGTGACGCTTTTCGCACTGACCTACTCTAATCAAAACCTAAGTAAATAAATGTTTGATCTTTTAATTAAGTTGGGCATAGTTGTGCTATGTGCAAGATTTTAATTTTGAATGTGCAAGGTCGTGCTAGGTGTGTAAAAGCTTGTACAATTTATTTGAAACCAAAATATTAATATGGGAGGGGACGCTATTTTTTCTTTACTAATTTTTCTTAAGTTATTGGGTGCTGTGCAAGCTTTGATTTTGGTTGTGCAAGGTTGTGCTAGGTGTGTACGAGCTTGCACAATTTATTAGAAACCAAAATTTTAATATGGGGGGCCCTTTTTCTTCTTTGAATTTTTTAAAATGTTTTATGAGGTGTGCTAGTTTCAAATTTGCTTGTGATAGGGTGTGCAAGCTATGATACATATTTTGATAGGATAAAAAATGTTATAATTTGTTATGGGGTTACAACTGTTAAGATGCCCCCCGGCTTTATTATCTTATTATATTCTAAACGAAATTTGTGCTAGCTCTATTTTTTTGTTGTGCTAGAGTGTGCTAAGAGTGTGCAAGCTTGCACAGTAGTTTATAAAGCAAAGTATTAAAAAGGGGGGCCAACTTAACGGACCCCTATGAGATTCATGGCTATCAGGCAAGGTCGAAAAATACATTCCATATTGAAAAAACGAATTCAATAAACCATATGAATTCATTATTAATGTTTTTTGAAAGATTACAGAAGAAACCTTTATACATTCATTTTTTCACTCCCCATCTTCCCCCCTAATCTAAGAATTACATAATTTGATGTGTAGGTTTCAGGAACAATAGTGTCATCTTTGCGTAAAAATGACCAGTATAGCACAAACAACAAATAACTAATGGCAAAGAATATAATATCGTAAAGTTTTATCACTAAAATGCTGTTACGTTGGATTTAAAACAGTTTAATAAACATAATTATTCATTTTTTTTGATATTTTTTGAGATGTGATTTTTTAAACAATTCTGCAAAACATAGGAAACTATATCTTGTTCTAACTCCCTTAGTTTTTCATATGAATCGTTGAAATAATAAGAAAGGACATCCAAAATGTATCTCAATATACGGAGTATGAGCAAACTCCTGAAAATTGTACAGTGTGTATTAAATCGTCCAGCCTATTTCGACTAATTAAGAACGGAATAACTCACTTATTTCAAAAAAAATATGTAGTTTTATTTCTCTACAACTATTTTTTCAAAGATTTTGAGAATTTCTGAACCAAATTTGGATGAAATATTCATTTTACAACAAATTGTCAATTCATTAGTTGATGGAAAAGATGCAAAATAATATCCATTGTATTGGCATTACAACCAAAAGCATACCACATATAAAAAATGTAAATATGTAGAGACAAGATGTATTTATCATGAAATTTTGGAAGAAACTGTATTTGACAGTTTATCCCCTCTACCACTATGAACTCAGTCATGAAAAAAATCTATATATTATGTAAAAAAGTCAAATGATTTCTAATTTATTATAAATTTCCCGCAATACTTTCTTAGAAATGTTATAGATTGAAACCATACTTATCATTTCATTTGGGTTTGATGAGAATCTAAACAGAATAGTTTTGTCAGTCGCCATTTTAAAATATATGAAAAATCTTATCTCATAATACTAGAATTCTTCCTTTACTTGTGTTAACATCACATTTATTATATTTGGTATTTACCAATTTACCAGTAGGCGATTGAGGCTTCATGTCCAACGCTATATTTAAAAGAAAAACTATTTCAAAAGATGAGTTTACATAGACGGTAAACAAGCAATCATCGACCGACAATTAACAACATGCCATCATCGTTTTTATATAAGCTCTGGCCCACCCTTCACGATGTAGGCATGATGCTTACATAGAAAGAAAAAACATTGGGCGAAATGATTCATTAATTAGGTACTTGTTAATACTTTTTTCGCCATGTATATATGTATATGGTGCATTTGACGTCAAAAGGAAATTGTAGGCAGTGTTGAGGAAGAAGATTGCGAATTCATTGATTGACGCGTTTTATTAATGAGTAGGTATATGCTGTTAATTATTATTAGTAGAGGATGTTCCATATTCAGAATAGCTGTTGACTCACTATCATCATCATATTACATCATTGATAAATGAGGTGTGTGATCTATTAACTTCCCAGTTGGAAGTTGTAATTGGTACTTGAGATTTTTTTATATTGGAACGTCCAGCCCTGTGCTAATCGGCATGGGGGGTTCACTTGAGTAGGTACGTCATGCCACAATTTTCAGTTTGCTTTCAATGTTTATTCTCAACATTTTGTACACAACTTTTCATCGTAACACTTTATACATTGACAAAATAACTTTTCATGAACAGACTCTACCGAACTAATTTTAACTATAGCTTTTGAAATAGGAATGCCTGATTTTTGATTATCGGCACGGATTTATTTAGCTGAATTTGAAGTCTCATCGTTAGAGATTATTCTAGAAGTTTGTCAAACTGACTAAACATTAGCAAAATGGACTTTACATATAGGTTCTGAAAAGATAGCGAATAAATCTGATATTACATTACATAATTTATTAATGAAATATACATCATTTAGGAATTAAGCATAAATGTTAGCATAATGCAAACGAAATGAAAATGAGAAGTACTCAAGATACAACAGTTGTAATTAAGTTCGGTGAATATATAGATGCTAAAACGAATAACAATTATTGTAAGTGATAAGTTCTCGACGTAACAACAGTTAAATAATAATAATTTTAGATATTCTATTTTCTATATACCTCCCTTTTCCATTTGTCTCTGTCTTGACAATCTTCTTCTTTGAGCTCTTTGCTATCCATAGCCTTTGTTATATTGGTCATCCATAAGTTTTTTTTGTTAGATCTCTTTTTCTTCTTAGAGGTGGCACCCATTTCAAAATTTTGTTAGACCACCTATCTTCTCCCAAACGTCTGACATGACTGCAAAAATTAATATGTTTTCTTTATACTACTTTCACAAGAGTATTGTTCAAATCCATTCTTCTTCAAATTTCTTTCTTATGAATTATTTCCAATTTAGTTAGGCCACAACTACGTCTCCAATATTTCAACTTTAAGGCATTAACTTTTTCCTTATTTTGTAACCTTATATCTCAGACTTCAGCTCCATATTTTGCAGTGCTTTTCACTTTCATGTCACATATAATGTTTTTCATTTTCCATATATCTTCTCATACATACTACTGGATGTAATTGTATTATCAATGATTTTGTTTGTCTAATTCTCCATTTAATTTTATTATTACATCCGGTTTTTGTTAAAATCGTCTATTTTTAAAGACAGACATCAATCTGTCTGTCTGTGCTCAGATTGTCTCTGAAAGGAATTGACTGATTTTGTATATTTCTTTTTTTGTTTTTAAATATTTTTTATTACTTTCGATTCTTGTATCCATGGACTCCGAAGCGATTTCTCAAGCCCCATACGGTCTAGAGTCTTGAAATTTCAGTTTCCGGGAAACAGATATACATAAGTATAGTTTAAATCATGAACAGGAGAGATAGCAATAGTACTTATCAGTACGGTTCAAATCTTAAATGCCTAATAAAAGCTATTTTTAATTTTTTTTATTCCACTTGTTTAGCATATCTATAACACTCGTCTGTGATAAAAACATGTCTTGCTCAAGACTGTGACAAGAAAACGATTAGGATGAATCTTAATAATATTCTTGAAGCACTTTATCACCGTTTCAGCATGTTTCTCTGAGACAAAGCAAGAATAAGTTATGCTCATAAAAACTATCCATAAAAAGAGGGCTAGGTATTTTTTTGACCGACGAACCCCAAACGGTGGAGGTATACAATTCGACTGTATGCTTTTTTTTGGTTAATGCGCGCGTTTTATATAGTAAACATACTCTGATTTTGATGATTTTTGATTCATTTGAAAGAGAAGACTTGAAAAATGGTTCCATATTCATATAAACGCAAATTCGAAATCTTCTTTCCTCCGAAGGGGGTGGATTTTTAAAATTTTCTCGAAAATTGAGATTCCGAGATGGCAGAGTTAAAGATACCAAAATATCTGGAAACATTTCACATGTTTTCAAAAGAGCTACGGTTTTCGAGTTTCTGTGATGTTAAAATTTGAAATGTGTATTTTCGCTATGTGGAAAAAGCAATTTCTTTAGAAAATTGAAAATCTGAGAATAGAAAAATTATGACCAGATTATTTGTAGCAACATTTATATTGAACATTTTTTCCATCGAATTACGGTTTTCCATATACAGCGGTGGAAAAATGGTTGAATCTAAAATACTTATGCGTATTTCCGATGCAATGTTCTGAGATCTCTACATAATAATACGTACAAGCAAAAAGTTAAAAGAGTGGTAAAGTTTATAAAATGCCTATTTCTGCAACGATGTTCTCAGAATTCTGAATAATAGCAAATACAAGCAAAGCATACATCGCTAATGGTGAACGTTCATGATTTTTGTGACAAATGTAACACTCAAAAGTGTGAAATAAATATTTAAAAAAAATTTAGACCGACGTTATCAGTTGGTGTACTAAAAGTACAAAAAAATATTAATTCTATTGGTGCTGGTACTTGTGAAGTTGGTGCCAAAAGTTTTCAACTGCAACCGCAAACTACCAGCACCAATAGAATTAATATTATTTTGTACTTTTTAGTGCACCAACTGATAACGTCGGTCCAATTTTTGTCAGAATTATTTATCTAAAACTGAGATGATTTCTCGAAGAATTCAAAACCTTTCTTTCAGTGTCGCAGCCTAGCAGTAAACTTAATAATTTATCATCTTGATAAGATTTTCGAAGATTGGATTTGATAATTTAATTTGTTACTGACAAAAAGTTTGCTACCTTGATATCGGGAATGATAGTTTAGGCTATTTTTGAAAACTTTGCCACTAGTACAACGTTATCACTTTGAAGCTGATTGAAAAAATACAACAGTTGTTAGAAGATTCAAGTGCAGACATAATTTCAAAATCCATTGCACACTTATGATGGTTTTTTGGTCGACTTCCTTTATATGGACCTCTTCTCCAAATAAACGAGCGCCGATTTTGGTGATTCTTTTTCATTTCAAAGGCGATTGCATAGACTTTTAGGGTTTGATCAAATGTATTCCTTCGAAAAAGCCTTTCATGATCTGAATCTGAAATACATAATTGCTTTCGTATTAATTCATTGATTTATGAGTTAACTGCAGACTTGTGAGTTAGCTATCCTTTTGTATAAACACAAGTCCTATTTAATTCTACATGTGATCGTGATTTTTTCCTGCGACCATAGCCATAGCAGGATCTCGAATACCAAATCTTCGTTGGGTACCTTTGATTTTTTTCTATCGAAATCGAAAGAATATATTAATTCGTAGGTGAAATTTCACTATTAAAAGTGCAAAATAAATGAAATTGTACAAGAATTTTAAATCTTAAAGGCCGTTTATCAGAAAACAGCTTGCACTATGTGGCGAACGTGATATACTAATTCCAATTCACCAATTGGCCTATTCTCTCTCTGTATTCTGTCCGAAAACTGAAAACTTTCCCTTCCTGCCGACGATAACAATCAAACTATCCGGCACCGAAGATAGTTATTTTCCGCCAATGGACTTTTATGAAGGGATATGGTCTTGATCAAACCCTGAGGATTTTGAAAAAGGATCATCTGTCAGTCATCCTCATTCAAATCCCAAATCATGCATGCAAAAATGGGTTACATACATAATAAAACGTACATTCGAATTCTATATTCTATAACTCCTTATTTTGGGAAGTCGATCAAAAAAGAGTGAGGTATTTATGTTGCCAATATATTTCATGACCGTGCTCTGTTTGATTGACAAGCAAATTTTGTTGACTAATTATAATTTGTTACTTCACTATTATTAGCAAGATTAACAAAAACAAGCAAAAAATAATCTTGATAAAGAATTGAAAATGAAATTGTCGGAACGTGTTTTGACATTTAATTAACATTCCGTTGTGCTACTGCCATTTTTATCGCTCATATTTGTTGATTTTGGAACTGGGATGTATTACGTAATAGCAGAAAATCTAATCTAATTAGATACTTACCAAGAGTATTCTTTCAAAAATTAAATATTTCCGTATAGACCATCTATTTTATCAAGCAATTCAAAAAAACTCATTCGAAGTGTGTAATATAATATGGAACAACACCGTAAGAAATGCACAAATCTGAACTAATGTAATGATCACAATTATAACAAATATTTAAAATATCTATAAATCCTCATATTTCTCCTCAACTTCACTTTGCCCTATCCCAATTAAAATAAGTAACTTTGAGGTATTTATGAAATCGGTCTAAAAATTAATAAATTCAGCTTAGGATCTAGAATCTTAAGTTATCTTCACTTTGGAGCAATAAAAGTAAAATTAATATAGAATACATGAAGTCAAGATTATAAAACATCACAATTTTACACAGTAGGTTCCTCTAGGAAAGACATCGATGAATTAATGGGTAAACTGTAAATAATTTGAAAATGTGCTAACATACTAAAGTCGGTAGCTGTAATATGTCTAAAATATTTTTATGTTTGTCGCACTTCTGGTTATATCGGAAGTTGATACCAAATTAGTTATTTTGAATGGAATACACTGTATACTAATTCATTTTTATATTTTTCGCACAATTTATTCATAATCTCTTATCCCTAAATCTAACCGTTATTGTCATATTTTCAATTTTATGTCAAAAATTACTTTTGCCGTCCAAATCATAATTATTAATTTATCCCTTAAGGAAGCCTTTATTATTCAATTTAGGTAGGTTTTCTGGTAGAAGAAGATCTACTGATACCGTATTTTTATAATATTTTGATTATTACTTGTACAGGGTGATCAAAAACGAAGCTTAAAAACTATAAAATAAATCGAAACATCAAAAATCAAAAGAAAACTTTTATGTAAAAATACAGGACAACGATCAGAAAGTAAACGTTTTCAATAATTTGTCCATTAATATAGGATAAAATATGTCACAAAAAATTTAGGACTATGGAATATTAGAAGCTTCTAAATCGGCCAAGGCCTTTGATATTGGCATAAAAGGAATATAAATTACTTTACTAAGAAATTACTTATCTGGCCGTTTCAAAACATTAAAAACTGGTGAATATTATAGTAGCAGATCAGAGATAGCTTTGGGAGTACCTCAGGAGACTGCTCTTTGGCCCATTCTATTGATAATTTACTTCAATACACTTGCATTTATTAAAAACCTTAGGTTCGCCAATGATAGAGCTTTAGTTCTCTGATGAGAAAAATCACACACTTCATGTTGTTTGTGCCTTGGTCAGATCAATGAATAGAAAGTATTCGACGATAGAGACAACTAGAAATACTGTGATTTCATGATATGGCCAAATAGAAATAATCATATCAGTAAATTCACTGCTATATTTAGTCAATGCCATACAAATATATGTGCATGTTTCGAAAGTCAATAATCCCTTTATACTTCGAAGGGCCATCAAAGCTTGTCATGCATCATTAAATAATCGAGAGTGTCTGAGATTGCTTTTCGTTTATATTTTCTCTATTTTATTATACCGCATTTTATTTAAAATTGACATGATCGTGTTTCTCATACGTTTACTCAAAGGATAATTCATTTCTATTAGGTAACTATTTTTGTGATAAAGTGCCTTTTCTATCAAATAACTTAAAGTAATTGATCGTTTTTTATGACTATATAAGTTGATTTCAGAAACCTTTTGTTGTCAAAAAAGCATGTATAATCTCTGAAACTGTAAGATTCCCTAGTGTCTAGTAACCTCATAACTTAGAAGATATGAAATACTTATTTAAAATATTCTTTTTGCCAATTTTCTTTTTTGTTCATCTCAGATTTTTTGTGATATTTCATCATTTAGTTTTTTTTAATTTCAAATCATTATACGATTTTTTAAGCAAGCTCCTAAACAGTAACTAATTTTTGTTGTAAATTATTTAATTTTATAGTCATAAGAACAATAAATAATCCAGTTTGTACTCTCGTTGCTGGATAACCTTTTCAACAAAACCAACTCCTATTGCCCAATATTTTAACCTCAACAGAGCTTTTAATACAGTAAATCACAATTTGCTTTTGGAATAAATTTATCGATTTGGAATGCCTGGTGTCGCTAATGGATAGGTAGCAAATTATCTGGAAAACAGAACACAAATTGTAGCTTATAACCTTAGTTAGTCGAATCCAGCCATGATAAAAATGGGTGTGTCTCAGGGTTCAAGTTTCGGTCCGTTGTTTTTTATAATATTCATGGCTGATATTCAGTACACGTGTAATAACTATGAAGCGCTTGTGAACTTCATCAGTTTATCAATGGTGCCCATATTTTGGTCAACACTAAAAAACGTTTTATATGCTAGTCCAACAAAGAAATGCCTTTATGATTTCAGTCCTCTAATAAAAATCAATTGGAGAAGTTAACTATATAAAAGTTTTAGGCTTAAGTATCAACAAAAAAATGACATAGAAAAAGCATACAGAAAACGTATTTTTTTAGACTGAGCAGCATTTCTTTTCTTTCAAGACAACTAAGGGAGATAGTCTCTCTGAATGTTTCCAAAACAACATAATATGGCCTTGTATACTCAATTTTCTAAGTCATGGATTGATATAAAATATGTGTCGGTATTACTTTCCAGATCCTTCTCGACTCAATCATAATAATATTTCCATATCAAACGTATTCAGAATACAATAGAGAGTCTTCAGTGACCCTGTCAAAAGACAAATAAACAATACATCAATCAACTCTGTGCTTGATCAAAATTAATTGCAAGTAGGTAATTTACCTTAGAAATTCGTGACAACTTCATAATTTCTAGCTGCATTTCTTGTAATTATGTTAATACGAAAAAAAAAACTATTGGCATGTAACAATGAGCCATAAATTACTTTTGATCCGCCGTTAATAATAGGTGTTTGTGATTGAAAATGCATTCTTCAAAACTGAAAAATTGAAATGTTTTAATTGAATAAATGTTATTGGAAAATAATAGGCTTCCCACTGGTGGGTAGATTGAAATTTATAGTCATTATTGCATTATTATGTATGAAGCAGGATCGATGGAAATTCTTGAATGTGAGTAGTATTACTAGATCCGACGAAAATCAGATTTTGAGATAGTAAAGTTTGAAGGTGGATTCACTGCTTCAGTATGAAAAAAGTTAATTTCCGCACCTAAGGTAGAAAAATATTGTTTTCTGGTTTGAGCGATCAACTTTATATTGTGATTCAAGGAATGATAGAAATAATATTACTCAAGAGTACTTTTCATCAAAATTTATTTGTATAAAATTACCTTCTTCAGTTTTTATTATATTAATCAATTGCGAAAAAGGAAATATAACTGTAAATTATTTTCTTTTATCTATTATATATTAAATTATTTTGATTATGGTAAGATGAAGAAACTAAATAACAACTCAATTTAAATAAGATGAAATGATTCATTGTTTTCTCTTGACTAGCTTGACTTAAACCTTCGTACCTTGCTGTTCATGACGTATCTTTCAGAGTATTGCAACTCTGGGATATTATTATGCAGGTTGTTATCACATATATATTCGGAACTAACAGTTCATCGCTGGTTTTGAACGGCTTTAGTTAAGAGGTTTTACTAGGCATAATTACTTGCCGTAGTTTGCTATTGCTTTATACGTAGTTGCCACTGTTTAGCTCCGTGAAAAGGCTTCTCAGGCTCTCAGACCATTAATTTTAAGATATTCCTTTTATTTTCTGCACATTTACAATATATTTTGCTGTTATATTCCGTTCCTTAATTACAAATATAGAAAATGTAATCTAGTTAGAATGTAAGAAACGGTCAATCATCCATTGAAGACTGGCCAGGTATTCTTTCTTGGTGAGGAGATGTCAGTTCGTGTACTCGGCGATTTCTGCTTTGGTCCTTTTTGCATGAAATTTTATCGCTTCAGTCTTCGGAGACATATGAATTTCACAGATTATTGTGCAGCATTTCATAGGTGTTATTTCAATGTAAGGGTTTGTTTTCGATAGAAAGCAGTGAACGTCTTCCTAACAGCTAGTTATTTTTTGTCTAATATTTTAAGTTAGTTATTGCGTTTGCTTTTATGTGTGCTCTCCAATTCAATTTGTGGTTCACGTAGGCTCCTTGATATTTGAAATTTGTTTCCACAAGAATGGGACGGAACACGAAAATGTTTGTGTAGTTAGTTGTAATTCTTCGTTACAGTTGTGAAAGCGATTTAATTGACGTTGAAAATGTGATTGGATCTATGTCACAGTGATATTTTAAAAACAGGAATTTGAAGAAATCCCCGAATAGATGTTAAAATGACAATTATATAGGGATTTGTATTTTTGAACGTATTTTAGGAAAAAATGGTTTCGGATACAGAACCAAATTAGTCTCAACCTGATGTGTGGTTGGAGAGAGTTTCAATGACATTCTATGGATGCTTTTGAATAAGTGGCGTAATAAAGACCCTTGTGGAGTCGCCTTATGGATTGAATAAACGAAGCAGCTAATGGCAAAATAGAATTTCCATCAAAACTTGAACTCTGACGAGCGAATAAAAAGTACCATATTGGATAACATACAGATTGATGAAAATAGAGACTATACAATTTTTAATTTTAATTTTAATATCCTGTTAAGATGTGATGATATTGTCTACCAAATAATTCATAAACACTTACCTCGCAAAATCCATCAACTTTGACTTTTTGGAATTGTGCACACTATGTCAATCTAAAATAATCTATAAGAAAAAGAATCTGTGTCTAGCAACATTAAATATCCTGTCGTAGATTACGTTGACCTATCCCAGAGTTGCTAATAAATAATGACCAAATTCAGCTTTTTGCGGCTGTTGTCCTCGAAATCAGCTGCTGAAATATTAAAAGAGCTATCAAAAGATCTTTCTGGAAGTAGATTGCCCTCATACACTCCAAAGTAATAACCTCCGTTGGTTTACGTCTGCTGTTAAACAAGAATTAACAATCCATAGTGGCCAACAAGCAAAATTATGAATAGCAGGACTAGATATCTAGCAAGCCAAGCATCTATGCAGCTGCCATTTTAAGATGTCGAAGCTGTGATGGCAAATGTTTGGTGTGTAGGGTACCCGACTAATAGGCAATAGCACCCAAAACTGAACTTTAGGTTGTTACTTTGTTTAGTTTCCAAATAGCTAAAACCACATTTACCGAAACAGATAGAACGATTAAGCACGGAATTCATCCGAAATTTGAATTGATTATCTTTTTTATAGATTTGATAAAATCTCCCGTTTTGCTCGATCTAGCCTTCAGTAATGCAAAAAAGGGGAAAATAAGACGAAAATCAAGAATACCAATTTTCTCGTTTTCGCCTCCTTTTGGAGATATTTGCCTTTTCTTTTCCCAACAAGCTTGCGACATGTTGGAGAAGAAGGGGTGTTGGATTAGGAAAAAACGCATTTAGAGGTAAATAAAAATTCGTACAAGTAAAATCAATGTAGACACCGTCTCAACGTGGCAATTTCTTCATAAATTGACATTTTCAATTGAATAATACACTGTAAACACATTTCACTTTTTGGTCAGCCGCCATATTGTAATTACTGATTATGGAAACATGTTTCCATACGATTATAAATACACTGTTGCTATTTACTTCATTTTAGAACAAGAATTATTATTAAGTATTCTTGCTATAGTAGAATACGTTGTAGATAAAGATAATAAGTATTTTCATTCAAATGAAATTTATTCGAACAAGGAAACTAAGGAATAAAATTAAATACAGATTTAGTATTTTGTGGTTGGATAGGTTTGTGTTTTGGTGACAGGTTTGTTTCCTTGCTTGTTTGCTAAATAACTACATTTTAAAGGCAACGGTGTATTATTTGCAACATAATTTCAAAACAACAATAATATGACGTATGACAATAATAGCGGCTAGACAAGAAAGAGTCAAGGAATGCAAGGTGAAATTTATGTGTTTATAGTGATTAATGTGAATTTTTCAAGAAACTACTTCGTTGGGACAGTTTCTACAGTGTGATTTCTGGTAAGTGCGACTTCTTTTATACCTCTACATGCGTATTTTTCCTTACCAAATATCCCTTTTGCTTCAACATCTCGCAAGCTTGTTGGAATAGAAAGGGGCCAATATCTTCAAAAGGAGACGAAAACGAGTAAATTGGTATTCTTGATTTTCGTCTTATGTTAGGGTGTTTTAACAAAAAACAAGATAAATCTTGGCGCCACAGTTATCGGAAACGTGCCCAAAACAAAATTTCATTAAATTATTTCGTCAACATTTGTGACAGTTGCTAAAATCATGGACGCCAATGGGGCCACCAACGCGGCTAACTGCATAACAGAAAGCAAGATTTTGCCGTGTGTTCTTCTTGTTGTGCACTGTCAATCCTATTGCGGTCGTCTTGGTCGTATGGTTGTCGGTACCCGAACGGACACACAATATAATAAATATAACAAAGAACCAAACGTTGGAATGCGATTAAACAAAAATGACAAACGCATCTCGCACGTTATATGAAAAGCCACACTATACTTTTAGGTGTGCACAAACAACATTCATAATAATAATAATAATAACAATCATAAAAGGTGGGTTATATATGATGTTACAATAGGTCGGACAGTCCGGCGCCAGTAGATTCATTCATTTTTCTCGTCTTTTTCTTCTTCAACTTGAATGCACCCATTGTGGGGGGTACTTTTTTCATTGGAAATATAGTAAAATTCGACAAAAGGCGATAGTATAGTAGGTACTATACCTTATAAAGGTTCCTTTGTTGTTATTCTATCTAGTGTACACTACACTATTCTCGGGTCGTGCTTCTTTTTGGACAATGACAGCTGGTAAGCATGGAATGTATTTTGGGGGTATTTCAGATAGAAGTAATTGCAGAGAAATTATACCTCTAGTATACTAATGTGCTTGCACCTCATTCAGTATTCGGTATGAATTGAAGAATGGATGATGCTTCAACAACCTTCTTTCTTCCATTCACATCTTATCGTTGAATATATTGTGTGAATTCCTTGAATCTATGATCTTTTTGGAATAGCTTCAATCATTTATCTATACAGAGTTATTCATAACTATTGGGACATAGGCTAAGGGTATGTTATTTGGATCAAAATAGGGGATTATTAGATTAATTCTATTATGTTTCAGAAATTATATGTAGAATAATCATGAACATTCAAGCTGTGACAGTTGTACAACTACGGAAGGTGGTGTACAAGGTGTTGAAAATAAACCTTATGGAAGCAGAATGCGAATTTCGGAGTATTACGCAAGTGAACTCACCCCACACTGTTTAGTACAGGGTTAAACGTTACAATATTGTAGCTTTTTTATTAAATATCAAATAGCCAATTTATTGTTTTTTCTTATATGATACTGTAATTTGTTTTAATGAAACTCTTATGAATATATTTACCTATGCCTATGTTTTTGTTACCTATAATAAATAAAATTGTTGAGATTTTTTGCAATCGGGCGTAGAACTCACTAGAATTTTAACAGAATCGAGTAAATGATGATGATGAATTTTTTGGAACGAACTTCCTTAAAGCGTCTTGCGGTCCGATTCAAACAGCTGAAATCGTCACGCGTTACGCTCTCTCGATGCAACA
Source organism: Crioceris asparagi (assembly GCA_958507055.1). NCBI lineage: Eukaryota > Metazoa > Arthropoda > Insecta > Coleoptera > Chrysomelidae > Crioceris > Crioceris asparagi. Next base: position 9,422,069 of record OY293830.1, on the reverse strand, counting down.
CAAGATTCCATTTATATACCAAATAAATATTATTAGTTGGTGCACTGAAAAATAAAAAATAATATTAATAGAGTGATAACTTTTGGCACCCACTTCACAAGTGCCAGCACCAATATAATTAATATTATTTTGTATTTTTCAGTGCCCCAACTAATAACGTCGGACCATTTTTTTTTTACAAAATATTTATATGCTCACTACTTATATTATTTGCTTTTACTTGTTATTATTCAGAGATCCCAAAACATCGCGGCGGAAATACGCATAAGTATTTTCGATATTACCATTTTACCACCGCTGTAACTCGAAAGACGTAACTCTATCGAAAAAATGTTCATTAGTTTTCTCAGATTTCCAATTTTTGAAAAAAATTATCCCTCCACATATCAAAAATTCACATATTTGAGAATTTACCATCGCTTTAACTCGAAAACCTAACTCTTTTGAAAAAATGTTAAATTTAAACGTTTCTGGATATTGTCCTGTAATTATGCCACCTCAGATTTTCGATTTTCAAGAAAAATTGACCCCTCTTTTTTGAAGGGAAGTCTTACGAATATTATTATATTTCTCAAGTCTTCTCTTTAAAAAAAAACTGTCGAACTATATACCTCCTCCGTTTGGGTTCGACGGTCAAAAATATCGGTGTCCGGTATCCAGTAGATGTGTATATTACGAATTTTCCTGTATGAAAATACATGTTTTCAGTCATTGATTTGTCTTGTCAACGTAGGTATAGACTTATTATTATGTAAGATACTGATATCGCTACTCTATGGCACAAGATGGGCACAATGGGCAACATTATACTTGTAACAGTTAGAGTGTGATTGCCAAAAAACGTATTTTTTGCTTAAGACTATAACGCGAAAATGGCTGATGTGGTATGATGGTCCCATTTCTCCCACCAGACGATTTCGATATTTGATGGAATTTATTTGAGAGCGCTAGAAAAGTTGTGTGATCGGATACACCAGATTTTTCAAATAAATCTCACCACCTAGTCAATTTCTGATCACTGCAGATGTTAAAATCGTGTGAATACCGCCGCCACTGTGTCCACAGATCTGATACCACAACGTGAATAATTCCTGTCTTTCAGTAAAAGCGCCGCAGCGGCTGGCTGGCTCTTCCGATCTCAATCCGTGAGATTTGATTTTATACGGTATAAAATGTGTCGGAATGTCAAAGGCTCTCGCTCGCTTGTGTTGTGTGTACATTGATGAATTTTATCTCTTCTACAACGGTTCAGACATTTCTGGATTTATATCACACAAGGAAGGCGGCGCATCATTTTGTATTTTCGGCGTTCTTCATGCGACTCGTCGGCTACCGTGTTGGGCTCGGCCTCACTTAATTCTACGAAGAAATGTTACTGTCGTTGTCCAATTCCTTCACTATTATATATTATGTTATGCCGATGAAGATTTGGATTCGTGGAAATATAGACGGTGGCTATGGAGCCATGGGGATTTTATCGCTAAGGTGTTGATCCTGTTTAACGCTTGTTAAATGGGATTGTTCAGTAGGATATCTGATTTCTTTGGTTGGGTCAGTTCCTATTATTTGGTGAAGAAATTCACAGATTGATCTCTGGTCATGTGAATCGACTTTTATTGGACTAGATATTTAGAATATGCATGGAAGGGAGTGGCTGCTTCTTAAAATAATCCGTTAAGCGATTTTTTGATACTGATCCACTAATATTTCGAATACATACCTGGTGTAACCATATCTTAAGATAAGTTTTTGCAATTTGTTGATGTTTTTTTATATATTATGTAAAAATCTCAAACACGTGTGCAGGGGACAATTTCGTTTGAAAAATTGAGAATATGAAGCAAAGATATGAAAGACCAGTTTATTTGTAGCAACATTTGTAATGAACATTTTTTCCTCAGTGTTACAGTTAGGTTACAGTTACAGCTTTGGTAAAATGGTAGAATCTTAAATACTTCTGCGATTTGCGTTGGGATGCTAGAGATCTCTAAATCATCACGTACAAGTAAAGAAAGAATATACATGGGTAAAAGTACTATCTCCTTTGGTATTAGTGAACGCTCAACGATTTTCGTAACTAATGTTATTCTCAAAATTGTGAAATAAATATATATTTTTTTAAAATTTGGACTGACGTTGTTGGTGCACTGAAATTTACAAAATAATATTAACTCTATTGGTGCTGGTATGTACTTGTGAAGTTGGTGCCACAAGTTATCAATCTAACTACAACTGTAAACCATCAAAAATAATATTACCAATAGAATTATAGTTATTTATTATACAAGGGAAAAAAGTACTAGATTTTAGCTCGAGGTTGTGTTGTCGACCGACATGAAGCGGAGGGAGACAAAAAATATTTTTCCCGTGTATAAAATACACAATCTTTTTCTGTGATGGGAAAAACTACGATTTAATATTGGAAAAATATTACAATATAATAAAGTCAGAAAATTATCGAAGTGAAATTTGAAGTTCTAATGTGGTAGGCGTCAATTAGACATGCGTTAAAGTAAAGTTAAAGTAAACCTTTAACATAATCAATTATCTGTCAATTTAATTAAGTGTTTTGATTTATATCTATATATGTGTATATATATCTACCCTGGAAGAAAGTACTCACTGGTCACCTGTCAACGTAGATAAAATGTCAGACTTTTTCCCCGTCACAGAAAAAATATTATTTTGTATTTTTCAGACCACCAACTAATAACGTCGGTCCATTTCTTTGTAAAATATATTTATAGAAACAAACATCCAAACGTTTGTATAGTCTGTAGAAATATTTATAATATATAGGTAAATAAAATACAAGTAAATGCGCTGTATTCCGCACGCGGAAAATCTGATGGATACCCTTTGTATTTACTTATACCTTCCTTCTTCATTTTAGTTTGGTATAAATCTAAGTATTTGTTCGAAATTTTAACAATAACGGAACAATACGCAACAGAGATTAATATAAGAAATATAATTGATTTTAATATATAGGATAGGGATATGGATCCTCTATGTTATCGGAACGGATATCGACTTTATTTTATACTTTGCTATTGAGAAGTTAAGTACGTCTGTCATTATATTTTTGTATCAACAATTATGTAATTTGAATTCTGACTAGGATTTATTCTTATTTAGAGTCTAGAAATGCTTGAATCCATGTGAACTTTGAATTAAAATAGGACCCATAGAAAATAATTTATATGGGTACATCATAAAGTCAGCAGTATAATTTAGTCTTTTTAAAAATCAATCTAGTGGCAGCAAGAAATCTAACTTCGTCAATAAATCAATTTTACACTATCCATGGAATATAAACAATTTGTGGAGTTATCTGTCGATGCAAAAATAATTATGGCAATTTGGAGAATTGTTCTAATAATAAAACTTACGTCAGCCTACATTTGAAATAATTTTAACTTTAATAACAAAGAAGAATTGGTTTAGAGCAGTTCTTTTTACTAATGAAATAGAAATGGTTTTAAGGGCAGGGCCGTGCGCTCCGTTAAATGATACATTAAGAAATGAAACCAACACTAATACGATTACATCTTGGTAAGAAAAAAACCTGTATTTTATGAACAAATAAGGTCATTTTCTCGCAATCTGATGGTCAGTATTCAAAACTGTCAAATATGCTCATATCCATTCTAATAAGAAGTGCTGAGGCTTTTTCTTATATTGAACTGTCTGAAAAACTCCGGTAAAAAGAAGTGGAAGGGTAAATTTTCATTGAATAATTTGTATTTCAGAATTAAAGACAATATTATTTGGAGCAATATTCAATTGAAAATTTATCATTTGACATCATATTTGCAATTATGTACGATTGGATATTCAATATTTTCAACTTAGTTAAATTAATAGGTCCGAAATTGTTACCGAAAAAGACTGAATTCTAAAAAGTATAGGTATTTCGTGCAATTGCAACCAATAATTTTGACTGACTTGCTACTCGTAGTTTCAAACTAGAGTTTTTCAAAATAGAAAAAGACCATAGACGTCAGAACACCTAGACCAAGCATTTCATTCATAATATGTATCCAAAGGCGACCTTTGTTGCCGCCCTTAACTCAATCGATCGATGATCCTCTTATTTCACAAATAAAAATTTGTATTTATTGTGCTGTAAAATATAAATTTGGTACATAATTTAATCTGCAGGTGTTTCTGAATAATTAGTAATAACTATTTCAACGACCACCTTTTAATTACGTCTGAATTTCTTTGATTATAACTCTATAAATCAGAAGTTGCCATGAAACATAAGAAGTTTGGCAAATATGTTGATAGTATCAGTCGGACACGAACCATTATGGACCAGAAGAATAATGGTCTAGAGATGTTGGATCGCTCTGAAAGAGGCTATGCGTAGTCTAGGTGTTCGGATGTCTATGAAAAAGACCAATATTTATATACAGTTGAAAATATTTTCGGTTGATTCACACGATCTTACACTCATTATGCTGGTTTATTAATAAAATGCTTTGAGTAAAAGTTTGTAGGTAAATTTCTTATAGAAATGTACCTATTGCGATCGTTCACACTTTTGAATTTCGAAAAAATTTCAACGGCATGTTGTTATATGTCTATAAGTTAGTCCAAAAAAACATTTGGTTGGTATATATATATATATATATATATATATATATATATATATATATATATATATATATATATTATATATATGGGATGTTACGAAATTTGTTAACACGATAGAGGTCTTGAAGGTATCAAGTTCAAATTTGTTACAAAAATCAATCTCTCAAATATCTCGGTAAAGTTCGTTATTGGGCAATATCGGGTAAATAGTTTCAAAATGGCGACCTTTCAAACATTTAAAAAAAATTATCAAAAAAGAGCCGTACTGTAAATATCATCAGAAATAATTTTAGGTTATAGATATAATCAGTACCTACAACTTTTGTTCAAAGCAATTTTTCATAAAATACACAGGTAAAAAAATTAATAAAGAAAAATAACAAATATTGATAAAACATGAACACTCAATATAAATTTGATGTAATTGTACATTTTCTGGAGATCTTAATATAGACCCTGATTAAAAACATATATAGTATATTTATTGAAAAGAAATAGGCGAAAAAAAATTCTGCCTTGAAGTGGAACTCGAACCCTGTCTGCTCTATATATTCAACAGCCAAAACAAAAACCTCTAACCGCAAGGCTATGACACATACGACAATATCATGTAATAACATGTATGTATACCAATGAAAAGGTTGTTCAAATTTCACTTCAATGAATTTTGAAAAATTTACCTTTCCGCTGACTACAGGCCATCGGGATTTTTTTTCCCTACGTCACCTAAATCGACTTTCATTGCAACAAATAAGTTTTAATTTATCTGTATACTTATTATATAGTTATTATATGTTTTAGTAAGTCTCTTTATAATTATCATTCTCTAGTAATTGCTTTAGTTCTTCAACGATTCAATGTAGAGCCCCCGCTCATTTTTTTTGCAATTTTAAGTGCAAAAACGTCCTTTCATTTCCCTGATCAACCTTGTATATGACCGACAGTTGTTGGTATTTTTCGACCAAAAGAAGTTACTTGCCAAGTAACACAACAATTACAAGTACAATTCAATAAATTATGTTCCACATTTAAACTTAACTGAGTGAGATTTTTTTTCGATCGCTTCTAACGAAGATTGATGGATTGATGAACACAAACGAGCTGAGGCTACAAAAAAAAAGAAGAGAAGAGAAGAGAGAAGTCGATCTCACTGTCCGCTGAATAATTCAATGAAACGGAATAACACCCCAAGCATCCCGATATGTTTAACCTTGTCTGACCATTTAAGTACTATTTGTAATTAAAAGTCTAGACCACGAGTCTTCGATGAAATTAGTTGTATTTATCATAATTTACGGATAAGTTCACATCTTAATTAAACATGTAATACAATTTCTTTTATATCATATTTTTCAAAGTTATGCGCGATCATCTTGTTGAGCGTCCGCACAAAAATAGATCTGGTATTATTTATAGAATGAAATACTTCCATAGCATAAATGAATTACTTATGGGATGAAAGTCTCTTGATTCTATCAGGTTAGGCCTATAAATGAAAAACTGAATATGTTCAATGCAAAATATTACCATGGAAAAACTTTTACTTTCTACATCTGACCACCGTCTTCTGTAATAGATGTTTCAGACAGTTTTTGCAACTTTTTTATATTTTGTAAAAGTACTAGTATGCAATTTCAGAGAAAAGATGATATTATTTTACATGCCCCATGTAAAAGGGAACTTTTACTATCGGAAATATGATCTCAAATATGTATAATAAATGTATAAGTAGGTATATTTTCACTTCTTGTGAAATCTACCACACATCCAGTTTCCTAATTTGGTCATTTTACGTCTTTTACACAAACACACACCTGATGTCGGTAAATAATAATAATAACTGAAATGCAAACCCAACTGTGTATCCGGTGTTAATTGTTACACAAAAAGTTAGCCGCAAAGCTTATGTTAGTAGGCAGCCGATGCAATATTAACATAAAGAGGAAACACAACATAATGCTCATTAATATAATCTGGCCTTAATTAAAATCATTCGTTTTTTAGTTGTATTGGTAACTATCATATTATTACAGTCTTATCTTGACCTTGCCTTTGTCATTGATATGTGGTCAAATTAAAAGTATTAAAGCTTATGTGATCTATTGTGCAAGACAATCGTTAAAAATTATCGGACGTTAATATTCTATGTTTTTAATGTAAATTGCTATTCGGTAAGCTCAACATTTAACTTATCCAATAAAATCTATTATTTTGAGGCATCCGATAAATCGTCTTCGAGGTGCCACTTTGTATGGAAAATTATCACATTTGTCGAATCTTATGTTGCTGTTAAGGTTATGCTGAACTTTTCCTATCATATATTTGATAAAAATGCTTAAATCTAAAATACTTATGCGCATTTCCGCCGCTGTGTTCTAAGATCTCTACATAACAGCAAGTACAAGCAAAAGTAAGAAACTTAATTAATAGGATAAGTACTATTTTCTTGGTATTGGTGAGCATTCAACAATTTTCGTGACTAATGTTACTTTCAAAAGTGTGAAATAAATATTTTTTATAAAAAAATTGGACCGACGTTATTGGTTGGTGCCAAAAGCTATCAATCTAACTGCAACTGCACAACTTCAAAAGTAACAGCACCAATATAATAAATATTATTATTTTGTTTTTTTCATTGCACCAACTAATAACCTCGGTCCAATTTTTTTTAATATTTGTAAATATTACGATGAAAAATATGAAAAACAGATGAGTCTAGTTTTATTCTGCTCCAGTATGGATATTCAGATTCAGGTAAATCAGTGAAATCTAGTGTTCAAATTAAGTTTAACTATTTCTTTGAGAACGTTTATATGGTATAATAAATATTTACAACATTGAATAGAAGGTAAAGTCATTATGATAATTTATATTAATATGAATATTTATTGTAATATATGATTTTAATATTCATTAATGTATTGAACACTTGTACGCGAACAACTAGCTTTAATTTGTTTGTTATTTGGATAAAACTAAAAAATTCAGAACATAAGGCAAAAATCCACATAAAATTAATAACTTTTACTTTATTCAGTCAAATAAAATCTAAATCACAATTTTAGTGCACTGAGGTATCAAATATACCACATCCAAATTCAAAAAACACTTTTCAGACTCAAGAAAACACTTAATCATATGTAAAACGGTACATCTGTTACAACGGATTATATCCAGAAGGTTCTTGGAAGTAGGCAAAAAAAATGTACCAACACAGGGTTAAGTAAATAAGCCATTGTTTTGTCCGATTTCATATACTAACCATCAAATACCGCGTTGCGCTTGATTTCGAAAGACCTTAATGAGTGCTGGTCTGGCTGATATGGTTGCTGCAGCTGATATCATAACACAGGATTCGGAAAAGTACGTTGAAAGGCTGTTGGAACTGTTCAGGAAGTTTAGTAAGCTCGTTCACGAAGCCTTCTCAGATGATCCCAGATTCCTTACTGCTAGAGATAAGGCCTTCAAAACTGTTGTAAATAAATACAGCCCAGTCATTTTTTTTATAAGCCCGTTACATTGGTGTCAGGTGTAGGGTAGTATGGTGTATCAAATGGGATATAAAGGTGATAGTGACTTGGAAGAATGACTCGGACTAAATTATGTGACTGCAGATTTCGCGAGGAATTGTGTCAAGCTTCACGGTTTTTCGGTAGTGACTTTTGAGAACGTTCCTGAATTCTCTTTCGAACATTATCGAGAAAGAGTTGGCTGCGATAACGGGGTGCAGCTTGGTGCTCTGCTGGATGTTAAAATAAATGCTGTTATAGCTGCTGCAGCGACGATCCTGAGCTGTTGGCGAATAACAAATATGAAGAATAGAGGAAAGCAGGGTACAGTACTGAAAATGCTCCTCGTAGTTGGTTGAACAGAAATTTGATGACAGTATCCAGCTTCCGAATACCATGTGGTGTAGGTACCATTGAACCAAAGGGTCCTAAACGGTTTGGCTACCGTCATCTTCTGAACAGTCAAGAGCTGCTAGGATCTGGTGGGTTGAGTGATAGAAGTCTACCATGGCATCATGAAGAAGGTCCTCGACGCTGGGCATGGTAAGGATCTTGTGGTGTTGATGCAATCCCGCAAGTGGTGCTGCATTGCCGGGTGGTGTGGTAACTTGTTGGGTATTGGTGACCAGTTTCCTGTGGGTGTCACTGAAATTGCCTGTGGAATAGCGGAGGACGTGGAGATGCTGTAAGTGTAAGGCCAACGGTGTAGACTAGTGAGTCCTGGAGGGGATCTAATGGTACAGATGTACTTAAGTTTGAAAGCTGTAATTCATGGCTGGATGGCATGGTAGCTTGCTAGACTTGGTGAGAAGATTCCTGAGGATGCAACCGAGAAATCGCTCTGAGATGGGTACGAAGATGCCGACGATGTAGATGGGCTTTGGGTACTAAGCCGAAGATATAGAGTGTATAGAAGCTGGTATGGTCATCGAGTTGAGCTTAGGTATGTGGAGAACGAGACCGTGGTAGCTGTAGGCATCCACTCCCAGTATATGGCAGCGTGAACATTCCATGGTAAAAATCAGCCATCTCTGTCATTGAGATCCAAGGTGTTTTATTCGAGAACACATTGTGGCAATACGTGTTTCAATGAAAAGAACATGCTGCATGAAGAGATTGGCCCGTTAGTGTCACGGCGGAGCTGTTGGGGCCAATGGTTGGCAGCGGTTGTTATTGGCACCAGGTAGGTGTCAATTGTAGACAAGAAGTCGTGTTGCCTGCATGGACAAGATGGCTGAGCCTTAAGGATGTTTCTGATCGGGACGATCAGATTTAAGGAGGGGGCAATGTAACGAACTTGGCTTCGGTGATCGGTGCCATAATGGTAGGCGTGTGCGATTCGTCGGAAGGCGGAGCACCTTAGCGAGTGCGGACGTTGGTGCGACCCGGGTGGTGTGTTGCATACCGCTATTGGTATTGGTCAGTCAGGCATGCCTGGGTCAAGACATATTCCCGAAGCTTCTAGTAACTTCGCGCAAGTTCAGGAGAGCTCGCTTGGCATCGGAAGATGGGTGTAGAAAATACGAGAGCCAATCTGCTTGCCTATATATTGGAGAGTGCTACGGAGTCAGTGAGTCAGTCAGGGGCAATCGCCCGGTACAGACGAGTAAGACTGGGAAAGTGGATATAAATTTTAAATAGTTGAATATATATTGTACCTACATAGTTGTTAATAGTGAAGTGTAAATATAAATGTTGGCGCATCAATAGGTTCATGACAGTAAATTTTTGCGGATATTTCCTACATGAAATGTGTGGTGGCAAGATTGAATTCAAAATGAATTTCGAACCAAATCACCCTTCATGGATATTCCATAAATGAATTATATTTGTGTGGCGAAACATCATCCCCGTTTCTAATACATTAATATTCGTGATTTTATCTATAACAATCAAGCTTTGTGTAAATTTATCCCGACATCGTCTACAAAAAATCGGTGTTAACCTAATTTGTCATGCGAAATGACATCGGCAATGAAAACAACAACAAACAAACAGATGAGAAGAGAGGAAAAAAAGCAAAGCAATCACAGCGCCCTCCCACAAGATGATCCATCTGTGGTGCACACAATATATCTACATAAAATCTCGGCACGTTTTTATTCAACACACTTCTTATTACATTACGATGGGCTTTTTGTGTTTTGTTGTGTTGCCTCATCGTCGTGTCGTCTGGTCTCTTCTCTCTTCTAGTAACATGAACTCTCAACAAGATATATTATTTCATAAAAGTATCAGATATCACGGAGGTGTATGGCATTTTGTCCCGTGAAAAATTATGGATGAAGGTTTCGATGAAAATTAAAAAAAAGAAATCAAAGTTCTTATAGTACTTTTTTATAAGGGTCGACAAATGTCAACCCATCAGTATATATTTATGTAGGGTCAACAGGAGTAATTAATAGGGTGTTAATAGGGTTAATTGGAAATAATCCATCATAACTCGTCTTTGTATATGAAAAGAATAAAGTTTTGTTAAATCGATCGCTACTTTGTTTTATTGAACCAAGTTACTGAAAAATAGATACTGTTGTGCAGTTAAAGGTAGATGTAAGACTTTTGGCATCAATTTCCATTATTTTGTATTTTTCAGTGCACCAAATAATAAAGTTGGTCTAATTTGTGGTAAAAAATATTTATTTCACAATTTTGAGTGTAACATTAGTCATGGATATTGTTGAACGTTCACTAATACCAAAAATATAGTATTTATTCTAATACTCATATATATTCTTTGCTTTTATTACTTATTATTCAGAAATCTTAAAACATCGCAGAGGAAATACGCATATTTCAATATTGGTGTAACTCGGAAACTGTATTTTTTTAAATGTCCAATTTCAATGTTGCTGGGTAGTCTCTACTCGTTATGTTTTCGAGGAAAGGAAATGTTGAATTTCAAATTTGTTCATTATGGTACCATTTCTCAGCACTCTTCTTGGGAAGTCAGTCAAAAAACAGTAATCATATTTGTTTTATTGTACAATATGTTGCGCAACCCTTCAATCAAAACAAACCACAAGTAGTCAAAATTATTTGACAATGTTGAATATTGTGCAATAATAGTGATTTCGTTACTTTCGTCTGAGGCAAGAAACTAGTTATGACAGAAGAAACTTGGGTCTCTCTTTCAGCGCTTTGAGGGCAAATTAGGCCATTGATAATCGTAATCAGTGGTATCAAGCAAAAGGCGCCACAAGCCACGTGGTTATGTCAATTTTTTGAAGTATTTGATATATTATTTACACAATACGAGTATAACAACTTAATTAGTAGGTGCACTGAAAAATACAAAATAATATTAAGTTTATTGGTGCTGGTACTGTTGGAGTTGGTGCCTACAACAACTAACTACAACGGCACAAATTCAAAATTACCAGCACCAATAGAATTAATATTATTTAATATTTTTCAGTGCACCAACTAATTAAGTCATTCTAATATTCTGGAAAAAAATGTTTATTTCACTTTTTTGATTGGAACATCAGTCACGAAAATTGTTGAACGTTCACTAATACTAAAGAAGATAGTACTTATCCTATTACCCATGTATATGCTTAGCTTGTAGGTACTTATTGTTTTCAGAGATCTCATATCATCGCGGCGCAGATATACATATTTCAGACTTTAATGCTATAACTCGAAAACCGTAACTCTTTTGAGAGAAAAAACAATTTAAATGATGCTACATATAATATCTGCTTTAATATGGGCGTCACATATTTTCAATTTTCGAAAAAAAATCCCCTTCCACATAGCGGAAATACACATAGGTATTACATATTTCAGACTATTGCTGAAATTGGAAAACCGTAACTCTTCTGAAAAAATGTTCAACTTAAACGTTTCCGGATATGATCCCATCTTTAATTCTGCTATCTCAGATTTCAGATTTTCTAAAAATAATCCCCCTCCTCCCCCAATTCGAGGGTGTTTTTTGGAAGGAAGGAGATTTCAGATTAGATTAAGATCGTCTAAATCGAAGTACGTTTAGTATGCAGAACTTGCGTACAGCCATAAAAAAAGTAAACATAAAACCGAATTGTATACCTCCTCTTTTTTTTGAAGTCGGTCAAAAAGCACACAAAATAACGTATATAAAGTATTATATGTAATTCAATAGTGAGTCTTTCGGTGACTGAGTCGACCAATTCGTGTGGTTATTACTTGAACACACACCTGACATTAGGAATTTCCTCATGCTGATGATTTCTGTCGTTGTCTATTTGGTCCAGGGATAAAGCTGTTCACGACTCGTCTCCATTCTTCCCGATTTCTTACTAGGGATTCCAACTGTTCTGAGCGTCTACTTGTTTAAATGTCTCATGAAGAACGTCTTTTTATCTCTTGAGTTGCCCGCCTTGTATTTTTCGTCCTTTTGCCAGCTTTGCATACAGGATACATTGGGTTAGCCATTTTCTGTTTGCCCACCTGAGTTGTGCTGGGACAGATACCTTTGCTGCAGTTGATTTAAAGTTTTTAGATGCCGTTTATAGGTGGTCCAAGTTTCGCATGCTTATGTCATAGTCGGGATAATGATGGTTCTATAGACAGCCGATTTTGTCTTGATAAACAGGTCAGGATTGTCAAACATTATTTTTCTTAGGCCCCAGTACGCTCCTGATACGGCAGTGACTTTATTTTGAATTTCATCGTCGTTATTTACTGTAGTGTTTACAATGCTTCCCAGATAATTGAAGTACTCGACATATTCCATCGTTACATTTCCTATGAAGATATAGTTTCTTTCTACATTTTGTGGAGTAATTAAAATTGTTGTTTTACTAACGTTAATATTCAGCCCTCGAGCTTTGTATGCCTAGTAGAATGTCTCTATTGTTGCTTGCAGATATTCAAAAATGATAAATAAGATAGGCGCCAGGACGCACCGAAACGCTTCATGATAAACCATAGAGCTTCTCTATTCACTGAGTCAAAGTCTTTGGTCAAGTCTACAAAAGAAAATAAGATCGGTTGTACCTCTATTTGGACGAAATCCGCTCTAGGACTCTGGGAATAATTTGGTCGATATGTCTTAAGAGTCATTATTTTTTCTAAAATTTTACCGCCTGTTGAAGGTACTGATATCCATCTGTAGTTGCCGCCATCTGAAGCAATCCCTATTTTTTAAATTCACAATATTAGCATCTCTGAAGTCTTGTGGTAATTTTTCTGTGGTCCAGAATAAGTTGAAAGCTAGCTTCAGCTGAATCGCCGAGTGCTTTGTAAACTTTTGTCGGAATGTTGTCATTTTCTAGGGCTTTGTTATTTTCCAGTGACTTTATTGCTTGTTTCATTACTTCAGTAGATATTTCTTGGTCTAGGAATTGATTCAACTCGTATTATGGGGGGAAACATTAACAACCTTAAAATTTAGTCATAGGAAATGCTTATTTGGATGTTAAAAGAAGAAATATTAAGTTGCTTTTATAATTAACCACTCTCTCATTTTGTTTCAGTTTGGTTTAATTTTTTCAACACATTGAATATTTGATCAAGTTTGCATCTGGACCAAATAAAAAACATCATTTCACACAAATTTACTTGCAGGTATATAAAAGATTTGTGAAAAATATTATTTTTCATAAGCCACAATACAATATTGATACATTTCAACTTTTTTCCTATATTAGTGCACATCTTGTATTATTTTTTGCTGTAGCACCAATGAAAAAACATGACAATCATCATAATTACAAATTTGTAGAAGACAAAGTCTATACTTATCATCTAGTAAGTATAAAAATGCAAGTGCCTTTCAAGACGCATCAATATTCTAATAAAAATGTGACAAATAAAAATGTGAGTACACTTATATGGATATTGCGTATTCTGCACATCATGTATGTAATAAATGGAAACACTTCTTTTATGGCTTCTTACTGAAAAAAAAAACTTTTATCTATAAATAATGCATGATTTTCCAATAAACAAGTGAGAAATTCACATAAAAAGCGGATGCGTTGTAAATGAGAATGGAAAATGCAGCAACAAAACAACATACAAATGTACACACAATTAGTATTTTGTAAGGCAAAAAGTATTCAACAAAATTGTGCTGTTTATCTTCTAGTAAGTTCTGGAGAAGCGATGAAAAGGTTACGCAGTGTACGTTTTAGAAGTCGAGTAATGTAGCTGTATTTGTTACCATTCTGCCTTCTTCACAAACGGGAATGGGTAAAGGTACAAACTTTTGTATAAAAGTTAGAATATATTCAACATATATGTATCTTTTGAATATACTCAACTTTGACCCATTGCCTTACATACATAGGAACACTGAAGGAGGCAAAAGTTGACCAGAAAAAATAAATCATATATAGGGTGATCCAAAGAGTAAATATGATTTTAATGTTCTTATTTCTCAATTTAAAGCCTATTTTGGACTGACTTCTCTTATTTTAAACTCAAAATCTGCATCAAATTGTTCAAAAAATCTAAACTCCATTTAGAATACTTTATAACCGTAAAAGTAGAAGGCTTCATCTCTCTTTTTTATCGCAAACGATTCAGAACACGTGCCAAAGAAGTTTAACTTAAAAAATCTGGTGTGTCCACTCACACGACTTTCCTACCGCTCGCAGGCAAATTCCAGTGAATGAAAAATTTTACACTATGACAATACTCTCCTTACATAGCTACGATAATAGCGATTGTAAAGTAAAAATCCTCTGGACAAATCTTGCTGCCACTCATTTTTTTTCAGCATGTCAAGACAAATAACAATGGTCATGTAACATTTTTTCACAAGATGAAACGTTTAGCCGGAATCTGAAGAAACATGTGGAAAATACGGAATTTTATTCAAGCATAACTTTTTTTGTGCTTTTCTCAGAGATGGCGCTATATGTGGGTGGTAAAGGGCTCTCAGAAGAATACTTTAGGCAAGTTTAATCAAAATCGTTAGAGCCGTTTTCGCGCTATAGCCTCGAGCAAATCCCGTTTTGTTGCTATAGCTCAACAACCATTCTATACACGATTCTCATTCATTACTACCGGCGAGTGATATTGGTACCAAACACAATATAAAAGAAAGCAACAAAATACACCGATCCGTTCCCGAAATAATGCTGTCACAGATAGACAGACGGACAGACAGACAGACAGAAAGACCAATGGCTGAAAATATGTTTATTAGACTCTGAAACGTCAACATTTGTAAAAATCTCGATACCGAAAATTTCACACGATTACAATACTTTCCTTATACAGCTACTATAGTAGCGTAGGGAAGTAAAAATAATTGGGAGATTCTTTAAGGTTCAGGGTCGTTCAAGTCCTTAGGGATTGATTTATCTAGAGATGTTGGTTTATTTCTGATACTTATCAATATATTTTTCTCGCAACATATATTTTTTTCTAATTAACGTATCCCCTAGGTATGAAATGAAAACCATTCATTTCAACAGTTCTCCCAAGTCTCAAATTCAGCACTGTAATACCTTCGTTTCACTTACTGAAAAAGTAACAAGTCTAGTAACAAAAAAAAATCTTGGAAGTTCAGGGTCGTTTAAGTCCTTACCTAAAGCTGTTGTTCCCTTTCGCATATTCATCAAATTTAAGCCTTCAATTTCTCCGCTTCCGTTATTTTCAGAGTAATTTTGATTGAAGGATATTGAGTGTCACGTTTCCCAACAAAATCTGTGATGGATGAGTGTGATATATCAAAACAGTAAGTACACATTGGAGAAATAATTGAGTTTTCGGGTACTAAAATTCAGTTGTTGCTGTTTTGTGAATTTTATTATTTATATGGAAATGGATGCACGTCCCAATTTTTATTTATACTAGGTTGGTTTAGGTTAAGTCAACGTATCAGATCATTTTTATATCATATTCCGAACAAGGAAAATATTAGATCATATTAATAGTATATATGCTTTCCTAGTATAGTAGCTATATTATGAAAGTATTGTAATCGTGTAAAATTTTCGGTATCGAGATTTTTACAAATGTTGACGTTTCAGAGTTTTCTAAGCCTAATAAAAATATTTTCAGCCATTGATCTGTCTGTCTGTATGTCCTTCTGTCTGTCTGTCTGTGACAGCATTATCTCGGGAACGGATCGGTGAATTTTGTTGCTTTCTTTTTTATTTTGCTTCGTACCAATATCACTCGCCGGTGGCACTGAATGAGAATCCTGTATACACTGGGTGTTGAGCTATAGCCAAAAAACGTGATATGCTCAAGACTATAGCGCGAAAACGGCTCTAAGGATTTTGATTAAACTTGCCTAAAGTATTCTTCTGAGAGCCCTTTACCACCCACATATAGCGCCATCTCTGAGAAAAAGCACAAAAAAAGTTATGCTTGAATAAAATTCCATATTTTCCACATGTTTCTTTAGATTCTGGCTAAATGTTTCATCTTGCGAAAAAATGTTACATGACCATTGTTGGTTGTCTTGACATGCTGAAAAAAAAATAGTGGTAGCACGATTTGACCAGAAGATTTTTACTTTACTACCGCTATTATTATTCACTGAAATTTGCCTGCGAGTGGTAGGAAAGTCGTGTGAGTGGACACACCAGATTTTTTTATAGTAATGATTGAACATAATGACGCGATTAGCGTATTTATATTATTTTATTATTGCCCGTTTTGAATAAAAGCAAACAAAGCAACGCCTAAGCAACCACTTCATTTTCACTATTTCTCTTTCGCTAGGTAGCTCTTAAGCTTAGAATTACCAAATTTTTTACAATTGCTTGTGGTTTTAAGGTTTAGTTGTCGCCTTATTTTTGCACGCTTCATAATTATTCAACTTTTTTTGAAATTTTATCTTGGTTTTCCAATGGTTCTGATAAATTTCATGATATGAAAATTCAAATTTGTTTGTGTCTTATTACACGAGACCGCTAGCTAATGTTTAGTTTGGATGAAAAAACGTTCTTCCATGAGGTTTCTTCTAATTTTACAAAGTAAACTTATCGGATAATATCAGAGGTTAAATCAAAGGTAAATTGTTTGAAAAGAGATGCTTGGAATAAAGTATCAAGTGTCTTCAACTGTATTTGATAGTGGCCTGAGGCTTCAAAGGTTCATTATTGGTCAAATCAATGGTTGTTTGATATACCTATGTAAGCAAATCATACTAAAAAATTAAAGTACGAAAACACAAATAATTTGCGCGGATGACTATGTTTGTCAATATAGGAGTTGCCTAAGAATTAAGTTGCCCCGAATTGATGTCCTAACTTTAGTTGTTTCCTAACTGTTGGTGAAATGTTTTTGATGCTCTAGGGAAATACTTAATATTTAGGCATTGTTGATGAAAACGGCCATAGTTTAACCCAAAAATAAGTTATTGACATATTTTTTTCAAATGAAACAAAATACCGATTTTTTATTTTATTTCTGTTTTGCTTCAAATTTTAAGTATATGTCATGTAGCATGTCCTAGGTATATCTAAACTCAACAGATATCGAAATAATTACGATTGAACATATAAATAAGTATTTCTGCGGATTTATTTATTTGTAAGTCGAGCAAAACAATCGTTTGTGTGTATATTGTCTTCTCTTCAATTATTTTATTTCGGAATGTTGACTTGTTACCTGGAAAAATTGTTTGCCAATTTCAGTTCAAATAAGGTAGTTGTAGAGTTTTGTTAATAAACTATTTTTGGATAACTGTTGAGTTAAGATGTAAAGTAAATGGTTCAAGGCAGACTTCTAAAATTCTATGAAAATTATACAACGGAAGAGGCGAAAAATGCCCTCAGGCAAATGAAAAACATGAAAACAACAGGAAACACCAAATTGTGATAGAAAAACTTTTAAAAGAAATGGTATCTTCAAACTGTGCCTGCATATCGGTGGAAAGTGGAAAAATGCAGTGACAATTCTCAGCAATAAGAATATTTCTACAAATAAATGGACCGACTTTATTTGTTGGTGCATTCAAAAATACAAAATAATATTAATTCTATTGGTAACTACTGGTAATTTTGAAATTGTGCAATTGTAGGTACATAGAAGTCTTTTGGTACCAACTTGATATGTACCAGCAAAGGTGGAATTATTATTATGCATTTTTCTGAGCACCAACAAATAAAGTCGACCGAATTTTTTATAAGAAATATTTATATCACACTTTTGAGTGTAACATTAGTAACAGAAATCGTTGAATGTTCACTTATACCAAAGAAGATAGTACCTATGAACATTCTTTGATTGTACTTGTTATTATTCAGAGCTCTAATAAATGCCGGATATACGCATAATGTTTAATTTATACATTTCCGGGTATTGTCTTATCTTTAGGTAATTCTGCGGTCTCAAATTTTCGAATTTTCATTTCTCTGTATACCTCCTCCGTTTGGGTTCGTCGGTCAAAAAGAGGATACTGACTTAAACAACTTTAGACCTATAAGTTTACTCTCACAACTTTAGGAGTGGTTTACTAAAATAGGATCTAAATGTTTGGATCTAAGCTAAAGGAAGCAGGTTTCAAATGAGAATGTGGAACAAAGGATTAGTAGTAAGACCAGAAATCTGAAAAGGTTGTAAATCAATATAAGCCGACGATCTTCATTATCACCTATTGTTCGAAATATAGATAAGCAATACAAGTATTTATCCCTTAAAGTATTTCCAGGTCCGGATTAAGATTAAGAGAATTTAGAGAACAGTAGTGTATTTGGATTGAATCTTGGTTCGATACACACGATATTTCAAACAAAAGTTGGGTAGACTTATCTGACTTGGGTCAAAATAAGGCGCCGTCTAATAAACAAAAACGCAGGAACCGAAAAAGGTTTTATATCAAATGCGTTGTCTTTATCGGCAAAGAATATCAACGACTGTTTATTTGATTATCATGATGATACTACAGCCGAGTTATTTGAAGACTAGATTCAAAATAAACTCGTACCAAATATTCCACCCAACAGTCATGGAGAATGCTAGTTACCACAGTCGAAGACTTGATAAAGCACCAAGTTCAAAAGACACCAAAGCCACTATACAAGAATATATGTTAAATAATGATATGTACTGTGAGGAAAAGTACACAAAAAACAATTACTCGAAGTTTTACACAGTTATTCCAAACAAAAGAAACATTATTGTGATTCATTGGCTGAAAGCTTGGACATACGGTGCTCAGATTTCTTCCTTATCACTGTATGTCCCAATTGAACATATATGGCATCAGCCTAAATCAGCCGTTCGAAGAAATAATACTTCTCCAACCTTAAGTTCATCTGTGGTAGGTCTTATTCAAAAATAAACTGCAAACGTTCCTGATAGCAGCTGGGCCACGTGTGTTTCCCATATTAAAAATGTGGAAAAGTCATATATCAATTTAGAAAAAAATCCCAAAGAAAGGTTTATTATCAATTTGGATGACGACACTGAATGTGAAACTGATCTTCGTAAGTAATTTTGTTTATGATGCAAAAACGGCAACTTCACAAGTGTGTGTATATTAAATTCAATTCTAAACAACTTATTATATATCATAATATATTGTATATACCTAAACAATTCTCAATTATATTCAATCGATTTTTCTTATCTAATAATTATCTTAACCAATTATACCTAACTGCTTTTCTTTTTCTGATGGTACTTTTCTAACAAACGGTTAAAATCTTGATAGAAAACTTGATGGAGTATAATAAATCACGTGTACTAATATTCCTCCATTTCAGGAAGGCATTTGATATAGTGGAACTCCCAGCAGTCCTCTCAGTACTGCAGCAATGTAGGATAGACTACCGATACAAAAATCTGATCGAATATACATATATATTAAAATGCAACCACAAATGTAAATCTCCATGAACCTACAAATAAGTTTTATATAGAACGCAGAATTAAGCAAGGAGATATTATCTCCCCTAAGCTCTTTACAGCAGTGCTAGAATACAATAACAAAATCAACGAAAGGTATAAGCGAGTATCTAAGCCACCTTATTTATAAAAAATCTGGTGTGTCCACTCACACGACTTTCCTACCGCTCGCAGGCAAATTCCAGTGGATGAAATATTTTACACTATTACAATACTTTCCTTACATAGCGACGATAATAGCGGTAGTAAAGTAAAAATCATCTGGTCAAATCGTGCTACCACTCATTTTTTTCAGCATGTCAAGACAATGGTCATTTAAATGTTTTTCGCAAGATGAAACGTTTAGCCAAAATCTGAAGAAACATGTGGAAAAGTACGGAATTTTATTCAAGCATAACTTTTTTGGTCTTTTCTCAGAGATGGCGCTATATGTGGGTGGTAAAGGGCTCTCAGAAGAATAATTTAGGCAACTTCAATCAAAATCCTTAGAGCCATTTTCGCGCTATAGTCTTGAGCAAATCACGTTTTTTGGCTATAGCTCAACTCCCAGTGTATACAGGATTCTCTTTCAGTGCCATCGGCGAGGACATTGGTACCAAACAAAATAAAAAAGAAAGCAATAAAATACACCGATCCATTCCTGAGATAATGCTGTCACAGACAGGCAGGCAGACGGACAGACAGACCAACAGACCTATGGCTGAAAATATGTTTATTAGACTTAGAAAACTCTGAAACGTCAACATTTAAAAAAAATCTCGATGAAGAATATTTCACACGATTAGAATACTTTCCTTATACAGCTACTATGGACTAAAAGATTATTGGAGTAGAGACCTAGAACGGATAAGAGAAGTAAAGACAGGACACCAAAAATATTGAGTGGTGGTGTAAGGAGAATTGTAGGAATTTGGATAAACCACGCCCAAAATAGAGACTGAGGGTTTCCACCAGAGTAGACCTATATCCTGCAGCAGATGAGAGTGGCTGATTGATGATAGTATTTTACCTTGCTATAAGGGTACCACCGTGACAGTTTCCCGAACTCAAGTCTGAAGCGCAGAAACAGCTCCCATGAAACTTGTCTAAATTATATTTCCTAAAGTTCTTGATCATCCGCATTTCTAAGATATACAGAAAAAGTCATTCATAGTAAAAAGTTTCTCTAAGAATGTTACAGACAAATTGAAAAACAAGAGATTTATGAGACTCCTTAAAAATGCATTATTCTAATTTTTTATTTTTTTTTCTAAATACTCATTTGATAAACCAAAGTATATAGTTGGAAGTGTTGAGTTACCAATAAAATGGTTTTAATTTTTCCACCCCCAACCTCAGACATAAGGTATAATTCAAACTCTCGAAATCTGCATCTTCAAACGGATGTTTCATGGGTTGCTTTTGCTGCCAATTATCTTCATAAATATTGGCAGCGTCTCGTGGTAGGTAATAATGACTTGTGCCACTCGTATTCGACCGGCTGCTGCTGGCTTTTTTGTCGTCTGGTACGCCCATGCTGTCAATATACATACCTATATATATATATATATATATATATATATATATATATATATATATATATATATAAATATATGTGTCTCTCACCCACAGCATCCGGTCAACAACGGTGGTATGTGGGGGCGTTAGTGGAACTCTCTCACAGCGCGATGCCTCCATCTTCTTCCACCTTCGTGAGTGCACAAACAGACACACATACACACACTTCCAAAAATGCAAATGCCTCCTCGTCCTCATCTCCTATATGGTTGTTCTTCGCCTGCTATATGCCGCCAAGTGAAACGGCAAAGCAGATAATTTAACGGTGTAGGAAAAGACACATAAGATATGTGGATGCTGTAATTTTAGTTTTCAATTCTTCCACCCCTCCACCCTCTAACGAATACGCTTATTATTGTTGAGTTGTGGTTTTGTGTTTTTTTTTTGTATTGACGACCATTAGTCCAATCGATTGGGGGTAATTTCTTACTATATGTATACAGGGTGTTTCTATTTTAAAACTTCCCTCCGCAAATTTCTCAAAATGTGAACATAAAAAAAGAAATCACTGAAGTTCATCCGAAATAAATTTGAGGGAGGCAATATTTCGTCCCTTTCAACTTTCTTACCTTTTCAGATTTTAAGTTGGTAGCTCCTGGGGGAGGAGTCCGAAAGGGAATCAGCTAATTTTGGTTAAAACGTTTCCCCCCGCCTCGATATTAGTTTTTACTTATTTCACGGATTTCTTTACTAATGTTCGAATTTCGAGAAACCCCAGGTAGAAGGTTTTGAAATGGACACCCTGTCTGTTAGCTATTCTCACCTGATGACAAACATGAACTAGTTCATTGGGTACTGACATCTATCAGCACTAAGCAGGCTAATTTTAATTTTGAGCATACTCCTACATAAGCATGTTCCAAGCCAACGAATAAGTCAAAACTTAATCGATAATGTTCTGCTCTTTACGGTATGTCTACATACTTATAAAACAAAGTCGCTATTCCTGCCTGTCTGTCCTAATTTCTGTTTCTCCAGTTACTTCCTCTAAGCCCCGCGATCAATTTTCATAGGGTTTTCACTATCATTTAATACATCCTAATTATAAGGTTCTTTTATGGTAAATAAAACGCTGTTTATCAATAAATCTATATTAAAAAAAATTGTTCTTCGAAAATCCTAGAGAAAAGTCCGCGATGGTATATGTGTCTATTTAGGACAACCCTCAGTAACCATTTATATTCTTCTCCCTATTCTATATATTTTAATCTATTGTATTTGTATTATATTCACTGTCCGCTACATTCTCTTCTGTCTTTGTTAAAATTCCGCATAGGTACCTAGATTATATATGGAGTATCTACCGGATTTTTCACTTTCGAAGAAGCGGGCAAAAACCCCCATTTGTACACATGGACATAATATCGAAAAGACCATTAACTGGGTTCTATTTAGGCCTTGTACCAGCATCAAATAATAAAGAAATTTATAATGGCTCTAAAAATAAGAACATAATTTCTTACAAGCTACAACTGCTCAAGTTCAAATATTACCTATTCCAATTAAAATATCTTCAGTGTATTGTCCTCCAAGAAACAACATAACTAAGTATAGATAATTGAAACCTTACATTCTGTAGACAATACTTTTATTTACATAGTGGAGATCAATACTAATTACATCAGAGTACCGCAGGGAAGTGTCCTTGGACCGCTCCTATATAGTTTGCGTAAGTGGAGCTGATACTCCAACAAGCCCTGAAACAGAGCTGGGAACGTTTGTAGATGACACTATGTTTGCTTCGGCACAAGCATGCTCGGATAGCCACTAGAAAATGACAAGTTGACTTAAATACACTATCTGATTGGTAAAGAAAGTGTAAAATGAGAATAAATGAGACAAAATCCACATCTGTCACTTTCACATTAAAGCGTTCGGAGTGTCCTGCATTATTTTTAAACAATATTGAAATTCCCAGAGCAAATGAAGCTAAGTTAACTAAGACAACATATGGACAATAGACTAATAAGGAAAAAACATATAATAAAAAATCCAATGGACCTAAAAATTAAAAACATGTATTGGTTGTTTGGCAAGAAATCGTTTTTATTCTTGGTATATAAAGAGATATTATATAAGGCTTTCATCATTCCCATATGGCATAGAATTATGGGGATGTTCTAGCACATCGAACATAAAATTATTAATTATAAGATGCCAATCAAAGTCATTAGGAATTATATAATAAAGCCCTGTGTTATATGTCAAATCACACACTGCACACAAATCTTGAAAGTCCCCAAATCAATTTAAAGATACTTGAACATCATCCCAATGAGCTAGCATCCAATCGTGTCGATATGCTCAATCCAAAACGACTTGAAAAAATGGCCAATTGACCAGACGTTGAAAGAATAAGAGGATTGCATTAATGGATGCGGTACTTTTCCCGATAAGAAGCTAACCAATTAGTTCAAAGAACTTACATTGTATACCTCTTGTATACAAGTTGTTCTGATTGTTAATAAACATGAATGAAAACACAAACAAAAAGTTCTTGTATCATTCCTTTGAAAAAGTCATTAGACGTGTCGATTTTTATCTCTAATCCCTCATTGGATCTAGCAATTTTAAAAATATACTAATTTTAGGAATGTTGAATAAATAACTGTTATGATGACATCATTTTGTCGCTGGCTCGCCTGTGACAAAATATAAGCACTATACTTGCAATAGCCACTCTGCAATACCCGTTTATGAATGGAAGAAAGTATCTTCAGTCTTCTGGCTATATAATTCGCCATTCAACAAATGAATAGGATTTACTGTTAATTGTCTGTTAGTTGCCTGCTGAAAATTATGAATGGTCGCTCAAATCGACCCGACAATTTTTACAAAATTAAGGAAAATATAATAGCTGGAACAGAATTAGTATTAATTTACCAACCGCTAACCTTTAACATTAATGTGCCCTTACTGCTTTTACTGAATGCAACTAAATAAAAAACTACATAATATTAAATTTCAATTGATTGGACTATTATTCTGTATGCAGCAATCCAGCTTCAACCACACGTTTCTCCTGATGATGATTATATTCCATCGTCCATTAATAAAAGACAAGCGCGCGCGGAGGAACTGTTGCGCGTTGGCGGAACTACCTATATAGCTAGGCTATAATATGCGGGTCGTTTAAAAATGCCAGTTTTCCGTCAATGGGATATTTTCTGACGCCCACCGATTTTCTCATTCAATACTTTCGAAGACGCGATGAATGGTTATATAAACTTGATTGTTCCGCTTGTATCTATACAGTGTGTCCAAGATAAAGATAGGATAGCATTAGTATCTTATGAACGATAATAGATGAGATGTCGGTTAAACGGGGGAAAACTATTAGCAGAAGTGTTAACAAAACAGAAAGTGTTTCTTTGTAACATTTGTTTCAGCTTAACAAAATGACGTTTACAATATTCTCATGTGACATTTCGTTTTTTTCATATTTTCATCCAAATCAACATTGTATCACATTATATGACAATGGAGAAGTTTCATGATGTTGGTCATATTATATTCAATAATGATATTTATATATAGACCAAAACTAATCAATCATTGAATTTTTTTTTAAATCCATCAATAAATAACTTAGAAATAAATTATTAAATTATACGTATTTTAGAACGGAACGTTCCGCCTGTGACGTCATCTGACCTACCGAGATCGCCGTACCACTGATTCGCGCCAGGCTCTTGCTTCGTTTGTGTTTCTTAGTAATGTCGTTCGTTTCTTTTTTATTTTATTTATGAGTGTAGTTTTTAGTTCACTATAATGGAAGAAGGCTACGTCGAAGGACAAAGTGATAATTTGCCTAATATTGATATTTACACAGTGATCGACTTTTTTCTTCAAATCCGTGTTTTGTTAATACTGAAATAAAAGAAGTTAAACTTTTTAAGTAAGCATATACATACTTTTAAGTTTATTTCATCAGCCACATGGACTATCTTACAACTCTGATTTATATATAAAAAAACGTTTTATTAACATATCGTCATGTTTACAACACATTCGTCTATTACCCGCTGTGTACGGGCAAGATATCAAATGTATTGATATCAAGGTCTATCTAAGATCCTTAGATAGACTTTGTTGATATGTTTTCAGAGAAGAAGCTATAGGATACATGAAGGCTCTAAAAGCACAGTTAAATGCAGAATTTGACCTGAACATAATGGTGGAAAGTGTAGTCAATCAAATCATTATTCATTTTATTATTTGGTACACGAAAAAGCAATTTACTGGGATTTTTACCTGTCGTTCTTTGACACATGGGAACAAAACAATATTTTTATTAATAACTAAAATACAACTTAAGTGAATAGACATTTAAGAAATCTGTACGTACGCGGCGAATACGCGCCGCATCTTTTAGGTCAAATGACGTCACACGATAGAGCGCATCGAGTAATGAAATTATTTTTGCAAGCGCAACTTCAAAGTCCCATAACTTTTTCATTTTTAGAGATATTTTAATGATTATTTCACATTTTTGTTTCATTTTGCTTAAATTTTTATAATCAATCGATAAGAAAAAAATGGAAACTTCCTCATTAAGTTTTTTTACTACTAACACTATGCTGCGGAGCAGCACGGGTCCTCTAGTTTAAATAAAATCAAGCACAACATAGGTACCAAACAACCAATGTCTATGATAAAAATATTTTTTAAGAAAATTGACCTATTTTATTTGTTGGTACACTAAAATTTACAAAATAATATTAATTCTATTGGTGCTGGTATTTTTGAACTTGTAGTTAAATAGAAGACTCTTGGCACCAACTTCACAAGTACCGGCACTAGAAAATAGATTAATATTATTTTGTATTCTTCAGTGGACGAAAAAAAAAATGGGTCCAATTTTTTTGATAAGAAATATTTATTTCATACTTTTCAGTGTAACATTACTCACGAAAATCGTTGATCGTTCACTTATATCAAAGAAGATAGTACATATCCTACTGCCCATGAACATTATTTGCTTGTTATTATTCAGAGACCTAACAAAAACATCAACACTGTAACTCGAAAACCGTAACTCTATGGGAAAAATGTTCAATTTAAATGCTGCTACAAATACAAATAATCAGGTCTTTAATTTGGCCGTCTCAGATTTCAACCATCACCATCCCATAGCGCAAATACACATATTTCAGATTTTAACAACAATGTAACTCGAAAACCGTAACTCTTTTGAAAAAAAATGTTGTCTTATATTTGATTCTGCCATTTCAGATTTTCGATTTTTGAGAGAAATTGCCCCCTCCACCCACTTTGAGAGAAGTTTTTAGAGGGAAGGAGATTTCTGATTTGGAGCTCATACGAATATGGGACCATTTTTTAAACAGTCGAATTATATACGTCCTCCGGTTGGGTTGGTAGGTAAAAAAAGACAGAAATGCTTAAAACTCGCAGGATAATAATCAATATTATAGTTTCTGATATCAAATTATTGTTCCGTTTTCTATAAAGCATCACCTATCTGCTTACAAATTTGGATCCATGTGGTTGAAAAAACGCAAAAAGATCGTTTTTTGAAAAAACATTAGTATAATACTCATGTGATACATCGTTGATTTGGTCATGGAGTTGCTTATGGTTTCTTGAAAACAAAACGTTGCATTACAATATTAAAGACGCCATTTTGTAGAGCTAAAAAATGGCCCTTAAGGAGTACTTTTAATTTTTGGCTAGCTCTTCTGTTAAATTTAGATTAAAAAATAATTAGCAATTGTAAAAATCTGTTTTTCTAGAATTTCGAAAATCAAAATATTTATTAAATTTTTGTGAATGGGACATAAAAAACCATCAAATTGCTGAGCCTTTTCCCAATTCAACTGGTTCCTTATCCACTTTCGAGATACTAATGCTATTCCATCCTTATCTTGAACCTACTGTATATTATAACTAGACAAGATAAGCGAGATAAGAGTTGTCTGCGAGAGAGAATATGTATGTGAGTGTGGGTTATCGGGTTGTTTATCAAGATTGTGCGCAAAGCCATATTGTATTGACTAAAAATGGAAATTATGAAATTGCAGGTTGAATATTACTACGTGAGTTTTTTCTAGAGACGCAGTATACATTTAAAGAATTATTTATTACTTAAAGCCAGATCCTAGTAGGTGTAGCGTAAGTAGATATTCATGATAAGTTCTAATTGGACAAGGAAAGTTTTCTTTATTATTATGAAAATAATAATAAGAAAACTATGAGTATATTTACTTGCTAAACAAATAATAAATATGTTTATAAACAAGAAGATATTATAAGGTAACTTAGAAATAATTGAATTTTATTTTATTATGTAGGTATTCTTATAACAAATAAAAACAGGATATAAAAGAAATTCGATTGCAAAAGTAGTACTAATAGGATTTCCTATGTCCAACAGTGGTTAAAGCAAATGTTCAATATGTCGTCCATTTTGCTGCTCTAGGTACGATCACCAACAACAGTTCCTTCAACTTCTACACAGTATTTTCAGCATTCCTGATTGAATTGCAATACACTAGACCCGTGGTAATCCGACAAATATTTTACAAGGTGGTGTCGCATGAGCGAATTTGTCGGAATATATCGAGTAAAATTGGTTAGATCAAATCTACCTAAAACGTTATATACGGTACGGCTTATTAAAAAAAATCTGGTCTGTCCACTCACACGACTTTCCTACCGCTCGCAGGCAAATTCCAGTGAATAAGAAATCGTCCGACCAAAATGAAAAACAATGGTTAGCCAGAATCTGAATAAACATGTGGAAAATATGGAATTTTATTCAAGCATAACTATTTTGTTCCTTTTCTCAGAGATGGCGCTGTGTGTGGGTGGTAAATGGCTCTCAGAAGAATACTTTAGGCAAGTTGCAGTGCCACCGGCGAGTGATATTGGTACGAAACAAAATAAAAAAGAAAGCAACAAAATTCACCGACCCGTTCCCTAGATAATGCTATCACAGAGAGACAGATAGACAGACCAATGGCTGAAAATATGTTTATTAGTCTTAGAAAACTCTGAAACGTGAACATTTGTAAAAATCACGATTCCAAAAAATTCACACCATTACAATACTTTCCTTATACAGCTAATATAGTAGCGTCGGAAAGTAAAAATGTATTAAAAGTGAAAACAAGGCCTTATTTCTCATTCTCCTGAAAATATACCAAAGAAGATAGTACTTATAGTATTGCCATGTATAATATAAGGCTTAGCTTGTACTTGTTATTATTCAGAGATCTCAAAACATTTCTGTGCAGATATACATATTTCAGACTTTACAACTGTAACCCGAAAACTATAACTGTTTTGAAAAAAATGTTCACTTTAAATTTTGATACCTACATATAATCTATTCTTTAAATATAGCGTTCTCGTATTTCCTATTTTATATAAAAATGCCCCTTCCAAATAGCGGAAAAACACCTATCACATATTTCAGACTTTACCATTGCTGTAACTCGAAAACCGTATAGATATGTTTCCAAAAGATTTTCAATTTAAACGTTTCCGGATATTGTGCCCTTTCTTATTTTCGAATTTTCGATTCTCGTAAAAATTTGCCATTTGCCACATAGCTGTAACACATATTTCAGATTTTAACAAAAAAATCAGTGATTATTTTTAAAAATGCCCAATTTAAACGTTTCCGTATATGGAATTTTCTTCAATTCAGCCGTCTCGAATTTTCAATTTTCAAGAAAGATTTACCTAACCATCCTCTTTGGGGAATGTTTTCGAGAGGAAGGCAATGTCTAATATTGTTTTTTTCAATGTGACCAATTTTCAATACTCCTCTCTCAAATAAAAAAAATCTTCAAAATCGTGGCACGTTTACTATGCTAAAGTCGCGAACAACATGCAGATATAGAGTCTAATTGTATACCTCCTCCATTATGAAAGTCGGTCAAAAATAATATTAAATTGTGCTTTGCTATCTTCCAGGACCAGTACCTTTTTATTTCCTTTCTTCTCTCTTAAGATTATTGATTCCTGACTCACTATTATACTGAAAGATCCTCTTTTTGGATTAGAATAATAGCCGAGGTATTTCTAATCGAATACCTACCTACGTCGGCATCTCTATAATCGAGCCTCCTTTTATTATAATGGTCCCTTTGGTGGCGTCAGGCCATACGAAAAATCATTGGTCTGTGACCGTGTCTTATAAGCGCCAAATCTATTAAAAATCATCTCTCATATAATCCTTCATTATAAACGGCGTGAAAAATCACGGCCGGGGTTCCAAGAACGTGACAAAGACTCTCAAACGAACACCTCGGGGACCTCCTACTGGGCCGTTCCAACCCGCCTACCGCGATTCCTGCATAAATCATCCCTGGATCGTTAATTTGTTGTAGAAAAATGAAACTCGCAGTCTTCTCCACAATATATTGATTACATAATTACCATCAGAGACATGTTTCGAAACTATATAGTTTCATTATCAATCTTAAAGGTTCTGTAATAAATTTGTGCAAATTAATGATATTATGATACAGTTGAAATATATCTTAGAAAATATGGCTAATATGGTACTCACGTGGAGATGAAAAATAACTCTATCTCAAACCAAGTTATTTTTCATCTCCACGTGAGTACCATATTAGCCATATTTTCTAAGATATATTTCAACTGTATCATAATATCATTAATTTGCACAAATTTATTACAGAACCTTTAAGATTGATAATGAAACTATATAGTTTCGAAACATGTCTCTGATGGTAATTATGTAATCAATATATTGTGGAGAAGACTGCGAGTTTCATTTTTCTACAATTTACTTCACTCCACTTTGAGACAATGGACTTTTACCTACAGTTAATTTGTTTATTTTCGTCAATGGCTAATAACGCGTCCGACACCTACGCTGGCCACTTCATATGCATACAAGGGTAGAAGAATTAATATCAATCAGTCGTATGAGTGCGACCCTCGATGTCCTTTAAGAGCGCCACCCTCCATGCTTTATGGAGATTCAGTTCTATTTCAACACACCGGAAACAGATCTTAACTTATTAATCTTATCTTATCTTAATACTTATAGATCCATTTCATCTAACTATATTATGGATGTAAAATCAACCAATACAATTAATATTATTTTGTATTTTTCAGTTTACCAATGAATAAAGTCGGTACAATTTTTTGTAGAAAATATTTATTTCACACTTTTGAGTGTGACATTAGTCATGAAAATTTTTGAATTTTCACTAATACCAAAGAAGATAGTACTTATCATATAAACCACGTATATTCTTGCTTGTACTTGTTATACCTAATTCAGCGATCTCAAAGCCTCACGGCGGAAATACGCATATTTCAGATTTACCACTGCTCTATCTCAAAAACCGTAAATGTTCAATCAAAATGTTGCTACAAATATTCTGGTTCAATTCAATTCAATTCAAATTTTCGAAAGAAATTGCCCCTTCTACATAGCGGAAAAGCTTTTGAACACGTTTCCGGATATGATAAAGATGAGACTTTAATCCTGTCGTCTCAGATTTTCGATTTTCGAGAAAAATTGCCCAATCCACCCTCTTTAGGGCCATTTTTTTCGAAAATCGAAAATATGAAGTGGTTTCATTAAAGACAGGATAATATCCGAAAATGTTTATATTGAACATCTTTCAAAACAGTTACGGTTTTCGAGTTACAACGAAAATCTCAAATATGTGTATTTTCACTATGTAGAGGGGTCAATTTCTGAAAGACCAGATTATTTGTTGCAACATTCATAATGAACATGTTTTCCTTAGAATTACGATTTTCGAGTTACAGCGGTGGTAAAACCCAGGGTAAAACGGTAAAATGTAAAATAATCATGCGTATTTCCGCCGCGATGTTATGAGAATTCTAATAACAAAGGTGTTTGACCAGAATTTCAAACCAAACTCAAACCGTCAGAAGCATGCGCATTTTAGTTTTAAGAAGACGGAAATTAAAATGCGCATACTTCACAATCACAGTTGGAAACATATTGAAACTGGTCCAAACTGCTGCTTGAACACACTCAACAAGTACAAGCAAAGACTATACGTGGGTAATAGGATAAGTACTATCTTCTTTGGTATTAGTGAACGTTGAGCAATTTTCGTTACTAATGTTACACTCAAAAAAGTTAAATAAATATTTTTTTATAAAAAATTGGACTGGATTGGTGCACTAGAAAATACAAAATAATATTGATTCTATTCTAACTGCAACTGCAAAACTTCAGCACCAATTGAATTAATATTATTTTGTTTTTTTCAGTGCACCAACTAATAATGTCGGTACAATGTTTTTTTAATATTTATTGACCGACGAACCCAAACGGAGTACGTACATATACAATTCTATTGTCGTTTTTTTTGGATTGTGCCCGCGCTTGATATAGTAAACCTACTACGACTTTGATAATTGTTGATTCATTTGATAGAGGAGACTTGCGAAATTGTCCCATATTCATAAAAACTCTAATCCGGAATCTCCTTCACTCCAAAAACCACCCTCGAAGGGGATGGAATGGACAATTTCTCTCGAAAATTGAAAATATGAAGAGCTAACACTTTCGTGTTACAACAATGTTAAAATCTGTGTATTTCCGCTATGTGGCGGGGGCAATTTGAAAAATGGAAAATTTGAAATGGCCAAATTAAAGACCAGATTATTTGTAGCAACATTTGTATTGAAAATTTTTTCCCTAGTATTACGGTTTATGAGTTATAGCAGTGGTAAAGTCTAAAATATGCGTATTACCACCGCGATGTTTTTAGTAGATCTCTGAACAATAACAAGTACAATGTCCATGGGTAATAGGATAAGTTCTATCTTCTTTTCTATACCTAAGTGAACGTTGAAAGATTTTCGTGACTAATTTTCATCTCAAAAGTGTCAAATCAATATTTTTTACAAAAAACTGGGCCGATTTTTTTACTTGGTGGACTGAAAAATATAAAATGATATTAATTCTATTGGGGCTGGTAGTTCTGAAGTTGGTGCCAAGAGTCTTCTTTAACTTCAAAATTACCATTACAAACAAAATTAATATTAGTTAATATTGTTCAGGGCACCAACGAATAAACTCTGTCCAAATTTTTGTTTAAATAATTTATATCATAAATTTTCAATTCTCAAGACTTTCTATATAAATAACCTTCTACTTAATAGTCGTCTATTTTTCGAGACGAGCCATTGTATTCTAAGCTGATTTGGCTTAAATCTTCATATTTTGAGTCCAATATTTACCAGTTAAAATATTTTCAATTTTTAATAAACACCCCGTATATATAAATTGGAAGCATTATCTCTTCAGTTTATATTTGATCTTATGAATCGTTTTTCCATAATGCCGAATAACCACAAAAATAAATTGCTCTTGATAGCATGTTTTTCTTTACACATCCGTTTTATCAATTTTCTAAAACA
This sequence comes from Crioceris asparagi, assembly GCA_958507055.1. NCBI lineage: Eukaryota > Metazoa > Arthropoda > Insecta > Coleoptera > Chrysomelidae > Crioceris > Crioceris asparagi. The sequence continues at coordinate 9,389,190 of OY293830.1, read as the reverse complement.
TAAACCTTTTAGCAAAGATGTTAGTCTACTGAATAATATAAAGGTATTGAATGTATGAGTTATAGGTTCCAAGCAAAAGGTGATGATAAACAGGTCATTTTTAGTTTGACCTTCGAACATGCTACCCTTAGAGTGGGGACATTCTCACATCAAAATCCTTATCAGATTCAACTTGTAGTATAATAATTATGCATCGAATGAAACCTTTCCCACATGGATATTTTTGGCCCTGAGATAATGCAGGTAAATAAAAATTATAGGATTCGACTCTCACTTTTTAGGTAAATTTCTTATAGAAATATACCTATTGCGATCGTTCACACTTTTGAATTTCGAAAAAATTTCAACGGCATGTTGTTATATGTCTATAAGTTAGTCCAAAAAAACATTTGGTTCAAATGTTTATATATATATATATATATATATATATATATATATATATATATATATATATATATATATATATATATATATGGGATATTACGAAATTTGTTAACACGATAGAGGTCGCAGTTTTGAAGGTATCAAGTTCAAATTTGCTACAAAAATCAATCTCTCAAATATCTCGGTCGAGTTCGTTATTGGGCAATATCGGGTAATTAGTTTCAAAATGGCGACCATTCAAATATTTAAAAAAATTATCAAAAAAGAGCAGTAGTGTAAATATTATTAAAAATAATTTTAGGTTATAGATATAATCAGTACCTACAACTTTTGTTCAAAGCATTTTTTATAAAATACACAGGTAAAAAAATAAAAATTAATAAAGAAAAATAACAAATATTGATAAAACATGAACACTCAATATAAATTTGATGTAATTGTACATTTTCTGGAGATCTTAATATAGACCCTGATTAAAAAAATATATAGTATATTTATTGAAAAGAAATAGACGAAAAAAAAAATCTGCCTTGAAGTGGACTCGAACCCTGTCTGCTTTATATTCAACAGCCAAAACAAAAACCTCTAACCGCAAGGCTATGACAATTTTATTTAATAACAAGTAGGTATACCAATGGGAAGGTTGTTAAAATTTCAATTCAATGAATTTTGAAAAGTTTACCTTTCCGCTGACTACAGGCCATCGGGATTTTTTAAATCGGACACATTATGATCACTTTTCTCATAAATTAATTGAGAGAGAGAGAGAGAGAGAAATGCTTTATTGTCGAAAAAATATAAATTTTGTAGACAAAGCAAAATAAAAATATCAAAATCAAACAATACAAAAACAAAACAAAGTCAAAACTAAAAATTAAATTAAAATTAATCAAATTTATATAATATAAAACAAAAATATATATCAGAATGAAACCTACAGCTGTATATTCGGTTAGAAAGTAAGTTAACATACAGCTGTAAATTCAGTCAGAAGGTAAACACTAACTAAATCACAAAACAATAACAAATTTTGTACAAACAATAAACCAGTGCGTGAGCTGAGCAGAAACGTGCCTTAGTGAAAAAAGTCATTAACTGCATAAAAGGCATTATCCTAGGTAGTAGGTATTTAATTGAATCTGGGATAAGCCGTTATAGATTTAATTTCGTGTGACAGATGATTTTACATTACAAAAGACCCTTAGGATATCAAACATCAAATAATATTCACTAAACCAGTGGGTGTAAGAAGCTTAATATTAAGTATTAACAATTTTGAACAAAAAATTCGCTTACTGCATAAAAGGCTCTCTCCAGTAAGTATGATTTCAAAACCTTTCGAAATTCAGGAAAAGATCTTATGGATTTGATTTCAAATGGTAGATGATTGTGCATTTTTTTGCATTGTACAGTATAGAGCTTTTAACCAACTCTGAGCGAGGGGTTGGCAGATAAAGATCATGCTCCGTGTTTCTAAGCGGATAGTTGTGAGATGGCCTCTCTGGAATAGAAGATACGTGCTTGCGGATTAAGGATACAGATTCAAATATGAATAGGGACGGAAGAGTTAATATTTTGAATTTTTTAAAGTAATCCTGGCAATGAGTCCTACTGCTTAGTCTCAGTGAATACCGAACAGCTCTCTTCTGCAGTTTAAAAATACGTTCAAATTGAGTTGCACAACACGTACCCCAGAATGGAAGGGCGTATCGGAGATGCGACTCAAAAATGGCATAATAGACTGTTCTAGAAGTAGACAAGTTGAGCTCCTTGGAAACTGATCTCAGCGCAAAGCATGCAGAACTTAACCTTTTTGATAAAGCATCGATGTGCAAGTCCCATTTTAAGCGGTTGTCTACAATAAGCCCCAAGAATTTCACAGATTCAACGGCCTCAATAGTGGTGTTATTAAGCACAAAAGATTGCAATGTACTTTTATATGATAAAACTTTTGTTTTAGAAACATTGAGGCATAGGAGATTTGAATCGCACCAAGATTTAATCGTGACTAAGTCTCTAGATACAGTCCTATGAAGTGTCGTAATATCCGGGTTGCTCCACGTGAAACTAGTGTCATCCGCAAAGAGGCAGATTTCACCGCTAATGTTAAGACTAGCAATGTCGTTGATAAAAAGCAGAAACAAAATAGGGCCCAGTACTGAACCTTGAGGCACTCCATATTCAATTGGTTTACAAGAAGACATCGACGTATCAACCCTCACAATCTGAGTCCTGCTGTTGAGATACGACTTAAACCATTCGAGAGACACTCCTCTGAAACCGTAGTACTCCAATTTATTAGTTAATATATTATGATCTACGCAATCAAAAGCCTTAGAGAAATCACAGAAAATTGTTGCTATAGAGTGATGGTTGATCAGGTTTGAGTATACATTATTAAAGAGGGAAAACATGGCATCATTTGTGCATTTGTTACTTAAAAATCCAAATTGATGGGTAGAGAGTATATTATATTTAAAAAGAAAAGATAGAAGCCTTTTTTTAACCAATCTTTCGATGATCTTTGATAATGTGGGAAGGAGTGCAATTGGGCGATAGTTCGAAGCTTGATCTTTATCTCCTCCTTTATGCAGAGGAACAATTATTGCCGTCTTAAGACAGTTTGGAAAAACTCCATTTTGGAATGATTTGTTAATTAAAGTGATAAAATGATTCAATGTGCATTCCGGCAGGTTCGAACACATTTTCAGAGTAAGCCCATCAGCCCCAGATGAAGATTTGTTGTTATGACCAGTTAATAAAAATCATGACATCTTTGAAATTAAAATCATCATCATATAATATAAAATCATTAATGTTCTGATTTTTTTATAAAAATATCATATCAAGCCTAGTAATGAAATAATAATATTATAAATAATGCAAAACTAACTCTGTGTGTTTTTAATTTCTACACGCCTGAACTGCTGAACCATATTTAATGAGTTTTGGTATAGAGATAGATCGCAAATTAGAGAAGGACATTGGCTATCTGTTGTTGTCAAAATAAAACGTATAAAAGTTTATATGTATAAATAAATAAAAAAAATCCCGACGGCCTGTAGCCAGCGGAAAAGAAAATTTCTCAAAATTCATTAAAATGAAATTTGAACATCCATAGATTATTTTTATTAATGTATTTATTTTCTTTATTCACTTTTTTTATTTCTGTGCATTTTATGAAAAATTGCTTCGTACAAAAGTTTGACGTACCTACCGATTATATCTATAGTCCAAAATTATTTTGGATGATATTTACACTACGGCCCTTTTTTGATATTTTTAAAAAATGTTTGAACGATCACCATTTTAAAACTACTTACCCGATAATGTCCACTAACGAACTCGGCCGAGATATCTAAGAGATTAATTTTTGTAGCAAATTTGAACTTAATACTTCCAAAACTGCGACCTCGGGAAAAAATTCTTAAGTAAATCGGCTAAAAGAAATTCAGGTAAATATTTTTAAGTTTATAAAATGGCTGCTGGGTGGAGTAATTGCCATGGCAAAAATATAAAACGTATTGTTTTAGTACCGAAAATGGAAAGTTCATGAAATTCTGCGTAATTTTTGTCTTTATACTTTGTGCGTGTTTTTGATTATAAGGGCGGGGGAACTGGGAAAACAGTGCTTTCTTAAACCGCTGTAATCTCCTAGACGCGTTATCCAAATTTAATCGAATTATCTTTCAAACAAGACTAAACTCGTTAAATTTGGATAACGTTTCTAGGAGATTACAGCGGTTTAAGGAAGTACTGTTTCCCCATAATCAAAAATGCGGACAAAGTATAAGACCTAAATTACGCACTCCATTTCCAGTTCTAAAACAAAACGTTAATTTATCTATTTTCTGAGAAAACATGATTTTTTCCTAGCGGCCATTCTAGAAACTTGAAAATATTTTAGCTGAATTTCTTTTACCCAATTTACTCAAGATATTTTTTCCGAAGTCGTAGGATTCACGCTTTCTCTATTATCCTATCTCACTGACCTTAGTGGGACACCCGGTATAAAATTTTAAACAAAAACTTTCTTGGACCTACTTATAGACATTTAACAACATGCCGTTGAAATTTTTCAAAATTCAAAAGTGTGAACGATCGCAACAGTTACATTTTTATTTCTATTTATTATAGAAATGTATCTATCAAACAATTTAGATAGACAAATAAATATTTACCTATACTTTTGGTAAAAAATAAAGAGTGTTTCAGTGCTTACAAAAAATCACCGCTCAAGGCGATATAATAAAGAATGATTTGAATTGTTATTTAAATTTGAGAGAATAGATAGTTTGATTTTGATAGTGAACTATCAAGTGATGGTTTAGTGGGTAAAACACTCGATTGCCAACCGAGAGGTCTTGGGTTCGAGCTTTCTAAATGGCAAAAGCTAGCGTACCAACCCGCATTATGGCAGCGTGGTTAAGAAAGAAATGCCTTAGAACACCTTGATCTGGTGGAATGATAGGTTCTGAGGAACATGTCAGTGGCGATTCGGAGTCCACATTAACCTCTAGGTTCCTTTACCAGTGGCAACAATGTCAAGACATAGAAGGGAAGGCCTGTTCATTAGTGGAGATACAAATGACTGACGACTTTAAAATTATTGAATTGCTATTTCAAATTGGCTTTTATGGAATGGAAACTAGTACAATATGTTATAAAATTCTTTGTTACAATGTTTTCTAAGTCTTATAAAATTGCAAGTTCCTCTGGTGAGTAGATGTTTGGGTTCAAAGCGGGTAGGCGCGTCTTGTAATAATAATAATAATAATAATAATAATAATAATAATAATAATAATAATAAAACAGACATATCGCCATTTCACTATCTAATATGGATGGCTTATAAATTTCATTTTGCCATAATAGAAAAAGTGTGCTTTCATTGAGAGATAGCAAAGCAAGACCATTGACCTCCATCCACACACACACATATATAAAGGGAGACTGTCCGCTATACCTATGTAGAAGAAGAGGCGAGAAAGAGAATAAAAGAAGGCGTCCGTCGTTTTCTGCCATTCATTTGGATAATATCAAGGAGCAAGGTAATATTTTTTGCATACACATATACATATATAGATAGATATATATGTATATGTGTATCCAATGCAAAGTTTGTAAACAGCGTTACAATGTATGCGTTAAATTGTTTGGTGTGCGCATAGGCGGATTGCGAACTTTCTTTTACCTGAACACCAACACTGTTGCTTGTCATATCTGTGACTGAATTTTTTTGTTAATTTTTGTTATGGATACTTTTAAAATGTTCTAAGTGATCGTATTAGAGTTCAAAATTTGAAGCAGTTCTTCTGATCCATGTCACAGGTAAATTATTGTGATACTGCTTTGTTTAACACAATTGAGCAACCTAGCACTATCCAGAGCACACTGCTTTTATTTGCTGAAACGTGTTAGATATCTTTCCATTCTCTTGCATCTAATATAGAGAAAATATTCAAACCTTTCCTGTCGTTGTCTTCCAGATATATGGCCTATTGATGAAGTATTTTTTATATTATGTAACAGATAGTCTAGACTCTAGACCATCAAAAAAATGATAAATCATGCAGAAAATAATAATTATCTACTACTCCAATGTAGCTGTAACTAGAAATAACTAACTAAATAGAATTATTCATTTTAATGCATTATGAAGCGAGAGAAATCCAAAATTCAATAGCTAGATGTTATACAATGTTACTTGAAAAGCACCACAACAATTCAGTCAAAAACTTTTCATCTGCTTGTTTCACTAGATTGTATAAGATGCAAACGGATCACGTTAATATGCCAAAACATTTTTGCTTGATAAATAATACGCCTAAGACAATTTACGCATAAAGTTTTTTTGCGCCTCAGGTAGTTCACAATCTGCCAAAATCTTAAGAACATGAATTGGACAGAAATTATTCGATGCCCCTCAGTTGGCAATCAGTTGAGAATCGATTAATGATAGAATCAATTAGGAATTGATCAGCAATCGACACTTTGTTTACCTTTATTGTGAGTGAAGTCGTGCACGAGGACAGTCACAATGCCTCTTCAGTTGATCAAAATCCGTAAAGGCACGGATCGGCAGTTTATGAAGGTTACATCTAAGTCAACGGAAAAGTGAATTGGAAGTAGGTAGATTACAACAGAGCCAAGTGTAGAGTAATAGCTCAAACAGAGGGTGCGTTCCTTACGGATGGGGGACGTCATGAACATAACCACGTCTCCCGTGCTGCAAAAGTTCAAACGAGACAATTCTTGCGAATTTGAAGGATCAAGATCGCGAAACGCCTTGATCGTCAGCATCAGTGTCAAAATTACACTGTTTTTTTTTTCATACTCATAAAGGCCTTGATCTAATGGCACGCTGTTCCAAATGGTATGCGGATGGCAGTCCGTGCCTCCGCTATTTGAGCAGCTGTTCACAATTCACGCCGTTAAATATAGCAAAGTGTTGCGTACTTTGTTCTGCCCGTTGCCTATCGAATGTTCTCTAGAAGTAGAAAACAGAGACTGTAACAGTGCCTGTGGAGAGAAATACATGAATCCGCAAAATCCTGACTTATCTTTGAAAGTTTGACAGCAGCCTCCCTTGCCTTTGTTTCATTGTTTTTTTTTTTTGAAAACGAAGAAGGCCTATTGACTTAGGCGTAGTGATGTGGAACCGACGCAAGCGTTCAACCTTATCGAGGGAAACGATCACGCAACAAAAAACGCCTTGCACCACCCCTTATTTTAAATATGGAATAATTATTGACAAACGAACGAGAATATTATTATCTGAAGCATTCTAATTTGTTTAGTTCAGTATACCAGCAGACTCTAAGGAACTCCATTCTTTTGTCGATGATATTTTTGGGAGCAAATTCACATGGTATGAAATATACATTATTTTATTTGGGTGTTTCCATACTTCGTGGAAAATGTTAAAAAAATAGGCGAAGTAATTTATAATGAACTCCACTCCCTCATCTACTCTTTTGAGCTTTGGAGGGTAGTGCTTTTGTGGCAATTGGGATTCTCCCATAAGAGCTCTTGCATAAGAAGAACCAAGAAATCATAATGAGTTGCACGAATATAAAATCGGCTTATAAATAATGGAAACGTGAAAAATCTGTCTAGTACTGGACAGGATAAGCATATTTTTACCCGTAGAAATTGATAAATGAATGCTACTGGGCTTCAATTTTGCTTATATGTTATTACAACTTATGTTAAACGAAGCTGAGTAAAGTATGTATCTATATTTTGGTATTATATGGATAATATTGAATATTTTACCTTAGATTTCAATTACCTTAAATGTTTCGCAATAAAGATTGTCGATATTGTGAAAAATAAAGTTGAATAAAATTAACATTGTCCCGTTTTCGAATTCTAGAAATCGATATACAATTATTTCATTTTTGTATTAAGATATGCAGAACTTTTTACCAAGAATAACTTTTTTCCATAAAACGAATGATAAAAAAAAATGGAATAGTAAACATGTTCCGATTTTGATGATTTTGAATTCATTTGAAAGAACAGAGTACCATATTTAGAAAAACTCAAATCGAAAATCTCCCTCCTTCCAAAAACCACCTCCGGGGTGGAGAGGACAATTTTTCACGAAAATCTGAGAGACAGAAGATAAGACCATTTCGGAAAAAATGAATATTTTTTCAAAAGAGCTATGGTTTTTGAGTTACAGCTATGATAAAGTCTAAAATATATATATTTCCGCCGCGATATATGAGATCCCTGAATAATAACAAGAAAATAATATACGTGGGTAATAGGATAAGTACTTACTATTTTCTTTGCTATCAGTGAGCCTTTAACGATTTTCATGACTAATTCAAAATTTGATTATATATAAAGATTTGAGAAAATTTGTTCTTCTTCTAAAATTTCATTGGATTTATAGCTAACAAATGGGAAATGTTAATTTTTTACAGAAAAGGTATTCTAGGCCAGATATTTAACGAATAATTTTAAGTTGGTTGCTGCTAGATATGTAAACTGAGGTGATGAAAAACTTTTTTTATTGAGTTTTCTTTATTTAATTTAAATATTATGTAACTAGTTTCATTAAGCTCTTTCATTCGAATGTCCCTTGTAAAATTGTGGATGAATGGTTTTCAACAAATATCTATTGTAATTTTGTTGCTTTCTTTTTATTCTTTATTGTACCGATAATAGTCGTATATGACACAAAGCATAAGACCTTATTTTGCTAAAGACTGTAGCGCAAAAATGGCTCTAAGTATTTTAATGAAACTTGTCTATGATCACTCTTCAGACGCGCTCCCAGGAATGACTCCGCAGTGCTTAAATATTATTCGACACTTTTTCAATAAAACAAAGGAACCTAAAGGAACTGAATGGATGATATTGATGTTCGTGCCATAACTCGCGCCGTTCAAGAGTGATCACGCTTGTGCATAGCAGAGGAAACGTGTTCCAAATATTACTGTTCACAAACGATTTCGCCTGCGTTCCAACCGATTTTGTAAAAGATTCATTACTTCCCCGGTATCGTTCAATAACGGTACAAACACAGCGCATGCCCATAAAGTGATGAATGATTCAGTTTCATAATGGTTTCGTAACGATCATAAAACTGTTGGATGGAACTTATTATAAACAACAACGTCCAAACTCCTTAGATAATGAGACATCAGATACTACCAAGAGGGAAATCGAGAATAGTGCATAGAGTGGCCATGAGGAATTCAATTCAGTTCAAACTCATTTATTTGGTTTTGGTAATTTTTACAATGTTTATGTATAGTATATTTATTTAATTTCTTCTTGTCTGATAGGGGGCTTTCCCCCTTGTCAGACTGGCCCTGTAAATACAATATTATGGGAGAACGCGGGGTAACATCTGTGGAATGTTACCAAGGGACCAGCCATGCTTTAAATGCACAGTGAAGCTGGGGACGGGGAAAACCACAGCAAAAACCCACGTCCATGGCGGAATACAAACAGGGGCGGCCCAAATTGCGTCTTCTTCTATAGGTCAGCGGTGTCCGGTCAATGTGGTTGATGGCTTCAGGTGGTGGTGCCCTCATAGCCTCCCTCAGGCACATAGGTGGGAAGGGATACCTGTAGAGTGGTTTTCTAGTTGGTCGGTTTTTGTTGCTCCATGGAGACAACAGGGGGTATTCTGGGCATGTTCCCGACCTGGGTGGCCGAAGGCTCGAAGGCAAAACCTGTCCTGTAGTTGGGTAAACCTGTCAAAAATAGGAGAAATATTGTAATTAGTGAGTATTCTATAAAGATCAGCTGAGCGGTGGTCCCACTCGAGATTCAGGCACCTACGTAATACTCTCCTCTCGAGTGTGGTGAATTTATTAGTGTGGTATCTTGAAGAGATAGAGGACTGTATGAACTTATTATCCATTAGCGGCCACACGAAAGTTTCGGAGGTGCATTTGCCAAAACGTCCGTTTAACATCGTGAGAAGAGAGGACCTTTGTTTAACCTTCTTACAGGTATCTTGGATGTCAGTGCCCCACCATAGAGTGCGCGTTATACGCACCCCTAGATAGTTCACCTGGTCCAAGAGATCTAATCTCTCACCCCAAAACGTCAAACGGATATTCTCCGGGTATTGATGTTTTTGTTTCGTGAGGTCGCGATGTTTAATAAGAATAGTCTGCGTCTTTTGTGGATTGGGCTTAATGCACCAGCGTTGGCAGAAGCGTGTGAATGCATCAATCATTACTAATCCTTGTTGATTGAGAATTTCGGTTTTCCTGGATGAAGTGAATAGCACGGTATCGTCCGCATATTGAATTGATTTGATGTTTGTTGGAAAATTGGAGGTATATATTATATATAATAAAGGGCCAAGGATTGACCCTTGAGGGACGCCGGCTAAGGGAGTAAAGGGTTCTGACAGGTGAGACCCAACTTTTACTCTGACCATGAGGAAGCTTGAGTGATCCTTCATGAAGAACACAAGACTTAAGGATATCAGTTTTAATGAGTTCATAGCCAACTACACCCACGGGAAAAATGACAGATTATCGAAGCACATCGATGGCTGGAGTTTCAGCAAGATCTTTTCAAGCTTTCAGCTGACGTTTCCATCGCTGAGGACGTTCGTATGAACCAAGAAATCGAGAGGAGGTGTTAACCTCCAGATACATGGTAACGTAGTAGTTCTGAGTTGATTGAACCAACTACTTTCTGAATAGACATTATATCTACTTGATTTCTGGAGAACTCTATATACATTTTTTTGTAAGTAAACCAGCAGTGGATCAATTATGTGAAATGGCATCACGGAACACTTTTGGGTTAAAAGAATACTCGATGGTGTTATTTTGAAGTTCTCTTAGGCAGCACTTAATATCACTGCAATTGAAATGAAAACATAAATTGCGCTAAAACAACATGTCATATTCAAGAGAAATAAATCTAATACTTTCTTTATTTCAAAACGGCGTTGATACAAGATTTCTTCGATTCATCTCCAAGTCTTCATTGCACTCCTTGTTGCCCATTACACGACACGACCTATCGTGATATACCCATCATTGAGTCTGTATCAATAAATATTTATTTTATTTGTATTATAACAAGATTATCTCTTATGCAAATAAAATCTTTTGCCGTATAGAAAGGAGTATTGATAATCCATAATGCATAATTTTAGCATGAAAGGTGGCGCCAAGCATGCAGACTGCTTACAGCCATTTATATATTATATTTATTAAATTCTTATGCAACATATATATGTGTGTATATAATTGCGTTGAATCGTAAAAATAGGATTCCAAGCAACAAAAAAAATACACATACGCCTCATAATCTTCAATTAAATACTCATACGGATGTAACCATCACATCATTAATTTTAAATCGGATTTGAAAGTTAATTATCCTGATCAATAATTTGAGGACATTGGTGAACTTCAGTCAAATGTAAAATTCCGTTTCTTGTTTATCTGATGCTTTTGAAAACATTTATTTTTCGTTATCGTGATAAAGCGATAGTTTTCTTATAAAAAATATCTGCGTCGAAGCTTCTTAAGGTCATCTTATCCTCATTTGCTATGCAATATTTATTCAAACAACAAACATAATTTCAGTATCAAACATTCCCAAACGGTGAAGCATTTCAAGTGCTTTTTTGGTTCGTAGTCGTTTTTTTAAATTAAATTTTTCCATGTTTCAATTTTCGCTATGTTTAGAACATTTTGTCTATAAGTGAATGTTTAATGATCTTGATGACTATAAATAGACTCGAAAATGTAAAATACATATTTTCAACAAAAACTGGGCCTAGTTTTTTGAAAATATTTATTATGTACAGTTTTTATGTATTTATGTAAAGATGAGAGAACAGCATTTGCTTCAAATTCCTACATTCAGGGCAATTGCTTCGATCGTCATAAATGCTTGCATGATATTCGAAACTATGGCACGCCAGTTTGCTATTTAATGCCATAAAAAAAATGATAATCAATAATAAATAAAATAAAGTCAATCACTATGAAATTCGTGTCCATAAAAATATATTACAATGATATTAAAGCATAATTCAAATTTAATGATTTAAACTGCTTTATGGAAGTGTGTAAATAACTATTCTGGAAAATACAGTCACGTTCGTCAGAGGGCGGATCATCTTGACAAGCGCGGACGTTAGGGGAGCTCAGGTGGAGTGTACAAGTTTAAATAAAAGATTTATTTTACTCGGTAATAGAATTTCAATTAAGAAAATTATTACTCTATTCCCAAATCATAATCATTTGACCCTTCAATTTTGTCAAATGTTAGTTAGGTACTATTCATCCCATTCTGTTAATGTTATAATAAAAAATAATTAATAAATTATACCTATTGCCTTATATTTATTACTGAATTAGAATGATACAGGTGAACAACTTAAATGCTTATATTGAAATTATATTTATATTAGAGCAGTGGGTTTAATATTAAATGTTGATATTGTTGAAAATTATATATGAACATAATTTTAATTCTATATAAAAATAAAAAAATTAAAATTCTGTACCTAACTATGAATATAAATAAGGATGAAATCTTATGAATTAAAATTTAATGCAAACTATCTTCTTTTAATATAAGAATAAAAATTATGTGCCTAATTTAAATTAAAGACTGAAAATTAAGTAATTGTAATAATGAACATAAAATTAATTTATGAATTGAAGTTATGTACATAATTCCACTATTGTTTAAGCTACCAATTGAGAATTTGATGCAATTTTATAATAATACAAATAATTTTGTATTTGTTGAACAGGCTTGATATCAATTTGGCAATTTCAATAAACAAATAATTTTTATTTCTTTCTTGCTGCTTATGTTAAAATAAATTGTAAAAATTAGTTAATATCATTGCCTTACTCGCTGTAAAAAGATTGCTTATTGTTACTATGCCTCCAGTAAGAAGACGAACTAATTTTCATAAATAGGTTAGTAACATAAGACAGCGGAAAGTCGGAATTTTATTTCTGTACTTCGAGTTTGAAATGTCTGCACCAACAACGTTGTAGTTCTGGTTCTCTCCTCCGAAGTACTAAAGACCATGAAGAACGCCTCGTAGTAAGATTATATGCCCTTTGAGACCGATTGTCTACATCTAGGTCAGTGGCGCCGTAATGGCAGGCTACTTACTATATATCACAACGACTCTCTCGACGATCAGTTTATCGTGGGTCAGGTCTTTTGGCCAGTAGTCTTATCGACCACATCTCATCTTGCATTTGACCCAAAGGCATAGGAGACTGCAGTGTTGTTAAGAACGTGTTCAGTTGAATCAGAATAGAATCGAATTGTGTTTAGTGACGATTCTCCATACTATTTATATTATATTATCCATTTTGCCCAGAAGCAAGACAGCGCTTACCCGAGGAGTTATAACATGAACTGCAATTTCATATGGAAACAGGTATTCAGAAATAGCTATGCCTATGCTATGTCACAGCCAGGTTTCTTTGTAACTCTTAAGTTACCATGTTTATTACAAGATAGGTAGAAAATTGGGTCATCTTCCTTATGGATTTACAATACCTTAGGCATGAAGCTCAAGTTGCTTGGGACTGAATTTCTCAAAAAGACATTGATCATGATTTATTCGAAGCATGTCTTAGAGAGTTGAGTAATTAAGAGAGCTTTTATCTCATGCGGAATATTTTTCATAACCTCTGTTTTTCAAATAAAATATGTTTAATGGCCTTTCTGCTTCATTATTACAACCATTACTGTTTGTGAATAATCAAATGGGTTTCTATTGAGTAGGAAATACTTAATGCGTGCGTGATTTCAATCACATATCAAATATAGTATGTCACACTCTCTGGTGCATGTTATTGACCGACGAACCCCGAACGGAGGAGGTATACAATTCGACTGTCGACTAGTAAACGTACTCCAATTTTGAGGATTTTCGATTCATTTGAAAGATGAGACTTGAGAAATGGTCCCATATCCATAAACAAATAAATCCGAAATTTCGTTCCCTCCGAAAAGAGCCCCCGAAGAGGGTAAATTCTACAAATTTTCTCGAAAATAGAAAATCCGAGATGACAGAATTAAAAATACTAAAATATCCGGAAAAATTTAAGTTGAAGATTTTTTCAAAATATTACCGTTTTCGAGATTCTGCGATGTTAAAATTTGAGATATGTGTATCTTCGCTATGTTGAGGAGGCAAATTCTTTCGAAAATTGAAAATCTGAGAATGGAAAATTAATAACCAGATTATTTGTAGCAACATTTGTATTGAACAATTTTTCCATAGGGTTACTGTTTTTGAGTTAAATGAGTGGTAAAGTTTATAAAATGCGTATTTTCGCGACTATGTTCTTAGAGTTCTGAATAATAGCAAATACAAGCAAAGCATACATGGATAATGGTGAACGATTAATGATTTTCAATAAAAATGTTACACTCAAAAGTGTGAAACTAATATTTTTTCAAAAAATTGAATCGACGTTAGTTGGTGCACTGAAAAGTACAAAATAATATTAATTCTATTGGTACTGGTACTTGTGAAGTTGATGCTAATAGTTTTCAATCTTACCGCAACAGCACAACTTCAAAAGTACCCAGTACCAATAGAATTAATATTGTAACGTGGATAGTTTACTCACTTACTATTGTTATTTCTTTTAGTTTGTATTTGTTCTTGTCTACTGCTTTCTTGGTTTTCTAGGAACTTAATTATTTCTGCAAAATTTGCCATTTCGTCGTAATCTTTCGATCTAGTATTCACCATATATTCTCAGCAAAATGCGAAGATCCCACTTCTGACACCAATTGTAACGTTCAACTTTGTGCTAAACTTTGTGGGGTGAATTCACTTGCGTAATACTCAAAAGTTTGCAGATTGATTCCAATGGTTTATTTTCAACACTCTGTACAAGACCATCTGGTGTAGTACAACTGTCACAACTTGTCAATTTGACTATCGCGTTTCAACTACTATCGACTTATGTCTCCAATTGGCTCATACAATAAACTGACTGTGGCCCGTGATCGACACGGCTTTATATATCTGAATCATGACATGACATTCATCGAGAACGCTCTATAATTATCTAGACGCATATAATAATTTTCTCGAGGCTTGTCAAACTTACAATACTGTGACAAAGTGTACCTCACATATATTTTCTGTAAGTTTCAAGAATAAATCTACCAACTCTAGAACTAATTAATGAAACAACTATAGCAAATAAGGAATTACAACAAATACAAACTAAAAGAAATAATAACAGTAAGTACATGATAAACTATCCGCGTTACAATATTATTTTATACTTAAGGTCGGTCTAATTTCTTGTAAAAAATATTTATCATTATATAAGCTTGCATTTATTTCATGGCATGCCAAACTGAAAACGCATGTAGAAACATGCTATTCTATAAATTTCAATGCTACCTTCTTAGACCAAAATATACCTACAAGGTGTATCTGTTTTAATTGAAAATTTAGTGGATAATGTTATTTTTAACACTTATTTGATATTTCCTGTCTTTAACCTTTTAGGTAGCTCTGCAATACACCCAAAAATCTATTATCTTTAAGGAACTTTGGCAACTTCATAGATTTGTTTTCAAAATTTGAGACTCGCTTGTGCCCACTCATCGAACAAAATTTAGCAAAGACGACACCTGAAAACTGTTTATTCTTCTTTTAAAATGAAAATATGCTACAGAAGTATGGAAAGTGGAACACCCTGTACACAAGAAATAACAATGCAATAATTCAGACAGCTACAGGGGAAATATTCCGTTGCAACGTAAACAATATAATATGTATGTATACAATACGAAACCATCAACCATACCGCAGCAAATGGAGAACAAAATCATCACAATGACTAAACTAAACCGCACTAAAATGCAACAGTTAAAACATTCAGACCATGTTTACGGCATTCCGGCCAACGTAAATATAGTTCTATAAATATTTTACAATAACGATGCTATTCGCTATATTATAACGTTTACGCGATGAAATGGCGTAAACAGCAAATCTTGTTAACAAAGTCAAATGCTATTATGTATGTGATAATAATCTGTATGTATATACGAAACGCGGTTTCGGTTATTAAATTTGTTTAATTAGTTAAATATTCATTATCAAAATATACATAATTATGTCATGCATGTATATTACGTTTGATATAATGTGATTCATAAAATTTTCTCAACTTGAAATCAAGTGTAGGTACCTTGAAAACATGAAGGTTATTACTTAACATGTAAGTTCTTATTTATTTAAAACTCACAAATATTTATCTATATACACTTCGTCGCAAAAAGTGGATACTTTTAGGAATGCTTGAAGAGTTTAATAACTTGTAACTGATATTGTTAGACTTCAATAAGAATTTTTGTACGACCGGTCTGTTTTCGATTGTTTACCACATCTGTCTCTATGGCAGTAGTTGTTGGGCTTACTGGTTGCTAAGCCAAACTTATCAGTAATTACTGGTCTTCAAAGATTGAGCATGCCTCTTCAATAATAGGAAATAAAATAAATCTTCATACAAGAACACATTCTCTAGATGCCAAACACACTTCTGGTCTAAAACCACAATAGAATAGATTCTTATACGAAAGGATACGAATATCGGGGAACCTTAACTTATCCTACTCAAATATCCTACCAGAAAATATTAACCATCAATTCCATGATTACTGCAATTCCCAGTCTGTTCCACGCATGTTAATTCAGGATAATATATCAACAATGCCTCAATGTTTCTAAAACAAAAGTTTTATCATATAAAAGTACATTGCAATCTTTTGTACTTAATAACACCACTATTGAGGCCGTTGAATCTGTGAAATTCTTGGGGCTTATTGTAGACAACCGCTTAAAATGGGACTTGCACATCGATGCTTTATCTAAAAGGTTAAGTTCTGCCTGCTTTGCGCTGAGATCAGTTTCCAAGGAGCTCAACTTGTCTACTTCTAGAACAGTCTATTATGCCATTTTTGAGTCGCATCTCCGATACGCCCTTCCATTCTGGGGTACGTGTTGTGCAACTCAATTTGAACGTATTTTTAAACTGCAGAAGAGAGCTGTTCGGTATTCACTGAGACTTAGCAGTAGGACTCACTGCCAGGATTACTTTAAAAAATTTAAAATATTAACTCTTCCGTCCCTATTCATATTTGAATCTGTATCCTTAATCCGCAAGCACGTATCTTCTATTCCAGAGAGGCCATCTCACAACTATCCGCTTAGAAACACGGAGCATGATCTTTATCTGCCAACCCCTCGCTCAGAGTTGGTTAAAAGCTCTATACTGTACAATGCAAAAAAAATGCACAATCATCTACCATTTGAAATCAAATCCATAAGATCTTTTCCTGAATTTCGAAAGGTTTTGAAATCATACTTACTGGAGAGAGCCTTTTATGCAGTAAGCGGATTTTTTGTTAAAAATTGTTAATACTTAATATTAAGCTTCTTACACCCACTGGTTTAGTGAATATTATTGGATGTTTGATATCCTGAGGGTCTTTTGTAATGTAAAATTATCTGTCACACAAAATTAAATCTATAACGGCTTATCCCAGATTCAATTAAATACCTACTACCTAGGATAATGCCTTTTATGCAGTTAACGACTTCTTTCACTAAGGCACGTTTGTGCTCAGCTCACGCACTGGTTTATTGTTTGTACAAAATTTGTTTTTGTTTTGTGATTTAGTTAGTGTTTACCTTCTGACTGAATTTACAGCTGTATGTTAACTTACTTTCTAACCGAATATACAGCTGTAGGTTTCATTCTGATACTTAGTATCTTATATTTTTACATATTTATATTTTTATATTTTTTGTTTATATTATATAAATTTATTTAATTTTAATTTAATTTTTAGTTTTGACTTTGTTTTGTTTTTGTATTGTTTGATTTTGATATTTTTATTTTGCTTTGTCTACAAAATTTATATTTTTTCGACAATAAAGCATTTCTCTCTCTCTCTCTCTCTCAATAAAACTAATAACATTAAGAATTCCCTCCAAGATGAGAGATGAAAAAATTATCTTGTAGAAGAAGATCTACAGCATTTTTATGATATTATGATAAAAATTTGTACAGAGTGATCAAAAAAGAAGCTTGATAACTAGATCAAAAAAAACTTCAATAGTGAGTTTTTTCAAATGGATATGGATGCGATATCCACGGAAACATAAACCAATACGAAAATCTATACAGTAAACCTCAAGAACTTTGGAATTATAAAGGCAAAGAAAGTATATAGAAATAAACCAATTGTTAAAAATGCAAATATTCAAATCGCCGTCTTAGAAATAATTGCCAAATTATCATTTTTGTATGTAAAAATGAATGTATTCTAATAAATGTTCATTACGTCGCCCTTGAACTTCCAGACATTTCTTGCACCTAAGCAGGAACTGTTCATGAGTGGCTCTTCTTACTGATTGCGGATTAAGATCTTCAAATGCTGTTCTGACTCGTCGCATGCAGTCTTCTATGGTGGTTAAAGCGGTGTTATAAACCTTATTTTTGACTTGCTCCCCAAACAAACAATTGCAAATGGCCACGATACTGTCGTTTCTTATGGCACAATAAACGTTAAAGTACCAGGATTTTTCTATTCTATTATAACAATAAAATATAGTCAATAGATTTATTTTTTTATAAATTTTGTGAAAAAATACCCTCTAGTGGCAACATACCAAATTACAGCTAAATTAGTGCTCATAAGAAAGCTCCTTTCTATAAAAAAACATGTTTGTCAAAACCAGTAAAGCCGCTTTGAAGTTACATGATATATTTTTTAGAAAACCATTTAAATTTCCTCTACCATTTTATTTTGAAATAAAGGGAAAATATGTTTTACACAAAAGACTCCAATAATTCCTCTCAGTGATAGTGATTAAGAACTCTGGCGGCCATCATAGCAACCTGTAAATAATTTCCAGCATTTCCTCTTGGCTACTTTTGTTATGAAGTTTTTTTTAGACTCGGAATTTTATATTATTAAATGTATTATAAGAGTTATTATTACATTTCAAAGAAAATCCTAAAAAGTTTTATTGACTACATCATATTAAAAATAATTGGGGTCGTTATGGGTAAATAAAATATCTTTGTTTAAAAATTTTGAGATTAACCTATCCTGAAATCATAAGTATCGCGAATGACTTTTTCCGATTTTTTTGGGATTCTGAGCTTTTCAATATTGGACGAATTGAACTACCCATATTTTATTTTCTCCAAGGTTTTGATATACTAGGATGGGACGTCACAGATTGTACAAACTAAGGCTTCTGTAACTTGTTTTCTTGACTTATTCAAAAAATACTATATCAAGTATTGTCCCCTTATCACAGTTACTTTGTCCATTTGATTGTTTTAATGATCCTGTAACTTCTTATTCTCAAAATATGATATGCTTAATAGTTGGAACAAAATTATTATTTAATCAGGCTGTTCGACTAGACTCCAGATGCTAGATTTTACTGGACGCAAACAATACACTGCAACATGAAATAACACACATTTAAAAATAGAATTTCTCTTCATTACGAATTGTTTTCCTAATTTTCAATTCTTGGTTTTTATTCTGATACGTAAGTAGAGAATTTCAGAGTCCCTCTTTTTCACTTTTTTTGTTATCGAGACACTGATTTGAGTATTAGGTACTTTAGGATTCATAAAAATCATAGATTATTGTTCGATTTAATGAAATAGAGAAGATATTATGTTCTCTGTTATGCTTGTATAGTATGATTTTTTGTTTGTTCGCGCTTTTCGCATAGCACCTTTCCACTAATGTTTTTTTCTAAACATAGGTACTGAGAAGTACAAAATAAATAAAGGGTCTTCGGATGGACTATGGAGATCTAAAAGACAAGAATGTCAAATTGATGTTTTTTTCAAAAGCTCATAATATATTTTCTGATCTTATTTTTAGCATGCGTTTGAAATATAAGCAAGATATTAAATTTTATAAGAAAGAAGAGAATATAACCAGGAGGTTGACAAATCAAAATGACAGTTTATTTATGGGAAATCAGTTTTAATCGTTGTAGACAACTCAAGGTGCTAGAGGGTCGCTGATTAAGATTATGCCTAACTTCAACTCGAGTTGGAAGGAAGTAGGTATTATAAGGTGAATAGTAGGGGAGGGTGGGGCAAGTTGACTAGGTTAAGGGAAATTATCATTAATAAATAAATACACTGTTTTTGAAAAAACTAAAATATATTAGAAACATACATTAATGTATTCCCTATACACCAGTGATAACAGAAATAAATAATTCTTATGAATATTTCAATAAAAAATTAAAAACATAACAAATGCATTAAAGAAGAACACATTGGGGCAAGATGACGGTTACAAATATAAATCGCATTTAAACTCTCCTCGACCCTTATACCCCGTGCACGATTCATGCCACCAAGAAGCGCACTTGTTGCACTCTATCCAGTCCTCAGACGCAGGATCGGAATAAAGTTCCTCGCATCCTGGACCAATAATTTCTTCTTTTTTTGAAGAAGCCTCTCTTGCTGAAGAAGATAATTCAAAAACTTTACGTTTTACAACTTCTCTTTCCTGTACCTCGTTGAAAGTAATGTTATGCCTACCTCCGCTACTCGGCAGGACTTCGTTTTGTCTGCGTTTCTTCAGGTATCTTCGGAGAGTAGGTTTAGGTATTTCCAATGTTTGGCTGGCACTGTTAATGCTAATTTTTTCCTCTTCTACAGCATGAAGTGCTGCAATTAACGCGTCTTCGGACCAGGATCGACGTACAGTATTCTTAACGTAATGTCTCACCATCTGAAAGAAACAGTTACCGTCTTTAATTAATATTGTTCTTGCACCAGAATTGTGGGGCATGTTGACGAATTCGTCAACATGCCCCCGTCAAGTTGCCCCACGGTTAACCTAAAATGTTTATTTACTCTTTAAACATAAAATCAAATCAAGTATTTAACTTTATGCAATGACGTTGATTTGTTTCAAGCAGTCCATTATATGTGGAAATTCAATCAAACATCTGTTCTTACCTGTTGCTTTTGCAAAAATCCTTATATTTCACCTACAGTGCAGTACGTAATTCACTTCATCCACCATAACTCTCTTATAACTGAATCCAGCGCCATCTATTCTTGCACGTTACAAGTACATGGTAGGCAGCTTCTAAACGTTAGGTCGCGGTAGGATCAAAAAATCTATGTATCAGGAAAAACAATATTCGTCAACATGCCCCGTGCGTCATCTTGATGTCAGCTTTTAGATTTGGTTAATTACATTTTTAGCGAAAGTGTAATTTATCATGCAGATAAAGTGAATTAACTCGACGTATTTTAAATCGCATTTATTATTTATATTAACAGTCTGTATTACTAACAAGACTGTTGGTTGGAGCTGCTTACATTTTTAACGCAAAAGTGTAAACCTTCCATAGTATATCCTGCAAATATACCGAATAGAGTGATTTGGGCATATTGAATATCAGATGTCGCTTCTTTTGGGGGCACATTCACATTCAAGATGCAATGGGCATTGTTGTTCATTCCTCATAAACCCATGATGACATGCAACTGATATTACCTCTCAGTTGAAACCTTATAAAAGTGTTGAACATAGACCTTTCTAGGGTTTCCATTTTAAATTGCGAAAGCTTTGGTTGATCTTTTAGAAAATACTTACTAGGTATTGTCACTGATTTTGGTTTTGTAGTTGAATTACAAAACAGAAGTTTCCATCTAGTAGATACAAATTCTAATAATTCTGTCAAATAATGGTAAATTACATTCAATTGGAGTAGACTCCTTTATATGTTTATAAAATCCTGGATGGAAGAAAAAAGACCATCAACGGTGCATGCAAAAACAAAGATTTTACAAAAATGTTTCAAAAATTATCGGATCCTACTTGACTGCCCGTAGTGGAATGGGTTTTAGCATTTCAAGAAGAAAATATTCCCATTATGTTTTCTTGCAGTCATTAAACAGATGTTGTTGCGATGAAGGGGTATAAAATAATAGCAGTACATACCATCGGGTTTATTTCATCAAAGTTCTTAACTTAGTCGGGCTCAAAACTACTAACAGTTAAAAATCGCAAGCCTTAATCTTAAACAACTCTAAGTTCTAGTTGAGTTTGTTTGTTAATTATAATGATAAAATTAATATTATAGCTGTCAGTTATTTTTATCATTCTAATTAATATAGGTATCTTAACTTCTAGAACACAAGTGTAGTTTGGAATATGATAGTTTATTTTACATTTTTCCACTATTATCTAAATGTGTTTGTAATATTTGCTGTCACTAGGTTTTATTAATGCTGAAGTTAGATTATTGAAATTTGTATGATAGTTTTTTTAATAAAATTCTGTAATAATGATGATAATAAATATCCATTTAACAGGGTCTTTAAATTTCTGTATTCAATAACTAAAATTCATATTATTAGATCGTAAAAATCTTACGAGCAGATTACAAACATAATCAATGCTTTTACACAACATTAATTGCCATTTAAGTAAGTCGTTATTTTCTATTTGATTATATCTTGACAACATATATGTAACTGGCCTGTAAACATTGTTGTTAAATGAATATATGCAACGTTTTTTTTTTCTTTTTATATCTACATTCATATTGAGAGATCAATAATTGATATTCTCACTCAATTCTAAAGTTTTTATTATATTTTAAAAGGTAATTTGGATTATATCAGTTTAATAAATTAATTTGTTAAGAAGCTACATTTATTTCTGTTTCTGCAGTTTTAAACATGAACGTAAGAGATGGTAGACTTTACAAAAATATTCTTTATTTATATGTTCTTATTAAGTTCTTTCTAATATCTGTCAGTAAGCATAATATGTACGCCTGTGAGAAGGCCCCGATGGTTTAATGGGTAAGATACTGGATTTCCAACATAAATGTCGTGGGTTCTATTCTAGGTCTTCAGAGCCTTAACTGCATGCGAATTTACATATCCTATACCAATTCAGTCGAGACGGTAACTGAAATCGAGTAGTATTTGTTTGCAGAATATTAGTTACATAACCTATTCTATCAGAGTGCAGAAATGCACAATATTAGTGTAGAATTTGTATGACGAATTTAAGGTTCAATAGTGAGTAAATGTCTACATTATTTAGGTATGTCGCATTTAAGATGGAAATTTCTCTTGCCCTAAAATATTCAACAATGTAAAAATTATTTATATATCTATCTTATTATTTATTATATCATGTTTATATTTACGGGAAACTGATATCTTTTAAGTGATGTGTCTCAAACATATACGGACTAGCCCCTTTATTGGAGTTAGTAATTATACTGCCTGGGAAGGAAAAACTAACCTAGTATTTACATAGATTTAGGTATTAATATTTCATAAGCTTCACGTACATTTTGGTAAAAGATTGTTTAAAAAAATATATTATTTCCTTACGAAAACCAAGAAAGTATAACAAAAAATGTGTCCTCTTTTCATATTCTTAAACATTATGAAGTTATTGTTTTTGCACTGGATTCATTTATTTCTCTACTAAGACTGATGTTGTGAAGTTTCTTTTTTCTTCTCTTCTTCGAGTTTCGATGGTCTTCCAGATTGTATGCGATTATTACCTTTAAGTCTCCCCTATCTTTTCTTCGAGCTACAGTCGCGACAGTATAAATTGCGCGATCACGAAGAGCGTTGACAATAACTGACTGACATTGGTTAGATTTTCTAATAATATGCAACTTGCAAATTCTATATCAATATGGTAAATTTCTGCACTGAAATAGATTAGAAATTGAAACCATTTTTTTGCAAACAACTACTACTTGATTTATTTCAGTCACCGTGTTGACTGAATTGGTATTGGCGAATCCAATTACCACACCACGTGTGAGGGCGCCACTGTAGATAGGTAATGTTTGTTGGAAAGAACAGCTGATTCTATGTAATCTTTATGAGGTTACGTTAATGTGAGTGTTTTGATCTGTGTTTGAGGGCAATTATTGTGTTTTGGAATAAAAATAGTCGTTTGTTATTATAATATAAGATCTATTAATGTTAAGTAAGTACAATCATTCATTAAAATTACAAAGCGAAATAATTATGTACACGTAAATTTTGCTCATCTTGCAGATATGGTTGCTGGTATCATGGAAGCGGAGATACAAGAATTGTTTTTATGTTTATGTACATTTACGTGAATATGAGTTTCCACCAATAGTAATATATCTGATAGAATACAATTTTCAGAAATCAGTATATTAACTGACAATGTATAATAGGTGGTGATCATCAATATAAATGAAATTGAAATGACTTTGCCAGCAGTTTTGTTTATATATTTCTGTGTAAATGATAATAAACGACCATTTTGAACACAAGTGTTTTTTTATTCTTCGTTTTAAATAAAAAATATACAAGTTCTATGGATTATGTCATAGTTATCATGGAAATCGATTCAGTTGATAATTTGAGACAATAACGATTAGCTAGCGGCTTTCACCAGAAAATCCTGAGATAAGAGATATTTTAAAGCTGAGGGAATCAACATCTAGAAAGATATACAATATAAGACGTTTATCATATTTCCTTAAAAGAGCAAGTATTTTTATCTGAGAAAGCAGTTCTAGTACAAAGAGTGTTTTTCCCATTAAAGGGCGAGCGCTTGGCTGGATTCGCCTATAGGAAATGTAAATTCGCTGACTGCATCGAAATTTGAATCAATCGAATTAGAACCGAGAACACGTGACAATAGTTGTAAATACGATGGTGGATCGAATAAGAACTAACTAGGATCGAGAATTCAGAGACAAAGGCGATTCATTTCACAGAACGCATATATTTGATTGTAATAATGAAACATGAGCCTCTTGACATCTGATCAATATCGATGTCATCCCCTTTAAATGTTCTATTCTTTATCAACACGGCCGTTAATAGTGCAAAGTGAATTTATTTATCGTGATGTTACCTCTCAAAAAAAACATATGGGCATTTAGAAATCCGGAAGAAAATGCTAGAATACTGAGAATAAGAATTCACACAATGTTTTTTAGAGTTTATTTTATATATAAATATATTGTTATATTACATGAATCTAAAGATTTTAAGATACGTCCAGTATCTCTATTCTTTCTCTTCCCAGTTATACAGGTTACTTTCTTAACATCTTTCACCTTCCACAGATGTAACATATGTTTCGTATCAATACAGTTAGGCGTTTATAATATTACTACTAATATAATTCTCTTCATACAGTTAATGACGATACTTCGTTATTGTTGCTTCAACGAAAACTAAGCTTTATTATCTTCGCCTGTATCATAATCGGTACACGACTGTACGCCATTTCTTCTATACAAATTATTGGGTCAACTTTGAAACTAACATCCTGATCAATCAAGTTCTCGATTTCCAAGAAAAGTGGAGACACAAATGAGTGGACTACTTTCAATATTTATAATTAAATTTAGTCACATTTCGATTATTTATCGTAAATTACTTTCTATTTTCTACAATGAAAAACACCCTAAATTGACAACTCATTACCAGATGTTGTTTTAGCCACAGCTGCCTATAGCTCAGCATTCAGAGTTACTCATCTTTTCTAAATACTTAGGAACAGCTTTTAATCATCTATAAGGAATTCACAAAATGAGAAGAGATTGACACTGTAACGTTTAACCCTGTGTTAAACGTGGTGCGGGAGTTCACTTGCGTAATACTCCCAAGTTCGGACTTTGCTTCTAAAACGTTTATTTCCAACATTCGATACACTACTTTCGGTAGAAGTACGTCCTGTCATCACTTGTCACCTTGACAATCTAAACTATCACCGTCTTTACCGACTGAACTACTATTAACATCTGACTTTTATGACTCACTTTTATAGAATGAATGCCTTCATGGAATGACTGTGACCCGCGAACGACACAGCTTTATATATCTGAAACTTGATATGACATTTATCGCGAATGTTCTATGATTATTCGAGACGCTTCTAATAATGTTCTAGACGTAAAACTGATGATACTGTGACAAACTGTACCTCACAAATAGTTTCTGGAACGTTCGGGATTAATCTACCAAATTTTTACTCTACCAATTCTAGAACTAATTATTGAGCTACACAAGAAACAACTATAGCAAATAAGGTATTAGAACAAATACATACAAGAACGAATAATATCCGTAAGTACATGATATGCTATCTACGTTACAATATTCTTTCTTTATTTTATCTTTCTTTAACTTGTTTAAGTATATAATCTGTGTAGTATCTTCGCAGTTTGAGTGTTAAGGTTCTCCCTTAACCATATTGTAATTTCTAGTTTGACTGGGGCATAAATAATATTATAATATCTGCATCAGCGTGGCATATGGCTTGAGGAATCTCTTTTGAATTCTCGTACAACCTGTCATTTGGGCGCGCAACCTCGATGACGATACCATCTTTTCTTCTTCTTCTTATTCTTATTCTTCTTCCTTCGACTCGAGACACATTTCAGATTCTTTTTCTCACCTTTAATTTATGTAGAAGACAGCAGTGCGAACGCCATGACTGGACATGGCGACGAGGATTGGGGGGACAACAAAGGAGAGAAAATAATACAAAACGAGAAAGAAAGCAAAAAAAATGGCTCTCGCGATACAGATCGGCGGCAACAAAGGTTAAGAGGTTCGGACAGTTTTACAAGAAAAAATGCCGGCTCGGATATTATTGTAATTAAATTGATATCTCTGATCTCCGGTTGAGATCTCGGATGTATGTGTGTGTCTGTGAAGTGAGAGAAAAATTTTGGGTAGTGTGGGTGTCGGGAATTTAACAGTCTAGTTTTGTATTGGACTTTATTAGTATCTTTCTTCTGGAATGTGCCTATTTCAGACGATTGCATCGTTGACTTTTTTACAGCTTGGTAGTTTAGAGTGGATGCTGTTCTTATCATGATCAGTTTCTGCAACAAAATTAAATTACCTGGGTAAACAAAGCACAATCAGTTACGTTACATATCTGAGTATTTTCCTTCAATCACTGCGCTCTTATCTTCATTATTGATTGTATTAGCATATTAGGTATTAAAGAATTTCTCAGAAAAAATAAGGAAAACTAAATAAAGGAATTTAAACCATTGATAGAAATCATTGAGCTACCAGCAGACATGACTGTCCGTATGATAAATGAAGCCCTACAATTATCTGCTAAGATGAACTCATCTGCACACCGAGGAAGAATCTAAAGAATTAAATTACAAAACAAGGACTAACTTGCAATCAGTATAAAAAATTATGAGATGAAAAAAGGTTTTCGAATGAGGTTAACACAATTTAGAAGCAAAGAAAGAGACTTCAAAGAAATGATAGCCAAACAAATGAGCTGCACAATTCAGAGGGCTTCTGAATTCGGATGAAAACACTGATGGAGAAAAGTCACAAGCAAACCAAGCTTTAAATTTTCGAGGGAAAGAGACCACACCACCAGCATACTGAGAGACGAAACAATCGATTTGCAAGCTCTTCAGTATCTGAGCAACAACCAACGACCTTCCAGCTGAAATTCTGAAAAAGGCGATGCATTAAAAATGTTTTGTATATTGTTTTTATTGCATATGAGACCATATGTAAAATATGTTAATCCAAAAGTACCAAATTGCTTCTAAGATTGCTAAATTAACTATTGATCTAATATTGACATTTTTGCACATACTAGAAAAGTCTCGGGAGCTTATATAAAAACACACCATACATTTCTGGATTTCATAGAACAAAAATATTCTTGAATCAATGGGAAAGCTGGGCATTCCATGACAATATATAAGTCTGACAACAGACACATCACAAAAAGTAGAAAGCATATTGTTTGTAAAATGTAATACATTGGTAGTGTTAGAGACCAACTACTGTTGGTGTGTGCGTTGATGCCCTTTCTTGTATATTATTACCTAATATAGATTTAGATAGAGTAATTTAGATTCACACAAATTACATCAAGCAGAACAATCCTCGTCTCTGCCGATAACGTATATATCATAGGCATATCAGAAAAAGTTACGATCAGATATAATATCGGTACCTTTGTTGTTAGTGGAGCTAGAGAGTCGCTTAAATGGGCAAAGTAGTGCAGAGTTGTATGTGTCGTAAAGACAAATAATCTATTTTAGAATTTATTATTTAGAAAACAGTGGAGATTTTCCATTTTTGACCGACAATTCGACTGTCTGCTTTTTTGTGCGAGCGTTGTATATAGTAAACGTACTCCGATTTTGATGATTTTTTTATTCATTTGAAAGAGAAGACTTGAGAAATGGTCCCTTATTCATAGAAACACAAATGCGAAATCTTCTTCCCTTCAAAAAACACCCCCCGAAGGGGGTGAAGATAGTAATTTTTCTCTAAAATCGAAAATCTGAGCTTCCAGAAATAAAGATAGGACAATATCCAGAAACGTTTTAACTTTTTTTTCAAAAGAGTTACTGTTTTCGAGTTACAGCGATGTTAAAATCTCAAATATGTGTATTTTCGTTATGTGGAGAGGGCAATTTCTTTCGAAAATAGAATATCTTTTGGTACTAAATGAAATACCAAATTATTTTTAGCAACATTTATAATAAAAATTTTTTCCTTGAGTAACGGTTTTCGCGTTCCAGCGGTGGTAAAATGGTAAAATCTAAAATACTTATGCGTATTTCCGCCGCGATGTTTTGAGATCCCTAAATAATAATAAGTACAAGCAAAGAATATACTTGGGTAATAGGATAAGTACTATTGTCTTTGGTGTTAGTGAACGTTCAACGATTTTCGTGAGTAATGTTACACTCGAAAGTGTAAAATAACTATTTTCTACAAAAAATTGGACTGTTATTAGTTGATGCACTGAAAAATCAAAAATAATATTAATTTTATTGGTGCTGGTACCTACTTGTGAAGTTGGTGCCAAAAGTTATCGATGTAACTGTAACTATACAATAGCCAAAGTAACAGCACCAAAATAATTAATGTTAATTTGTATTTTTCAGTGCACCAACTAATAACGTTGGTCCATTTTTTGTAATATGCGTTCTAACTTTCTTATTTCTGGTCCAATAGAAAATTTCGAATTATATTTCGTCGTAAAATCTTGAGACTTTGAACTACCCGTGGCTAAATTCCAAAAAATTATAACTATTTTTTTTAACGGATGCCATATTAGATTATTTCAATTTTAAAATCAGATATTTTTCTGGTTAATATGATAAAAAATGCGTGTCGTGGGGCTTATAACGAAAAAATATATTTTAATAGTTTCAGCAATTATTTTATAATTAAAATTCAAATATTAAAATTTCATTGCGTATACAGCCACAGTTAGTAAACAAATGCACACTAGTATTTACGATTGATTTGTGTATTTAACAAAATGGACAAGATCTCCAAGAACTTCATAATTTTTTTAAGATTTGAATGTACTTGTAAAATTTATTTTCAAAAATTATGATCTAAAATAAATTAATTATTAATTGACATTTCATAATTTTCGCAGTTAATTTATTAGTTTAGTGGTTTATTAGTAGAATTTTATTTTGGCTAAAATAGAGTTGAAATGCGACCGCAAAACTTTGCGTGCGCTAGAAATTGACAGTTACGCATGCGCAGTTCTCTATTTTTACGTTTACGTTGGAAGGGGTCGGAGGGGATTACGTTACCTTACGTTATTTCACAGGGGTGCGATATGAAGGTAACGTGTTTCTAACATTTTGCTTAAACATCACGGAGATACCTCAATGCCAAAAATAACATATAACAAAGAAGAGTGCGGAGATCCAATTATATATTTAAGAATTGTTAATCTATCATCTATTCAAGTACGTATCTTCAATGGAATAACTAATAATTTCTACGAAAAATAGGACATTGGTGCACTGAAAATACAATGATCTATCATCTATTCAAGTACGTATCTTCAATGGAATAACTAATAATTGAAACTGAAAATACAAAATAATGTAAATTCTATTTATTAGTTCTGGTGATTTTGAAATGTTTTCGGCAAACAATACTCTTAGCACCAACTTCAAAAGTACCAGCAACAATATAATTGACGTCATTTTATTAGCAAATTTGAACTTGATACCTCCAAAACTGCGACCTCTATCTTGTTAACAAATTTCGTAATATCCCATATATATATATATATATATATATATATATATATATATATATATATACATATATATATATATATATATATATATATATATATATATATATATATATATATATATATATATATATAATATATATTTGGAAGTACGGCAGTCTTTGTTAGAACACACTAAACTCTATGATTGGGTAATCTGCCGAAGAATTTTTTATGGGGCTTAAAAAAAGAATACTCTTCTTGCTAACCAAGCTTTCGAAAAATATATTTTCATCTTCAGGGCTAAAAAAATTATACAATAAGGGTGGAGTTTGATTATCATAAAGAAAAAAAAAAGAAACACTTTAAAATACAAAATATTCAAAACTCACTTTTGCAAACGAGGTTACAAAATAAAACGAGCAAAAACAAAGATAGGATTTCCTTCACCCATATGGAAGGAAAACAATTAACACTTAAGACATTTGACAAAATAAAAATTTCTTAAAATTAAATGATTCTCCTCTATTTTATAGTTCTATTAACGAAATTACTGAGATGTTTGTTCTAAAAACATCATGAACAATTCATCTTTCTCTCTCGTTTGAAAGTGGGGGAATAATAAATGAACTTTTCGAATTTATCCCGGCTAAATGCAAGACAATAAGACAGGTGATTGTTGTTATTGTTATTGTCTTGCATTTAGCCGGGATAAATTCGAAAAGTTCATTTATTATTCCCCCACTTTCAAACGAGAGAGAAAGATGAATTGTTCATGATGTTTTTAGAACAAACATCTCAGTAATTTCGTAAATAGAACTATAAAATAGAGGAGGATGATTTAATTTTAAGAAATTTTTATTTTGTCAAATGTCTTAAGTGTTAATTGTTTTCCGTCCATATGGGTGAAGGAAATCCTATCTTTGTTTTTGCTCGTTTTATTTTGTAACCTCGTTTGCAAAAGTAAGTTTTGAATATTTTGTATTTTAAAGTGTTTCTTTTTTTCTTTATGATAATCAAACTCCACCCTTATTGTATAATTTTTTTAGCCCTGAAGATGAAAATATATTTTTCGAAAGCTTGGTTAGCAAGAAGAGTATTCTTTTTTTAAGCCCCATAAAAATTCTTCGGCTGATTACCCAATCATAGAGTTTAGTGTGTTATATATATATATATATATATATATATATATATATATATATATACCAACAATGTGAAAATAACCATCAAGATCTATGCACGATTACTATGCAAAAAGTTCCTATATACATACATAAAAAAGCAAAATACGGGTGAATTGTATACATCCATCGTTTGGGCGAAGTATGTCAAAAACAGATATACAGTATGCATAAATGCTATAAGAGGTCCTGTCCTCGCCGAATGGAATGCAGCCATCTTCTATTCTCTATTTTGACATAACACATTTATTAACAACTTTTCATATGACGGTTAAAAATTCCTAATGCTGCATGACCAATCAAAACAAAATTTTGCATTTATATAATGCCACAATATTCAGCAAAATTCTATGCTAATAATGCAACTGTCACGGTCAATAAGATTTATGTCTTCTCTACGGAGAAACTCATTAGAACCATTCCGAATGATATATTTGCGGTCGATTTTATGTCCAAGGATTATAATCTGTGGCGACATTAGAGATGATGAAAAATAACACAACTGGGAATTGGTGTTAAACATTCTGTTCTGATTCCGCAAAGTAGCCAACTATTAAACAAGCTAATTATTATGATTGAGCTTGTAAAATCTGCTAAAATTTCCGGTGTGTTTTTTTTAATTGTCGATCTTGGAATTATGTTTGATAGTTATAAATAACATTTTCATCTGAAAGTCCATTCATATGGAGTAATTGTGTTGCTTCAAATATTTTTAGAGTGAAATCTTCTTGGAACATTTATTGATATGAACTACGTATGTTGCTTTCTGAATTTTGAATAGCTTATTCTTGATACATGTTGATGGAATTACTTTTTTATTTCTATCTTACTGTGATATTTTCAGATTTATCCTTATCATAGGACCTATTACCCTAGATAAATATTTTTCACGTAGATATCTGCCTTTGCGTATTCTTCGCCGAATAGGTGGAACCGCACCCCTACCGGGCCATCACACTCACAAATTACGTGCACTGTAGTTCCCATTTTTTCCTGGAAAAACATACAGTGTCATCTGCAAGGCTGATATTTGTGTACTCCCTAAACCTGCATTTCCCTATTAGTATCGCCGCAAGATTCCTCTTCGTCTCTCGACTGAATATTTTGCGAAACAGCTTGTCTCTGTATTGGGGTTTCTTGGCACCCTGTTATTTATCCACTGTTGAATATGCCCTTAATGTGGTATCTAGCAATTCCTCAGGAAGGCTCTGGCCCTATTTGGTCAGTTTGTTGGCCTTTCCGTTGCATTTGATTCCTTAATGCCCTGAAGCTCAGGTTAAGGTCAGTCTGCTAAGGACAATTGCATACCAGTCTTCATGTTGGCCGATATGATTTTATCACTTGGCTATCTGGGTAGATCTTTGGCTATTATTTGTTCCCCGGAACAAAGATTCATAGTAGAGATCGGTTTATTGTCACCTGCAGGGTAGCAAGCGGTATCTTTGTCATGACCCCTGTGATACTTTGACATGTTTGCCTTTGAGCACCTATCTGGACACACATGGGCCTCCGTACGTTATCACTGACCTCACGAATATATTACCCTCTGGTCATTTCAGAGTTTAATCCACAGTTCTTACCACACATCCACCTACATCTGTCGATAGTAGTGCGTTTTTTCTAGGTATTTAATTTCTTTTGCAAATAGAATCCCAACACCATTGATCGTTGGCTTCATTAGGGTTTCAGGAGATTCTCGAATTTCGAGATTTCTCGTCACGATCTCGTCTTGAAATCGCAACGACACGAGACGAGAAATCCCGAATTCAGACTGATTTTTTTTTTCGAGACGAGATCCAGAATTACACAGCTATTTTTTTTCTAAATTTCATAAAATGCCATAAATTTAACCTTATTCCTATTCTATTCTTCAAAAGTGTTAGTTCAAGTTTATATATTACTTCCAATGATATTCTTACACTTTTTTGCATGGATAAAAAGATTAATTAAAAGATCATCAGGCGTATTCATAATCGAAACTTAGTATGCTACTAAATTAAGTGCGGAGGTCTAACCTTAAATTAGGTTTATGACTCTTATGTCAGTGTTATGGTAGGATAGTGCTTTGTTTTTTTATTTTAATACGATACTAGCCAGTATCGAACTAAGAGTGGATTATGAATACGCCTGAAAGAATTCATGTAATTTTTACTTTTTGGACAATGTTTTTCTTTCGGGACAATAGTCGGCGGTTTTTATTGTTATATGTGGCATTTGGTTCATAGCATGTAGCATATTTGAACGTAATTTTATAATAGAAAAAGATTTACCCTATATTTTAGTGCAGACTTGTGTTATATATACAAATGTATAGATTTAAACAAAATAGTTTTTATTTTCGAGACTCGAAATTTCGAGAAATTGTCTTCTAGAAAAACACCAAGACGCGAGTTTGTTAATTTCTCGTCTCGATTTGAGGCAAGAAATTTCCTTCGAGACGAGATTTCTCGTCTCGATGAAACCCTAAATTTCATTGATCTTTTTCGTTCCTCTTTCTAATAAACACAACCGGTGTGGTTTTGTGAGGACTCACCTTACACCTGGGCTATTTCCATGTATCGATTAAAGCATGAGGAGCTAGTGAGAGCCTCATCGTCTAAGCCTACGGATCATCTATAATGTCTCACGTAATCCGTTGAAATTGAAATATTAATAATAAATTCACTCTTCAACATATCGATTTTATGTTATATCTAATCTCTCCCTCCATTTCCTTGATAACTGGATGCATGGTTTTTCATCGGACTGCACAACCAACTTTTTACTTCCTCAACATTCAATTTATTAATATCATCTAAAAATACAAAGATCATTACCAAATTCATTAACCTCCTGCTAATAATAATTCAATTTGGAAGGTCGTACACCAAAAATAGATCCTATGTGACTTTGAAATATAAAATTGATATGAATATTTATAAATTTTGATGACAAGTTTCATTATATTTCTTAAATTTATTACCGTGATAACGATAATACTTAATTATTGACAGACTTCTAGAAAATATAGATCCGACGGGAAGTCTAGACATTTGATTAGTTAATAACTAATTTTATTTTTTCAACTCTTTTAATTATTTTATAAATATTACTGAGTTGTAAGTTATGAAATATAGTCACAGCACTATTTATCTTGAAATAGTTTATAAGACGCTCAAGTTACTAGTGACGTCATTGTTCGCTTTAATGATATGCTTTTATTTTACTGTGTTGATAACCAAGCTGGAGCCATTTTTTATTGAGCAATGGTTACAATGAATTTTAAGTGCCGATGTATTGCCGCAAACAATAGATTTTAACTTATATCTACCTACGAACAAATGTCTGTACCTATTAAAATTCTTAGCAAATTATTCTCTCATACTCCCACCCCAAGAACAAATAATGATATCGACTTTGGACTCGTCTCATTCAACCAACAAGTTTCCATGGACATATTTTTCTTGTTGTTTTCATTTTGTTGTTGTTTGAAAAGAGAGTATGATTG
Organism: Crioceris asparagi; assembly: GCA_958507055.1. Classification (NCBI taxonomy): domain Eukaryota; kingdom Metazoa; phylum Arthropoda; class Insecta; order Coleoptera; family Chrysomelidae; genus Crioceris; species Crioceris asparagi. Next base: position 9,354,540 of record OY293830.1, on the reverse strand, counting down.
ATAATTTTTTTTATCCCAAACAAATTTGGTAGAAAAATTAAAGGTGAGTTTGTTGAATGACTGATCAAGTTGACACAGAATGGCGGCCCTCAAAGCTTTAAACAAAATTGTCCATAATGAGAATTTAATTCAAAATATTATCGATATTTTCCACTCACGATTTTGCTTAGTTTCATAAGGGAAAAATCTAAATGAATTTAGAAAAACAAGATCAGACTAATAAGCAATGAAAATACTTCTTGAGAAAACGAGAATGGAGCCAAAACCTTTTGGAATAGAATGCAAATATAAGGAATTTATGTAAAATGTAACAAACAAACAAGATAAAATGAAACGAACATATCAATAGAATGATAACTAATAGACTTCTACGAATTGTAAGAGGTAAATAAATCACTTCAACAATTCACAAGAAAAAATACATTTCATTCTCAATTTGCTGTGAAAACACTATTGAGATTCTTCTTTCGTATTCCTCTATAATTACTGGAAATAATTTTTGGAATATTGTGTAGCAAGAAAAAAATGCGGTGGCCAACCCGGGGCAGCTGTACGAAAGGCAAGTACGGTACCACTACACCACCAGTTATCTGCAATTGCATTAATATTGATTAAAACATCACTTGTCACTTTTAGCTTCCTATCTGTGCTTAGCAAAGACATGTTCTCTTTTTCAAATGCCTACTGGGGATGACTTTTTTTTGGATCGCTCGTAAATTTACTTTATTCAATTCAATTTATTTGTAACACATACTCTGAATAAATAAATATATACTCTAAAATAGTTTGTCTCTTTTTTGGTGTACAAATACATCTGGTTAAAAGCTCTCTCGTTGTCGTCCACCCGGTATCAACAGTCTGTATCTCTGCATAATGCCTTACTGATTACAGACTTTTTACCAATCGATGCTATTTATCAGCTTCAAACTGGTACAACAAACATATCTACCATCCGGCATGGTATGACGACTCTCGACGGCGGTCTGGGATCCGCGCTCAACGATGCTGATGGGTGAGAAAGGGGCCCCTTCGGCCTCCTCCTGTCGAAGGCGCCTCCTGCCACGATGTATGTGCGCCGACGGGCGCCTCCACAGCCGCACCGATGACGTCACAATGGCGCCTCGGCTCGTTGGTTTCCGCCATCGCCAAGCGATTCACCGCCGCGCCGCACCGGAACAAAGTCTGCGAGACGCTATATAGCTGCTGCTAGCCTCCTGCGATCTGTGGTCGGGCGCGAAAAATTCCTGCGGCCAGCAGGAATTATGATATTGGTATAATCGCAGCGGCGACTGTAGTACGGTCGCTGTATTCAATGTCTAGAAAGGTCGGGTATCTCTCAATAGAAAACAAATTAGAAAGGTATTTTCAAATTTTAATTATGTTATTCCATTGATTTTAATAATACATCCCAGAAATGGGCTCACATATTATTTTATTATTTATTGATTTAGAGAGGGTATGGCAATGTAAGCACCCTGAATTTATAACGCGAGCCTATTAAAGCAAGGATCAGTAATCTTACGTCACGTTAAAGTATATGTTTTTCAAATTATTTAAGTCTAATAGCTAAATAGCCTATTTCGGAACATTTCAATGCGAAGACTTCAGATCCTGTTCCCACTTAATAGTTTCTTCTTTGGATTTAATGATATGTCCATATAATTGTTCTGGATCTACTGGTTGATCTTTTGAAGCTTCTTTGATGAATTAGTGAGCCAGCACATTTCCTCAAATACCCAAGTACCCTTGCACCCAGATAAAGGAATCATTGAAAGAGATGGCGTGCAATTCAGAATTTCTTGTCATTCTATTCAATTGAATCATTCCTACGTTCTTCTTCTTCTTAAATTATCATTATTTCTTAATACGCCCTCTCCCCAATTATGATTGTATTTCTATCTGTACTGAGAGGACCAGATAGAAATCGCAATAATAGAAAATTGAAATTGATAGCCAAAGGCTTCGACCGCAAGTCCGCTTCACCGGTCACTCGTCCAAACTTTTTCGCCATGAACTGCGCTGCTTAACTTTGCTAATTGAAGTCGGTCAGTGTTAGCCCGCAGTCATGTGTTCCACGCTATGGTTACCTTTAACATATTTACATAATATAGAATCTTAATCAAATAAACGAAAAACTTTTTTGTTATTAATATTTAGAAGCAGAAGGAAGACATTTTCAACATATATTATTTCATACAGTAGGTATAAATAAATGTAATAAAGGAGTGACAGCTGACCTTTAATTTTTAATATCAGCTCAGCTCAAATAAAGACATGAACATATATTTCAAAGCACACTTCGGATGATTTTTTTATCTTTCCATACAATATCTCTGCTTCTTGGTTCACCTGAGATAGATTGTTAACATTTAATTTAATGATTGACTTACTGATCGAACGATGTCATAGATCGTTGATGTTGAAATTAGAATATGAGAATATGAGCTGAAGATTTTATCATCTTTTCTACTTTATAATTAGGAGATACAATCACAAAAAGGTATAACGCACAACACTGAACTTTTCACCAGAGGCAGTTTTAATGAATACTGCATCAATGATAACATAGCTTTAGGATACACCATACTTTGAAGACCATTTTCCTCATTTCTTCTATATTTATAATGATCCAATTTCTCAGCTCATATTTTCAGGATGAAAATATTCCGTTGTCTCAATTATATAAATAACATTATTATTATTGATCTATAATTTATATAGGAATTTATATTGCCTACTTAACATGCCTTTATATTTTTACAATAAGAACCGAGCCCATACGAACATAGCCCGCATGAAGAGATCAGACTAATTTGCTTTTTTTCGCAGAAGAGCACGTGTTATTTTTTTCACACAATATTTGTGCTTGTGAGTTCATTCATTTGTTTATTAAATAGACAATTTCAGCCGCTTTTTGCAGACAACAAACTGCGGCCGTACTAGATGGTTGATAGTGTATGGGGTATATAGAAATGAATGAAATGGATTAATTTATCTTAAAGTTTATTTATTTACACACCAAAATATCACAGACTATTTATATACACTATTTGTATATCTTACACAATACACTATCAACTGCTATGTACAATTTATTATTTACACTATTTACAACCTTATCCGAACCCAGCGTTATTTATTTATGTTCTTGGTGGCCCCCACCATACTCTGGTCTCCACCGTACTGCAAGTCTCGATGGACTGCACCATACTGCCGGTCTTTGCTATACAACCGTTCTCCACCATACTACCGGTCTTCATTGCACTACCGTATTCACCGTACTCACTTAATTACTGCACCGGACTGACACACTGACTGACTGAGCTCTGCAACAAATCCTCTCCAATATATAGCCATGCCCTATATATCTAGAAAGCTTCCACCGGTATCTTCCAACACCCCGAACATTCCACCAATACCACGAACTCACTAGATGTGTTTCGGTATGTAACCTTGACCTTGGCATGTATCGGTGACCAGTAGCAGTATGCCTTACACTCATACTACCCAAGAGGCTCCCCCTTTGACGAATCGCTTACGCCTCCACTCTGATTGGCGTCGACACTATATCCCAAATTCATTACAATAGCTGATTCCACTTATCTATGCTTCCTTATCAAAGTTTATCTATCCTTAGAAATACTTTGTCCCTATGTTTGCTTTCTGTTGTTGTTGGGGGTATATGAATTTGAAAGGAGAATAATTTGTTTCAAAGGCATAAGAAGACGTGAATCATCTATGAGGGACACCCTGTATTTAAGATTGAAAAAACTCGAACCAAATACATCAAAACAACAAAGACATTACCTTCATATTCTAATCGTAAAATAATGTAGAATGCTGTTAGATGTTTAGAAATGTTATACAATACTGTAAGCAATGTACCGATATGTGGTAAACATCAAAACGAAGTAATAAACCAGCGATCAGGAACTGAAATTTTAGTTATCTCCTCTTTGGATGGAATTTTCTAATTGAAACATTCGAAAGCAATGAGAACGCATACGCATAGGTAAATTGCTCAGGTATCTAAATCTGTTAGTTAGTGAAAGTTTTGACCAAAACAATAACACAGTCCAGGTAGGGGCTATCCGGAAATTTTGTCAACAATTCGGAAAAAAAACGTAATTTCATAAATTAACATTAAATGTTCAATTTCGTCTAAATTGATAATTTAACCTCTTTATTTTTGTCTTTTATTAATGTGTCCTTGACTAGTCGAAATTATTATTAGACAAACAATGATTTTGACCCATTTACAGAATTATTTAAAGGGTTAAAAACCTGGTGTGTCCGCTCAAACGACTCTACCACTCTCATATGAATAGCATCAAATACAAAAATTGTCCAATCGAGTGGAGTAACCATCCATTGTTGTTCAGCCTGTCAAGACATATTCACTTTTTACTTTAGCCAGAATATGTGTAAGCAGTCAACATTTTTGGCCAATAATTTGAGCATAACTTTATTCTCGCTTTTGCACGATTACAATAATTTCTTTACTAGGCTACTCATAGTAGTGACAGAAAAGTAGGAAATATGGATGAAAAGCCGAGGAAATTATCTGTTGTCTATATCATTTCATATTCCATTCATACATAAATATGTTGAATTCCCAGGATGAATTCAAATCTGATCAAATCAATCAAATAAGACGCTATTTTCTTGTTATGTTTCTCAATCTAAAAACTTTAGAATTACATTTTTCAAATCAATTCAAGTAATTTATATAATGCCAAGAATAAGTCGAAAAAAAGAGAAATATATTTAATTTTGAGGGATACGTTCAAAACTGCGTTGCATGTCAATACCAACGAATTTTGTTATGGTTATGATAATGTTTTATTTATTTATTCAATTAAAGTCTTAAAAAACACCAAATGAGGTAATTAAATTATAAGACTAAAGCTGTGATCGTGCCCTTTTGAGTCAGAATTTCACTTTCAATTATCCTAATCTCCAAAAATTATTTCGATAATGTTCATAGTTACAAATCATCCTTCGGAATGGTGTTTGGAAGCCAAAATGACTGTCACCGTTTAAGGTGATGTGATTCATTTGAAGGTACACGATATATTTAATCGCAGATTTAGTTTAGTTTCATTAACTATCTCATCTCTCGGTTTGTAAACTATATGGATGTTGATCGAGGTTTGACCATTGGGCGACTTTTTGTAGAGTTATTAAGTTTGTTCCATCCAGCAGTTTTATGATCGTCAAAGAACCATTTTATGGATCACAGTTAGTGGGCGGCCATAACGGCGCATGGCATAGGTATCGCTCCATACTTAGTCTAGGATAGTCCTAGTCTAAGGCTTCATAGTTAACATAATATCGTTACATCGCACCCCTGTGTGAAGTAAATGTCACCTAATGAATTTCGCCATGCGTTAAATTTCCTACCTCAGTATCGCATTCATTCCGAAATCGAGCTTAGTATATATTGATCGAGCCTCACGCCTAGTTCCTTAAATGTTGTCAGCGGATATAGACATAAGATAATTATTAGCCAGTGTCCTTACCAGTGGGGTAATATGGGACAAGACTACTCAAAACCGTCATACAGCACACTCGTTATATTATCGTAGAATGAAGCAGCTTTTGTATAAAATATAATAAAATAAAAGAGGGAAATATCGATTAAACTTAAAATTTAATTGAATATTTCGACGTCGATTCATATATAATCAAAGACACGACGACTGTGCTTTCTTAGGTAAAGCCTTTTTAACATGCTTTCATTAGCTTGGTATGTATTTATGTATATAATATATATATATGTATGTATGAAACGGAATCTTTGGACACGATTTTCACCCACTTAAAAATATCAGATCGACTTGAAACTTTGTAAACGTCTAAAGGACCGATGACAATACAATAATTTCATGGTGTGTATGTGCAAGTGGGACTTTGGTGGAGGGTTCCATACCTATGGGTGTTTTTGGTTTCTGGATGAATTTTTGTGTAACTTTCGCTCTGTTTGTGGGTTGGGAGGTTTTTTATAATTTTTAGTTTGGTTTGATATTAAAGCGTGTTTTTTAGTTATTTTAAACTATTACATTATTGTTCTATATTTAATCAATAGAATATTGAGAATTACTTATATTTGCTAGGTGCAGTGTATCAATAGGGCCAATAGACAGCGATGGTAATTCTGTGAAGCACAGGCAATACTAGGATACAAAACTAAAAGCAGCTCAAAGTGTGTTGCTTCGTTATGTCAGTACCCATATTGAACGATTCATGCTTAAAATGATTCTGTTTACTCATGTCCATATTCCGAAATGACCGTTTCATGAAATTGGTTGGAATCGTTCGAGAACGGTGAACGGTAAAAATTTGGTTGGAACACGTTTCCTCTGCTACGCTTGTGTGTTATCGTCCTTGAACGGTTCGCACGAGGGATGGAACAAACTTATTCTTACAAATAACATCTGCAGTATAAATCAAACAGCATATAAAATACCTACAAAAAAAAAACTACGAGACCTTCATTTCAATTTTGTCTTTACTGAAACGTTCTCCAAATTGATGTTGGGGCATTTTTTGTAATTATGACCAAGAAATGTTTTATTGGTTGGTATGGGTGTTGTCGCATAGTTCTGTTATACATACGGGTGCTTTTAATAGCAGTCGTAAATTATATCGAGAAGGAAACTATGACGTTCTGATTTATGATTCAAATTAAGCTCCCCTGCAGACTACGTCAAAGATCTATTGTAAAGATGATGAAGTTACATTTGAGGACACGCTTTATTGCAATAACTCCTGATTTATGTATATGTAGGTACATATCATGAATGGTGGTATAGAAACGGTTGAATTTCATATAAATTTTACAAGGTGAATTTGATATTTTGTAAGAAATATTATTGTTTCTCGAAGCAGAATACTTATACTCATATTGAATAAGCAGTTGGTGCTGAGAGTCTTCTATTCACTCACAACCGCACTACTTCAAAGGTATCTGTAGAAATATAATTAAATTTATTTTGATTTTTTCAGTGTACCAAGTAATAAAGTCGGTCCTTTTCTGTAGAAAAAAATATATGTCTCATATCTTCTCTTGTATTTGTAATAGGCCACAGAGAAAATATCAAAATCAAAGCGAATAGTTGTTTTTTTGTTCAGTTGCTATTTTGAAAATCATATTACCTGAACTGCATGTTTCTCTTGTAGACACCCGATCTAAAGGACTCGGGTGATCAGGAAGCGTTCGTTTATAGAATGTTATCGAGAGCAACGACAATAATTTATCAAATCAGCCTGTCAGGCAAATGTTTAGTAGCATTGGCTGCATTGTAGCCATTCTACGGTTCTCCTATACCCACCTATCTAATTTGATCCTCAATTAAAATTATTCAAATTCAATTAATTCTACATTTTGAACAGTTTCTTTGGAACATAATTAGAGCGGTATATGGAAATAACTGGTTATATTTATCAAACGGAAAGGAGACTGAAAGGCTGTAGGATTTTATTCTTTTGAACGATTTATTGTTATTTTACTACTGCTTGTAAACATAATATACAGAGTGGTAAATTTAAAATGTGCTTGCTTATTTTTAATGTAGATAGTTTACTATCTATTGTAAATTCATATGAGTGATGATTTATCTGTATATTTTTTCAGTTTATAATGTAGTTGACATACCTACGTGATTTAAATAGGTAATAACATAGAAAATTTATATAATTTGTTTATTTATTAATTAGAAGAATGTCAAGTACATTCACGTGTAGCATTTTTAATAATAAATCAGGGGAAATTCTGCCTAATGATCTATAGGTATAATAAACGTCATGATATGTCGGATTTATATTATGTCCTCACAATTAATTCGATAACATAATTTACGATGTAAAAATATACCAAACAATCAAATTATTTAAAATTTCAATGCGCTCAAAATAACTGAATAAAAATGTTTTGCTTAGACATTTTTGTTTTTTACTATTGACTTCTGATAAATATCTATCTATCTATCCATAATGGAATTTTATATTTCCTTCGTTTTGGGCAATCGGTCTTTATTTATAGGCAAAGCCTGACATTCCGATCAGTCTTCGCTTGCTTCAAAAGGTAATTTCTTATGTGCTTTACTAATCAATAGTAAGAGTTGGCAAGTTTTTACCCACTAAATTTAATCTTCGAGTTTGGAAAAAAATACTCACAATTTTTTATTGGTCACTAGTCAACAAGTATTTTATTAAGTGTGACGAAGTTAAGGTCTATGATTAACTCTTTAAATAATAATTTGTTCCAACTAGTTACTATTACAATATTATTATAATAAGCTTGTTACTAGATAATAAATTAAGTATTTATAGTTGGTATACAGACAAAGGCTCAATAAGGACTATAATATGTGAGATGTTCTCCTTTTGATCTTGAATTTTGTTTATCAGGTGTTTAGTACAAGTTCAGCTAGAGACATTTGACAGCGAAAAAACTTGCCATGTTGCATGACATTTTCTTCTAAAGCAATTGAATAATGTTGTCCATATCAGGAGCTATGATTTATAATAATCGCCGAGATACTCAATTTTGTTATTGAGGGGGATATATAGTGGCGTAAGTTTCAATATATTGGAACCTGCACTTTAGGTAGGGGCGTAAAGTACCCTTACATTTTAAATGGCACCCTATGTTGAGTGAAACCTCATTTCTAAGCTGTTTTTATTCTGATAAGATGACACACGACTTTTTATATTTAACCATCAATCCAAAAATAAGCGAGAATATCAATAAATACGACCATTTTACTTGATTAAATGTTCAAAGTTAATCCCTCTACTTCCAAATAATAATAAAATCTTTGTTCTACTTCTGAACGAACATTTCGAAGAATTTCGGGTTCAATCTGATGACATTCTTCAATTATTAGCCGACGAAGTTCCTCAATGTTTGGTGGTGTTCCATAAATTTTCGACTCCAAGTCTCCCCATAGAAAAAAGTATAACGGCGTTAAATCTGGCGATCTGGGAGGCCACTCGTTTGAACACCTGCGCCCTATCCAATGATATGGAAAATTCAGAGTAAGAAAATTACGTACAGCTGCAGTATAATGTGGTGGAGCACCATCTTGCTGAAACCACACATTGTCTTCTGTTAAGGCGTTATCATTTTCTAATGTTTCCACAATCATCAGGTAGGTATGCGTTTCCAGCAAATACATGTCTCTATTCAGATCTCCCGGTAGAAGAGGTCCTATGACGTGGTCTCTCAGTATGCCAGCCCAAACATTCAATTTCCCCGCATGCTGCGAGATTTCCATCAAATATTCTTGAATTTTCATCACTCCAATAGCAGCAGTTATGGAGGTTGACTTGGTCATCCACTTGAAAGCTACATTCATGGAAAAAATATATTGAGTACAAATATGTTGGATTTCATATCCTCACAGAATTACCCAAAGCGATCAGGATCCTCTTCATTAGGCATATGTAGCAAAGAAATTGTGTATGGGTGAAACTTATGATTTTTTTTAAAGTCGGCGGAAACTAAGTACAGATATTCCGAAGTTCTTGCGAGTTTCCTGAGGCTCAAAATTGGTTCCAAGGCTATGTGACTTAGACAGCTACCTGATTTTCTTCATTACATACGATAATCTCAAGTTGATGTTTTCTGCTTGCAACCGATCCAGTTTCGGAAAATTTATCATTTTAAGACGTACCTATACGAAGTATTTTTATCAGGATGATAATCACTAAAAGTTCGAGTGGCCTGTCTTGCACAGCCGTTATTATTGTAAAATAAACTAACTAATTCCACTCTCAGCGATTGTATAAACCATTTTCACGAATTGTAGTTCAATGATGATTTTACGGGATCTGTACTAGTAATTAAATAAAATTGTTGCATTTATTGATATTGTGTCTTATTTTGGTTGATGATTTTATGGCCATAGCAACGTAGGTAGCATAAAAAATTATTCACATGAACACGCTGGATACAACATGGACTTCCAATTTACATGATGTAGACTAGGCAGTTGGCAGCAAACAACAATTCGTTAATAAAATCTGTCCGCAAGAATCACCATTCATTAGAACTAGCCGACAAAAAAAAAACACACACACACAGACAAAAATCTGGTATTCAAAATATCAGTCTGCTCGCGTCCACACCCTGATTTACACCAAAACCCAGACAGGGAACCGTTTTGTTAACAAGCGTTAATATTATTGTTTAATGCAAATTTCGGTGATAATCAAAAAGAAGTATACCCAAATTGAACCTCAAACAAGTATCTAATTTACATACGAGTATTCTTTTACGATGGTATCGAATGGATAAAATACAAAATTTTTGATAGCTTTCGGTTATTTTTAGATATATCATTAACAGGTTTCAACAAGATTTAAAATCTATTTTCATTTCAAGTGTCAAGGAATTATAATTATTCATTTATTGGTGTGGTCTTTATTTAACAAATTTGTCAGATAAATTAACAATATATTTCTTTGTCTATTTTAGTTGATCCAAAAAAGTTAGAAACAGTTTGGAGTTATACTATTGTAAGTAACTCTAGCGAATAAATATTTTTTTTACTCAAAACTAGGATTGACGTTAGCGAACAGAGCACCGAAATAGTTATTTATGTAGCAAGGTTATTTTTTATATAAAATAATATAGAGATACTTATTTCACTTATTTGAGTGGTTCATTAGTGACCAAATTTATTGAACATTAATTATATTCACTGATTCCAAAGCATCGCGACAATAATCTCACAATTTCTAGTACTACAACATGAAAATTTAATGAGAAATATCCGATTGAAATGATGACAGAAATGATGTTTTGTTTAATCCTGCCAGGTAAAAAAAAAAATTAAACAAATAACCTCTACAATTTCATAATCTTAACTTAAGTTATTCAAAAAGTATTTCTTAAGGCGGCTACACTTTAGACGGCAAACTAGGCGAACGCCAACGTTTGTAATATGTATATAGGTATAATATACTTGTCAAATGACATTTGCCAAGTTAGTTGTCGGCACACTACATAGCAAACTAGGCGAATCACCTCAGTTAGTGTACACAATGGCAAATGTCATTTGACAAGTATGTACATATTACAAACGTTTGTGTTCGCCCAGTTTGCCATGTAAGGCCGCTATAAGTCAGCCGATAGTTTCTTGCAGACTGCAAGCTCCTTATCCTAAAAATATAGCTCCACAGGGTTTACATATTTATGAAAGTACCTAATCAATAGCGCCGGTATATATGACTATTATAGGGCAACAATTTTTATTATTCTGCACCGTACAGTTTATCAAAACCTTCACTGTATCTTAAAGTAGAAATTTCGATCTTTATAACTGGCAAACATTTTCCTTCGTAGGTCCAGACGTCTTGTGGTGATGTTTTTCTAAATTATTTTATTAAGAATCTTCAACCAAATGCTTGTTAAATATTTACAACCATTCTGGTGCCTTTCAACATTTTTGTTTTCTTGACAAAAAATATTTATTTCATCAGTAGGTACATGAAAATTCCTCCTGTTTTACTTCGGATTTCTGATTTCTTACCATCACTGTGGCATAATTATAAATCAGTCCTGCTTATGTTAATTGTCATTGTGGTGATTATGTTTTCTCTCAAATGTTCTCCCTGAGTTGTTTCTTTTTATGTCTTGCTCAATACAGAACTTCCATTCATTATTGTTTTAGGGTTGTACTCAAGGTGGCTTATTTGGTTCTCAAAGTGTTCTTACCATTTTTTTGTCTCCGTTTTTAGTTCAGTGAATCTTTCTTCCCAAGCATGAGAGTTAATTTTCGATGGAAAGCGTGACGGTAGTCACGAGGTATCGTCTATAAGTAATTGTTTTGGAAAATTTCTTTTCTCTCAGGAATTTAGACATGGCCGTACTCACTACAGATTTTAGCTCCCCTGCCACATCTCGCGTTGGAACCATTTTGGACGATTGCAATTTTCAGCAAAGTGAGATGCTAGTTCTCTTTACAAATAGGTACATACAAAAATTTCTAGATTTGTTGACTATTACACGCAATTTATAATGTTATTTTAGAAACGTTCACAATTTTCCAACATCATACGACTAAGAAATAATGTCCTGTTTTTACCTTATTATTTTTTTAAATTAAATTATTAAAACTGATAACGAATGAAAATATATGCACAATAATTAAAGAACAGTTAGAAATATTGTTACATTAGCATGACATCTCTAGTAAAGGTCAGAAGTATTTAGAAAGGGTTCTAGAACTAACAATCATATATAAGATTTCAGTAAAGTAAACTTAAAGTGAAATTATTGAAATTGAAATTTTGAAAAATATGAACCATAATAGGTAGAGACCTGAAATTTTCAGAGAATGTGTCCGTCCGTCCGTCCGTTTTTTCATCTGTTTGCGGGCTATAACAGGAATAGGTAGATAGTGAAATGTTTCTTCTATAATGTTACGTATTTCTTTGAAAGAATTATGAATATAACTATTCCCTTCTCTTAGCAATAAAGACGTCATTCAAGCAAACGAAGATATGATCTGACTAATAGAAAAAAAATCTGGTGTGTCCTCTCCACGACTTTCCTACCACTCTCAAACAAATTGCATCTAATATAAAAATGTTTTCCAGCTTTGTCTAGTAACCAGTCGAAGAAGAATGCTCTACTTGTGTCACCGGCAAGCCTTATCGATACCCTACAAAAGAAGAAACAGTAACAAATTTGGTCCAACCTTTCTCGAGATAATCATGGCACAGACAGACATACAGACAGGCTAATGGATGTAAATATTTTTTTGGACTCAGGCACCTCTGAAACGTAAATCTCTGTTGAAAATCGCACATAGGTTAGCGGTAGGAAAGTAAAAGCACAGTCTAAATTTATTGTGGAAAAAATAAGAACTTCAAAATTCGCTGTACCTACAGGGTGTCCCAAAATAAGCCAGCGGATTCTAGTTTTAAAAATAACTCAAAAAGTTCCAATAAACATAGGTCGAAGAATGTTCGTTAAGTGAGTTGCAGCCATTTTAATGTACGCGCTTGAAGATGGTTTTTATTCAAAACTAATGAAGATAATGGAGCGAAATTTTAGGAATCTACAAATGTTTTGACTCCGATCACGGCTAATAGCAATTTCAAAATTTTAAATAGGGGTGCATAGCTACGTTGGGACAAAAATTACCCCAACTTTTTTGTATGTGGCTTTTTCTAGATTTTGTCGTACTGGTACTCTTATCGAACCTCAGTAGGATGAACCGTTTCCTAGTAACATCGATTCAAAAGCCTTACTACTTGTCTCAAGTGTAAATCAAATAATTTGAGATCATAGTAGTCATGGAAAAGGCAAGTTTCGCATTGACTTATTCAACATTTGTTTACAATTGTAGCATTTGTAGTTTCTTTTTTCAGGCACATTAAAAGGGCTGCAACTCCCGTAACGAACATTTCTCGACCTATTTTTATTGGAACATGTTGCATCTGCTGGTGAAGTTTGGCAGGCTAATTTTGGGACACCCTGTATAATTTTATTATTCGACAAACTTTACAACTTTAGTGTGAAAACAAACCTCTTTGATGAAATTGACGGAAATTTTAGATGTAATTTGAGATTTTCTATTGGGCCTCTTCGATTATCTGACCTGGAAAACATATGTGGCTTCCTCTTTCATAGTCATCTATAAAAATGTAATTTGAGTATTCATAATTTCGATTAATGTTCCCCACATCACGTCAATAAAGATTAGAAGCATATATATCTCTCATGTACGCAGGTAACCGAGTACGCAAAAGTTGCTCACTTGCAATATTCAATTTAACTTATCGAAAGAAGTTTTATGACTTTTATATGTGTTTTTTATTGTATCACAAAAGTCGACTTTGAATATCAAATGGCTTTTCATGTGCTGTTTGCATCGGATTTGGATCAATAACGAACAATATTATACATAAATGAATGTCGACGTCATAAATGGTAACATAAATCAAAACGTGAAGAAAATAAGAATGAATAATCTAGAAATTGTCATTATTGTTCCCTAATCCTTTTTATTATTATTTTTATCCATCTCCAATATTTTACAAAATATCCTAAAGGTTGAGACGTGATTTACACCCGAGCACGACTCGTATATGATATAAAAAAATCCCGATGGCCTGTAGTCAGCAGAATGGTAAATTTTTCAAAATTCATTGAATTGAAATTTTAACAACCTTTTCATTGGTATACCTACATGTTATTAAATAAAATTGTCATAGCCTTGCGGTTAGAGGTTTTTGTTTTGGCTGTTGAATATAAAGCAGACAGGGTTCGAGTCCACTTCAAGGCAGATTTTTTTTCGTCTATTTCTTTTCAATAAATATACTATATATTTTTTTAATCAGGGTCTACATTAAGATCTCCAGAAAATGTACAATTACATCAAATTTATATTGAGTGTTCATGTTTTATCAATATTTGTTATTTTTCTTTATTAATTTTTATTTTTTTACCTGTGTATTTTATGAAAAATTGCTCTGAACAAAAGTTGTAGGTACTGATTATATCTATAACCTAAAATTAATTTTAATAATATTTACACTATTGCTCTTTTTTGATATTTTTTTTAAATGTTTGAATGGTCGCCATTTTGAAAGTACTTACCCGATATTGCCCAATAACGAACACGACCGAGATATTTGAGAGATTGATTTTTGTAACAAATTTGAACTTCAACCTTCAAAACTGCGACCTCTATCGTGTTAACAAATTTCGTAATATCCCATATATATAAACTTTTGAACCAAATGTTTTTTTGGACTAACTTATAGACATATAACAACATGCCGTTGAAATTTTTTCGAAATTCAAAAGTGTGAACGATCGCAATAGGTCTATTTCTATAAGAAATTTACCTAAAAGTAGGCTAGATAACTTTATATTGGATTGATTACACTTACAAAGAAGATTATTTTAATACCTATCTGTATTAAATCAAAGTTGCAATAGATGCATAATGAAGGCCAAAATGGCAGGCATATGGTGCTGTTAAAAATCATTTTCGTATGATTGGACCATTTTCGATTGCTTACCCCAATCTCTTTCTGCGACCGTATTATCATTGCAGTGACAATGTCATGCAGTTATATTTATGCAAAAGTAATATGTTCCAATAATATATTATTGGTTCAAACTTTCAGACGAATTCTTCTATAACTACATGTATTGGTCGTACAAAAAATAGTCCAAGCATCAAGAACGGTAAAGGTGCACTGGTTTCAGTCAATCCTGAGCCCAGCTTCAATAAGTAAACCATCCTTCCCTTTCATGATAAAATATATATAATTTTTTTTACAGATAAATGTTTTTTTTTGTCCGGTACTAATTTTCGTATTAAACTTGAAATAGATATAATATAACGAACTAGGAACGACTTCATTAGGTGTTTTACTAGTAGTATCAGCCATTCTTTTTACTTTCCTACGCTACTATAGTATAACATTATAAGGAAAGTATTGTAATCGTGTGAAATTTTCGGTATCGAGATTTTTACAAATGTTGACGTTTCAGAGTTTTCCAAGTCTAAAAAAACATATTTTCAGTCATTTGTCTGTCTGTCTGTCTGTGACAGCATTATCTCGGGAACGGATCGGTGTATTTTGTTGCTTTCTTTTTTATTTTGTTTAATACCAATATCACTCGCCGGTGGCACTGGGTGTTGAGCTACAGCCAAAAAACGTGATTTGCTCAAGACTATAGAGCAAAAACGGCTCTAACGATTTTGATGAAACTTGCCTAAAGTATTCTTCTGAGAGCCCTCCCACATATAGCGCCATCTTTGAGAAAAAGCACAAAAAAAGTTATGCTTGAATGAAATTCCATATTTTCCACATGTTTCTTCAGATTCTGGCTAAACGTTTCATCTTGCGAAAAAATGTTACAAGATCATTTTTTTGTCTTGACATGCTGAAAAAAATGAGTGATTGCATAATTTGACCAGAGGATTTTTATTTTACTACCGCTATTATCGTCGCTATGTAAGGAGAATATTGTAATATTGTAAACATTTTCATTCACTGGAATTTGCCTGCCAGCGGTAGGAAAGTCGTGTGAGTGGACACACCAGATTTTTCGTAATTTTCATATTAAACTTGCAAATAGATATAATATATCAAACTAGGACCGACTTCATTAGGTGTTGTACTAGTAGCATCTGCCATTCTTTCTTTAATAGAAAAATAGTGCCTCGCTAACTTGATTAACTGATTAACAATTTGGATTTAGAGAAAAAACCTCAACTGTGCCATACTAAATTTAACAAAAAAAAATATCTCTAGATAGAGGAAGGCCTGTGTCTATTTATGGATCTGAGTAAGGGTTTTGACACTGTGAGCCACACGTTATTAATTCAAGCTTAAGAGGACATGGGTCTCATCAGAGGGATGGTATTAAATTGATTTAAAAGCTATTTGAGTTCAAGTAACCAAGCTGTTAGAGCGAACGATAAAATAAGTCAAAAATAGAAATTTAATATGGAATACCCCAATGGATGGCCTTGGGACCAAGGCTGTTCAATCTATATTTTTATGATTTATTCAGCCTGTAAATAACTGAAGAAATATTAGGTTTTGCAGACAGCACTGCTATTTTTATGAAGCTGATACTTGGCCAAATCTAAGGAGGAAAGTAGAGAAAGACATCAAAGTAATAAAACTCTGATTCGAAAAAAAACTCTTAACCACTAAGATAAAAAATAAATTACCCTTCAGCTGTAATGCTGTTAGTAAATATTCTACTGAAGATTTGTATAATATATATAGTACATCACAGATATTCGTCATATTTTCTTTTTAAACACGTCACTTCAGTATAGATAAAGCACCCCATCATAGTCATCAGTATACGACCAGAGGGTATCACAGACTTATACACATGTTATTAAAAAAATCACAGTCACAGAGGAACTACTAAAATGTATTATAACACCATATCGGGAAGAATAAAATCTATTACCAAGAAAAAATTAAACTGGACCTGAAAAAGTTTTTACAACAAACTCCCAGATCATATTTAATTACGATGATAGAATCTAATGGTTGATTAAAAATAATAAAAATCCGGTGTGTCCACTCACACGACTTTCCTACCGCTCGCAGGCAAATTCCAGTGAATGAAAAATTTTACACTATTACAATACTCTCCTTATATAGCGTCGATAATAGCGGTAGTAAAGTAAAAATCCACTGGTCAAATCGTGTTACCACTCATTTTTTTCAGCATATCAATACAAACAACATGGTCATGTAACATTTTTTCGCAAGATCTGAAGAAACATGTGGAAAATACGGAATTTTATTCAAGCATAACTTTTTTTGTCTTTTTCTCAGAGATGGCGCTTTATGTGGATGGTAAAGGTCTCTCAGAAGAATACTTTAGGCAAGTTTAATCAAAATCCTTAGAGCCGTTTTCGCGCTATAGTCTTGAGCAGATCACGTTTTTTGGCTATAGCTCAACACCCAGTGTACACAGGATTCTCATTCAGTGCTACCGGCGAGTGATATTGGTACCAAACAAAATAAAAAAGAAAGCAACGAAATACACCGATCCGTTCTCGAGATAATGCTGTCACAGACAGACAGACGGACGGACAGACAGACAGACCAATAGCTGAAAATATGTTTATTAGACTTAGAAAACTCTGAAACGTTAATATTAGTAAGAATCTCGATACCGAAAATTTTACACGATTACAATACTTTCCTTATACAGCTACTATAGTAGCGTAGGAAAGTAACAATAAACAAATAGATAACTGAATCTACCCTGTTTTATATTCGAATACTTTTTTTATTATATTGTAGTTAACTATATGTCTCTGTGATTTATTGCATTTTATTACTTATCATTTATTATATTGTTGTAGATATTTCATTGAATCTTATTGTAATTTATTGTGTTTTATCTAATATTATGTACATTATTGCAGTGTCATTTCTGTATTTTTCTTAGAAGAAATTATTTAATGTAAAATTATTTTTTTGTATTCAAAGGGCTTTTTCGAATAGACACGCTTGATCAAGCCCGGAAAGTTTGAATGTGGGACTAATGAAAATAGAATTATAAAAAAACCTCTTCCTTCTTTCCGGAGTTTGCTCGAAAAGTGACAGTACACAATAGAAAAAATCATTGATTATTTCTTATTTTAATTCTAGTCCTTTCTTCTAAAATATGTATTTGTGTAAGTTGATCTGAGAACTGAGATCAGATCATACACAAAAAAGTAGATATTCAGTTTTCATTTTGAACGAATTCTGATGGACACCTTTTTGTTTTACCACATGATTGAGCATCAGATTACCTTCCATGTCTTTATACTTCGTGGTTCCAATTTCAAATATTAAAAAATATACTACCAGCCTGAAAATACCTAGCGAAATCTCAAATGACTGAACTTGATACGGACATTGGGCTTTCCGTTTCCCCGATTTTGAAAAAGAATATACAATATAAACTTGAATAATTGATATTCCCAATGTGTTTTTAGGACAAACAAAATTAAAACTAGATAGGGAAGCCATTAAGCAAGAAAGTTCATTACAAAGTGTATGATGATGATCAGATCCAGAAAGGAAAAATTGTACCTCCTCCTGAAGTTGTACAAAGCAATATTATGATTCTGGGAGTACTTGAGTAATTGAAATAACTGAATAAATATTGCTTTCAGAAAGTATTGGAATTTAAACAGGTGGATAAGATCAACAAACTAAAATTAATGTAATACACAAGTTGAGTTAAATGAAACATGTTCGAGTGGCTAATTAAAAATTATCATATTATATAAAGTTCACAAAAATACCCGACTACATAGATCTATGTTATTAATACTCAAGTATCGGTAGGGTTGTGTGCCACCAGCAATCTGAAAACTGAATATTATCGATAATAATGTTAAATCCAACGGTTCATTACCTATAGGTATATAACAACGTAATTTCATAAATTGCATTATTATTCCAATATATATGGTATTTACCCAATGGAATTTACTATAAACCAACAATTAATAAATTATTTCAATTTACATATCTTATACATATACTTGTGTCACTAATACTTCTTTCAAATCGGCTTTCTATTTAGAGGTCGTCTGGACATTTACATCGTAGTGTATTTGTTATATTAGGTATGTATGTGTGTATGTACCTATACCATACGTTTTTCTTGCCTAAAGGTACATTTGTTGGCTAGAAATCAATGAAACATAAAATTGACTGCAAAAGTTCCACCCAAGTAATTCTATACCTAGCTCTCTCAGTGTGTAGTGAAAGAATGCATTTATGTTTGAATAAGGTTATTAGGCACACATTTAGCATAACATCTGAATTGTTTATAGGTATACGAGGGCTGGAATAAAAGTAGGTACAATAAATCTGGTGTGCCCATACGAATGACTTTCCCACCGCTAAATCAGTAAATAGTGAAAATTTTTCGGCCTGACTGTGATTTAATTTTTCTACATAATCACTCCTGACTGCAACACACTTGCTTCTGCTTTTCTCGAAAATCAGTATTTCCTCTCGGAAGTTAGATTCTGGAAAGTTGTGAAAAGATTCATCGATGGCCCTCTCAACTTCAGCACTGGAAGCAAAGCGGCTCCCAAACTTCTTCAGGTTTGGTAATAGAGGAAAGTTTTGAGGTTTCCAAATCAGGAGAATAGGTCGAGCAAATTGTACTCTTAATCCCGCAATTTTCTTATCGCCAACACATCTGTTCTGGTGAAAGATATTTTGTTTTTTCTTAAAACCATGTTTCTTCTCGCGAATATTGGCATCCATTTAGTTAAGAAGGCAAGTAATATTCGAATGTAATTGTTCAAGGTAAAATATTAACAAGATCACTTTTGCATTCCACAACACGCCCTTTCCAGAAGATGCGATATAGACTTTGCTTTCTTTGGTGCTGAACCAATGGCTTCAACCTACTGCTTGAGGCGCTGTTTCATTTCTGGTGTGTAGTGGTGGACCCATTTCTAATCCTTGGTCGCAAATCACTACATAACGGTCCAAATCGGTCCAAACATTGTTGCGAAAAGCGCTTGCGCATTTGCTTCTCATCGGCATTCAGCAAATGTGGCTTCCATCATGCGCAAAGTTTTTTATCCTTAATTTTTTGTGCAAGATATTTCGCATTCTTTCTTCCGATATTCCCACAGCCCCAGCTGTCGTACTCACCTTCACTTGCCTATCGTCCAACACGATACCATGCAATTTTTCGATGGTTTCCGTTGTTGTGGCTGATTTTGGCCGTTCTTCACAATGGGCCATCTTCGGAGGACCACGACCACGTTTAATAATAATAATCATAATAAGCTGTCCACTTTCTAACATAGAAGAAGCAGAGTCCCCGAAAAATTTTCTTGGGATGAATTTTCTCTTAGGGGTTCATCTATCCAAAACGGAAAATTTTATGACCGCAAGAATTCGTGTAAGCAAACTGCTTGTTTGAAACTTGTCAAACGAACTAATGACACAATAATTGTCACAGCTCACAAATGAAACATTTTCTTTTTTTTAAGACAATTTAGATATTTTAATGGAAATCTCAATTGCGTTTTATCCAATCCACCAACCTTCAAAAAAACTACTTTTATTTTCTTCTGGTCTCGGTCAAACTTAACCTCTTTCGTTCTTGCCATGATGGCATATCCTAGACTCATTGCAGAACATAACAGAATGTCAGTAATTCCAAGGTCATATATTCCAGATATTTTAAAATTCTATATATAGGGGCTTCATAACTACATGATCTTATTATAGGAATCTTCGCAGTTTTTAAAACTGCTGTTTTAAATACCTACTTTAATAATTATTATAATAAGAAAATAATAATATTATAAATGTGAATTTCACAACACCAAGAACAACTCATTATCATATTTTCATTATATTAAAGCCATTAATTTGAATGATTTATTGTTCAATTATATTATTAATTACATCGTAATAATTTATCAATAATTTCGTGATAAATCGCCTACTATTTACTTGAAGAAGTGGTAAAGATCTACGATATTCTTGCTTGTGATGATAGATGATGAATGTTCATATATTATATTATTTACATGAATAATTCAATGAATATATCGGAAATAATTACTTTATTTTATATGTGATTTATTGGGTTTGTCAATTTTTACAGAGCTTTATGCACTTGTGGCCTTGAAGCACTTAGAGGTACTCTTCGAAATCTGAGAATTCAAGATATCTTTACAGATAATATACTTTAACCCAAGCTTTAACCATAGATGCAAAAGTAGATTTCTTTGGCTGGATGAATAGTGTCTCCACCCAGCTAGAAAACTAGTTTTGCAATATTTTTTAAAAAAATGTTAGTCTTTACATAATAATTTTTATGTTACATATTAATTTGCTTCAGGAACAATAATTACTAGAACACACAATCTTTCCATTTGTGAAATGTGAAACTCGGTATCCTTGTATCAAAGTATAACAAATATATTTATTTCCATGTACACAGTGATGAACTGAAAAAAAATTCGAGGCTTTTAACTTTATTGAATACAACTGATTTAAACAGTAACAATCGAATTAAAGAAACAGAATAGTTATATATCATTCGCTCTATGCAATATTTGGTGCATGAGTTAGTCAAGTTCACAGTCAGTCCTAGTTTTTTTTTATTAATTATTACCTTCGGAAAATGTATAATATAATATGTATTTCAGTAAGTGATTATTTTCAAATTTGACGTTAGAGAAAAATTTTACCCTCTAATCTCTTTGGAGGATGGTTCAATATTTTTTAGGAATAGTTTCTTTCAAGTAAAAGAGGCATCATCGAAGCAACAAGCTCAAATATACATGAATAAAACAACATGCAATCAAATTGTATTCCTTCTTTTTTTCAAGCGGTCCAAAGCGGGTGCGAAAATTGGATTTTGGAATGTAAAAAATATCTCTTTGTACTCTACTGAAGAAAAATTGAAGAAAAATGATATAGACATCAATAATTGCGTTCGAGGGTTCTCGTATTGCTTAAACTGTTTGTTTCGCATTCAAGGATGACAAGATCTCAAACGGCTATCAAATTCACCCGCAATCGATAAAACATTAAGTAGGTACATAATGTTTTCTCCAGTGAGAAAAAGCACGTACATTTTTAGTTTTAGCTTAGTACCTTTACATTTAGTTGCCCTCTCTGATAGTTCTTCTTCAATTTTTGACTGACGAACCCAAATGGAGGAGGTACACAATTCGACTGCCTGCTTTATTTTCTGGTTTGTGCGCGCGCTGTACGAGTATATAATAATAAACGTACTCTAATTTTGATGATTTTTGATTCATTTGAAAGAAGAGACTTGAGAAATATTCATAAAAATATCAATAAGAAATCTAGAATGTCTTTTGAAACTCGAAAAATGAAAATCTAAGATGGACGAATTAAAGATATGATCATATCCGGACACTTTTAAATTGAAAATTTTTTTCAAGAGTTACGGTTTTCGAATTATAGCAATGTTAAAAATTTAAATATGTGTATTTCTGCTATGTGGAGGGGGCAATTTCTTTCGAAAATTGAAAATCTGATACGGCCAAATTAAAGACTAGATTATTTGTAGCAACAATTAAATTGAACATTTTTACTATAGAGTTACGTTTTTCTAGTTAGAGCAATGATAAAATCTGAAATATGCGTATTTCTGCCCCCAGTTTCTGAATAATAACAAGTATAAGCAAAGAATATACGTGGTATATATGATACGTACTATCTCCTTTGGTATTAGTGAACGTTGAACGATTTTCATGACCAATATTACACTCAAAAGTTTGAAATAATTTTTGACAAAATACAACTAAAAATATTTTAGTTTTTGCAGCGCTGGAAGCTTTGACAAAAATGAAAAAATGTTTTGAAAAATTTTATAATTTTTTTTACCATAAAAGACAGGACTGACTTTATTATTTGGTGCGTTGAAAAATAGAAGATAATTTTGGTATAGGTAACGGTAATTTTGATGTATAGTAGTTATTTATATGAAAATAGACTTTGGGCATCAACTTCACCAATACAATTATAAAAGTAGGACCTATTTTTGTATAAAAAGGTTTATTTAAATATTTTAAGTGCTCACTAATCTTGAAAATCGTTGAAAGTTTAATTCAATTCAAAATATAACTGCAACAATCTCGTATTTTCCTGGAGCTGTAACTCGGAGTTATCTGAATTTTGTTTAAAATGTTCAATTTAAGTGTTGCCGTTATCTAAAATTTTCGAAAACAGAAATTGGATGGATGATTTCTGCGCACGGGCCTGTCTTGCCCCAATTTGGTATAAATTGTAGGTACTAGTCTATATAAATAAAACTGAATCGCCAAATACGTTGCTAAGCGCAAAACTCGTGAACGGCTCGACCAAATTGGATAATTTTTGTTTAATATTTTCGTTAAGGCATAAAGAAGGTTCTTATGAAGAGAAAAATCGTAAAAATTGCGAGGAAAATAGTGAAAACACCACTTTTCCCATATGCTTTCTTAGTGTGATGTCAGATATGTCATACACGTCAAGAACCATTATCCAAAGAATACCTATATTATCTGGAACAATGAGCCTTTTTCCTGATAAGATTGTGGCCTTTCGCTACGAAGGGGCAGCATTTCTGGTAAGGACAGGGACAAATATTAAACCTACTCCATTTAACACCGTGGAAATATAGGTGATAAAAGTAAATTATTTAAAACAATCAAGCAAGTAAAAAAATATCGTGCACCATAGAGCGTTATAATAAAAATATTAGGTATATTATTACTGAAGTGTACAAAAGTCATTTTTGTAAGTAATCGTCATTTAAAATTGAGATAATAAATTAATAATTAAAGTGATTACTCATTTTTTCTATTGGACTGCACATGGCCAATAACCAACATAACTATTTATTTAAAATTTCATACATCTCTACCATTATTACTGCAACACCCCGGGTACTGCTAGTTAAGTATAAAATCCGACGATAAAAATACATGGATGACTTCAAGGGAGTGAAGAGACGTAACGAACGCAAACTTTGAAAATGGCTAATATGGAGTATGAATTCCTCACTTTTGGCTTATGTCTGAGATATATATATATATATATATATATATATATATATATATATATATACATAAAAAAATAGAATCCGGTGCGCACTGAATGTAGGTACGTAAAAAAATGGAGAGAGGACGACAAGAAAACACAAAACAACAATTCTTCGTTATTTTACTCGTGATTCGCTCTGTAGAACAGATTTTGATGCTGTTTTCAAGGTAGGTAGAGCTTGAGTTATATCTAAGAGAATATAGACTTTATTTCATTTAAATCGGATATTTAGAAAAACCTTATTCTCACTTAATATATATTAAGATATCAACTTGTAAATAATATTCAAAAACAAAAAAAATCATATTTGATAGAGTAGGAATAGAGGGTTGCCAAGTCTAATTAATCCGTGATTCGAAGGCTATTTTATGTTGTTTTAATCGGATTAATAGTTTTTCACTGTTTTTTTTTTAATTGACTTTTGATACCTTTGCATTAGCGTGGAAATACCTTTTTACATTACCGGAATTATCGACGTCATACTTTATCTTGTGGGTACAAAGTATCTTCTTCGATTATTTTTATGGTTGGTATTGATAATTTATACCAAATTCGAATTTCCTTTCAGTCGGCACTATTAAGAAATAGTAGAAATGCAAAATTGTTGAGACTACATTAATCGGAACAGTCCTACCGATTGAGCTGTTTGCGCGAAATTGTAAAAATTATCTTTATTCAGCGGTCAAGGGTTCAGGCAGTGTTAGGTGTTAATAAGTACCTCATCGTTTCAGACTGATCGTAACGAGGAATCGCTAGTTTTAAAGAAATATTTAATAATATCCTACAAATTTGATCTTTGACATTTCACTAACGAGATTAGGGATTTGATCAAATCACTCAACTTCATCAGAGAATGAACCAATACCAACATGAGTAATTTAAAGATCTGCCGTGAAATGACCATCTTCATGACATATTTGATCGAAGCACCGTTCTCATCATATCTTGTATTTGATTCTTGAATATTAAATATTACTCACGAATTGCATAACTGCTCAATATATATTGAACTATAACATCTACAGTACTTATTATAATTATGCCCTTCAAATGTACTCTTATCGCATCAATTGTTTATTTTATGTGTTGGTAGGTTAAACAAACACAGCGACCGCCAATAAGAATGGTTGTTAGTACAACCTTTTTTTTTCTCCAAATATTAATGAAGCGTAACCCATATATACGTGTACCTCCAATGCCACTGCGACTAAGGACTCGCATAGAATACAATACAAAAAAAATATGACTGGCGCTGCATGACTTGTCATGGTAATTGAACTTGAGATAATTGCACTATTATTTGTGAAAAAGGAAAAAAACGCCCCTTTCGGTTCATTTAATATGAGCACGTACCAAGATTGAAGCTGGCTCGTTTATTTGAACAACTAATACAAACTAGTGATTGTCCAGTGATTCAACCAAAATTCGATCTTGACTCAATAAATTTAACTCTAAACATCATTTAGGTTCTTTTTTCAAAGCGAATACCTTTGGAGATAATTATTGGAATTTTGTTTATCAATTTCAAATGACAGTTATTAAAAAAAAATGAAATGGCCATGAATCGAACCAGGATGATCGACGTGAATTTACTTTATATGATATATTTTTAATCACATCCATTTCAACATGCTACAAAATAGCGACAAGAAATTATTGTTACATTTCAAGATCGAAAGCTAGAAAAAAAAAGGTTTTGAACCCGGTGGCTCGAACTCGAGCTCAATAAGTGTTGAAAGTTACAAACAAAGGATTTCAAAAACAGAAAATCAAAATCCATTCTATAAAAATACAGTTTGCTCTACATTTGGTGGCGAGACCAAGTGCCGATGTGAGTAAATGTATGAGTATCATACTATAAAAATTAATAAGTCAGAAAGGATGTTTAAATATCATTGTATTATTCAGAAGTATTTGAGAAATAGCTTTTTTAAATTTGTAGAGATTATTATTTTTTTCTCTCTGGAAGTTGGTTGAAATATTTGGGAGCAGCATAAGATACGAATCTTTGGGTCAAGTTTTTTTTGAATAAAGGTATTGGTAGGCTGTGTGCACAAAATCTAATATAGGTAATGCATAATGGTTTCTGAATTTTGTAAGCAAAAGTTAAACAGCTAAATACATAATGTTTTTCTATCGTAAATACACAAGCCTCTTTGCGTGCGTCAGTATTAAAGAATATATTTTTGCGTAAGATAATTTTTAGTACCTATAGTATTTTGAGTTACTTGTAGAGTTTTTATGCAGACTTCCCCATATAACGACACAATAGCTAATAACTGAGTCGATTAATAACTTATATACACTTATTAGTACACTTTTCTGCTTGATATCTCTTAAAATATCAAATTTATGAATAAGTTGCCTTATTTTTCCTGAAAGGAAAAGGAAGGAGATATGGGCAACCCAGCGCATGTGTTGATCGATTAAAAGGCCTAGATATTTAATACTGGGCGCTTTCTTAATTTCTGGACAGTTGCAGTTTTTTCCACTACAGTTCTTATGATGTATTTTTAAAGATTAAAATGTTAGTTGCCCATCGCTATGTGCAGAGAAAGCTAAAAATCTACTTTTTTCAGTATTTAATGTTAATTGGCTTACATTTAACCATTCATTAATTAATGTAAGCCCATTTTAAGCCTGATCACGCACGTCTTTCCATTCATCTCCGTAGAAAATTATAACTGTATCATCCGCGAATGATACTAAGTGCCCCATTAGGTTTTTAATAAATGCAAGTGAGTTTACATAAATAGAATGGGTCCAAGAACTGTCCCCTGTGGTATTCCCATAGTTATCTCTGATCGTTTGATAAAACATTCACCGATATTAACTTTTTGGAAACGGCTAGTTATGTAATTTTGAAGTAGAGTGAAGGATATTCCTCTTATTCCAAGATCATGGAGTCTATCCAATAGCTTGTTGTGAGATACTGTATCAAAGGCTTTGGCCAAATCTAAGAAAGTTGCAATTACTTTCTTATCGTAGCTGAGGTTTCTTACTATAAAGTTAAATAAATTTAGAATGGCATTTTGAGTACTTATTTTTTCCCTAAAGCCAAATTGTTGGCCAGTTGTAATTTTATGTTTCGTGAAGAATTTAAGTAGCCTGTCTTTGACACAGTTTTCAAAGATTTTGGTAAAATTACTGATGAGTGATATAGGTCTGTAATTATTGGGATCGAATGTTGCATCGAATTTATAAACGGGGATGACAATGGATTCTTTCCATTGACTAGGAATAAGTCCACTCTTAAAAGTAAGATTAATTATATGAACTAACTAAAGTATTGTGGATTCTATTAGGTCCTAGTGCAGAATTAGTTTTTAATTTGCTGATTACAGCTGTGAGTTCATTTGCAGTTACAGGTTCTAGATAAAACGATTGTTTAATTACGATTTATAAATTTGTCTTCTGATATCTCACCGACTTTCATATGTTTAGTTATATTTTTCCCTATATTAGTGAAGAAATTATTGAAAATATTTGATTTCTCTTCGTTGTCCCATATTTCTTTATCTCCAGATTTGACAATTGATGCTGTTTTTTCAAGAACTATCCAGAGATTGGAGTGGAGAGTATTCATTTCTTATTTTTCGTACTACAATCCGATTATATCTTTTTGGAGTATGAAAACAGAGATGAAAATAATAAAATTAAATAAGATATTATTTTCAATAAATAGAAATTCGTCTTTGCTATTGATTTTATTTATCCTATCCCTAGCTAAATACGTTTATAAGTCACATAAAAGTTTCACTTCTACCGCATGACTTTTCACGCACCAGTTTTTTTTTCGATATAAAATGTATCTATGCCCAACCATATATTCTTCCGTGAACGCAATATGCCTTAGAAGGGTTCAAATTGACCTATTATAACTTCAAAATTATCAGTGGAATTATTATTATTTTGTAGTTTCCCACACGAACTAATAAAGTCGGTAGGTACCAGTTTTCGGCGAAACTAGCTATTTGTGCATTAAGTTGGGAATGGTTAGATTTTTCTGTTTCGTGTTCCGACAAAGTCTAGAGCAAAAGCGCGTCGCGAATAGAAAAAAATGCTGTTCCCAAAGATTTGCACACAAGGTTTTGTATATCTGGTAAAAAAGTTCTTTATTTTTTAGTTAATAGGTTTTAAATAGCATAATCAAGCTCTTTTTGATGCGGTGTGTCATTGCTATTGAAGTGATAGTAAACAAGATAGAATTTGACTTTCTGCTTTCAAGTTTGTGTGAATGTTGTGGTATCAATTGCCTTGAAAATGTTTGAAGATATAGAAGAGTCTGCGGGATTGGCTCTTAAAGGGGTTGCTATCAGGGAAGTCATATGAAAAACAGTTCGAAAACTTCTGTATGCAAAAGTGTGTTCAAGGCGTTAATGAAGAGGTATAACAAAAATCAAGAATTCTGAAGGGTTATATATTCTGGAGTTTATAATCGATGATAAGAACTACAACTAATGTGACCAAGGATATAGGTAGAATTTAAGAATTTTCCTCGATTGATAAACTTTATTAAAAGGAAGTCAACTGACCAGGTTGCAAAAAAATCCAATTTATTTACTAAGTTAGAGGTTAAAAAGAAGGCGGATGATGATAAACATTTGTTGATGAAGGTAAACCTTATGTCGGTATTATAAACTACATCTTTTGTCCATTTTTGGTTGGTGTTGATTGTAGGTAGGTATAATCGGAGCGTTGCCTCGAGAACATATAACATTTATGGATGTAAATAAGGTGAAGGATATAAAGTCCTTTTTTCTAATTTTAATTCCGAACACAGAGACGAATGTTACAAGGGAATTTTCTGAATAAATTAACTTAATAAATATTGACTATAGATCTATTAAGTGTATTTAAAAAGTCTGTACCTACTATTCTCTTCGACAACACCATTGCTGTAATACCAAAGAAGATTGCACAGAGTTTTCAAAGTTCAGAAATCCTTTAATTTATACTGGACATTGCTCTAGGAGGACTTCAGCAACACTACTTGCACATGGGCTGAAATCACTGTTTTAAAGCGCCACGGAAATTGGTACCTATATTACGGTCTCCATAAAACTAATGTGGGGAAGTATGTACTTTAGAGTTCCGCAACTTAAAAGTGTCAAAAAGAACCCTAATAGACTCACTTTTGGACTGGGACTCCTGGAGGTGTGATATTTACTCAGACTTGCCACTTGTCACATATCTTGGATAAAAACAGCTTTTTGTATCACCTCATTATATACATAAATGATAATAACTGAGTTGCTCAGATGACATAAAATTTAAGTTATATTAAGTCAAAATTCCA
The DNA here is from genome assembly GCA_958507055.1 of Crioceris asparagi. Classification (NCBI taxonomy): domain Eukaryota; kingdom Metazoa; phylum Arthropoda; class Insecta; order Coleoptera; family Chrysomelidae; genus Crioceris; species Crioceris asparagi. The sequence continues at coordinate 9,325,133 of OY293830.1, read as the reverse complement.
AAGCAGCAACAATCACGTATAGGTAGATGACATTGATAGAATATTCTTCCTATTAGTCATAGGATGCTCCGTCTGATGATTTCTATGAGGGGAGGTGAGAAAGACACCCGTGAACAACAAAAAAATGACCCCGCAGCTTTTTCCATTAACACATCTCGGCTGGCATCCCGAGACGAATATGGAATGAAAGAAGGAAAAGAATCTATATATATATATATATATATATATATTAATCATCTTTTAATTAAATACCACAAAAGGTGAGATGTGTGCGAGATGAAGATGGTTGGTGTTGGTGCCATGGTGCGGCATAAATGAGCTTGCTATCAGACAGAGAGAGAGAAACCAGAATGAAATTCTGGTTCTTCTACACCCACAAGAATATAATAGCAGCGGCGCAACCACTTTAAATGAAGTACTATTGAACTAGTCAAATAACAAACCCAGGGAATTTAACTTTTTAATATGGGCAATGAGCTAAGGAATATGCATCAAAATTAGTTTGAAAATTACCCTGCATATTATTGATGTACCTGCAATTTTTCAATGGTATAGTGCAGTGCCCGGTATGTGTTTCAAATGTCTCTTTTTCTTTCTTAGAACTACATTCATGATAGATAGATAATTTTGATAATCGTCTTGAGTGTGTACATAGATTGGAGTTTCATATTTGATGAATGTTACTTGGATGCAAAGAAGACGGACTAATCAATTGTTACGGGCATAAAAAAATTACAGGTAATTATTTATTTTTAATGTTTATTTATTTACACACTATGTATTTATATCACAGTTTACTTATATTCTCTATTTATATATCATACACTAACTCTCGACTACTATATACAATTTATGTTTCCTATTTACACTATTTGCAACCGAGAGTTATTTATTTATGCCCCCCTACAAAGGACCCACCAAAATGCCAGACTGCCCCGGACTGACTTGAGTGCCCCCGACTGACTGCCTCCGCAGCAAATCCTCCCCAATATATAGGCAGGGCCCTACTTCTCAAATCTTCAACAAAAATCATCAAACGCAACGGAATTAGCACGAACTCACTAGATGCTTCGAGATATCATCTTAACCCTTGCACACATCGCTGACCAATAGCAGCATGCCCCACACTCACACCACCTGCGCCCCACCAACGTCCGTACTCGCCAAGATGCTCCGCCCTCCGAGGAATCGCACACACCTCGATAATGGCGCCAAAGCTACATCCAAAGTTCGTTACACAACATTATTTATGTAGTCACAAATCGGACGAATAGTACAGGATCCAATAGAAGGTCAGGAAAAAAAAAACATTTGTTTGGCATCTTCGACGAGGAAGTTTCAGCGTTGCCTATATTATCTTTACTACAGAAAGTAAAGGTACATAACTTAATGGACAGCATACTGGTACTTCTCCGTCTATTATTTTATAAAAACAAATCAAAGAACGAAGACTCATATCGAAACCAATGTACGTTTAGTATATTATCATTATTTACATGAATCTTGTCAATTGGTATACATAGTTTCATCAAGAAAAGTCTATCACATAATTAATAATTATCGTTAGATGGACCTTCTTCAGTAGCAATAACATCAACAAGCCTATTTTGCTTAACCTGCGTCTTAGATATTTAAGTTCCAGGTCTTCAATAAAGGAAGTCACTGTCTTAAGTGCAAGACGATTTACATCTCTAGGGCCTAGTCTCTGAGAGCCAAAGGTCCTTATTGGTAAGGCAACCTACTGAGGTTATTTTAACAACAAATAAGTTGATGTTTCGCCCTTCATGTCGCAGCCGCCATTGAAGCGACCATTCTCGTCACCAGTATTCTAGAGAATTTTTCTTCTGAGGTTCCTTTTTTCCATAAGTGATTTAAAAATAAAATAAATTCTACAAATTTGAAAATGAAAAGTTAACTTCTAAATTAAGAAATTAACTAAGAAACTGAATTCTAGATGCAGTGAAACGTTACAAATTGAATGTAAAAAGCATTGAAATAAACCACATTCCATTGCCCAACATTAGCAAAAAAGATACTGAGATAATTTCATATTACTAGATTTGGCGGAATTTGGATATTTTTTTTCCTTAATTCATTGAGATTTGTAGCTATCGCTTGGCAGGCAGGAGTGGGAGAACATCCACAATAGCCTCAAGATTTCCAATGTAGGTGAGAACATTGCTTTGGACAATACAGACCAATATAAATTCGGTAATTCGTTAAAAGATTTTTTTAATAAAAAACCTTTCGAAAATTTCGGGTGTTGAGCCCATGTGCGATCATCTTGTAGGCGCAATACCTCATAAGAAAGCGGCGCCTCACTTCAAATTACAAGCGGCCAACAGATGTCCAATAAAAAAAACAGTTAAATAATCCAACACACACACGTACGTGCCGGTCAAATGTAAAAAAATCTGATACAGAAGAAACGTGAGTGATTTTTGTGTAAGGAAAAAGTAGCAATATCCAAATGGATGTTGATTTATTACATTATGTAGTATCCACTATACAAGTTTATATACGAAGAGAATCAAATGTAATTTTTTTCTTATTTTAATTTAACATCACCTAAAAAAACGTAACAAAAAATACCATGATTTTTCTCTGCAATATAGGTTATACATTATGGTTAATATTATTAAATACTAACTGTTGCCCGCGACATACCAATCATTTAAGCGAATTAACAGAGACATCGAAGAAAAATTTAAAAATCGTTGTTTTGTGTCATTGACTATTAACTTGATACACCATGGTTTTCTGTTCTATCACCTTTCTCCAATCCCAAGAAAAAAACGTAGAAATGCTCATTCAAATAAATTTACCGGTAAGACAAGCACGCCACCTACTGTACCTAATTATACTATGCCTATAATCTGGGTACAAGTGCAAGCAACAAGTTGACAGAGTTTTTTCACCATCTGATAAAATACGAACAAACATTGATCTGATTACATTAGAAATATGTAGTTAATATGAGCTAGAAGGGCAGAATCACTAATATTTGTGCTAAATATTTGAGTGCTCATTTATTGTTAATTTAGTCCAAAAAACTCAAATCCGATCCTTCCAAAAATTAATTAATGCTATATGCTAATTAGACACAAAGATTAGAATAAAGTGCTAATAAATTTGCAAAAGTGATTTAATATGGAATTATGTTTCAAATTGGTTATCCAGATTGAAGTTCAAAAAAAAAGATCACAAGTATGGGAGAGTGTAAGAAGAAATCTAATTTTTGACTGACCTCAAAAAATAAGGAAGTATATAATTTGACTGAGTGTTTGAATAGTAAAGGTGCTCGGTCTTTTTTATTAGAAGGGAACAGCTAAGAATTGGTTCTATCAAAAAAACTAAATTAATTATGTGGTTCAATAAAATCGACTGAACTTCCAGAAACTTTTACATGGAACATTTTTCAAAAACTTCAATGGTTCCCGAGTTAGAGCCCTTGGAAGTATGAATTTATGTGAATATTTGTAACGGGTTGGACATATTAATTGAAAATTTTATATTAAATTTCAAAATCGAAAATCCAAAAACTACTAGCCTCTGACGAGCCTAGACATGCTCTATGCATAACAGGTGCAATCATAAAATGCTCAAAACAAAGCTAATTAGCTAATCTGAATGGAAGAAAACACGATCTCAAGACTCAAAAGAAGTAGGTACCTACCATTAAATATAGTACAACAGAAGGAATTAAATACTCCCAAAGTCTAGGCATATCCCCAAACATTTTCACAAAAAACTATGCCAGGGGGAAATGAGTCCATTTTAAAATAGAAAGAAATTATCATCAAGTCAGACAGCCAAATTGCCATTAATGAAGGGTAACGAATTAGCAGAAGTATTTGAAAAAAAAACAGGGGATGACAGGTGGCCATGAGAAAGACGTACCTAATAAAAGATCCCAATACTGGATAGAATCACTATAAATGAGGCAGGCTAAGATATTTCTGTTAATCTATAATAAGAAAAGATCAAAGGACTGCACCAATAAGAGTAAAAATAAGCACCATGAGAATCTTGGAGTAGTAGAGGTAAAATAATGCAGATTTGATGTAACCCTGCAAAATCCGAGGATACAGCACTTCGAAAAACAACAAATAGAAGAGGAAGAGCAACTTAACTTAAGGCCATCCGAATCCTGAACAGCCATAGAAATGGAGGAACGGCTTTAGTCTTTGAGATATCCCAAACAGTTGAGCAGTAGAAGTGGCCTATATGTCACTGAGTAACATGACCTAATATAAAGACGAGAACAATCTTAATTGAAACCCACTGGGCTTTGTGCAGAGCCCAGTTTGGTATACTAAATTAACAAAACATTCATTTAATTTAATACCTTTAATCGTATAATACAATATATTTTCTGTTCATAAAATGACTAATCACCTCCAACAATTCAATTCTTTATTCATAATGATAAATGCCTGAGAAAATTGCATTAATGTAAATTTCCAGACGGCCTCCATCAAATGAAAATCCGATTTGAAGAGATAAACTATTAGTGACAAGTATGTAATATATAAATTAAAATAATTTATTAATTGTTGTTCTATAGTAAATTCCATCAATAATTACTGGGAATATAAATGCACACTTCAGAAATTATACATTATAAACCACGTAACAGACAAGTCATTGAATTTCTCATACCAAGTAGACAGCTTTTACGTTGGTTAAGGCACGCCATCAATATTATGATTATAACGAATGTCTCAGAGCTTCCTTGCAATTTTTGCCATGAGTATTTGTGATGCTATAACTAGTTGTTTTTGACGAGAATACGTCGATAAAATTTGGACTTTAGAGCCTGCAATAGGCTTACGTAATAGTTCTTGTTGGTAGAATTAAATATGTATATAAATTTAACAAAAAATAAAACTTTGAGGCTCGACCGACGCAACTTATAAACAAAAACAAATAGCAACACCACGCCTAGCCTGATGTTCAAAAATTAGTAAAAACAAGACTATATTAAATAAAATATCAGGCAACCAGAGGACAGAATCATCAGAAAAACTACTAACAGGAATTGGCGGCAGAATTTTAAGATCGAATGACTTGGATCTGTGCTTATGGGTAATAAAACAAACGAAACCAATATCCACGTCCAGGAGGAATGCATAAATGAGCCGTAAAAACTTTAGGTAAGTACCTCAGAATGAAGACAATCTTACAATTGACAAAAATGGCCCAGTAACTGAAGAGGCATTGCGCTATGTAATACCAGATAGATATTCAGAATATTTTGAGAATAATTAAAGAAGAAATCAGCGAGATTCGGCTAGAAGAACAGGGATGTTTTTGGCATAGTCGATTGACCCCATCGTTTGGAAGAAAAATTACAACAAAACAGAGAGACCCCAGTAGATCTAATAGAAAATTCAAATCGAAGAAAAAAGCTGAACATCTCGTTCAAAGTACCAAAAAGGCCATTATTTATCTCCCACTATTTTTTAAATATATTTGAGCATAATCCCATTGAAGTGGGTGGGAAAATACAGAAGCATGGATGGACGATATTCTTTGCAAACGACGAGATAGTGATAGCAACAGATGAATAATATTTCTGCTATATAGAATAAAACTCAAACTGGCATTTAATGAGGAAAGGTAACCAAACGCATGAATATTGTCTTTTCTAAGAGAAAGTGTTGGTGAGTGATGGATGTTGTTTGAAATATATTTCTCTGAAGCCGTTCATAGTCCAATAAAATACACAAAAGTTGCCTTGTTGGTGACAAGTTTTTCAAAGAAAAATGATTTTTTGATTAAACCCACATCTACCTATTCTTGATGCTACCTTCTTTGTAGATTCCATTTTCCCCATCTCTTAACTATTTGGAAGAAAAGGATAAACTTTAAGCATAAAATGAAAATGTAATGGGATGGTTGATTTGTTACAATTCCATTATATTTGCCGATGTGCATCATATCAATGGAAACAACATCAATTTTCATCATAATCCAATGGTATGCATAAATCTTGACATTGTAACCTTTAAGCTGCTACAAGCATCAAAAGTTTGTTTTTCCATATAATCAAAATATAATACTTATTTTCCAATTTGAGGATTTTTATGTACTTGTTGAATATTATTTCCATGTTTATCTTGGTAATGAGACATAAATCAAGTTGGAACAGCAAATATTTTAGTATCACGTAAGATTCATCATAATATTGAAATATTTCGTAATTTCTATAGTTTGTTACCAAGAAAGACTACTTTCATTGTTAGATGTTGTTGAAATCAACCTAGAGAAATTAGAATATCTTTTTCATCATCTTCATCTTTTTCAGTCAGTCAGTCAGTCATATTTACCTTAGATTTTTGTAGGGTTGTGTGAACAAAATAAATTAATCACTTTGAAATTACGCCTGGTTCTGGAGAAATGTTTCTGTAAGAATACATGATGAGTTAATACGTATTATGAAAGCCTCTAGGCAATAAATTAGGTCTTAAAAATTGTTTTCGATGCTCTTATTCATAATATTAAATTGGAAATTCTTGAGTGGAGCATAATGCTTGCTTATATATGAACTCAACATGATATTTATTATTATTTGATTTAAGTGACAGGATAAAGGATGATACGATCACAAATATCAATTATTCATTTATTTTATTATTCATTGTATCTGCTTAATTTAAATCAAATTGAGGAAATATGCAGGTGCAATATTCAAAGGAATAATTTTAACTTGTATATTGACGCTAAAAATTGGTATGGACAAATGACAATTAAAATATGGATCCAAATGATAATTTATCCTGTTTCCCTGCAATATCAGATTTATCTATTCTTTCCTCGGTAGATTCTGTTGACGTAAAACGGCGTAGGTATATCCTTTCTATACCCCTCCCTTCAAATCTTGTTCTCAATTATTCCTATGGATTATCAATCTGTTAAAATGACGACTACACCATCCGAGTTAGCAATTACTTCGTGTTCTTCTTGTTTTGTTTCCAGTTCCAACCTGTTCATGTTTCTTTTTTATTGTTGCATCTAATTTTTATCATCCATATTTCGGTTGAACTATTTTTTGACCAACTTTATAAAAAACTAGGTATAAAACATTCATTCACAAAAATGAAGTAACTATCAAACTTTGAATTGCTATTGTTCCAATAACTACAACGGTTTCGAAATTAGAGCGTTCGGAAGAATAATATGGGAATGACAGAAATAAGTATATAAATCATTATATATAAATAACTATTTTTTTAGAAAATAGGGTCGACAATATTAGAACATACACTAAAAATATCAAAATTATACTTTTTGAAATTAAAAATATAAGAATAATAACATAATGTTAAAGTTACTATTTAGTGTTCTAAGCATACAGAACTTGAAGTTCTTCTTAAGATTCGTCATTTATTTATAACTGATCTTCATCTCTTGTTCATTTCCAAAATCTTCATGATTTTTATGTAAATTATATTTTTTAAGACCAATTTCAGAAACAAATTTAATCTTTCCTTTTTCTAGTTTATTTATTTATTCTTCAAGTACTATCAAGTTGAAATAATTTTGTAACGATTTGTAGTAAATAAAATAAAATAAGAAACAAACTAAAATTGAAATAAAAATAATCTCAAAAAAGATTGGTTTATACAGATGACGAAAATAAAATAAGAAATAAGAATGAACCAATCAAATCACAGCTTTTTTGACAAAAACTTTTGTGTTGTATGCAAGTTGAGTGTTCTCTGGTGGTTGATCATGCGCATTATCAGTTTCCAAACAAAATAAAATAAAATAAGAAATAAAGATGAAATTTGGCCATCTTTAGTTCTTATTTTTATTTCTTAATTTAGCGTATTTCGTGTATAAACGCTCCCATGGAAATGAGCATGTTCAACTTTCTTATTTTATCTTAATTAGTTTCTTATTTTATTTTATTTACTGTATAAACTCACCTTTAGATTGCGGCACAGTCCTCTCTTACTACCGTGGATTGAAGGTTCTGTCAGTTGTGTGTTCTGGTATCCATAAACTTCCGCACTTCATTTATAGCGTACTAAGTTTCGATTATGAATACGCCTGAATATGTTTATTCCCTAATTAAGTTATGAGATACAAATATTGAAAAATTAACTAATCTTCCATTAATTAAGGAATGGCCATAAAATTTGTCCTTAGAATACAATTCAATGGATTGACGCAATATTTCCGTATTTCTTATGCAAGTACCAATATAATAAATACTATTCGTTTTTTTTAATAAAGTTTACCTACATTTGGAATATATTTCGTGAGAATCGATTAGACAATTTGATGAGTAGTAAAATCAAGCGTTAAAAAAAAGCGTTGTGTTTTCTAGTCTAGTCTAGTTTAGTAGAAACGCAATGACGAATTTTGTATTTTAGGAGTTTATTTAAAGGCTCCATTATGAAAATTTGATGGGTAGTAAAATCGAGCCCTAACAAAAAGCGTACGTGAACTAATGTTAGCGCCATCTAAGCAGAATATTTCTAAGCTAAATAACTTATCGTGGTGAAAGGTGTACGTACTTGACTATAGATGGCAGACAGGTATTATTCTTCACAAACGATGTTATAATACCTATAGAATAAGTAATTACAGTTTTCAGTTTGCTATTAAAATATCAACTGTCAACCTGGAATTAAAGTAAATTTTTAGCGATCCATATCCAAAAGTGGAAAATATGACCCTATTACTAAGGCTCTGCTGTCCGTCCGTCCGTAAATAAACCTTCCTAATAAATTGTAATTTTTCTCGGTACATTCATATTCTTCAATTCCTTCATTTATTTGACCCGATTAAAGTGATCAAATGATTTCTCAGATAACATAAATGGGTGCGTTTGGCGAAAAAAACTATCATCACCGGTACTTGAAACCTGTCATTTCAGTTCCATAACCAGAATTCGACTCCTTTAACTCGATAAATGACCATAATTTCTTTATTTTAAATTATGTTTTTCTAGACTATTCTTTATAGAAAATATCCGTATTATCTATTCTCTATATCTTTTAAATCAAGTTCATAGATTCACGTCACATCTTTCAAGGTACGAAAATATACAACATGAACAATGCATATCTTACCAAAATTGCTTTTAAAGAACCGATCAAATAACTTTCCGATGAGTCATTTCAGTTTGAAACTCATATGGACTCATAATTCGCTTTGATGTCACCGATCATTCAATATTCCACTCTTATCATAACCTAGTTGCGTATGTAAAACTGAGGAACTGAGATCTAGATTCGGTTCAGTAATGCGAATTTCGCAAGAACTCAATTGAGATGGTATATTTTTTCGATTTTCAAAACTCATTCACGATGCCTGAACACGTACAGCCAAACAGCATACATACATATTTATTCACCGACATGCATAATAATAGAAATTCATTTTGTCTAATTTCAAGTGATTTACTTTGCATCGAGACAACTACTCGAGATTTTATTGGCAAACGGTTAATTGCTACAAAATACGTCAATGAATGAAGGAATGTACAAGGATGTTGAAACAAAATATAAATAATATTTTAAGGTACAAAACTGTACCAACTGTAACAAATAGCATATCTAAGGTCTCAAAGATATTTATACAGAGAATTGAGAAAAATCGAGTAGAAAGAATCAAAATAATGAATAGAATAGAATCGAATGGTAAATGCTATCGGGCTTCGTTGAAGTCTGTGCACATTAGATTTTAATTGGTGTAATGGTTGAGTGTTTGTGGACAAATTGCCAATATTTTTTCATAATAGCTAAGACAGAGGCGAGAAAGAGAAAAAAAAATACTTTTTGCTCGAATTAGTTGAATAAATAAATGTTTTAATTCTTACCAAAATTGTTAATTCAGCATGGAGACAAATGGCTATAACTCAAATATGGTTTGTCGATTTCTTAAAAAAAAGATTATTTTCAAGATAATCTCCTCAAACACCACCACCATCTTTCCTGTAGCAAATTGGTTGATCTCGAAGCCACTCTTGCATTGCTTCTTTGAATTTTTCATATTTGGCGAATATTTTCCCATGTGAGGCGTCTTTGAGTGGTCCACAAAGGTATAACTCAGACGGGGAAAGGTCTGGGCTGTAGGCTGGATAAAGTAAGACCATCCAACACCATTCTTCAGATCAGCTGGGCTATATAAGAGCGAGTGTTGTCGTGCTGCAGAAAAATTACTCCATTTTCCAAGTTGTTTGCTCCTGGTAGCTGATTTAACGTTGTGTTCGAGCATCCCTTTGCATTTATTAACGTCCTTGATTGAACCTTAAAAGGTTTGGGAACGGGAGAGGTGATGTGTTCTCAGAATCGTAATGATGGATTGTATCAATATTTTAGATATACCTTTAGGTACTTGGGTTAGACCTTTTGTGGCTAGACATATAATTACAGGCAGTTGCTTTTAATTATCGAGAGTTAAGTTTAACTATCTCGATGAGCAGATCGTAGGGCAAAATTTTACAAGAACAATTAAGAAAGGAGATTGGAAGTAATATATTTGAAGATCAGAGTGGATTTAAACCAGGTCGTTCATGTGTGGACAATTATTTTTTTATGCAACAAATAATAGAGAAGAAGATATCTAAAAAAGACGAGCTTTACATAGCATTCATAGACCTACAAAAAGCTTATGATACTGTGACACTCAGAATACTTAATATATATTATGCAAGAACTGTATTCAGATAATACTGCTTTGGTAAAATATGGTAAATATCTATCAGAGCCAATACATAAATTTAAAAGGCTGCGACAGGGCTGCAGTATCTCACCACTACTATTTAACATCTATAGAGAAATAGCACTAAGAAACTGGAAGCATAGATGTACAGGTGTGAGTCTCCCAGTCGATGACACCCACTTTTTTCCCTCAACTTCGTAGTTGATTAAGCGGTGATAGCGCAAGATGCTTTTAAATTAGAATTTATGCTGAGAAGATTATTTGAGGAACATAAAAATGGGGACTAACAGTCAATATAGAAAACTTAGAAAACTGAATACTTAGTAGTAAATTCAGAACCAAAGTTCCAGATACTAATCCATGACAATATTGAGCTTAAGCAAGTTGAAATATTCAAGTATCTTGGCGTAGTCACAGATAAGGATGGTTTAGGAAGGCAAGAGATAAAAGAACGATCACTCAAGGCTAGAATGAAGAAAGGTGCCCCAAAGTCAGTTTGGTGGGATAGAAATATACGGAAAGAGACTTAGAAGACAATTGGACAGACGTTGGTAGACAGTGTGTTAATGTATGGTTGCGGCGTATGGGTGTTGAGAGAAGAAGAAAGAAATAAAATAAAGGCTACTGAAAAGGATTACATAAAATGGAGTGCGCGGATATCGAGGAGACGAGAAAGGAGAAGGAGAATACAATCAGTGAGAGGATAGAAGTTAGAAGTCTAAAATGGTTTGGCCACCTGCTGCAGATGAACGATGAGAGATGGCCTAAACGTATATTCAGATGGGAACTACCAGGGAAGAAGAAAAAGGAACGACGTCCAAGGAGATTTTGGAATGACGGCATAAGACACACAATGATGGATCGAGAACCAGACAAAGAAATGGTACAGGATGGGTAGACAGTTAGAAGCTATATAATGTATAATCTTTGAATGGACTTGTCATGATGAGCTGAAAATAAGACTGAACAGCTAATCAGCTCTTTTCCCAAAATTACCAACTGAGATCCTTGACAATAGTACAGATTTACTGAATGCATGGCAACCAAAAAAAACGCAAATATTCTTCTCTCTAATTTAAAGGCCTATTTCGTGACTAATGAAGACAAAAAAAATAAGAAATCAACTTATATTTTTTAATAATTGATTTAGTGATTATTGGAACAAAAACACACTCCAGCGCTCGTTATGATAGATGGCACTTAGCCAGACATTTCAGTGCAAACGTACCAAGACTGTTTTATAATTCGTTATCCTATAACAACAATCCATTTGAATAATATCCCATCGTGTATATGAACAATGCAATATATGATAATAATTCAATCTTAAGGCAACAATCAACCGACATATCTCTGTATTAATATGAATTAAAATGACAGTGGATATTAATAGTACTTATCACGCCGGCTCACTTCGTCAATGAATAATCCTCAATTGATGAGATGGAAAATAGAGACAACAAAAAGAAAGAAAAATTGACATGCTATGCATATCTCTCTCTCTCTCCCTCTATTCTCATTTTTTGAGGGACAAGACTGTGCGTTACAATTTATGGTGTCTCCCCGCAGCATATACTGGGTCTCGACGATATCATAGAGAGGACAGTCTTGTAATTTATTCTACAGTAAAACTTATAAAGATGAAAAAATTAGAAACGATTTGCTTAACTGTCATTTTACCAAAATCAGATTAGCAAAAACTTGAAATATTCCTGGAATATTAAAAAAACTAATTCGACCATTTTATTAGGTAAATTTCTTATAGAAATATACCTATTGCGATCGTTCACACTTTTGAATTTCGAAAAAATTTCAACGGCATGTTGTTATATGTCTATAAGTTAGTCCAAAAAAAACATTTGGTTCAAAAGTTTATATATATATATATATATATATATATATATATATATATATATATATATGGGATATTACGAAATTTATTAACACGATAGAGGTCGCAGTTTTGAAGGTATCAAGTTCAAATTTGCTACAAAAATCAATCTCTCAAATATCTCGGTCGAGTTCGTTATTGGGCAATATCAGGTAAGTAGTTTCAAAATGGCGACCATTCAAACATTTTTAAAAATTATCAAAAAAGAGCAGTAGTGTAAATATTATTAAAAATAATTTTAGGTTATAGATATAATCAGTACCTACAACTTTTGTTCAAAGCAATTTTTCATAAAATACACAGGTAAAAAAATAAAAATTAATAAAGAAAAATAACAAATATTGATAAAACATGAACACTCAATATAAATTTGATGTAATTGTACATTTTCTGGAGATCTTAATATAGACCCTGATTAAAAAAATATATAGTATATTTATTGAAAAGAAATAGACGAAAAAAAATTCTGCTTGAAGTGGACTCGAACCCTGTCTGCTTTATATTCAACAGCCAAAACAAAAACCTCTAACCGCAAGGCTATGACAATTTTATTTAATAACATGTAGGTATACCAATGAAAAGGTTTTTAAAATTTCAATTCAATAAATTTTGAAAAATTTACCTTTCCGCTGACTACAGGCCATCGGGATTTTTTTTATTTATTTCCTACTTTGTTGAAATTTTGCATATACAGATGCTGTTTTATCTTCTTTATTTTCAATGTTATTTTAACCCAGAAAGATACCTATAGAATCAAGATAATATTCAAATTAACTGCCGTCAAAATCATTTGCTTAAAAACTACGTGAAATGAAAAAATGTTCAATTCATCAAATTTACTGTTGGAAAATAAATAAATATTCTTAGCAAAAAATAGAACTTTTTTTGTTGGAACACTGGACTGTACTGTTGCTAGTAAATTTGAAGTTGTCCAGTCTTGGGTAAAGAGCAAAAGACTTTTGGCAACAACTTCAAAAGTAAGAGTGGAAATAATATTGTTCTGAATTTTTCGGTGCTCCAACTATTAAAGTTCTGTTGAAAATATTTATTTCATATTTTTGAGTTTATTCATAGCTATAGAAACCATTAAACGTTCACTTATTATAGACTGCATACTATTGCTGTAACTCAAATTCAATTTAAAAGTTTCAAAGAACAATTTTCTTTTAAAGCGACCGAAGGACGTTATGCATGTCAGGTGCTATGATTTAGGGAAATTGGGAAGAACTTGATATCGAGTTAGATCTCTACTAATCCTGCAGGTTTCTTGGTTATGAATATGGCTTTCTTTCATATTTATATGTTTTGCTTCCTTTAAGGAACTTTGAAAGAACTTGGTGTCCAGTTAGATCTCACTTATCTTATTAGCGAAACATTTATCCAAGAACCTACTAATCCTTCTATTTTTTTGTTGTTATGAAAATGGCCTTCTTTAATATCTATATTTTTTGCTTCCTTTAAGGAACTTTGAAAGAACTTGGTGTCCAGTTAGATCTCACTTATCTTATTAGCGAAACCTTTATCCAAGAACCTACTAATCCTTCTATTTTTTTGTTGTTATGAAAATGGCCTTCTTTAATATCTATATTTTTTGCTTCCTTTAAGGAACTTTGAAAGAACTTGGTGTCCAGTTAGATCTCACTTATCTTATTAGCGAAACCTTTATTCAAGAACCTACTAATCCTTCTATTTTTTTGTTGTTATGAAAATGTCCTTCTTTGATATCTATATTTTTTGCTTCCTTTAAGGAACTTTGAAAGAACTTGGTGTCCAGTTAGATCTCACTTATCTTATTAGCGAAACCTTTATCCAAGAACCTACTAATCCTTCTATTTTTTTGTTGTTATGAAAATGGCCTTCTTTAATATCTATATTTTTTGCTTCCTTTAAGGAACTTTGAAAGAACTTGTCGTCCAGTTAGATCTCACTTATCTTATTAGCGAAACCTGTATCCAAGAACCTACTAATCCTTCTATTTTTTTGTTGTTATTAAAATGGCCTTGTTTAATATCTATATTTTTTGCTTCCTTTAAGGAACTTTGAAAGAACTTGGTGTCCAGTTAGATCTCACTTATCTTATTAGCGAAACCTTTATCCAAGAACCTACTAATCCTTCTATTTTTTTGTTGTTATTAAAATGGCCTTGTTTAATATCTATATTTTTTGCTTCCTTTAAGGAACTTTGAAAGAACTTGGTGTCCAGTTAGATCTCACTTATCTTATTAGTGAAACCTTTATCCAAGAACCTACTAATCCTTCTGTTTTTTTGTTGTTATGAAAATGGCCTTGTTTAATATCTATATTTTTTGCTTCCTTTAAGGAACTTTGAAAGAACTTGGTGTCCAGTTAGATCTCACTTATCTTAGTAGCGAAACCTTTATCCAAGAACCTACTAATCCTTCTATTTTTTTGTTGTTATGAAAATGGCCTTGTTTAATATCTATATTTTTTGCTTCCTTTAAGGAACTTTGAAAGAACTTGGTGTCCAGTTAGATCTCACTTATCTTATTAGCGAAACCTTTATCCAAGAACCTACTAATCCTTCTATTTTTTTGTTGTTATGAAAATGGCCTTGTTTAATATCTATATTTTTTGCTTCCTTTAAGGAACTTTGAAAGAACTTGGTGTCCAGTTAGATCTCACTTATCTTATTAGCGAAACATTTATCCAAGAACCTACTAATCCTTCTACTTTTTTGTTGTTATGAAAATGGCCTTCTTTAATATCTATATTTTTTACTTCCTTTAAGGAACTTTGAAAGAACTTGGTGTCCAGTTAGATCTCACTTATCTTATTAGCGAAACCTTTATCCAAGAACCTACTAATCCTTCTATTTTTTTGTTGTTACGAAAACGGCCTTGTTTAATATCTATATTTTTTGCTTCCTTTAAGGAACTTTGAAAGAACTTGGTGTCCAGTTAGATCTCACTTATCTTATTAGCGAAACCTTTATCCAAGAACCTACTAATCCTTCTATTTTTTTGTTGTTATGAAAATGGCCTTCTTTAATATCTATATTTTTTGCTTCCTTTAAGGAACTTTGAAAGAACTTGGTGTCCAGTTAGATCTCACTTATCTTATTAGCGAAACCTTTATCCAAGAACCTACTAATCCTTCTATTTTTTTGTTGTTATGAAAATGGCCTTGTTTAATATCTATATTTTTTGCTTCCTTTAAGGAACTTTGAAAGAACTTGGTGTCCAGTTAGATCTCACTTATCTTATTAGCGAAACCTTTATCCAAGAACCTACTAATCCTTCTATTTTTTTGTTGTTATGAAAATGGCCTTCTTTAATATCTATATTTTTTGCTTCCTTTAAGGAACTTTGAAAGAACTTGGTGTCCAGTTAGATCTCACTTATCTTATTAGCGAAACCTTTATCCAAGAACCTACTAATCCTTCTATTTTTCTTGTTGTTATGAGAATGGCCTTCTTTAATATCTATATTTTTTGCTTCCTTTAAGGAACTTTGAAAGAACTTGGTGTCCAGTTAGATCTCACTTATCTTATTAGCGAAACCTTTATCCAAGAACCTACTAATCTTTCTATTTTTTTGTTGTTATGAAAATGGCCTTCTTTAATATCTATATTTTTTGCTTCGTTTAAGGAACTTTGAAAGAACTTGGTATCTAGTTAGATCTTACTTATAACTTGCATGTTTCTTTTTTTACGAATTTCCTCACACTTATATTTTTGGCTGGGATATATTTATCCAAAATTGAGAGCTTTGCAGTTTCACGATTTTGTGCCATTTCATCAGCAAAGAGACAAGATGAAGTCCTTCTTTTCATGACTTTTAAATTGAAAGTTCTCCTAGATTGCAACTTCACACCTACTAAAATGTTTGCTTTGTACGAATCCCTTTATGTGGAAACGTTTATGTAAAAAATGGTTATTGTCCTAAACATAGAATTTTACAATAAATTATCGTGTTGCTGGATATCTTATAACAATTAAATCAAAAACACGTTATTGTATATTAATAGTAGCTCTGCAGAGTGGCGTGATACTACTCGTAGAGAATAATCACTTCAACGATAAAATGAACATGAAGCCGCGTAGACACCAGTTGATCCTTTGATCGTGTGAAATGGCATGTACCTATAGGACAAGGATTAGCCTGTTGGCACGTACTGTACACATATTATACCTACATTATATATATATCTAGTGAGAAAACAGGAAGCCGATATATACGTTATAATGATATTATGTTGTTATAATAGTGTTTTGACTGGGTGCAAAACTCCTTGTTCTAGGAAAATGTGCGCGTACACACACCACAAGGTTATTAATATTCCATTGGATATCATATACAGGATGTCAAGCTTTCTCAGAATATGTTATATTGAATAACAATAACATAAATGTTCTTAGTAGATATATTTTTATAACGATTATGTTTCTGTCAGGCAACCAGAGATTGAATATGATTGAAGTCTTAAATTAATACTTAGGTAGTTATCACCCAAGACAAATCGTGCATTTATAAAAGAGATCAACTGCATTTAGATCTAAGTAAATGTTTCCAAAATATTAAATGCATTATTTTTTAACTAAGCGATCATGTATTAGTGTTCAATAAAGGCCTGAATTTTGGGATCCCCAATGATTTTTCAAGTTTGGGAATTCTTCTTTTGGAATCTGAAATATTTGCCCAAAAAATGGCGGAGGTAATTAACCTACTACGAAAAGAAGATATGGCCATACTCATATATAATGACGTCAGTTCGTGACAAAACACCAGAAACAATCATAAAACGCATGTTTCAAATGACAGTCTCATATTTTATGCTCGCTTGTTATTTGGGTTGTGGCAATTTGGATTTTTCTGTACTTCATGAGAGAATAATGAACCAATACCTAGTAAAATATGAATTTAAGATGCCAGAATATGTCAGTCATGTTATATACATGAGCACCCCGGTCTAAAATGCGTTTACCAATTCAGCATATCTTGTTTTTCCTAGTATCATGAGCTTCAATCAATATTATTTAAAAGGGAAGTGTTGAGAATGATAGGACACCAACTGATCCATAAAGAAACTATCAACAGGTCCTGCAAATTTAAAAAAATGCATCTCCAGTCTCCAGTTACAAAAGAGACCCAGTATGAGTTGAATAGATTGTCTTGAGAAGTAAGGAAAACGGGCAAGCTGACATCCTGACAAAGGCAACTTAGAAACAGAGAGATCAAATAAGATCGTTAAGGTATCCAAGACTCACAACCACAACTCTTTGTAGCGGCACAGGAAGAAAAATACCATGGAGACTATAATTTCCGAAAATAAATAAAATCGTTTTATATTTCTTATTTGTGCATATGCTCTGAAATTACCGAGTTCTGAAGACCTTCCGATAATTTCCAATATTTTCAAATCAGCCTCTTCTCGAATGTTCAAGCTCTAATTACTATAGAGTACCACGGATAATAATGTTTAATTTTTTTTAAATTCTTCAGTATCTTGCGATCACGCATTGCACAAATCACAAATAGATTAGTATTCATCAAAAAAAAATACATACATTTTTTATTTTCTTCATTACAACTAAATAAAAAAAAAATATTTTTAACCATAGGCAATATTTATATAGTTTGAATACCCATCGAATGGGGTTTCGTCATACCTTGTCTATCTCTTTTTTTGTTTGTTAACTAGGTGAAATAAAATTTCAACGTCATAAACATATGTCTTCGATCAGATCGGCTGATAGTTATTTCGACGTTTGTTGTTATTCTCTTTGACGTTTAATGTCAAACATTTCTTTTTGAAAGTGATTTAGCCCAATGACCTATTAACAGAGATGGACAGAACACTTCACTGATAAAATACGTTTTTTTCGTTGACAACATCTTTATGGGCCAGGGGGGTGAGCTGTGGAAGCGGTCAGAAGGGGGGATACAACAGTTTTAAATAAGCTCCGCATCACTGCACTCGTTTTCTTCGCATAGAAATATGACACCAGTGGCATCTCGTTCTTTTAGGTTTCATTTGCTATACGTCGAAATAATTATTACCACAAAATAAATCTGGAGCTTGATGAAAAAGAGTCAATATCCAAAAGTTTCAGCAATATTAATAAATAGGTGTGTATAATTATTTTTATAGTCTTTTTATAGGATTTGAAAAGCGCAAACAATATAAAAATCTCTTTAATGAAATAAAAATGATAAGGTAATAATTTATTTACTACGCCCATAACCGACGTTTATATGTCAATGATTTTATTTCAAAATTCAAATATATAAGTTACCACATTTTAATTTAGACAAACTACTTACCGATGAAATGTTACTTCTGGGTTCGTGGATTCTATTTTATTGCACACTTTCAAACCCTACTCATTTTTTCAAGTTTTTAAGCCAAAGAATATAATAGAATATTCAAAAACAATCAAAACACCAAGTATTAAATAATTGGGGGGAAAGCTGATATGCGATGAGGCGTGGCCGAACAAGGGATGATGTCAACACAATATATTGTTTACAGTTCCGTCTATCTCTGTTAATAGGTCATTGATTTAGCCCCTTTACAAATATGTCCGTATTGTCAGTGTTTTGGGGTTAGGAATTAAAATTTAATTTAAATTATTTACGACATGTGTAAAATGGTAGATGACGTCAGGAATCGTGAGGAAACCCCACTCGATGGGTATTCAAACTATAAACAGATTTTTCAATTTAGAGAAAAACTAAGTTTTTTGTAAATAAATTCATGAAAACCATAATGAACAATTGCCAATTTTGAGTTTGAGATTTCATTTTGATATTAGAAATTCAGCTCAAATGACATCGATTGTTCCGACTGAAGCCTTCTTCTTGAATATAGATATTCTATATCCTAACTTACTAGGCAGAATATAAATAAATGGATTTAAAAATTTCAAATATCCAAGAGCATTGACCATTCTCTTCGTAATCGACAATTATTCAATTAGTTTTGGACGTCTGAATATGCCAAACCTTTCTAATGAATAATGAAATTAATGGTATCAATTAAAATTGTTGTTCAAACAAATCACAGCGTACAGTGTACATGTAAGTAATGGAATTTCATTTAAAGTAAATACATAAATACATAAATACAAACGAAGGCGAAAAATCCACCATAATATCGGTACATTCTTTGTTACCAGAATATAATGTATTACATGTATACAGGGTGTTGAGTAAGCATTCGGTGAAAATTCAAAGGGTTATTCCAAGAATACTTTGTCCTTCGTTGTTTTTTTATTCGTTTTCTTCCAAAGATACATTGTGATACCTATATTCTTATCCTCATATTCGAATAGAAATATCACAAAAAAAAAATTATTACCTCACCTGCTTACAAAAATCCATTCTTGCTGGAAATACCTACTACACAGGAAAATGCATTAACCAAATATGCTTTTCATTATAATTCACAAACGAAGCATATACCCTTTACTTGTGAAACTACTTTTAGATGTAATGAAAATCAATTACTTCAAATATTCGAATTGATTCTATATAATCCATGGAATTAATGTACGCAGATTCATCAGGCCATGAAGAATTTTGAGCACCTACCTAAATTTCTACTTTAACAGCCTAGTACTCTAAATATCATAGCGAATCTACGGTTTAGGCATTACTTCAGGATGGTTCGTATCTTCTCTTTACAAACTACTGCTACTGCTGCGTTGAAATTTTCACACGTCTCCCGTTCTCTTTAGAGAGATTAGGGGTCCAGCATATACGTTTGCAACTGTATTCCAGTTGTAACCTTTTTTTGATCGATCAGCGATATCTTTTCTTTTGATCAGCGCTCTTACGAATCGTAACATAGCTTAACCTAATCTAACCCAGGCATCTCCTTAACAAGTTACCTTTATAATATTATCTTGGGTTAGTCTTCAGCCATCCGTTGCTTGCTCCAAGTGCTGCATTTCCTCATCCATTTTTAGGCACTGGAGAATGTCGTGGTCTGTGGTCTGCTCAAAGTACCTACCTACAGATGTTGTACTCCTTTGAGTCAATTACCTCTATTTTCTTGTTGCAGCTCTGTCAAACATTGGTTCAAGAAGCAATCTATCTCACAAGGCGGAACTCTTTCAGCCACCTGCTCTAAGCTTTTTGCCAGCACTGAATGAATTTTCTTCTGCAATGTGATTTTATCTTCGTGTTTACATATTTTTTTCCTTTCCTTGTTATGATGAATACTGGACATGTTTATTTTGCTCATTCCATGTAATAATAATAATGATAATAATATAGCGTTTATTGCCCAACTGTTTCCCTATTACAGAGCAAAAAATCTAATAGCAAATCAATTCTACAGAAATTCAGTTATCATTATCCCTCCCTCCCAAAGTGATTATTAACATTGCTCTCTTACGGAACGTTAAAATTTTGGGGCATATTCTTTCAGAGAATCTTTTCTAAAAAACATACTCTTGCTGGTTTCGTCTTTCCTTGGGATAGGCAGAAGGACGCAACCAAAGATTCGTGCCCGGTTCATCACCAGTCGACCTTCCAAGCTATGAGCACGCTTTTGCCAAAAAAAAGTGTGTTTCTTCTAAAATTACAAAAAGAAAAAATATTCTTGCAATAATCCAGAAAATGATCCACAAGTATTATTTTGCCATACGTCTATTGAACACCCTGTATATTAGGAATGCGGCACAAGTGTCTGTGGTGCGATATATACTTTATTGTTATTTCCAAGACATGATAAATTATGTAACTAGATTTACCACTTCAACAGAGAACTCATGTTTCAAACTTGTACATATTATGGTATTATAGAACATATATTTTGCCCGAGAAATGAACTTTTGCAAGTTGAACATCTCAATGGTATCCGCAGACATTACACAGACAAATGCGTTTCACTAGGAACAAAAATGTGTGCAACTACATTCAAGAAGGTGAGAATTTATTGTGTGTGTGTATCTTAGGTATATCAAGAAGGGAATTAGGAGTGGATGCGATATGTGGTAGATGAATATTAAACAAAGACAGTTTATTTCAAGACAAGATTTTGTGATATATGAAACACCATTAATATTTTTTCACAAAAATTCATTTATATATATATATATATATATATATATATATATATATATATAATGCATTTTTAATGATTGGGGTTGCAGTCAAAATGCCAATAAAATTAAAACTCTTTTCAAAAAAAAACCCAATCATAAAGTTAAATGCATAATAACAAACGTTTGTATCTAGTAAATTTCATTAATCTCACGATTTTTGTCCCGATGAAGGTAACAAGCGTTACCGAAAGCTCGACTTTGATTAAAGAGTTTTAATTTTATTGGCATTTTGACTGCAACCCCAATCATAAAAAAATCATCATTAATTAGACAGTCAAGAATTCACAATTCATTTATATATATATATATATATATATATATATATATATATATATATATATAATTAAAGAGATCTATTAGTCCATTAATGAATGAAGTATATAAAATATAAAAATAATATGAAGTTCTACACCTTCATGCTTTTGTTTAGTCGGACACAACCACCCAATAGAAGCTTTCATCAGCGCCACATAAGTGGAAGCTGTATCCAACTACACAAAAGCAACTGGAAGTAGTCAAAAATTTTGAGACATTATCTACCAGTGATGAAAGCTAACAAGCTTGAAATCACGTGATCCGCTTCTAGTGGGTGGTTGTGTCCGACTAAACAAAAGCATAAAGGTGTAGAGCTTCATATTATTTTTATATTTTATATATTTCATTCATTAATGGACTAATAGATCTCTTTAATTATTATACATACTTACGTTAAACGTAATTGTGCTCTCAATACCTAGGTGGCGCGAATTGTGTCCCACTGGTAGATAATGTCTCAAAATGTTTGACTACTTCCAGTTGCTTTTGTGTAGTTGGATACAGCTTCCACTTATGTGGCGCTGATGAAATCTAACAAGCTTGAAATCACGTGATCCGCTTCTAGTGGGTGGTTGTGTCCGACTAAACAAAAGCATAAAGGTGTAGAGCTTCATATTAATATATATATATATATATATATATATATATATATATATATATATATACGAGCATTTCTCGTTTAATATAATTAGATATCTGGGCGACCGAGCTTTGCTCGAGTAACACAGGATTTACAATGGGTCTATAAGACTTACTAAGGATCTTAGTTCCAAAATGTGCATATTTCTAGTTAAAATTTATTGCGAGCGGTAGATCGTTAAATATTGTATATCGTTCACAGATTTCAAAACAAATATGAATGTGAAACATATAGCTAGTGTGGACCTCGACGGTCACACCTATTAAAAAAATGAAAGTATCGCAAATCGATTTCTCGGCTCTTAAGACCCCCTTTTGCAAAGTTTTATCCAAATCTGCCGAACTATTCAAGAAAAAGTTTATGGACCTCGAGGGTGACTCGCTCGCTTTTTGTCAGGAAATTTACTTGCATAGATAATCATAAAAATCAGAACCTAGTTTATAAACCGAATTTGACTAAAATCGTTATAGCACTTTCCGAGATAAAATTTATTTATATATATACAAAAATTGCTCTTAATAATATATTAGATATGTACAAATTTTCATAAAAAAATTCCGATGAAATTATACGGACCTCACATTAACACCTTTTATTTATAAAAAATGTGTTGTTGAAAAAAAATCACAGGATACGAACCGAGTTACTTCAGATTATAATCCGAAAACTTTACCATTCAGCTACTTATGCCTTATAATGATACTTGGCTCATACTGAGATATTACGTATAATCTAAAGCCTTAAAATAAGAATATTAATTGCTAAGAACGATTTTTTTTTGGAATGTGAATACAATCAATCGATTCAATAAGCTCTAAAACCCATACATATTAAATTTCATCGAAATCGTTAGACCAGTTTCCGGGATAAAATTTGCATATATATATATATATATATATATATATATATATATATATATATATATATATATATATATATATATATTTATCGCAATCTGCGGAGCTATTCCCGAAATAGCTAGCGTGGACCTTGAGGGATACACCTATTAAAAAGTATCGCCAATCGATTTCTCATACCAGAACTCAGCTGTATCACAAATCGAATTGTCGACTCCGAAACACCATATTGGAATTTGTATCGCAATTTGCGGAGCCATTCCCGAAATAGGTATTGTGGACATCGCCCAATGAAAATGCAAGTATCTCCAATCAATTTCTCGGGTCTTAAAACTTCTTTCTGAAAATTTTTATCCAAATCTGCCAAACCATTCAGGAAAAAGTTTATGGAATTCGAAGGTGACACCCTCGCGTTTTGTCAGGGAAACCATAGATAATCTTAGAAATCAGAACCTTATCTATATACCAAATTTCATCAAAATCGTTAGAGCCTTTTTCTAGATAAAATTTATATATATATATATATATATATATATATATATATATATATATATATATATATATATATATATACAAGAATTGCTCGTATTAATATATTAGATTATCAGTCGAAATGGATAAATATCGACTGTATGAAAAAAAATCTGTCATTGTCCAGAACAAACACTCCAGGTATTCTAATAGTACCAAACCATTCTAAAGTATTGAGAATAAAACTGGGTGCGCAGAATTAATCTAGAATATGGGTGATGCGTAATTAATTAAAAGAGTTTATAAGTTATTATTCACCATTCACACGTGAGAATCGTATCTTACTAGCGAGACGTTGTCTGCTTGTGCTTTCTTGGTATGTTCCGTCCACAAAACTATAATAAACATGTTCCGTCGCACTTGAACATTAATTTAACTATTTTTTTGCCATATTTTCTTATATAATGGTTTTCCTTGCCCTGTTTTATGTTTGCGCATCATACTTCACATCAAAACTCATTCTACAATGATTTTGTACCATTTTTTTTTTTTGAAAGAAACAGAAGAAACTCTCAACGTGGCTATTGAGTGAAAGCGATCAAAAATATTTCTGGTTTATAAATATAATTTGTAGCTTCAACTTTTGCATAAAGCTTTTCTCAAAAAAAAATCAAAACTGGTAAAAGCTTTGTTAGTACGCGCATTTATAAAAGTAGATATCTAGTTCAAAAATCAGTCGTGTGAATATCTCATTTGAGTTAGTTAATTAGGCTACTGGATAAATGTTATCAAAAAAATATCAGATTTATATATGATTGGTAACGTATGCTTAAAAGATTCTGCATGATATAAAAAATAATAAAAATAAGAAAACCGTACAGTATACCTTCCCCTGGCTGCCAGAAGTCCAAATTCTTGAAATACAGCTCATTAAGGGAAATTCTAGAAGAGTTGAAATTACTGTGTAGGATGTTTCAGAATTTTTTGAAATCAGGAAATCCTAGAAGGGTAAAATGAACTCGCTTTTCACATAACAACTTCAAATTCAATATATTTTGAATCTGTGAAATAAAGATCCATAATAAAGGAGTTCAAAGGTTAAATTAATTAGGTAGGTAGTTTATCAGTGTTTCTTCTCTAATTATTTGCTCAAAAAAAAATTACTACCAATTTGCTTCTTGCTTACGGAACTGCGAGAGTATTGCAAGTCTTGCAGCAAGACCAAGACCACGGTAGTCTGGGTAGGTTTTTTATTCTTTTTATTAGCATTTAGCGAATAATTCTAGTGATCACTGAATAATATTGTTGCTCATATTAGTAATGATTTTTCTTCCAAAATTGATCAACAGTTTCTACGTTTTCAATTGACCAACACATTTTTTTATTCTTATAGATCCCTAAAGATGTTTTTTAATCTATATATGTAAATGAGTACAACATTTTCATAAGTTGTTAATATTGAAAATCATATTAATGATTATATCACATGTAACAAAGTGGCAAATCTTTTAAACACACTGTTTTCTTGTCTCAAAGATAAAATCAATTGATGCAAATCATCATAAATATTAACACCTTATTTGGTTAAATATTCATAACAATGTTTATATTTTGCTAAGCTTAAACTGCGAAATTATTGTATGCGCTTAAGAATAAATATATTTATGTCCCGTCTATGAGTCAGACTTGGTAAGTAAATAAACACAACTTGCTGGTAAATAATTTCATTAAGATATAATCTTCCAAGTAGCTTATGTACCTACATGCGATCACATAAAAAAAATGATTATAATATCAAATAGTATTATTTATTAATCTGCTCAATAACTTTATTACCTTAAGTATTTACCAAGGAAACAAAGTGAATTTAAATACATGAGTTTTTTTATATAACAACTAGATACCTACTCTTGAGTAGAGTAGAGATTATCAGATATTATTAATTGTGTATTCAATTCTGAACATGTCATTTGATATTATTATTACTGTCCCTGTGAAAAAAAAAAACAATTGCATGGGAATTACTTCATATCAGATGTTTATTTCTATCAAAGTGGTCTTCCTTGACAGCATTAAGGAAATAACGCAATAAGTTCTAACAATTTCAGTGATAACGCTATCTACCCAAATATTCGGCTTGACATTCGATGTTCTATGGAATATAAAGTATGAAGAATTACAAAACTTATGCTCTACACTCCATAATCCAAAGACCATTCCAGAATGACTTCACGATGGTTGAGCCATCATGGATTTAATTCAGTAGAGTGGGAATGGCATGAGAAAAATTGAAGAATCTTCTAAAAGAAACAGAAGATTGATCGACGTTATAGTTGAACAAGGAACTCTCTCTCTCCTATCTATTAGGACGCTAGGGCATTTCCACCTCCACAGTAGTTCCTATTATTAATATTTATATAGTCCATCATCATTCCTTTAAGTAGTGACTGTCTGAGCCCGCGGTAGATAAAGACAATAAAATGAAAAGCAT
Source organism: Crioceris asparagi (assembly GCA_958507055.1). NCBI lineage: Eukaryota > Metazoa > Arthropoda > Insecta > Coleoptera > Chrysomelidae > Crioceris > Crioceris asparagi. Next base: position 9,298,715 of record OY293830.1, on the reverse strand, counting down.
TCATTAGATAGAAAATTCACTAGACCACCGACGTACTATCTGTACACTAATTGCTATGTCAATGAAGGCTTTGTCTATGTCATCAACGATCAGTGAAATTAACCTAAGGAACGTACTTCAGTTTCGACCATAGACAAACAAGAGTTTTGACCAAGTGCTCACATTTTACTGCTTTGAAGTTGGAAGGAAATTTAATATTTTTTTGTAGCTGTAATAGGTAGACGTGTTAGAAGACTCGAGTACTGGGCCTCCGAAGTAGATAAGGAAGTCATTACCGTAATAGTTGAGTGGGATTTAGGGGTGGTTTTCGAAAGAAGGTTGATTCCTAATAGGCTTTAAGGTTAAAAGCAATTAAGTGGTAACACCTTATGGATATTCTCAAGATCTTGATAGAGAAGGTTACTCTGATCCGATGATCACTGTCCTGGTTTTATCTCGACCTGTGCCCTGCAGTTTTATTAGTTTACTTGATTAATTAAGAGAATAAAAAAAATAGTCGCTGGAGGTATAACTTATAGCAAGACAATCGTCAGCCCCACATTATGAGCTGCTCAGAAAGCCAAAGCCACAAGAAGAAGAAGAAGAACCTAAAAACCGACTGACATTGATACATGTTGTAGAGAAAATATCAAAATGCCGTTGAACGAAATTTTGGGTAACATCAGATGGCTGTATCACTGTACGTCAGCTATTACTTAACAGCCTAAAACTTTTATAATATAGGACTAGCAACTCATGTAAGAAAACAGAGAAATTTAAAACAAAATTCTGATTCTAGAAAAACTTTATGAAATATTTATTTTCAAGGACTTTTCATGTTTTCGGGTTCCTCTATCGAGTACCTACCTGGTACTAAGTATTGTGTTTTTTTATTGACTGTATGTTTTCATAGGCTTCCGTTGCATTGAATAATTTTATGGCTGATTTTGGCTGCCAACAATTAAAATTATTAATTCACTGTTGCGTTTTTGAGAAAAAGTCTAGTCGCACAGTCTTCCACGTAAGTAAAATGTAAATGTTTTAAAACACAAAATCTCAACAAAATTGGTATCCACCGTCACATGTATGGAAAGAATGAAAATCCTGCTGTCGAATTAACTTTATGTCCAGAAAATGAGTGTGGCAATCACAGTGATATCATTTTTAATATTCTGTGCCCAAAGGGTACGAAGGGGAACCTATTACTAAGCCTCCGCAGTCCGTCCATCCGTCTGGCAACTGGTAGTATCTGAGAAATCGTAATGGCAAGACACTTGATATTTTCCAGCAACAAATAATAAACTAAAATAAAATAAAAAATCAAGGAAATATAATATACATATATTATAAAAGTAAAAATATAACGGGTTCACCATTATTTCCGAATAACATATATTTTTTAAATAGAACACCCTATATATTTATTAGATTCTCGTATTTTAATAATTTGAATATATGCCTAATAAAACTGACAACTTTCTCCATTCAAAAAAATGTTGTAAGTAGAATAAAAAAATATTTAGTCCATGGTGAAAAAAAGGAAACTGTGTAGTTTTTCTTTCATTGCTTATTTTACAATGTCATAACAGGAACTGTGAAGTTCTTAGAACTTGAGATGAAACTCGTAAATAAAGTGCAGTAGCTGTAACAGAATTTATTGGAACTCCGTTTCCTAATCAATTTTATTCAGCAATTGTTACAATCATGTGGCTCCTAGATTATCAGATTTATCTCTAAATGATTTTTTGTGGAGTTTCTGAAACAGACAATTTATGAAAATTTTGCTATTTATCTATTGACTACGCTAGAAAAAAAAACAAACGCATGTGGACATATAATTCAGGAACCTATAGCTTGTTCTAACCGAAATATATTGCTTATTGTTAGTAAAATAGCCATTTTCCATTCTCCAAGTTCTCAAACTTTCTAAAGCTGCTTGAATGTGAAATTTATTAATTGTTAAGTGTGATAAGTGAATTGCATTGAATCTAAATTTATAATCATCTTAGCTTTTGAAAAATACAATTATATAAATAAATAAAATTGTATACAAAGTTAGTTATTTCAAATCCGTGATAGGAATGCGATTATTTTCATGTGGTAACTTGACAATCGTTTGAAAGGTTAGACCAAATTAATCTCAGTCGAAAGATCGGGGGATATTCGATTTCATTACAGCCATGTAAAATACCCTTATAAGATTCCAAAAAGCCAATGAATGTATCTCGTTGTTGGCGCCGTATCGTATACCTTCCTTTCCCGCCTTCTTTCTTTTCCAAAGACATATTATCGCTTTATCGAAAAATCTGATCCCGAGGTATGCACCATCGTTAATTTTTTCAACACCGAATAACTTAACTTGCGATACAATCTTCGGGTATATGCACTCAAAATAAACTTCAACATCAAACCCGTCGCATTACCAACAGATCTCTCACAGTCTCGCCCTGTCACTTGTGTTTGAAAAAATAAAAATGAAAATCAGTTGTAATTGTCCTTTTTGCTCAAGTTCACTCCCCCTTATAATAAACAAATCTGGGCACATAATTTATTTATAAACAAGCTGAAGCCTGCAACTTCGTCCGCGTGGAATTTATGTAGCTTCATCTCAATATTCTTAAGATAACGTTTTTCATGACATCGGATTAAAATGATTTGAAGCCCTATATTCTGCTTCAGACCAAATCCTATTTACCTGTAAAAACCGCGTTAAAATCCGTTCAGTTATCTAGGAGATGACTCTGAACAAACAAATAGACAGACATAAAATGTCAGACTCGTTGTTTTGTGTTTTATGAACAATATCTTTTTGAGCAAGTTGAAAAAAAGTCCCATAATAAAATTTTCAAAATTTAGGTACCCAACAGTTAATTATTTTTCAAAAAAGTTAACAGTGTCCGAATACAGCACTAGAAAGTACAAGAATATAAGTGAACCTTGAAAGATTTTGATGACTACACTCAAATTTAAGACCGGCTTTATAAATGCCCTGAAAAATACAAAATTTATCGAGCTAAAATTTATTTCCATAATGAAAAACAGTTTTAATTTGTGCAACACCTGTCTTAAATTTCAATTTTCGAGCACTGAGTGTCATTAAAGATATGCTTAATATCCACTACACATTTCATCACCCTAGTGTGTAAATAAACTTTTTCAGGTCATACTTTACTAGAACAGTAAATGGTTTTGTCAGGAAATGTAAGCCAATATTATTCTTTCAAATTATTATTTCAGAAATTAACATGAAACCTGAATGATTGAAAGCATTCCCCATCATATAAAGGGTGGACCGAATTATAACGGAGAAACATTAACAGCGTATTCAGCAGATAAAAATAATTAAAAAAGTTCTTATAAACTTAACTTCAAAAACGTTTCGTTTTGGAGATACGGGGTGTTGAAATATTGCGAAAAAAATCGTTTTATCTTATTTTTAAGGAAACTCTTCTAGATTTTGCTTTCAAACTTAGTAGGTATTATTGCCACTTAAAAACAAATGTATGGCATGAACAACACTTGTTTTTGTTTTACCAGTGGCGTTCGTGAGACCATTTCAACTATTTTAAATAATAAAAAAAATGTTCGCCAACGGTTTATCGCTATTTTGTTACTAGATTTAGATATATTGATCAATTTTAAACAAAAAAGGTCTTCTTAGTCTCTTCGCTAAAACGAACCGTTTTCGAGAAAAAAATATTTTTGTTTGCATGTGCACCTAATATCTGAGGTTTGCAAATAAAATTGAGATAATTTGCGCTATTTCAATTCGTTTTTATTTACATCATATTTGCAATATTTTAACACCCCGTATCTCCAAAACGAAGCATTTTTGGAGTTAAGTTTATATGAACTTTTTTAATTATTTTTATATGCAGAATAGCCTGTTAAAATGTCTTCATTATAATTTGGACCACCTTGTATATTATTTTTCAAAGGTGGTTTATTATTCATTGTCATGTTAAAGACTACTTTGCCCGCTAATGACGAAAAAAATTGATTGAAAACTATTTGTCTTTGAAAGGCAGTTTTAAACACGTTTGAGACAATCGAAGCTACAGCGACTTTATAAAAGACAGTGGTGACAATGGTCTTATTTTTGATTGGTTCCAAGTCTTGTGGCTTGTTCCGCCATGTTGTGGCTAAATTAGTCTTGTTTACGTAGTGATTTTACATGAATTTGCATTGATTGTGGTTTTGTGCCGAGTTTAATGCTTATTTATTTAAGTAATATTTAAGTGACATTTTATTAATTTTGTGTATTGTTTATTAAACGTAGTTGTGTAGTTGCCAATATTTTGATTGTCCTTTTGTTCTATTATTTTTATTTTTTTATTCCAAGTTTGGGGAAAACTCAATAAATATTTTGTAAATATTTCCCACTAAAACTGTTTACTAAGAATTTTGTACAAGTTTAAAAATTCAATGAATTGAAAAAATATAGGTATAAATATGCAATTTTTATTTAGAAATACCATTTCGTTTGGGATTTCTTAAAAAATTTAAACCCTTTAAAAATACTTCTGGTAGGCCTATGATACCTACTTAAAAAGAATAGAATAAAAGAATCGCTGAAATTCATCAAGTCTCCAGTTATCGTACATGCTTTTTTTATTATTATTATTTGACGCAGGGGTGTCAAAGCGGGTACTTAGGCCAATTCGGCCCATTGTGCCTCTCCCCCTTGCTCCTTAGACCAACGGTTCCGCAAGTATCCCGACAACCTGGTCCAGATATCTCAGGACTGCCGCAGGCGAGGTTCGTCTGATGTTGGTCAAATCCGGCCACTTCAGTCTTAGGACGGCCTTACGAACGTGGGATAGAGCGGGGCATTCTGTGAAGAGATGCTCCACTGTTTCTTCCTCCACCATGCATGCCCGACATGTCGGGTCGTCGATGACACCCATTGTATGAAGGTGTTTTCTTAGCGCAGCATGCCCGGTCCAGATGCTTACAAGTGAGCGTAGTTTGGCCCGAGCAAAGCTAGGCAGTCTTCGGCCCGTTTCCGGCATGGCTCCGTGATCAAGTTCTTGCTCTGTCGACAGCCCAGAGTTGAGTTCCACCTCTGACAGTGTCTGAGGTGTGTGTCCTCTTTAATGAGGTTGGCCATAATGTGCGGTGTGATGGGTACTGCCGGTTCGGGCCCACACATTGTTCTCAACAAAGCAGCACCTGCCAGCTTATCCGCCTTGTCATTACCCTCATTCCCATCGTGTGCTGGAACCCAAGCTAGTTCCACGACATTGCATTCCCTAGTTCCAACATTTCGCGGTGGCTGTTTAGCATGGTTCTCGCGTCGTATCTGCCCTTTTCAAGCGCTTTTAAGGCGTCTTTGCTGTCTGTGAAGAACTAGTGCTATTAGTTCCATTTGTAATACGGTGGCATACTTCCCAAGCGGTTGTTGTAGAGACAGTTACAGGTCTTGGTCATTCCTATGCCTGTACTGTCCCTCTTTTTAGACCCTTCACTGTATACGTCTATTGTCGGCCCAGTGCTTGGGTCTGTTTCTTCCCAACAAACGTGGTATTTGCATTTGCTGAATAGGGATGCAATGCGGTCTGAGCTGGCCTCGAGGAGTGGTATTCTGGTGAGGCCCTCCTCCAAGATGGCTGTATGACTCTTCGCGCTCTTGTGCCTAGGTATCACGTATCATCTAGTCGAGCAAAAAATAATTATGGCGAACTTTTAATATTTATTGAACATACAATTTTGCTCTAAAACGCCTTAAATATGGATAAAAACCTTCAATCGTTCAACATTTTAACTCTTAGTTTAAAACCCGTTTTCAAAAGAGATCCTCCAATTCTTATTACAGCAGCAGTGTCTATGTGACAATTAGGTTCTGTATTTATTGGTTCCGGGTAAGTTTTATATAATAAATATTAAATATAATTATTCACACTTTTTCCAATATGATATTTTACCCATATTTTCTTTTATTTCAATTATTTTACGTAGAAATTAAGCTAATGTTATATGCTAATAATGTTTAAGTTTGACACAACATGACAGTCGGGCGGAGTTTCAGTCCCATTGTCACCAATGCCTTGTATAAAGTCACTGTAATAGAAACATGAACGGCCTATATTTTATTAGTTTGAGTGGAATCCTCAAGATAAGAGATGGCGCTCTCTGAGCTTGACTTTTTTACAGGCATTTGAAATAAATTATTGATTCGGGCTTAACGACTCGCTGATGGCGCTTCTGAAACTGGCACTCTGGTACCCACTCTAAGGGACTTAGGGTGCATCAGGGTGCATTCACATTCAAGACGTGATGGACAATGACATACATGTCATGGGGATACAACCCCAAGTGGTCTGAAATTAACCATATGAAAGAGTCGTGTTCCATTTTGGGTACTTTTGCGGGGTATCTCCGTTATGTTTTTAGATAGAAAGTTGCGGTTTTCGTGACAGTGTGCTACTTTTTCTAAAACTAAAGACGCCGGTAACGAAATGTTCATAGCCCTTTTAGTTCGTTATCCTTCAACTAATCGAAAAGGTAAAATGTAAAATTCTTATAGTTGTTTTTTTTTTCGTAGAATGCAGTGGTAATTTTGGTTACATATTCACAATTTTTGAGTTATATGCCAAACTTATGTTCCTTATGTTTAAATGGAATACCCTGTATATTTATAAACTATAAAATATATTTTTTTTACTTTTTCAAAAATATATAATAGTAACCACTTTTTCTCAGAAACAGGCAAATAAATGACAATTTTCTAAAATTAAATGCATAATTTAATGATAGGCCATGAATAGCAATAATAAACATAATGGAATTTCATTATCCATTATCTTTGATATTACTAACGAAGAATTGGATACCTTGCATTTAAGAATCTTTTTATAAAAGCATAACATTTTCAAAAATATCTATAAAGTTTTTGTATAACACTAAGTTTTTAACAACAGTTTTGTAGCATAAAGTAACAATAAAACCAACACAAAAAATTACCTTATTAAAAAAATATTTTCTAAAGGTGATGTTCAAAATTACGACCATCTTCTCTTATGCAAAATTGGCACATCTTTTTAGTTCTTTGAATAGCATTAAAAAGAACCATTGGTCTCATTCGCAGATTTCGAAATGCTAAATGAATTGCCTCTCGAGGTTCTTCTATGCTGTCATATCGTGTTTTGTATACCTACTTCATTTTGTATATAGCTCCATACAAAATATCTAAAATTGAAAGATCTGGAGAATGTGGAGGCCATCTAAAGGTATGTGTAAGTATGGAGAGACGCGCCTGAGCCGCGCTAACAACGAGCCTAAATTCGCAATATTTAGACGGGGCTCGCGAGCCTATCGCGCGCCGCACGTTGAAGGCTCGCGGCGATCCGTTTTCTGTCAGTTTTTTGACGACCCATCAAAGGAATTTGCGCGTCAAGTGGGACGGGTGTGTGGCAGGTGGCAGGCTCTTTCAATATTTACTTTGCAGCGAGAAGACGCGAAAGTTATTGTCCGGAACAACGTAAATATGGAGTGGTTTTATTGTTTTTGTTTAACAAACACTCAAAATGGGTAGGGGACATTCTGGTGAAATTTTTGTATTGTCCGCTAATATGCTGGAACTTTAAATCTGCTAGAAGTTCCGATCCTAATCTTTTTTTATATAAAGTAGTGCGGCACCGTCGCCGAGGCTTTCGTTTATTATTGAAGTTGAAGTTTTTTGACAGTAACAATTAACCACTGCACAAAACTAACAAAGCTGTCATTTGTTCTTTGTCGTCAGACATAGTAGGTCTTCTTCGCTAACCATGTATATTCTTCAATAGTTCGAGGGAAACTCGTCACAGGCTCAACATTCCATGCGGATCAGACAAATTCGCAGGAGGCTCGCGACAGGCTCGTTTGTTAAAAAGCTAGACTTTGGCGCGCCTCGCGCACTGCTTCGGGCTCGACTCTGGCGCGTCTTGCCATACTTATACGGACCAGGTCTATTGTAACCTATCCATCTCTGAGGAAAGTTATTATCAAGAATTGCCCTTAGACCAGAGTTATGACTTGGGGCAGCATCTTGCTATAGGTAGACATCATTATATTGGACTAATGGAAAATTTTCGAGCAGTTCTGGAATAACTTCCTCAACGATTTCTAGGTACCTATGTACTGTAAGACATCCTTCAAAAATCCAATAAACTATATGTCTGCCCAAAATAAAATATGCCACCCCAACTCCAAAGCGTCCTTGTTGTGCCCTTTCAAACATTAAATGCTTATTTTCTGTATAACGGTTTCTGGTATAGTGACGATTAAAAATGGCCGTAAACAACGTTCGTATAACAAGTCAGTTCTTGGCACACCCATTTCCTTCTCAACTTTTCTACATAGAGGACGAAGGTGTTGCTTCTATATATCCCAAGACATCTGTCTATATTCTTTCTCTGTTCTGTTTTGGAGACGTGTGAACAAATGATCCGTGGTCAAGTAAATTTGCTTTTAAACGGTTGCCTTCTTTCTGGATATCTGACAAGCACAATGTCCAGTGCTTTAGATAAGCTGTTGTTATTCTGACAGAGACAGAGACAGAGATTTTCTAGCCATAATTACTTACCATTGGAAACATATTTCCGAAGCGTCTTCAGAATTTTCGTTACTCTGTATAAAACATACCATCACATTTTTCATAACCTTTAATACACTGCTATTATTTCAAGAGATTGATAGATATCAATTAAATAAAAATACCAAAAGGACAAAAATAAACTGCTTTATAAACCAAAAGTTAGGCTTATAACTCAAAAATGGTAAATATATAACCAAAATTATCTATACCACAGCATTCTACGGGAAAAATCTAGAGAAGAATGTTATTTTACCTTTTCGATAAGTTGAAGGATAACGGAGTTACGAGGAGGTCCCAAAATGCAACATTTTCAAAAATGCGCTGTATCTTAAAAACTGTTGTTGAAGGCATCTTTAGTTTTACGAAAAAGTAACACAGTCACGACAACGCAACTTTCGATCTATATGGAGTTGCAGATTGAAAACTGAAAACCCGAACATGGCAAATACCTTCAATTTCAAAGTAGAATACAAAAATGATACAAAAAGTAGCATGTTCCATTTAAAATAAAAGAGTTAATGTCAATTTCCGGTTAACCATAAACAGCTATGTTAAACCCTACGTTTTACACATAGAAAGTTATGTAAGGAAATTGTGTAAAATTGTCGGTGTGCGATTTTCAAATCTTCTGGAAACCATATAATAATAATAATATTTATTAATTTTACATGGTTTGTCAACTCTACTACTCTACTCTATTGTCTAAATGCACACCTCTCGGACAAAAACATGGAAAAAGTTATGCTCAAATAAAATATCATATTTTCTCACTTTTTATTCAGTATTCCAGTTGAACGGTTCTCCTTAGGTCGATTTTGAATACATCTTTGTTGTTTGTCTTTTAGGGAATATTTTAAATTTAAAATCAAAATCGGTAGTGACAATCTTGTCGTAGAAGAAAGACAACTTAATCGATGTTGCCAAATCAGTGAATTCAATCAACGCTATGTTTATCAGTTAATATACCCGAATTGGACTGTTCACATGCAAAAGTTTTTGACAAATAAAAATTTCAACATATAGAATCAATAATAATAATAACTATCGCCCTATTCGTAAACAACTCTAGGTTCGATACTGATTTACATTGTTTCTTAACTATTTACTATGGTAACGTTATATAAGTGACAGTTTTAGTAGCAAAGTAAGCTAGTGACATACTAGATTTTTTAAGGAATACGGCTGTCTGTCTTTCACAGAACCTCGTAATATCCATGGAAGATGCGCCTATTTTATAAAAACTAATGCAATGAATTAATTTTTAAAAATTATTACCTTGGCAAACATAGGAATAATTGTCTCCTTTTCATTATCATACGTCTATTAATTAAACGATTTCAAAATATAGTTATTCTGACATCTATTGTTTTTCATATGTAACAGTCTCTCTCTCTATTTTATTCAACACAGAGAGTTCCGTATTGCAAATCTACTACTTTCTCTTGTCGTTAATAGATGGCACAAGGCACAGTCATGTTATCATTTTGTCGTAAGATGCTGAAACAGAGCAATGTTACTGTTCTCTGGTTCGACATTTTAGAGTGAAGGTAGGTAGCTCTGTGTTTTTCAGACATATGACATATATCGCCATCGCTCTTTCTTCTCTCACATCTCTGTTTCTCTTATCGACATCGATAAATGTCTCGGCGTCTCGGTAATCGTTAATACAACAGCTACATTTGGCCGATTAACAAAGTAGAATGAATATATCTAACAAATTACAAACACATAAATATTCTATAACAGCTTCTTATCGACTGTAGTTTTGTATTATTAGTTGTTAGTTTGTTAGATTTATATTTACTTTGTCGAAAATGGCAGAAGCTAAATCTCAAATGGTGTAAGTATTATGTCTTATAACTTTTTTCTCCCGTATTCTCTATTATGACTGTCTTTTTGTCTAGGTTTATGAATGTGAGTAATGTGAGGGGGAGGTTTCAACGGGCTAACAAAAACCAATTGGTTAAGTTAATTGATTATATGTACCAAAATCCTGATTTGGCTAGAGGATCGAAAAGCAGTGAATGTAAAGATAAATGGGAAAACCTTACCGACGAGCTAAATACTCTAGGTACCATGAAGTCAGTAGGGAGGTGGCAAACGGTGAGTATATATAAATATGGTGAGGACCAGGACCAATAGTCCGTTGTCCCCACAGTACAGATAAACACAGTAGTACAAGTCAGATGATAGTTTTGAAGCATAATTTTTTGCGGTCGCAAATTATTGACAGTTTGTCAAAGACCAGCCAATTTCGTGTCTCCCCGTTTATGGTACGGCACACAACGGCGGTAAAGACGGGTCACATCAAGGAATGGCTTGAGTTGGACCACTGTGAATATCTATACTGTGGTTGCCCTTGGAATAACTTTATTTTATATATTTACTTCAAAAAATGTTTAGTTCAAAAGAACGAGTATTCTTGACCGCCATTTTGTCCCCCAAAGCTGTCAAAAGATTGCCAATTGAAAAATTGTTTTTCCAATCAGCTGTAACTTGACAGCACGATCAAACCTAACTAGCAGGTCAGCGGAGTAATTTAGCGGCATGTGACAACTAGCAAGAAACTTATGGTGATTTCGATATACAAAACGCAACTAGCGTTGTGTTTAGCGAAACCAATCGAAACCTGCCGAAATTTCAAACGCACCAGTCAGGTATCATATACTGAACTGAAATCAAATATTCTGTTATTTTCGTGTTCCGTTTTTGAATTTCAATTGTTAATGTGACAACTAGCTTAGCGCAAACCAAAGTTGTGTCCAAGAGTTGTAATATTAGATTTCCGCTAAACTGTTACCGAGAGTCTGCCAATGTATCTCAAAAGAAAAAACGGCATAGAGTGTTGCCGTTCTTTATTTTTTATGATTACAGCCATGAGTTTCAATGTAACAGCGTACGTTTTATTTGTAAGAGATATTCCAAAGTAAGCGCTTCAACTTAATAATTTATTTTAAATTTGATTTATCTCTGGGCTGAGCATGACCCCTAAATTATAAATCCGAAAGACAAAAATACGGAATATTTAAACAACTGCAAACTGTTTCTTTCCAACGGGAGATGCCATCGATCTTTTGTTTAATTCTAAGCAGATTTAATCTCAATCTAAGAAAATGTGTCAGATGCGATGCTAATAAATTGGGTTCTACAACAAATGGTAAAGATTCAGATGCCTCTACGTCTTTATTCTAAACAACCATAACAATCACAAAAACCTTTTTAAACAAAATAAAAAACGTATTCTCAAGATACGAAAACCAACATGGTTCAATAACTATACAATAAAACTACCTTAATGGAAAATTTAAATAAATAATTTATTCTAAAAAACAATAGAAGCTTAGAAATATATTCTTAGATTAGAGCTGGCTGAATACAGGCTTGTAGAAGCAGTCTTTTTTCTCATATCCTCTATTGTAGATGGGCACAAAGTTAAGTAAAAATCAATGAAAAGAAAAAACTTCTCAGTGGGATGATATTTCATTGTGCATTTTTCCATAAATTTCAATATTATTCAAGAGAAAATAATCCGGATGTAATAGTAACTTTTTGTAAAACTATATGTCTTAAAAAATATGGAATAGTATTGTTAGAGATTATATTACTTATATTGGACCGTATGACTCACATTCGCTGATATATAAATCTAAATAATTTTTTTATATATATTTTATCTCTGCTGCCAGATGACACATAAATATAAATCAAATCACAGAATTAAATTGAGAGATCTTCTTCTTCTTCTTCTTAATTTTATGGCCCTTGCTCCCTCTTGGTGCATTCAGCCAGGTCAAGTCCTGAGGTTACCTTTGTCTGACTTTTCATCATATGGTAACCCTTGTGATTTTTCTACTTATTCTAAAATAATTATTCTTCAATGCACGTGTCAAGGTGAGTCCAGCAATGTGCTTCGATCCGAGTATAACCTTCTCTGTCACGCTCCTGAGGTTATCAGCGAGGTTTTCCCTCTTGTCTCCTCCAGACCACGCTGCCACGTGCTTCTAACCTCAAAAGTTAAATAGGAATCGACCTCTTTTCGCTTGCACACCCCGAACTACGCTCGATTGTCACGGCCGAGACTTCCCTGTCCACCTCGGGGGCCCAGCACTCACGTCCTCTACCAGCGTGTACTTCCCGTACGGAAATTTTTGATTTCCTTCAGACGCGAAGTAGACTCTACCGAGGTTGACACGGAAGTGAAATTGAGAGATATTTGATTACTTTAAAGATTTCCTTAGCAACGCATGTCTAATTGTCGCCCACCACTTAAAAAAATAAATTTCACTTCGATAATTTTCTGACTTTAATATATTGTAACATTTTTTACTTTCCTACGCTACTTATAGTAGCTGTATAAGGAAAGTATTGTAATCGTGTGAAATTTTCGGTATCGAGATGTTTACAAATTTTGATGTTTCAGAGTCTAATAGACATTTTTTCAGCCATTGGTCTGTCCGTCTGTCTGTCTGTGACAGCATTATCTCGGGAAGGGATCGGTGTATTTTGTTGCTTTCTTTTTTATTTTGTTTGGTACCAATATCACTCGCCAGTGGCACTGAATGAGAATCCTGTATACAATGGGTGTTGAGCTATAGCCAAAAAACGTGATTTGCTCAAGACTGTAGCGCGAAAACGGCTCTAAGGATTTTGATTAAACTTGCCTAAACTATTCTTCTGAGAGCCCTTTACCACCCACACGCAGCGCCATCTCTGAGAAAAAAACACAAAAGAAAGTTATGCTTGAATATAATTCCGTATTTGCCTCATGTTCCTTCAGATTCTGGCTAAACGTTACATCTTGCGAAAAAATGTTACATGACCATTGTTGTTTGTCTCGACATGCAGAAAAAAAATGAGTGGTAGCACGATTTGACCAGAGGATTTTTTCTTACTACCGCTATTATCGTCGCTATGTAAGGAAAGTATTGTAATAGTGTAATTTTTTTCTTTCACTGGAATTTGTCTGCGAGCGGTAAGAAAGTCGTGTGAGTGGACACACCAGATTTTTTAACATTAAATCATCGTTTTTCACGTTACAGAAAAAATAGTGTATTATACACGGGAAGAATATTAGATTTTAGATCTTGTTTTTTTTCCCTCCACTTCGCGTTGGTCGACAACACAACCTCAAGCTAAAATCTAATACTTTTTCTCTTGTATAATAAACAACTATTTTTCACTGTTTCGTCAAAAAACAATACTATGCCTAACTACTTTTGAAGAAGATCTAATTTGAAAACAAGTTACTACTTATTACATATGCATTTTCTGTTGCATAATTTGTATCGTTCCAAACCTTAGAGCATGGAATTTTCAAAGAGATATCGCATTCGGAGAGCAAGTGAAGCCAAATGAGAACTAAATCAATGGCCGCCAATGGAAGAAATACCATATTCTTTTTTCGACAGCGACTCTTGTACACAAGAGCCTCGCATTTCACCATTGTGTTAAGATAAAAAAATCGTCGTTTTCATTAAAAAAAAAAATAGCACAAAGAATGAAAGTAAAAAATTTTGATTTTCATTTTATTTTGATTAAACAAAACTGGATCTGCGTCGGACCAGACTGTGGAAGTTATACTTCTTTGGCTATTCGCACACAATTCTAATAAAATTTTAATGCGCCTTCTAAAGTATGATAAACTATGCAAGCATAGAGAGGAAAACTACCGAAAACAATCTTGTAATCACACAAAGACAGACAGGCATCTAATAGGAGGTGTTACGGTGTTACCCTAAGTATTTGTGTACCAAGTTTGGTGTCGATCGGTTAAGTATTTTCCGAGTTATAGTGTTGAGAGACAGGCAGACAGGATGGTTAAAACAATAACTACCTCAAAAAAATTGGTAGTTATTAAGGAAATGTAATACATGATTTAATAAATAAACATTTCTCTAAAAGCCAGAACGTACAAAAAATTATACGAAAACGTATAATCGACAATTTTTCTCACTTTTAGCGTGACGCGGTTTCTCGACCAACACCCCATCCCAACGAGCCCAAAGAAGTATAAGTTCAATAAGCTGTAAACACCTACGAAAAATTGGCTTCACTTTTCACGGCGGCTATACAGAGCAGCATCTCCTGTCATGTACCCATGACTTTTCCCTCCTCTAAGTTCCAAACAACCATTTTTATGAAATGTTCCCGAAAAAGGTATCATAAAAAAATATCCAGCTTTCAATTGAAACAGATCAGGCAGTTATTTCCAAAAATGTCTAAGTTAAATCGAAATAACTCAATAATTGTAATATTTATCTTATTTACTTATGAGAGAAGTAGTATCTAGTATTTTGGAAGTGGTTTTTGAACCTGATAAAATATACAGGGTGTTTCATTTCAAATAAGCAAGACAAACATGAGTGTGAATTCTTGGTCACCGTGTATGTATACAAAAGTAACGCTTTCAGAAACTTAGTACAAAACTAGAATATTATTTATATGGCCTAGAGAGAATAACCGTCAGTTTTTGATTTAGATTAATACAGAGTGACGATTTCATTCAAGTTTTTCCATGAAAGTGGACATATCTTGAAAAGTACCCAGCAGAAGCTAGCTAAATCCTATAATGCGGAAAGGGGCAAAATGAGTAAAATTGAAATTCAAGATATCAGGTGTCCCGGAATTAATTGATAATCTTTAAAATGTTTTTAGCAAAAGCTATGACTGGTCTCAGAAAAATATGAAATAAATATTCCCCGTAGCTTTGAGCATTAATGGCAATAATTCATAATTCACTTATTACATTAACAACGTGATTAAAGTATACCATTTTGAAATATGCTTTAAAGAGATATTTTTTACAACATAGCTTTTCATAATTTAAGTATTTTTTAACAAAACGTCCAGTAAATAATCAAACATATTTACTGCTTATCTATCAGTACAGCCAACGGGACGTATTAGAAGCACAACAAGTGAAATTTTTGAAAAAAAATTAAAAAGTTTTTATTAGGCATTTAAGATTTAAACCGTACCGATGAGTACCTACTATTGCTATCCTTTTCTCGATTTTAACTATACTTATGTATATGTGTTTGCCAGCAACAGCAATTCCATAGTACTGTTTGTCTACCACAACACAAAATTAAACTTTAAATTAACAACAACGTCTGACAATTGCGAATTTTAAAATGTGGATTTTAATTATATTTATTGTGTATTGTGTATCTGGAATACAGACATATCAAACTTCGGAGTATGTGTTATTGATATAAAAGAATTGCTCATTTAGAGTTATTAGATAGATAATGACAAACTCGAACTTTATTCTTTTAGACGTGGAGAGACATCAAGTCAAAAGCATTGGGTAGAGCCAGCAAATTGAAAAGAAATAATAAGGAAGGCTTTCTAATTCTAGATCCGCCACTTACAGAACAAGAAAAGCAAATCTGTGTAGCTGTGGGAGCAGGTTTCTTTTTAAATAAGAAGAAAGACACCACCTCTCTCACTGAAGAGGAAGTGAGTATCTATTAGTTCATATTCTCGTAAAAAGACTTCAACAATATTCTTAACAGTAATCAAAACTTTGTTTCGTTGCCAGGAACTGCAACAAAGGCTTGGACAGTGGGACGATGTATCAATGAAAAATGAAGAAAATACTATCAATCAATTTGAGGTGATAAACTTTGATGACTTACCCATCCATCAGAGGGATGGTATGCTTGATTATCAAGACTTTGATGTAGATGGATCATCTCAACCTGAGCCTAATAATAAGGAGGGGCCCTTTATATCTAATGTGACATCGTTGGCAACAGGATCGTCCAACATAACACGCAACCGGCCTACGTTATTCCAAAAAAGGAACAAAACTAACAGGAAACTACGTAAGTATAAATAAATTGGGTACCTGTTTTTTTAATCAATACTAGAGCGTCAATCCAATCAAGACATTATCAATATTTTTACAACCGCACACGAGCAACTATATTGATCAATCCAATGAAACTTAAATAAATTCTTCATGATCAATATCTTCATCAATGTCGAAAACGAGCATCAATATCATCTAGCATACAGTCAATATATTTACTAATATTTCCTTATATTAAGCAATATATTGACCGTGTTGGGCCAATGGTTTAGCATTCTCTTTTATTTCTTAGAATACACCAGGACTATTAGAAATAATCGTATTCTAGAACAGCAGAATGAAACTATGAAGGTGAGAATCTTAAAAAATTTAAAGCTACCGATCTGATTATTTTTCTCTGTATAATGTACTATATAGCTTTTTGCGGAGGCAGCCATGAGACAGGCAGATGCCGCCAAGACGCAGGCTGATGCAGCCATGATGCAGGCCGAGGCAGCTGTGAAGCAGGCAGATGCTGGCAAGGACTTGGCACGGGCAGTTATCCTTCAGGCTGAGAATGAGCGCCGAAGACTCGACCTTCGAGCCAAGTATGAGGGACTGCTACTCAACACCCTTCAGAAATTGACTGTGGTCTTGGAAAGATCATGAACGAATTGTTTATTATGCTGCTAGTGAAAGAGTGCAGATGAACGGGTACTTGTTGTGATAGTATGTGCTTAAGTTATTTTTGTTGTGATTCATTTTTTGTAAGTTATTTTCAAGAGAGTTGCCTGACAAATTTAGGGAGTATTGTTTGGTATTTATTATCCTTACTTGATTCCATCAAAGCGAAAATTCGATTCAGTGCGGTAAGAAATCTAGTAATATTGATAGCTCTTTTCTTCTGCTGATATATTTATTCATCATTTATTTAAATCATCTCTATTCATCGCAGAATGATTAAACGTCAATTTTGTTTTTGCATTGGAAGCAACAAGATTACCAGTAGCTAAGTCATGATTCACTCATTAATCATGTATTGTGGGGTATTTGTGCACAATGGAATTACCATCGGCTACCGCGATAGTTTATTTATATTGTCAAAGAAAGTAACCTTAATTTCAATGTAAATATGTATAAATAACTTTGAAATATCCTGAATAGTATCTAAAATATAAGAATATATATTTTTATTGCTTATTTAATTTTGTATTATTGACTCGTTTAAAATTCAATATAATTTAATACGAAGAAGAACTAACTGGACACCACAGGAAGGAAGACCGAATATAAGATGGGAAGATCAAATGAAAGAGGATATAAGAAAAATTATTGTAAATGAGGAAGATAACATAATAGTCTATTGAAGAAAAGTTGAATACATTGCAATACTTACTGGAAAGTTGAATATCAAAATTGTAGGTTTTAGTTATATTTACGAGGTAGAGTAATTTTCTTGAAAATTAATGTTCATGCTACATGTAGCTCTTCAACAAGCTTGACTGAGCACAAGACTAATGTCTGTTCCAAGATTAATCCTGTCATACATGGAGATCTTTAGTATTTCTGTAAGATATTCACAGATAAATCTGATAAGGGGGAAGATTTTCAAGATAGACATTCAATCATAAATTAACCTTTATTTTAAGCGATAGCAAAAACATTTTACAAAAAATCACTTACATCTACAGCAACTGTACAAAACTTATTATCTATTTGATTTGTTTGAGCAACTTAAAAATTATTGATAGTCTGCAGATACCTCAATGTTTTAAGTTTTCCCTCAAGAGATACCATGGACTAGTATAGTAGGCAAAGATAATTCTTATATGTACAAACAGCTACAGTCGGAAGGAAAAACGATGTAGGAATCTAAAAAAAACTCTCCTTTGCACAGATACAACGTTAATCAATAATATAAGGCGTATCTGACTCAATAGTCTATTTGGATATAAATCATAAGGAATCTTGAATAAATAATTACGTTTATGTCTAATTTTATACAATGGCAGAATTTGATCGAGTAGAGAATATTTATTGTGTTACAAAATATTTCAATTTTTTTTCAACTGCCAGTGAACAAGTTCGAATTTCAATAATCGTCAGTTACATAGAGAAATAGATCTAGGGAAATCTGGATTCTTTCAGATACCTCGGATGTAAGACATTATGGTAAGAATTTGACCTAACTAAATGCGCTCCATTTGGAGCATAGTAATCGTTTCTTCTTGGAGGTGAGTACCTTCTTTTTTGTTCAAATTTCGAACGTATTGGTTCCTCTTTTGGCTCGTACATTCTTGAAGGATTTACCACCACCTCTGGTCTTGGTCGTTGTCTATAATATTCCTCTGATTCATTGCCAAAGATATCTAGAACTGGCGGTGGAGGGCTTCTGTTCTTGATATTATCTTCGGAATTTCTCCTCCATGCATCGCGGTAACGTCTTCCAAGGGCCGAATCCTCCAAGTGGGATGGTTTCTTCTGTGAATGTATCGATGATTCGCTGGAATTTTCCTCAGATGTACCCAGTCCCAAGTCCTTTTCCATGTCCTGGAAGTTCTTGAAGGGTTTCTTGTTGTACCTGTAATAGATATTAATTTTATTCTTGATTGCTTGCTCAATAGTAATGTTGCCCAAGTAGGTATGAAGGACATTTTTGGTGGTGTCTTATACCACCCCCTGATAGTTGAGTCCTAAATGGTAGGAAAATACTATTCCACCAAAACTGTCGTCTGTCAGACCTCTATGGGTTATATAATGAATAAGTGTCTCTGTTGAGAAACTTTATATTACCTTTCCATGGTAGTAATATTGGCTGCAGCAATAGCTCCCCCCAGATTACTTCCATTCAAGGTGAATTGGGGATGTGGTATACAATAAGGGTGAGGCAACGATCTCTCGATACTTGAAAGTTTCAGCTCATCGTCAATCTCAGGACTTGAGCAAGATCCAGGTCCAAATAGTGACAACAAGACCGGTAACAAGAATAGGCCGTGCATGGCTCCACAAAACACCACCAAGAACACCATCTTGAAGAATACCGAAAAGATGTAATTATTGGCTAGCAGAAGTGCAATCATGCCCAGTATCGTACTGATGGATCCTTGGAATATGGGCAATCCAAGTGCGTATAGTGCTTCTTTCACCTTTTCGTCAGGTGTCTTGGCTTTGGAGGACATGTAAGCGTAGCAAATGTGAGCTGTAAAGTCCACGCTGAAACCTGCAAATAATAAATGTTTAATACAAATTTTGTTGTTGTCATAATTCGACTAGGAAACACCTACCAATGCACATTATAAGATTAATCATGGAAATTGAGTCCAGATGAACTCCCCACATCGCCATGTATCCAACAACTCCAGCTTCAATTGATATTATACTCAGCGCCACCCAGAAGGAGCATAGAATATTTGGTATGAAGATGAATGAAACCAACATCATAATGGCTGCACCTATCACCATATTTTGGATGGATAGAGGGCGCACCAATTCAAACTGTAAAAAACGATGTGAATGATTTATGTAATTTCGTAATTTCAATTACTTACTTGATCAAAGAAGACAAAGTATGGATGGAATACGGTGACATTCAGTGGTGAATCTTTACATATTTTTCGAATAGCTCTGACCATTTCTTTCTCATGTTCTGTTCCTGATATATTTACTGCTTGTATCAAAAATCTCATTGCTATGATATTCTCGTTGTCTTCATCAAATTTGACATCTAAGGAGAATGCACTCGTCGGAGGTATCCAATACTAAAAATAAAACAGTTATTATATTTTTTCTTAAATAAAGAAAAGTGAACTTACCTCTTTGAGTGTATTTATAAAATCTTTCTTCGTTGCTATTGAAATGTTCAAATATTCTTGATTTCTATCCACATATTGGAGGAAGCTTCTCAACCAAGAGTCGGTATATAAAGGACTTGAGATATAGGAAGTTTTCTCAAAGGTTTGCGTCAAATCTTCAACCTGTTTCTGTATCCTTGGATCGGAGTAGTCGTATTCGCCGGCCACTATCACTTGGACTCTAAAAAACAAGAAAATTAAGTATAACATAGAACTTAAAAGAGAAAGATGGACAGGTTCAAATATTATACTTTATGTCAATGTTGTTTATAGTTATGTAAGGAATCACTGGTAGCGCAATGATACTTTTCCCCACCGCCAAGAGAAAGTCGATTCATAACCTGTAACTCCTTCCAGCTTTTCAGTTAATCCCAACGTATCCTACCTACTCGCCAACCCACAAGGCCGTCGGTTTGTTCTAACTCCGATTTAAGTCTATTTCCAACTAGTAAGTCATCTGGTTTATAAAAAACGACAGATTTCACAATTTGTTACTGATAACAATCGGTAGACATGATACAGATGGGTAACCTTCCTATGCTTCCGGCGTACTCGTGACCTGGGTAGCATTCACGTAAGAA
Organism: Crioceris asparagi; assembly: GCA_958507055.1. Taxonomy (NCBI): domain Eukaryota; kingdom Metazoa; phylum Arthropoda; class Insecta; order Coleoptera; family Chrysomelidae; genus Crioceris; species Crioceris asparagi. The sequence goes on along the minus strand of OY293830.1, from coordinate 9,277,934 downwards.
CAAGAGCAGATCAGGTCTCAAGAATCCCCGGACCAGACCTGTCTACCATTGTATAAGATAAAACCGTACTGTCAGCTGATAGAGTCCTTGATTTAAAAAAATAATTTGGTAATAAACTTGAGTGAACATAGAAGAAGAGGTCAAAATCAGGCAAGATATAACATCTGTAGGCGTTGTAGGATTAAATAACCCTAGAAAGCTTGTCAACAATCGAAATCAAACGTTTTATTATTTGTGATGAAGTTAAATAAGCTATAATGTCTAGAAATCATCCAAGCTTATGCTCCAAGCTCAAACGATGTCGCAGATACCTATAATGATATTACTGAAGCCTTAGAATACAAAATTAAAATAGTATACCTACAATAATATTTAGGCGGTGTCATTGCTAAACTTTGAAGAAAATCAGATGAATCAAGAAATAATATAAAAAATATTATGGCTTTAGAACTGGAAACTTGCCAACAGTAAATATTAATAGTAAAACCACCAACCCAAAACATCCAGACAATTGCTAAGCATTGTAAATTGTTGCATCTAAAAATACTTCCTGATTGATGTTTTTCTCACCTGTATGGGAACTCTCTGTAGTAATCGTCTTCTCGATCGAAAAACTCAATGGCATACGAATCACTTTTGGCCACTTTTCTTCTTTCCAGTCCCTCTTCAATCTGAGTGATACCATAACCAGCACCGAGCAGATAAACGCCAAAGACAAGTATTACCAAAACTTTGACACATCCATTGTTCAATACAGCTGCAAAGTAATCTCTGAAGAAGACCATCATTCCATGTTCTCGATTATCTTTGGGATTATCTATGTCATCGGGATCGACACCTCCGCTGCAGAACCAGCGGTATAAGAAGCATTTTTCTTCTGTAAAACAAATAAAAAACCCATTGAGCACATTTTCTATTGGGTGTTATAAATAAATTATATTTTCCGGAAGAAATAAAATATGTTATAATACAGTGCCTTCATAAAATATGAAAACGCTTCAGTATCTTCCAAATTATTAAAATACGAGAAAAACTCAATATTGATTTTCTATGAACGAATTCATTTGATGAGATTTCTGGTGTAATCTGTTGTATGCGCTTTCAAGTTTGGTGACAAATTCGAAAATTACATGCTAATAAACCAACAAGCAAAGCCCTTAATTGGCCTCTCATTATATAATAGGAAGATTTGATACTTTGCCACTGCTTATTGATATTATGCTAACTTTATACACTACCACATATTAAATATCTTTAGCAGTATCTTACTTTTGACTTTTGCGCATTATAAGCAGCCAATCAGCATTTAAAGCTCTTCTATATAATTTTCAAATAGTTGATAAAATAGTTTTAAGAGCGATCCAGTGTTCACGAGTTTATTTTTCTTGCCACCTGAAAACTGCCTTTAAATGTAAAGGTGAGTAGTTAATGAATTATTGTAAAGTGCAGTTTGAATTCTTCTGTGAGTGCTGAACTCGTATTCGAGTGTTGGCGGCTTCTCTGCCTTGAAGGTGTTACCACAGACAAGGGGATCTACAGTTTAAAGTGTATTCCGAACCACCAATAAGTCTCAAGATAAAGCTCAAGGTACATCCTTCCAGAGAGCTTTAATATGGATTAGATACACTAAAATAGATTTAGAACAAGTCAAAGTGTTTGCCATTGAATGTAGGTACTATCGCTCTATTTCTTATATTCAAATATGAAAGGTTCTCAAATCCACCCCCCAACTAAATCTGAAACGTTGGAAAACGAGAAAAATACATGCTAAAAATGGGTAGAAAAACAATTTGTCTAAGGCGGAAGAAGACTGTTTGGAATGGACAAAATGTACAATGAATGGCCTTGTGCTTGTAGATTCGTAAATCAGCTTACTGTAAGGATAAGGAATAATTGATCTGTTTTTGACCGACGAATCCCGAACGGAGGAGGTATACAATTCGACGGTCTGTTTTTTTTTTTTTGGGTTTGTTGGCGCGTTGTATATAGTAAACGTACTCGGATTTTGATGATTTTTGATTCATTTGAAAGAGAAGGATTGAGAAATGGTCCCATGTTTATAAAAACGCAAATCAGAAATCTCTTTCGCTCCGAAAACCGCCCCCGAAAGGGGTGGAGAGGGGGCAAGTTTTCTCGAAAATTGAAAATCTCAGGTGGTATAATTAAAGCTAGGACAATATCCGGAACATTTTTTCAAAAGAGTTTTCGAGTTAGAGGCATGTTTAATTCTCAAATATGTATGTTTTTGCTATGTGGAGAGGGCGATTTTTATCGAAAATTGAAAATCTGTGGATACTACATGAAAGCCCTAATTATTTGTAGCAACATTTATAATGAACATTTTTTCTTTAGAGTTACGGTTTTCGCGTTACAGCTACAGCGGTGGTAGTATGGTAACATGTAAAATACTTATGCGTATTTCCGCAGCGATGTTTTGAGATTTCAATAATAACAACTACAAGCAAAGAATATAGGTACTTGGACATAGGATAAGTACTATCTACATTGGTATTAGTGAACGTTCAACGATTTTCGTGACTAAATTTACCCAAAAGTGTGGAATAAATATTTTTTACAAAAAATTGGACCGACGTTATTGGTTGGTGCACTGAAAAATATAAAATAATATTATGTTTATTGGTGCTGGTACTTGTGAAGTTGGTGTCAAAAGTTATCAATCTAACTGCAACTGCACAACTTCAAAAGTAACAGCACCAATAGAAATAATATTATTTTACATTTTTCAGTGCACCAACTAATAACGTCCGTCCAATTTTTTGTAAAAAATATTTATGTATTTTTCACTGCACCAACTAATAACTTCGGTCCAATTTTTTGTAAAAAATATTTTCTAAACTATATTGCTGGTTAAAATTCTTAAATATTGTTTCTTTTAGAAATTTTGAATCTTTCTTTCTCTGGGAAATGTGCAGGCATTGACAAAAAGCTACGCGTGAGATTTATGTTGCCAAATAAAGGTTCCCAATTTCGAATACTGTATTCAAATTTAGGAACCTATTTTTTTAATCAAAAAGGGTACATTTTTGTGTATACCTATATCCAATATCAATTGACTTTCCTCAACTTCTAGATAGTACTTATCATTGTTGGTTTATTGCAGCTTGATTTTTTTTAAGTTTTGCTAATAAGCCTCCCAATTTAGGTATATCCACAGAACTTGTCCGAATCTACGGCACCTACTTTCGTCTGGTAGGACAGTGACATAATACATGCACTTTATACCACTCTCCGAACGGCGGAAAGGAGAAGAAACACGACGATTTCCTACATAGTGTGATTGATCTTAAAAGAGCGGCAGAGCGCGCGCGGTCACTCCACCTTATGCAACCTGATTGGAGGTCATCGTGCTAGTGTGCCACTTTTTCACCTCTTCTTTTCGGGCGGCCGAAAGAAAGTGTAAATTCCAATCGGCGCTTATATAATTGGTGCGCGGCCTTACAGTTCCTGTTGCAAATTTCTCACCAAGAGTGGTAAGATTTTGGAGAGAAGAGCGGATTTTGAAACTAAATTTTTTTATCAATTACAACGGTAATATATCGGACATAACACGTCCACTGTAGGCATAAATACGCTTTTTGTTATATTCTTGAATGCAACTGCACCAAATATCTTCATACCAGGAAGTAATAGTGAACGGGATAAATTGTTACCTATTCTTCAAATAAGAAAATAGTTTTTTACAAAAAATTGTACCAACGTTATTAGTTGGTGCACAAAAAAATACAAAATTATATTAATTCTATTGGTGCTGTTACTTTTGTAGTTGTGCAGTTGCAGTTAAATTGATAACTTTTGGCACCAACTTCACAAGTACTAATAGAATTAATATTATTTTGTATTTTTCAGTGCACCAACTAACGAACAATTTTTTGTAAAAAATATTTGTTTCACACTTTTGAGTAGTCACGTAAATCGTTGCTTGTTCACTAATACCAATGAAGATAGTACTTATCCTATTATCCACGTATATTCTTTGATTGTTGTTATTATTGAGATCTTGAAAGACATAAGTAGTTTAAATGTTACCATTTTACCATCGTTGTAACTCGAAAACCGTAACTCTAAGGAAAAAATTTTCAGTATAAATATTGCTACAAATAATTAGGTCTTTCATATAGTACCCACAGATTATCAATTTTCGAAAGAAATTGCCCTCTCCACATAGCAAAAATACACATATTTGAGAATTTAACTTGCCTCTAGCTCGAAAACCGTAACTGCTTTGAAAAAATGTTCAATTCAAACGTTTCCAGATATTGTCCTATATACCACCTCAGATTTTCGATTTTCGAGAAAATTTTCTCACTCCACCCTCTTCGGAGGCGGTTTTCGGATGGAAGGACATTTCAGATTTACGTTTTTATGAATATGGGACCATTTCTCAAGCCTTCTCTTTCAAATGATGCAAAATTCATCAAAATCAGTACGATATAGAAGGCGCGCACAAAAAAAAGCGCAGTCGAATTGTATACTTCCTCCGTTCTGGGTTCGTCAGCCAAGAATAATGCGGTCACAGAGGAATATGAGATTTAGCAAAGCTGAAGCTTATGTGACGAAGCTGTGAACCAAGCTAAAATTATTCAAAAATATATTACAAATACTTTAACCCAAATTAAAGTAAATTTACATTTACCTGTCGTTTATATAGGATCATAAAAATAAGTGCTCTGATAGTTTTGTGGTTACGTACTCTGAGACCGCATTTTTTTAAACAAAATTCAAAAAATTGTATCCAATAACTACAATATATCAAATTAATTTTAAGGCATTCTAAATATCCAAAATGCGTTGTGATATTAGGCCCAGTCATTGAATAGATCTTCCACTTGGGCCTTTTTTAAATGCAAAATACCCACATACCCCATATTTGTATTCACGACTTTTCAAACGCTAACTCGATATATATTGCTGGCTTGTGGTCTATATTTTTTTATTTTTTCTCAGAAACATTGTAACGAAAGTCTAAAATTAATAAGCAAGTATAATTATTAGCCTTATGGACGATAGATAGTTGTTGAGTATCTTAGATTCTTATCATTTTGTTTTGAACTTTTTGCTATCTTTTAGAAAACACTTTCAAAAACATTGTATGAAGGTAATCAATAACATGTGACGTTATCTACTTTTTGCTAATACATTGTATGTATTTATACTTATAATTGATATACATTGGATCGACGTTATTGGTTGGTGCATTGAAAAATGCAGCATGCTAATTTTGAAGTTATGTGCGTTTATAGGTAGATAAAAGACTTTTTGCACCAACTTCAGAAGTATCAGCACCGATTTTGATGATTTTTGGTTCATTTGAAAGAGACTTGAGAAATTATGGTCCCATATTCATAAGAACTTAAATCAGAATCTACTTCCCTTCGAAAACTGCAACCAAAGGGGGCAGCTTTTATTGAAAATCAAAAATCCCAGATATGAAAATATCCTGAAACGTTTAAATTGAACATTTTCTTAAAAGAGCTAGGTTTTCGAGTTTCAGCAATGTTAAAATTTGAAATATGTGTATTTTCGGTATGTGGAGGGGATAATTTCTTTCGAAAATTGAAAATCTGAGAATGCCAAATCAAAGACCAGATTATTTCTAACAACATTTACATTGAATTATTCCATAGAGTTACAATTTTAGAGTTTTAAAGTCTGAAATATGTGTACCTAAGTATTTCCGCCGCGATGTTTCTTCTAATAACTCGTAACAAGTACAAGAAAGAATATAGGAAATGGGAAATGGTATAAAGTGAACGTTCAACGATTCTCGTGATTTATTTGTGAAATAAATATTTTTTACAAAAAATTGGACCGACGTTATTAGTTGGTGTACTGAAAAATACAAAATAATATTAATTGTATTGGTTGATTTTACATTCATAATATAGTTAGATGAAATGGATCTTTAATCTAACCGCAACTGCACAACTTCGGTCGGTCTGTCCTATTTTTTTGAAAAATATTTATTTGAAGAGTAGTTATATTCAGCAAGATCTTGAAAAGTTTTTTGGGAAAAGATAATTTGGATTTTTTTTGTTTTTATTAGGTTTTTCCTTGAAACTCCAATGAATTTCCAAGACTTTCTCAATTCCTCTATATAATTATTTTTATAGTATCTTATCTTGTTTGTATCTAGTTTATTTGAGAGAAACAATGATGAGATATATGTATTTCATTTAAAGCGATGCGAGATAGAGTAGAAATCTTACTCAAATGTGAAATTTTATTTAAAAATAATGAAAAGCTACAGTGGCAGTTATTCTTTTCTCAAAAGTATATCCATTAGGATGCCTTCTGAAACGATTTAAAATATAATCATTTTCTAGCAAAAATCGAATAAAAAACGAAGAAAACTAAAGAAGGTTATTACGAGTGATTGTACTGTTATGGATATTGCGAATACCGAGTGGTACTTCGAAGAGAATGTATATGGGTCTAACCGACCCCAATTTATCTGCCCAAATGACAATAATTAAAGTAGGTAGCAAAGTAATTGAGTTGCTCCTTACTAAGTTGATAATTTTGTTTCAAAATAATAGTGACTTATTTGTAATTTTGATCACTATGTCGTATGTCCCCGGCTAAGTGATGAAGATTTTTTACGGACCTGAGCTGAGGCTACCTTCAGGAAAGCAATGGAAATCTAACACGAGTAATTCTGCCAAATCAACCCTCTCAACTAGTTTCGTTTGGCATCAACGATAAACTGCAAGTCCCGTATATCAGACCATCCATAGAAGTTCCTGTTATCCCCCTTGGAATTAGACTAGCAACACCTACACCATGGTGTTAACTATAGATTAATTAACAAGGTATATATGTATAGGTATTTCTGAAGAGCCCAGATTTCCAGTAATTAATTAGTTCTTAGAAGACGATTTAATTTTATCGTTTTAAGAGCATATAGGGTATAAGTAGTTTGTCTTTTTTGTACAGTAAATAAAGGAATAAAAGCTAATTTCAAAGCAATTTAGGAGAAATATTTATGTGAACTTTAAATGCTTCAAATAAGAATCTACTTCTTTCAATGGTGATACAATATTTAGTAACATTCTAAATAAATTTGTTGAGATTTTTTTTTACATTTTGAACAATAATCATGAATTTGCATTTGATACCTTTAAAGATTTTATGTTGGCTTTGAACTTCCTCCTCGAAATATCTCGATAGCTACAAGTATTACTCTTTTACAAATCTCATAATTTAAGATTTCAAAAAACAAAATCTCCAAAGAGGAAAATATTGATTTATACAACTATCTTTTTGATCGCTGATCTCCAAGTACCCATATCAAAACGCTGATATATAATTTCAGAAGAAATAAACGGTAGGATTATTTCGATATACAAATCCGTAAGAGGAGAAAGTAAACAATCAGGTTAGAATTAACATTTTATCCGATGAATGTTGCATAAGAGACCACTGATTCTCTTATTCTTATTAGGAATGTCGGTTACTCAGTTTATGTTTGGTTGTTCACTTATGTTTACTTAAAAGATGTATTTTATGTATTTGCAGTTTTGCAGTGAATTAATCTCACAAATGGATTAAATATTGGATGTTGTACTCATTTCCTGCTGCAAAAGACATTAACGTTAGAGTGGAGATGTAGTTAATTCTACAATAAATATTTGCAAGGCCTTGAGATTATATCCCACTTAAGAAACGAAATATACGTTTGATTCATACATTCGAATATAAAATAGAGCCCTTATAAGTGTACGTCCGTCGATCTGTCACTACCTATTTTTTCCAAATCTACTAAAGTTCAAGTTAATAATAAACGAATTCAGATTATGGGGACGATTTGAATAATAACCGTTTTAGAAGCTATTGAGGAAAATATATCTTTCTTATTTTCCAAACCATTAAGCAAAAACTTTAGAAAAAATTCAGAAAACTTTTACAAAATCTATAAAAATGGAACAACTCTCCAGGCGAACCCGACTTGACAGAAATTTTTCTCAATACAATAGAGAAGTACCTAATCAAGAATAATGGTGACAAAATCAAACAATAGAAATTGGCATTACCTACATATTTCTATCACTATTATAATTAATAAAGTAATTCCCTTCGTCATCTTAAAGTGCAGAGCCTATAGTTTATTGCCGATTCAGGTTGACGGCACAATTTGACGAATCTTACTAATAATAAATGCTTATAGTACTTAGTCATTGCTTTCCATATAGAGAACTTTGCGTCAAAAATATTCACTGCTCAGACGATTCGAACACATGCAGATAAACCATATACCTAAGTATTCGTATAGGTACTGTTAGAACCATTCGTACGTGTGAAAGAGTTTTGATTTGAATGAGTCACCACATATTTTGGCTCTATTCTTATTTAACTGGCTGTACTTACGTGATTTGGACAGAGGAAGAACCTTGAAGCAAAATATTGAATGAAGATTCTTCTGTTCACAATAACCAGATATGGCAACGCAAGCGGCGAAAAATGTCAGATGCCAAATGAATAGAAGAACTGTGGCAGCACCTGAAAATACAAATTACATCATTATAAATTCTTGTCAATCTAGATTATATTACTTTCTAAACTATTACACCTTATCATTTGTAAATAGTTTTAAATTAGAAGAATCAATTTCAGTTCATTAACATATTTAATTTTTTACCAATAACTGGTACAAGTAAGTAACCTACCAGTTAACAGAGGCTCAAGGCGAGTTAGTTCAAATGTATTTATGTTATCATGATTTGTATTATTATTCCCATTAAAATGTTTTCTCACCTGAGTATATACAGAATATGGTCACCGATGGAAATGGACTGAAAATTCCAATCCAGAAGCTGAAAAAATCAGTGACCGAAGTGATTGTAATAGAAACGGCCGCCTCGCTCAGCATCTGTGCCATTCTTTCCGGTACCGGAGTTTTGATGGAGGTTCTTCGCCATGCTGCCAACATTACAAATGTATCGTCTATACCGATACCTGTAATATATAACAAATATTGTTGTTTGGTCTAGAAAATAGAGTATAGTGAATCGTCATACCTATCATTAGAAAAGGTGCTGCCAAATTTATACCGATGAAATCGACTCCGAAATACATACAGACACCAAATGCACACAGTGTTGCCATTGCAGCACTGACATTTCCTAGAAGACCCAACCAAGGTTTGGATCTCACCCAGTCGAACATCATGCAAGTGACTGCAAATGAAAATAATTTGTTTGTACCTAATAATAATATTAAAACAAAATAATACTTAGGTAATTAAGGTAATTAAAGGGCCTTATATTCAAACTTTCATATCATCCTATGTATCCTTTTGAGGTCCTATAATAAACTCTTCATTTAGCAATTGGCTATTTAGATAATACAATTATTATATACCTATATTCCAGAAAATGGAAGAAAATCAATTTTTAATGTAATCAAACAAAAACTTACATAATAAGTAAGTAGTCTTAAATTAGGTCAAAATCAAATTGTCTTTAAATAAGCCGAATTTACATATTTAACATAATCGTAGGTTACAGAGATATGAATGATTATTGAATATCTATGTATCAGATTAATACATCAAAATTATATTCTCGTTTGATTATCGGCCGATCGACATTTGTAAAATGATATTGTTCTGTGGCATTTACCATCTACTTATCTCTACTTTATACTACAGGATAATAAAGATGATGAGCAGTAATTGAAGAGCGGCATAATTACAGCCTTGTATATGAGCAATTTTCTTCATTGAGATACACAACAAGAAAACTTATTTTCTTTCCCCATTTCATTCATATATAGGTTGGTTCTCTGGGAAAGACATCGACCGATTGTGAACAAACGATAACTATAAATAATCTGAAAATTTCGTGGCATCCCAAATTCACTAAGGGAAGTCTAAAATATTTTCATGATAGTCGCATTTCCTGTTATACAGGAAGTATATGCCAACTTTGTTATTTTGTAATACCCTGTATATTACCACATTTTTAGATTTCTTGTATAATTTTGAAAATATTTTATGTATAATGCCCTATGTCTAAGTCTAACCGTTTTTGACGTATTTCAAATTTTATGTCTAAAATTAAGATTGCAGTCCAAAGTACAATTATCAATCTTTCTTATGAGGAAGCCTTTATAATTCAATTTGGGTTGATTTTCTTGTATAAGAAGATATACTCTATCAGTATTTTTATGATATTTTGTTAATAATGTCTACAGAGTGACCAAAAAACAATCTTGAGTACTAGATCCAAAAAAGCGTTATTTTTTTCAAAAGCAAACCCCCGTTTTTTTATTTTATTGTATTAAGCAGCAAAAATAAGGGGCACTTTGTATTGGGTTGTCTATACCGAAAATTATTAGTTTTTTTTATAATTGACAATTTTTATTTTTTCTATGTAAAAAAAGCTTTATCTTTAATATTGTGTTAGGCGTGGACCATGATTGCATTAGAAAATAATAACAAATTTCAATAAAAGTCAAGCAAAGTCATTTGCAATTTTTTTATAATTATCATGCTGAGAAGACTTAATTATACAAATGAAGATTATTTGAGATTATTTATTATTTATTTAGAATGTGATAAAGTTATTTCAAGAGCATGTTATACTTCCGCTATTCGATATCCAAAAAAAAAGCAACTAACACCAACATTTGTAAAGAAAACTTCAAGAACTTTGAAACTATAAAACCTAAAGTATGTATAAATAAAATGTTAACAGTGAAAATATGGCATAATTACTCAAAATTTTCAAATGAAAAGTATTATATTGACTCTTTTAACGCTTGGTTGGCTTTTTTGAGATCTGTTATTATTTTCTAATGCAATCATGGCCCACTTCTAACAGAACATTAAAGATGTGTAGCGTTTTTACATAGAAAAATAAAAAATTGTCAAATATTTTAAAAACAACTAAACCCAACACAAAGTTCCCCTTATTTTTGCTGCTTAATACAATAAAATAATAAAAAACGGAGGTTTCCATTTAAAAAAAATATTTTTGACGTTTTTTTGAATCTACTTTTCAAGCTTCTATTTTGATCACTCTGTACAAATTATTAACAAAATATCAGAAAAATACTGATAAAGTAAATCATGTTCTACAAGAAAATTAACCAAAATTAATTATTAAAGACTTCCTTTTAGAAAGATTGATAACTATGTTTTGAACCGAATAAAATTTCTTTGGACTTTGGACATTATACAAAAAATGCTTTCAAAATTGAACAAGAAATCTAAAAATGTGGTAATATACAGGTTATTCCATTAAAAATAATAAAGTTGGCATCTACTTCCGATATTAAATATTATTACTGAAGTTTTTTATGTTATACAGATTCGCTCAAAATTATTGATCTTTCCATCAGATCTCTAAAGACCCAAAAATGCGTTTTTTCAAATGGAAATCTTCTTCAGAGAGAAAATCAAAATACCTTTGAAATGATATATCATGTTCCTATACCTAAATGGTCATTAAAGACTTCCTTTTAGAAAGATTGATAACTATGTTTTGAACCGAATAAAATTTCTTTGGACTTTGGACATTATACAAAAAATGCTTTCAAAATTGAACAAGAAATCTAAAAATGTGGTAATATACAGGTTATTCCATTAAAAATAATAAAGTTGGCATCTACTTCCGATATAACTGGAAATGCGAGTAACATGAAAATATTTCAGACGTATGTGACCTAGTGACTTTAGTATGTCACCAAAATTTCAGACTGTATATCAAGTTCGAACCACTGTATATCAAGTTCACTTGGGAAAAGAAATTCAATTTCAGATTCAAATTTAAAAAAAAATATTTTCTTGTGAAAAGAATTCAAATCTTTAATCTTCCCTATTCCAATTTATTTTTGGTCCAATTACCATCTTTGTGGCTTTACATTTCAACATTGCCAGTCGTATGAAATACAAATTCCACTATTTAAAATCTTGACTATTACTATTTGAATAATAATGGGCCAAGTACACTACCCTGTCGATCACGATAACAGGCTTCTAGATGACTACTTACCTATAGAAAATATCGCCATAATTGCAAATGTAGATGTGAAATAAGGCAAAACTGATTTAGTATTCCGTTCCAGTTCATGATCTAAAGTTCTTGAGGCAAATCTTGCTATCCTTATATGTTCGAATCGATTCTCTTTATCTTGTATTTGTTCAATGAGGTCTAAGAAAGCATCTTCCCAGGCAGCACCTCTGAAATAACCCCAAAAACAAACAAAAATTACCTTTCCAATCCGTAACGTGAGTCAATAATTATTACTATAATTACCATGGATATTAAAAGAATATTGATGTGATAGTGATGTGCAATATTGAATCTACCTTGTACTTACAATTTTTCAGTTCTCTTGAAATCTGCATTAGCAAAGTAGACTAATTGAACAGATGGTACACTTATAATGAGACCATCTTCGCTGACCTCGGTGCCACCGAAGAAAACTGGGAAAGCGTGTGCATCCCATGTTACCGGATTGAACATCAATGGAAATGTGAGATTAATTGCCTTCTGTTCGACCTGAAACAAAAGAAAATAATATTATAACGAGAATCAATTGCAATTAGAAATGATTAAATTTGCAAAATATACATTAGATTTAAGAAATTATTTCGAATTGTTGAAGAACTAATCAGCCACAATTTGAAGAAAGTCTGTTAACTTATTCATATAAAATCAAAAGTTTCGAAGCTTTTGAAACAATTCGAGGAAATTATCTAATTATTTCGATTTTGTGATATTGCCTGCATTCTCCCTGAATCCAGTCGAATGCTTCCATATTGATTTGAATTTGTCTCGCGTTTATTTATTTTATGAAAAAGATCCCGAGCTATGGTTGCAACCCCCGATATTCATACTGTAAAAATGTAAATGTAAAAGATTTATAAATGAAATAAGATAAGGAACATTAATCATATAATATGGTACGATTCGGATTTTTATTCGAAGGGTTTCGAACTACTGTAACGTAAGTTTATAACAAAAACTGCAGCTAGAAATTGTATGATTCAATCAAGAAGCTCCAACATTTTACAACCGCTTATTCGATTATTACCAATAACGACATATACAGGGTGATGCACGGTCGATGTTACTTGAAACGTTTAAGGAAAACTATTCGTAGGATCGTTCTGAAAATTGTATTATGTAGATTATACCTAGAGATCTATCGACTGAAAATATTTTCAGCCTTGCGACGTTGCCACTTATATCAAAAAGTATTAACAACTTTGATTTTTCAAATGAAACACCCTTTATATTATCAATTTATTAGATTCTCTATCACCTTCTGGTTATTTTTTCATAAGATACCCATACCTATCTCTAACAGTTTTCAGTGAATTAGTCAATTTTCTTTTGTTTTGTTCAAAACAGAGCTCCAATCAGTAGCCCATTATTCTGAATTTTAGAAGTGTGAAACGATGAAATTCCAGTAATAGCTTTAGAAAGACTTCTTTCTTAGTTATTACTGAAGTTTTTTATGTTATACAGATTCGCTCAAAATTATTGATCTTTCCATCAGATCTCTAAAGACCCAAAAATGCGTTTTTTCAAATGGAAATCTTCTTCAGAGAGAAAATCAAAATACCTTTGAAATGATATATCATGTTCCTATACCTAAATGGTCAGGTTTTCAAAATATAAGCTATCTATCTATTAAGGTGAATTATTTCTATCATTTTTATAGTAGGTATTTGCAGGTTACCATGGTGATAAAACACAATTATTATTCAAGAAACATTATTTGAGTTACTCCTTGAAATAATTTATCTGAAATGCAAAGATTTGAAGAGAAAAGTGTATTCAACACCAGTACAAAGTAAAGAGGAACTGCATCAACGCGTAATTAAATGCATTGATAAGATAGATGCACGTGAAATAAGAAAAGCTATTTTATAGGTGGAGAAACGTATCCTTAGATGTTTGGAAAGAAACGGTTGTCATTTTGAGAATGAATTATGAATGTTTACGTATTTAAATTTCTTCACTAATTATTATTATTAAAACCTATGTCCTTATTACTTGATTATTGATTATTTACTAGATATTATACTGTTTTTATAAAGTCTTTTGCGTAAATAATCTAACAAAAGATCACAAAAAACATAATATGTATATCGTTGAACTGGATTCATTTTCTCAATATCAGTCAATGCATAGTTATTGCTAATTTTATCTTGAAATTGAGTTCAGGTTCTGATGAATCAACTTACTCATTATTGTTTTGCCAAGACTGAGTATGATATCTATGAAAGTTTATTATTATTTTTAAATGGATTTACAGAGCACGATAAACGAATTGTCTCTGCAGTCTACTTATCATCCCAAAGATGAGTAACGAAACTGTTTCGTACATCAACATTTTGAATTAGCTTCTAGGAATCAGAAAATTACTTATTTGTTCTGTGAATAGGTTTATTCTTGTTGTCTTTTTTGTACTTTGTGGGTATCTTGCATTAAACTTTCTGGATGTTTTTGCAATAATTTGATCACATTGTCTATGAAGAATGAACAACTCAACAAACACTTATTCTTCCTCACGATAATTACTTGTCAAACTTTCCATCACCATGGTAACCAGCAAATACCTACTATAAAAATGCTAGAAATAATTCACTTTAATAGATAGTTGCTTATATTTTGAAAACCTGACCATTTTGGTATAGGAACATGATATATCATTTCAAAGATATTTTGATTCTCTTTCTGAAGAAATAATAAAACATAGGATGTTCTATTCTAAAAAACATATTTTTGGGTCTTTATAGATCTAAGAATTTTGAGCGACCCTGTATAACATAAAAAGAAAATCTTCGATAATAACTAAGAAAGAAGTCTCTCTAAAGTTATTACTGGAATTTCATGTAATGGGCTATTGATTGGAGCTCTGTTTTGAACAAAACAAAAGAAAATTAAATAATTGAATAAAAACTGTTAGAGGTAGGTATGGGTATCTTATGAAAAAATACAGAAACAGAAAACAGAAGGTGGTAGATAATCTAATAAATTGATAATATATAGGGTATATAATATATAATATATAGTTGTTAATACTTTTTGATATAAGTGACAACGGCTGAAAATATTTTCAGTCGATAGATCTCTAGGTATAATCTACACAATAAAATATTTTCAGAACGATCCTACGAATAGTGTTCCTTAAACGTCTAAGGTACCATCGACCGTTTATCAACCTGTATATTCACACGATTTATTTTTGTGCCAAATTTGATGCTACATTTAGATAATCATTTATACCAGACCACATTCAAAACGATGAACTTCATTTGAGTTTGAGTTCACATCTCTAATAATAAAAATTCTTCACAAATATATTGAATTGAACATATAAATTCAGTGAATGTGCCTAAGTAAGTGTAGGATTCAAAGTTGCGTTCGTATCGATAAAGCAAAATTATAAAATAATATCAAAATTCCATTTTTTATATTAAAAATCATCTTCTGGTCAGTTCAATCAAAATCCCTGTACCCATTGGAATCAAGTTGACGGGCTTTGCTAGCTCCGCTTAAAAAATCTACCTTGTTTTCGATTATCAAAAAACTGCTCTACATATTTTGATTAGAACCCCATTAGCTCCTTGCTACTCTATTAATATTAATTTAATATAATATCATACTGATTTCCTTGACTACGACAATTCAAGCCTCAGTTTATAGACCATGAATTCAAGCAACATAAACTGTCGAATCAAGATCTTAAATTTCTCAATACCAAGCCTCAGTTCAATGAAAAGGATTGTTGGAAATTTGCGGAGAATACGCATTCATTGTTGTTATTGCTTCTGATGTTAAGCCTTACCTATCTGACAAGATTGTTGTATATTCTTTGTGAAAGACATCCTACAATAACGACAAAAACATTTTTAAATAGTTTTTATTACTTTCGGTTCTTGTATCAATGGACTCCGCAGCGATTTCTCAGGCCCCATACGGTCTAGAGACTTGAAATTTTGAATTCGTACTTAGATCGCAGACATCTCGCCGCCTGTTAAGTTCCAAGTGTGATCCAGTATTGGTAATTATAATTATCTCATTCAACCAAGATCATTATTTTGTCGACATGGAACGACAATGGGATCCGTCACTGGAATTACGCACGAGCATGGAGCGCATATATACGTTTCGTTCTCTGGTATATAGGTACTTTCTGGTTATGTCGCAATTGTCAGACGTCAGACGTTATTGTTAATCTAAAGTTTAATTTTGTGTTGTGGTAGACAAACAGTACTATGGAATTGCTGTTGCTGGCAAACACATATACATAAGTATAGTTAAAATCAAGAAAAGGATAGCAATAGTAGGTACTCATCGGTACGGTTTAAATCTTAAATGCCCAATAAAAACTATTTTTAATTTTTTTTTTTAATTTCACTTGTTTTAAATGTATTTCTAGACTTTGATAAGTCGTCTGATATACACATATGAAGAGTTAACTTGATTTTTACTCATTTACCTTTGGTAGTTTAAATATAACTATAAATACCTAGATACCTAAAAAAATTGGACCGGCGTTGGTGCACTGACAAATACAAAATAATATTAATTCTATTGTACTGGTAATTTCGAGGTTGTGCAGCTGTAGTTAGATTGAAAACTTCTGGCACCAATTTCAAAAGTACCATAGCCAAAAGAATTAATATTATTTTGTATTTTCCAGTGCACCAACAAATAAAGTCGGTCCAATTTTTTGCAAAAAATATTTATTTCATACTTTCAGTGTACCATTAGTCATCAGAATTACTTCAGACTTTCTCACTGCTGTAACTTGGAAACCGTGTTTTTTTTAAATGTCCAATTTAAATGTTGTTACATATCATCTCTTCTTTAATTTGCCTTATCATAATTTCAAGTTTTGAAAAAAAAATCCCCCACAACATAGCGGAGACACATATTTCCGACTTTACCTCTGCTGTAACTCGGAAACTTATGATTTTGTTTGAAAAATTTAAAATTTAAACGTTGCCGGATATGGTCTCAAATTTTAGATTTTCGAAAAAAAAAAATACCTCCTCCACTCCCTCTGGGAAAGGGGGAAGGACATGTTAAATTCCGATTTTTGTTCAAAGGGATCAACTTTCAATACTCCTCTATAAAATAAAAAAGAATCGGAGCACGTTTACAATTTAAAATTCATTAAAAAAAACATGGAGACAAACAGACGAATTGTGTACCTCCTCCGTTTGATTCCTCGATCAAAAATATCGTAAAATGACATGGGGAAAAAAGGAAAAGATAAAAGTGTTATGGCCACAAAAAGGTTTTTTTCCATGTCAGACTCGATTTTCATTCTGACGATGTGAAATGATGTTAAAAAAATATCAATCAATATCCATTGACCTCAAATTCATCTCGATAACCTATCGTGAAAGTAAAGCAATACTTAAATTAATCTTCTTTCTCTACTTTTAAATCGTAGTCATCTGCATCATTTGTATTTGCACCACATTAGCACTGTTCGGATCCAAGTGAACTCTCATTTTCTTCTAGCGCAGCCTCATCTAACATTCCAGATTCATGTGGGTTAATCTGCCACTGAATATTCTGCTGCGGCTGAATCACTATGTTAGTGTCCAAGTAGTAGTAGTAGTAGTACTTTCGCTTCTATTCTAAACAGAGTGATGTCGCACTCTGTTAAAATAGATAAAATTCCTCAGCACTGAGTGACCTGGTCATATAGGCGAAGAGCCAGTTACATTTTTGATACAATGTGGATTTTTATTTGCATTATTTTGTCT
This sequence comes from Crioceris asparagi, assembly GCA_958507055.1. Classification (NCBI taxonomy): domain Eukaryota; kingdom Metazoa; phylum Arthropoda; class Insecta; order Coleoptera; family Chrysomelidae; genus Crioceris; species Crioceris asparagi. The sequence continues at coordinate 9,260,173 of OY293830.1, read as the reverse complement.
ATAAGATACTCTGCTTTTGATGGTTCTTTGTTCACTGGAAAGAAGAGTGGTGAGAGATTGTCCTATCGTGAACTTTTCCAAATAAAAAAAACAATCCCGTTTTTTTCGGAAACTTGGAATTTGTTTCAATTTTTGACCGACGAATCCCGAACGGAGGTGGTATACAATTCAACTTTCTGCTTTTTTATTGTTTGCTCGCGTGTTTTATATATTTTTGATTCATTTAAAAAAGGAGGCCTTAGATATGGTCTGTCATAAAAACGCAAATCCGAAATATTTTTCCCTTCGAAAATCTGAGGGGGTATAATTAAAGATAGGACAATATCTGGAAACGTTTAAACTGAACATTTTCTTAAAAGAGTTACGGTTTTCGAGTTAGAGGCATTTTAAATTGTCAAATATGTGTATGTGGAGAGGGCGATTTCTTTCGAAAATTGAAAATCTAAAGACCTAATTATTTGTATCAACATTTATAATGAACATTTTTTCCTTAGAGTTACCGTTTTTAAATTACAGCAGTGATAAAATACTTCTGCGTATTTCCGTAGCGATGTTTTGAGATCTCAGTAATAACAACTACAAGCAAAGAATATACGTGGATAATAGGATAAGTATTTACTATCTTCATTGGTATTAGTGAACGTTCAATGATTTTCGTGACCTATGTTACACTCAAAAATAAATATTTTTTTAGAAGAAATTGTACCGACGTTATTAGTTGGTCCTCTGAAAAATACAAAATAATATTAATTCTATTGGTGCTGGTACTTGTGAAGTTGGTGCCAAAAGTTATCAATCTAACTGCAACTGCACAACTTCAAAAGTAACAGCACCAATAGAATTAATATTATTTTGTATTATTCAGTGCACCGACTAATAACATGGGTCCAATTTTTTGACCGACTTCAAAAAAAGGAAAAGGTATACAATTCGGTTGTAAGATTGCTTTTTTTATTTATTTTTTTATGGCTGTTCGCGCGTTTTGCATAGTAAACGTACTCCAATTTAGACGATTTTTGTTTCATTTGAAAGAGGAGAGTTGAGAAATGGTCCCATATTGAGGAAAATCAAATCCAAAATCACCTTCCCTCCAAAAACCGCCTCAAAAGGGGGTGGAGGGGGCAATTTTTCTCGAAAATTGAAAATCCGAGACGACAGAATTAACGAAAATTCCATATCCGGAAATGTTTAAATTGGACATTTTTTAAAATAATCATACGTTTCCGCGCTATAGTCTGAAATATGTGTTTCAGCTATGTGTAAGGGGCAATTATTTCTGAAAATCGAAAATTCGAGATTTGAAAATTAGAAAGGGGACCATATCCGGAAACATTTAAACTGAACATTTTTTCAAAAGTGTTATGTTTTCCGAGTTTCGCAATGGTAAAGTCTGAAATATGTAATATGCGTATTTTCGCTAGTACAAGCTAAACCTACCTCTAACTTTTTGGGTATTAGAGAACGTTCAACAATTTTCATGACTAATGTTACACTCAAAAATGTGAAATAAATATTTTTTACAAAAAATTGGACCGACTTTATCAGTTGTTGCACTGAAAAATACAAAATAATATTAATTCTATTGGTGCTGGTTCTTTTGGAGTTGGTGTCTACAACAATAAATTATAACGGCACAACTTCAAAATTACCAGCACCAATAGAATTAATTATTTTGTATTTTTCAGTGCAACAACTGATAAAGTCGGTCCAATTTTTTGTAAAAAATATTTATTGTAAAAAAATATTCCTTTGTAGGTTTGAAACTTTCACACTTATCTAGTTTTCAGTAGGTGGTCATATGCGTTTTTATTCGCGGCAGCAAGAATTAACTCGTTTTTAAATAAAAATAATACTAAATATAAAGATTTAAATAATTCCTAGTATATAGTAGTATAGTAGTTATGCCCCAGAAGAAAAACTTTGGTGAAATTGGTCCTTATTCAGAAGTAAGTTATATGGGATCAGGGAGTAATTGAAAGTAATGTATTCTAGATCTAACCCATTTTACAATTGTCATGGTATTTATACTTTTGAAAGTGCTGATTCTTAAAAACCATGATGTATTCTAGTTTTAATATAACTACAAAGTTATAATATAAAGAGCAATAGGAGATAAAATATACATGTAAGTCTGCTACCGGGACACTAGAATAACTAGTATCTAAATTTCCATGACATTTGAAAATACAGTACAATATTACTCTGCTGGGTGTTGGTCCACTAGAAAGAAATTTAAATGTGCCCAACTTTCGTGATTTCTTTCTCACACATACAAACATACACTGAGTAAGTGTGAAAGCTCTCATCTGAAATTGCAGGTTGTAGGTAGGTATGTATGAGAAAAGACGGCTGATCTGATCGGTCCCATGATGAGTTGCTTCCTCGTTGACCTCCATTTCGGAAAATTATGCACACAAGACATACTTTGTTGCTATATTATGATGATGATGATGATGATGGTGGTTGTAGAGATCTATTCAAATCGATGAGAAGCGCATTTGTGAGCAAGTTTTTCTATCTGTGTAAAACAACGCAGGCCTTGAACTGGAAAGAGAGTTGTTTGTTGGTTCTTGTTTGTTTTTGTTGAAGGTGTACATTATAAGAATATTATAATATATACTAGATACATAGATAATTGGTTGGGTTAATGGTGAGATGGTGAGAGCGCTTTCGAAGAAGATGAGATTGTTGTTCGATTGTTATTGTTGTATTTTTTTGTGATTCTTGTAAGGAGGTGAACGAAAAAAAAAGTTTGCTATTATTACTCCTTCTTTATTCATTCGATAATAATTGCGAAAATAATAATCCAAGGAGAGTGTATACAATTCCCAGTGACATAGTGGAACAGTTTTGCTTATTGTTCTTTCTCTTCAATAAACTAATATTGTGAGTAAATTATGTTCTTTGTACGGACGGAACTTGAGTTTTCACGATTTGATTAGTTTTGAATATAAATAACTTATTCTATGCTCGTATAATAATTAGACTTCATATAACCCTCAATGTCATTTGCTTGACTCTTACGTGTAGATCTTAAAGTATTGAGCTAGCTCAGCAGTGATACCAAATACCAACAATCTAAGATTTCGATAACTAAAGCTTTAGAGACTAATTCTGAAATGGTGAAATTAGTATTAAGTGTTAAGAAAGACTCTTCATGGAGCATAAGTCAAATAGATATGTTACAATTAACCGATTACCTAATAACGAATCAATTTTGATATGAGAAACCTTTTAAATATTCATAATTTCTATTATTAATGCCTTTTCTATAGATTAGTTCAGCAGACTTATGTAAAAACATGACTTTACATTTCATAGTCCAAAAATAGATTGTTTTAGATCGGTCGATGAATGTGAATGACTTAAACTAAAAGTTAAAGCTACGAGAACATTTGAGAAACATGAATAAGCGAGCACGACTCTCATTTTTACGTCAAGCATTAAAAAAAATCCATAGTTATTTTGATGTACCTAATGAGAAAGTTAAGTTAAGTTTTTATATTACGAGTTTCTAAAATAGTTTTGAACTTTCTTAGCTCATTTTTGCTGACACTGATACCATATTCTTTTGATCTAAGAATTGTAGTAAAATTAATTTCTAATTTATTAGCAAATTTTTGAATCACGATGATAACTTTTACAGCGATGAATGAAAAGGTAATCTCAACGAACACAAGAAATCTGCGATATTATGCAAATTTTGATTACGTTGTCTTGGCATTCATGCCGAAGTTCACAAAACTATCACCGTCACCGTATAACCCACAGTTTCGTCCAAGTCCATATTTCACTTTCTCCACTACTAATGGTTCTAGAGACCTATTTTTTTTCTTCTTCGTTCTCTTCCTTAACTTACATTATCACTCAACATTGAAGCAGTGGGGGGGACATAGTATTAGGTTTCCACATTAAGTCATTTATTTTTACAGATAAGTGGACAGGACGCTATACCTACATTAGACGATTCACGGAAGTAATACACTGTATTTCCGCATAATGAATCATTCGAATACATAATTTGAAATAATATTTCTAATGGAATTGCCGATAATTATATATAATAAGTGTATCATCTTGGTAATTGTAGATTATACAGACTGCCTAGAGCCGTTTTCTGTTCCCCATCATGAAGACAACGACTGAAAACGACAGTGGCTTTTCCCATCTAAAAGGGAATTATTGTGAAAGTGGATTAGCGAAAATGCGAATACAGTTTTAATAATTGCACTTCTGATGATAAAGAATAATCCTTCTAGTCCAAAAAGACGCACGTTTCTGCGAAATTTGGTTGATGTTTTTGAAAAGAATTAATGAAATTATAAAATGATTATTTATAAGAACAGATAGAAATTTTGAACCGAAAAGATCAGGTAGAAACATGAAACAGTGTCAGTACACTGTTTTCCTATCTTGTCGAATGGAAATATTCGATATTTTGAAAATATTGAAACTACTGCGAAACTATGCTTATGTTCCTAAATTCAATACAGTATACCGCTAGCCAGTACGGACGGACGTCATCAAATGACTGTTTATTGTACTGGAGTTTCAGTTAGGTCATATTATGTCAGGGTTTGATAAACAAGCTTATGTGCAATTAATTAATTTCATTTAGGAACGGAAGATTATTATTGGGCCAGTATACTGAATTGAATTTAGTAATACAGGATATATCATATACACGGTGTTCCTCCGGAAACTGCTTTGATTGTAGTACCTACTGAAAATTACTAAAGATAAAATAATAATGTTCTATGCCCAACCGGTTTTATCATATTTAAAATTTTATGTGAAAAATTATGTTTGCAGACCAATACATAATAAATAATAATGATCATTTATAGGATTCCATACCAAATTGGGGAAAACGAGAACCTATCACTAAGCCACAGCTGTCCGTCCGTCTGACAGAGGGCTTTGTCTCATGAACCCTAAAAGGTAGAGAGATGAAATTTTCACAAAATATGTATTTTTTGTTGCCGCTATAACAACAAATACTACATCCTTAAGTCCGTCTGTCAGCGGTTTGTATTTCATGAATAGTAGGTAATAGGTAGACAGTGAAATTTTACAATGGCACGGAACCCTTTGTGTGAGTGTTCGACTCGCACATGGCCTTATATTTCCCATAAGAAGCTCTTAATATTTAATTGAGAAAAATAAAAATTTAAAAAAATGTCAATTGTAATAGACCCATTGCATTAAGCGAAAATTGATCTCCGCATGCGCGGCGAGAAGTTTACAACGGCCACTTTCACTTGAAATGTTACTCTTCTGAACAGAATGTACTATGCCTGTGCCCAAATAATTCCATGCTAATGGCAGTCTGTGATCGTTTCTATCATTTTTTTCATGTACTATGATATCTATGCGCTTTTACCAGAGAACACTGCTTCCACATAAAGTTGAATAGAGGTATCCTATGGCCGATGGGTCGCGCATTCTGAGAATTTAAACTATTAATGTAATTGTCTATTCTTTTCATATGGCAAAACCCTATTTTTATAATTTTCTCATATCAAGTAAAAAAAAGGGTTACTTTGTTTAACAATGAAAATTTGTTTTTGAAATTGGCAATTTAGCTTTTTCTGTGGTAGAACTTTTAGATATCTTTCAAGTTAGGTTAAAAGTGGGCTATAATTGTATCAAAACATAATTGGTCAAAAGTGTCAAAAAAGTCATGCAAGTGTCACACAGATGTGAATATTATGATTATTATTTTTAAATTTTTAGTGACCATCATGCCGAGACCATTATTTAAACAAATAGATGATTTAAATTTATTTATTATCTATAGGGAATGTGAAAAAAATATTTCAAGAACATGTAATACATTCCCCACGTGATATCCGAAACAGAAATAAATAAAAAAATATTAGAAGATTATAATAAGAAACAAGAGTTTTGTGCCCCTAACATTTAAATTGGATATGAACCAGTTGAACATTGAAAATATTGAAATTACAATTTTTGGGTATTTTTCCGCATATAATCACACAAGTAATTTTGCATTTAGCAGCAATTACAATGACATGAAAATCATAGAACGGATATTGAGAAGAATATGAGAAAAATTGTTCTCATCTGCAATTGCCTACTTCCAATGACTTTTTTGAGGGCTCGATAGAAAATTATAATTAAATAAAATATATGAACCGGTTATTTGGTCTTATTTATTTACGGATTTTCATCAACTATTGGCCAACGCATTTTAAAGATTTTTAGTTTCATAGGTATCTTATATCCATGAATATGTTAACTATAGTTATCATTTACAAGTAAGTGCTTTAAACATTTAAATCAATTATTTTTAATAACTAATATCATTTTTCATAAAACGTGATACTATAACCATTGTTTCAACTCTGAAATTCTTTCTTCCATTTACGATAATTGTAATAAATCATATTATTATAATTTTAAAACCAACAGAGAACATCAACTTACTTGATCCATAATTTGATCTAAATTGAGAATATCATTTAGAAAGCACTCGCTCATCCATTTGGCACAAATATCCTTATAGGAAAAGTATTGATCATCATAGAATACGGTCATATTCTGTATGTAGTCATCGAGAAGTCGTATTTCCTTCCAGACCTCAGTCCGTAGCATGTTCTTGTCGCCATCTTTTGTGGTGAGAATAACCCTTCCGAATCGACCTGTAAAATTGAAGAAAATTCCAATAAAGGGAACACGCTTGTCTGTTGTGCAATATGTAATTGTAATATAAATTAAAATCAAGGAAAGGAAACTATGATACAAAACAATATCAATAATCATTCTTAGATTAATTCAGGCTAAACAGAAAATTAAATTTGAAAAAGCGATATTCGCCAAAATTCCGGACATTGATCAGCTGCGTTGGCAATATTGTACCTACTTAAATAGCAGTATGCTTTGAAAAACATAGCACATCCTAGCGTATTTTGACGTAAGATAGCTTACTTTTGTTGCATATTCATCCCCTGGCTTACGAGTGAGAAAATTAAAAGTGAAAAATAATTCAAACTTCGGCGCCATTTTACTCAAAACGGAAGAGTTTTTGGAGTATGGCTTATAATACAGACTATCATTAGTTTGGTTAGTTCGGTCGATCCCAGAAGTTATTCCTTTACTTAAAACCTGAATCAGCCTGTATAACAATTTCAGTGATATTAAGGTTCGATGGCTTATTTAGAAATTTGTTGGACACACCGAACTTTCTATTATTGGAATTGATGAGAATCTTTCACTTGAAAATCAAAGTACGTCACTAACGGGAATTCAAGTAATACAAAAACTTTTGTAGAAGTATTTTATATATATATATTTTAACTATAAATCCGGTGTTTCCATATATTAGCCGCACCCTGTATTTTGTAGATTACTCTCATTATTTCGATTATTGAAAATTGTCGGGAAGAATATTCACAAAATATTCACAACTACTTCAAATGTCATCTCTCAACATATGTTTTGTAATACGTTATTTGAAAATTCTAATTGAAATAAATATATGGTCCTCGAATTTAATATAATTTTTTTCACGTTATTTCAAAATGTCGGCCTTACAAATTTATGCAAATATTATTCTGCTGCAATTTTTTTGAACTACTGTAATATCGAATTTATCATGTAATATTTAACTTTTGCCATTTTAACAAGAATTAAATAAAATTGGGTTTATTTCAACTAAAAATACAAGGTGATAGACAAACTCGCAATAGTTTTCTATTATTTAAATATGTTAATTTAAACCACCACTCTTTTAAAATAGCTTTACAGAATATAGGTTCGTACCATATTCGCCGAAGCACAATCGATGGTATTTTGAATAATACAGATATTAGCGAGTACCACCTAGGGTTGGACAGAACACAAACAAACGAACTTTTTCCAACCTTTAATATTTTTTTTATAAAAATTGATGTCAGAAAATAAAATAATAGATTAAACATGATAATAATAAAACACATTTCCTAGGTTCACGTTCACTTCTATTTATAACAAAAAAATGTTTTATACTTCTTATTAACTCATGATTTATTATGATGTAATATAAATGTATACCAACGGAACCCTCTGGGAGATGAGTTCTACTCGTATTGGCCACATTTTTTGTACACTTTATACCTGAATCCATTTGTTTTGTTAGTTCTTCCAAACTAAATATGTCACAGGGGTAAAAATTTTGTATGAAAAAATAAAATTAAATAGTATGAAACTTTGTAGGAATAGTACCATTAACACCTTAGATTATTATAATCTAGGTGGCAATGGTAGTACTTCTAAATACAAATAAGCAAACACGTATTTAGTGATTTTCCAAAAATCACCCCCTAAGAAGCGAAATGGGCTTAACAAATCTAGAAATCGATATGGGTGCAGTTAATCAGGTTTATTAAAAGGTAATTTGTAGCATGATATAAAAACAATGGTATGACGAGGCGCATCCACGAACATCTAGCTCCTCCCACTTTTTCCAGTGACGTCACGACCATTGAATATAGTAATTTATATATTAAGCCAAATCTTAAAATCCGAAGGAGCCCGAATACACGAGTGGCACTCGAACATGTTCAACCTTCTCTTGTCCACGCAGTGGTGACGTTGGTGGTTAATAAATATTTTATCAGTTGTTGCACTGAAAAATACAAAATAATATTAATTCTATTGGTGCTGGTTCTTTTGGAGTTGATGCCTACAACAACAAACTACAACGGCACAACGTCAAAATTACCAGCACCAATAGAATTAATATTATTTTGTATTTTTCAGTGCAACAATTGATACAGTCGGTCCAATTTTTTGTCAAAAATATTTATTTCACATTTTTTAGTGTAACATTAGTCATGAAAATTGTTGAACGCTCACTAATACCCAAAAAGTTATAGGTAGGTTTAGCTTGTACATAGCGGAAATACGCATATCACATATTTCAGACTTTACCATTGCGAAACTCGGAAACCGTGACTCTTTTTAAAAAATGTTCAATTTAAAAGTTTCCGGATATGGTTTTAATTTTCAAATCTCGAATTTTCGATTTTCGGAAAAATTTGCCTCTTCCACATAGCTGAAACACATATTTCAGACTGTAGCGCGGAACGTATTTTTAAAAAAGTCCAATTTAAACATTTCCGGATATGGAATTTTCATTAATTCTGTCGTCGCGGATTTTCAATTTTTGCGAAAAATTGCCCCCTCCACCCCGTTTGGGGGCGGTTTTTGGAGGGAAGGAGATGTTGGATTTGATTTTTCTCAATATGGAACCATTTCCCAACTATCCTCTCTCAAATGAAACAAAAATCGTCTAAATCGGAGTACGTTTACTATGCAAAACGCGCGAGCAGCCATAAAAAAAAGCAATATTACAACCGAATTGTATACCTTCTCCTTTTTTAGAAGTCGGTCCAAAATGCGCGAACTGTACCAAATTGAGTTCAAAACGTAGCATACCGTTGTATGTGTATCGTGATTTGTAGGGGATTCTTTTGATTTCTGAGTGTGAAGTCGACGGCATTTGCTAGTAATTAGTAGATGTATTTTGGTCATACAAATAAGAATAAAATTCATGTAATCTTTAGTCTCTTTTTCTATTGCATCTGCCGTCGTAATTTTGCAGTTGCATATCTTCCAAATGAGGAAGTTATTCTCATAATACTTCATGCCATACTGCATCAACTGTCGGTAAATAAATGATTCAACTAATTATTTTATTAAGGCTTATATACCGATATAATTTGGTTGTAGCATCGAGTTATATCGCCTTTTGCGGATAAAATATATTTACTATTTACTACATTTGTTCGACCTCAATCTATTTCTTGTAATCGAATTTCTTCAACAAGTTCAGTATACTTCATTTTAAGATGACCTTTTCAAGGATTTTTTAGTGTTATGACAATAAAAGTATAGATCTTAAACTCTTTGATGGAAATGAAACTTGTTTTGAATGTTATTTATATATGTTGATTATACACTGTAACATCTATAACACAATAATTGTTACAACATGAGAATCTTTAGATAATTTGAAACTCAACGCCTTTAACAGAACAATTTCATCTACTATTAATGAATAATATTTGGGCGACCGATATACGATCTAAATCTGCCGAATCATTGAAGAAAAAGTCAACGTTCAAAATAATTCATATGTACAGGGTGATATGATTTTATATAAAATAACTAATGACATTTCTGATTGCTGACTATGAAATCTTTCCTGTTTGTGGTTAATTTTATATAAATTCACGAATTTTGCCCCGACGAAGAGAATAAACATTCTCGAAAGCTTGGCATAATCCAAAGAATTTTATTTATTAAATGACTGCATCCCCAACAAAAATCTATTTTATTATATATATATATATATATATATATATATATATATATATATATATAATTAATTAAATAAATGAGGAGCTATCCGTACCAGATGATCATATTAGAATATGAATAATAATTTCAGTTCTATATATATATATATATATATATATATATATATATATATATATATATTCAATAAATCGTGTTTCTATCTCTAGTTAGAGTTATTCATTTATACTTTTAACCTGGAGAATGTTTTCAAAATACTGCTAAAGTGAACCTACCTGCTCTTGTTATCCTAGCCACATTGAATCGACTCGAATAGTTAACTTTGAAATAGCTTTCGACCAATTCCCTTTCAATTTTCCCTTCACCATTCACCGGACTGAAAAGGTACTCGGGATCGATGTTGTTGTGCATCCTTTGATAGCCAGTCATGCCCAGCAGAGTAAGCAAAACGGGTACAATGAGAAAGTAGCCAGGATGTTTACCAACTACCAGTCCAAGTTTGTAGAATGATTTGTTGAGGTAGTCATCTACCACTTTTAAACCCACCATCTGAAAAAATTAAAGGCATTTCAGGAATATTCAGACTAATAGGATTCATTCAGAGGATCAAAATGTATCTATGAATATGGCAGCGTTAATAACTGCTTGATGTTGCTAAAGGTAAAACTTGTTTACTAGATCTTTGAATTATTAGGTAACCCGCAGAATGTTCCATCTTTTTGAAGAATTATTTATTTCTGTTTCTATTTTTTATTCTTCTATTTTCTTTGTTTGTGCTATATTTATATTCAAACATTATAATCCATTGTTATAACAATATATAATGAAATGTTTGGCAGTTACTTTTTGTGGCAGTATATCTGATAGTTGTTTACCTATCAACAAAACTAATTTGATAAATTTTAGGTCTAACAGACGATGTTAAACGCACTGATTTAAAAAATAACGTTTAAATCCGGTCCTGTCTAAAACATACCAAACAATCCTAGTGAAAATATGTCAGCCTGCAAACCCCCCGAAAATAAATCGCACGTACAAAATTACTTGTGATTAAAAGTTAAAACTTTTAATTGGTCCCAAATGAAAGCCCCGCAAACTATCTATTGAATTCTAGTTTCCTCTTTTTTTTCATTTTTCAGAGCAAGTAATCTTCCTTCAGTAATTGTCATAATTATTTCATTTCATATAAAATCACAACCTTCTTAATTTTTTCCTAAATTTCGTCTAAAATTACAGTATACCTAGATATATGTATACAGTGAGTTCATAAAGTATGGAAACGCGTCAATATCTTCTAAAATATTAAGATATAAAGAAAAAGCTCTGACTGGTCGATTTTTGATTCAGATTTTCAACTTTTTTATGCAAACAGCATTATTTCACCCCCTCCACCTTCCAAATTATGACGTCATCATAATTTTTTTCAAGGGAAAGCCATTTTATGAGTTCAAAAATTCATGGGTATTAACATGAAGAAGTATGAAATATAGGATGTTAAAAAATATTCATATTCAAAGTCATTTACTCATTCAACACTAAAAACATATAAACATATAACAAAATATCCCAGCAAAAACCTATGAAAAAATTAACAAACAGTTACCGGTTATCACAACGAACGATAACCCCACCCCCGTTGAGTAACTTTCGGTTCACGTAAATTTAACTTTTCAAGTAACCCCAAAGAAAAAAGTCAATTGGAGTTAGGTCTGGAGATCTTGGAAACCATTCAAACGCATACCTGTTCTTATGCACTTATAGTGCGTATAAAATTGAATGCAGCAATTTTTATTATATATTATTTTTTTATCACCCTGTATTTCAAATTTCTGTGTTGATACCCATGTGTTTGGTATTTTTGATACAAAATTATGGCCTCATTTAAAAAAATATTGATGGCGTCATAGTTTGAAAGGTGAAAGGGATAAAATGATGCTGTGCGCATTAAAAAGTTATGTTATCAAAATCATAAATCGACCTCTCAAAGCTTTTTCTCAGTATGTTGATATTTTAGAAGATATTGAAGCGTTCCCATAGTTTATGAATGCACAGTATATTCTCCAGACTAGAAAAACTTTGGACACCACTTCTGTATTTATTGTAATTACACAATAGATCATATAATTACCAGGCAAACATTAATCCGTACATTTTTTGTCACTCCTTTCACATTGATTATCATAAAAATGTATCTGGTTTAGTCTTTCTTTGGAACAATTTATGTTCAATCATTGATTCCGTTTTTGTTGAATTTTTTTATAGTTCATTATTGTACATTTAACAAAGGAGGAAACATGATTCAATTTGCTCTACTTTACGAAGATAAAATGTCACATTTTTCAAATTACAATTTTTAAAATCTCTTACGTAGTGTTTTCAAATAATACTCTGAATAGTTCTTTCATGGGTGATTTCCTTAAAAATTACTGTCACTTACTTCAAATAAAAAAATAAACGATGATCCACCAAATATCATTAAGTTTTATTGTAAGCTTATATACGACATGTGAATGGTGTTTGAGTCTGAGATTGAGGTTTGATTAAACATTCGAGGATAAGTGAATTAGGTTACGATTTCAATCAAAATAACTTTGGTTGGACTCTAACTTCCTTGCTGTAACCTTTTGCTTTAGAATATCAATTACATGTTTTATTTGGATAAATAAATTATGTACACGTGACTTTGCATACCAAACTGCATCTTATAAAATCATCTGTACACAAGACATCTTATTTGAATAGCATCATTAGATTTAGTTGAGAAAGCATGTACGTGAAATCACAAACCAAGTTCTCAAAGCATGTTTCAAATGATTACTAAAGTCAATAGACATAATTTTAGATTTATTCATTATATTATATAATATGGTCCAATTTAAACAATGGAAATATGTACAGGGTTTTCATTAAAATGCGTCAAAAAGATAATGGGCTATTTCCTGGACTATACTAAGAATTTAATATTGTCCTTTTGAAAAGACGACTAATATTTCCGAGGTACACTTCACTTATAACCTGCTCGATCCCTGGACCTAATTTCCCTGGATTATTTCCTATGGAAACATTTAACGTAAGTTTATTCTACTCTAGTGGAAAATGGAAGATTTGAGAAATCGGATAACTGCTTGATGTAACTCAGTATAGGTAAAACGACCCTGATGTTTTTGAATAAATTCGGCAATGGGGCGGAGAAAAATTAGTATTTTGAACATAATAATTATCACAGTGCTATCAATTAATGTAGAATGTATGAAAATCATTAAAAGTAATATTTAAAAAAAGACAATGAAAAAATACATTATGGAATGTTACCAGTCATGGCTATCGTCTGCAGGTATTCCTCCAAAGAGTAAAAGGAGTGATTTAGCAAGTATGACTTTATTCTAGGCTTAAATTTCATTTTTTTAATTCTGAAGATCTACGGGTAAAGAGTTATACAGCAGTATTTTAAATAGAGACTTACAATGCCCTGAATATGCAGTATTAGCGAGAATTCTAACTACTTTCTTTTGAATTTTAAATATTTGGTGAGCTGAGCTGAGTTGAGTTTCCCCAGAGAATTACACCATAACTGATATTGAAATGAAACAAACAATGATAAATATACAGTCAAAACCTTTTTCGAATTCAAATTATTTTTAATTTGGCATGTAACAATGATACTTGAGGCTAGTTTCTTTCTTAAAGAAACTATGTGTGGAGTCCAGTTGCGTGAGTGATCAAGGTTTATTCCTAATAGTTTCACAGTGTTTCCACTGCACGCACTAGAGTTACTTGAAAACATAGATTTTTTTAAACTAAGTTTTAGCAGGTTGTTCGAAAATCAGTTAATAGCGTGATTTTCAAGCTCGGCTACAGATCTTTGCAAAGATAAATATTTTTTATAAAAAATTGGACCAATTTTAGTAGTGGGTGCACTGAAAAATACAAAATAATATTAATTCTATTGATGCTGCTACTTTGGAAGTTGGTCCCAAAAGTCTTCTATCTACACCTGCAAAAACTTCAAAAGTACCAGCATCAATAGAATTAATATCGTTTTGTATTTTTCAGCGCAGCAACTAATAAAGTCTGTCCAATTTTTTGTAAGAAATATTTATCTTTGCAAGCATCACTTTTGAGTGTAACATAAGTCATCAAAACCATTCAACTTTCACCAAGAACGATCACACGTTGCTTATTGAGAGATTTCTAAACATCACGGAAATACACATATTTCAGACTTTACCACTGCCCTCGGAAACATATGTTTTAATTTTTGAAAAATATCCAATTTAAACGTTGGCTGGATATGGTGTCTTCTTCAATCCTGTCGTCTCATTTTTTTATTTTCGAAAAAATGCACCCTCCACCCTCTTTGGAAGAAGTTTTTGGAGGAAAGGATATGAAAAAAGAATCATGAAAATCCGTAAGACATGCACACAAGCGGTCGAATTGAATACCATCTCCGTTTGATTCGTCGGTCAAACATATTTCATTATTGCTACACACACATTTATTAGGAATAAAGTTATATACATAAGCCATTGATATAAATGATAAAGAGAAGAGGCCCAAGTACAGAGCCTTGAAGTACTCCACTCTTTATGAGCCTGATAGAAGATTTATTTGAATTTACAATAACGCACTGCTTACGACTGAGCAAATTAGATTTTAATAATTTTAATGGGATCCCTCTGATGGCATAGCAAGACAGTTTCTCGAACATCAAGTTATGAGAGACACAATCAAAGGCCTTGCTGAGATGACACAGTCTGAGACCAACAATTAGGGTTACATAACAAGCTTAGGGTTTTCCTTATATACTCAATAAGGCGATAGCATTTAACCAAATCCTGTATATACAAGATGAAATTAGCGATTTTATCTATCATTTGTTTGGATTGGAATATAGATAAAAAAAATGTATGATCCTTCTTATTTTACCATTTAATAGGTTTTTGCACCTAAGTGTGATTTAAACTTTACTATATATATATATATACTATATTCTGAAATGAACAGAACATAAATATGGTAAAAGATATAACTAAAACAATGTCTTCACTTAGGAAAAGCTGTATCTCCTGGCTGGTGTTGTCACGCCCTACACTTTCTGACCGTGTTTATGACATAGATAGATAGATGTTTATTTAACCACGTTTTGTAAATACAATTGTAGCAAGTCTTGATAAAAAAAATATAAAAATATATAAATTGACACATAAAACTGATAAAATATTAGCTAATAAAATAAAATACATATATATGGTTATAAAATGATAGTTTGTATCGGAGCTTAATGCTCTCTTAAATAGATAAATAGTCTAAGGGCCGATTTCATAATCAAATTTAATCTCCTATTAATTTTAATCCTAGATTAAAAATTTCATAATTTTTTTGGTTGGTCATATAATTTAAAGTTACTTTAAAAGAACGAAAGATAAGGTAACTAATGTTGCAAAAGTTATGGAAAAATGCACTCTTTTTATTCCGTCATCGAGATATGAGTTAAACAAATTGAAGAATTAACTAATCTCCCATTAAGGATTCATTATGAAATCGGCCCTAAATACTCTTCAATCGAGTAAAAAGCATTCTCGAGTAAAAACTTTTTAATTTTTGTTTTGAATCTATTTGAAGACAGAGTTTTGAAACACTCTGGAAGAATGTTGTATAGTTGGAAATGGGGAGAATTCTTCACAGATTTTTCTAGCCTTAATCTGGGCCTTCTAATCAACACAGCTGAACGGGTGTCGTAGTTATGAAATGCCGAATTTAATTTTAAATTATATTTATTTTTATGAATATCTAATAATTGGTAAAAAAGAAGGTAAAGTCAATATCTTTAACTGAACAAAAAGTGGTTTACAGTGTTCCTGGAAGCTGGCATCAGCAATTATTCTAATGGCTTTTTTCTGGAGTCTAAATATAGGTAACATATATGAAGACTGGCCCCATATTATAATACCATAGGATATGTGAGAAGAAATAACGATTGGTAAACAATTTTTAGTGAATTTTGGCTTATCAGTCCACGTAGTTTTCTAATAACAAATAGAGTAGATGAGAGTTTACCGTGTAAAAACGATGCATGTGTACGCCAGTTTAACCTATCATCTAATCTCAATCCCAGAAGATTGGCGCAACGGCCATAAGCAATACCTGCAGTTGTTGAGAAAATTATGTCTTGTGTCTTGTCCATGTTGAGCTTAAGATAATTTTGCGTGAACTAGTGCTCGGCCCTTTTCTTACTGACAATCATTCTATTTTCTAGTTCCTCCAGTGACATGGCTCTGCAAATTATTGTGTTGTCACCTACATAACACACATTTTCGTGAGGTAATAAATAGGTAAATAAATCATTTATATAGATTATAAAAAGGAAAGGCCCTAAAACAGAGCCCTGGGACACCCCACAATCTACTGGTTGAAAATTTGACATGATACCATTTAGATCTACACACTGAGTTCTTGATGTTAGATAGGATCTTATTAAGCTCGTACACCATACCGTGACAGTTTTGTTAATAAAAGCTCATGGGAAACGCAATCGAAAGCCTTGCTAAGATCCCATAAGGTAAGACCTACATGCTCTCCATTTTCGAGGCCTCCGACTACGCCTTCCACAAGCTTGGTTATAGCTTGAATAGTGGAATGGTGTTCAGGGAAACCGAATTGTGAGGAACATAGTATTTTGTATTTATCAAAATATGAGTTCAATCTGTTTTTGGGAATTATTTAGAAAACTTTCCCAAAAAGGGGAACAAATGGAGATTAGACGATAGCTCTCTGTTGAACCCAAGTCTCCTTTTTTGAGCAGAGGAACCACTCTAGCTACTTTGAAAGAATCAGGGAACTTGCCTTGAGCAATATATATGTTAAAAATATGAGTTAGCAGTTTAATTTATTAGCTTAAAAATATTATTATTTAAATCATACGCATCAATGCTATTGGAATTTTTTAAACTCATAATTGCATTCTCCACATCGTTTTCTGCTACCGGTAAAAGAACAAAAGATTGTGAAACTATGGGAATGTCATATAATAAAGCATTCTGCAAGTTTATGTCAACTGTTAGGCATAGCAAACCTCATTTTTATAAACGAAAGATGTCAAACTGGGATGAGTACGGTCAGAGTGTATTTTTTTGAGATTTTGAGATTCTTCATTTATTACTTTAGCTGTAGGTACATATATGTTTTGCAGTGTTGCAAGTTCCCATTACATGAAAATGACGTATATTAACATTGGCCATAAGTTGACGTCACGGACTCTTATAAGCGAAAGCTGCACTGTGCAGTAGGTAAGTAGTAAGTAGAATAACAATATTTACTATGCAGAATGCTGTTGCACAACAATATTATAATAATATAATAAGTACTGTTTCGGGCTTGGATAATATGCAAAATAAACGCGCAATTACTATTGAAACAGAATATTAATTTTGTTACTATTTTACAAGAACACTGTACGGTATTGGTGGCGTCCACATCTTACATGTGTATGTGACCAAGGCGATTGGTGTTTCAATGGAAAGTATTTCTTCAGCTATTTGTGTGTTCACTTGAGTGAATCATAATATATTTTTATTTTAATAACGGCATTAAGATTGACACAATCATTGGACTGACTTCTATAATGATCAGATATTTTGAAACAGATGTTCGTCAATGTAGTTTACTGACTTAAAAAAAAATTGTTAGAGACTATAATGAAAATCTGATACTCTATCCATACACAATCGCTGGTTGACACCCTAAATCATAAATCTAGTTGGAACGCTTGCGCAGATATACTTAGAACAGGATTGTTGCATTTTTGTGTTTATTAGGAGGCTCTACTAAACGGATGGCCCGATAAGAGATGGAGGAGATGGCCTGGGATCTATAAGCCCTTTTCCAAGATCAGCGAATAACTAGGTAAAGCCTCCGAATAGTACTTGAAGAACCTATAAAGTTATAAAGCATGCGATAGTAATGCCTTGGATAATGCTAAGAAGTTTAGTTTATTTATTATTATCCTTCATTGAAGAGACCTCAGACAGATAGTTGGGATTTGGGATCAACACAGGTCACCACCAATGCTGATGGGCAAGGTGGATAATGATTCCTGCAGATTATGTGCAAAAGGAAAAGGAATCTGTACGCCATTCCCTAATAGAGTGCGAAGGTTTATATGAAAATTGGGTGAGATGATTTAGCAAGGTAACTCCTACCTAGGATGATCTCGAGAAATGTAACGCAGGATCACTGTTCTCTTACTCTAAGAAGCTCCAATAAGAAATCCTTTTGTAACTAAGATCTGATCAATGGGATGGTTAGAAGACTTTAAGGTCGAGGGGTTTTAGTTTCCTTACACGACCCTACGCTCTTTTTGAATATGAGGCTTTAATTCCAATAATTATACACATACTTCTTCAGAGTAAAAATAATATTGGAAGATTTAGATAACAAATAGATTACTAATATGGAAAACCATAAGTAGTTGAATGATTCTGTTAAAATTCTTTCAGATTTCATAGTTAATAAACAAGAAGGTACCCAGAATGAAAATCTACCAATCATTTCAGAAGTACTTGTTAACTTAGATTTCCCCGTCAATATTGTATATACTAGAAATTTGCGTAAAAAAGCTAGCATGTTAAATTCATTATTTTTTCGTTGGAAAAAATATGCAATTGAGGGAAATAATAGTACCAAGTACCACATTAACTAATAGAATATTTAACTCAAAATACTATAATCATTCACTCGTAATTATATATAACCCTAACTAAAAATAATTTATATATTAATTCATTATAATATACCAAAAAGTGGCAACAAGTATCGCTTGAGCAACAAATTACATAGTTGAAAGTGGGTTAGACAAGTTGACAATAAATAATTCAATGCTTTTTTCTTTCAGATTCGTGCCGAAGAATTTAATATGCCAGCCGAAGTTTACCTTCAAATCATTTGCATATTAGTCAACTCTCACTTAATTATAAATAATTATATCAAATATTTTGGTTTTTACACAATATGTTAGATTTGTTTCAAAGTTGATATTTAGATTGTAAGAATATCAGTATCCAATTATTCATTCAAAAGCTCAAAAATCCATTCAATTTCTTATTATTTATTCATATCGGCACAATTTCAGTCGTTTCTGATAAGTAACAGAAACCATACTAGAAAATTGTGTGCACACTTTCAACCTAAGAATATGATTTATAAATTATACTACAAAATTTAGATTCAAGAGAATTGCGTTATAGTAGTAGTGATACTAAAATAATTTTAGTTATATAGATTATATTCGTCGTATTTTGAAAACAGTAGATATTGATGTGTGAATCCTTCCTTAATGTACGAAAACTTCATTGAAAATTGGTTTTTATTGAACGTCAAATAGCTTTAAAAATATGGCGATGAATCTATTTGCATTAATAACACGTAAAATATGGAGGGTGGGTAGCTTAGTGCTAGAAGAGCCTATTAAGTATTTACTCTATAAGATTATGAAAAAAATATATTTAGTTAAGTATATTTAAAACAAATTGCAATAGTATATTACCTATACCTATATTTTCTCTTATTTCACTTAAAAAACTTAATATTGAAATGTGGTTTGGATTATTTTTCTTTAAATTTATTGCTCTTTCAGATGAATGGTTAAAAAATATAACATCGTATTCTAAAAATCCGATCGAAATATGAGAATATAAAATTGTTCTCATAACGCCTTTTAGCGCTCCATAAAACAACTGACAAGAAACTTAAATGAAATATATTATTGAGCAATGGATTCCCTTTCAAACAATATAAAGTTTATCAAAATCCATAAAGCGATACCAATGTTACAACGATTTTTTGACTTGGTTTTCCCACTCACCCCTACCTGTTATTTTACAAGATAGAGGAAAAGTTGTAGGAGCAAACTTACGTGAAATGATCTGTGAATTACAAGTATTTAAATCTTATGGTACCATTACTGGTAAATTTTTAGAGGAAAATAAGTTTTCTGTGTTACTTTGTAAACTACGCCCCCTTGCGGTAAAGAAGGAAACTTGAAAATAATTTCCTTAATCTTATGCAAATTTGTCATACAATTTCTTCTCCCTAAGGTGTAGGTTGAAGAAATAAATCAAATAACTGCTAAAAGTTTAAAAGTATTCTTTCTTTCTAGCTATAGCTTGTACAAATTCTTCTCTTGCACTTGCACAACTTCAAAAGTACCAGTACCAATAGAATAATTGTTATTTTGTATTTTTCAGTGCTTTATCTAATAAAGTCGATCCCAGTTTGTGTAAAACGTTATTTTTACGTTTTAAACCCATAAGTGGACTAACTACTCATATCAATAACTAAAAAATCTCAACCTTCAGAGAATAGAAAACTTATCGAAATTCACAATTACTTCTTGGAATAGTGACATTGTGTACGATAACGGAAAGTGGTACATTATCATCACTACTTCGTCAAAAAAAACAACAATAATTTATGGTCTCCCCCGTATCTCTAGGGTCGAGTGCAGAAGTGCATTACCTTAATCATGAGACCACATTAACTTTTTTTCTAATCTTAACGAAAAACCAACCAAAAACATGGACAAAAATAAACAACACACGTCCATTGAATTAATTTATTAGGTAACATCGTGTCTGGGTATTTTTTGTCTTGAAATTTCGTTTTCTAATTACCGTTACACGTATCGCAATTTTTTATTCCTAAACATCGCACTTCCAGGTCACGTTGGGACATTTCTTGCATTTAATATAATATTGAGATATTGGTGAGTCAGACCGTTAATTAGGTACACTTCATCACAGTATATTCTAGAACCAGATTATATTTTTTATTTGTTTATTTTTTTAGTAGATGCTTTGTTTGTGGAAAAGTCATTCAAATAATCTAATGCAAGAACACGTTTGACAAATACTGAGATTTCAAGATTCAGAGACATTCTGAGTAATCATTGCTATATGCAATAACCTACTTCGAATTATTTTTCTATTGGATTTCTCGATAGAAGATTTATGTCTCTAATATCTCAAGTACCAGCACCAACACGATTAATATTACTTTGTATTATTTAATGCACTATCTAATAAAGTTCACATTTTTTAATGACTCGGTAGTCTTGCACTATCCTAGTGCGGTAAATCGAAAGCCATTTTTAAGCATTCTAATATAATGTCGATTTTAATCATGACGGATGAGACTGTAAATTTTTTAAAAACATTGTATCCTCCACCCTTTTTGGGAAAGGACATATTGGATTTTGAAAAGTTCAGCACTTATTTTCCTAATGAAACAGGTACATCAAAATCAAAGCATCTTTTGATAAGGAAATTGTATTCTTTTGAGACGTCAACAAGAAAATCCAAATTGCAGTTTCAAAATTACGACCATTAAAAAAAACAAATTGTGTGTTAATTTAATTGAAAATTGTATACCTGTTGTTTTAAGCCAATCAGATGCTTTGATTTTGACAGGTTGCTGTAACTGAATTTTCGGAGAAAAAAAATTTGGCCACCCGACTTAGCTCCAAAATTAATAAGTGATAATTTCCCTGGCTTGACAGCTGTCATGTGCAGATGACAGAATAACAAGCGTAATTTATTTTTGACAAATATTTATTTATAAACTGTTAAGAAATGTATTTACTTTTAAATATAATTTTGGTATTCAATTTTCATACCGAATCTCCCTCGGGCTTGAATTATTTGCCGTTATTTTTTTTCCATAATTTGCAGCTCGAAATCGGAAATTATTCAAGCTCTTAGAAGATTGTAAGTGCATTTTTTTCCATTTCATAGATATTATTTGTAGCAACAGCTATTGCATGACACATTTTCAAAGAAAATTGAGTATACTGACTGTACAATTTCATAGAGACCATCGGATTTTTGATTGCTACCTAGATTCTATAGTGCTATTTCGGAAATTTTAGCGACCTATTTAAGAAGAGAAGGAATACAATTGTATATTAGATTGCATCTGTGCGTTTTATATATTTTTTATTAAAATAAAACGGTTATGAAAATGATGGTACGTCAAAAAGCTTTTTTTAAATTTAATTCAAATCCAGTGATTCCGTCGAATAACCGAATTTGCACGAAAGTCTATCATGATCCGTTGAGAAATGTATTTATCCTTATGTGAGATTATTCGCTCAAGTTTAAGGAATCGAATTTATTTATTTTTTCTTCATAAAATACTTGATCATTGATTCAAAAATAATTCAAATCAATGTATTCGTAATTCATTACGCATTACGAAAACTGTTATTCATATTTCAAGACCACATTCGACTTAATAGTTTTCCACATGAACGTGTTCACTGTTCACTGTTCACCTATGCCTTTCGAATTTGAAAAAAGCTTAATTGCAACAAGGGGTGGGCAGTAAGAGGAAAATTGTAACACATTTAATAGAATGTCGATCTCCTTGACTTTGCGTCCTCACGTTTGGAAATGTATTACAATCACTGCCGCTCTAACGGAATAATTCCATGTGAATTGAAAAGATATTGAAAAACATGATTGTGGGTAATAATCAATTAGATTCTTAGTATTTTGTCGCATAAAAAGGCAAATAAGAACCAACAATCTCTTCAATTTCAACAGGAATTATTGCGGCTTTTCAATAGGGTTTCACGAGATTTCTCGTCTCATCTCGATTTCAAGACTAGATGTGGACAAGACTGTTTCCTTTTCGAGACGAGATCAAGAATTACACTTTGAGATATTTCCAGATCGAGAATTTTTTTCTGCAATAGCTCACAGTTCTTGTAAGGTCAGAAGAGCGAAAATAAAAATCTAAGTTAGGAAATACGGAGGTTTAATGTATTTTAAACATAAGAAAATTAACAAAGCATAAAAAATAGCAAATATAACAAAGCAAATATCAAAGATAAGAATAAATATTTTCCTATTCTTAAAAAGAGCCTTCAATTATTCAACACAAAAACAAAATATAAACACCTAAAAATGAACAAAATATGATAAAAATAATGACAGACATTAGAAAAGTATAGATAACATGATTTTTTAATATAAAAAAGTATCTTAGATAAGAAAATTATTGTTTAAACACATCATTGTTACGCAGCCAAGAATTCAAACACAAAAATTGAGCCGATTCTTCAGTTAATCGGCTTCGTTCTTTTCTAATGGCCATTGTTGCTCTTGAAAACAGTATCTCTGCAGACACTGAAGTAACTTGTAAAGTTAAAAAAATATTTTCGTCACATAATTTCAAAGATAAACAAACACAAAACAAAATTTCAGATTTCGTTTAAAAATTATATTGTTTATTAGATTTGAAAATTTTTTAATGTCTTGTACAAGGCTATTTTATGATTCTTTATTACAAATAATTCAAAGATAATTATTAATAATTACTTTATATATTAATTGACTCAACACTGTTCGGTTAGTCTGCATAAAGTGCCATAAATTCCTATTGTATTCTTCAAAAATGTTAGTTCAAGTTTATATATTACTTCCAAGGATATCCTTATGACACCATTTTATCTTGGAACAATATATATTTTTTTGTTATACGTGGCTCTTGAAAATTCGAGAATCTCGAATCGAGATCGAAAAATTTACTTCAAAAAAACAACCAGACGAGATTTTGATAATTTCTCGTTTCGAATATCGAGACGAGACGAGTAATCTAGTTTCGATGAAATCCTATTTTTCAAATAAAGGTTATGAATTCTAAAAAACTTTCGAAGGAGCCGTTTCTTACTTAGTTTGACCAACAACGGAAAACGGAGAAGGTATACAATTCAATTATACATACGTTTGCTTTACATTTCCTTTCTCCTTAAAACTGCCTTCAAAGGATTGGAGTGGGCAATATTTTTGACAAACAGAATTAAAAATCATTTTCTGCAACTTTTAAAATAGATATTTAAAAAACAAGGGCTTTAGAGTTAGAGCACTAGGAAAATGCAAGATTTCCTTCGCCATTTTTTCAAATCAATAAACGTACAACAATTTTCATTACCAAATTACAAAAATATGACATATATCTGTTTTTCAAAAAATAGTACCCATTTTATTACTTGGTGCACTGAAAAATGTAAAATAAAGTTAATTCTTTTAGTGTTTGTACTTGATGGTTACAAGTGTTACAATTCTGATAAAATTTCCACTAATATATATTTTAAAAGCACATAACAATTGTTTCAGCACACTGTACCTCTATCAAATCTGAACATATCTAATATGGATTTCCATCAAGTATCAATACAAGTCAATACAGTTATCTGTTACAATTCTTATTGTAATTAATTTTTGTTTATTCATAATATTTCTCGTCTTTTTATTCCCTGTTTTATCGTTAATTTATTAATTTTACTGTTGCTGATGTCTATAGATTCTATTCAGATGATGATTTCTTGTTTGATGTAAGATATTTCGAAAGACAAAACAATTTACAAAACCTTGATAGATATAAAAATCTTAAGTTTACATTGAGAAACTCAAGAAACTCTTATAAGTGCTACTCCATTCAATGGAACTCTTGAATTAAACCTAACTATTACTAGCAGAACATGTTTATGCATTGACATCATCAGCTTTATATTATTCATTTAATATCCTTATTATTGCTGATATTGCAGAAGAAAAAAAAATCAGATTTATCATTATTATTGAAAGGAACTAGTTAGTAGGAAAACAACATAAATTACAATATACGCCTTTCCATTTCATTCAACCAATAAAATGGTTTTCTGATTGTTAAGTTAAACAAGTGAATGGTAAAAGTGTTGTATACCTTTTGACTGGTACTACCTACTACAAACAGTTTTGCATATATTTACATAAGATATTTGCACTTTAAGAATCAAAAGGGCAATTTTATGTTCTGTAATTCATCGAACAAGACTACATAATATGCCTAATTCTGAAAGCGATATTGCAAATATTACCTGTATTTTCAATTCGCTTCAGCAGTATGTAACCACATAATAAATAAGACTTCTTTAACCGTTGAGGATAGAATAATTTCATGACTAAAGGTACATATGAATTGAATCCTTTTCTATTAGTGACCAAGTCACATCAGTTATATGAAGACTGAAACACTTTTCTGTTTTGGTCGGAATATAAAACACCGCCAGTCAGATGCGGACACTTAAACAATTTATAAGGAATTTCAATGATTCAGTAAGTTAATATCTTCTAGGTACTATTAAAATATTATTGTGACAAATAGTTTTGGCGAGTCACCACCATTTTTTACATTTTTAGTACACCGATTATGATAATTTTTGATTCATTTGAAAGACGAGACTTGAGAAATGGTCCCGTATTCGTAAAAACTCAAATTCTAAATCGCGTTTCATCCAAAAAACGCCCCCGAAAGGGGTGGAGGCCGCAAGTTTTTTCAAAAATCGAAAATCTGAGAAGGCAAAATTAAACATAAGGCAATTTAGATTCGTATATAGGAAATCTGACACATTATAGGGTTCTAGTGTATACAATAACCGTAAGAGAGATTTTTTTATTTTGTCAAAGTTTTGTCTCATTTTGATAACCCTAGGAACTCTATTCTGGAATTTAATACATGAACAAAGAGTTCCTTTCTCTATACATGGAAGGCGGGGGCTCGGGAAATTATAGTACATTGTATTTCTATTGCCATAGTTATGGGCAAACCGGTATGGTTCAAAATAGTGTCTATTCTTGAATACGAATTTAATGCATTCGTACATATATGTATAATGCTGGTATAGTTAGTAGAATTAGATCTTTTAAATGTCCTCTGTAGGATTGCTTATATCTTTTTTATGATACGTATGCAGTTTTTTTGTATTTTAAATATTTCATTAGCGTTACTGCTTCCTCCCCAGATCACAATGCCATATTTGGCTTTGGAGTAGAAGCTTGAGCAATAGAACATTTTTGCAATGTTGAGTTGGTTGTTTTTTGTCAAAATTCTCAAACTATGGCAGGATCGGTTTAACTGTTTACTGAGATACTCGATATGGGAGAGGATTTTAAGGTCTCATGAAGGAAGATACCTTAGAATTTTACTTGACTGGAGAACAAATTCGATGATGATTCAATATAATATATTCCAGAGTAGCGGGTCCTCGATTTGTTTGAAAAACATTTATTTGGTTTGGTTGGGGTTTAAAATTAATTTGATATTCGAAAACCAGTTTTCAACATCCAGCATTCCAGTGCTTCTTTTGGAGGATAGTTTGATCATTATCTATAACCGATACCAGAACATTTATGTATATGTTAAAGATTAGAGGTCCTAAGACAGTACCCCGGCGATCATAGGGGCACAGTAAATTTATGGAATCAGTCTATGAGAGTCATGAGTCGATAGTAGTTCAGTCAGTACCGACGGTGAAAGGTGATTGTCAAAGTGACAGGTCGCCACAAACAGTACTACTACGGAAGGTGATGTACAAGGTATTAGCAATAAACGTTTGTAAGCAATATGCCAACATTGGAATGAATTAATCAAGTGAACTTATCTGCATACTCTAAAGGTTACATACGAAATATATTATTATGTGAGCTCCAATTTTATGGTAAATTTCAGCATCCATCTCCAAGTGTAACAAATTTTCTGACTTGTCTACTCTTACGCCAAATATAGTCAGTTGGTTTTCTTAAATATCTTTTAGTTATGTTCCTTGCTAGCGCATTTTATTATTAATTCATCTGGTTCCACATTTCTCACATGCCTGGTATCCGATCTGGATTGATTTCCTTTCTATGGCGTTCAACATTCTATATTTTGTGGATATGGATATGTAAATTCCAGGTGAATAGTTTTGGTTAGGTCAATGATATGGTATCCAAAGTAGATTGATTTCCTTTCCCTGGTAATCAACTTCCTCAAAATGTGTGAAGGATGTTTCTTATATTTGGTTAGTTTTTGAAGATTCCGTATGATTTTTAGAGTCATTACAATACATTTGTATCATTCAAAGATTTCAATAAGTAGGCTGGTATGGTGAAGAGTCTCTTTAAATCCTTTTTAGTAAATTCACTGATCCTCTATCAAATTGTGAATATATCATTGAACGCCACCTCAAATCGTATGTTAGACCGGTTTTAACACCATCTTAATTAAAGAAATGCCACCCACTCAATATCATTACGAAAATATTCAGACTACTTGACGACGTCGATGCCTATCTCTGTAATATCAACGCACTCATTCAATTGTCGACGAAATGGCATAATGAAAGACGCAATTGGATATGATTTCCTGCAATGCCGACTTATCTGTTGCCGAGTTTATTCAACTCATGATGAACGAGCAGCTACTAAATGATACATTATTTATATTATCTCTTTATACAGCCAGTGATCAAGTATTTCAATAGATCAATACTGCCGAGATTTAAAAACACAATGAAATTATTTACTTTTATTGAAATATACAAAAAAAAATAATACACAATGCCACAATTATTTGGTTTCTATCATATCCTTAGAATAACATTGCATCTTATTTTATTCTTAGGTAGAAGTAGAGCTCATTCATATTTTTAATACAATTTTTTACATCTCTTCAAACTTGAATAAAGGCCAGGCTTTGCTTTATTTTTGACATTTTTATTGTTCCTGACATAGGCTGGTGCTTTTCCGAAACCGTTCTGCATCGTGTCAAAAATAAAAATGTTCTTCTCTTTTCAATAACCAGAGTCATGAAATAGGTGATCTAATTGATAGTCGTTTCAAAATAACAACCTTCCAAATATTCAAAATAATGTTGGCTTCAAAAATCTACCCTGTAATAAATAAATAAGGACAAGTTTTGTTACTAAAAAGAGAAAATTAATTCTAGAAACAAATCTAGAGGGCGAATGAAATCTTAAGTTAAAAATCTTCTTCTTTGGCCTTCACTGATACATATTTGGACATACTTAAGCCACTTTTAAACTGCATCATTCTTTGTTTTTCTTGGCTAGCAGTTTCCAGAACTTCCAGTAAGTAAGGCAGATATCCTCAGAAGGAATCCAATCATCAAAAAAGGTTATATTTTGATGCATAGGGTATGAAATGAGGGCATATTTCACTGAACTTACTAATGATGCAATTTTTACCATTTGTTGAAAGCAGCTTAAGATCAACAATTATTTGTTGTGATTCAAATTAAACAAAATAAATTAATACCAGATACAAATCAAGAGAGCGAATTGAATGGAAAATCTTCTTTTGCCTTTATTCATACAATTCGGAGATACCTTACTTTTAGCGGGTATCTACTTCTCTACTAAAAATCACAGAATGCAACAACTGGAGGAAATATTCGCAAGAAATAACATCTACTCCTGACCAACCTTGTATATTGGCGGATTACTTCCGGTAGCACACGCTCTGCTTCAACACTCAACAGTTTGTATGGGTCATATCAGAAGCGTATCGAAATCTAGGTTACCCGATCTACCTGAAGGTATTTAGGTTTGGCACTGACCACTCACTCACTCGTCTGTCCAACTGACTCTTTTCTCAATCCCAACCAACCGTTAGGTATGGTTGGGTTATTGGATGATCAACAAGACCAGCTTTTCATCCAGTGCTCTCGCATTGCTCGTCATAAAATTGATACGTATTGATATATATATATATAACGAGAGTAGTTTTAATGTAAGTATAAATAGGTAGGTACCTGCTTGATGTTTCCGATAAAGAAATCAAATTATCAGAGTGGATCGACGAGGTGAGAAGAAAAAAAAATAGCAGGTGTCAGATGAATGAATGATAATTGATACTATGCTTCGGGATTTTCGTAATAGCAATATATTATAAAGATTATTGTCGAGAATAATATATATTTACTCTAATGAAAACTAGCAGTGTCCGGCATTCGGTGCACTGTTTCCTTCGTAAGTAGGTGAAGGAAAACTAAGCAGACACATTAAAATGTATAAATAACTTCAAAAACAAAAGGTATTTATTAAATTAAGCACAGAAAAATAACAGAATATGATTTAAATATTCTAGTTGCGCTGATAATGAAGTCCAGAAAGCAATTGAGTATCGGCTTAAAAATAAAAGTAACGCTGGAACATTCATAAAAAATCCCGTACCAATGTGACAGACGGATGAACTCAGTTGTTATGGCGGCAATAGAAATACAGATTTTTTTAAATTTTCAGCTGTCTACATATTAATGTTCATGCGCTACAGACCGATGACTGACGGATGGAAAAATTTGCTTTGAAAAATTGAAAACCTCTGTGGGCATGAGCCTAAATCGCATGTACCTTATAGGAACGAAGAAGTAATCCTTGTCAACAACAATTTACAAATTCCATGCGCAATCGCTTAGAAGAGGGTGCTAACAAAATATTTAGAAATGCTATTTTGGCTATAATTAACAGAAAATACTAATTACTGAAGCCTATGTGACCATCAAATATGATTTTTCAAACAGCGTTTAGGTTAGCTTTAATCCTTCAATGAAAAAAAAATTAAATTAGCCTTATGTAAGAATCAAAAGAAACAATTATTAAACGTTCATAACGCTTCTTGTGCACAAAGTCAAAAGCTCAAAAATGTAGATGGTCATAATAGATAGGGTCAAAAGTGATCCACTTGGTAGAAATAAACTCATTCAAGCAACAGTGATACTTTTTAGAGAGTAAGAGCTCAAAATAACACCAACTGGGAAAAGTAGCTCAATCGTCGATATGTTTGTTGAAGGTTCCGTGAGTCAACGAAGCCCTGTAACTAAGCCTCCTCTGTATCTTTGTCCGTCTGTCATCGGTCTATCTATCCCATAAACCTTAATAGATACATAGATAGATAGATATTTATTGACTACGGTATATAAAGCTACATAAGCAGCCAGTCGATGATGTTGATGAACAGCAGTATCTGAACAAAGAACATAAAATAACAAAAACAATAAATGATAAAATGTATAGCTCTAACAACATACTTAGAAAACTGTACAATTATATTATTGGTAGCTACATATTCCTCTATACTACAGAAACATTTATTTTTAAGATATTCTTTGATTTGTTTTTTGAATATGGACCAGGATTCGTAGAGGATTTTTGTGAATTAAACCGGTGTGGTCTCAAGAGATTAGACCCCCGAGTAGTATTATAACCACGGAATTGGGAGTTGGTGGCAAATCCATCATAATACTTATGTATTTCCAATTGATAGATATAAATTGATGGTAATCTTATGATGCCCAGATGTAGGAATCATGGCCTGTATGTATCTGGGTTATCAGCATTTGCAATAATCCTAACTGCACCTTTTTGCAGCTTGGAAACTTTCGTGGCTATGAAGGAGTTGTTCCAGAGAAAATTTCTATAGCTAGTTTGAGAATGGAAAAATGCATAGTAAGCTGAGAGAATATTTTCAATACAAACAAAGTTCTTTAATAAACAAAAATAATTTAGAGAGCTTCTTGTTTAGTACATATATATGGGCTCACGACTTCAGAGCGCCATCAGGTGTTATTCTATATCATTAGCATAAATGACACATTTGTAGGGAACCATATCATAGAAAAGATAATTTATATAAACTATAAATAGAATAGGTCCAAGAACAGAGCCTTGGGGAACTTCGAATTCTATCGGCTTTAGATCCAATACTCTATTATCATCTAGATCAACAAAACTTTTTCTGTTCATAAAATAAGATGAAGAAAGAGAGAGAACCTCACCTCTGACTCCATATTCTTCCAGTTTATGTAATAGATTTATATGAGATACACAATCGAACGCTTTACCTTAATTGCAGCACCATGATCTATGTTCCTTACAACTCGAGCTATTGGTTAAACAGTGGAGCAAGACTTTTGGAAACCGTATTGATCAGAGTTCAAAAGGTTATTATTTTCTAAATAAAGATATAGTCTTTTCTTTAAGATTATTTTGAAAACTTTTCCAAAAATGGCTTAAATTCTCAAAAAAGGGTATTTCTATTACCGCTATACAAATAACAGTATTTTGTCTGATTTTTTCCTCGATCTTAACAATCGTTTTATCTCTTGAACTGTAATAGACAAACCGTTGAAAATTTTAAAAAGTAAGCAATACTGTAGCTAATAAATAAAACAATAAAGTAAAGTTAAAAATTATTGGTGGTTCTATTTTTGCTCGATCTAAATATTGGCTGTATCTTTTGTACCGTTATATGTAGACAGTTCTTGTACGGAACCCTTCGTTTGCGAGCTAGACTCATACTTGGCACGTTTTGAAAAATAAATGCAAATACATTTTGGCACAAAGAAGGGAGTAGTGTTCTTTATAACTATATTTTGATTAGACAATATCAAAGGGATCTCATGGTAGAAGGAGTTTAAGTACCTAATAAAAAAAACGCTTTTACTGAAAGCTTGGAAAATTATATTGACTTCAGTACGATACATATGGAAGAAATATCAAAGTAACAAAGATTGTCGTTTCTTTAAAAATATGAATGATAAGGAAAACTACTTTTGAAATAATTAAAGATGTTCGTTTTCGCTTAAATAATGAAAATTCCTATCACGAAACGCTTCTTTTGTATGGGAAACCGTAAACCACATATACCTTTAAAAAAATGAACAAAGGCCAGATCAGCTGTATCATTTTATTAAAAAATGAGAAAATCCTATGCAAATTTTCAGGATCCTCATTACCGACCGCAACAATCAAATGAAACTTTGAAACCAAATAAAATGAATTGATAAGCATGAATTGTGCAACACAAGGTCATCTTGGTGATACCTTCGACAAACAAAAAAAAAAACTTTTATACGTGACTGGATTTGAAGAGGTTATTCCTTAATTAAATATTCAGGACTTGATGTCGATGTCTTAATTAATCTGATTTGGACTGAAATTATTACAACTGCACGTTTTCAATTGGTTAAGGTTGAGACAATAATTTGTGTTAGCTGAGTCATTCGTTGACAAAATATTTTATAAGCATTTTCTAAAAAAAACAGCTTGTGTCATTGATTTAACGGTGTTGTATGTTGTTTTATTGTTTTATTTGATGAAACTAGGAACAATTTTGGGCAATAATGGAATTTTAAATATGCAAAACACATTTAGATTCAAAGTAATAATAAATCAAGCAATTTGTAAATATGGTTACTTTACGCATATGATTAAATAAAAAACCATCAAAAAAAATATGCTAGTCTGAAACCAACTGCATGGTGGAGAGTAGTTAGCTTGGTTTAATATTCAGTGTATGAGAAAATAAACGGTTATAGGTCCATCTTTTTATAAAATAATCAATTGAAAGTAGATTCAATTAATAATTTTGAGTTTATCAAAGTCAAGCCGATTTCCATGCAGGTAAGGATACTACTTAGATTCAGACGTTTAGCCTTAGGTAATACCTCGCTTGTCCATAATCCAAAACTATTTGACACAAATTGTACCTATCTCTAAAGCTCGACATGATTACTTATGATGTAAATAAAATATAGATAAATAAAGTATCCAAACAAAACCTACTTGAAATAATAACAGCTTGCATGCTAGAAAGAAATTATATTAAAGAAATAATTTCACTACTAATAGACTTTTTTATGTAACAATGTAAATATGGAAAC
This sequence comes from Crioceris asparagi, assembly GCA_958507055.1. Classification (NCBI taxonomy): domain Eukaryota; kingdom Metazoa; phylum Arthropoda; class Insecta; order Coleoptera; family Chrysomelidae; genus Crioceris; species Crioceris asparagi. The sequence goes on along the minus strand of OY293830.1, from coordinate 9,227,314 downwards.
TTATTTTGAATTTTTGAGTGATCACTTAGGTTTTCGTGAATAAAAATAAATTTCGTAATAAATTGTATTTCTATAGGTTTATTGTGATTGAATTACATATCTAAAATGTCAGTCATATTTAATAAAAGTTAATTGATTATTTGATAATAGTCAAATAGCTTCCTTAACTAACAGTTATCCAACAATGTATTATAAAAAGAAAAAGTATTGAACATTTTCCTCCAAGTTTCGAAACTATCAATGGTCTATAACTATGTAATAGTTATATAATGTTATTATAAAATACTAACATTTGTAGTCTGTCATCGTGCTTCTTCTACTTTTATTGCACATTTAATGTCATATACGTTATGAATTAATTGTCAGTCTGTTTATTAATATATGTGATAACTCTATTGTATTCTTCAGCATAGTTTTGATTTGAGAGTCTGGGGTATTAAAGAACTTTACATGTAAAATCCAATAAGTCTTCAAGACGATGATACCAAGAAATGGTTACTAAGGAATTTTAGATATTTAGTACAGACTTTAAAATGACGATTGCAATATATAGGGTGATTTCTGTAGGACGTGCATTACCTTTCGAACTTGCAGTCGGATTAAAACTTGTAATTTGATGTGCTGTCATTTTCGGTAATGCCTTAGGCGTTCACTTAATTGCCTCCCAAATTTGGATTTCCAATTTGATCCAGAAATATTGACATATGCCAAAAACTATAATAGATAAGATATAAATCTGGATGAGTTTCAACTTAAAATTAGAAAGCCAATCAAACAACGTTGGAAAAATCTACATTTCTATTTAAAATTAGAAAGTTAGAACCGAATTTTGCTCACTAACAATATTCTAGTTATAACCTATTCAGGTCTCTAATGCGATTCCAAGTGTAAAAGGTTCTAATGGACGGTCTAAGTAAATCAGCCAGCTTCTATTGCGTTACATCACATGTTCAGATCGACTATTTGGGGTAGATTTGTGTGCCACTTTAGTGTTTCAGAACGTTCGCAATTAAAATCTTGAGAGACTTCAAAAGTATGGATTTTTTTTAAATTACCTGAAAATTTACGATCAGTAAAACTACGATACCTTTAAGATATATTATGTATTAAAATAATTAAAAGCTACTTCGATCCAATGAGCAATAAATAGAGAATATCGTGAAAAAGCGAAATTGAGACAAATTTAAGTATAATGGCGAAAAAACAAGCAATAGATAATGGACATATGTAATTAGAAATCATTAAAAAATATTAAGAAGAAGATTAGATCCCTACGTAGGTAACAGACATCAATCTACAAATTCTTCTTAAGAAAGTTATAGCAAGAAACTTTTTAAAAAACAAGCTTTAGCTCAATCAGTTGAGGATGGCTGCTTTAAAATTGATTTGCAAGATTTATAACAAACAAACATAATTTGCAAGTTGAATAAAATCTTAAAAAAAACTATACGGAGCCCTGCGGATAATATCCAACCTCTTTTTGACCGATTAACCAAACGGAGGAGTTATACAATTCGACTGTTTGTTTGCATGTTTGTTTTTTATGGATGTTCAAGCCTTATAACTTATAAATAGTAACCGTGCTACGATTTTCATGATTCATGACTATTGAGAATTGGTCCCATTGAAAAGATCGATATTTTAATATGTCCTACCCCTCAAAAACTTCTCGCAATGGGGGTGGAGGGGCATTTTTTTCTAATATCAAAAATTTCACACGACAAAATTTAAGAGGAGGCCATATCCGGACAGCGTTCAAATTGGACATTTTTCAAAATCAATATTTCTTACAAAAAAATTGGACCGATTATTAATTAGTTGGTGCACTGAAAAATATGAAATAATATTAATTCTATTGGTGCTGTTACTTTTGAAGTTGTGCAGTTGCAGTTAGATTGATAACTTCACAAGAATCAGCACCCAATGGGTCTGAATCCAAGCAACATTATAAGCGGTTCCAGAGCAAGTGGACTTTGGCCGTTGAATCCCAAATTCTGAATTTGCTGGTGCTTTTGTTACTGATTGTCCAAACCCTATTATCATAATATCTATTATTCTTAGTGTTCTTGTTATTTCTCAATTACGATACGGTTATCGATTCTTAAAATTATTATGTGCATAAAGCAAGTAGTTAAGAAAAGAGATGATTTCACAACATTTGAATAAGACAAACTTCTGATTTTTTTCTTCGCTTTTAATAATTCTCAGTATTCTCAGTAAATTTCTCTCTTCTTTTAACATAAGGTAGCAACAAATCTCGATAAACTCTTTAATAAGATCAATATGACGTCACAACTATTGGTTAGTCACATTTCTAGGCGATGTAAACAAATATCTATCGAAAAATTGATAAGCAATAAAATTCTGTTTATATTATTAATAAATTATGGAGTCCTACATTTGTATAGATATTGTGGAATTTTCTATTATTAAGTATAAATACGCTGGTATTGCAAGAGGGCAAATACTGATTGCATAGTGTAAACAAGAAAGTAAGTAATTCATTGTTTTTTTTCCTAGCAGCTGTTTCAATCAGTTTTAGTCCTTATTATGCCCGCTAGACTATCTAAGGAATTAATTTATTTAACTTAATTTATCTATCCTCGTTATTTTATCCGTATTCAACTAAATAATAGGTTTTAACATAAAATAAATAGAATTGGAATATCTTTCTGTGTTATTTTACCAAAACTCAAATAGCTGAATTTGGAGTTTTTCATTTTGGTCTGTTTATCCTGACCAATCTCTGAAACGGTGGTTTTGACAGGACTTTGACTGATAAGGTTCTGGACTTCTGAAAGAGTAGTCTTACGCTACTTTCTACTCAGGATTCCTTATTAAGAAAATAAAAACTATTTGAATGGGGAAGAAAGAAATATAAGGAAAGGCATTTATAAGCTTTGACATTCCTCTGGGCTTCTTGTGTAAAGTATAAAATGTAGCAAACATAATTTTCAGTATCTGGGTATCGATAAAACAGTTTATGGTAAGGTAGAAGAAGTCAGGTAGCGAATAAAAATAAAAGCAAATAAAGTAGCTGAATGCATCCATCATGTGATTTCGAGAAATAAAAACTACCGTAAATAAAAGAAAAAATAAGCCAACGATAAGACCTATTATGAATTACATAACGAAAATAAAACCGGATACATCAAAAACAGAAGTACTCGTTGAGATGATTTAAATTATAGCCCTTAGCAAGAGACAAATCAACTGATGGCAGAAAACGTATGGAGCGTCCAAGGAAAAGATTGTATGGATATGATCGGAACCAATGAAGGAAGAAGAGGAATATATCTCACTGAAATACGTACTCGGAATTTAGACATGGCTTTCAGTGTTTTTGCTATACAAATCGCCAGCATCATTGTATGAAAGAGAATCTGCGTTTCAATTTACATGTAATTATCAGTTCGACCTTTATTTTCATCTATCAATAGTAAATATTTTCAATTTATTTGAACCATTTTGAGATAAACAGAGTTTCTTTCAGAAAATAATTTCAATGAAATAATATATCATATCACAGATACATACTAGTAATTATTTGATAATTTTATGAATATAAATAATATATTGTAAAAAACAAAGTGTTTATAACGTAATTAATGGAATTCCATATCACCAAGTTAAAACGGAAAGTATGTGGCATTGTGATATCACTTTCAAAACAATTACTTGGTAAGTTAATTACGCCGCATCTAAGCAAAAAACAAAAGGTAGGCGCAAAAAAGCGTTGGAAAGATTACCTGGAGCAAGACCTGAATAACATGGGAAAGTTTACCAACTGGAGAACAGCCAAACATCGTGATATCTGGAGGAAGATTGTGGAGGAGGCAAAGACGGACAAAGGGTTGTAGTCCCAATGGAATGATAAATGGTACAGTTTAATTTTCTGACCTTCACAATAACCTTAAAAATATTAATTTATCTGTCTAGGATACTGAAAGATACAGTATTTTTTGATTGTACTTGGTCCATGCATGCTGGCCTATCTCATAGTCCTGGATTCAATAAGCCGAGGAAAAGAATCCTGAATCAAGTCGTTTTTGTAAATCAGAAGACTCGGAAGCAGACTGTGCAGGCTCTAAAAAAACTTCAAACGAGAGTAATTGTATCTGAAGTATTCCCCGCCATGTTTAGATTCGTTTTAATGTTTTTAAAATCATTTTAGAGTAAATATATGAATGCACGAATTAAGATATGGTCTTTCCGGAGTTTTCCAGTCCGTTTTGTTAATTAAAATCTGACCACTTTTGGAATGTAGATGGAAAATTTACCAAAAAAAGATCCCCTGCAACTCAGTGCACGTGTTAGAAGAGAAACTTCTTCCATTAGGAAGAAAAAAATAATGTTTTAAGTCATTAGAATAAATATTTTTTAATTTACCTCTTCAATTTGTACATTGAGTAACTTCATTTAGTGGCTATGGGTGAAGCGTATACTATGGCTAAAATTTGTTCTTGGTTCTAAATGGAGTATATTTCAGCAAGAGTTTGGGAGTGTTCTGGATGAATTAACGGAGAAAATTGTCCATTTCCATAAAAGCATTCTCCCAAATATACTCAGATGTCATTTTGTTTTTTTAATTCGTAGAGTTTCATTTATTTTCAATGCCGTTATGGCTAAAAGAAACACAACAGTATTCAGAGAGGGTATTTTCTAGGATATGTATAGCAAAGAATAATAAAAAAAAAATCCAGTGCTTTATTATCAATTTGCACAGTATAGTGGATTAGCGACTATTTTATTGTACTAGAAAAGCTCTAGTTTTCGTTCCTCATATTTTGGTCACTGCAAGATTTTCAATTAGCTATTCTCGATAAAAAATATTAAGATTTACTAAAAGCCTATATGACCCAGATGTTTTTGTGAATATATTTTCTGACAGTGAACTAGCATCACGATCACTAAAAATGCACCAACGATTATATTTTATAAAAATATAACAAGTGAAGCTGTGAGAAATTATTAGAATAGGAGCTCAATTCGTAGGTACTTTCCTTGTTTATGATCAATGGAGAAATAAGTAATAACAACAATGTACAAGCCAAATTTTACAGTAGCTCCTCTATATATTGTTTACATATGAATTGACTTTAGCCACATATAACACATATAAGACTTATTTATAATAATAATATTAACTGTAACCTAGCGCCCACAATAAGTGAAAAATCTGTGCCATTCGCCAATTTTAAATAATTGTGTGGGATTGAAAAACTGTTACCACTGTTTTTTTTGCATATACTTACATGAATATTACTCGCAATTGAGTAGGTATATCTGGCAACAGAAGTCAACGGAACAAAACCATCAAGTAGTGATAATATAATTGAATCAGTTATAATTTATACCGTAAACACAAATTGAGGCTTTGAAGTGGTTATGCTATGTTGTCAAAAGGTTTTTGAGCTATGTAATGATGATTCATACGAATGCACATACTAGCAGATATATAAATAAGTATTTAAAAATATGATATGACAGTTATATCGAGAAGAATGCATTATATACCTTTGTGTATTTTGTAATTTGGTGAAATTACTCAAAGGAGAAAGCGCTATCTTATTAGAATATTATATACTTATGTCTGATATTAATTATTATTGTAAAAGGTTATGTAAGACACGGTAGCAATATTCAGTGCGTAAGTTATTTATAGATTATATCAATTCTTATGTATGTATATAATTGGTATTGTTTATAATATATTTGAGACAAGTAAAGTCATTATACCTAACTATTATAATTTTAATTATTGATAACAGTTTTGTTGCTGAAATGTGTTTTTAGTCTTTCGTAGCTCTAAAACATTATAAAATGATCCATGAAATTTGTATTTTTGAGGGAAGCGAACGAAAATCTTTAAATCGATTCGAAATTTACCATTTTTGACCGACGAACCCCAAACGGAGGAGGTATACAATTCGAAAATTTTAAAATTTTCATAGTCAATTCAAATAAGCAGCATGTCTACATCATTATCTAGTGACTTTTTTAGAGATTTTTTATTGACCCTTTATCTGCATTTGACGTTGACAATGTATAGGTACCTAAATAATGTAAAAACATTTTGTTTTGTAATCTATCTTGTTATGTTTGTAGGTTATGTTTCATATTCAAATTTGATGCTACCAAATCAGTCACAATACAAGACAAAAGACTCACATAAATATTTTTTACAAAAAATTGGACCGACGTTATAGTTGATGCACTGAAAAGTATAAAATAATATTACTTCTATTGGTGATAGTACTTTTGAAGTTGTGCAGTTGCAGTTAGATTGATAGCTTTTGGCACCAACTTCACAAGTACCATCACCAATAGAAGTAATATTATTTTATACTTTTCAGTGCATCAACTATAACGTCGGTCCAATTTTTTGTAAAAAATATTTATTTCACACTTTTGAGTGTAACATTAGTCCCGAAAATCGTTGAACGTTCACTATACCATATCAATGAAGATAATACTTATCCTATTACCCACGTATATTCCTTGCTTGTAGTGGTTATTATTGAGATCTCAGAACATCGCGGCGGAAATACGCTTGAATATTTTAGTTGTTACCATTTAACACCGATTTAACTCGAAAACCGTAATTCTAAGGAAAAAATGTTCATTATAAATGTTGCTACAAATAATTATATCTTTCATGTAGTATCGAAAAATGTTCAATTTTCGAAAGAAATTGTCCTCTCCACATAGCAAAAATACATATTTAACATGCGTCTATCTCGAAAACCGTAACACTTTTGAAAAAATGTTCAATTTAAACGTTTCCGGATATTGTCCTATCTTTAATTATACCAACTCAGATTTTCGATTTTCGAGAAAATTCGCCCCCACCACCCCTTCGGGGGCGGTTTTCGGAGGGAAGGAGATTTCGTATTTGCGTTTTTATGAATATGGGACCATTTCTCAATCCCCTTCTTTCAAATGAATCCAAAATCATCAAAATCGGAGATCGTCTACTATATAAAAGGCGCGCACGAACCAAAAAAAAAAAAAAAAAAAAAAAAAAAGCAGACAGTCGAATTGTATACCTCCTCCGTTCGGGGTTCGTCGGTCAAAAATTGATAGCCCTTGAAAAGAGACAAAGCGACAGAGCAGGCCATGATATTAGGAAAAGAAGACATGTTCGATGACGTTAGTCCGCGACAAAACGTCCATTATGTACCCAATACAAAATTAGCTATGATATTTGTGGCTTCTGCAATGTGATGCCATACATCTTGAGGGAATAATGAACCATGATCTACTGAAATATAAAATTTAATTTGCCAGAGTATATCGATATTTATCTTTGATTCTCTAAATCAAGTCCATCAACCGAGTTATAGTAGGTATACTTGCTGTACAATCGTTCTATCCCCCTCACATTTTTTCGTCATTTTCCATGTATTAGCGAGATAGAGAATGCGTCACTATGATGGGTAGTTAGCTGATTCCAGTCCATTCCAAGCAACCTGTGCAGTAATACTTACTGGTAACTAATATAGACTTTAAAAACTTTTGATTGTCGCCGTGAAGGCAATTTTGTCTCATATACCTACCTGCATAGAAACTAAATATAATGAATACAGGATTATTCAATCCTGCTGAAATATAATATAATCTTAAACCCATTCACAATTCAAGCACACGTAGAAAATAAAATATCACAAATACAGTGATTGCTTTAAAAAAAGATTAAAATATTAATAATATTAATTCTATTGGTGCTGTTACTTTTGGGGTTATGCAGATGCAGTTAGATTGATAACTTTTGGCACCAACTTCACAAGTACCAGCACCAATAGTATTAATATTATTTTGTATTTTTCAGTGCACGAAAATCATTGAACTTTCACCGTTATCCATGTATTCTTTGCTTGTATTTGCTATTATTCAGAAATACTCATAGTATAAACTTTACCACCCTTTTAACTCGAAAACCGTAACTCAATGGAAAAAATGTTCAATATAAATGTTGCTACAAATAATCTGGTGATTAATTTTTTATTCTCAAATTTTCAATTTTCGAAAGAAATTGCCCCTTCCACATAGCGAAATTACACATATTTCAAATTTTAACAACACAGAAACTCGAAAACCGTAGCTCATTTGAAAAAATGTTCAATTTAAACGTTTCCGAATATTTTGGTGTCTTTAATTTTGCCATCTCGGGTTTTGGACTTTCGGGGCGGTTTTCGGAGGGAGGGAGATTTCAGATTTGCGTTTTTATGAATATGGGACCATTTCTCCAGTCTCGTCTTTCAAATGAATCAAAATTGGAGTACGATTATCATATAAAATGCGCGCACAAATCGAAAAAAAGCAGACAATCGAATTGTATACTTCCTCCGTTCGGGGTTCGTCGAAACGGCAACGATAAAGATTCATTAATTATGAGCTGGCCAGACATGAAAATAAAGACAAAAACTTTCAAATTACGTCTCTTTAAATTTACGTCATTTTCTAGTACCTTTTTGGTTTTACGGCTAATTGTCGTCGCTGCCAAATATCTCATATACATAGATAGTACATATTTAAATATTACGTTGCGCGTAGACTGCTGAAGAAAACTGATCTATGGGTGCAATAATTTATACCGTTTCTGCTTAGATTGCTATACGTCGAACAGGCACCAAGATTTGAATATGCAAGACTTGTATAAGTCGTTATTGACATACCCTATAGAAGTATGAGAAAATTTAAAAAAAACCTAGATAACAAAAAACTTTAAGATCATTAACACGAAAACAAACATGAATATTGCGAAATTCAAGTAAGATGTTGAAAGACCAAGGTATACCCCGATGAACGTCAAGAGAAAATAAAGCTTGTAAACAACCCCCTAACTCTAGACCACCTATGAGACCACCCAATAGATGGCAGGTTAAAGTGGCAATAAAAATCTCAGGAAATAATGCGAAAGCTACGGGCTTTAGACTTAATAGTTAAGAAGAAAATGGAGAACATAACAATTGTCATAAACAATTATTACATTGAAAAGTGGTGTATTACTTATTGTCTATCTGTTTGTCTGTCCTTGTTTTCTTTGAAACATCAATAGAAACAAGGTTCAAACTCGGTACTTATGTAGAGTTAGGTACCCGTATAATGGACGCTTGTTAGGAATTAACAAATATCAATAGGGGAGTTAGATTTCGTGGGGCAAATTAGAAATGTAAGGGATAAATTATTTGCAAGTTATTCAAATGCATTATCTTTTAAAATAAACAGAAGATAAAATTCAAAAACTTTAAAATTTACCGTTTCCGCCCTTAGCTTTGAATTAATTTTGAAAAAAATACAGAATATTTTTTCTTTTAAACTTCGACTGAAGCCCTATATCCTGTGTCTTAAAAAATTTTACACTTAGTTGCTTTGGAGAAACGGGGGAACGGTCAATTTTCATTGATATCTTCTTAACTAATCATTACAATGTTTAAAAAAATATACGTATTACGAGACCCCACTTTTAAATTGTCACATGATACGTTTATCGTTCAAGATTCTAATTTGTAGTCATTCTATAAAATTAATGAAATTAAAAAAAAACTCTTAATGCTTACTTGCAAAATAATAACGAGATAGGAAATACTTTGCAGCTTTAAAATAAATATATATTCGTAGAATAAAGATTGTTACATGTTAAAAATTCACTTTTAGTCAACGTTGGTAAATTATCAATAAAATAGAAATAATAAAGAAATACTGTCGATCTTTTCAATTCCTAGTATTTGAAAGAACTCAACTTTTCATCCAAATATTCAATAGCTTCTACGACATTGGTAACAATACACTAGAATGGGTTATTTCATTAGCTTTGGAAGAATAAATTGTTAATCCGTTAAAATCAAAGTATGCACCGGATCAAATTTTCAATTGCCCTTGATAAGTTCAGAGAAATATTACCAAATCCTCCAATTTTAAAAAACCACAGCATTTCAGAAGATCATCGTTGAGAAAAGTTTTTAATGATATTTACTCAATGGCTAAGCTTTATTTTTCGTTTTATGTTGGTAGTAGTTTTGCAATAATTGAATTTCGTAAAATTGTGTATTTGAAACAATCATAACAATGTTGATATTTCCAAGCAATTATATTTTCTACAAAGAATTTAATGAGACCTTATATAATATAAATGACTATAAAAATGTATAATATTCTATTCCAGCTAACCAGTCAAGTGGAAATATATAATAAATAAAATTGATTTTTCATTCTTCTAAGTCCTAGCTCATGGTAGCGAAGATGAATTTATAATCATAAATGTTAATGGTCTAGGGTATGCCCGAGTTTAACTATAACTCAATTTCTCCACTTGTAATATCACAAATGACAGATTTCGGAAAATCAAAGTACTTGAAACAGATATGAAAAAAGATCGGAAACCTCAGTTTATCTTTCAAAAGTATTCCACCTTTGTTTCAAATAACGTAATTTTTAGGTGTGGGTAACATTTAATCACGGTATGTATAAAAATTAATTTTCTTGAATCTGTAACTGTCTGCTCAACTATATGGAATCTCAGTTGTTCGTGAAATAATTCTCAAATTTGCAAATTATTCAATAGTCTGTGCTTGTGAGAAAACTGAACTGCAGGATTTCATTTTATATGAAAGTGAAATTTCAATCAAGGGTGTTAAATATGTTTACATAGTATCATTTATTTAAGTACCACTGTCCTGGTTCTTGGAATCATACAATCAGAAACAATACAAATGTCACGATTAACCATTACAAGTACTGAGTAAGTACCTTTATTATACCTATACCTACTTGTCGTACTTTTTCTTAAGCCTGTTATATTCGTCACGAATGTTGTGAAATTGTATGTTTTTGTGGACATGGAAATGACAAGACATTACCAGTCATATAATTTGAGCGATCAAGTGAAAATATAGCAAAAAAACATCACAAATAACCGAGCAACACGTATTGTTAGTAAACTGTGACATGATTTCTCGATGTTTCCTTCTTCACTTTCCATTGATATAAGTCTTGCGACGAATTACATTCATATCATTATGGCATGTTCTTCAGATCTAATAGCAGGTGAAATTTCAAGTCTTTGGACCCTATAGGGCCTAAGAAATCGGTGCGATTCAACCTTTTTATCTCAGCCGACACTAATAAGAACTATATATATATATATATATATATATATATATATATATATATATATATATATATATATATATATATATATATATATATATATATATATATATATATATATATATATATATATATATATATATATATATATATATATATATATATATATATATAAATATAAAAGATACTTCAGTAATCAACTTTTTAGAAAAACTATTCCAGACTTTTGAGTTGGCACCTTCTTCAAAATTACCAATGCCAATAATTGTCTTAATATTATTTTGTATTTTTCATTGCATTAACAATTAAAGTAGGGCCTACAGTTTTATATGAATTTAATTATCAATCCACATTTATGAGTGGTAATAACATGAAACACCGCCTTCCAAGAACTCTTAATCAATTTGAAAATTCCTAAAAAATATTTCTTTGTGAATTTCTGCTGGAAGGTATTTTTAGGGTGAAATATATCTTGATTTTTTTTATTGACCACATATCAACAGTCTTCTTTCGAATGATAGTTGAACCAAAATCGAAAAGAAAAAAATAACTAGAACCTAGAAATTATTGTTATCTATCAAATAAGCATAGTCTTAAATAATTGAAGAAAAATTGTTGGTATAGTATATATATTAATACATAAATATGATCTTGAAATACCCGGACTTTGAATATAAGTTATTAATTAATTTGATTAAAAATAACATTAATTATCAACTGTTACCTTCAATTGTTAAATTTTACTTTATATTTTGATTTTTAATTATATTTGATTTCGTTTCATTTCTAGTTGCGGTTTCATAATTCTCATTGATTCATTATTATTATTTGATAATATAAATTGGCCTTAGATAAATTATTGATTTTGACCGACTTCAAACGAAGGAGAATGTAAGTACCTATACCAATGCGATTTATACTTTTTTCAGAACAGATCGAAATTATAAAATTAAACAAGTAAGTATGGGTGAGTAGGTACTCATCACGGAAAAGGATAGAGCGGAAATATCTACATTTCCTTGTATAATTGCGATTAAAATAGAAAGAAAGTGAATGAAAATTACCCAATTTTTATTATAATTATATTAAAAGAATTAATTGAGTATTTTTTAATTATAACAATTATTTATTAAATGATTGAGTAATTGCTTACTATTACTTTATTAATTTATTGTTTCGAAGATATTGTTAACGCATCAAGAATAAAGGAATCTTTGACAAAATCACGCAAACTTATAACCTCTTCCTGTTTGTTATGAAAATGGAAAAAATAATATTTTTTATTACCTGAAAAGACGGAAAATTTGAGAATTGCGCTATTATGGAATTAACAAAAATTCTATTCATTCTTTGGGACCGTTTTGTACTTGAATATTAAATCATATAGGGGAAGAAAAAACTATCGGATATAATTAAAAATTATATAAATTTGGCTATTATTGTTGTTAAGGCACCAAGAATTGAGGATTTTTTTTTCAAAATTATGTTACAGTGTAGCATAAAAAAATATTTAGAATTTCGAGAAGAGCTCTGAACTTAAAAGAGAACACAGATAATGAGAAAATAATCGAATAAATTATCTCAAAGTAAAAAAACTTTACATATTTAATTAGACCGAAAAATACGTATGATCATAATATTTTTGCAAATATTTTAACATACCTTTTAAAATGAATTTCCAAATAGTTCCTTTTCGAATAAAATAAATCCAGTATTCGTAAACCAAAAAAAAAAAATGTCACCACACTATATCATCTACTCATTGTCATAGTCGCATAATCACAAACTCGGCACTAAATTGAACTCGGAATATTAATCGCCAAAAAAAAATTTGTTCGATTCGAATCGTTTCACAGCCTATACTGAGACTGATAAGAAGTGATACTGAGAGAGCAGAACGCGCACACTACATTCGAGTCGATTGCGCTCGGCAGTCGGTAAGTACTGAACTGAACTGAAGACTGAAGAAGAAGCAAAAGAGTGGACGATCGAACGTTCTGTGTCCCACTTGTGGTAGTGCTTTGCTGGTACCTACCGAACTCTGTGAATGATGATGATAAAAACACTCCTCGCGTTATGATAAGATGAAGGTGGGTGCCAGCAGGGGGTGGTTCTTCTTCTACACTATGGTGCCTTCGTCTGTTCGTCCGTCTGCGGTAGATTGACGAGCAAGGTGCCACTTTGCGGTTCTCTTTTTTGTGTTTCTTCTGTTATCTTCATCATGTTGTTGTTAGTTGTTGCAGTAATGGACTTTTCTGGATTAGAGGAAATGTGTTAAATATACGTGGCGACGACATGAAGATTACGAGCAGACAAAAAGAACATAACAACTGCAACATACAAAATATATCTTCTATATAATATGTAATGGATTACCGAAACCATTGCTAATAAAAATATGAATCTTCAAAGCGTTAATAGTAAAAAGGTGTGCAGTTTTACCAAGGAAATTCAAGCCTTAAGTATATTTATAGAAGACTAAATATTTACATGGAGAATTAGGTATATTCTGCGCAACGGTTTCTGATCTCGCTTCTTTTTGTGCGACTCGACACGGATATGTGCGTATGTGGGAAAATGAAAGATATATAAAATATATGTGTAGGAGATGTTGGTCATCGGTCCATCAGGTAAACGAATTCGCTGGAATAATCTAGTACATATATTCATTTTACCTACAGGGTGTCCAGAAAGTTCGTACCTAAAATGATAGGGCTTATAAAGGGAGCCAAAATAATGTTAGTACTTTGTATGAAAATGTTCATATCGAACATCATTATGAAATCATTTTCCTGAAAAGGGAGAGTTTGAAGATCTTTCAAACGGTTGTCATGGTATCAACAGCACTTGGGTAGTTAAATTAACTCATTATAATGCCTGTTTTCATTTGTAAGCTTTTGTTCAGTATGTCTGTCTACTAAAAAAGTTGATAAATGTTGTTTATTCAACATTTTGCTACAAAAAGGTATAGGTACCTTGTCCTAATCGATATCTTGTAAAGTTTTGGAGAAAATTGCACTAAAAAACAACGTGTAGGATACAAACCTACAACTAAAACGCGATAAAATATCATTTACTTTAATAAAATATAAAGAAATGTTCTGAATACGAGCATCTTGAACTTTAATACATTTTCTTAGTTTGTCTGAACATTTTTGGCAAAGTACATGTTTTTAGATGGCTCCAAAAAAAATGAGTGGATTAAGTTTGGGTGACTGAGGTATCCAGGGAGAAGGGCGATCCAACTGTAAGAAATGCACCCAATATTTAAATAATTTCTTATCAGTCTACTAAAATGAGGAGGCGAAGCTTTGTGCAATATCCACATATTATTTCGAATATTCAAAGGAGATGTTCTCGCACATACTCAATACTTTTCCTTATAACTATATATAAAATTAAATTCGTTGACTTTTTATTGCGTTTTAATATTTGGTATGAATCGTAGATGTTAATGAAATACGGTTCTTTATGAAACAATTCAAGATATCGAATCAATTAAAGTACCTATATCTTTTTTAATTGAAGAAATAAAAAATAAAAGTGAGGAAGAAATATGTCAACATTGTCAACAAGTTCAAAAAAAAACTGGAATATTTTATTTGCCCCTGTATAAAGCAGATATATTGAAAAGAAGTTTACAAATTAATACCTGCATAGTTATGAACTAATTTAAAAGTCGAAATGTCTTTGTTACCGTCAAAACCGGTAAAAAGATATAAACCAAATTACTCTTCTTCAAATTGTCACTTTCATGGCGTCTATAAAAAAGACCGATAAGAAATTTTTTTATATGAAATACTAATAGTATTTTGGCTGCCTCTGTACCTACGTCCTATCATTTTCGGTGCTCGATCATTTTCCATTTTTCCATTTTCCGGGAAGCTGTAAAAATGTTTACCCTAATAAATATTTTTTACAAAAAATGGACCGATGTTATTAGTTCGTGCACTGATAAATACAAAATAATATTAATTATTTTTTTATTATTTTTATTATTAATTAAAGCTAATGTTAAGCATCACAAAGAGTTGGCTTGGAGATGAATGTTGGAAAAACTAAGATTTTAAAATGTTTGAAAGAAAATATTCGAATTTAAAACGAAATTATTGAAGCAGTGGGCGAATACGTTTGCTTAGGACACAGAATGAAACTCGGTAAAAATAATCAAAACACCGAATTTCCGAGACGAATAGGGTTGAGTTGGGCGGCTTTTGGCAAACTTTCATTTATATTAAAAAACAAGGAAGTTCCTATGAATTTAAAAACCAAAGTGTACGATACATGTATTCTACCACTAACAACATATGGATTGGACACAATGGCCTTTACTAAGAAAAGTATATATTGGTTGCAGGCCAATGGAACAAAAAATGTTAGGTTTAGCCCCGAAAGACAGAGTGCGAAACGAGAAAATACGAAGAAGAACCAAATTGTTCGATATCGTAGAGTGAGTAGCACGTCTAAAGTGGCAATGTGCGGGACATGTGGCCAGACAGGACCAAATTAGATTTTACCCAGAGAATTTTAAGATGAAGCCCCTGGAAAAACAGAAGAAGTGTCGGCAGATCCCGGAAAAGATGGCTAGATGATATCAGACAAGTAGTTGGTAAATACTGGTATCAATTAGCCCAGGATCGACAGTTCTCGAAACAAAAAGAGGCCTACATCCAGCACTGGATGAATTAAGGCTGAGAAGGAGAAGAAAAAGAGTTTGAACCCACACTACTTCTTAAAAGTTATTATTTAATATAATAACGTACCTAGATAGAACGAATAATATGAAAATAAAATAATTATATTAATATTTATTTACAGAACATACAGATCGTAGACCGTATAACGCCCAAGTGATATTGCCTTATTCAATTATATCTTATTTCACAGTCATATTTTTCCAAAGATAGTGGATAGTATTTTTTGGCCACTTCTTGAATAGTATTTCTCATTTAAGAAATATAACATTCATGCTGGTAATCGAGTTTTCTCTGTTCTGGAATTTATTGATAAATAACCATGATCAAGGTGTCAATGGCAAAGGGAACCTAGCCAATGATGAACATGAAAATGACAAGGAAACCCTGTGCCGATGAACATTTTCAAAAATGATTCTCAGCCATCCAAGAATCACATCAACCAATCGAACGTATTCGAGCTTTTGACAGACGAACCAAAACGGAAGCGGTATACAATAATTCGACTGTATGTCTGCTTGTTTTTTTATATTTGTTCGCGCATTTTGCATAGTAAACGTGCTTTTTTATATATATTTGCGAGAGGAGTATTGAGAATTGGTCCGGTTGAAAAAGAAAAAAAATTAGACATGCCGTTTCCCTCAAAAACTTTCATCAAAGAAGGTGGTGGGGACAAAAATTGCATATACGGAAACGTTTAAATTGGACATTATTAAAAATAACTATAGGATTCCGCGTTATAGTCTGAAATATGTCTTTCAGTTATGTGGAAGTGGTAAATTATTCCATGAATCGAAAATTTGGGTAATAGTATGAACATTTTTGAACGTTCACTAATACCAAAGAAGATAGCTTTGGTATTAGTGAACTTTCAAAAATTTTCATGACTAATGTTATTCTCAAAAGTGTGAAATAAATATTTTTTACAAAAGTTGGACGGACTTTATTAGTTGGTACTCTGAAAAATACAAATTAGTATTAATTCCATTGGTGCTGGTACTAAACAATATTACCATGATTTCCCATTTAATTTAGCTTAGCCCTAACTTCAAAACCAGTTTTGTGATTTTTTTCCAGCTTGGTATCTATCACGTAAGTCATAACTGATATTACATACGTATGTCTCATATATTTACGTTTTACTTTCTTACCGCTAACCCCGTAAAAACATATGTTTACGTTTTAGTGTGGCCTGTATCTAAAAAAACATATTTCTCAGTTCCGTTTGTATGTCTGTTTGTCGTTTTGTGCCAAGATATACCATTGCTTTCTTTTTTTGACCGACGAACCCCGAACGGAGGAGGTATACAATTCGACTGTGTGCTTTTTTTGTTTTTTGTTTCGTGCGCGCCTTTTATATAGTAAACGAGCTCCGATTTTGATGATTTTGGATTCATTTGAAAGGGGAGGCTTGAGAAATGGTCCCGTATTTATAAAAACGCAAATCGGAAATCTCCTTCCCTCCGGAAACCGCCCCCGAAGGGGTGGAGGGGGCGAATGTACTCGAAAATCGAAAATCTGAGTTGGTATAATTGGTTGGTATAAGATAGGACAATATCCGGAATCGAGATAGACGCATATTAAATATGTATTTTTGATATGTGGAGAGGGAGATTTCTTTCGAAAATTGAAAATTTTTCGATACTACATGAAAGATATAATTATTTGTAGCAACATTTATGATGAACATTTTTTCCTTAGAGTTACGGTTTTCGAGTTAAATCGGTGTTAAAATGGGAACATATAAAATACTCAAGCGTATTTCCGCAGCGATGCTTTGAGATATATATATATATACATGGGTAATAGGATAAGTATTATCTTCATTGGTATTAGTGAACGTTCAACGATTTAGGTACGCTCAAAAGTGTGAAATAAATATTTCTTACAAAAAATTGGACCGACGTTATTAGTTGATGCACTGAAAAGTGTAAAATAATATTAATTCTATTGGTGATGGTACTTGTGAAGTTGGTGTCAAAAGTTATCAATCTAACTGCAACTGCACAACTTCAAAAGTAGCAGCACCAATAGAATTAATATTATTTTATAATTTTCAGTGCATCAACTAATAACGTCGGTCCAATTTTTTGTAAAAAATGTGGCTGCACGACCTTTCCCACCGCGACCAGTTTTGGTCTATTGTGATTTTGTAGGGTAGTGATACCGAATGTTTCTAGTTTTACCCTTTGTTCGAACTTGTCCCGGAGCCTTTCTAGCTGATTCCCGTTCTCAGAAATGATTACCATATATTCAACAAATTATTTTTGCCTTTGTATCCCATTCGGAAACTATTATACAACAGTTTGCTTTGGTTCATTTAATAAAGGTGAGAATTGGGAATATACAATAAAACTGATGATTATTCGTGTTGTAATCATTAAATAAATAAAATTCCAGTCAACTCACTGAAGGAATACAGCTAATAGTTTGTTCTGATTTGAAAAGATAAAATATTAATCTACAGCAAATTGAGAGCATCATTAATTATATCAAAATTACTTACAGAACAGTTAACATTAAATGATCAAAATAATCTATAATATACATAGATAATCTAATCTAACACAGACCATAATTCTTGAAGGAATAGTTTCATTATTAATAAACCATCAAAATCAATCTCGAGACATGTTATGCCCAGGAGAATATAGAAACACGTTATAGTTGCTGCAAAGGTAGCTAAATCAATTATTTTGTCGTTCGTGTTGAGAAAATTTGATTACAAAATGATCTAGATATCTAGAGTAATGTAATTAGATGTTGAAATTGTATACACTGAACTGGCAAATAATTTCTAACAAATAAATTAAGAAGCTAGTTTAAAAATGTTCGACTGTTGAAACAATTTTATTACTTTGTCGTGATGTGGTTAGAATAGAATAATATAAATGTAAACAATAATGTGAATGTCAACACTGTCCGACGTAATGATCCGTGTTTCCATTGATAGATTAATATCATATAATTTTTACGCAGATCAGTTTTATAAAATGAGAACAAATGTTTTAAGTATTCGTTATAATTCATATAAATATTATGCTTTTTTAAAAGCATATTGACTGTATTTTTTGGTTTGGGTTATTTTACTAGTCTTCTGTTATTCCATTTGATCGTGTATGTAATAAAGTTTTACAAGATTATTTATTATTGCTACAATAAAATAAAGTTGTTAAATTTTATTAAACGGTTTTATAAGAAAATAATAATGATAGTAATGATGCACTTAATGCACTAAAAGCTAAATAATAATCTGGTAGGTCTTCAACATGGTCTATAAACTGAGTTTAAACTGAGTTTATAGACCATGCTGAGTTTATAGACCTCGGGTCTTCAGCACCATTCAACAGACTACTCTCCTCAGCAATCTAGGGCATTGGTCAGAGAAAAAAAAATAAAAGCGTTGGGCGCTTGAAATTTCTATCAAGTTAACCGCTATAACATTATAAATATGCTATTTAAATATTTTGTATTCTCAAGTTACGCTACATACGCCTAACGATTTTTTTTTTGGTCGGACCAGTGCCCTAGATTGATGAGCAGAGTAGTGTGATGACTGGTACCTAAGACCTACCAAATTATTTTTTAGCTTTTAGTGCATTAACTGCATCCTTACTATCATTATTTTTTCTAATAAAATCATTTAACTTTAAAACTTTTTTTTACTAATTTTATTTTCAAGTTTTTAATTTTGTAATTGATTACTTCTCACTAGTTCATTTAGTGCCTCATTATTACAAGATTTGTTTCCTGGCAATTTGCTGCAATCTAACTCCTCAATACATATTCCTTTACTCAACTCAGAGCCACGTATGTTTGTCATTCCACAAACAATTTTGATTCTAAATACAAAACCACGTGATCTACAGTGCTGCCCTGCATTTTGTGGACAGTGGAAGCCTATGACAAAATTAAGGGCAACATCCTTCTTTCAGCTGTCCCATACCTACTTGAACTTTGCTGGAAACTGAATGGCTTTAGGATGAATAAGGTGTACGCCATCTCTTCCAAAGTCGATACGAACTGACGGTACATCGGTTTGGTACATTTGAGTTCGACGAAACTGAAGCCATACATTTTCAGTAATCACATAGTTAGTTATATTCTACTAGTCAAGCCATTTCATTTGAAACCCATATTGAAGAGGTGGTGAAAACATATGTATTTAATGCGCCATTTTGTTGGCAGCTATATTGGATTGTCATTATTTTTGATTGTGAATAATATTCTACTAGTCAAGCCCTTTCATTTGATACCCATATTAAGGGGGGTGTGCAACAATATATAATCCGACATTTTGTAGCGGCGGCCATCGTGGATATACAATGATACTGAACATATTAAATTGTATTATCATCAGAACTAGAGGTGTCTACTAAATTTCAGATCAATCTGTCAACAGGAAGGGGTCAAATATCAAATAATATATGTGACCCAAATAAATAAATAAGAAGAAAGGCAAGCTAAATAAAAGCGTTTCAAAAAATTAACTCCTGAAAACTTACATTGAATGAATTTAACATTACTCACACCTCTCACAGGAGCGAAAAATCATCGTAAAAAATCACTTTCTCCACCATCATTTACAGTTTAGAGCAGAACAGGTTTTTTAGCTATTGCGCAGTAATCATTGCCAGTAAAGTACCACTGGTGACTGGTATTGGTACACTAGAAAACAAAACAAATATTGATTATTGGTCCATCCCATCGCGATATAATATTGGCCCACACAGAGACCTATAGCTAAAAATATATTCTTCGAGCTCAAGGGAATTTGGTAAAAACCATTCACCGAAAATTTTACATGATTAGGTACAGTGCCTTCATAAAGCTATTTAAGTAACTACTAGGGGTAGCGTTATTATGCAAAAATCTGGTTTGGAAACATTAATTTTGTCGCTCCCTTTAGTCTAGAAAATGTATATCTCGCCAAGTTCACATCAACTAGATTGATAATAAAAATATCAAAAATAAATATTTTTCACAAAAAATTGGACCGACTTTATCAGTTGTTGCACTAAAAAATACAAAATATTATTAATTCTATTGGTGCTGGTAATTTGGAAGTTGTGCCGTTGTAATTTGTTGTTGTAGGCACAAACTCCAAAAGAACCACCACCAATAGAATTAATATTATTTTGTATTTTTCAGTGCAACAACTGATAAAGTTGGTCCAATTTTTTGTAAAAAATATTTATTTCACATTCTTCAGTGTAAAATTAGTCATGAAAATTGTTGAACGTTCACTAATACCCAAAAAGTTATAGGTAGGTTTAGCTTGTACTAGCGGAAATACGCATATCACATATTTCAGACTTTACCATTGCGAAACTCTGAAACTCTAACTCTTTTGAAAAAATGTTCAATTTAAATGATTCCGGATATTGTCCCCTTTCTAATTTTCAAATCTCGAATTTTCGATTTTCGGAAAAATTTGCCCCTTCCACATAGCTGAAACGCGGAAACGTATGATTATTTTTAAAAATGTCCAATTTAAACATTTCCGGATATGGAATTTTTAATAATTCTGTCGTCTCGGATTTCCTATTTTCGAGAAAAATTGCACCCTCCACCCCCTTTGGGGGCGGTTTTTGGAGGGAATGAGGTTTTGGATTTAATTTGTCTCAATATGGGGCCATTTCTCAACACTCGTCTTTCAAATGAAACAAAAATCGTCTAAATCGGAGTACGTGTACTATGCAAAACGCGCAAACAGCCAATAAAAAAAATAAAAAACAGCAATCTTAAAAACGAATTATTCGTGAGTTTGCCGCTTTTTCCGTTAATCAGTCGTGGAGGAAATAATTTTGTCACTCTTTTTTCTACCAGAAAAATGGTGTCTCGCTAATTTGATGTCAAATTGGCGAAGCAACTTTGTTGGTAATAAAATTATCCAAAAAAAATTATTATTGTAGAACTTAGCGCATTTTTGCTGTTATGCTGTTAATTATGAAAGAATAAAATTTGTTACTATTTTTCCCAACATTCGTAAGAAACTATGTTAATATTGTGGATATTGAAAGACATAGTAGGGGACCTGGACACTTTGCCCAAAATAATATATCGACCACTGCGCCCAGCATTTTTCTACTGAAAACAAAACCAGAACCACTTCACCCAATGTAATTAAAAGTCCAAAATGTCCACTTCGCCCAAAACACGTTGGAGAGCACTTCGCCCAAAATGTCCACACTGAAAGTCCACAAAGCCCAAAATGTCCACTTATTTGATTTGATCGAACTCTCGGGACCTTAGTATTAATTTAATATTTTAATTGTTTAAATTTTATAAGAAAAGAAGACCAGCATAAAATAGTATTGTAACTCAACTTCACATTAATTAAGAAAAAGTCACCTATAAATTATTATAGAAATTAATTCAATAAATATAAATGATAAATATATCTTTTATTATATAAAATATGCAGAGGTCACCTTATTTTTAAATAAAATTATATTATTTAATACATAATACAGTTTCCTAATATATATTAATTCGATTAAATATATATCTTATATAAAAACATACTAAACCTAAAAAAAATTCAAGGTAAAATGTTAGGTTTATTATATTTCTGTTTTTTTAATAACATCTTCAGTAATGTATGGCTGCTGATAATTAATATATAAATTTACAGATCTTCAATTCAAATATGGTAATCCCTCAATCCCTCTGAAGCAACTTCTTTTTTATATAGGTATAGTTTCTCAGATATGAAATAGAATAGCAAATACTTTAAACGGCCTTATCTCTAATAACAAACGGAATTTTAACATTTTAAGAAATATAGATACAAAAGCTTTAAAAAAATACTATTTTTTAAAGTATTTGCTATTTCATTTCATATCTGAGATACTATATATAAAAAAGAAGTTGCTTTAGAGGGATTACCATGGTCCCGAAATCAGTTCGATCAAAATAAATAAATAATTTGTGCAAAGTAGACTTTTCCTTAGTTTGGACGAAGAGGACGAGTTTTGGGCGAAGTGGATATTCTGGGCGAAGTGGACATTTTGGGCGAAGTGTCCACCAACGAGTTTTGGGCGAATTGGATATTTTAGGCGAAGTGTCGTCCACCAACGAGTTTTGGGCGAATTGAACATTTTAGGCGAAGTGGACATTTTGAGCGAAGTGTCCATTTTGGTCTTAATCACATTGGGAGAAGTGGCTCTGGAAATTGTTTTCATTGCGAAATTTTTGGGCGAAGTGGTCTATATATCATTTTGGGCGAAGTGTCCATTGGGAGAAGTTTCCTAGACCGAGAGTTATTATTTTTGTTGATTAGGAAATATGTGAATAGCCGTCCCTATTTATATCATGTTTTCCAGGGAAGGAAACGATCCCGAACTACAACATTCAGAGAAGGATATTGCGGCAGAAGAAGCTACTAATTCAAAACAATTTTGTGCAACTTTCAACTTTACAATAAACCAAGGTGTTCTTTTTTCATGTCATTGTGTGAGTTTTTCTTCAAGTTTTAAAAAAGTGAAAAAATATGCAGAAAGTGTTTTATTTATAATAATAATACCTTCATAAAAGTTAATTGTTCTTATTTTCGGCCATATCTGTAGCACGATATCTCCCAGCATTTATATTAAAAACTACCCTCTATTTTGAACAAGGAATCACTCGCTCAAGTTTTTCACATTGGTTTTGAAACACCCTATATATACCAGGACACAAAAATGGGGGAATTTGATTAGACTTCAAAATTATAGATAGGTATTTCATTAAATCTCCGAACTAATATAGGTATACAGAAAACACACGAGACTTTGTCTAAAAGTTTCCAGTGAGTGTATGAAAATTATCATGGTTAAGTAAAATATTTAGAAAAAGATTCATGCGAGCCAATTATTTCTTTGTAGTACTGAATTATATAACATTATTTTCGGTTTTTCTTCATACCAGACAACCGACTCTCTCTATCAATTTTCGATTTAATAATTAGTCAAGAGAATCTTAATATTTTTTCAGTTGGAAGCAGATATGTCCAACAAGGATGTAATATGAAAGCAGACTTTGGAATTTCCCTATTCACATAATATGCATGTGAGAAGCTTGAACGCAATTGTTATGTAATACCAATTTGATATAAAATTACATAAACTATACGGGTTTATAGTCTCTCATTCAAAACATAAAAGATATTAATTGGAATGGTGAAATATTATTCAAAAATTTAGAAGAAATGTTATACGGGCTTTGATAAATCCAAGGAAATAATTTTCTAAAATAGTTAAGAATTTCTGTAATTTACTTCTTATCTATCGCAAGTTTATATAAATATCTTCATAGTTATTTCTGGCTGATTAAGAATCTCAGAAAAACCTATTTAATATATAATCTCACCGACCAAAAAAAAAACCGGCACCAAAATTCTTGTAATAATTTCAATGTGGCAGCCCTAACTTTTTTACTTTTGACTTTATTGTAACGATTCTTTGACGAGCCATAGATCTATCAATTAAAATTACGCTGCAGATTGTTCTGATGTAATTTCGGTTGCCATAAAGCTAGATGTATTACTAGATTTTTTTAATCATCTGGTTATCTTGTTTCTTTTATGAACTAGACATTTTTAATTTTAACACTGCATGTTTTCAATGTAAATAAAAATAATCAGCGTAAAATAATCAAGTTAGCTAGTGGCAACTTTATTAGATTATTTTGTCAGTGACGTCAATATTAAAATAGTAATTAAAATGTTGTTGACCACTGCAGAGATGGGTAAAATCATCGATTTAATAGAAGATGGTCGAAATGAAAGTTATGTTGCCTTAATTTACGAGTTGCGCGATATTCTACGGTACAACATGCTTGGAATAGATATCTCGAGACGGGAAATTATACCAGAAGGCTAGGATATGGAAGAAAAGAATCAATCACCTTAGACGACAACCGATTCATAGTGCTAAAATCATTAAGGGATGAGGATACCACAGATACTACTACATCCATTTGACAAGTTCATTGGAGAAGAGTTTATACTCACTCATGCAAGACAACGCCAGACCACATGTTGCGCATGTAGTAAATGAGTTTTTGGATGAAGCTGGAATTCGAAGGTTAGAATGTCCTTACAGCCCAGATCTCAACCCAATTGAGCATCTTTGGGATGAATTGAAAAGACACGTTCGTCACCGTCCCAACAAACCAACAACTTTAGCAGTTTAGTAAAGTTAGCATTAAATGAGGAATATGAAGCTATTCCTCAAGCAAAAATAATCTCTTTAATTGATTCCATTCCACGAAGAATGCAAGCAGTCATTGCGGCTTTATCGGTAATCTTGTTTAAACAAGGTCCTCTGGCGTGTTTTTGCACAGGCTGTTTTAAACTTACGACTAAAAACATAATTTGTCTTACTCTGGTATATAAACACTTAATCAACGAAAATTACATCAGAACAAACTGCAACGTAATTTTAATGAATAGATGTATCATCATCATCATCCAGCGAATATCATTCAAAAATCAAGTCAAAAATAGAAAAGTTATGCCCTATTAAAATTATAATAAAAGTTAGGTGCTGTTTTTATAAGGTCAAATACGATCAAGATTTCGTATTCAGGATTTTTCGAATTGATTTTCTTCTATACTTTGAGTGATAGCATATATTGTCTATTTTTTTCAACATTTTACGCTCAGAAATTTCAGAGATATAGGTGGGAACGGTCAGTTTTTCTTAATATATCCTAAGCTGTCCATTTGAAGAAAATTAAAGAAATATATATATTTGAATTACACATAACGAGTCCATTCACTTGGTGTGTAACATGATGCGTCTGAAGAGAATTAGTCCTCTAATTGTTGTCACAAAATTAGCCCCTTGACCGACTTTAAAACGGAGGAAGAATACAATTCGACAGTTTGGTATTTTAAATCTGTTTGCCCGTTTCGCATAGTAAACATGCTCCCATTTTAATGATTCTTTTTCATTTGAAAGAGATTGGGATCTATCGAAAAATAAATTAGAAATCCAACAAATTTTTCACCCAAAAACATCACCCAATGTTGGTGGGGGGCATTTTTTCTAAAATTGAAGATTCAACAAATTTGATAACAAATTAAATAAACATTTTTTACTAAAAATAGTACCGATTTTTATTAAATGATGCACCGAAAAATACAAAATGATACCAATAGAATTAATACACTTTGTATAATCAGCAACTCCACCTTTCTCCTTTCAGTATATTCGGTGAAGATAGGCTGTGACAGAAGGGTTCCGTAATGTAAGGTCAAATTTGGGGATAATCAAATACTCATACTCAGCTAATCCAGTAGAGAGTTTCCTATAAATTGTATTTGCTCCTATAATTACTAGCGCTCAACAAAAATATTTCATAATACATGCGGCCTCTGTCAGGGTTTCATTATCACTTTATATATAGACTTGACTACTACTTACTACTTATGGACATCTAGTGGACTCTACCGGTGGTGTGAGGCTCTCCAATCCATAGCCTGGTATACTCACTAAAACCTCCACCTCGTCTAGGTTTGTCTGATCATTAATGGTCTGACACTTAGGCCAGTTGGCCCCTTGTATCTAACCATCTTCTTCGCAGCGCAGATTCTGACCGAGTCCAGTGCCTCAGACTGCGATATTTAAAGTACCCAATCCAGAATAATTGTATCTTGTACAAGCCTGTACAATTCATTGGCGGGGTATGACCTTAAAGATTATGGGTCGCCTTTTGGTAACCCAAATATTTGTTGTCTTTTGTGGTCTAGCGATCCGCAATTGCACAGTAAGTGAGAAACTGTTTCCGGTTCATTACCGCATAGTTTTCATGTTAAGTTCCCGTTGTACAATGTCATTTTGTTGAGGTGCACCTTGACTGACGCATAGTCAGAAGCCTTGTTACAATTTTAAGCTAGTTTCTGTTTAACATCTGCATTTTCCTTGCTTTCTTTTGACATGGGCTTGGAATGTATTCTTTCCATATCTGTTACTAGGTATGTTGCTCCAGTCTTGCTTATGTTTCTCCAAAATCGCACAAGTTCGTTGTTTTTTCTTTGCCTGCCGTGCTCTGATGTCCTGGCGTCCACATCAGTTTTACAGTAGTAAGAAATTATTCCCAATGTGCCGAGTGAAAGGGACAACGTGCTCAGACAAAATGCCATTGATATACCTTCTGCTATTAAAAGAGCCCCCCCACCTAAAGTGAAGATATCCGTCCGTGCTGTTAATGAAATTTCAGCCCGAAACATCGCAGAGCCTCCATTAAATAGAGTTCTTTCACGTATATTGCACCGTGCATAGAACTCACCTGGCCGGTGGTTAAGTCTGAAGCGTCAGTCAGAACTATATAGACAAAACCTAGATTCGTCTGTAAATAGAATGTGTTCTCAGGCGTCTATAGTCCAGTTTACATGCTCCCTTGCGAAAAGCACTCTAGCTCTAGGTCCTGTCGCTGGAACTCTGACATGTAAATTGTGGTCAGAAATACGTCTCCTCACAGTATCAATACTTGGTTGAATATTATGTACTGCACTGAGTTGTGTCAAAAGTTTCCTTGACGTGGTAAAACATTCTCTTGAAGCAAAAAGTCTAATATAGCAATCTTGAACAACTGTAGTTACCCGAGGTCGGCCTTGTCGTAGACGCATGTTATAGTAAGGAAATAAAATCTGCAATCTACGCTATGCGGATGATACCTTAATCGTAGCTTCAAGCCGGAAAGAGCTGGAAACAGTGATGAGGAGACTTGGTTTAGTAAGCAAAGACCGGCTTGGAGCTCAACAACACAAAAACAAAATCGATGATAGTTGACCACCACAACAATAACACAAACAACACAAACAATGGAGGATGCGAATAAGAGATCCGAAGACGCTTAGCTATAGCCAGAACCGCAACAACGAAGCTGCATATCATATGGAGGGACTATGCTATCACACGGAATACAAAGCTAAGACTGCTCAATTCCTTAATTTTCCCAATCGCCAGCTATGCTTCAGAAACCTGGACTGTAAAGAAGGCAGACAAGCGACGAATAGATGTGTTTGAAATGTTGGCATATAGACGCATGTTGCGAATATCCTGGACTATGCATCGCACAAATGACTCCATTCTAAACGATATAAGCATCCAGAGGTCTATCCACAAAAGTCAGCCTATCTTTCCTCCGATACTTTGGCCACATTGCCCGAAGACGCCTAATGGTCGAGGGAAGAATAAATGGACGTCGCCCACGAGGCAGACCGCCGAAACGATGGGTTGGCCAAACAAAATCCCTCATTGGCACCACCTTGCATGGAACAGTTCATATGGCCCAGAATCGAGAGCAATAGTCATCCAGACTAAGCATGGTGCCACCAGACCCTCCCTAGGGTAAAGGACTGAAGAGAGAGAGAGAGATAAAATAACGAATGCCTTGCCTTCGGTCATACGAGCAGCGCCTTATCATGATACTGAAGGAGATAAGGTTGAAATTCTCATACCGTAGCTTAGACCAATAAACGTAGCAGAGAATTTCATGATAATGAGATGCGATGAGAAGTACGTAGCTCGTGAATGAATACATACAATAGTCATAATTCGTGAAACAAACTATAGCTTATTTCTTTGATATGTAACGTCACTGCTTGAACACATTCCATTTACACGAAAGAAAAAAAATCAAAAATAATAAACATAATTATTGAATTGATAATTGGCATTTGATGATACCGTTGATTTATTATAGCTATCTAGTAAAATTGTGATCTTTGTATGAAAAACATGTTCTTATAAGTCTGTGAATTTTCTTTGATATTACAGATATCAGAGAAATTCGAAAAGCAAAATGTTTAGAAAACATGACGCTGCAGTGAGATTCTATCATGCATCCGTTGTTATTGCTAATGTTGTCTCTAATTTAACGTCAAGAAACTATTCTCATTTTGCACCCTTTATAAACCTTAAACAGAAATCAAATGGAATTACCAAAGAAAAAAGCTACAGCTAGAGAAATATATCGAAATCGTCTTATTGGTTCGCGAGAAAATCAACTTTGAAATTGAGCATAATTCTTGGTTTTGCATTATTTTTGCGACTATTTTTCATTAAACCAACTGATGAAGTTGGTCACATGTTCTGTGTGCCATAAGTAATATTTATCGATGAAATTATTATTGAAAATAACAGCCTTCCTCGGGATATTTAAGAAAATTAACATCTGTTTTGTTGTTATAAAAAACTATTATATAACTTTAAATTGTGTGTTAAGGAATGAATAACTCACAAGAATGAGAGAGTGAACCATTTTTTTTTCTTAAATAACGCTATTATTTCTTTCTCACAAAAATCAGCTTTGAATTGCAGGTATAGAAATACCCACATATACTCCAATTATTCTGTCAAACATATGTCGCACTTATTGCAGACGAAATGTCAAGGAAATGAGTAGATGTACCTATAGAGAAACCCTTATTATTCATCCAAGTTCAAATTCGTTCTGGGAAATGGCCCAAATTCCATTTTGCCTAATCATTACCAATGGGGGCCAGCCACCGCCTTTACGATTTTTTTTTCTTCTTCTAACCACCGTCCATCGTAAAGAACAGGTGGCAGCATGACGTTCAGGTAGATATCGTACGAAGAAGGTGCACACAGGTACCAGCTACCATCAAAATTTGTTCGTTTCCTAGAAAAGGATCCTTCGAAAGGTATGAAGTTAATTGTCCTATTTTCTAATCATCTTCGGAACTATTGTGAGCATCACGTTTCCATTCTTAGCTTTGGGTTGTTATTTAAAGTTCCTTATGGGTACTAATACTGAACACCTGCACATGGTACCTCTATATATTTATACTTTGCATGATGCTTCAAGGAAGCTGTAAAGATCTCTTTGCTGTATAGAATAGTTTCGGAACAATGCTGAATAGCAAATTTTATGCTACGGGTATAAATTTTATATATACAATGATATCATTTAACATGCATCCTGTATTTAGATAATAAAATGGAGGGTAGCTTGATTTCTTCAAATTTTTCTTTTTCATAAACTCTCTAAGATTTTATTATTTGAACAAAGGGAAACCAAAACGTTTTGAACGGAATATTCTTAGCAATCGAAATGGGGACTGAATAATATTACAAAGCGAACGAACTATAATATACCACTTTAATAAGTCTGTCTCTTGGTTCAATTTGTTCAGTTATTTTTTATTCTTTCAGTAAATTGCAATTTTTTATAAAAACTAACTTAAAATTGTTTGTAAAAAAATATTAAAATAATAACTTTTGTTTTCATTTGAACCAAAAATCTGTTTTCGAAATTGATATCGCTTCAATTTTAATTATATTTGCACTCACAACGGTCAAAATCATTAACTTAATTTCCATTTTTGTTTAAAATTATTTTTATACCATTTGTCATAATTTTTCGAACCCAACTATCTAATAGAGTACTATTTATTCAATTCAAAAATTGAAACAGTAACAAAATATCGGCCCCAAGCTGGGATCGAACCAACAACCTAACGGCTTCCATGTGCGAACACGTACTATAATCTAATATTTTTGATCAATCAAAATTTAATAACTCTCCTTAGAAGGGGTGGCGGGAAAACGTCTATAAAAGTTTGAAAATACCTACCTATATATCTGGCAGAATCAAAGAGATGATAATTTTCAGTATAATTTAAATCGGAAATTTCCTTAAATAAATGATTAAGATGTTCTGGAATATTATGCTATAATTGAATACTTACGTTTTTTAAAATGATTGAATATAAAACGCCAAAAAATAAGATTTTCTTTCTTAATCTAATGAAGCTGGTCCTAGTTTTTATAAGAAAAATATTTATCAGTACAGGATTCGATTTATCGAATGTCTCAAAGATATTGAACATATTTATTTAATATAACGAGGAAAATGTTCATTATATACACGATAGATTAACTCCTATATAAAATGAGTCATTTAGTGATGACAGTTTTATCATTTTGACAGCTATAGAAAAGGTGCAACCTGTTTTTTTTCACCGATAAAAACGAATGTTCCTCATAACCAAATCAAACAATTTATAAAAATTGTATATTTAATAACAGTTCATTTAAATAATTTAATTGTATCAATAAGATAATTATTATTGTTTTTCATTCGAATATTCTGTCATTTAACTTGCCAAAAAACTCTCGAGCTGTTCTAAGAATAAATTTCTATTTAACTTAAAATTTTTCCATCAGTAATTTTACTCGAAAAACTGATATTTGACAAAAAAATGCTATATCAGTTTTTCTCATAAAATTCTTTCGTTATAAAAAAAATATTTTATAGAAAAGCTCTTGTGTTTTTACTGTTGATGAAAAACATATGAAAATTTAGTAGCGACAGAAATTCAAATAAAATATTTTTTTACAGAGGCAGCATAATATCAATAACAGTCAAATAACGTAATTAATAAAAAGATACACTTCTTAGAAATTCTAATCTGCCAATACACCATTCTCAAAATTTCATTAATCCAGGTTTTAAATAGCATTATTGATGAGCTCATCGCGTTTTCGCACCTTACCACTTGAAATTTAAAGTTGTTTATTTAAACTTAGTACCAAACGTTTTTATTTGAAATATTGTTAATTTTTCTTTAAAGAATTGTAAATTTGGATGTACCATAAAAATGTTGATTAAATGATTCG
The DNA here is from genome assembly GCA_958507055.1 of Crioceris asparagi. NCBI lineage: Eukaryota > Metazoa > Arthropoda > Insecta > Coleoptera > Chrysomelidae > Crioceris > Crioceris asparagi. The sequence continues at coordinate 9,195,873 of OY293830.1, read as the reverse complement.
CAATGAATTAGTCGTCGCAGTTAAAACTATTTATGTACAGAAATTGTCTGGTGTCACATAATAGGTAATAGGTGATTTTTAAGTCAATTTTTATCTGTTATCCCTATCCCAAAAATCTATACGTTATAAGATATTTGGATACTTTGTGCAAAAATGGGCTTTTCTTACGATTTTGGTATCTATAGGGAATGCTAATATGGATCGATTGTGTAAAAAAACTGATAGCAATTCAAACATAAAATACAGTGTGTTCTATTTGGAATAATCATTTTTTCTCATGTTGTAAGAGCTCCAGTTTTACGTAATTTTTGAACACAACACCTTAAATATAAGGATTATACTTTGTTGTCTTCTTCGTCTTACCTTCTTGACAGAAGGGTAGCGACCACATAGTCGATCCTAATTTAATGTTGCTGCGTGTTTTACTATTTCTCTCCATTATGTTGCATTGCGGACAGCATCTCTGAAAGTTGTCTTGGTACATTCCTTGATTTGGTAGCAATATCTTCTAGAAGAACGAATCCTTCGTCTTGTCCCTTCCACTTTACCATATATCACCAAACGCTCTAGATTATCGTTGCTGCGCCTCGTGAAATGTCCAAAGTACTTTAATATCTTGGTGTTCACTATTTGGGATAGTCGCCAGGACATACTTGTTTGTTCTTCTTGTAGTCTATTTTTATTCAGTATTGTGATTTCATGGTCCACAATTCTGCTCCCTAAAGGGTTTTGGGGAATATCAGGGTTTGAACTATTTTCTTTTTTGCCCTTCAGAGTAAAAGCAGTCTCATTCCAAGGTTTTTCTAGACTTTTCTATTTCTTTTCTGCGTTTTATTTCTTGTGCGCAACCCCCCTTCATTTGAAATTAATATACCCGAACAAATGCGCAACTTTTCACCGTCCTACGTCTAATATATCCGGTCTATTATTATATATACTTTGTGATAACGTGGAATAAATCTTCAATCATCTACAATCCACTCAGTGCAAGTTATTTTTATTATTATTATTTATTTGCTAAACCCGTATCAGTACAATTTTTCACCAAAATCAAAAAAAAAATATCAAGAAGTTTAGAACTTTGAGATAGAACACGTCAATAGTTGCCTTAAGGGCAGAAATTTCGTAGTTCCATTATTTCTCTTAAAATAATTATCTTATCTGGGTAAAATTTTGTATGCTTACTGAGCAGAGTATACAGAATCGGGGATCACATAAGATGAAAAGGAATTCTAAAATTTGAGTTGAAAACTTTGTTATTATTTTTTTATTGAAAACGGAAAATATGCTCCTCGATTCTACAATGAATTCCAGGCATATTTGTCCTTTGAAAAAACATTCTCTTTCTAAAACCAAAGGAGTTATAGTGGAATTACATTTTTCAGCTAACTATCGCTGTACCCGCTACTGTTCATTAACACTACCTGTAATTCACTTAATAAGGGTTGTCGGGTATAACATCATATGGATCAACCCTTATACTTCACCTCGGGGAAGTTAAACAGAGAAATTCATAAAATCTACACCTAGGCAGCGAAGCCCCTTAAGAGAAGGTGTATCACTAATAAAAACAAAGTAATTCATAGTTAACCATTTTAGTATTAGTGTGACTAAATGAAAAATGTAATTGTAGGAAATTGAACTTTAACGCTGGGTCTAAAAATATATTATCATAATTGACTAACTAGACTACCCTAACTATACGTCTCTCAACCTGAACATCTTAAAAAATACGCAGAAAAGAATATATGCCCAGCTATTTCAGATAATTTACCTCTTCATTGAGATCCTAGAAGCATTGAAATAATCGCTACAAACTTCGAAATGAACATTCAAAAACTGTGATCTAGGAACCTATGTCTTTAGTCTCAAGTCAAGACAGTAACGACAGAAACTATAAAATTAAAAGCTGACCATACATTTCTGAGTGGGTGGACAATAAAACAAACCCTTTTATATTATAAGCTACAAGAGTTGTTCTTTGACAAGTGTCAAAGGATTAAGCAGGTAAAGCATAGAACATGAGTAATCTAATCATGTTTTGAAGGAGACAAAAGTTGTTTCTTTAAGAAAAGAATTTACCCCTTTCCAGGGGGTAACAGGTATTTACATAAATAAATAAGAAGGTTAGTAAAGTTTGTTCTCAACAAGATTAAAGTGTGTAGATATTTGACGAGAATAGAACTCTTTAACTCGACGCAAAAAGTTGAATATTTTGTTGGAAATGTCAGGATTTCTATCACTGCCTTTTTATGTTTCTAATATTTTTAATGATTTCATTATTTTCCAGTCGCATTTTTCCTCAAATTTCAGTCTTTTTTCAGATATCAAATTTATTGAGGATATCGACATTTTACCCTCATTGATCTTCAGGGTTCTGTCGGATTTCAATCCTAGAAAGAAATTTCTTACTGTGTTTGCTCCCCTTAATTTTGTAATAAACTTCATGTTTCAGGGCTTCTAGAGTACCTACAAATAGCTGTATTTTCAGACATTAGTCTTGTCTCTGTTTCTACGTCAAGATTGTTTCACGAACTTACACACGCATTTTTTTGTTTTTTTGGGTGAAGTGTTGAAAAAACGGAATCATTATAACATTACTCTGGTCTCTTTCTGTCTGTCTGTCGTCCGTTCCTCAAAGCCTATTTTCTCCAAATCAACAAAAAAGAGAAAATTAAAATTTGGTATTGATACCGTGACCCCAGCAAAACGGTTTAGATGAAATAAACTAATACTGGTGGATAATTTTATAGAGAAAATTATTAAATTAAAGGAAAAATGTTCTTCTTCCACTCCATGTGACATATCAAAGAAAAGGTCCCGTTATGAATAATTCAAAAATATATTTTTTATAATCCTAAGCTGAACGGATATCAAGAAAAATCAATATATTAATTCCTCGGATTTAATTTTAAGAATAATGCTGTCACAGAGAAATATGAGATTTGGCATAGTTGAGCCTTATATGGCGAAGGAGTGCCACAAGCTAAAATTAATTAATAGTATGAATTACAAATATATTAGATGAAATAAAGTAAATTTAAATAAATAAATGCTATGGTGATGTATTAACGTATTTGATTTTCGTAAATCTGAGCAGGATTCTATTTTTGGCCACCGCATTTTTTATTTATTTTTTGTCATATAAAGTTCATAAAGCTATATTCGTTAATTATAGAGGGATACTGAAAAAAAATCAGAAAAAAAAGATCCTAGGTAGGGAACCACCTCCAGGCGAGCTCGCTTAACTCTTGGGTAGGTTTTATTTGTATTTTATAGTAATTTAATGATTATTTATTATTTTTTATTATTACTTATATTATTTAATGATTATTATTGATTATTTTCCTAGACTACCTTGATCTTGTTCTCAAGATACCTACATCTCTAGAAAAAAATCATTTAAGGATATTTTCTCAAGAAAACACATTGCCCTAAAATAATCAATAGTGGCATAGGAAAAAAATTACCTTTATTCTTGTTTGTGTCGCAGTGTAGAAAAATTAGGATCAAAGTTCAAATGTAACAAAATTCAGATATCAATATCTATTTATAAATTAATTAATTAAAATAAAAACATCCCTCGTTATTTTATTTATAATACATTCACCGACATTAAATTCAGGACAACCAAAAATTAGATCAAATTTAATCTGTGATAATCTTTTTTTTTTCAAAATGTAGATAGTTGTTTCATTTTTAATTAATTTTGTTCAGTTTTCAAAAATACATTCAACATGTTGAAGTATACCAGAAAATAATATTTTTTAATTAGTATTTTTTATTAGTATTTAATTAGTGTTCAACACTCTGTAGAGTAATTTTGCAATATAAACCACACTAGATGTTTTTCTGCAGAGCTTGACTCATTTTTAAAACTTTAATGTTTTATTTATCTCGGTATCGTTATCGGTTTAAGAGAAATGAATTTTTAAAATAAACATTACACTTTTTGCAACAATTATTGAAAACACTGTTGATTTGTTTGAAATGTTTAGGTTTCCTTTGAAACGTATTCTGCATTTGTCAAACATCTAGTATAGAAAGAGCCGTTGCAAGGTTTCGTGAAACTGGAAATTATGGCAGAAGGCCTGGATCTGGAAGAAATCCTGATAAGAAATTAACTTCAAAGAGTTCATCAAGTTGCTGTCAATGAAATAAAAGTAAGAAGAAGACTGAAGAAGAATGAATTCAATTTACAGGCCAGAAGACCGACAAACCAGAGCTCCTCAGACAGAATAGACTGTTCGTAGGAATATATTAACTGGAACCTTCAAGAGTGGAGGCAAGTACTATTTTCAGATGTGTTCAGATTTTCCCGAGGTCATGTGATGGACGAGAAAGAGTATGGAGTCGACAAGGGAAGAGATTCGCCGAATGTAATTTTAGCGAAAGGGTTAGCTTTGGTGGTGAATCGATTATGGTGTAGGGCGGTATTTAATTTGACGCTCGAACAGAACTTGTTTTAATTGAAAGAGAAACTTTCACTGCTCGAAGGTACATTGATGAAATTCTGACAGAACATTTTGTTGTTTTTGCAAAATTTATCATTAACGAATTCGTTTTCATGCATTATAATGCCCGTCTACATACCAGAATAGTAGCTCAATATTTAGAAGAGGTTGGAATAAATGGTAAGCGTTAGCCCGCTCGTAGTCTTGACATTAATCGGACTGAACTTGTATGGGAGATGTTAAGTAGACCGATCAGGAAAAGCCGAGGCCAATTATTTACTTTCCAACATCTCCAAAATGCTCTGGAAGAAGAATGGGCTACTATTCCACCAGAAGATATCTCCAAAACGTAATTAGAGGAATGCATCGACGTTTAATAGCTATTATTAGAGCTGGAAGAGGTACCACGAGGTAATAACTTTTAAAATCCCTCATTTTATGTTTCAATTAAAAATAAGTGTTTATTTGTTATGTTTATTTCAAAAATTCATATCTCTTAAACGTATAAACCGAGAAGAATAAAACAGCAAACATATCTAGTATAGTTTACATTGTAAAATTACTCAAAAACAAAAAAAAACATTTAAAAAATAGATTGAAATCGGATTATGCAAGAAAAACTTATCGTACAATAAATTTGATCTAACTTTTGGTTGTCCCGAATTTTATGTCGGTGAGTGTAGTTAAATACATTTGAAGCGTTTTACTTGCTAACAAACCGCTGTTATATAAGATGAAATACATTTTATTAGTTGATTTATTTGATTGAACAAAGTAAGATCTTTACATGAGGTGAACCCACACAGCATCTATGAGATGTAGTTTCCTATAGACCACCCAGGACCTATCGGGGGGATATTAGATGAATTGTAATCTCATCCACCATGTAACTAATATCTCAACATCACCACCGTGATTCATCATTTCCTTACTTATACGGGAGGGCTGATATCGAATTACCCTTCTATCAGTTTCATTGTAGAAGAGGGATGTTAATTCTGAATATGTGTTATGAAAGTATTCAAGATAAAATAGAATATTCAATATTCACGAAACAGATTTCTTTTAATTGTGGGAAACTGTGAATTAGAATTCAAAAATATTTTTTTACTGAGGAAGTATACAATTCGACTGTGTGCTTTTTGACCGAGGAACCAAACGAAGGAGGTATAAATACAATTCGAATGTTTGTTTGCATGTTTTTTTTTACGAATGTTCGCTCCTTATAAATAAGTACACGTGATCCAATTTTCAGGATCCTTTTTTCATTTGATATAGGACTATTGAGAAATGGTCCCATTGAAAAAAAACGACATTTAACATGTCCTTCCCCTCAAAAAATTCTCTCAAACGGGTGAAGGGGCGATTATTTTCGAAAATCGAAAATTTGAAAAGACAAAATTAAAGAAGAGACCATATGCGGCACCGTTTAAATTGGACAATTTTCAAAAAAATCATAGGCTTCCGAGTTACAGCAGCAGCAGTGGTAAAGTCGGAAATATGTGTCTCCGCTGTATGGTGGGGGCAGTTTTACGAAAATTCGAAATATGAGACGGACAAATTTAAGAAGAGATTACATGACAACATTTAAATTGGACATTTTTCAACAAAAAAAAAATACTGCTTCAGCGTTACAGCAATGGGAAAGGAGAATTTATTAGTTGATGCACTGAAAATACAAAATAATATTAAGTCTGTTGGTTCTGGTACTTTTGAAGTTGGTGCCAAAAGTTTTCAACCTAACCACAACCCAAACAACTTCAAAAGTAACAGCACCAATAGAATTAATATTATTTTGTCTTTTTCAGTGCACCAAATAAACTTCGATCCAATTTTTTGTAAAAAATATTTATTTATATTCGTGATCATGATTTGCTGTCAAGATATGGGTATGACATTTTACACGATTTTTAGGGCGAGTTTGATCTCCTCTTTCCAGTTTTCTTGATTCTATTTATCAGAAATGAATAATTTACGATTCTTATCACCTAAAACACCATGAAAATCAATTTCCACAAAATTTCATAATTATCATTATGCAATAATAACAATAATAGGCAAAAAATGTATCCAACACCACACGTGAATAATGTTAAATTGAATTTATCCAGTGGTGCTTGATTATTTTTATCGCTAATTTATTTTTAATTTATATTGCTGATTATAATCGTAGGTAGGTACCTATATGTATGGAATTGTGTAGGTATTATAATATGAACTTAAATTGGTAATTCAATATAAAACTAATTTCAATTGTAACGAGTTTTTAAAGCGTATAAATATTTCATATACAATGGGTGTTTGGCGGAAAATTGATTTAGTTAATGAAAATTCAGATTTATTTCAAGGTAACTTGGTGGTGGGTATGTATATATAAGAACAAAAGAATCAATCAATGATTGTTTTAAATTTACATATTGAAGCACCTACATACATATTTTATTATTATTGTAATAAAATATTTCATAATCAATTTAAAATACCCTTGTAGACTGCAGTCTCCTTTAACTGCAAATGTTATTTCAGAACCAAATTAAAAGCAACATTATGAAAAATATCTTTCAAATAAGATTTGTAGCGTTGAAAATACTCAAAACGATTCGTTTGATCTAAAATCAGCTAAAATAGATGATGTGAACCAAAGTCCATCCAAAGTTTTAGGAATTCAAAAATGAATAAGAAATTTGAGTAGAATGAAATGACAAAAATCATAACCTCAAAGAATATAAAGTCGACTTAGAGGAAAGGAACTTTATGAATCGAACGCTTATTAAAGAACCAAATGGCAAAGTCGCGTTTAATTGTTTATTTTGAGGTAGGTACATAATTAGGATACCAAAAACTGTACAGATTTTATTTTACAAGATATATGTACAGGGTGTTTCATAATATATGAGCAGGACTTGAGGATGTGATAGCTCGTCCAAAAATATGAAAAAAGTTTATATTAACTTACCCTCTAAAATGCACAATTTTCGCAATACAGGGTGTTAAAATTAAAAAAAAATAGTTTTTTTGTGAATATCTCCGGGACCGTTTATCGTATAGAAAACAGCTTTGATAAGCATTTTCCATTCATAATAAGCTATGTTTTGAGTTAGAAAAAAATTTTGTTGTCATAATTGGTGAAAGTTTCGAAGAAGTTGTGGGTGTTTTTCTGGCCAATTTCTACGCCTATGGAAAAATTACGGTTTTGAAATACCCATTTGAACCGCCAATGCTTTCTACACAAAAAAGGTACTGTTGGTTGTGAGCTCTTGAGTCGATCATTTTCGAGAAAAATCAACTTTTATGTTGAAAAAACACGGTAAATTTTTTTAAATGGAATTTTTTATTTATTTACTAATTAAACAAAATTTATGTAAACGTTAGAACAAGTAACAAAAGCTAAAATTTACCATGTTGTCTCATTATAAAAGTTCATTTTTCTCGAGAACTGTCGACTTTAGAGCTCATGACCGACAGTACCTTTTTTGTGTAGAAAATATTGTTGGTTGAAATGAGCGCCTCAAAACCGTATTTTTTCCATTGGCGTAGAAATTGAGGAGAAAAACACCCACTACTCCTTCAAAATCTTCAGCATTTCTTTATCACTCAAAACTTAGCTTATTATGAGTGGGAAATGCTTATAAAAGCTGTTTTCTGTACGATAAACCGTTCCGGAGATATTCACAATAAAGGATTTTTTTTCAATGACAGCACACTGTATCTCGAAAATGGTGCATTTTAGAGGGCAAGTTAATATCAACTTTTATATTTTTGGACGAGCCATCACATGCAGAACTCTGTTTTATATAAAGGCTTATTTGAGTTTAAAACTACCTTTGCCTATCAAAAACTGTGATAATTTAAACTACTTTAAAAGGCTTTTGAGAACATTTTTATTTTGAGTAAATATTAGTATCTATGTTGTTGTCTAAAATATACTCAACAATTTTATATTCTGTTATTTTATTCAGCAATAAGTTTTGTTCATTTATTAAGTCTTAAGTTTGTTTTAATTAATTGAATTCAACGAAGGAATGTATATAATTACTCTTGTAACTTTTATGTTACTAAAGCTAAATAATCTTCTCTAAAGTTCAAAGCTTTGCTCTCTTTTAAGCATATCTCTATCCCTAATTCTACTGTGTGATTTTCCTATGAAAACAATAATTGCGTTTATTTTTCGTCATTAACGGAAATCTTAATCATCCAAATGGTGTACCAATTAATAATTTTGATGAAATACTAAAGAAGATATCTATATGGCGTAAAGACAAAAACACCTTTGAGGAACAATTATTAGTCTTATTTTTGACCGACGAACCCCGAACGCAGGAGGTTTTCTTTGGTTCGTGCGCGCTTTCTATATAGTAAACGTTCTCCGGTTTTGATTCATTTGAAAGAGGTGGCTTGAGAAATGGTCCGATATCGAAATCCGAGATGGCAGAATTAAAGATACCAAAATATCCGGAAACGTTTAAATTCAACATTTCTCAAAAGAGCTACGGTTTTCGAGTTTCTGCGATGTAAAAATTTGAAATATGTGTATTTTCGCTATGTGGAAGAGGCAATTTCTTTCGAAAATGGAAAATTTGAAAATGGAAAATTAATCACCAGGTTATTTGTAACAACATTTATATTGAACATTTTTTCCATAAAGATGGTTTTCGTGTTAAAAGAGTGGTAAAGTTTACAATATGCGTATTTCAGCGACGATCTTTTTCTGAATAATAACAAGTACCAATGAGTAAAGAATATACAGGGGAATGGTATTAGTGAAAGTTCAACGATTTTCGTGACTAATGTTACACTTAAAAGTGTGAAATAAATATATTTTACAAATAAAATGGACCGACGTTATCAGTTGAGGCACTGACAAATACAAAATATTATTAATTCTAGTGGTGCTGGTACTGGTGAAGTTGGACCAAAAGCTTTCAAACTGCAACTGCACAACTTCAAAAGTAACAGCACCAATAAAATTAATATTATTTCATATTTTTCAGTGCATCAACTAATATCGTCGGTCCAATTTTTTGTAAAAAATATTTATATCTATTAACGTTTTCGAAAAAGCAATGCTACCCATCCTTATCTTTGACATAATACATATGTCACTGTGTTTCGACGGTCAAGTTCAAGTGTCTCCAGTAGGTACTGTCGTTTGCATTTGCAACTTCAAAAGTACCAAGAGAATTAATATTATTTTGTACTTTTCAGTGTACCAACTAATAACGTCGGTCCATTTTTTTTGTAAAAAATATTTATTCGTTATCAAAAGGGATAAATCATGAAGTTGCTTTTCTAATAGAGAATCCAAAAAATATAATTTAAATTTACATGGACCCAATCTATTAATTGATACTTGAATAAATATATATAACATATAAAAGATCCTAACCTAATTTCCTCACTTCCCAAAAAACATGAAAGTCCATAATATCTGCAATGTTCCAAGTAATATAAAAGTCCGGTTAATGTGATATGTGCAACACATCATTAAAAAACCATAATATTCTTATATAATCGCATTATATATGCTTTCACCTGCAAGGTCGCCTTAATTTTATTCATCTCTCTCTTTAAACTATCTGCAAAACGCGAAATTCGTAGTGGTAGCTACCTTTAAGTAGTGAAAGTGTGTTTACAATTTACAGTTAACACTCATCAATACACAAAAATCGTGGTCAGTTAACCACACTGTAAACATCACGACGCCAAATAAAACATAGATAATAGATTATTTACAAACTATTGAACAGTAACAACAAAAGAAGGCTGCTTGCTACGCCTGACTCGATTATGCAAATAGCTGAAAAAAAGACCTAGTGTAAGTGAAGTAGTAACCAGCAAATAGGTAAAAGGTAACAAAATAATGTGTCAGTTGCCTCATGTCCACGATACCCTTAGATATTTTGTTTATAAGCCTACAGGTAGAGCTACGAGGGCTATTGAGAACGTAATATAAGCTAATGACTGGGAATATAGTCTATTTGAAAAGGATATACAGGTTGTATCGTAAAAAACACCCCAAGCTGAAACGTCGTTATTTGTTGGCAGATTTTAAAAATTCAAAGCTGTCACCAACTTTGATTTATTTGATCTTTGCTCTCAGCGATAGCGATTGTCAACTTTTTTTCTTAATGAAACATATGTTTATTTTTGCGTTTTGTAGATTTTTTCTGAATTCAACAGTGTAACAGAACTAAATATTTATTTAAAAATTGCATATGATTTGACATAATTTTATGAGTCGCTTTTTGTTTCGCATTCATTGCATTCATTACCGCACATGAAGACTTTCTCTTTAGAAAAATGTCAGAACGTGTCACTGAATTGTCAATATCACAATTTTTTGATTATTTTTATAATAAGTACACTTTAATTTCTATGATACATAACAGTTTATTGACATGCTTCAAGTGTACTTTGAATGTAATATAAATACTGGGCGAGCAGTGCGCCTCTGCGTCAACCGATTTCCGAACAGAGAAATTCCAGATCGATGAAAATTCTCAAGACTTGAAAACAATTTAAGAAATTATGGTAGTTTTAAAAAGCAGAAAAACCATCGTCAATTTAATGGAAAGGTGGAGTTAGCCGTTCTTCTCAGTGTTCAGGAAAAGGCGAGAACGTCAACACGAGAAATTGCTACCGATTTGAACAACACATCCAAAAATACTGTGGATATAATATAAAGAAAAATAAAAGTTTAATGGTCGTGATTGAAGAAGAAGATGAATGTACCTTAAGCAATAATGGCATTTATAACAGAAATATCCATCGGAACTGGAGTCCTGAAAACCGTTGACTAATTGTAGGAGATAATTTTCAAAGAAGATTTACTGGCAATGTCTGGTGCGGTATTTTGGGCGATCAATTAATTGAACCATTTTTTATCGACGGAAAACTTACTGTAGAAAAATATTATGATCTTCTTAATGAAAATATCGAAAACTTTTTAGATGGACTAACCCTTGCAAACTCAATTTCAACAAGATAGGGCTCTTCCACGTAATGCACATGTGAATTTAAATTGGTTAAATAACTGATTTGGCGCAAGGTGGATTGGGACAAATGGACCTTTTCGGTAGCCTGCTCGTTCTCCTGTCCTCGCGCCACTTGACATTTGGCTTTGGGGTTACCTTGAAGAAGAAGTTGATCTAAACCAGCCCCAGAATGAAAAGTACCTCAGAAGAAGAATAATCAAAGTTTGTCGAAAAATTCCTCCAAATGTAATAATGAACGCTACTTATGGAGTAATTAGAATAGAATAAATATTATTTTATATTATACTGTTAAATTCAGAATATAATTGTCTAAAATATGACACAAATGTTTCAATTAAGAAAAAAAAAAGTTGACTATCGCTGACACTGAGGGCAGAGATAAAAAAAATAAAGTTGGTAACATCTTGTAGAATAATCAAACCATTCATTTCATTTTTTTAATTTTTAACATCCGGCAATAAATAACGAATTTACAGCTTGGGGCGATTTTTACAATAAAGCCTGTAGAGTAACAAACCATAAGTAAATATACAAAACCTGTAAAAGGTGATCCTAATAATCAATGGTTTTGTTTATTTGACCAGTCTAACTACCCTGTTAGTGCACATTAAGGGTCGGAATACAATGCAAATCGCTCATTAATCAGTGGTTCGATCGTTTCGCCTATGCAGTGATCTAGATCCCACATTTTTGTACAATACATGCAGACCACCACTTATCTATATATTTCACATTTCACTTTTTGAACAGCACCTGAACATCAATCATTTTAAATGTGGTATTATGTCTTGCCAAGTATCCTTTCACTTGCGCCCTTTTTAACTCTATCGTGTTTAGTTCACAGTGGTATGGGGGCAATCTAAGTACAGTCGCAATGCGTTTTTTGCCATTGGATTGATTACGTATTTGGTAAAGCAGTTTTTATGTACCTGGACTATTGTAAGAAGTTCTTTTTCTCCTTTATTGACTTCAGAGTTTTCTCAAAAGCCACCGGATCATATCTGCCTAGTTCTCCATGAACTAGTAGGTAACTTTTCGTATTTTCTTTAATGATAGCTGGCATTGTTGATAACGTTTATAGAACCTGACGTGAGTAAATCCAGCATTTGTTGAACATATTTTTCAAATACCTACGTCTAAGATCATCTCTTCCTGATTATCAACTGTAGGTTTAGATTGGAATGTTAATAAACAATCTTTTACAAAGCCGTCACTCATTTGTGTAATAATAAGCCTTCTTCCTTTTCCTGAGGGTGTTTTTAGGCCGGTAGATAAACCTTCTATGAAATCTTTACCTTGCCACAATTTACGGACTCTATAGCCACCATTCAACCAAGTTTCATTTAGAAAATATATTTTTTCTGGAATTTTATTATAAATCGTAAGTATTTTCTCCTTCAACAGTCAGTTTCCGTTCTCTCGATCAGATACAGATGGTAGATAGCCAGGTAAAACAATAAAAGCTATTTTGAGCAGGTACTAAGAAGGCAGGTTCTATGAAATTTTAGTCCAGTTAACAGACAAAATAAATAAGCTGTTTATAAAATTATTAAATAATTAATACATATATAGAACTACAAAATAATATACAATTTTGGAATAAATATTTACTGCACTCCTCTGAAACGTGCCGTCAAAAATTATTTACTACTCTTTATCATTTTCAAATAGACGCGAAAACGATCATCTTTATCCTCGGAATTTTTATCTGCGAAGTTTCTTTTATCGGTGTATTGGTTGAGTTCTAGATTAGTTTCAACCATTGCCGCGAAGGTTCCAGGCCAATGTGAATAAATAACGCTTATATTCCGACAGTCGCGTCCACCGGCCTCATCAGCTTTTGAACTATGAGACATCATGGCACCGAGTACCACCTTCCGACATGTTTAATAAACGCTATCTTGGCTGGCTGCAGTCATCATGTCGTATGGTCAGTAGTACCAGAGATGTGTCACTGTACCATGATTTTTTGTTCTTTCCAAAAGAAATTATTGCGTATCCTGAAAGGTTGTGACGGTGCTTCTTATACAAATACTAGCAAATGCCCGCTACTTCGCACTTTAAAATCGCATACAAATTACGTCTCAAAAACACTTAAGTTGTCTTAAGTTTCGACTGACTAGCACTAGCAGTATATTCTTTCTGTATTCCAAACATTTTTCAAAACAGCAGAATTATTAAGTGAATTTTTATATATGTCCTGCCATCTATATTGGAATAGCGTACCTACGCAATTGTCCATGTGAATTTCCTTCGCTGACTAATCGCGTCCCACTTTAACTTCAAATTGAGCTTCATAGATGATGCTGCAAATGTCATGTGAATAATTATTGGTTTTTAAATTTATCTTGACTTTTTTTTATTTCATTATTGTTATTAGAAATGTTTTAGTGATTTTTTTATGATGATTTAGTAATTTGATCTTGTTGGAGCTCCTACCTTTGTATTATTTTTATTATATTTTTCCAATAAAAAAATTGCAAATAAAATTGATGTGCTTGTGTAGATATGTTTTATTTATAATTTTTCTCTATGATAATTTTTCCGTATTGCCGTATATAAATGCTTTTGAAACAATATTTCTCCTTAAATTCTCAATATATGTATTTATATATATGTTATTAGTCAGTAAAGTACAAAATGGTTTTTTCGCATTTGTGAAGATATTGTATTCAAATTTACTACAAAAATCACTCATACAAATATCCCGGTCAAAATTGGCATGATCGGACTAGTAGTTTCAAAATGGCGGCCGACCAAACTATTAAAACACTCTCAAAAATAGCCTTTGATGAAATTTTGTCAAAAATACTTTTGTTTTATAGATACAATCTGTCCATCCAACTTTTATTTGATTTTTTCTTAAAAATAAAAATGAAAAAGTAATAGAATGCAGAACCGTGTAATTTACCTATCCGCTGGCTACGAGCCATCGGGATCTTTTAATATGCTACATGCTAGCCAGAGAGACGTCCTCCCCTGAAAAGCCTGTGTTATATATGAGGTCTGTTCCAATAATACGAGAAGTAACATCATACAACCCAAAGTATTTTATTTTTATAGTTACATGTGTTTGTTCCAACTTGAAGCAGTCTGGTACGCTTCTTTTGTATTGTCCCAAATCTTCTACCTTTCAAGTGTTTATTTAGTTTTTTGAGAAGGAAAAAGTCTTCAGGACCTACATCGGGTAAGTAGGAGGTGATGTGGAAGATCGAATGTTAGGTCAAAAACGAGTTTTATTTCTGGCATTTAGCAACAAATGGCGTCTCTCAGAAGTTTCAAGGTAATATGTCTGGTTCACGGTAAGGAGAAGGTACTCGAGGTGAACAACAACCTTAGCATCTTACTGTCGCCAACATGACTTTGGCGTTGGTTCGCACTTGGCAAGCTTTTTGGGTCTGAGCGAAATTTCACCCACCCACTGGGACGATTGAACTTTTGACAAAAAAATATCATCTTCTTCTGTAGGATCTAGCAGGTCCTCCAAAACCTGGAAGCAATTGGCTCTTTGGTCGCCCGTCATCAGGTATGGCACAAATTTCGCAGTAACGCGGTGCTATCTTCATCAATCATTTGGTCAAAATCTCCGAACCAGATCCAAATGGTATGCCACTCTCTTCCACCAGCTCCCAGGTGGTCAGACGCCGATTTAGCCGCACCAAGGTGCCTATTTGTCATTTGTCGTGGAAGGACGGTCCCTGTCTTCAGTAGACTACAAAATTTCAGAAGGTATTTGCTCCTTTAAACCATAGAGACCTTTCCTATATTTTTTTATTTCAATAATATGTGCGTTTTTGTGTAAAAACACCCTATACCAATATTTTACAAACAATTATTAAAGTTGAAATACTCGCCATGCTATTTCAAACGTGGCCAAACGCGCGGTAGCTGCTGTGACGTCACTCCTTGCATCCAGACGAGTTGAGACGCCTCAGCTATGCTATTTGCCATTTGATGCTCATTTATTTTGTATTCTGATGACTGGTGTGATATTTGGTTTGTTTATTCGATTTTAGTAATTTTTGTTTTGTATAAAATGGAAAAATACTTATTATAAGTACTGAATCAGGTCACTGTTATAGTACAACCAAAGATTAAATACTAATCTTTGGTATAACCGTGAAAGCTCCAAATAAAATGTTTATTCATGTACCTGAAGATAAAAATCGCCGATCAAAATGGCTAAGAGCAGAAGAAATGTGGGGGATATTTCTATAAAGAACACTGCTATTCTTGTATTTGAAGATCATTTTAATGCAAGTACCTATATTATATTTAGTTAAAAAATACAGTAACATAGGTAGATTCTGTACATTTATTCTTAACTCTAAAGAAACTAGAACTGGAAATTAATTAATTCGTCCAGGCGTCCAGGAGACGATTTTGGCATAGGGTTCTAAAATATTTTCTAAGTCTTTATCAAATATTAGTAAATATGTAAGAAAATGTCTTATAAAGCCCCAAATTTCTTTTATAAAGTCAAATCCGCCTGTGGCTTTTCGTGCTCGATATACTAATGTCTTTTTGTATCACTGATTGCTTGGAAATGGGGATAAAAAAACCTGTCAGATGCACTTGAACAGTCATTAACATGATCAGAATATAAGAAGTGTAACACACATAAATAGTTAATTTCTGGTACTCCGGATGGCAACATATGAATGACGCATAGCTATAGGTAAATGATCTGATTTTCCTTTTGTAAAACCTGCATCAACCATTTTTAATCAAATTATTTACCACAAAAACATATAAATAATATAACATCAATACATTGAGATCAAATCACCAAAATTAAATTACAACCATGTTTAAGAATAGCACGTTTACTACTATGGGCTGCTATCCGCCGTCGTGTCATTCGGTAAGCAAGGTCTGACGTCAACTATTGGCAGTGCGTTTAAAGCGGAGGTCAAAATAACAACATTTTAAACCCTTATATTTCCATTCAAAAAAGTTTGATTTTCTCTCTTGACTATGGGGTTTTTGGTGACAATAACTTACGATTTTGACTATTTTAACTAACTTTTATTTTTTTGTGAGTTCTCTATTAGCAATTAATTTTTAAATCTGAAAATTTTAAACAATCCGCATACGTTTACACAGACCTCGTATACGTGTATCAAATATTTAACACATCTCATTTGAAAATGTGAAATGTAAATTGTATTGAATACAATACCTACAACGATTCAAGTAACAGCATTAAATGTCTATACTTATTCACTGAAATTCAAGTCAGTTTGGTATTTGGAAAAGTTTCTACATAGGTACGTTTGTAGCTTCATTAAGAAGAAAGACATAACAAAATAAAACCAGAATTAAATTACATTCTAGACACAGAAACACAGAATTGCAAACACTTTCATATTTTATTCATATACCTTTCAGTCAGTCAGGTTGGCCCAGCATCCGCATTTTGGTAGCTTGTGACAACTTGCGAAAATATTCTCTCTCTCCATTTTCTATTGTTGTTGTTATTTACATAACAAAACGTTGCATCAAGAGATTTAGTAGTTCGCAGGAACAG
Organism: Crioceris asparagi; assembly: GCA_958507055.1. Classification (NCBI taxonomy): domain Eukaryota; kingdom Metazoa; phylum Arthropoda; class Insecta; order Coleoptera; family Chrysomelidae; genus Crioceris; species Crioceris asparagi. The sequence goes on along the minus strand of OY293830.1, from coordinate 9,178,894 downwards.
CAGCAACAATAGCATTTCTTCGGGACGACAGAGAGCCGAGCTGAGAAAAACGGGAAAAATAAATAATATTATATTTACATAAATAATGTGAAAGCTTCAGACTAGACGTCGACGTCGCTGCCGTCGAGATGCAAGCACGCTTTGTGTTGCATCACATATTTATGTAGTGTGGACAAAAGGAATACTATTGTCATTACAGGTACTTATAATAGTTATTTTTGTATCTAGAGCGCGAAATGTTACTTTGGTGATCGAGGACTGATGAGTTGTAAACAATTTGTTTTCTACAAACGTCAAAAAATGGGGAACTTCAGCTAAACTTCTTGTTAATGCGGGGGCGATATATTATGTAGTATGTAGAAGAAATACGGAGGATGGAAATGGGAAATCTGCGACCGTGGCTCAAGTGGAAGATTCTATCAATAATAAAATTCATATATCAAATAAAATTTTAGACTAAAATATCAGGATCGAGTGCTATCACCTCTACGGCAATAGGGATGTTGACTCAAGTTGTAATTTTAAATAAATTTATGTTTAATCAATAGATGGTAATATTTGAATACCTAAAATATTTTTTTTTTCGGAGCATATTTAATTATAAATAATTCAATAAAATTAATTTAAAATGCAATAAATAATAAATACTCTTTATCACGAGACTGTGAACACCAATCAGAGCGCATGACGTCATAATAATAATAGTAACAATAAATTTATTCACTCATATATCGATAACAAACTATACAAAACGTTATAATAACAGTAGGTAGTATAAAATGATACGAATGACCACTCCGCTAGACCGTACTATTGTAAATCAACTATATGAGCAAATGAGCAAATATTTTTTACAAAAATTGAAACGACTTTATCAGTTGGTGCACTGAAAAATACAAAATAATGTTAATTCTATTGGTGTTTTTTCTTTTGAAGTTGTACAATTGTTATTATATTGAAGACTTTTGGTACCAACTTCAAAAGTACCAGCACCAATAAAATTAATATTATTTTGCATTTTTCAGAGCCCCAACTAATAAAGTCGGTCTAAATTTTTGTAAAAAAGTTATTTCACTCTTTTGAGTTTAAAATTAGTCATGAAAATCGTTGAACGTTCACTAATACTAATACCAAAGCAGATAGGGTAAATGTGTATAAGAGTACGCAGTTAGTGCTTGAACCCGATTACCTCGATAATGTTTTTAGCTGCAGCTGTTAAAATTATAGCATTGTTTAAGCATATCTTTTCCGCACTTAATTCCATCAAAGTTTTCGTTAATTTTATCCATAAACGTTATATATATATCAACTTTTCTGCATCTCTTCAACTGCGTACTCTTACACACATATATGTACACGAACGCGTGTTAACGTCTAAGAGTACTCACAAAATATTTGCATTACTCTGTTCATTTTTTAAATAGATACAAACAATAATTATGAAATTCAAATGTTTAATAAAGATAAAGGTAACAATTGAGAATATATTTTTAAGCAAAAACATCTAAAACAAAACAAGTTTCTTAATAACAGGAACTTAGAAAATAGTTATTTACAATTGACTCAAGTGAATAAGTGAATCGCCCCACTTTATCGCCTTTGTAGTCAGTTTTGTTCTTCTTTCGTATCCTTTTTGGTTTTTGGTCAACAACAACTTTCTCTTAACCGTTTTTATCTTTTTCTGTTCCTTGGCTTTCTTTGCTTCATTTGCTGCCTCTAATTCATCTTTAAATGGAGTATCAGGAAAAATCTCTAATTTTGGTGATTTGGACTTGGAACTATTAGGAGCCTCGAACTCTTATACTGACAAAAATGCGTAATCTTATACATCGGCGCGAAATGTAATGTTTCGCCTCATTTCTTTTGTAAAACACATGTCTCCATAATTATTTCAACGTACAACTAACGTCAAAGCTTCATACATCAACAAAAAAGCACTGTCAACCTCATGGCCTTTGTACTTACCTCCAAAAATGCTAAATGCTGACCAACTCAAACTATAGGGCACCGGTTCAAAACTTTGCTGTCGCCATATTTAAAAACTGGCCTTGTCAATGCGCATTGTATGTTTTGTCTATGGTATCATTTGCCTTTGTGGTCACAATAGATGCAACAAACCGTCCCAGAGAAGTCGATACATATTCAATATCATGTGTGCGTGCTCTTATACACATTTACCCTAGTACTTATCTTATTATCTATGTATATTCTTTCCTTCTACTTGTTATTATGCAGATATCTCAAAATATCGCGGCGGGAACACACATATTTCAGACTTTAGCACTGCTATAACTTGAAAACCGTAACTCCATTTAAAAAATGACCAATTCAAATATTGCTACATATAATCTCTTCTTTTAACCGTCTCATATTTTTCATATTCACAAAAAATTGCCTCCTCAACATAGCGGAAATACAGATATTTCAGTCTTTACCATTGCTGAAACTCGAAAACCGCAACTCTATTGAAAACACGTTCCTTTTAAACGTTTCCGGATATGGTCTCATATTTAATCCAACCGTTTCAGATTTTTGGTTTTTCGAGAAAAATTACCCCTTCGGCAGACAGTCGAATAGTCAAATTTTGTTCTGGAAGTCGGTCAAAAATATTTATATTTCCGCAATATTTTTAATTAGTTTTTATTACTTTCGGTTCTTTCTATTGATGGACTCAGCAGCGATTTCTCAGGCCCCCTATGGTCTAGAACCTGTTAAGCTTTACACTAATCCAAGTGTGATGCAATAATGATTAATTATATTATCTGATTCAAGCAAGATCAAATTATTTCTTCAACATGGAACGTAAATGTCAGACAATTGGGATCCGTCACTGGCATTACGCACGGGCATAGAACACCTAACCTTTGTTTACACTTTACACGATCAAGATGCAGATAGTTCTCTGGCAGATCGTTATCAATCGTTATGTTGCAAATGTCAGACGTCGATAGTACTAATTTAAAATTTATTTTTGTGTTGTAGATAAACAGTAATTTGTTATGGAGTAGCTGGCAAACAGATATACGTAAGAGTTCAAACCAAGAAAAGGGGAGATAGCAGTTGTATCATCGGTACCTTTGAAATCTGAAATGCCTAATGAAAACTATTTTTAATAATTTTTTTCAAAAATTTAACTTGTTAAATCTGTGATTCAGTATTATTAAGCAACGAATTATCTTTTCTGGTACACGTTGAATAATTTCGATGACTAATATTACACTCAAAAGTGTGAAGTAAATGTTTTTTACAAAAAATTGGATCTACTTTATAAGTTGGTGTTCTGAAAAATACAAAATAATATTAATTCCATTGGTTCTGGCACCTACTTTTCAAGTTGGTGCCAAAATTTTTCAATCCAACGACAACTGCACAACTTCAAAAGGACTAGTACCAATAGAATTAATATTATGTTGTATTTTAAAATGCATCAACTAATAAAGTGAGTCCATTTTTTTGTATAAAATATTTATTATTAAAAATAATGCTAACCCATTTAGTATTTTGGGTATATTTTTAACAAAAGTCGCTAAACTGAACTTAATTTACGGTCGAATTTCGATCAAAGGGCAATTTCGTTTTGTTAAAAATGAAAGATTGACATATTTCAACCAACCGAAACATTTACTTTAATTATGGACAACAGAATCTATGCAAGAATATCACGTATCCGTTATGTTTTGTTTTTCATTTTTTTATTATGAATCGATATAGTAAATATTAATCATACTTACTTGAAATTTACCCGCCTATGTTGGCTTTATGTTACACCACATCATTTTAGTGTCTCTTTTTTCTTTTTCTTTAAGGACTCTCACGGTCACGGAGGATTATATGTATATAAATTCCTCAGGGGCCACTGGAACACATTAGAAAATTATATAACATCGGCTTTGAACAGAAACTGAATATCGGTATTTTCAAGTTCCGGGCACTTGGGCGCGGATAACTAACTTACTTTATGAAGACTTCACGGTGATTATTTTAGGTAAGTCGATCTGTGGAAAAATTATGGATGGCGGATTATAGAGATCATAAGGTTAGCAGTGGAGAATATAGGTATAAGGAGGAAGTCGTTTTAGTGAACGGTTCTTGACGAGATTGGCAGCAAGGGTATTTCATAATGAAAAAAATGCAATTCAAACAGTGAAGTTACAGGCTGGATTGCAAAAATTTCTCAAAATGTTGGTCTACATGTCTGAGGCCATTTTTATAAAATGTAGAACAACTTTTAATATCCATTTCAAAAAACTTACACATTTTCTAAACTGTCTGTACGAACCGCTCATTGGATTCTTATTTTAATTTTCAATTACTTTATTCCGCCCAACATCCAAATCTTGATTAAAAAAATAGTACGCTAATAGGTTGTCTGATTTATTACGAGCCCTACAAACCCCTACCGAGATGCAAATAGCATATGTGTGTAGACCTAAACTCAATAATGATTTAAAATCTAAAACATCATCTAAATATACCAATACAATGAAAATAAAGAAATAATAAAATGAAAAATGAAACCACAATAAAACTATAAATACAACTACAAATGTAAAGATCATCATATGACATAAAAAAATATTAAATATTAATACAGAAATTTTATAAGTGATTTAAGAATATATTACAACATCAAATTATTCAAAATCCCACTCTAATATGAAGTTTAATGTGCACTCTAGAAAAGTTTTTTTTTTAGATGATTATTAAATCTATTTTAGATAAGTTTGTATCGATATAAACTAGTTTTTCCCGCTGCCTCTGTAACTAATTCATACATGCTTAGATACAAAACAGGAAAATAGCACATTTCATTCGAGTATTATTTTCCCTAGACGACGGAATGTAAATTCTGTCATTTAAATTCCTAGGAAAATAAAAGGAGTAATTTATCATTTTCATAGTTTGTATCTTAGCATGTATAAATTATTTAAATTAACGGCAGCGTAAACATGTTAACATTCAAAGAAAGTGAGTACGGGCCGAGGCGAAAGCCGAGTCTTGTCACTTGCCGAGAATGTTAACATACTTTTACATTCCTTGTTATAGAAATAACTATTTTGGCCAATATTTAATTTAGTTTTATTTACTGCAAGCGATTTATGTCTAGAACATACAGATTCCCGAAGAATGCAATAATTATTTATTAGTGCTTCAAGAATATATTTATGAGTGATATTCAACAATCGTTTCTCATTAATCTATGTTTATTAAACGATAATATTTTGATAGTACGCTTTTGTATTCTGACTACCGGCCCTAATGGCTTTGAATAAGCTGAACCCCAATAAATTATCCCATACAATAGGACGCTACAGAATAAAGCATGGTATAATTTGATTAAATCATTTTTGTCAAGAATATACCTCATTTTATAGAGAACAAAAAGAAGGTATCTTACTTTTTAACAATGCCAAAAATATTTTTCTTCCAATTCCAATTTTCATCCACTATAACACCAAGGTATTTAACTTCATACTGTTTTTATTGTATAACGTTTATTGTCAGTCCTTCTATAACAGGGAGCTTATCCGCTTAAAAAGACACATTTAAAACACTCGATTTTGACATATTCAAAGTTACTCTGTGATAATTAAACTATTTTCTTATAATTTCTAACGGATTTTCACCTCTGGCTGTAACTTCATCCCAACTGTCACCTCTATACATAATGACTGCGTCATGCGCAAATGAAACAATAACACCCGGTATATCAAATTGCAAAAATCCATTAATATAGGTATTAAATGATAATGGACCCAAAATTGAATCTTGAGGGATTCCACTAGTGACTAAGCTGAGAGAACTTGTAACACCATTAATGACAACTCACTGAAATCTGAGAGATAGTTCTGCATCAAATCATCAACAGTCCCTCTTATACCAAGATCACTCAACATAATCAACAGAAGTTCATGTATTACCCTGTCAAAAGCCTTCGCTAGATCCAGAAATACAGCGATTACCGATCTGCTATTGTCAAGTTAATTACACATGAAGTTATTTACTTAATTTGAATCATCATTATTTTGATTCTGATGATTTTTTTCAGAGAAAAAAGGCATACTTATCTCAAATTTTGTAGGCAAATAACTGTTGATGTTGATGTTGATCAACACCATTTGGATATTGAATTTGAGTGCGGTAAGTGGTCAACCATACCATGAAATATGACCAACTGTATTGGCTGATACTTGATGGAAATCCATATTAGATTAGAATTGAAACAATATATTAGTTCTGGCTATATCATTTAATAGACATTTCTCAATTTGTCCATCAAGATTTGGCCATATCATATCCTGAATGTAGGTTATCCAAGAAAAATGCAATAGGAGTACGAACATTTCAGAAACTTATTTATTGTTCTTATGTAAATAAAATCAAGTAGGTGGTATATAAAAATAGGTTACCGATTTGAAATTATAACAAGTGAAATTTTTGAAAAAAATTAAAAATAGTTTTTATTGGGCATTTAAAATTTAAACCGTACCGATGAGTACCTACTATTGCTATCCTTTTCTCGATTTTAAATATATTTATGTATATGTGTTTGCCAGCAACAGCAATTCCATAACAAATTACTGTTTGTCTACCACAACACAAAATTAAACTTTAAATTAACAACGTCTGACGTCTGACAATTGCGACATAACCATAGACGATCTTCCAGAAAGTACCTATATACCAGAGAACGAGACGTATAAATACGCTCCATGCTCGTGCGTAATTCCAGTGACGGATCCCATTGTCGTTCCATGTCGACATTATAATGATCTTGGTTGAATGAGATTGAATGAGATAATTTTAATTACCAATATTGGATCACACTTAACAGGCGGCGAGATGTCTGCGATCTAAGTACGAGTTCGAAATTTCAAGTCTCTAGACCGTATGGGGCCTGAGAAATCGCTGCGGAGTCCATTGATACAAGAACCGAAAGTAATAAAAACTATTTAAAAAAATTGAAATGGCATTAAAAGTATTACAAAAAAAAATGAGAACAAGAATAATGATGAACAGGTAAGAAGAACAGATATTTAAGAAATTAGCGAAAAGACTATTTTGAATATTGATTATCTCTAGGCATAATCTGAGGTTGTTAAACTCAACAAGATCTCACAGATTCGAAATTATTTATTCATGGTTTTTTAGGACTATAGAAAAATTTTTACTTGGCTTCTGAAGTGAAAAAGATTGTGTTACATACCCATATAATAACGATCAATTTTCGTAAGAAGCATAAATTTGTGATTATTAAACAGCCGTATTTATAAACAAAATTAGTTCGGCACTAGCTTAGTTTGATACTAAAACTTGTATCGTATAGTTATTGTTATGAATACGGCTGTTAAGTTATTTTATAGAAAGGTTTAGTGGCAATGGCTGTAAGTGTAACTGGGCCTATTAAGGTAGAGGGTTCTATATCTGTATTACCCAAACAAATATCTCTTGGCTCTATGGCTGAATTTTCATAGATTTTTCGCTATATTTGAGTGTAGTATGTCACTGGACTGTTTTGAGAGACTTTGTCCGTATCACTGGGACTTAAAGGTGGAGGGTTGGATACCGGAAAATCTTAAAGATATATTTAGGAGAAATTCGCATGCTGTTCTCTCTTGGTGAATGGATGTAGGTTGGTGTTCGGACTGGGTTTACGTGCGGGTAGTACCTACTCTGAAGTTGAAGGGTTTTATAATACTCAAGTATTTTTGTGACTATATATTAGTAACTAGTAGAGATAACTATTTTACGATAGGATTATATATGTTTGACCATATCATGAAATCGCCCTGTATGTCTAAGTTGTTTATTTTATCCTCGAACGTTTTCTATTAATTGAGTTGACCGGGACACATCATGATGTGGCCAATATTTCATGAAATGCCACCACATTTAATGAAATGATTGGTTACTTCGGGATGTGGGTAATCTTACAATATGGCTACGACATATGTAGGTACAGACGTACAGAGTCCTGCAGCTCAGATCTCGTCTTCTGTTGCTCATTTGTTAGTCAAGTTATGAGTTTGATATTTTGCAATCTTCATCTGTATAATGTAAGGCCAATATGCGGATATTATTTTGAATCTGAAAAAAAATGTTTGTTTCCCAATTCCGCATTGAATGGCATAAAAATATACACAAATTCCAATTTGAAATAAGAAATATAAAGTGCTTTGAAATGTTTAAATTTTGCCACTAAATAATAAATAGCGTTTACTATTATCCCAATTTGATTTGAAATAGTTAATTTCTTCAAGTAAAAGAATTCTGCGATATATACAGTCTGACCCTTAAATACTTGAGCATCTGTGTTTAGAATAAACAAAGAAAAAAAATTATGTCAGAAGTGGGATTCGAACCCACGCCCACAGAGTGGACTGCGACCTGAACGCAGCGCCTTAGACCGCTCGGCCATCCTGACTATATGAAGCAAGCGCGAGTTGCTGCTATATAAACATAAAAACGGTTATCTGACTTGGCTGAATGTCAATAATTTATTTAAATGATTGTCATTACCACCACAGTACTTGGTCATAAATAAAAGCATATATTTCATGTTGATACTCTAGTTTCACAATATCTATGATGATAATAACTTCGAATAGGTATTTCGAAAAGCATTATTGATATGGATTTTATAGTACCTAGTTAGGTACTTGCGGATATCCGATATACCTACCTATTATGAGCTAATTTACATTTATACGTTTAAAGGTTGTGGTCAAAATGGTTAAAGTATCGCAAGCCTTCATTATGTAAAAAGTTTTTAGCTAGAAATTCACTCTAAAACTTTATCCGAAAGATTCACGGAAGAACTTAATTAAATTCTATGGACTGATTGAATATTCAAATTCAAAATTCAACTTTTCTTTCGTGACCGAACCGTCGCCCTTTTTAAACTATATTCAAATCAATAATTGTATGTTTGCTTTTCTTATCAAGTCTTTACAAAACGTTTTTACTGAATTCCCAGGGTAGAAATGCCATTTGTATTTGTTAAACATTCTTGGTCGAAATGCAAATATGTTTTTGAATATTTATATATAGGTATATATAATATAGGCCAACAGTTACCTCACTTTCGTACAACCAATCCTAGGTACAGCAAAATACCGTAAATTTTGGGGCGTAGGGTGTAAGTCACACTGGTTTAAATTTAGGTAGGTACCTATTATGAATTTATTGTTAGTAGGCAGACGTTTTGGAATTTCTACCAAGGAACAAACAGTAGGTACAATTACTGCTATTTCCAATTCGGCACTTTTTTTTCTTTAAATTCAATTTTTCTGTTTTCGCTCCAAATTGATTGACTCAAAACAGGTCCGAAACAACTTCCTTGCTGTAATCCAGATCGTTTTTATTGTATCTGGCAATACAGTATAACCAAGATAAGGATCTTCTCTAAAATAGTAAACTTAGCAATTTGATGGTCTGTTACATCAAGTTTTTCGATAGCTCAGGTGCCTTTCGAGACTTTAAAGGGAAACTGATTTTTACCATTTTCAGTCTTATTTTTGATCAGTTTCGAATAAGAGCTTGCGAAAATCAGAATGTTTTTCTTTGCAGCGATTTTTCCTGCTCTATAAAATGGCATTTACATCTTAAACTTGTTTTCACAGCCAAAATAACAATATATTACATGATATGCCTATTTTGTTTTCTTCTTAGCATCTTCTTTTTTTAATTTTTAGCAGTAACCTCATCATACCATATTTGATTGCAGGCAATGTTAAATAACAAATATGTAATTTAATTTCAAAAACTACTGTGTTCAATATTTGTTATTGTTTTAATATGCGAGTTCTTAAGAATTATTGAATATTTTCTGACCTCCTCTATCACCAGATGTGATAACTCCTGACTTCAACAAAAAAAACTGCAACTTAAAACAATTACAAATATTAGCTGTAGTTTCTGACATCGAAGCATTTCACTTATATTTATCATTGAGCATCACCTACTAAAAAAATAAGTGAGTATGCTCAGCTTCGATAAATTAAAAGAAACAGTTTCATCGTAATATTGTAGGCGCCATTTTGTATAGGTAGGTAGTGCTGGAAAAGATATTGCGAACAAATACTTTCCATTTTTTGCTACAGTTTGGACTAGGGTCATCGAGCATACAATATCACAGTTATAATTAGTGTTTACTTGTAAATAATATCAATTATTCTTCGAGATCAAAACTATCTTGCATTAAGAGCTTTTAGTGTCCCATTACGTCCGCCACTGGTCAAAGAGCTTATCGTGACAGTGAACCAAGTTGAATTATGGCATTATTTGAGGCATTTATTAGTGGTTTTCAGAAAATTACATCTACTTTAAGTAATGAATAAGTACAATAATATATATACTATGATATATAACGACGGGTTCGTCTTTTGAAATTCATTATACCTATACCCACATTTGATTATATTCCAGATGCTTGTTATCATTCAAACATGTTGGTTAGTACCTACCCAGCAAATATGGATATATATTTAGATCAATATCCGGTTTTTCTCATGGCTTTCTATTTCAAATTAATCTGAGCCCGTAAAACTACCATTGGTCTGTGTATCAGCGCTCATCTTGATTATGTCGCTAACTGTGAAAATATAAACCGATTTCGTTCATTTTTATGTTCTTTAGGGTACCGAGCTCTCAGGCCTATGTTACAAGATGGCCACCATGTGCTCAGTAGCTGAAAGTGATTTGCTTATGCTAAGATGAGAAAAGAATTAGATCAAACTCATCTGAAGCATTCTTCTAGACCTCCTAGATCCCAAACATTTCTCTCACGGTGTATCTTCAGTTATACACAAATTAAATTCCATACTGCTCACCTTTATCCCAAAAGTATCAGACCTACGTTCATAACTTTGGGCAGGTGTGATTTTTCATCAAAAAAATCAATCCCTGTTTGCCTAAAGAACATGAAAACAAGCTCATATCAGTGCTTCTATAACTCGACCCAGTTCTGGAAGGCAATTATTGGAATGACATTCAATGCACTCGTCGCATTCATTTTAATTATCCCTTTATCATCGAACCAGTGTCCTTTGAGTAGGATTTTAAATGTTGGGAACAACCAAAGGTCGCTGGATCACAAAGAAAGATATCTAGTCCAAGTATAAGTTTGTTACATTCAAGAAAAAAACGCTTTTAAACGACTGCATCATTCTTCACGAATGCTCAAAATAAAAAGAGGTAGATTTTGTTACTTCCTTTTCTGTTTCTTTCTTTTGGAGGTATGCTTTTTCATCCGACCTTCCTTCGTTTGGTAATACATATGTAGAGCACACCAACATTTTTTTTTCACAATAACTAGGACCGACTTTATTAGTTGGTGCACTGAAAAATACAAAATTATTTTAACACTACTGGTGCTGATAATTTTGAAGTAGACAGAAGACGTTTGGCATCAGCGGCAAAAGTACCAGCACCAGTAGAATTGTTATAGTTTGGTATTTTTCAGTTCACCAACTAATAAAGTCAGCCCTAGTTTTTGTTTTCAGAAAAACAATATTTCAATTATTTTTTATCATTTGCCATCAAATCCGTTAAACTTATATTCAGAACATAGCAGAAACACAAATATTTCAGAATTTACTGTTGCTGTAACATGAAAATTGTTGATTTTTTTACTAATTTCCAATTTAAATATTGCCAGATTTGATCTATTCTTAAATTTCGCGTCTCAAATTTTTGAATTTTGAGAAACAGGAGCCATCTATTTATTTTAACGAACCTTTGGAATAAAAACTACTTAAGGATTCAAATGAACTGAAACTAGGAATTGATGAACAGTCTCGAAATTATCATCTCACTTCCGTCATTTCCAAATATCATACGCAATGTGAAGTTGATACATATTTGTATGGATATATTAAATAATGGTTATGATCATTACATTAGTTCAGGTTTGTACTTTCAGTTTTGATCACTGAATTATTTCTCCTCCAAAAAGTGACAACTGATGTTTCAATATTATGCAATAATTTCAGATAATTTAAGAGAACATGCGATTTCTCTATATTTCATAACACACTCCAGATAAATGGATCGAGCAACAGTTTGGAACAGTTTCAAACTGTGTTCTGTGGTTGTAACGCATGTGCATTTCAATTTCGTTCTTCTCAAAATAGAAATGCCCATGCTTCTGACGATTTGAGTTTGGTTTGAATTGCTGCTCGAATGCCCATCAAAGAGGCTTCAATGAGCGCCGCTAGATTTTTCATGGAGATTAAAGAAAAGATTATCCAAGATGAGATGATAGAAGCGATGATCTCCGAATCAGATAGCTTAGAATTATTTAGAAAAATAGTCTAGAAATCGATAACAATCACGATTCAATAGTAAGATTTAGTTGACACCATTTATTTAATATATTTAGGTACTAGCTGTTTTCGCCAGCACTTCACGGGCAAACACTTTGGTAAATTGTGGTACGAAGAAATAACCCCCTTTAAGTCCCAGTCGCACTGACAGACTCTCACAAAACATTCCAGTGACAAACTACAACATAAATACAGCGAAAAATCCACGAAAATTCAGCCGTAGAGCTTGGAGATACTTTGGTTATTGTAGATACGGATACGGAACCCTACACCTAGGTGGCCCAGCCTCACTTCTTCTGCAAACTATAACTTGCATGGGGTACAGCCGTCGGCATTAGGCCACACAGTCGGGGCGTCCTTTTGATGCTTATACGTGAGCCATGGGGATATCGAGAGCGGCCGCTGACAAAGAGTGTGACGCATGTGCTCACTAGGATACCGACAAAGGATTTCGAGAAAAGTCCAGTGGCGGCTGGAAATATCTCGAGAGTCTTTTTCGGGTATATATTTGGGACAATTGTCGGCATGAGGGAGAGTGTAAAAGAAGGTATGCTAATAGACAGGATAGAAGAGTCAGAGTAAGCTATAAAGAACATCCAATAGTAGAGTGAAGGTGTATAATCTTGTTTCGTGTGTAAATAAAGTTTATTCATTAATTGTAAATTAGTCTCACTTATCTGCGAACCCGCATACGCAACAATACCTACATACATGGTGAAAACATCCAGCCATGGAGTTCTGTAATATACAATAGACTTTCAGGTACGGAATCGGGAATCGAAAGTATGACAGTACTTTTACTTAAGGTATGATAAAGACTTGTGCAAAATTTGGTTAGGATATCTCAAAAAATGTAAGATTCAATACGGCACACACAAACACAAAGAGACGTTTTAGTATACCTTGATGATGTAATCGTTTTCAGTGAAACATTTGAGGAACACTTGAAAAATCTAGAAGAGGTATTTCAACGATTCTCACAAGCAAATCTTAAACTTAATCGCGGGAAATGTACTTTCCTATGAACTGAGGTGAAGTATTTAGGACACATAATATCCGCAAATTGTGTAAGAACAGATCCGGAAAAGACAGAAGTGGTGCATAATTGGCCTGTACCAAGGAACAAAACAGAACTGCGAAGTTTCTTAGGCCTGTGTTCATATTACAGACGGTTCGTAAAGAATTTTGCTAGTATTGCCCATCCATTGCATCGACTAACTGAGAAGGAAAGACCTTACAATTGGACTCCAGAATGTCAGAATGCTTTCGAATATCTGAAAGGTTCTTTGTGCTCTTTTATTGTTCTGGCTTATCCCCAGAGAGAAGGAGAATTTATCCTAGATACTGATGCCAGTAAAACAGGAACTGGGGCAATTATGTCCCAAAGAATAGAAGGAATGGAGTATGTACTAGCATATTACAGTAAGAGTTTATCAAAGGCTGAACAAAATTACTGTGTGACGCGGCAGGAGTTATTAGCTGTAGTCAAGGCAATAAGACATTTCCACAAATATTTATACGGTCAGACATTTGTTCTACGGACCGATCACGCATCACTTAAATGGCTGTTTCAGTTCAAGAGCCCAGAAGGTCAGATACCGCGCTGGCTCCAACAACTTCAAGAATATGACTTTAAAATTGAACATCGTCCTGGTATTAACCACAGAAACGCTGATGCATTGTCAAGACGGCCTTGTGCAGAGGACTGTAAAAACTGTTCAAGACTTGAAAATAATGTGGCAGAAATTCTTAAAGTCAAACGAACTTTGATAAATGGCGACCCAAACTGGAGTTCGGAAGTACTCAAGCAAGACCAACTGGATGATAATGATATTGGACCAGTGATGAGGTGGAAAATGGATGGAGCAAGACCTACTTGGCAGGAGATATCAGATTTGTCTCCTGTCATAAAAGGATACTGGTCACTTTGGGAATCTTTAGTAATTGATGACGTTTTAAAAAGAAAATGGGAAAGTAATGATGGTAAGACTGTTCATTTGCAAATAATTCTTCCACGGAAAAGAATTGCACAAGTACTGCAAGAGATTCATTGTGGAGCAAGTGGTGGCCATTTAGGTATCAATAAAACTTTATCGAAGATTAGAGAGAGGTTCTACTGGTTAGGAAGCCGTGCTGACGTAGAGGACTGGTGTCGGCGATGCGATACCTGCTTTACCAGTAAAGGCCCAAATACCAGAACCCGCCATAGGATGCAGCAGTACAATGTGGGTACCCCATTTGAGCGAATAGCCATCGATATTACGGGGCCATTTCCAATAAGCAGCTCTGGAAATAAATATCTCTTGGTCATCATGGATTATTTCAGTAAATGGCCAGAGGTAGTCGCAATTCCAAATCAGGAGGCAAAAACAGTGGCCGATGCCCTAATTGAACATTGGATAAGTCGGTTTGGTGTGCCGTTAGAGATTCACTCGGACCAAGGTCGAAATTTTGAGTCGGAAATCTTTCAGAGTGTGTGTAACCTAATGGGGATTAAGAAAAATCGTACAACTCCACTGCATCCACAATCCCATGGAATGGTAGAGAGATTTAACAGAACACTAAAAAATTATTTGAGGTCAGCAATCAATGAACACCAAACAAACTGGGATAAGTGTATACCACTCTTCCTGGCCTATAGATCTTCCACTCATGAATCGACCAAAGAATCCCCAGCTGGCATTGTGCTTGGTAGAAATCTGAAACTTCCGTCTGACATCTTGTTTGGTTCACCAAGCGAACCTCCCACATCTGTAGATACCTACATTCAGAGTTTGAGGCGAAGACTCGAGGAAATACACAATCTGGTTAGAAAACAGTTGAAGATTTCTAGTGATCGAATGAAGGCCCGATATGATATTCGTGCAGAAACCGGACAATTTAAAATTGGTGATAAAGTGTGGTTGTACAATCCACAAAGACGAAAAGGTCGTTCTCCAAAGTTTGACAAACAATGGGAGGGACCATATACCGTTATCAAGAGGATAAACGATGTGGTATATAGAATTCAGAAATCCCCACGCAGTAAAATGAAAGTGGTTCATATCGACAGACTTTCACTGTACAAAGGGACTGAGGTGACATTTGATCGGGACGATCAAAGTTAAGAAGGGGGCAGTGTTACGTGGGTAGTTTATCATGTACTTACTGTTATTATTTCTTTTAGTTTATATTCATTCTGCTACCTTATTTTCAATAGTGTTGCTTGTGTATTTCATTACGTAGTTCTAGAATTATAGCAGATTTATTCTCGATCCTTCCAGAATCTATATGTGAGGTACAATTTGTCATACTATTGTCAGTTTGACAAGGATCTAGAACATTAATTATGTTCGTCTAGATAATCATAGAACATTCTCGATGAATGTCATATCATGATTCAGATATATAAAGCCGTGACGATCACGGGATAGAGTCAGTTTATTGTATCAGTCAATTGGAGACATAACTCGAAAGTAGTTGAAACGAGATAGTCAAAGTGCCAAGTAGTGACAGTTGTACTACAACAGAAAGCCGTGTACAGTGTATTTGAAAATAAATCATTGGAAGCAATCTGTGAACTTTTGAGTATTACGCAAGTGAACTCACCCCACAACGTTTAGCACAGGGTTAAACGTTACAATATATATATATATATATATTGATCATTCTAAAGCAGGCCACATACTTTTTTGCCGAATAAAGACGCGGCCGATAAAGTTTGTCGTGCCAAATCGTTGTGTGTGACCAAAATCCATTGAGCAGAATCGCCGAACAAAATATCTGCTGGAGCTGGAGCTTGATACCGCGGTCGGCGAGCTATTTGTCCTCCGTGCCGACACGCAGTCTGTGGAGATTTTCGTCGTGCTGAAATCTGTCTCAGTGGCGCCCTAAATTTTTACATATCTATTATTTACAGCGTTGATATTTCATAAGAATTATGAGCCAAAACAAACAATTCCTACTGGAATTTTAGGCCTTGTAATTTCTTCCAGTTGCTAGATATTGCAGAGTAAAAGTTAATATTTCATTGGGAGAGTATTTTTCTTTTTTATTAAATGAGGAACGGCGTTCAACAGTTCCAAATATGTATTTTCGTCCATTAATTAAAGCAATCTCTTAGTTCAGTCTCAGATCTTCCAATAAATTAATATGGAACAATAGTTTCCTTTTCAATAACTAATATTTGGGCCATACTGAGCGCCTTTTCTTCTTGCCACCGTCACTGCCAAGAGCTGTGGCCTATTCATCGCAAGCCGGAAGCGACAAGCGACCAAGAAACTGCGCCTAGTCTCTCTAGTCTGTGAACAAAATAGCGAGGTGATTTTGGTGCGTTGAGCAAAATCGCGGCGATCAAATCCGCCGAGCGTGATCGTAGTCTGTTGCCGACATTATACCTTGTATGTGTAATAAGAGATCATGTGTTGATATTATGAAGAAGTTTTTTATATAATTTTATGTTGTCTGTCAGTTTGTAGATTGCGGAATATATTTTAGATTTAAGCAAAGCGACGCACTTAAGAGACCAATATAACTTATACCATAGATAGACAGAATTGTGTCTCATTGAAATGAAAAATGTCATAGCAGACATCAGTCCATCGCCCTTTAAAGGTCGTCCTAGAAGGGTTCTGTTATCGTTGGTGGTAGTGAATCAGCCAAGGTAGATGCGTTATGTAGCGGTGTCAATGCAGTGGAAATGGGTGTGAGTGCCGTGATGAGGTGAGGTGGTGGCCCAGCGCCCCACCAATTGCCCCTGTGTGTGTGTGTGACTGTTTCGGTCTCTCCTCGTAATCAATGATGCAGCGCCGTATACAGTTTAGTCTGTCGTGTGGGCGTCGAGAGTACATAACGGGTCAATGTCATTGCCGTCGCGCCCCACTCCCCGGCGTCTAGTCAGGCACAATATTGCCGAATATTCCTGGGAATTCGGGAGCATTGTTTCTTTATGGCAGGACCACAGAGGCGTGCTCATTCAACAATCAACTTTTGTTTGCTTATTCTACAATGTAGCTTCCAACGGGATGGTCTTTCTTTCAAATGAGTTTTTAACATTCTTCGCCGTTTTCCCTTTTGCATTCATAGCGGCCGGTTCATAGATTCTCATCTATTACTCTTGCTTAGATGTCAATATCAATGCCATCCCCTTTACTTAGTCCAGGTCTCTTCTTCTTTCATACGGTGTCCATTAAAAAACTGTTTCTAGTAAATCCTTTGAATGGTGTCTCTACCATCTAAGTTGGATAATTTGGATATCTTCCGTTATTTAATGTTTAACCCCTATTATTCCTGGCATTTCCTCATTCCTTACTATCCTGCTCTATTTCCCAGTCTTACGTCTACAGTGTTCCATTTCGATGGCTCTTAGCATGAGATGACTCGAAATAGGACGGATATACGACGACGAACCGAGCTTACGAAAGAGAACTTGAATGAACTGAACGTAGTTATCGATACGTAGCAGCTAAAACATACAGAAAATCTGAAAATAGCTGATAGGTTCTTTAGACAAAGTCAGATAGTCTGCAGATTGGTAGTACTTTATAGTGAAAGCCCTAAGCAACATGCCTTTCGAACTGGCTTCGGAATACGGTAAAATATTCTTCAAGAAATCTCAGCGGTCAATCCATGCCCCTACAGAAGGAAAACATGAGTGAATAAAAGATACACTCTTTGATCAACTGGAAATAGTTTTTGCTACACCTCCAAAGCAAGATAACATGATAAGTGTGCTAGTAGAATTCAATTTCAAAATAGAATGGGAGGAAGTGTTATGCCTCAACAAAGGAACATTTAGACTACACTCTACACAAACAATGTGATGACAATGGTATTGGTGTTTGGGGTAGAGTTTGCAACATTAAGCAATCTCCTTATCCAATCAACAATGTTCGATTATAGCCGTATGATCCGTTTAAGAAGGGTCTACAAAGAACGAGATCGATCACAATTGATGCAAGACGTTCTTGACGTTCGAAGTCTTCGATGACTGTACCTAGAGAGTTAAATACTTAATCAAAGCGATGGTAGATAAGTGGAAGAATTTCAAGTCATAGAAATATAAAATCGGCATGAATCGCTAAATGAAAGAAGAAATTCTCTGGAGACCGTTATATTAAAAAATGCAAGAAGGTCCTAGAGACTACATATGGAAAACAACCAGAGGAACATTAGTTCAAAACACATGTAACACCCTGAGTAGTCAAAAGAAACCAAATACTGAAGCAACAACAAAGAATAACTATAAGGAATACGAAGCCGAGATAGAGTTACACAGATAAAAACAGTACTTATGAATTTGTAACTGGAAATATTATCCAGACTGATCCAGAATTTTCTAAAATAGAACCTATTACAATATCTTTCTACTGGGAAGTTAAAGATACTTGCAGGTCTGAACATGAGGAAGCAGCCTAAATCCGACAATTGGATTTTAAATTCTAGATGAACTTTGAATGGTAGGCAAGTCCAAGATTTGAACAAACTGTTGGCACTTTACTTGAGGTTTCCATCCCAGTTACCAACGATTTCATTAAATGAAATAAAAAAGGAGTTTAATTTTCACAAGTCTGACGAAGTTGCAACAATATTCTAAAGAAATTAATGTTATAAAGTTATAATATGTTCTGTTCACAATTTAACAAAATATCTTATTCGCAATACCAATCAATCAGTTTTTTTTAGAAATAAATGAAGTTCTATTTCTCACATTGGATAGATCTACAGTCAGACCTAACGCCACACCTTAGAATCGTAGGAATTCCACTAAGAGCTGTTTTAGGACCTAGTTGAAATCGATTCTCCCACTGATGGAATATCGGTTTTAAATAGTTACCCTACAAATAGTATTTAATAATTATGGCTCAAATCTGAAAAACTAAATAACCCTATATTCATAGGTTTCAGTGACATTAGAAATGTTCAAAAATATTTCCTTACTTACTCTCGAATACGTAGCGTATCAAAAAAATTCTACATAGTATAAAATGAAGTTGTTATCTTTTTCTGGCATTGTCTAAGATGGACTAGAAAAGAGCTGAGAGATGTAGAAGTTACTAGTTGAAATGTATAATTATTATATCATATTTTAATGAATCAAAACTTATTATGTTGTAAACGTTATTGCTAAACTTGACCTTTCATAGCATCCCTAGACATATTATAATTTCATTAAACAAACTACATATCTATTATATTATACAAACCCTATACCACATTCAATCTAGCCGGCGCTCCCATGCCGCCGCCCTTGCGTCCCGACGCTAGACGTCATTCACCTGGATGTCTGATAATAGTTAGTAGCATCGTGTGGGGAGCTTCCCCCCATTCTCTGCTCAGCCACTCCACCTTCACCCCCACCCACTTTCAGCCCTCATTTCAACGTCGGCCGACGTCCCTCGCCCCTCATCCTTCACGACTTGTTTGATAATATAGCATACGAGGGAGTAGGGGGATGGATTCGTTGTTTGAAATAACTCAAAGCTGATATATGTGTACGCTTGTACACGCTTGCTTATTACTTTACGTTGTGGTAGGCCTGGAAAAACTGTCGATGTGGAAAAAATACGAGAGCAAGAGAGTATCCTCCTCTCGATGTTATATAGAAAACATACGCAGGTAAAGGGTGTCCCAATAAAAACTTGAATCCTAAATCAGAAAATAAACTTGGCATTTAAGTGAAATTTTTCAGGTCTTATCGAGTTTTCTGGGATAATTATTATACTAAACATCAAATAATGACGCGTTTCCATCCAAGTAGATGCATTATTTATGCTGCCACTTGATAAAGAAATCCAAAAATTGCCTTTGTACACATGTTACGAAACATAAAAGGCGTCAACAAGTCACACATGTAGTACGTAAACTTTATATCAAGAACAAAACAAGAATTCTATGATGAAATTTAAGTCCTCTCCGGCCTTCGACAGGGATATGGCCTAAGCCCCAGCCCAACATTATAATTGATCCTCTTATAGAATTTGTAAGCGAAATTAATGCAGGCTTCAAGATGAACAGTTTCTGTCTAAAAATAATTTGATATTGAGGTGATATTTGCTATACTAACAGCCGAAACTGACTGCAATGAACCTCCTATTTCATGCAAAAACACGTAATCCATAGTAACATCCGAAGACTCGCTACGATGTAAGCTGGTAGCAAACGAAAACAAATGCAAATCAAGTAATTAATTTCAAGTATTTAGGCGCGGAAACATTGACTATCAGAAGCTTCACGAATGAAGTAGAGACAATTAAGTATGATATCAGGATAAGACCATAATATGATGGAATAAAGATAAGAGCAGAAATAACAAATAAAAAAATTTTGAATGAAAACTGCAGACATAAGGATATAAAGAGGAGAACATTAAATAAAATATTTTTTTAATTACGTTTATGAATAGCTTTTGAGGCAACTCAAGCGGAATTATTGAAGAAGAAAAGAAGAAAACAAATAGAGAAAATAGTCCAATATGATCAAATCGCAACGTTTGGGTGGTCAATTTGGATCTTTCATTTTATTATTGTGTCCTCGCCATTAATAAAAGATCCTCAAGTGTGTAATGCGTCCGTTTTATAAAAATGTCATTGACATTGTTAGGCGCGTATCAAATATGGCGGACTAAACATTAGCCCTGTTATTAACTCTTAAGCTTGCGAATTTATTGGCTTTTGAGATTTCTTGGTGTTAGTGCTTCTTGGTTATGAAAAGAATGTTGCTTTGTTTGAAATACATGTCAGTATATAACAAAGTTTCATGATTCCATCATTATTCATATTGAAAAATACTTTACCTAGAAAAATCGAATTTAACTTACCTAATCCAATAAAATCCAAAAGTGTAATGAAGAAGAAACAACAAACCAGCAATAGCAATAGAAATAATACGTTTATTTTTAGATCAATGGTTTTATAATTATTACATTATCTGTTATAGAATTACTTTTTATTCTAATTATTCTTGTCATTATAATTGAAAAAGAACACAAGGCATAGTTATTCAACCACATTCCAAACAAATCTACATAATCGTCAAAATCAAGGAGCACTAACTAACACCAAAAAACATCAAAAAACAAACTATACATGAAAAAGACTAAGTTCTTCATGGGACAACCATTATAAAGTAATATAGTCACAAAGGGAGAGGATAGCAAGTTGCTTTCATGTTCCAGAATTAGTTGGGATCGATGATGTACTGCGATTAAATGTAATGAAGCTAGGTAGGATAGATGTTCAGATGAAAAATGTTTTTGGGAAACAAATTATGGAGTGGCTTTGATTATGTTAGATATATAAAATTTACATCTATCTATCATAACCCATCAAGTTCGATGGGTTTTCTCCATTCTTCAACTTTTTTCGTCAAGTTACTGCTCTATACATGTCATAATTTTGGAGATATATCTGAGAAAAGAAAACGATCTATAGAGGTCGATGCTAGCAATTTTCTTAGGGCTTTCATAGAAACTATGAGTTGTACCACATCTGTGTTAAGTTTATTTCAGTTGTTTCAAGCGAAGAAGTTTTAAACAATGCACCTCGAAGAAACCAAATAAGGCGGTATGTTTCATTTAGAATTATATGTTTATTATTATTGGGTTACTTTATTTTGTACTATTTGTTCTAATAAACAGATTGGAAAACAATACCTATTTATTTTGTGACAGTCAGACATATGCGTTAAGAGGACAGACAGTTGTGCAAGAGATCTACCGGATAAATAACAAGCGAATATTTGAAATATAAAAAAAATATTTATAGTTTATATTTAGCTAATTCATCCGAACCATGATGATTTACTTTACCATAATACTAATGTCATCATCATCGTCAGCCTTTTTGCACGTTCACTTCTGAACTGGCCTCCCCTTCACTGCCTTATCAGTATAGCACTGATAAGATGACCTACACCTTAAGGTGGACTACTAATCACCGATATGTCTGAAGAAGACATAGGTTCAATTCTACCAGATCAGAGGGTATTTAAAGCGCATCTTACCACGCTCCCTCAATGCGGGTTGGTAGAGGGCAAGTGATGTCTGCCCCATAGTGTTTGCATTTTCTATCAATCCTTCTACCAACGGTAAAATTTTAGGAAATTTTCATGTATGGAAAAAGTCCTTGATCTAGTTGGGCTCGAAGCTACGACCTATCGGTTAGAACTCCAAAGTCTTACCAAATAGAGCACCTTGGACACCATTGCAAAAAGAGAGAAATAGAGTAATAAATTATGGATAAGAAAAAATATCTTGTATAATGACAATAGTTCGGGTCGAATTATGACCAATTAGGGCTGTCATTAGTTTTAGTAAAAGACGGTGCATTTCAAGTAAACTAGTCATGACAGCTCTTATTTTTCTTAAGCAATGTTGAATTAAAACATATATATTATTTGAGAAAACTGCTCGTATACAGGGCTTAGCCATTCTGTAAAATAGGTTTTATTGAATATTATGCAATTTTATTAATTGTCGCTGCCTACTTATATTGCGTTTCACACAGAGAATGATTGTGGTCGGATATAGGCAATGTATTTTAAATGGGAAAACGGCATAAGGTTTGCCATTCTTTAATTTTAGCTGTGAAATTTCTTTGTAACTTTGATATTCATTCTTTATTATTAATAATTATTGAACGTAGAAATGCTGAGATAAAATTTAAACGCAAGCGGTGAACTTTACCTATATCTACCGGTGCTGTACCATAAACCATAAAACATACTTTGTGTGCTTTTCCTGCTCCGGCCCAGTTTTTAAGACACCACAGTGCATTTTCAGTCTGAAATGCACCATTAACTTTAAAATAATAAATAATCTTTTATTCCATTGAGACCATTTAGGTACATGATACTGGAAAACATAAATAAAGATATAAAGAGATAGAAAATATTAAAGGCTATATTCCATATATTCGTTTAGATTATAGCAGTGGAACAGGAGATCTTTGAAATATTTTTTCAATACATTAAGATTTTGTATTTTTCTTATAGAGATCGGTAGTTAATTATATAACTGTATCACTGTATATAACCAGTATAAAATGGACCATTTTTATAAAAAGTTATCAGATGAGGCGGTATGCGGTATGCGAAGAAGATTACCATGCCCTGTTTTATAGATATGATTTTCAGCAAATTTTATGAATTCATTTGGATTATTTTTGATGGATAGAACAATTTTACAGATATAGATACAGGGGAGAGTTAAGATTTTTTTTAATGTGGCCAAATTGGCTTATAAATGCCAAAGATAAGACGTATTATTTTTTCTTTGTAAAATAAACAGTTTTGTTGAAAATCTAGATTTTCCTCATATTATTACATTATAAGTTAAGTGAGAGTATGTCATCGCATAGTAGATATTTATCAGTTGTTGTTGGGAGAATATATTTTTACGTTGTAAGATTACATAGTAGCTTCTTATAAATATGATCAGTAGATGCCTGAAAGGAAAGTAATGAGTCAAGAAAAGTTCCAAGGAACTTAGTTGTCTCAGTTGACGTCATATTAACGTTTTCAGTACGTATTTCAAAATACGTATTGGGATCATTTGTTATGTTAAATCTCAATAGAATCGTTTTCCTGTGATTTAGAATTAAATGATTGTTCAAACACCATTCGGTAAATTTATGATAAAGTAAACTCAAGTTATCCGCTAGCTGTTCAGGAAACATCGTCCTCATATATAACCTTACACTTAGTTTTCATAAATTCTGGTAGTTCATTAATAAACATTATAAATATAAATGGACCCAGTACAGAGCCCTGTGGAACACACAGGTTAACAATTGCCTCATTTGACTGAGTTTGATTTATTTTGACTGCTATTTTCCTATATCTTAAGTATGACATCAACCAAGTCAACACGTTTCCACGAAATCCCAAAGCATATAGTTTGTCTTCAGTCTAGAAAGCATTTTGACATTTTGTTACTATATTGTGTTTATCTACATAATTTATCATTCTATTATAAGTAGATTTTTTAACAATTATGCTAATCACATTAGAAAGAGTTATCTGTCTGTAGTTGTCCATGCACATATCATTAAGGGAGACCCTGTATATCTGCTCCATTTCTGCTCTCCACAACTGGATCACATGATAATAATTGAATATTGTTGTTGAATAAAAAAGTTGTATTTTCTTTGGATGCATAACTATGTTTATTATAATATCTCACTACTACCCACTTGCATTTTATCAAATATATCACTTAAATCCTTGATGATATCTTACATATGAATAATATGGCAACTGCAAACAAAACATGAGCCAGCGCAGTGTCCTGCCAAAATCAACAATGTTGCATTTATATACAAACAAGATGAAATATTGCAAAAATCTTTGCTTCAAATTCAAGTACCTAGCGATGTATCTGTGGTATATCCAAATTAAAAAATCCTTCTTTTTATAAAATACTTTGACGTCATATTCTTAAATTATGGTTAAAAATTAAATATTTTGTAAACTGGCTGAGAATTTCAATCTTTTTTTAAAATGCTAACAAGCTAACGATCATGACCATATTATCAAATACCATTGATTTTATATATTACAGAGTTCGGCAAAATGGGCAGAACACCTGATTTATGGCTTAACTGGTACGAAAATTTGACTTGATTACAAGATTTTATATTTTTTATGTACTATGTAGTGGTGTTGATTTTTTCTTTACAATATATTTTTCAAGATATGACGTCATCGAATAATATTTGAAATAGCTCACCTTGCATTTATATATACATATTTTTTTCGAATAGATATGTTTTTTCTGAATATACTAATACTATCTTTAATGGCTATGGGAGTTGCGGTTCTATAAAAAAAAATTTGATAGTAACCGTTATATTTTAATATTCCAAGCACGATATAAGAGCCCAATTATCGCAGTATGCCAAAATCCGTTATCTATTTTGACGTCAAATAACTTTAATTTCTAATATTATTCAATTTTACAAATTCTTTGAAATTATTATTATTATTATTATTAATAATGGCTGAACTAAGTGAACGTGAACTATTTAATCTATTGATGATTTTTGGTTTCGGAGTAGCCGATTTGTTTAATGTCACATTTCCCGACAGAATTTTTCAAATTTAAAAGACAATAGTTTCTTGAAATGTACGCAAATTTAACGGAACTGGCACTGTAAAAAATATTCCCGATTGTGGAAGAAAGAAGACAGCTACAAATGAAAATAATGAACTTAATGTAATTCTAAGCGTACATGGAGAATCTAAAACTTCAATATCAAAACTTGCATTAATTAACGATATTAGTGAGAGATCTGTGAGAAGAATACTCAAAAAAATCCTTATAAAGTACAATTACATCAAACATTGAATGAAGATGATCGTGATAAACGAATTCAGTTTTGCGAAAAAAATGATGAATATAGGTTGTTAATGAACATATGACTTCATTTTATTGTCTTTATTTATTTTTTCTAGCAAAGCAAAGTAACAAATAAGTTGCAATCATACATTTCGATTTAGTAATGTAATAAATAACGTAGCAAAAACATACACAACAAAGATTAAAAAAATATTTTTTACAAAAAATTGGACCGACGTTATAGTTGATGCACTGAAAAGTATAAAATAATATTACTTCTATTGGTGATGGTACTTTTGAAGTTGTGCAGTTGCAGTTAGATTGATAGCTTTTGGCACCAACTTCACAAGTACCATCACCAATAGAAGTAATACTATTTTATACTTTTCAGTGCATCAACTATAACGTCGGTCCAATTTTTTGTAAAAAATATTTATTTCACACTTTTGAGTGTAACATTAGTCCCGAAAATCGTTGAACG
Organism: Crioceris asparagi; assembly: GCA_958507055.1. Lineage (NCBI taxonomy): Eukaryota > Metazoa > Arthropoda > Insecta > Coleoptera > Chrysomelidae > Crioceris > Crioceris asparagi. The sequence goes on along the minus strand of OY293830.1, from coordinate 9,152,772 downwards.
TTCACTATACCATATCAATGAAGATAATACTTATCCTATTACCCACGTATATTCCTTGCTTGTAGTGGTTATTATTGAGATCTCAGAACATCGCGGCGGAAATACGCTTGAATATTTTAGTTGTTACCATTTAACACCGATTTAACTCGAAAACCGTAATTCTAAGGAAAAAATGTTCATTATAAATGTTGCTACAAATAATTATATCTTTCATGCAGTATCGAAAAATTTTCAATTTTCGAAAGAAATTGTCCTCTCCACATAGCAAAAATACATATTTAACATGCGTCTATCTCGAAAACCGTAACACTTTTGAAAAAATGTTCAATTTAAACGTTTCCGGATATTGTCCTACCTTTAATTATACCAACTCAAATTTTCGATTTTCGAGAAAATTCGCCCCCACCACCCCTTCGGGGGCGGTTTTCGGAGGGAAGGAGATTTCGGATTTGCGTTTTTATGAATATGGGACCATTTCTCAATCCCCTTCTTTCAAATGAATCCAAAATCATCAAAATCGGAGATCGTCTACTATATAAAAGGCGCGCACGAACCAAAAAAAAAGCAGACAGTCGAATTGTATACCTCCTCCGTTCGGGGTTCGTCGGTCAAAAAAAGGAAAAATTATTACATAAAAATTAAAGTAAAAGAACAGCAAACAACCAACCTTATTACATTTAAATTAAAAGAAAATATCTATATATTATATTATTATATATAAACGAATATCTTACAAACGATGTTCAGAATTGTGGCCGTTTTCTTGCCGACAAATATTCAGTCTATCAACTATCAACGAAAGAGCATCTGACATCATTCAGAATATTGGGTGTTATAGATTGAAATTCGTGTCGTCAGTGGTTGTAGGTTTGTTCCGATAGACTATATATTTGACTTGTCCCCATATAAAAAAATCCAACGGAGTTATATCAGAGGTTCTCGGCGGCAAACTGATAACCCCTCCTCTTCCAGTCCATTTTCTGGTCAACCAGCCGCTTAGATATTCTTTCACACCCCTGTCAAAATGTATTGGAGTGCCATCCTGCTGAAGCCACCTGCCTCATCTCGTCTGGGGGTCTACATTTTCCAGCAAAATAGGGAGTTCATTTCTGAGGAAAGGCCAATAACGTGACAATCAATTATCCCTTCACATACATTTAGAGACCACTGTTTCTGATAATCTACCAAACGTATCCAGTGCGGATTCTCAGTTGCATGTTATGTCTTTTGACTTCTCCGTTACTTCTAAAGGTTGCTTCGTCAGATAATAGAATCCTGCGGACTATTGAAGGATCGTCCGCTATCAGATTATTCATAATATTGCAAAATTCTACTCTTTACTGGAAGTTATTGGCGTGAAGTTCTTGATGTAACTCCAAGTGATAGGGGTGAAAACGATGCTTCAGCAATACACGATTTACACTAGACTTCGATGTACCAAGTTCTGAAGCTCCCTGGCACTGATTTGAGGATTTTCTTCAACTTTTAGCGAAATGTGAAATGTGTGTAAATATGTTTATCCGGTTCGGAGTAATCCTTCTTCCTTGCACCGCTGGGACACCCTGTATATAACAAAATTGTAATAGGTCGATGTCTGTAAATTAAACAAAACAACAGTTTCTAGAATTTTCGTCTGTCTGTATGTTTGTACGAACATCACGCAAAAACTACTGCATGGAGTTAAATGCAGTTTTCACCGATGTATTACTAGAAGTTTAACTTAAAATATAGGCTACATTTTATCGCGTCTGTCTGAAAAATTTGGGTTCCATTTTCCCGTGTCTGTCTGTCTGTATGTTTGTACACGAATAACGCAAAAACCACCGCATGGAATTGAATGCAGTTTACCACGCGCACGAAGTCGAGGGCAAAAGCTAATTTGTTGTAAACAACCCAAATGGTTTTGTGAATCGTCATAATTGCCGATATTGGTAAAATTTACATGAGTAATATCTTTGCTTACATCTGCAGAAATTTCGTCCCATTTCAGAAGTTTTTAGAACAAGAAAATTCAAATGATTCAAAGGAACTAAAATTTAGAACAACAATTATTGAAGAACTCAGCCATGAAATTTACATAAAATATCAACAGATGTTTACGAAGTATATGCAGAGTGAAGTTTAAAGCTGATCGAGACAGTTTTATTATTTTTATGAGCATAATGTTAGTTCAGCTTTGTGCAGTTTATAAAGTTACAAGTGATATTATGCAATTTCAAGGGATTCATGTAAACTTATGCAGCTGTATTCATAAACTAATCTTAGTTCAGTAATAGTAAAATTTGAGTTGAGTTTAGTTTATTAATTTTTACTTTTAGTATCAAACTAACCTAACCTAACCTAGTAACGAAAAATATTTGTTTTTGAATACAGCTAAAGGTCTCAAAATTCATCGCTCGATAAGAATGTTTTTTTTTGTGGATCACTTGATACTTGAGAATCAATATAGGTATTTAAAAAGCATCTATCTATTTCCATCTTCAAAGTAACGTTAAATATTCTATCAACTTAAAATCCTCCACCTACATCAGAATCTTACAAACCAATATCCAATAAACATGAAAATGTGTCGTCCATTCATTCGCCAGGCCATTTTCTTCGAAACATGGCTGCAATAAAGCCATCTGAGCTGTCAAGATGAATGCGCTACATTGGTATTTCTGGTAGATTTATGTGACATCTCGCGGCGTTGAGGGTGACTAGTTTTAGTTTTTCTTATTTTCCTCAATCTAGTTTGGTCATCATTCCTTATGGTTATATATACCATTAAATATTTATTAGTATTGGTCGTTGTCAATGGAAGTATATAATATAGACGAAAGTCAAAAATTGATATGAGAAAAATGTATCTTTTTTTCGCATTCCATTCGTAGCGTTACTTATTCACAAATAAAAACGCTTCAATCGAGTAGCCATTATTAAAATTTGTATCAATTTCTTTGCATCAAGCATAAATGTAGGTTTTTATATAAATAAATGTTAATTAAGTTATCAGGGAACGCATATATTTTTCACTTAATCCACTTAATCGTATCCAATGATCCAAAAACAAATCACGAAATGATGTTTCTTTTTCTGATGGCAACTATGTGTTATTTTGTAAGCAAAATTTGAATAATGGATGCGTTCATATGAAAGCTTCATCACATAGGTTAATATAATAAAGTAGTGAACGACATGTGATTAATCAAACGTTCTGCTGTCAGAAATATAAACTCTGAAAATAACATTTTGTTTCCATCATCATTTGAACTGGTTTCACCCACATTTGACAATATTTTATTCCTTTATTAATTTCACTGTATATAAGTATCAATAGATATAGATAAAAATGTAAATTCCAAAGCTCCAGAAACTGTTTGATGGTATTTATATAGCATATTGAATACTGATATTATTCTGAAGAATAATACATGACAGGTACGTATATTACTCAGTTATGAAAATGTATGTAATTTTGTAAAATTCTGCTTAGACGGGCTAAAATTCATACATTTATAAAAACATAACGTTCGATTTTACAACACATCAAATTTTCTTACCGGGAGCTTTTGATAAAAACGATTCCTATGGAGTAAACTACAAAATTCGACATTACGTTTCGTGATAAATTCAGACGGTTTTTTTAATAACACTACATTCGATTATTGGAAATCTTCTTAGTCGACACCAATTCTCAGATTATCAAATTATCAAATTGTGAAGGCCCTAAGCAAGACGTGATGCGTTTCAATGAGAGGAAGTTTATAAGTAATGTGGCTGCATAAGGTTTCCGGAAACCTACGAATGAAGTTAGAGAGTTGCTTTGGCAGTTGTCTATCTACGAGGAGCTTTCTTCTTCGAATAGAAAATATTTATTTTTGTTAACGCTTGATTTTACTGCTCATCAAGTTTTCGTACCAGGGGCTTTAAATGAAATCGATTTTAAAGGAGTAAACTCCAAAAAAGTAAACCTACTTGCTAAATAAGTAAGAATTGGAAAGATCCTAACCGTTCTGTGCATAAACAAAAGAGTACATCTAAGCAGGAACTAGAAAATGTACCTATGCTGGGTCCTGACATTGGATTGAAGTAAAAAATCTAGTGGTCCTAAATAGGACCTGGAAACAATTAAAACCTAGTGATAACCCAGTCAATGCTAGTCTAAGAAAGTTGGGTAAGGTGGACAATGATTCCTGCAGATTAAATGAAAAGGACTGCGTCTTCTGATGGAGTGTGAGATCACTGATTTCTTACTTGAAAGGGCTGCTTAAAATAGACTCATTGGTGAAATAAATAAGAACCTATACTTACAATATTTGATACATGGCAAAAATTAATAATAACAAAAAAACTAGGATTGACTTCATTTACTGAAACGTATAGTTGTTTATTTTTCTTCAGTAGAATCGTATTTAATAGTCTACTAAACTTACCCCATCTATTCATTACAAAATAATATTTTCATTAGGTACCTTAAAATACTAAATAGTCAACAAAAGTAAGATATAGTCCAGTCAAAACATTTGTGCTATTACGTCACAGCATAACAGCTTTATCTATATACGACATCCATTAATGAACTGGATAATTAAAGCTGTCATACTATAACGTAACAGCACAACTGTTTTGACTGGACAATATTATGCTAAATGTGTACCAAATTTTACTTTGCGTTTAATTTAAATTCGATAGATTTTCGTCAGCCTGCTATATTATCTGGCATTAAAAAACAGATTATATCAGATTTTTTGTTAGAGAAATATACAGCCGTATTCATATACAAATCCTAGTTCGCTAATAGATTAGTTTGATATTAAAACTGTCAGGTATATATGATATTATTATGAATAATTATAAAATGTTATTTGGTGGAAGTAAATAAAAATAAAGGCAATTAACTAATTGATTACTTAATTATTTTTATGTTGTATGTTGTAATTTGGAATTGATTCACGGATGTTTTTCAAAGTTTGATCTATTAAATGAACTGTATCATATAATAGACGTACTTTTCATGAGGCGAGTCCTCCTTATACTTAACGAATTTAGTTTTAGATATTATATTATTGTCATCTGTTGATTGAAGAGAGCTTTTAAAACAGTACCCAATGATCAATAGGTAAGAAATTTAATAGGTACGGTATTTATTAAGAAATAACAAAGGTATAGGGCATGTTTCGAGATTTCAATTATCATTTTTATTGTTGATTTTTCATTAGAAAATGTTATACTATAAAAAAGAAGATTTGTCGTTGATGAACTACACAAGTAAAATGAATAATTACCCTTTCAGTTTTTTCTATGATTTTCTCTTTGAAATTGATTTTCAGAAAATATGTTTTCTTCGAGTAAATTATGCGGAACTTCACCCATTCATACTTGAGACACACTATATATGTAAAATCAATCACACAGAAGTTAGAAAAGGTGTTGACGTCATTGATACCGAGAAAGTCACGTTCGTTCTTTTTATCACGATACACGAAAAACTGACACATCCAACAACAACGACCAACAATCCGCCGTTGTTTGTCCCTGAAAGGTTTATATGGTCTTCTTCTACAGTGATTTTTATGAGAAAGGGTTGTTGAGTCTTGAATTACTTACTGATTACACAAGTTTTTCCATGTGTCAAGAGGATACTGTTAAGAAGGGCGTTTCAAGATTTTGGTTTCAAGATGGGTAGAATACTATTCAATTTTACTTTCCTACCGCTAAATTAAGGATTTATGTAAGGAGAGTAGATATTGTAATCATGTAAAAATTTTGGTGTCCGGTTTTTAAAAGTAGTTTATGATATAAAAAATCCTGATTCTAAAATAGTAATAGTAGTGCAACGTGGCCTAAACACATTTTTTTTTTCTAGGGTAATAATCCAGTTTTGCGGTTTTTGTTATACAGCCCTAGGAAATCAAATGTTTGCAAAAATAGGTATATTTAAGCATAACTTTCAATAAAATTGAAACAGAAGGCGCTATTTTGAATGATTGTCAATAAAAAAAGCAAAAATGTTTTTCTTAGGACTTAAAGACTTTTAGCTGGAATTTTCGATTTGGAATTATCTTTTCAATCCCAAATAGTATATAATCATCCTAGCATTCTATTTAATGCAAATATCCGTCAAAACTAGCAAAAAATAAACATGAAAATAGTAAACATAAGTTCGCTAAAAAGTGAGGTTGAACGAACTGATGATTGACTTGTGCAGTATATTCAACATTCAAGAGGTGTTGATATCAATGTTGCCAACGCTGCCAGTACAACTTTCGTTCGCAGCATTAGATTATTTTATGAATTCCATTTCCAAGAATATTATACAAATTCATAGTTATTTTTTTTAATGGCAAGTGTTGTGAGTTCGGGATGCAACTTTTCAAATATTGAATTTATTTTTTTAAATGAAATTGAAGACGAACTATTGAATTTTCTGAATGATCATGGTGTTTCAGTGAATTTAAAAAATGGTGAGAATTGTGGTTATAACAGAACATTATCTGAAAATAACACTATATGGCTCTGTCAGAGATTCGTTTTGCTTTAAAGCAATTATTTGTAAGAAATACATTTTTAGTAAATTTTAAACATCGCATCCCTTGGTTTATGCTTCCGTTATCTAATATACAAAAATATGTTCAATATCAAATGTTATTTATATTGGCAGTTTTGGCAACATTCAAATTGACTGTTGGTAAACGTCGCAACCACTGCTCACTGCACAAGTAATATGTAAAGTATGTTGCCGTTGACGAAAAGTTACTTTCAAATAGAAAGATGTAGCAAAAGTCGTAAGGCCTAAGGTAAAGTACAGTACGCGTCATTTGGCAAGTGCCAATCACAAGTCAAAATACAGTATACGTGGAAACTGTACACAATATTCGGCAAGTATTGATGCATGCCGATCTCTTTCAGTGGAGGGATCTTTTGACCTGTGATGGTTTGTTGACAAATGCTGGCAAGTACCGCGTAACGTGTAACCGGCTGTAAAACATAAGACAATTGACACCAGACAGTTGATCTTATTGGAAACTGTATTATCGTCTTGAAAATATAATCTAGTAATTTGTCTAAATAAACACAATTTATGCTTAATTGAGGCAAATAACGATAAATATATTATTTTCACATATTTCACCGATTTTAATAAATATTAGATTGTAGAAGTATAAAATTTATTAGATACCTATTATTAATTGAAGAGCGCCATCTAGCAGGACGAAACCAAAACTGATTTTTAGCCCTAGTTATGGAAAAACCGGGTCAATAATCGGATTTTCTGATAGAGAAGCATAAAAAAAGTTATTTTAGCCATTCATCTGTCTGTAAGTGCTCAGATTACCTATCTCAGGAACGGTTGGACCAATTTTGATGTATCCTTTTTTGTTTTGTAGAGTATCGATGTCGCTCATCGGTGCGACAAATTGGACATCCTTACTATATCTTAGGCAATAGCTAAAAAAAATGTTCAACTCAATATTATATGAAAATGGCTATAACAATTTGAATTGAATTTTTCGATTAATGTCAGATTTATGTTACCAAAAATGTTCTTTTCTTGAATCCTGCCAAATGACACTTTGATTACAAAAAATCTCCTTTCACCCTACCTTGCTTAGAGCTAGTTTTCTAGGGGAAGGACATATACAATATTAATTTTTATTAACAGAATATGATTAAAAAGAATTCAAACTGCCTTCGGTATAGTGTGTGAAGTAATTTACTACTTTTGTTTGTTTTACATTGGATTCTTGCTGCCCGCGTCCCGTAAGTATGTTTTTGTTAATAAAAAATTATATAAATCGATTTTTACTAGGGCGATCGCAGATTAATGTTATATTCGACATATATAAAGACCTTAAAAAAGAAATATTCAAGAATCTCTAAAAATAGCAGAAACCTGGTTAACGAACTTTTACTAAAGAAATATATAGATATATAATATATACATAATCATATACAGAGTATGGTCTGAAAAGGACTTCGTTCACTTTACTTACGCCTATATTCTTTTTGCTATCCCGATCGACCGTACTAATCTTCCCTCGACATTTCAATTCATCTTTTCTCTCCGCCGCCTCTAGCCAGAAATGCGTTTGCGTATATCAAAACCCGCGCACATGATCGTGCGCCCCCGTGCCGGTTCGTCAGTCTCTCGTGTTCCACGTTAGAGTTGAGTTCGTGTTTTGACGTTCAATCGACGGTGCCTGTGTTTTTCCGATCGTCGCTTTTGTGTGGGATTTTAAATGCAACGCGAGTGCAATCTTATCCGTTTTTACTAAACGTTCTTCTTGTGTGCCACGTGCCTACAAATATGGATTAATCTGCTGAATGTCGTCTTGCTAGAGGTATGTGTGTTCTCCCGGTATTTTTCTAGCTCTGTAACTAGGTCATTATTTACTAGTTCCAATTTTTATAGTGTGTGTATAGTATAAAATAAACATACGAACTTATCGGCTGTCATGCTTTTCTGGTTGCATGCTTTGCGTGAGAGTGATGTTATTTCAACGTTTCGACCCTTTTACTGCATTTCCCCTCGTCTGAAAAGTCGATAACTGTCCCTCGCTTTTGGGGGTTATGTTGCAACTTGCACTCGAGTGGAGTTTACGTATACAATACAATATTATTGTTTTCGTGTTGTCAGAACGAGGCCAAGAGGAGGCGTTCACTTCCCATTTGACAGTTTGATGTAATCGAATTCACTTTCTATTAAAAACTGCGATGATATGTTATATGTATAGTTTACTTGTTGTGTTTTGTTATGTCACCACTATACAATCTCTTATTGATTTGTAATGTGGTTGAAGTGTCAAAAATCCAGGATCCAGGGCCTGGGGTCGCGTCGTTCCAGGAAATGCATCCAACAGCAGCATAAGGCCTTGACATATTTAGTGATATTTTGACATGCGTCGATTTTGGTGACCTAATTGCCCATCATTTGTTTTGTTGAGGTTTTTCAAGCTTCAATCATTACAGCTTATCAGTCTATTTCAACACGAACATAGATGCATAAATTGAAAAACGTTATACGAATGTTTTAATTTTTTTGAGTGACAAGCTTTTGTCAACAATTTACATTATTTTGATAACCATATTGGTATCAGCAACCTTTCATGATTAACTTTTATGCTAATGAAAACAAATGAAAACAAGGAATTTAATCAGCTGAACAAATCAATAATATCTATCTACTGATACATTTCAAGGCACTCTAATTCATCAGTTCATTTAATCTAGTCATGTCAAACAATATGAAATGAATCTGTCCTGTCTGTTCCTACTGTTTATTAGCTGCCAAATCTCTAGTTATGTCAAAACAATCTCATCTATTACAATAATTATTAATGGGATATTAACGCTTCGTGTTTATGTTATGGTGGATATTAGTGATGCTGCTCGAAGAGCCTGATTATAATTAATGTGAGAATTACTAGTAAATTTCTCCTTCTGAGTGTGGATAAACGATAAACACACATTTGGAATTGGATTTAAGGTTAGAATAATGAGCAATTCTTGAAGGCTATAGCTAGGTATTAAATTGAAAATTGGTTAAGTAATTTTTTTATTAAAAAGTGATTTTTATTTTCTGAATTTAAATCACACATATTAGTAGAGTTGAAGCAATCAGTCAATTTCTGTGTACCTTTACCACGTTTAAATTGTTGAACTTTGTGATTATTACAAATTAATGTCGAACATATTATTGTAAAAACATACTTTACTAGTTTTTGCTCTCAAGCAATCATAAGCATAATTCCAACAAATTGACGCATTTTTTCTAAAAGATAATGGCCTACCATGTTCAGTTTATTGATGAGTAAGTAGAATTACATACTGTCTGAAGGTTAGATTAAAACTCGACCAATAGCAGTGAATTTTCACATATTTAAATTCACCTACTTTGAAGATTTAACAGCGTCCTTGCTGAAATAGCCTTCTATAATAAATATTTTTTACAGAAAATTGGACCGACGTTATTAGTTGGTGCACTGAAAAATACAAAATAATATTAATTCTATGCCTCTTTTGAAAAAATCCGGATATTGTCCTATCTTTAATTTTACCATCTCAAATTTTTGATTTTCGAGAAAATTCGCTCAATCCACCCCCTTTGGGGGCGGTTTTGGACGGAAAGAAATTTCGGATTTCCGTTTTTATGAATACAACCCAAACCCAAAAAAGCACACAGTCGAATTGTATACCTCCTCCGTTCGGGGTTCATCGGTCAAATATGAGAATTATTGCATTTTCGCTTGACCAAAAAAAAGAAAACTAATTGCCTAAAGAATAAATATAATACATTAGGCTCCCCCAAAAACAAATATAATATTAAACAAATAAAATCTCATGATTTTTGATGTAGTATCTTTTGGTAACAGTCATATTTTTTTTGAATATGACACCTTTATATTATTATTTAGAATGTCCTCTCTGTTCCGATTTCAAATATATCTAATTTGTTGGTATTTGGTTCATTCACTTTTGAAATATTTTGGTTTTAACATAGGTAATTTCTTTTTCTAAACTATAACAAATATTAAGAATATGAACTTAATCATATTGATTTTTTAATGTATTTAGTTTTAGTTTCAGGTAGTATTATAATACAGTTTATTTTTCAGGTTTATCCATAAGAATCTATCACACGGGGTTTAGATCCGTGCTATTCGCTGGCCATCGGACGCATCCGTGTCTCTCTATCTAGAGCCGGTATTTATTATTGAAATTATTTGTTTCACTTGTAGAAAGAACATTGTGACCGGGCGCAATTTTGATGTTCAATGTTCAACACCTACATATTAAGAAGATTTTCGTCCCTGTATTTTCATAGCCTGTATTTGGAGTGGATTTTCTATTCCCCAAATATGCTCATTTTTTCGATTAAATACCTCCGCTGTTGTAAAAGACGCCTAAGCATTTCAGCACAATATGCAAATCACTGTCTTTCTTCTATGTTCGTCTTTTAAATTTTGCACAGGAAATCTATAGGGATTATATTTATGACGACTTAGCGTTCGCTGGAATTCTCTATATGACTTTCCAGACATCTTTTGTTCATCAGGAACTGAATATTCTGGATTTTCTTAAAAATAATTGGTAGGTTTTCTAAAAGGGCCCGTCAAGCCAGACCCTCGATAAAACGAATATGATTTTTTTATTGCAAAATTATGTGCAAATTATGTGCAAATTGCGGCCACAAAAAAATAATTTTGTGCACAATTCCTTGACCATTATTTCGTTATTTGAAAAAAGGGGGTGCAGCTTGACGTCAGGCTGCACCGATTTTTATTGCCGAAATTTGAAAATCAATTATACCATAATTATGTGCAAATTATGTGCTCTCCAATGACCTACAGAACAACTATGCTACTCTAAGCATACACCTTCTTTTTTTTATTTATTAAAGGGGGTGTGGCTTGACGTCAAGCTACACCCCCGGACCAATTCCTGTTGCCAAAATTTAAAAATCGATCACACTATAATTATGTGCAAATTACGGCCAAAGAAGGTAAATTTTGTACTCCATCCACAAGTGGTGTGTAAAACGAATTTAAAATTTATTTATTGTAGAAGGTGTATGCTTAGAGTAGCATAGTTGATCTGTAGGTCATTGGAGAGCCCTTAATTATGGTGTGATCGATTTTCAAATTTCGGCAACAAAAATCGGTGCACCCCCTCTTTTCAAATCACTTAAAAATGGTCAAGGAATTGTGCACAAAATTATTTTTTGTGGCCGTAATTCGCACATAACTTGAACATAATTTTGCAATAAATAATTTTTAAATTCGTTTTACACACCACTTTGTAATTTGAAAAAAATGTTAAGGGATGGAGTACAAAATTTCCTTTTTTGGCCGTAATTTGCACATAATTATAGTGTGATCGGTTGCACCCCCTTCTTTCAAATAACGAAAAAATGGTCAAGGAATTGTGCACAAAATTATTTATTTGTGCCTGTAATTTGCACATAATTTGCACATAATTGTGCAATGAAAAAAAATCATATTCGTTTTATCGGGGGTGTGGCTTGACGGACCCATTCTACTATTCTATTTTGTTGAACTTTATTGCGCTCTTAGAAATTCCTAGTTACGTTTTTAATACTATTTATTGACGGGATCCATCTGCCCGGATATATTTGATGATATTCATATCTAATTCTTGCAATGCTTTTATTTGAAAAAAAATAACCATTTGATATGTAAAACGGTTTAATCGTCAAATGACATTTTCTCGTTGCCATGCTTACGATAATTGCAGACGTTTTCGAGGCAACTTGATCATTTTTATAGCAACAATTGTGGAAAAATAAGATTAAACTCCAAAGTGACTGAACCCAAATACCAACAATTTATATATAGGTATTTGAAATCAGAACAAAGAGGACATTCATTCTATGTTGTAAATCGATTTTCCGCTATTACCAAAAGATACTACATGAAATATCACAATACTTTTATACTCAAAGTTTTATTTTATCACTCGTAATAAGAGCTTTAGGTGGGTGGCAAAATGTAATGTATAACCCTGTAAACATGCAGAGTGAATTTGAAATGTTTGCGTTGTAAATCATTTCCAATTTACGTGAATAATTGAGTTACACAATGGGATAAATAAATTGCGTTTGAGGCTGAATACTAATAATAAGGGATGATTCCGCACATATCTGTCAATTATTTAACAACACATGCTAAAATGAAAAGGTGGATCAGCTGCTGCGGTGAAATGTTTGAAGAAAAATAAAATATTACAATGTACTTTTTACTCTTTTGATAAAAAATAATATCATATATATAGGTATTGATATTGTTACTCAACTGGTTAAAATATTCGCGAGTACATTTTTCGAATATTACATACTCTAGTGCGTTTCAAAGTGAGAATTCAGTGTGGCGTCTTATGGAGTCCATCGTTGCCAGCTTCGTCCTGTCTCAAGCAAATTTCGCCACGTTGCTTTAAATTTTATCTCAATATTTTTATGCTCAATAATAATAAAAACAAAAAATGAATTTAAAGAACGAGAACCCTTTGTGCCGTTTTCCCATTTAAAATTCATGGTCTATACCAGTCCATAATGTATTCTCAGTGTGAAACGCAGTATGTACCTACATATATCTGAATTATATATTAACTAGGGATCTCGACGTATGACTGAAATTGTATTTTTGCTTTTGAATCTATTACATCATATTTGTAATTCTATTTGGAACTCTATTCATTGTTGAGTGATTTTTGGCAGGTTAAATGGTGATTATTATTGGAATTGGCTTATTCACAATAGACAAAACAGCCTTCAGTTGGAACTTATTTTGTTTTCGAAAATGATATTTAGGAAATATGTATGATTTAATAAGATGGAATTTATTTAGTAGATAGTTTCTTGAGAGAGGTTTTAACAATAGGTATATTTGCATACGTTCAAAGCGGTTGAACTATTTCTATAAAAAACAATACAAAATACCCGATGTTTTTATATAGCTATTTTTAGAAACTACAGGGATGCAAATTGAACAAACAGTACGACTCGAAAGTCTGTCGAAAAAAATGAGTACCGTTTCCCCATTTAAAATACATTGCCTATTCCCGGTCATACTGCGTTCTTAGTGTGAAATGCAGTATAGTATCGAGCTGAGAGTTGTTTATGAATACGGCTGTATATAAGATAATTGGACCTCATTTGTCCATAAAATACGGTATAACTATTCGAGTCCAATATCCTTCCGTGTATTAATAATTTAATCCGCATTCGTAATAATTGTACTTAATCTTTTTTTTTATTATAGATCAATTACAGAATTCAATCCAGTAGAGATACTGACCAGTATGGAGAAACGTCATCAAATGCTGCTGCATATATTGCTGGTGTAGCCGTAATAGGTACATCCAGATATTGCAAAAACAAGTTTCACTGATTAATTAACAATCTCCTGTGTAATTAGTTGGTTTCATTTAGGACTGGAAGAGTATTACAGTGTTCGTTAATGGCGTCACACAATACTGACCAGTATTATACTGGATAGAATTTAAGAACGCATGGTATGTTTGACAGTTGACAGCAAAACGAAAAAAAAACGAAACAATTTGATTTCATTCAAGTAACCATTTGTATTAAAACACCTACAGGTGAATTGATACGCCTGTAATGGCCAACGTTGTCTAATAACTAATTGTAAAATCTAAATTGATTAGAATCAGCTGATTACTCGGTTAATAGGTTGTGTTGGTAATCTTCTATCGCTTCTTGCTTCTATCCATAGACATAAGATGATGATAGACTGCGGGTCCCCTAAGTAATATAGTCCATCATTCCAGTAACTAGTACACGCGATATATTAAGACAAAAATAATGAAAACCACTCATTAGATAGAGACAAAAAATTAAATTTACGTACTACCTGACACTGGTTACTGAGTATGTCTATGCTCCATCACATATCACATCCAACGTCGACAAGTATCGTCAAACTTGAATACGAAATATAACCTACAAATATGTCAAGGGGATAGACGTTAATAAACGAATGGATTTGTCATATCTTTAAAATTGTAGTAAATTGATAGAAATTTGATTACTTTAAAGGTTTCCTTAGTAACGCAGGTCTTCACTTTGATAATTTTATTGTATTTTTTTCATTATTCAATTATCGTTTTTCCGTCACAGAAAAAAAATGGTGGGAAGAATATTAAAACTTTTTTCCCTTATATAATAAATAACAATTTATATTTTCTCACTTTATACGTTTTCCATTCATTTATAAATTTCCAAAAATATCAATAAATATGCATCGTCCACATTCATTCCACAGATGAATTAAATTGCCGCCATTTGAACCAAAATAGATGCTCATTACAAATACAGCACTCAACAAAGTCGTGCAATAAAAATTAGTGGAGACACATTTTCTCTGACCGATTGCCAAGAAGGATGAGATACGGTCGGTTGTAAATGAAAAGGCCGTTTGAAAGTTTTAACTGCATCGTTACTCATTAGTGTTGTGGGAAATACTGGGAAAATGTCACCTCTGTTCTTCATTAGGTATATTGTCCATTCTTGTTGGAAATTGTAAGTCAATGTTTATTCATATGTAGGTATCTACTTATTTCTTCTGTCATACAAAAAACAGTGTTTCCGGTTAGTTTGGACAAAAATATTTTTGTTCATTCCCTCATTCCTCAATAATAAATGTTTTTTTAATAAACGATCTCTTTTTCTAGCCCAGCATTTTGATAAGAATTCAATTTTATATTTTTAATCTCTTGGTCTAAGACCTTAATCATGTGGTAATTCTGTTTAATCATTCCTCAGATAATACGAAGTCGTTTATGAATTTATAGGTTATGAACCTATTTGGGATCTCACTGTTGTGATAAATATTGTGGAAATTTTTGCCAGTTATTTGTTTTTCTTCCACCCCGTCGTTGAGTTCTCCAAGATATCAAGAAGTAGAGAAGCATAGGTAATTTTTGACCGACTTCCCAAACGGTGGAGGTATACAATTCGACTGTATGTATGCATGTTTATTCGCGCTTTTTCCATAGTAAATGTGTTTCGATTTTGATGATTTTTTTTTCATTTGAGAGAGGAGTATCAAGAATTGGTCCCATTGAAAAGAAACAAGATTAGACATTCCCTTCTCCTCAAAAGCTTCCCCAAAGAGGGGGAAAATTTGTTTCGAAAATCAAAAATTCTAGGTGACCAAATTAAAGACAATTCCATATCCGGAGATTTTTAAATTGGACATTTTTAAGAATAATCATAGGTTTCCGCGTTACAGTCTGAAATATGTGTTTCGGCTATGTGGAAGGAGCAAATTTTTTCGAGAATCGAAAATTCCAGATTGGAAAATTAAAGAAGAGATCATATCCAGCACATTTGATCTGGACATTTTTCAACAAAAAAAAATCATAGGTTTCCGAGTTACAGCAGTGGTAAACTCTGAAATATGTGTCATGATTTGAAATCTCTGGATAAATATGAGTAACGTATTATCTTCTTTGGTGAACTTTGCATTATTTTGATAACAAATGTTAAACTCAAAAGCGTGAAATAATTTTTTTTTTCAAAAAATTGCACCCACTTTATTAGTTGTTGCACTGAAAAATACCAAATAAAATTGATTCTGTTGGTTCTCATACTTTTGAAATTGGTGCCAAAAGATTTCAATATAACTGCAACTGCACATCTACAAATAACCAGAACCAATAGACTTAATATTATTTTGAATTTTTCAGTGCACCAACCAAAGTCGGTACAATTTCTTGTTGAAAATATTTATTGAAATAGGTATCTATGACAGATAGTTAAAGCTTGCGAATATTTCGCACAATATCGTACGGGAAATTAAAAACTGGCATGTAATTACACGGATTCTGAATAGATTTCATTATACATTCCGTATGCCTCTTAAAAACATTTTTTTTGCGAACAGAAACAATAAATTTAAGACTTTTTCTGTGGGTAATACTAGTTTTAAAGAAGATATGGCGTGCTGATAAAAAAACACCGTTGAGAAATAATATATATGATTATAGTTTAAAGTCTATCAACATTCAGTTAAGCATCAAACAGAATATCAAATCAATTATTTGTTCTCCACCCAAAAGGTAGGTAAGATGAGTTCTAATTGTGTTACTTTTTCTAATTTTCCTGTTTATCAAGATTACGTCTCCCTCCGGAAGTTGGCAAACATCAATCAAGTTAATTCTGTAGCTGCTTGCACTGAACAGGTAGTTATTTACTTAAATGTTCATAATATAAACTCATTCTGGAGATTCTTGTACCATGATATGCCTCTACTGCCCCACAATCTTTCCTTGAATTAACAGCTGTAAAATTCCGTATTTGTTTCGTCTCATCAGTTGCCCCAAATATTCGGACCTTTTTATGATGAAAAAATAATTCGGGTTCTTTTCCGACTCGCCGTAATATTTCGTTGTTGTCACTCTATCACTACCAGTCCACGGCATTATGAGCATGCGTCTATACATGCACATTTCTGCGTCTCCCCGAATCTCATCAAAAAATATCTGGTGTGTACACTTACATGACTTTCCTACCACTATCAAACGGTTTCTTTGAAGAAAAAAATCGTCTGTTCAGATCCCATCCGTTCCAGATAGAATCTTGGCACAGACAGACCAGTGACTGAGAATATGTTTTTTTTTGGACACAGGAACTTCTGAAATAGAAACATCTTTTGAAAAATGGACACCGAAAATTTCGAATATAATACTTTCCTTACTAGACGACGGAATGGAAAAATTTGATCATAGAGTAGAAATTTATTTCGCAGTAAAATATGATGGATTACCTAAAGAAATTCAATCATTTATTTATTTATTCTGGTTCTAGAAGCTCCGAAAACTTCCTTATACCCTGAGAAAAAAAACTCGATATTTCACCATTCCCTTTCCCATTATATTCTCATCCTCCTTTTACATAGATCAGATTATTATTAACCGATGCAAACCCTAAAATGCTGGAGAGCTAGATTTACAGTTATTGATTCCTTGGGGGGCCTGCCTGGTAGTCTTCGGTATTCTGTTTTCTAGTTCTATACGTGGTAGATAGTCTTTTGCTGTTAATGCGTTCAACTCTGAAATATCTGAAATGCGTATTTGTAGCCCATCCATCATGTTGGCCTTGTTAGCATTGCACACCACTCCTAAGTAATGAGGGCCCTTAACGACAGTCTAATTGAACTTTCTTTACCTTCTCATTAAATTCAATTTATATTGGAGCGAATGTATTTTGGAAGAAGCACTTGAACGCTCAAGAAAAAAAAATCGACCCATACTATGGCCAACTTTTATCAACATTATTGGCCGTGTTTGCGACTGCGACTGATCTATTTTCATTCTATCGATGGAAATCCATCATCGAAATGACAGCAATCACGACAATGATACTTGATACGTGAATCAAGCGGTCCTAAATTTATAACAGAAAAATATAAACTTTCATTCATTATTTGTCAATGTCAGTTGGTAGTGTTTTGTTATGATTATGACATATATGTGAATAAACCTACAAAGGGCAAAATGCAATATTTTTATTTTCGCTTTCATTTTAAAGAATTCCATGTAGAATAGACCACAAGTATATAAAAAAGAATATTTAAACTTATTGCAGAAAATGCGGTTTTAAGCTGGCTGTTTCAAATTTCGCGCGAAAACGGAGCTACAGTTCCGATGACTTCACTAATGTCTGTCACTGTCACTCATATTTGTTCGTAGAAGTATTGCATTGCAATTTTTTGTATAAGTACATAAAGGGTAATCATAATAATGCTACTAATGTTCTTTCTTATAACAAGCAGTGTTGATTCATGTTTTGTGCCATTGTGTCCATCTATTTTAGAAAAGTTCCCAAATAAATTGTTTTTAACTGAACTTTCTGATCCGAAACTGAGAAAAAAATGTTTTCAAGCTGCAAAAAGGGATGAACATTGTTCTCCAAAGACTTATTCAATGCTGTAAAGATCACTTTGGTGTAAATCGGAAAATATACCTCCTTGTTATGCTTGTCGCTTAGGTATCTGCTGAATAAAAAATACAATTTAACTTTGATTTGTACATAGCGTAATACTTTAGTCCCTTTCATTTCTATAGCTGAAAATTCGGCACTTTCAACAAAAAACGTAGAACCATGTCAACACTAACTTTTGGTAAATTCCTGGAGCCTGCTCTTATTCCTTCCCATTTGTTATAAAATACAATTAATTTCGTAACGAAATGATGTTTACCATCTCACAAGTATAACTTCAAACAAGTTTGTTATAAGTCAAAAGGAAGAAATATGAATGACAGACATGAGTGACGTCATCGGAACTGTAGGTTCGTTTTCGCGCGAGAATTGAATTTTAGAACCGCATTTTTTGCAATAAATTATAGTACTTTGATCTTTTAATACGTTTGTGGTCTATTCTACAACGGAATTCTTTAACATGAAATCAAAAGACATCAAAAATAATTATATTGCATGTTGCCTATTGAGTGATGGAAACTCATCAGTTGCGATCACTGCCATTTATTTATTTATTATCTCTTTTAATATAACATAACATCGTCTTTATTAGATGTAGTATAAACTCTACAATAAGTGACTATTAATGGCGAAGTTTAGCTAAGCTACTCTTACACTTAACCATTAGAGGAAATAAAGATAGTGGTGTTATTTGTTACGAGAAAGTAGCGTACATAAAGAAGAAACTTATCTTAAAATATAAAAGGAGATGTCAACGTTAAACATATATATTTATACTAGGTGTTAAATGTAATAATTATAATTATACTCTTTTTTTTGTAGTGAAGGTGTAGGGTGTTATAAATTGTGTCATTATATGAGAAACTTCTCTCAAAAATCAAAGTGGAGTGTTGAGGTATCCTAACTAAACTATTCCTAAGAGGTCTCTTATTTATATTGTGTGGAAACACTATTTTTTCGTAAAGATACTTAGGCTGAGCATGTAACAGTAATTTATGAATGAAGCTTAAATAATGACACTTGACTATATTCTCAATTTTCAGCCAGTTCAATGTGCTGAATTTGCTCGAAACGAGATCATACTTTCGTAACCCAAAAATAAATCTAACACAGTTGTTCTGAACCATTTGTATACGATTTTTTACAAATTGCTCTAGACATGGGTAATATACTATATCACAATAATAACAAAAATGAAGTTACTAGAGATTCACACAACTTCTTTTTAAGACTGAAAGACAAAATATAGCATTGTCAATTTATTTTAATCTGAATTTATACTGGCATCAGTGATCTGAATTTAAAATAAGTATGTATCTATAACAATATATAAGCATCGAGATAAGGAAAAAACTAAAATACATACTGCGTTCTATAAACATTGATAACCTTGACTTTCATATTAAATGAGAGTATTTAAGATCGTGTGTGGTTTTTGCGTTACATATTTTATGTATTTTAGTGAACGAATAGTAGGTACTTATCAAATATCTACAAATATAATTTATGTATTTCAAATTTGTCACTTCATCACAGTTGGTGCTGAATTATCAAAATTCAAATTTCATTTCATGAGACCATAACAATGCAATAATTACATGACTACAAATTGAAATAGATCTGACCCAGTGGTATATGTTTTTTATCAGGAAAACGATAGACCAGGATCGAATAACGAGTGAAAATATATATATACTAAATCGTATAAATCTTGTATAAATTTGTTAAATAATTGAAGTGTGATTCTGACAGTCTATCTAATCCCGAGATAATCTTGACACAGACTGACAGACCAATGTCTGAAAATATGTAGTTTTTTTTGGGATCATTGAAACGTAAACTTTTGAAAACCGGACACAAATTGTAATCCATTCCACACATTATTAGCAACTTATTTCTAAACTATACATTTTCGGAAATGATAGAATTGTTTACTGTTAAAAAATAACTTTATTCGAAATTTAATCATGATAAATTTATATAGACGATACTAATTTTGTGTTTAGTATTTTTTTTATTTATGCTATCCATCCATCACTAATGAAAGCCGCTGCGGTGTTTACCAATGTCGTCTGGAGAGAGCCGTCAATAATAACATCTCTCGAATCCCTCTCTATCTGTAAACGCGTCTTATTGTGGGCAACAAACAGACCGCAAACACAGAAAAAAAGCCCGACATCGACGAGACCTTATTTGAATTAAATCTCGACCACTCGACCTTGATGCACAATTAATATCAAAAGAGGGTGCAATGTCTTACTATCGTCTGTTTTTCAGTCAAAGGATATGGGTCACCATTTCCTTTCAAACAGTTAGTGTGTTATCAGTGATTCAGGACGGTCCCAAGTGCATCTGCATCCTTTGCATGTGTTTGTTATGTATTTATAAAAAAAAGTGCGAGAAGAACTTCAAATCAAAATTGTGGGTTGAATAACGTACCTATCGTTGTTTGTGAATATTCCGGAAAGTTTTCAGCTTTATTAATTTCTTTAGGTTTATCAATAATAGTCATAAGAATGAGTACAGAAAGTTACATTGTAAATATAGGTTATTGCCTAACCCTACAATTTGGAAATACATTTTGATTTTCCTCAAGAGATGGTAGATGTGTCATACAGAAAGAAGTATAGTAGGTACTTAGGTATATACATATAAGTCGGGATCTATTATACCGACGGCTTAATTAATACAGTGTTGCCGAATTAAAATTCACGTATTAAAATTATGTCGATAACTTTAATTCAAGAATAAAACTTCTGGAATTAATATTATATACATAGTTTAATTCAAAAATAAATAGATTCGAATTAATTTAGGAATTAATATTATGTAAATTATTGCAATTTGAGAATAAAAATTATTCAGAAAATTTAAATTCAAGGAGGAAAATTAAGAAATTAATATTATGTACTTAAAAATAGTTTATGAATTAAAATTATTTACTCAATGAAGATATATATATTATTTTAACTACCAAAGTATAATAAATTTGAAATTATTCTATGAGATAATAATTCAATTCTGTTAATAAAATTCACAACATGTCACAATTGTAATTCAACGATTATATCGAATATTCAATAGTAATATGAATATAGCCCCATAATAATAAATACAGTTTTTCGAATATTAGGTAAAGAGGCTTGACATTAATTGTGCAATTTCAATAAACAAATCCTTTTTATTCCATTGAAGAATAATTACAATCCTAGAATATTGTAACTTATCGAAATCTATATGACTTGAGTTATTATTTTGACATGATATAAAAATATCATAAAACCATACCGTAAGTATAAAGAAAATATATATTTTTTTGGATTGAACCGACTCTATTTGTTGGTGCCATGAAAATACTAAATACTAATAATTCTGTTGGTACCTATTATTAACGACCCTTGGCACCAACTTTACAAGTACCAGCACCAATAGAATTAATATAATTTTGCATTTTTCAGTGCACCAACAAAGAAAGTTGGTTGATTTTTATGTAAAAAATATTTATGTATTTCCCACTTTTGTCTGTAACATTAGTAATAAAAATCGTTGAACGATCACTAATACTTACCTAGTACTAGTACTTATCATATTACCCACGTACCTATATGCTTTGCTTATACCTATTTGTATTATGCAGAGATCTCAAAACATCGCGGCGGAAATACGCATATTTCAGATTTACCACTGCTCTAGCGGTAACTCTGTGGAAAAAATGTTGAATTTAAATGTTGCTACAAATTTTCTGGTATTCAATTTGGCCGTCTCAGATTTTCAATTTATGAAAGAAATTGCATCCTCCACATAGCAGAGATACACATATTTCAGATCGTTGTAACTATTTTGAAAAAAATGTTCAATTTAAACATTTCAAGATATTGTCTTACCTTTAATTCTGCCGGCTCAGATTTTCGATTTCCGAGAGAAATTGCCCCCTCCACCCCTTTTGGGGCCGTTTTTGGAGGGAAGGATATTTCAGATTGGGGTTTTTATAAATATGGGACCATTTCACAAGTCTCTTCTTTCAAATAAATCAAAATACATCAACATCGGAGAACGTTTACTTACACTTACAATAAAAGCAGACAGTCGAATAATTGTATATGAGAATGTGAAGATTCATTTCTTTTTTTGATTTTTTTTTATTATTATTATCTTTATTGCTACTTAAAGCAGTCCTTGCTATTAAATAGCAAAACGGCGTGTCATAGAAGTGGGTTAGATATTAGAATGAATGTATCCATAATAAAATCCGTTTAATATCAGTTTTGATTCTACTCGATCCTGAATAGCTCGGAAAGATGAAAAGTTTAATAAAATCTACAATTGTATTCAGTGACCAGTGGTATAAGGATATGATATATTTTTCGAAAACTTGAGTATTGAAAGCAATTTTATATTTCTAGTTTTTATGGCTGGTAATGATGCATAAATTTATTCTGTGAAAACTTTCAATCACATTTCAAGTAACGTCAAGATTACAGGATATTTCTGAGGATAAATTAGTCAAATCCCTGTTAAACCATCAAACTACGCTAGAGGCCTTTATATTCACTTACTTACTTATTTACACATGTTCCGAGCTTTATTGATTTCTGTTGTTGCTGGTCCCATACTTAGGACCCTACTGCACAATAGAAAACTTCGTAGCGAATCCTCTCCAATATATAGTTAAGCCCTCTCCATCTAAAAGCTTCGAATAAGATCTTCCTTTGCCGCGAACATTCCACCATTAGCGCGAATTCACTTTCTAGACGTATCGGGATATAAATATGACCTTGGTGTGTATCACTTACGTCTACAATCGACAAGATGAGATCCACCTTCTGACGATTCGTAGACGCCTCCTCAAGATGATCGCGACTCTATATCCCAGGCTTGTTACAATTTTATGTTTTATTAATCTTTTATACTCACATAACCGTTATAAATCGTCTTTATATATTCAAGAAAATAACCTCGCCGCATTCTTCCCAGTACTCATTTTAGAATAAATAATAGACAAACTGTTCAAGATAAACTTAATTCAAAATCAAATGATTACCCTTACTATACCCAGGGTTGAACAGGATTAGCTGGAATACCATAGGAATATCTAAACTGTGTTTGCAGAGTTTAACCTTTTGCCTGTCTTGATCACACACACATATATATAGTTTAACCTAGTTCTTCCACATGTAAAGTTATAATACCTCCGACGAGAGCTGTTTTACTATAGTAAAGTTCCCATAATAATATACTCTCCTCGCACTCGATTCCACCTTTAACGTGGCCGTAATACTTAATAGGGCACAGTCATTATATACGTCTACAATGGCTCTCTCAGTGTATGTAGGTATGTACTTGGGTAAGTACATACTCTCCTATTTGTATGTAAAGTTTTTCCAATTATGATATAATAGATGTACTTGGAAGCTACTTTTCTGCTACATGATTCTGTTGCATAGCACTTTTACTGTTTTACATTTTTATAGTTGGACCATTTATCGAGGTTATATACCTACATTTAACTCTAGAGGGAACCTTTCTTGTTTAGAATACATTTTATAAATCTGTGATAAACTGTTGGACTTTTACAAAAGCAAATGCAACTGACAGTTTTGCATTTAATTAAACAAACAAGATGTAACTTTTCCATAGCAACCACTACACTAACACGAATGTGCATATGTAAAATTGTACAACAATTTTGAAAACTACTGATATTATGATTGGGGAAGTAGATGGAAGTACCCTTATTTATTATATTATATTTATATTATTTATGTATATAAAATGAAGCATATAAAACACGATGTGACAGCGTAGAAGAAGTTCGAGAGGCGATTCATTTAACCTTTCGAAATCGGCGAATGAGCCAGTTTTGCATTAGAGAAAATGGTCGTCATTTTGAAACCACCTTTAACAATTGTTTTTTTCTTTTTTTAATAATGTATTTTTTTGTGTTTGTTCTATGGTTACTTAATATTACAAAACTGTTGTTACAAACTAACTGTTATAAAAAAAACTCTATAGATATTTTCGAAAAAAGATACCTTTATGCAAGGTATTCAATTCTTCGTAAGTAATATGTAACTTTCAACTGTTTATTGTTGTTATTCATGACCTACCTCTAAATTATGCATTTAATTTTAGAAAATTATCATTTATTTGCTTGTTTCCGAGAAAACGTGCAAACTATTATCTATATATTTTTGAAAATGTAAGAAAAAAATTATAGTCTATAAATATACCGAGTGTTCAATTTAAAGAAACATAAGTTTGGCTTATTACTCAAAAAAAGTAAATATATAACAAAAAGTATCTACACCACTGCATTTTACGGAAAAAATCTATAAGAATGTTATTTTACCTTTTCGATAAGTTGAAGGATAACGGAGATACGAGGGGGTCCCGAAATGCATCATTTTCAAAAATGCCCTGTATCTTAAAAACCAAGAAGGCTATGAAAATGTTGTTAACGGCATCTTTACTTCTACGAAAAATTAGCAGACTAGCTTTCTGTCTATAAGAATAACGGAGATACCCCGCAAAAGCTCCCAAAATGGGACACCCTGTATATCTCTACTTTTTACTTTCGTAATCATGTCAAAAGTCTACATATAACTGCACAACTTGGAAATTATCAGTACCAATAGGTATACATAATTAATATTATTTTGTATTTTGTTAAAAAAATGTTTTCTCGTTTATTCTTCAAAATATATGAGTACACTTTACGTACCAGCGTTCAGTAGAAGTATAGTTTCCCGTAACTATATAGACATTGTCAATTCAATTATGCTATTCTTATGGCGAATGAGCTCTAAATCGTTACATCAAAGGTACAAAGTAAGTAAATCGATGACGTAAGAAACTTGGCTATTGTTACTGAAAAGCTTTTGAACTAGCATGACACGTAAGTTCAGTGTGAGTGGATCGATTTTCGACCCCAATAAACGGTCTCTTTTATAATATATATATGTATATATATATATATATATATATATATATATATAAAAGTATACCAATATAACACGCTGTTGGCTAGCGTATTTTTCTTTTGAGAAATAAGAAATAGCATGACCCCCTGAAGTGGTCTCCTTGGAAATCAGATCAACACAGGCAGTACGGGGGTAAAGATTAAACAGTTATTTAACAATAAATAATAATAAAAGGAAGTTTTAATAAACCGTCAACATATACATTACATTACATTTGTTCTAATAAGTGTAACAAATAATGTCTCTTCTTGAAATTAGTGATGTGTTTCTTTTTGATAATAACGGCCTAAAATATATGTTGAATTCTACACATTAAAAAACATAACGTTAACTTCTGAGAAATAAATTGAAAAAGTAAAAATAAACATTACAAATCTAATAGTTTCAAATTTACCAAAAAATAGCCAAATCATGAATTTTATCTGAATGGCTTTGGCGGAAATTTTTTCCCTTAATGTATCAGTAGCTCTCTTAAATTCTTATCTCTTTCTAAAAACAAATGTCCACAAAATTAATTGCAAGTGGAAGATATATTGAAAACTACCACAGTTAAAGATATGACCTAATGATAAAGTTTCCTAACATTCATGTCCAAAAATTAATTGTGGACTCTCATGCAATAAAATAACGTAAACCTAAACTCTTTCCTAATAAGTTTGGAAGAAAATGCAATGGTTGATATTTACGAACGGAGCCCTTACTGAGCCTAAAACAGGAAGGGAAATGATTCCACAGTTGTATACTTGACATTCTCGTCAGGAATCTATTTAATGTCCTGGTAGACTGACCCGGCTATCTAACTCACCGTAAAACCCATTTTACGAAAATTAATTTCCAAATCTGTATATCGATCGGGATCGAAGAGTCCCTCCGTACGCATCATAGCCCCTCCAGGAAGAAGATTGCCTGCTTATCATTCAGCCACATTAAAATAGCACTGATTATACAATTTAGGTGAGTTGGTTGTCACTTATATTATTTTGAAATATATGCTGGTATGTAATTACTAACTGACTCTAGACTATCAGTAGTTTTACTAAGATTTCATAAGTAAAAAAAACTAGAACCGATTTCAGTAGATTATTGATAGAGATATGAAAAACAAACATACCGTCAATTTGTGTATATCTTCTTTTGGAAAGCAGGTACCTCAAAAATATGTATTTGTTTTTAAATAGTTTTTATTACTTTCGGTTCTTGTATCAATGGACTCCGCAGCGATTTCTCAGGCCCTATACGGTCTAGAGACTTGAAATTTCGAATTCGTACTTAGATCGCAGACATCTCGCCGCCTGTTAAGCTCCAAGTGTGATCCAATATTGGTAATTATAATTATCTCATTCAATCTCATTCAACCAAGATCATTATTTTGTCGACATGGAACGATAATGGGATCCGTCACTGGAATTACGCACGAGCATAGAGCGTATATATACGTCTCGTTCTCTGGTATATAGGTACTTTCTGGAAGATCGTCTATGGTTATGTCGCAATTGTCAGACGTCAGACGTTATTGTTAATTTAAAGTTTAATTTTGTGTTGTGTTAGACAAACAGTAATTTGTTATGGAATTGCTGTTGCTGGCAAACACATATACATAAGTATAGTTGAAATCGAGAAAAGGATAGCAATAGTAGGTACTCATCGGTACGGTTTAAATCTTAAATGCCCAATAAAAACAAGTTTTATTTTTTTTTCAAAAATTTCACTTGTTTATCCTTGCAATTCAGAGACATATGTATTTACTTTCTATTTTCTCTATATTTCCACAATAACTCAATAAACTATTTCCATCATCTGAAAGAATATATCGCCATATTAACGACATATACACAAAGGTTGCCCTTTTTCCAATTTCAATGACGTGGAATTCAATCAATTCCTATAAATAAATAACCCAGTTGCTCGTTAATTATTGATTCAAATAATTCTCCATAATTGTTTTTCCTATTGGATTCACACACACACACACACAGGGGTCATTGACTCTTTGACTGTTTTTTTTTTCATTGGTTTGATAGAATAGGTAATTATATTATATTTATAAAATATTCAGTAAAATGGAACTGCCATTATTATAAGTGGATATCGTTAAAATTGTATTATGTCTCGTTACTAGGTAGGTAGGTTGGTACTAGAGATAAAAGGCAGGAGAAAATATTTTTGATAACTATTTTCCATTATGAGGCATATCTACCTAGTTGAAGTGACATTTCATTGAAATGTCAATTATATTTGAATTCATGGTTTTGATTGAATTGCTTGTTAGTGTCTGTCATTTCATAATAAAATAAGTTATTATATGGAAATAATTCATATTTCTTTATTATATAGAAACATTATGTACCTATGCATACCTAGGTACATATAGGTAAACTTAAGATAGGAATAGAAACACTTGTTGGCAAAACAATCAGAAAGAGGCATGTTAAATTCTCAGATATATATATATATATTTGCTATGTGGGGAGGGCGATTGCTTTCAAAAATTGAAATTCTGTGGGTACTACATTGAAGACCGAATTATTTTTAACAACATTTATAATGAACATTTTTTCCTTAGATTTACGGTTTTCGAGTTAAGCGATGGTGAAATGGTAAAATCTAGAGTACCTATGCGTATTTCCGCCGCGATGTTTTGAGATCTCAATAATAAAAACTACAAGTGCAGAATATACGTGGATAATAGTATAAGTACTATCTTCACTGGTATTAGTGAACGTTCAACGATTTTCGTGACTAATGTTAGACTCAAAAGTGTGAAATAAATATATTTTACAAAAAATGGACCAACGTTATTGATGCACTGAAAGATACAAAATAATATTAATTCTATTGTTGCTGATACTTGTGAAGTTGTTGCCAAAAGTTATCAATCTAACTGCAACTGCACAACCTCAAAAGTAACAGCACCAATAGAATTGATATTATTTTGTATTTTTCGGTGCATCAACTAATAACGTCGTTCCAATTTTTTGTGAAAAATATTTTTCAGTGCACAAAAAGTCGGCTAAATTTTTTATAGGAAATAATCATAGTTCATCTTTTCTAATAATATCTAGCGTTCTTATAAGAACTGATTATTCAAATACACCAAAATTAACACGATTCTCTTTATCTGTACACATAATACCTACAATCTGTGTAAACAAAACGTAGTTAACATAGTAGAACTGATTTATATAAATTGTCTTTCTAAATGTGTATATGGCAAGATTTTATTTGAAAATATCACTAAGATAAATCATAGCCCATAGCTGCTGCAGTTACGTAACGATTCTTTATACAGCAGCTCGAAATCCTTAAAATGGAGGTCGTTATTTTTATGTGTTTTCATATAGACAACAAGATCATAATAATGGGACAGCATTATTATGAGGTCCATACACAGTCGAACATGTCCCTCAACTTGGTCGAGTCCGCAGGTAAATGTTGAATCAAAGTTTACAGAATACTATAAGTTGGGTCACTCTTGAAATTTCCATAGTCGGCAGATTGAAATTATGATTTCTTGCTTTCTGCATAAATTATGCTCGCAATGACAAATATATTGCCGGAGGCAATGATACCATTGTCAAAACGAAGCAAAGGGAACCTACAAGGGACGTCGTATATTCATGCAAGAGAAATAATAACCCATTTAACAGGTTTTAAAATGTAGAAATATAATTTTTATTAAAAAACCTACACGTAAGTATACATATAACAGAGGAGACAAATTAAAGAGGCAATAACTTACAAAGTAACTACATTTAGATAATTAGATTATTTATTTGATAGATAATAGAGAATGGCAATAGACTTGATTCAAATTTTGAAAATGTTTTAAAATATTAAATTGAACGTTCCATTACCTCCATCTATGACCTGCTTCATATCTTTATTTATATATTTTAAAGCAAAATATAGGTATATGAAGCCTTATAAATAAAGCTACGTAATAATCGAAAGGAAATTGTTGACAAGGATGAGAGAAAGGAGTTTTCTCCTTTCAAATACTGCCCTAATCCTTTCTGACTGAAAATATTTCCCATCAATATCACATGGTCAACAATATCCTTTGATGGTACACTTGAACCATGGTGTATAAACTGAGTTTATAAACCATGCACTTGAACCACCAAATTGTTTATCCGTCGTCTTTTAAGCTTTATTTTTACAAAAAAATATATCGTCATCCACTAAATATGCGGTGGAATTGCTATATTCTATACAAAAGTAACATAAAAGACGATACAAACATTCCATTATGATGTAGCTTGTGATAAAAACTAAGGTGTTTCCTTTGGAATATCTTATACTTATTTCTATAGTCGCTTCAAAGGACTCGAGACGGAGCAAACACTTGATCCCGTCGTTCCTATCTTACTAGAACAACCATCCAGTGAACAATACTCAGCCATTTCACAATATTTATCGAACGTTATTCAAACTCTCAACACACGACGACACACTATATGTTCTGATCTAGACCACAGTTCACAGTGAAATGAGACAGACTTTATGTATACGCAAACCTCTAGACACTCGCGTTTTTTATTTTATGCGGTTGCGTTTAGATTGATATCTTTTGGCACCAACTTTACATGTACCAGCTCCAACAGAATTAATATTATTTCGTATTCTTTAGTGCACCAACTAATAACTTCGGTCTAATTTTTTGTTAAAAATATTTATTTCACTCTTTTGAGTGTAACGTAAGTAACGAATATCGTCGAACGTTCACCAATACCAAAGAAGATAGTACTTATCCTATTACCCACGTATATTCTTTGCTTGTACTTGTTATTATGTAGAGATCTCAGAACGTAGCTGCGGAAATACGCATAATTATTTTTGATTTAACCATTTTACCATCATCGTAAGTAACTCTAAGGAAAAAATGTTCATTATAGATGTTGCTACAAATATTATTGTCTTTCATGTAGTTCCCAAAGATTTTCAGTTTTCGAAAGAAATCGGCCCCTACACATAGCGAAAATAGACATTTGTGGGATTTCAACATGAATGTAACTCGAAAACTGTAACTCAATTCAATTTAAGTGAAATTTTCGATTTTCGAGAAAATTTGCCACCTCTACCGCCTTCGGGGGCGGTTTTTGCAAGGAAGGAATTTCAGATTTGAGTTTTCGCGAATATGGGACCATTTCGAAAGTCTCCTCTTTCAAATGAATCAAAAATCATCAAAATCGGAGTACGTTTACCTATATACAACGCGCATACAAACCAAAATAAAATGGACAGTACTTTTTCAACTCTACAAAATGGCGTTTACAATATTTTCATGTGACATTTCGTTATCTAGAAATCATCAACATTGTTTTTTTTTCAACCGTGGACAAATCACATTTTCAAGAAGCTCTGGTTCAGATTGCGGTAAAAAATTGAAAATTTTATTGTATTTTTGCAATTTTTCTCCAACTTTTTCATTTACGTTGACAGTATCATCTTCTGACCCATTTATCAAGATATAATCTCTTTGAATTATTATTATTTATGGAAGAAATAATAAATTGTCGCCGCTTCATCACTTACTAATATTATTATTTTTAGAATAAACCAAATAGGGTCAAGTCAGATAAGGTTTTATCTATAACTTTATCAAGTGTATATACAGTATATTTATTGTTTTTCAAGTTGGCTGACCTAAAAAGGAGCACTGAAAGCCGCATGGCATAGTTGTTATAATGTTTGTTTGCTTTGCTTTCAAAGATATTGATAATAATAGTTCTATCATTTTTTTAATCGCCTATTATGTAGATAAAAAATATGATTGTGTCTTTTACACGTAAAAAATGGTTGGATAGAATTGAATTGTTTCTTCTGATTAGATGAATAACCGGATTGAACTGGATTTTTTTTAATAGGCTCCTATTTTAGAATATTCATGAACGTTTGAAGGATGTATTGATGAAAGATTGAAAATATTGCTTTCTATAATAGCCAATTAACTCGTATACCATATTTTCTATAAAAAAATGTACTCAAGGATTCCAATGGTGTAAGACATCATTCTGAAATGATGATGATGTTGGCATTATCCGAAATGAGTTCATCTCATAAAGGTGCAAAAGAAACCTTCTCCTTAAACGCACCGCTAGGGTCGAAATCCAGCTTTCAGAAAATCTGAATCTGTCAATGAAAACAATTACTGTACTACAAAAAAGACAGAACTACTATTGATATGAACACAACACAAAACTTGAACACATTCAACTCATTATACCAGCATAAAAAATGCCAGCAACAAATCATTTTCGGTAAAATCTTTTACCATCTATTATTTCTTCAAATTAATCACCCACTGTTAATATGAACATTATTCGTACCATTTCATAACGGAAACTTTTTAAAGATTAATATCGATGAATTTATTTCTATCTATTTGCTTACGAAAATTTCGACCTAGATTCTGAACGAGTTCTTTTAATATAAATTCTAAATATGTAGATACTCTAGTTCATTTCATCCTGCGATTTCATTTGTGTATGTATAGCGGTTGGAATTTGCAAATAATTATAATTTTATATAAAAGATGTTTTTATGAAATGATCGATTACTACTATTAAATCTAAAATTACGGCTAATGAATTTATATAA
Organism: Crioceris asparagi; assembly: GCA_958507055.1. Classification (NCBI taxonomy): domain Eukaryota; kingdom Metazoa; phylum Arthropoda; class Insecta; order Coleoptera; family Chrysomelidae; genus Crioceris; species Crioceris asparagi. The sequence goes on along the minus strand of OY293830.1, from coordinate 9,120,729 downwards.
AGACCAGATAATACAAAAGTTACCTCATCATTCCTTTCCTTATACAAATGTCTCTGTGTTCTTAGTTAATCAATTATCCCCGTTAATTAATACTCGCTGCACTGCACACGTAGTACTAAACAGTTCTTACTAGTGCAGTTAAAATAGTCATATAATAATAATAATAATAATGACTTTATTCAGAATATAGAAAGAATTACTGAATTAATTAGAAATCTATTCTAAATATAAAAGTTCATGTCTGGTCCAAGTCTAGCCATTGGCTACTCAATGGAACCAAACTGGACTAGAAACTAAAAACCAAAATGATAATTTCTTAGCCATGCTAATCTTAGCAAATTTTAATTAATAATAAGTTTGCAGTCGAAAGTTATTCCCAAATTTTTAATACTATCTTTAAAGTTCAATTTTGAATTGTTGATTTCTATATTTAAATTTTGTTTCAGAATGTTAGTATCCTTATCATAACACAAGATTTATCAGAATTAAGTTTTAAGTTATGATCTTGAGATAGCTGATCTAATATTTTAATGTTCTCATTTATACACTTTTCAGTTTATTATTCAGCTAGAGAAAAACTACAGTAAATTTGAATATCATCGGCATATGCTTGTATTTCACAATTCTTTTGGGATTTTAATATGTCGGATGTATATAAATAAGAAAAAGCAAAGGGCCTTAAATTGATCCCTGAGGAACGCCGGAAAGTATTTCTGCCTTTTCTGGGTAATTGTCATGTGAAAAAATCGTCTGAAACCTATATGATAAATATGAATTGATAAGCATAGCAGAGTCTTTATTGAATTCGAAAAATCTAAGAGAACTGAACTCATTTTTGATGATATGTTTTAAGTATATCATCCATAACATTATAACATATAACACTAGTAACTAGTAGAACCCTGCAGATATTGTCTCACCTAAAACATCTACGTATAATTAATTTCATGGCGTTCCATTAAAATTATTGGAAGATGATGAACTATTGTGCCATCTAGCGGTGAGTTATAACAAAACAGTTATCCCAGTACTGAAACACAAATGTATACCAATCTTCATGACGATCGGTGAGACGGTTTTGAAGTTGATACACCGTAGCGCTATCTACCGACGAGTTACAACCAAGTAAATAGTGTTAAAATATTCTCAATTCTCAAACACCTACGCAACCGATTACAGTGCCATTTTCTGGCAATTTATGACTAAGCGGAAAACGGATAACCTAGAAATTTTCTCCGTAAAAAAATATTCAAGTATATAAATGTGCCAATTTTCATGGTATAGAAGAAGATATACTTACTTATTTTGTGATTTTAATTTATAATATTTCTTGACCACGATTATGCGGTTATTTATATTTCGAATTAAACAATCGATATCGACAGCGGCTTACGCTATTTTTGTATAGAATTGATTCTGTTTTCATAGAAATTCACAATAATTGGTTGTTTCCATTCGATATTCCCAATAGAAGAGAGTTATAATATTTTCCATCCGAAGGTGCCCCCTACCTTATCTAATTGGAACTAATTTTTGTATCATGTATGATTGGCTAATTTACGCTCTTCGACATGAAATTAATTTCGTTGAAACCAAAGTTGTAGGATTTATTCAGAAACATTTTCCCCCTCTCCAACATTATTTATTTGAGAAAAATTGAAGAAAACTTTCGAATACCATAAGTTCAGAATACTTATTCAAATATGCCATATTTTAGAAAAAAAAATGTTTTTAAATTTCTCCTCAAGGGTTAAGCCCTCCAACTGTAAAGCTAGAGATTTGAAAGATATTTCCAGCGATTTATCTTGGCCATTTTTGCTAATACATGTTTTTATCCAGCCTGAAGATCGGCTTATAGTCCACCCTGTACAAGTTATTACACCTATAGTACGGCCATTAAGAGAATGCATCCTCAAAGAATGTAGGGGAGTAGGTACGGTGTTGTCATATCTATTACCAATCTTCAAACACATATTTATCAACGGCGTGTCTGTTCAGCTTTTTTCACGTTTATACCTATCTTATTAAAATATATTCTCTGATATAAATCTATAAGTTTAAGAAATAACAAAAGTACAGCGACGATTAAGTCGATCGCGCAACAGCGCAAATGGCAAACTTCCCCCTTTCGTCTCATGCATTCTTTCGCTGGTCGTACTTTAGCTCTGATTTATAGTCGATTTTCCGAAACACTTTTCTTAACTTGTAACTTTTAAGTTGATATTTAATTTTCTCTGGCTTTCAATAATCACTCCACTAATTTCAATAAAAAAACATGTATAGTGTTGTATTCTACCGATGACCATTTTCTCTCCCCTGGGCCTCTCTATTTGATTATGTCATGTCTGTAACTGGCTGGAACAAATAAGTACTTACCTTAATTTTCAATCCTAAACGAATTCTTAGATTAATTTAGTGCTCTTCGCTTTGTATACCATAAGCTATGGAATACTTATGACTGACTCTCTTTCTACAGACTGACTCTGAATGGTTGAGTTTTTATGTTGGTACCAGGTACGAGTAATGTGCCTTTGTTATGAACTTTGGCTTTGACTTATTCTTTCTGCTCGTATTACCATCCAATGTTTTATATATCAGCAAAATTGATATCTAATCTATTCCTTATTTGAATGCCGTTTAAAAGAAAATAACCTAAACCTGAAAATGCATTCGTGTTATCGTCTCAACAGTTCCCCATATGTTATGTCACTTAACATTCAACCAATATCAAGTACGCTATGTTGATCGTGACTTTGAAATTGTTTATAAATAGATCAATGTCATATGTACTCCTTTTCAAACTCTATGCTTATGTGAATCTCTCTACTATGCATCACAGTGATAATTAATTAGTCTTGACTTTATAACCAATAAAGAACTTCTGATTATATCTAAGCAACTTAGCACCACGCAACAAAAATAGTGGCTTATTTGTCACGAGGAACGAGAAGTTCGAATTATGAGCACACCTATTTTTGCTTCTTATGGGTAGCCCAATTGAAAACCTTAAATAGTCATCTCTAATCAATCCTTCAGTACCTGGGTACCGTCCTCCAATAATCTGACCCCTTTTTGATTAGTTCAAAAAGAGACACTCTGGGCGAGCGGTCGAACCTCCTACTTTCGGCATTATCAAATTATTATTCTTTTCAATACTTTTTCAACGGTATCCATGACATGGAAATCGGAAAATTGGTCGCAAAGTTCTGGGGGTGATGGGAAAATGGGTCATTTTCCCCAGTTTTGAGGTTGATATGAATGAACCTATCGCCAAAACCCTAATGTTAAATATCAAATATTTAGACGGAGTATGTGCCAATTCAAAACCAATCTCCATTTAGGGCTGGAGAATAATAAATTTACATCTTCTCTTTTTTAAGGTAGCAACTCGAAAAAAACTGAATTTTTCAAGAAAATGCCATCCTTGGGCACATATATCAAATTTCCAACATTAAGAAAATTGATATTTACACCTTTCGAGAGTCTTTTGTTGTTTATGGGATCATCTCTTTATCATCTTCTAAATTAAAAAATAATCAGCATGAGTACCTACCTATTTTTACAGTGCAGAACACGTGAACTTACATAAAAAAAACAAACATTCAGTCGCATTTAATGTACCTAATCTTTTCTATGAAATCGATCAAAAATATACCTACCAGTATTGGCATTTAGTCGTATACCTATCTCATATAACTTTATTATATTATCACAATTTGATAAGATTATTTGAAATTGGTACGATATTCCACATAAAACGTTATTACTTAACTTTTTTTGTGAAACTATTTTGAAATGACTAAAGCTACTGTTATGTTACTTTATATATTAAGGTAATAATGACCGATAAGAAAAATGTTCAGTTCATAAAAATATTGTTATCTTGATTATCGGTTGCAGTAAGTAAGTATTGTAGTAGTTTACATTATACTGAAATGCAATGGTGGTGTAATGTTTGATTATTGATTTTGAAATATTTGTCTTATTTATTTTTTAGATTTAAAGAATTGAATTTCTTCACCAGCGATATGGCTCAAAATATTTGTTTTGGTTGAGCAACATTGAGAAACCTTCGGTTTAAGCTAAAAAAACTCCACAAACATCAAGAGATAAATTTAAACTAGTGGGCTCACCCATCGAGTTCTGAATGAATCGAAAGCAATTGACAGTCGGTGCCGACACGATGGTCGATCGAGTTCTAAATTCGACTCGAGTTTCACGAATAAGCCCCCTGTCTCATACTTTTATTTTAAGTGCAGGGATAGTCTAGTATGATATCTAAATAGAGTAAGGGTTATATTTCAAAGTCGTTGATAATTTTAGGAAAAATGAGCTAGTTGCCAAATGTAAATGGAATCTTGTAGCTTCAGTAATTGGATTTTACTGTAACTAAAGAAAACAAGAGTGTCAACTGATAAGCCAAGTGCCAAACATAATCAAAGCAATTTAGAGAATTGTTCTTGTTCTTAAAATAAAGCTCATGTAAAAATACAGGGTGGCCAAATAAGTGTGCAAAGTGCTGTATCTCGAAAACCACACAAAAATGGTGGGGACATTTTATCGTTATTAGTGCAGAATTTGCGAAATTTCTCAAAAAAATCGAATCTGTTCATATTGTTTTGTGCTATAATAAAATAGACCGAAAAATTAAAGAGAGTTTTTCAATATTTTTCCAACTTTTATTAAATTTTGAGAAATAATGAAAAACTATCAAAATCCATTCAATTTAGGTCTCCGATTTCTTTTAGGTTAGGTGCCCGATATCAATATGCGATTCTCACTAGCTTGTTTAGGCGTCATTTTTCTATTTTATTATGGCAATAAACAATATCAACAGATTTAATATTTTTGTGAAATCTTGCAATTTCTATATGAATGATCTCTAATGGCAACCTAACAAATAGCGAGTAAGGTAGGTTTGTTCGTATAAAAATGCTCTTTTCAACGACACCTACTTCGCTAAAAAGTGATCAGGAGCTTTGAAATTACAGACTAGTTTAAGAATTGTTAATTACATTAAATTGACGGCCTTCAAGTTTCCCTCATTTTAACCCAGCGGATTACTGGCTAAGACGTTAATTGAGAAAACGTTAAGAGCAAGATCAACATCGCTGGAAGAATTAAAAGACGCTTTTAGGGAGAAAATTGTTGCAATTGATCCAGAAATGCTGAATAATCACATATTGAAGGAACGGTTGGTGATTGAGATATTCTTTTGTTAACTTAAATTGTTATAAATATATATATCTGAAGTTGAAATGTGAACGTTATTCTATGATAACCTCCCAAGTCAAATATTTTTTTCCAGCTCATTTCTTCGTAGTTTCGTATAAGTCACAAGTCGAAAAAAATATGGTCTGATAAATGTATCTGTCTTGTGAAAATAAATATTTATATATTAGATTAATAGAAATAAATGTATCTGCAGTTGTATCTGAAATCACTTATAATTCCAATTATTTATTTTCAAACTATTTCAGTCGTATTCATAATTATTAATGTTAGTTCGATACTAGTTTTGAGTGATTGAATATGGCTGCAATTTGTTAGAACAACTATGTGAATAATTTTTCAGCATATTCCTCCCAACTTTTATCTGATATATATTTATACGATGAAATTTATGCCACATTTTTTATATATTTTATATGCAGTTTGTTTTTTTATTGTTTGTCATTTTCAATGAACATAAACTACTAGATTGGCGCCTTAGCGGCTCCTGTTCTCAATTTATTGGACCATTACAAAGATTTATCACCTTAGAGGTTATTGTACCAAAATGCTATTCTATGCATTTATATTTTTCATGGCCAAGATTTTCTTTTTGCAAGCGGCTAAATATACAAATTTAAAACTAATAAATAAGTATAAAAATAGAAAAATAAATCGAATCGATTACTCGCATCGAATTTGGAGGGTGGTATACTTAATACTTCAATATAATGCTTTGATTACTGATTGCCAACCACTTCTCTAATCGACTATTATTTAACCTTATTCTTCAATTATTTAGCTATTCCAAATTCATATTTTGGAATAGTTTCAAATTTTGATCTGAATATAACAATACCATACATTTTTCAAATTTGATCTATTCTTTCTATGCGGCAGAATGACCCAGAGTATTTAATAATAATACGTTTAAAAAGCTTGAAATGATATCAATGTGGGCGTTTGGTGGAAAATAGCTATATTGTCGACGCTAGATGGCCTGCCAGAATGTGCGCTTTCTAGCTATTTCAAATGAAATTATTATATTAAAAAAGAAATATTCATTCATTGCCTTTGGTATCGTCTAATGTGGTTGGTGCGTTATTAAAAGTTTGACGGTTACAACTTTTCACTTTGCTATATCTAAAAATTTACTGAAAATATTATTTTCGTACGACTGGTCATAATTCTGTATGACAGTGAGTTGGGTTTACTGGTCAATATGCCGGCTTGTCGGTAAATAGAATATCTTACTGTTCTTGGTACTTGATATACTATGATACAAACATGTCTCCTTATCTAAGGAGATATCATCAAAAATACATTTTTCAAGAGCAAGCAAACGCTACCCCTCTCGTATAGAGACTTGTATTCTTCTCCGCCCCCAAGTCATTAATATTGAAAATTCAATTATCATATTTTTGTTTTACAAAATCATATTTGCCCTGGACTACGACGACAACTCGGGAGCACTTTTGTATTATTTTATCGATTGCTTTCTTCTATTTATAGATGCGACCTGCTTACAAACTCTCGCCATCATCAGCAGCTATATCATCGTATCGCAATAATAAACAAGCTAAGGTATATGTACCTATAAATCATACTTCACAGGGAGTGTTCACGCGATGTCAAACAAAAATCTGATACTGAGAAAAAAACGATGGAACCCCAGAAAAATTAGAATGAGCTCTTAATAAAGGTCAAATATAATCTTTGCCGAAAAATTTGTAGATGATACCGGCTCTCTTAATGAATCCATTGACATCCTGACAAGTACATGTCAGATTTGCTCTCGAACTCGTCTGGCTGTCCCTACTTGCCTTCGTATCGTAATGACTTGTACCACATTCGTCCTTAAGTGAATATATGACACACCTACAAGTTATTACTTATTTCTAAAATCGGATCCATATTACATTAACAACTGTTTACCGGGAAGTTAATGAAACGTTGTGATAAATGTATCCTCAGAAATGATTGCTCAAACAACCTAAATGCCATTGCCATTAACAAAATAACGGCTATTTCGATGGAAATTGCGCTCGATCTGATTTCGGGGACTCTAGGCGCTCATTTATGGCCACTCGCCCCCTCATCAAAAACAGAAATGTTCCATTTTTATTCCATTTCGCATCATTGATGTGTATTTTCGTGTTTTTTTTTCAATCTCTCATAGCAATAGCAATGAAAAACCAGTCCGACCTGTTTTTGTACGAGTAGAGATTCTTCTCTCATTAAAAAGATCCAATTTGTCACATGGCAACGTATTACTACGACGATGAAGACACGAAACATTATCGTTAAAATTACTTCAATAACTTTCTTGGAGGATGCAATAACACTCTTGATAAAAGATAAAAGTAGTAAGAGTCGGGATTCAAGCTCGTAGATGAGGTTAAAAAAGGAACACACATGCTACTTCGATTATTACTCCTTACCTACGTTCTGGAAAATGTTCCCTAGTAACGAAGTAAATTAATTGTTAATTGAGAAAGAATTTTCCGTACCAAATTTCAACTTCTTTCTCTCGGTTGATTCGAAGATAACATATTTGAAGAAGAACTCTCTGTCAAGTCAACCTTTAAACAGAATCAAATTAGGTTGATCCTATAATACGTCTGACAAATAGTCAGATACCTACACAGTTAAAAAACTTTCGATCATGTCACATGTCAAATAAAAATCCAAATCGAATTTGGTTGGTTGGTTTGGTTTAGAAAATACCTGGTTGCTTAGTCAAAGATTCTATTTATGAAAGGTGACAAAAAATTGTCCAGTACTATTGTCTGTGCTTTCTGTTTTGATATCAGACGGGTTATGGACGTATTGCTGTTCTTTACAAATTTTGGAGAATTGCTTGCAATTCTACTTTATGACTGCATCTAAAGATCTATGAGGAATGTCTCAACCAATGAGCATGGTTTTATGGTTCAGTGTAGATACTTGCTGAAGCACTTGATGCTCGAGGTGAAATTAATGTTATTTATATTGACATTTGAGTGGCATTTGACCAAATTGATAATATTTAATTATAAATCGTCAAAGTTTTTCTGAACAATTCACAAAGTCTCATAGGTTACAATTATTGTTAAATATGAGCTTTGCAGATCTGCACCTAATATTACTAATCCAGGTGTTCCCCATGGTTCTAACTTGGTACCACTATTAGTTATATAAATATCAATGATCTGTATGTGCAGCTTGAATTACTAAATATGCTTATTGCTGATGATCTGATCTTTTTCTACGGAAAAATAAATTTCAAGATTTTTTTGGTGTTGCAGACATTCTTGAATGTAATAACTGTTTGGTGTCTTCAGAATAGACTGACATTAAATATAAATAAATTCAAAATTGCATCATTTATTCAGAAACATTAATTTGGTACTCTTCGTTTACAATATTCTTTGAATAATGTTACAAAGGTGTTCAAGGATCATGGTAAACATATTACATCCTTTGACAGACGATTTGTTACAGATATAACTGAAAATGCATAGTCTCATTTACCGTTCCCAATAATTAATCACTGAATTGGCATAAATATATGCATATCAGATATCTGTCGTCAACTCAAATTGCTTTTCTATTAGAAATGGCTTCTATAACGAATTGATAGAAAGGATGTGATGTAGACAGCGTACAAACAAAAGATAAAATAATTGATTCCAATTTCCGTTATTGTCGCATTGAATTTGCCGTAATTGAGTATATCTAAAGGATGGAAATAGAGAAAAATATATATATATTAGTTGCTTCCAGCGTGAGAAAATCCTTCACTTTCAGTCTATTTTTTTATTATAGATGGTTAAGGTATTGTTTCAACTGCTTTTGAATTAATGAATACTTATTGTACTATTTATACTTTGTAGAGGATTCGGGATAGTTGACTGTTTATTATATAGTAGTAATTTTCTAGGGGACAATTAGATGAAGATTTTGTTCGATTTTGAAGGTCAATTTTTTGTACTCTAATGACTAATGACAAATGCGGTCACAGAGGAATATGAGATTTTTTTATAATACCCAATAATATATAAGAATACTTTTTGAAGGAGAACCTCAATAGTGTTCAAACTTAAACATTTAATTTATTATGGTCGAATTTCGACCACTGTGCAATCGCTAGTAACTAACTAGTATAACAGTTTTTTCATTTAGTTTTTATTTATTTCAACCACGATATTGTGCGAACGGGTTAACCAATATGTAAATATTTCTATATTGTCCTTGGTATTTTCATTCGAATATATTAGTATTTGGTAATTTAAAACTTCTTTCTCCCTAAAGAAATATGTACATTTCAATGCCTTTAATAACAGGTTACTTAAAATTCGATTTATTATGTAGTTGATACATGTTTATATCTTATTTATTTGTGAAGTTTTAGTTTTTTTTGACATCTGCCAAACATGTTCTAAGTAATATTCAGTAGTAAGTTAGATTTTAAATGTGTTTTTTAAATTTACAACTAAGTTACTACTTAGTTGAACGTATCGAAATTTGTCCACCCTGTACATCACGTTGATAGTGATACTAAAATTGCTGCACTCTTTCCAATTTCAAATACACTAAATATCTTCACTTTAGAGTAGATTTACTACTGTAAACTAAACTAAACTCCCCTTCAGAAATAATAGACACTAAATTCCATGAAATCGGAAAGCGTTAAAAAGACAATGATCATGCTAGATAATTTATTATTTACTACCTTATTAATTAATATGCACCGTAATTCTTAAAAGAATATGTAGAAGAGCACTGAAACGTCAACATCTTTTCTGAGACTTTAGTGCCTACAATGTCCGAACTCCATTATAGTTATAGTTCTAAGATTTCTGTCTTTGTGATAGAATATTTACTGTTTCTGGACTTCGATTTTCGAATAAATTTGCATCCTCTACCCTCTTTGGAGGTATTTTTTGAAGTAAGGAGGTATTTGATTTAAAAAATATATATACCCATGTCGATTTTTCACGGAGCAAAAAAAGAATCATATAAATCGGTTCGAACGTTGAAACAGTCGAAATGTTCACCTCCTTTGTTTGGGAAGTCGGTCAATAAACTAAATATACAAATCAAAGAACATGACGCTGAAAATTTAAAAGAAATTCGATCAAAAATCTGATGTTGCGTTG